>QNUK01000015.1:3153750-4430000 GCA_013621035.1 Clarias magur
ATATAATCGCAGTTCATTGTTTTTAAAGATACTTGTGGTACCTTTAGTTTTTGCAAAATGCTCCTAAGGAGGAACTGAATTGTTGGAGGTGCATGTCCTTTACACCTGAGGTATATAAAAAAACAAAAAACAAAACAAAACACATTAGTAATGTAAAACTGTCTCTAATCAATTGTTTAAAAGTCATCAAAAGAAATGTATGGTAACAATTTGTTTGGAGAAAACAGATTTTCAGAGATCTTCATTCTAGGCCTGTACACTTTTGGTCTTAAATGTATATTTTTCGTCAGTAGATGGCAGTATTTTTCATGTAAGATAAGCATGTATTGAAATCTCAGGGTTTTGCACAGTTGATTGTGAGTAACTTCATGAAGCAGTACAAGACATGTTGAGCACCAGTGTTGTATCTAAAGTCCTGGGTCACGGACACAGCTTATTTAATTTATTTATTTTTGAGCTGGTTACTAAAGACTATACCAATCACCTGCAGAATGATACAATGTAACTATAATGTTTATATAGACAACTGAGAAGCTTATCTGTGAATTTATTACAAAATTGAAATAAGCAAGGTCATTAGTGATTTAACATTCCCACTGATCCATGAATATAGTAAAATAAAAAAAATACTATATTCTATATTATCTCATAAAACTTGATATACTATCTGAATACGTATCCTAATTGTCATGATAGTGGGGTTGCAGGCAAAGGCATAATCACATAAGTTAAGAATTGTATATATTTTAATAATATAACTCAAACTATGGCTATGTATAGCCAGCCTAATTAGTCACCTCGGTTCAGGTGAGAGCTCCCATCACCTGAACGAGGTGCATCCTGGGCAATGAATTCCAAAAGTCCACAAACCTAAAAAAGTCCTCGGTCGCAAGACGCCCCCTAGTGGTTAACACTGACATATTGATTTTATGTAAAGCATAAAATGATTATATTGGTGTTGGGTAATTTCTAAAGTTTTGTATACTACAAAACTAGTAGTATACTACAATAAAATGTGTGTCATCTGGAAAAAAACATTATTATACTGGCATTATCATTTAAGAAGCCATAAAACTGCTTACAAAAATGATGGCTGATTTTAATGCAACACAGGAGCTATAATATGAATAAAGATAGTTATAAAATAGATGTAGTTAGTTAAAAGCCTTTTTTCTTTTACAATTAATGTAGAGTTATAGAGTTTTACAAAATATATATTAAATTTGCTTGATTGGGAAATGTACCTAAGCTAAACAAATTTCAAGTATAAAAAGTTTTTTATAGGCAGTTTTACTGCATTTGGCACAAATATAAATAATATAAAAAATAATATAGTTTACATAAGTGCATGGTATCAGAAATATTATAGATACTAGTTTAAATAGATATAGTCACAATGAGAGTCAGGTGGGCTTCTAGTCACTTTATGTAATATATATTTATTTTCAGGCACTCGCACAAGTTATCCACTAAATTTTCCACAATCCTCTGTACCCAGGTAGAATCTCTCTGATCAATTCAAGGGTTATTTCTACTCTTTCAGGTTACACATTTTTTAAAATCCATTTCCTGGTTCATTATTTTCAGCAAATTATGTAATGGAAATGTCAATACCTAGACGCACGTTTGCGAGGTCACGTGTGTGTGGATTGTGTTTTCCTGCGAGGTATTTTATGATGAAGTTGATATCAACGTAGTTTAGTAAGTTTCATTAAAACAATTCTCTGTATCATTAACAAATAGCCCATAAAAGGGATCCGAATTATCCATACATAGTACATGTAATAGTTTTTATGGATGAAACAAATTAACAGAAATATTAGTGAATGTCATTATGTCATCAAACATTCACAATCTTTCAGACATCTTTTAACTATATTCTCCACATGTTCCATGATCAAGTCTTCATATCCCCCCTACTGCTTTGTGTGTGGAAATAAAACAAGTTTTAAAAACTGAATTAAAATATACTTTTTTCATACTTTTATTGGTAAGGATAGAAATAATAAATTGAGAATTACAAAAACATGAGACTTTAGGATGTGCAAAACTGTTTCATATGAAACAATGGTGGGGGGATAAAAAAACTTCATTTACCTTTAAACATGGATTAAATTGATGATACTCTGATACCACGGATTGAGTTTTAATATAAGAGGAGAAATGGCATGCATAATTTCTTCTTCATCTTTTGCAAATAGTAACAGCATAAGCTACTGCATCAAGTTTTATTTCTCATTGTCACTTTCTTTTTCCAGCTCGATTCTGGTTGATGGGGCCAGATCAGCAGTGAATGGACAGCAAAAAACTGCATTTGTCAAGTACAAAGACCTTGAAAGTGTTCACTACTATAAGAAATGACCTTGGGGTTTCCTGGCTGTGAGAAAGCCATTAAAGACACAAAGACACATTAAAGACACAATCTTGTAGAACAGCTCTGCAGCCTGTCCTTGTCTGACTGGAGTAGAACCTGAGGTGTTGTTCTGCTGTTGTAGCCAATCCACCTCACTGTTTGATGATCTGTTCATTCCGAGATGTCGTTCTGCTCACCACTATCGTACAGAGTTAATCTGAGTTAAAATATTCTTCCTGTTAGACCTGGTGGGTCATTCTTCTCTGATCTTTCTCATCAACTAGGTTTTTCAGGTTACAAGCCCTAAACACATAGGATGTTTTTGTCCACAAAATTGCATGTAGATCCTGAAGGATAATGTGTGAGGAAATTGGAGGAGATTAGTAGTTTCGGAAATATTGAAACCAAGCAATCAATACCAGTAAACATGTCACATGTCTTAATTCTAGTATTTAAGGACATGAAAACTTTTTGACCTTTATTTGCATGATTTATTGCATTGTGCAGCTGTTAGCTGATATACTGGTAATCACACGGAGCCTAATAAAATGTTTAGTGTATGTCTTATGCTTAGATCTACTTTTGATATAGGTCCACGTTTATTACAATTGTCAGATTTATATTCCATGCTCATTAGTCAATGTGTTCTGAAGAGCCAAAACAACAGGTTGGTAGAAAAATACAAGTTTTCAAAAACACATGGTAAAAAATGGGTAACTGATACTGCTGAGTCAATGGACATCACACAATGAATGGCCAAAGTTGATCAAAAGTCTATCCAATATCTATCCTGGTACCAAAATTTAATTGAAATTTAAGTTTTTTTTTCACTCTCTCTTTGATTTATAAGGCTGAAGTTCGGCTGAAATATGAAGTATTTAAACCGAATGTTTGAGAAAAAAAAATTATATTAATATATATATATATATATATATATATATATATATATATATATATATATATATAACATTAAAAGAGCTTGTACAGTAGGCTCTAGTACAGTATCACATATAGAATTTTCCTTTATTTATGATCCTTGTGCAATAAAGACAAAAATATATATTAATGTTTTCAAATGCTTAAATATAAACATGAATTATTAATGAATTAAAAGGGGATATCCTAATGTAAATTTTAATTTAATTTAAAGAAAATCACCCACAATGAACAGTGCTGTATGCATGACAGACCGTTACAGCACCAATAAGAGCTTCTTTGGATTACCAGGTGGTGAACTTGAGGATAACTGTATCATAGGGATTGGGTATATAACATCCAACACCTGAAAGCAGTAAAGTGTTTATGTTTAGACATCACATACATATACTGTATATACACTTTGTATTTGAATATCAAAAAGTGAGATATCATACTGAATCAGTACTGACCCACGTCAGGCCTTATTATGGTGCCATTCAGCAGTTTGACAAGGAGCTCCCAGTATGTATGTTTAGCAGGGTCCCCTGCCCATCCGTTCACACTTACAAGGAATGGACCATAATCTAGATTGTCTTCTATGGTGAATCTGTGCAGAAATTCAACAGTGAATCGAAGTGAAGTAAATGAATATTATTAACCACAATGCAGTTATATCACCCCTACTACTTTCAGTATCCTTAATTATATTGTATTTATTATCCCACACCAAAGAATACTTTACATTATATCAATTAGTCTGACTTAAATCTTTAGTTGGTATATTACATGACAAAATATACTATTATTTTGAACAATAATAAACAGCTGGACCTGTCAGTGATATCTGAGAGGTCTGTATTGAAGTCAGTGAACAACCTTTTAAAAAAAATCTTTTTACTATAGCAGGAGGTTTTGTTGCAACCAGACTTTGTTATATAAACTCACGTGAAACTTGTATTCACTGTTTGAATCTTCCTCATAGCACCAAGTAAAATCCCTCTGAATGCAATCTCAGTGTTGAAAGTCAAATTCACCGGACTGGTTTGTTGGTTGTATACAAGTAGTGAAATTGGATAGGAGTCCTTGAAATCTGCGAACAGAAGGAGTAGTGAAAACCACACACTTTAATATATGCTGGTTTCAAAACACCACAACGAAAGAATATTTAAACATGTAACCTTCCAGTTAAAGATATTTATATACTGTATATACTTTAACATTGTTCATTAAGTACAACTTCCTACCCAATTACACGATATAACATATATTGGATGACTGCAGATGCTTATACTGAAGTTTTTTTCCATTAGTAAATTATTCCATCACATGCTAAATTGTGCATGAACCTATAATGTCCTAAGAGATCTGGTCAAATGTAAGCATTTTATGTAATAACAGATAACACACAAAATAAAAGATTTGCCATTAATAAGTTATGCATTCTCACCTGAAATAAAGACCAGGGAAGCTGAAAGATATGTAACCATTAACAAAGACAGAAGAACTGATACTTTGATGGCCATCTTGACAATTGTTTGCCCTGGAGCTCTGTGTGTGTGTGTGTGTGTGTGTGTGTGTGTGTGTGTGTGTGTGTGTGTGTGTGTGTGTGTGTGTGTGTGTGTGTGTGTGTGATTATATGCTGCAACACTTTTTTTCGGTTCCTGTCCAGTTTCAGGAAAAGGCTTTACATCATCTATAACATTTTTGGTGATATATTTCACTAGTGCTAACCATTACAATGCACATTCAACTAATTAATTCAATCTTTACTTCGTCGTGTTGTTTTTCAAAAATAAAATGCAAATAAATTATAATGAATAAAATATAGCTAAAGATTAATGCTTATCTCATTTCACTAAAGTATTTTATGCTACTTTAATATATTCACTTTTCAAGCTAAGTAAATATAAGGCATGCTATTTCAGAGTTGCACAAAGTTTTTAAAAAAATTAAGTGATTAGTGACTAGTAGTAACAGAATGAAGTATTTCCTTGTAACACAGTTACCAGATGCGTAATCGTGCTGGCCGAAGTCTTTTTATAGTCTGCATTATATTTCTTGAACATAATTAATAGGATATCATTGAATAAAAAAATAGAAGCCTGCTGAAATAAAATCCAGAAGCTGTAAAAACTGTCAAGTGGTTTGAGATAAACAGAGCTAATCAGAAAAAAGTGTAAGTCTTGCAAGAACAACATACAGTCTCACCCGCAATTGTTTGCTCCGGAGTTTTCACATTGATTTACATCCTTAAAATGTATAACAGTGTCATGTGTCATGTCAGTGAGTCACACAGTGTGATTAAATTCTGGAATTCTTAAACTAAAGTTGAACTGAAGAAGTTCCTCATCTTCAAGAGTTATCATGTAACCTGTTCCCAAGACTCCAACTGAGAAGAAGTGACTGTCTTGTTCTTAAAGGTTAATGGATTTAGGTTCTGTTATTTAATTATTTATTTGTATAGTGCTTTTAACAATTGTTATTGTCGCAAAGCAGCTTTACACAGTCAAAAGAAAATGATGGAAGTTTGTATGAACTGTGAGTGTGTATGAACCAAAATGTCGAGGGAAGGAGAAAACCCCTGTGATTGCGGTACGAAGAAACCTTGAGAGGAACCAGAGAATAAGGAACCATCGTCATTTGGGTGATAACGGACATACAGGGGGCGTGGTCAAATGAACTCTGTATGATTTGTTGCAGATCTTTAAAAAAAAATTAATTGTGTAACATGCAAAAAAAAAAAAAAAACATACATTAAGGAGTTTTGTGCTGAAATTCTCTTATTCTCCAAATTATTATCTCCTATAATCTTATTTTAATATTAGTTAATTTTTTTTAATGTGTAATTTTAAAATTAAATCAGTGTTTATTAGAAAAAAGGTGCACTAACTAGAAATGTCTATTTATTTATTTAAACTATTTATAACTCAAAACTATTGCATATTGCTACATTTCAAACATTGTTATTATGTTTGATTTAACATAAAGAACTGGAATTTCTACTCCTGCACCATCAGCTGAACGCATCATCCACACCGAGCTCCCTGACCTGCACTCTATCTACAGCAAGCAGTGCTGGACCAAGGCCAGGAAGATCATGAAGGACCTCAGCCACCCCAGCAATGGACTGTTCTCTCTGTTGGAAAGCGATTCCGCTCCCTGAAGACCAATACAGAGAGACTAAGGAGGATCTTCTTCCCGTAGCGATACATTCTCTTAATCAGTACACCACGCAGGACTGATCCATTTTGTACATTCACACATATGTTTCTTGCACTCCCTCTGGAAATTCTGGACACTCATTGTCACTAGTGGACACCGCACACCTGCACATTCATGGACATTACTTTTTCTATTTTATTTTATTTCCTTGATGGACATAAGTCACTTTAAATATGACACTTTCAGGCATATTTGCACCCCCCCACACCAGTCACCCTCTGTATGGAACTTTTTCCAAGCTACAGAGAAGCATGCTCAGTGGCAGACTTCTTTTACAGAGCTGTTCTACCGACAGACTCTACCAACCATGCCTTAACATCTCTTTATAGTGCCTGGGGATGTGATTGGAATTCTTGGTCAGATGGTCCCTCTACCAATACACTTTCTCAGATAAGCATTGCTCTCCCACATACTATACTCATTGTTCAAAGTCATATTTATTTATTTGTTTATGTACTCATAATGTACCCTTATTTGCACTGATTTGCACTATCTCAGTCTTGCATCATTCACTTTGGCACTGCTGTCACTTTCAAAGGCTACTTTTAAAGGATAGTAACTCATTTTACTGTCCTTGCTACTGGGTGATGGAAATTTGCTTTGGGATCAATAAAGTAAGTAAATAAGCAAGTAATTAAGTAAGTAAGTAAGTAATTAAGTATGTATGCATGTACAGTCTTATGCAAAAATTTAGGCACCCCTTGATAAATAACAGATTTCTGTGATTTTTTTAATTGAAAAGATGTTAACACAGTCTCTCTTGGAAATGGAAAAAAAATGCACAATATTTTCAGCAAACATTGATGCATAGTTTCTTCTTATGCCATAAATTTAACAAAAATAAAAAATAAAAACTCAGATTCTCAGATTCTTTTTACAAGGTTTCAGATCTTAATCAGCTCGTTAGATCTGATGCATGGCAACAGCTGTCATTAGTAAATGCCAATTTAAAAGCTTTACAAATACTTTGACTCTTCAAACCTTGTGCACACACTTGCGGACACTCAACAACCATGGGTTCCTCTAAGCAGCTGTGACTAAGAAAATGATTATTTATGCTCACAATGCAGGAGAAGGCTACAAGAAGATAACAAATTGTTGTCAGCTTGCAGTTTCCGCAGTAAAAAATGTAATTAAGAGATGGCAGTTCAGGGGAACTTTGGAGGTCAAGATGAGATCTGGAAGAACAAGAGAACTCTCAGGGAGAACAGCTCGTATGCTGGTCAGAAAGACAAATCAAAACCTCCATTTGACTGCAAAAAACCTGTAGGAAGATTTAGCAGACTTAGGAGTGGTGGTGCACCGTTCCACAAGACCTTCATGGAAGAGTCAGCAGAAAAAAACCTTACCTGCATCCCCATTATAAAATCCAACGTCAAATGTATGCAATAGAACATCTACAGAAGTCTGATGCATTTTGGAAACAAGTGCTGTGGACTGATGAAGTTAAAATAGAACTCTTTGTCCACAATCAGCAACAGCATGTTTGGAGAAAAAAGAAGCAGCTTTTCATGAAAAGAACACCTTGCCAACTATTAATTGTGTTGTGGATCTATCATGCTTTGGGGTTGTGTTGCAGCCAGTCACACAGGAAACATTGCAAGGGCGGAGGGAAGAATGAATTCCATTAACTACCAACAAGTTCTGGAAGCAAACATCACACCATCTGTAAAAAATGGTGAAGCTGAAAAGAGGATGGCTTCTACAACATCACAATGATCCTAAACAAACCTCAAAATCCACTATGGAATACCTCAAGAGACACAAGCTGAAGGTTTTGGAATGGCCATCATTTATCAACGGATGCCTAAACTTTTGCATAAGACTGTATGTATGTATAATGTACATACATATGCATCCATCCATCCATCTATCCAAAAATGTATATACTGTAACTCTGGACAGAAATTATATTGCATAAGTTTATTGAACCCACGTCTTTTGGGACCTGATGGGTACCAACAAGGATTCACTGATGTTTCTTAATGTTTTGTTAGACCTGACCAACTGAAGCAACCCCAGATCATAACACCAGCCTCCAGAGACTTGTACAGCGGGCACAATTCATGATGGCTGCATCTCTTCATGTGCGTACTTTCTTACCCTGATGTGTCCATTGCTCTGGAATAGGGTCATGACTTTTTCCCCAAACACTGATTTTCTGCTCTCTATTTTTTATAATAAACTTTACCCAGTGTTTAAGTGATCTCTGATCCCACTTATTCATCACTTGTTTTCAAACACGTTTCTCCTTTGAAGTTCGCAGTTCAGCACTACTCTTCCACTTTTCGATAACTTATATGAATTATATTCTACACATCAATTAAACCCAAGGTAGATAGGCAGGAAACAAAGATCCTTTTTGATAATCCTTTTTTAATTGGCACATTTTTATTGCCAATTATTGTTTACATTATTTTTCTATGCACAAATCAACCAAAACATTAAAACCATTACAAGGTCAAGTAAATAACATTATCAATGTTAACAAAATCAATGTAATAATGCATGCTGCCAAGGTAACTAACTTCTGTCAATGGTGCCAACAAAATCAAAGGCTTGCATACCCATATGGTTTCGGTCACAGAAGAATTTCTCATTTTAGAAGCAACGTGGAGTCTACCATGTCTCAAGACGACCATTAGCAGTGCAGACAATGTCTCACCTTCGTTCTGCACCTCATGGTTGACAAATCATGCATTGCCCGTGGCCTGACCTGCACATCCAAGTGGTCATGTCCACCAAAAACTCAGAGTCTTTCTACTGGAGCCTGTGTGATGCTTTTGGCAATGTTATGCTGAGAAATCTTGGGTCTTGGCATTCTTATGGATGTTATTTTGATACATACCACCTATGGAAACATTGGTGCAGACAAAGTACACCCTTAATTTGTACAGTAGCTACCACTTGTTCTAACTGCACAAGTAGTAGCTACAAAATACTAGGCAGGTGGATTTCATGTCATGGCTGATCAATGTAAATTAAAAAATAGTTTGTGTTAACAGTCTCTCAGTATAGGTAAGTAGTTTTGTTAACACTATAATAGTATAGTTAATAGTTTCTGTTAACAGCATGAGCAAAGAGTCTTTTTGTAGCCACTATAACTGTATAAAGTGATTGTGACGGGTAAATATTAGCAGTGTAAGTGGTTGACTGCATATTCCACCATTACGAAGTCCTTCGTTTATGAGTCTAGCTGACAGAGTAGAGCAACTCCGCGACGAATCCAATGCTCAGGCAGTATGTCTGTGTTGAGGGTCATGGAAATGACATAATTGGTGGAGTGGCCTGTGGTGGACAGCGTTCCTCTCCTTTCACTAGTCTTATAGACGGGAGAAAGGTAGCATTGCCGCTTAGGGATCTCCTGTTCCTTCATGGGTTTGAGCCAGATCTACAACAGAGCAAGTCAAGTCACTTACACAATGCATCAGGTGTTATTATAAACTGTGTCGATGCATAGTCTGTAACCAAAACCTGAGGCAGATAAAGAAGAAAAAGGACAGGAATAATAAATAAGGAAATTATGAATACTTACCACTGGCATGGTATCATGAAGGATCTTGGGGTAAGACTCTCCCAGAAGCTTCTTTTCTCTGTCCCAGCGTGCTCCTTCCAAGAACAAACCCCGAACGTAGACACCTTCCAGGGGAGAAGAGACGCCATGGGTTATATAAACCTTCATGAGCAGCTCTCTGTTTCTGTCTATAAATCTCTGTTTTTGTCTTACCGTCCTCAGGCGGCTCTGTGAACTCCATGTCGTCCATGACCTGGTAGTCAAAGGTGAGCAGGTCGATAGGGATGGTGTGTTTGCGAGCATAGTTCTGCTGACCTCCGGTTAGGAAAGCTTGTGTAAAGAAGAAGCCTGACATCCAGAACACAGCTGGTATACCGATATCATACCAGTCCTACACAAAAAAACACACTCAGTCTCGTACGGTTCTCTTAGTGAAATAGAACAGCAATCTTATTAACTCACTACAGTTTCATGATATAACAAAATACCATACCTACAGCATGTTGTAAGTAAATTCCTAGGTCAGTGGTGTGTATTATGTGTGTGTTATCTGCAGGTCTGGCATGTAACTCAGCACAGCGTAAGCTTACCTGTAAGAATTTGAGCCTCATCAGAAAGTCGTTAACGTATCCTCCGAGAGGTTTGAGGCTTGGGTACGACTTTTTCATCCACATTCCTGGAACGCGGGTCCTTAGGATGCTCGTCGCTACTTCCTCTAACTCGGCGGACATCACCACCAGCCCCTGAAGCACAGAAAGGAAAGTAAGTAAAGATCTGCCAAATACTGTCAATCTTCGGTGACAGACACACTAGCAACAAGTATGACCATAGCTAGGCATCTGTCCAACGGTACACAGGCTCTCTATCTCTTAGATACCTCAAAGTACTCAAAGCTCATCTTTTTCACTGTTTCAAGGTTTCACTGTTTCAGGACTTCTCTTAACATTTAAAGCACCTCTAAAATTTCTCTTTTAAAGTTCCTTTAAGCCTTAAAAGTATATAAAATGTGATCTATCTGAGGTTCCTCTATGGTTCTGACCTTGACGGCCTTCTGAATGTTGATACATGAATCGCGGACTGTCCGCAGCAGCTTGTTGAAGCGACCCATCTCCTGCACCAGCACCGTGTTCATGCTCTGTTTGTAACTGGTGGGATACTTGCGCAGGGCTGCTTCTGTGTCAAAGTCGTCTGGTAGTTTGCTCAAAATGTCCGCCGCTACACCGAACACCGTATCGTCAGAGGACTTAGCATCACCCCCTGTCATGCGAGACTGTAGGGACAAGATGATTAGCAAGATTATGAAATTCAGCGCCATAGTTAAACACCAGGACACTGCTTTCTGTAAATCATTCAAGCCATTATTTATACCATATTTCATCTACATACTACACATCCAAGTTTTTGTCCCATGAACATTATATACAAGTCCTGATCTGATAAAGTCTGCAATGTCAAAAAAGAGCACTCTGGGTAACACATTTGACTATGCTGTGTATGAATTATACCAAGCTGCGCTTTATTATTTACACTGACTGGGAAAAGAATGATGTACAATGTAAATTTAAGCAATGAGATTTGATCAAACCTGAGTGAGCAGGATGCTGTCGAACAGAAGCTGCGTTTCCACCTGGTCCTTGGAGATGTCAGCGTTGGCGTTCATGCCAAAGATTTCTGGCGACGGGTACAGCGGGAGTGCTTTGGTGTACTCTATGTAGCTGTTAAGCTGCAAAAGAAACAATACACTTCCTGATTGACTCAAAAATGATGCTGCCCTTATAGCATGCCGCGGTTTTGCAATGCATGGGCAAGTCAGACCCTTAAGTCAATTGAGTTCTAGTGATCCGTTGACATTTCGGCTGTGGACAAGTTAAACTGAAGAACAGTGCATGGAAAGTTTTTATTCATTTTTGTTAAACTTTGAATTTGTTAATGTTAGTAAATATATATCCTTACATAGCAGCAGTAATCAAAAAGAGATCTGTGTGTGTGTGTGTGTGTGTGCGCGTGTGTGTGCGCGTGTGTGTGTTTGTGTGTGTGAAATCTTACATCTCCTTCAGGTGGTGAGTAGTAAATCCCGCTTGGGTCAAACTTGTACTCCGGTTCTTCAATTATCTTGCATGTGTAGAAAATGGAGAGGATAGTGCGGAGGGTTCGGCGGTCCCAGTCATCCGTCACACGTCCTCCATAGTTACACTCTCCGGTCATGTAGCACAGCGCATCGAACGGCACATTCTAAAAAAAACAAACATAAAAAAACACCATTATTAATAAAAGCATGTAACCATGACAACAAGCATAAATAACAGGTTTCTCTACTTAAATTAATTCAATAATTGTAAATAGATAACATGAAGTTATGAAATTTATATTATATATATATATATATATATATATATATACATAGGGATGTTTTAATTATAATAACAGTGATCGTCATGACATTCGTACAGGTAACACATTTAAGGAAAAGTCTTGAGGGTCGCGTCCCTAGGTATAAATCCAAAAAAGGTGTGTTAGAACACCATTCGTCCCAAAGACACTCTCTATGCTGGCGTGTTGATGATGGTGGTAAACAATGCAGTCGAACACGTCACTGTAAAGTTTCACATACAGTAGCTTTTCAATTGGGGAGTGTCTCACAGCCTCCTTTACCCTACTGTTACCTATTAATTTGGGAAAAAATGTGGATGTGTGTTTGTGTGTTCTTACTTCATATTGGCTAAGGAACATATGCAGTTGCTGGACGGAGACCCGCAGGTCAGTTTCATTGAACTCATAGGGAATATTCCAGCCCAGGGGTCCAAACTTCCTTCGCTCTTGGATAAGAGCATGAAAGAAACACAGACCGTACAGGAGCTTCTTGAATATCATCTAAACCACATTCACACAAAAAATACTTTAAATGTGTACACCTACAATACCCATCGCCATATGATTAATAATAATAAAACACCCAGGTGAATAAAAAATTGTAATTATATTGTAAACCAAGGCTTTTTTTTTTTAACTCCTGACTTACCGGCTTGGAGCTGCTGTTGAAGAACCCCGGATTACAGATGGGGTCCATATTAAGGGAGCCAACGATGTTGGAACGCAAGCCCTTGGGGGCCTCGTTTGTCATCTTGACACCGTTCTGAAGGATGGCCACAGGGAAGTTGGGTGACGGGTAACTTGTCAGCCACAGACGGAAGTCTGGATGAGTGTTGTCTGGGTGGAGCTCCTGGAGGGACAAAAAATGGATCAGTTGGTATTGCAAAAGGGCTTGTGATTTATTAAAAATTAATATTAACTAAAAAGGAGTAAGACTGTTTATTCAGATTAAACAAATATTACACAAAGATAACTCGAGTAAATACAAAATGCAGCTTTTTCTTGAGTGGAACAGACCTGGTCCTTTGTGAACAAGTAATTGCCGCCCATACCTGCTAACTGGCTGGTTGTGACACCCTTGGCAACAACAACTGCAATCAATTTTGGCACTAGAAAGGAATTTTGAATAATTGTTTTGGAGGGTTTTCAAGCATGAATGGCCTGTTTAGGGTAATCTCAATCAGATTATGATCACTTGGCCACTCCAAAACCTCAATTCATTCAGAGGTGGACCTGCTGATCATTGTGCTGCTGGATAACCCAAGTGTGCTTGAGCTTGAAGTCACGAACTGATGGATGACCACGCCCATCATTCAACAACTGCATTTTGATTTTACTTGGTTTATCGTTGTTCCCTATAAATAGTGACCAGTGGTACTACAGTATACTAAAACTAGTACTAGTTCTTTCCAGTAGTACAACAGACTGTAAACAGTAGTTTCATCTAAATATCTGAAACATCACAAGCTATTTCTATGAGCACCTTCTGAGCAACTGGTTCACCTCTTAATGTAATGACTGCTGTTTAGTAAATGAAACAGCAAACTAACCTTCTAGTTCCAACTTTCACCTCATTCAGTTTTTCCTCCTATCTTAATAAACCATTTTATCCAACCGTACCTCACAAACTCGTTCCAGCGTCGGCATCCAGGACGTAGCCAGGTGGCAGTTTTGCAGCACCACCCAGGTTCCGTCCCTCTTTCCCACCTCAATCATATTCATGGCGATGGGACCCTGACCTTGGCCCAGTGACAGTGAGGTCAGCTTGCTGCCCTTGAAGCCCTGTGAAGAACGCCCAAAATAACACAGCAGAGACACTACTGAGACATTTAAAGGCTGTATCTTGGAGTATTTTAATTCGTTGTAACCTGCTATACTTTCTTTGACCAAACAGTGAAACGTCAGATGAATGTTTAACCTGTTCTTCTCCAAACTTGAGCAGAGCCGCCATGGGGTCGGAGCCGGGTGAGAGGATGAAGATGAGGGGAGCGCAGCTGTGACTGTCTGAAAATGAGCCCCCCAGGTTAAAGGGAGGCACCTCGATAAACCGCTGTCCCAAGCTGCTTGACACAAACTCCTGCACCATAGGAACGATCTGAAATAAAACAAAAAGAGAAAAGAGGACCGTATATAGCTTAAAGGGTTTCATGTTTTAGCACTCATAACAATGTAAACTGCACTATACAGAAACTCAGGTGTGTTGATAGATTGTTGCATATGGTTGCTTTACCTTGTCCGGTCTCAGGCAGCGCACGACCAACATTCTCTGAAATTGTACCAGATTCTTTTCCCATTTTTCAGGGAAAGGTGTGTGATGCGGTTCCTGTGTAACAGACAGACATGTTTGTATAGTTCTTCCTTAAACCATAATTTTCATTGCCATTCTTTAACAACCTAACAGTCGACTTGCGTGCTGTTCCCGTAGGTCCATTAAAATAAACCATGAGCACTAAGAAATATCCCACCCATGTTCTCTGTTATTACGTATTTTCCATTTATTCATTTATCGCTGTGGCATAATGGGGAAAGATCAAACACACCTTGCTGTCATACACTTCTTTCCATCCATCACTGAACTGTTCCAGGTCTTTTCGCAGGCCGTTGAAGCTCACCAGCTCGTCCAAGCGACAGATCTCGTCCCATGACTTCTTGGTCAGCCAAGTGCAGGGTTTGGCGTGAGGATTATCCAGGCCGACGCCACCCGTCAGCAGGAAGCGCCACTCATTCTCGTCAATCTACAAGGTTTACCCAAGATCATAAAAAAATTATATTATTATTATTTATATTAGTATTATTTATATTATTGATATTATATATTATACTATATATATTATTCCTGGTCCAGATATAACTATGTATTGCAATATGGTTCCTGTGTATCACTAACGGCAGCAGTCCCGTATCTCAAGAGTGTGAATCCCAATTAGAGAATTAAACACATGATATAAAAAACAGCAAGTGATATTAAGTCCACATATACAGTATGTGATAAAGATACTGATCTTTATAACTGATCTTTAACACATGTGCAAGGCAGGACTTACACATCCTTGGTGTTTAAGCAGGTTGACACTGAGGCAGAAGGAGAAGAGTAGCTTGTCTTTCTCGAAGAGTGAGCGGCACACGTTGACATAAAGCGAGTAGGTAAAATGGTCTTTTAATATCTGCAATCTGGACACACACAAATAGACAAGAAAGAAAAATTTATACTGAAAATGATCAGAAAGCTGCATACATTGCTTATTGTTCCCTATTATTGATACATGATAATTTCTAAAATGATGGGAATCATTATAACTATTTATCATATTATAATAAGGGGAATCATTTTCCACTAATATGCCAATCACGCCAAACAGTGGTGATAAATACAAGGCGCAGCTATAAAAATTAAGAATGATCAGATCCTGTCACAATGCAGCCTAGAATAATATCTTTGACCCTTTGGTCAGTAATCAGCTGCTGACAAATTTTTATGGTAAAAAAATAATTTCAATTTTCAAAGTTTTTTTTTCTTTCAAAACACTAAACAAAACATTCATTGTAGCTTCACACCTCTGCTCCAGAACATCACTCTTGTCCGAGTTGTCGATGGATGAGTTAAAAAGATTGATGAACCAGGTGAGTGAGTACTGGTACATGGGCTCGATGTTGGCTAGGTCAGCGATGGAGAAGAACAGGATGCCAGAGTGGATTGAGATGGGCCTGTAGCCCAAACGTGTTTCATCAATCATTTTTTCCGTCACCTCAGCCACAGCTTGCTTCTCTGAGATTTCATTAGCCAGCACTTTGGAGGAGGAGAGGATCTCTACAGCCACCTCGTCCTCCAGAATGTTCCCTTCAGATGATGAAAGTACTTCCAAGATCTTGTCTTCGAGCACTTGAAGCATTCTGAGGATGAGGAAGGAATGATTAGGGATGATGAGTGGGAAAAAGATTATATCACTATTTCAATCAACTCTATGTTATTATTATTATTATATAATATTATCTATAATATTATATTTATTATAATATTATCTATAATATTATATTTATTTATTATATTATATATTATATCATTAGTCAGACTTGCTGGTATGGGGAAATAATCAACAGTGGTAGGCTGAATTACTCTTACCTCCCTAAGGTATTTTCTAATAAAATTGTTATGAGTCAGACTTTTTATGTTTTTTGTTACCACTGTTACGTTTCACATAAAATAAGACCACATCTCTTGGTCTCTTAGAGTTTGTTTCTGCATTATTCTTTAATCTGAGGCATCTCTTCAATTTACAAAACTGATTTCCTAGGGCTTGTATAATCTTAAGCAGCTTCAGGAGATAAAAAGCAGCAAGCAGCAAAACATCTGGATTATCCACATATATAACAGGAATAGTGGGAAATGAAGGTTCTCTCAGGTCATACTTCTTGTTTTCCGCTCCCTGAAGGATGAGGGCTTGTTTCTCCTCTTCTAGGTCTGGTCTTTCTCTAGCCACTACTATACCAAGCAGCTGATCTTGAATTCCCTCAGGTGTGATCATGAAGTTCAGAAGTGTCACCTAAACATCCAAAGTGATTTGAAATAAAATGTCGGCAAAGGATATGATTCCAGATCAAGCAACATGTTTAATTATGTTTTATGTTTGGAGTCTTTTAATATTTACTACTCTTACTGCTTACACATGGTGTGTATGTGTGTGTGAGTGTGTGTGTGTGTGTGTGTGTGTGTGTGTGTGTGTGTGTGTGTGTGTGTGTGTGTTTAAACCCTACCTTGACTGAAGTTTCTGGCAGATAGTGCGGGTTGCGTAGTTTTGTGGTGATGTAGAAGCGGAAGTTGGGTGAGTACTCTATGGTGGAGTCTCCCAGCCGGATACACACACTGCCTCCCTGCTTAAACGTCTGCTTCAGCAGCAGAGGCTCAAGAATGGCGTCCAGCTCCTCACCCACATTTTCCAGGAGCACTGGGAGACAAATTCGTTTTATTCATTTCGCTTGAACTGAAATCTACTTTAACAATCATAAACAGGAAATAAGAACATTATTCTAATTATTTCATGAGTAGTTAGATTTTTCTAAATCACTGGATACAACAAATGTTATAGTAATTATATTACTTTTTAAAACATCGTTATTATATTGAATGAAAACTCTGATTTGGTATAAGTAAATATTTAATCAGACAAAGAAATAAAAACACTGTAGAATGTGTATAAACCAATAAGTATATTGTACTTGTGTTTTGTAAAACAAATATACGAGGCAAATTACCTGGCCTGCCAAACTGAATGCAATTCTCGAGCGTTCTCACATAATCGCTGTCACTCAGTTTGATGACCTGTAGGCTGTTGTCCTTCTCCATGTTCTTAACCCACTTATTTGCTTGGCCCTGTGGGTCGATCATCAGAGGCCATCGCCTTGCGTTCCTGCACAGAAGGCATGTAACACAAACAGGTTATGAACATTACAAGACCTTGTAAAAAAATCTTAAGAACATTCACAAGAGCATTCATAAATCCCACCTTAAAGAACATATGCCAAAGGCCAGATTGAATCAGATTTAACACTGTTCTTGTATTAAGCAGTATGTTCACTTGTCTATTTGTGGCATGTCACAAGATATAGTGCAATCACAGTGCAAGAACAGTATGATGTTTACTGCAGATCATGCACGGCCCCCAGAGTGCCACACACAAGCTCACATCTAGTTTCAGCTCCTCGGCTGTCATACAGAAAGTCGATAGCAAATTTTAGGAACAACGCAAGTGCTGAATGCAGTACGCTATAAAGTGCAATACTATGCAAACACATGACCGATATTTCAGTTCCTGTATGTATGGATTTGAGGGAGTACGTACGAGATGATGATGGCGCTGTCAATGGAGAAACTATCTGATGGAAGACCAGCGATAGTCCAGCTTCTGATTTTCACCGGATCTCCCAGAGACTGCTTCAGAGACACATTCTTAGAGCAGGGGATCCCTCTAGACTTGCACAGCTTGATCCATTCGTCTATAGAACTCTACAAATGCAAACACATTCAAATAAACAATTAATCTATATATATATACACACAGTTATTTAAATAAAATCTAGTTGTAGAAGTTGAGGAAAATTGCTTTCATTTAAATTCTTGCTTAAAAACTTACTAATTATGAAACCTTGAACAAGATGATTAAATCCATTATTTACAAAAAAGTTGTCCTTTTCCCCTAGTCAAAATTCACAACATTATCTTTTATCATTATGTTTTCAAGTATGTTCCCTGGGTCAATTATTTTACATTTTACATTATTGTGTACCAATAATGATAAAGCTACTGCGTGACTGTGTGATAAAAACGTGAAATGTGATGACTGTTTGATAAAAAGAATACAATAAAGAACCAGACTGGGTTGTCATGCAAATGTGGTGCTTGACAAATATATGCATGCACGATGCATACACGATGAGGTATGTGTACCTGTCTATAACTCAATGTAAAAGGCCCGAGGTAGGCTACTATAGCAGCTGAGATGAGAATATCTCCAGTTAGATTGTTGAAAAGTTCTCCCAGGTTCAATGCCGTCTCACTCCAACGTGTCTTCTCTCCTCCTAAACCGCCAATTAGCTGTTCTGCTCTATCCAGCTTCTTACTACACAGCTCCACCTATCACAAATGGTTAACTTACATTGTTTGAACCCGATCTTTCAGAATATAATAAAAGCATCAAACATGCAGAAATTGATCATTCCTGGCAAACAGGCTCTACCTAAATCTACATGAAATATTATAAACAAAATATTTATATTGAAATATTATTTAGAAATGATAAATTGTACTGCCAATAACCAAAGTGGGTTTTGTACTGTTTGGAAAAAATAGGTGTGAATCTGGGATTAGTTCCGGATTCACTGTGATTTATTGATTCATACTGAACATTCCAGTGATCAGGCCTCTGCATTATCAATAACCCACTTTTTTGATTTACTTTTTTTGATTTAAAATCAAAGTGGATTATCCAAAGATCGCCACAAAAGCACTAAAAAAACACTGCTTCCATCTTCAACAATCTATTTTGCGGAGCAGGACTGTTTGAAGTGACAGCAACCAATATGAAATTACGGGGTAGACAGAACATACTGTACTGTACACTATAGGTATAATTGTCTTTCATAATTCTATTTATTCTTCATAATTTCTAGATGGAAACATCTTGTTGCAGGTAACCATGCTTAGGGCTCAGATTGATTCTGTGTTAACGTGTGTTGTATTTATTATGCACTTTATTATGCTTTGTTTCAAGTGCAAGATGGGCAGTATGTGAAAAATTGTCTTATTTGAAACTCTTCGAAAATGTTGGAGACTGAGTGGAGAGCTGGGCTAGAAATGGTGTGGGCCATGGTATGTGACGTATGGACCTTCTAATGTGGAATGCTGTTCATTGCCGTTCAGCAGCTTGTAGAGGGTCAACAGCTGATCGACTGCGATGGCCAGTAATATACACACGTGGACAAAATTGTTGGTACCCTTCGGTCAATGAAAGAAAAACTCACAATGGTCACAGAAATAACTTTAATCTGACAAAAGTAATAATAAATAAGAATTCTATGAATGTTAACCAATGAAAGTCAGACATTGCTTTTCAACCATGCTTCAACGGAATTATAAAAAAAAATGAACTCATGGAACAGGCCTGGACAAAAATGATGGTACCCCTAACTTAATAGTTTGTTGCACAACCTTTTGAGGCAATCACTGCAATCAAACGATTCCTGTAACTGTCAATGAGACTTCTGCGCCTCTCTGCAGGTATTTTGGCCCACTCCTCATGAGCAAGCTGCTCCAGTTGTTTCCGGTTTGAAGGGGGCCTTTTCCAGACAGCATGTTTCAGCTCCTTCCAAAGATGCTCAATAGGATTGAGGTCAGGGCTCATAGAAGGCCACTTTAGAATAGTCCAATGTTTTCCTCTTAGCCATTCTTGGGTGTTTTTAGCTGTGTGTTTTGGGTCATTGTCCTGTTGCAAGACCCATGACCTGCGACTGAGACCCAGCTTTCTGACACTGGCCAGCACATTTCTCTCTAGAATCCCTTGATAGTCTTGAGATTTCATTATACCCTGCACAGATTCAAGACACCCTGTGCCAGATGCAGCAAAGCAGCCCCAGAACATAACAGAACCTCCTCCATGTTTCACAGTAGGGACAGTGTTCTTTTCTTGATGTGCTTCATTTTCCCGTCTGTGAACATAGAGCTGATGTGCCTTGGCAAAAAGTTCCATTTTTGTCTCATCTGTCCATAGGACATTCTTCCAGAAGCTTTGTGGCTTGTCAACATGTAGTTTGGCATATTCTAGTCTGGCTTTTTTATGATTTGTTTTCAACAATGGTGTCCTCCTTGGTCGTCTCCCATGTAGTCCACTTTGGCTGAAACAACAACGGATAGTGAGATCTGACACTGATGTTCCTTGAGCATGAAGTTCACCTTGGATCTCTTTAGAAGTCTTTCTGGGCTCTTTTGTTACCATTCGGATTATCCGTCTCTTTGATTTGTCATGAATTTTCCTCGTGCGGCTACGTCCAGGGAGGTTGGCTACAGTCCCATGGATCTTAAATTTCTGAATAATATGTGCAACTGTAGTCACAGGAACATCTAGCTGCTTGGAGATGGTCTTATAGCCTTTACCTTTAACATGCTTGTCTATAATTTTCTTTTGAATCTCCTGAGACAACTCTTTCCTTCGCTTCCTCTGGTCCATGTTGAGTGTGGTACACACCATGTCACCAAACAACACAGTGACTACCTGGAGCCCTATATATAGGCCCACTGACTGATTACAAGATTGTAGGCACCTGTGATGCTAATTAGTGGACACACCTTGAATTAACATGTCCCTTTGGTCACATTATTTTCAGTATTTTCTAGGGGTACCATCATTTTTGTCCAGGCCTGTTCCATGAGTTTATTTTTAAAATAATTCTGTTGAAGCATGGTTGAAAAGCAATGTCTGACTTTCATTGGTTAACATTCATATAATTTTTTTTAATTATTAATTTTCTCAGATTAAAGTTATTTATGTGACCATTGTGAGTTTTTCTTTCATTGACCGAAGGGTACCAACAATTTTGTCCATGTGTCCTGTAGCTTGCTGCATTTACACTTAAATTTATTTACAACAGTGTCTATTGATTTTAAAATACTTTTGTACTGACACATAGACATGCTATTATTGTTGTTTTAGTTATTATTAGTATGACCTACCTGATTTTCCAGGTAAGATTTTTTGTCTTTGTTGGCCTCCAGAGTCTCCTGAAGTTTGTCCAGTTTGTCCTGGACCTCCTTTAAAGCTGCCTGCTTCTTTTGGAGGCTTTCTGAGGCTACCTTCAGCTTAGCTTCTGCTTCCGCCAACTTCTCTTTCTTAGGGGCCACAACTTTCGCAACACTGAGAGAGAAAACAGTATACAGAGTATTTATTTCTCCATGAAATTTCAAAACAACTTTGGCCCTATAGAATAATTCAACAATGATGACTGTATGGGAACCTTTCGCTTATTGGTCAGATTTAATGATTACTTGCCTACTCATGTTATACAAACTCACTTGTCGTAAGCTTCCATAGCACAGACCCACTTGCAAAGACCCTCGGCTGCAGTGGAAGCTGAGCGGATTTTCTCAGGGACAAAATCTGGGTTGGTGATGTATTTGCTGCGTATGATTGCCATGTAAGCAGGCGGAATGTTGTCTTTGTTGTAATCGTGCAGACTCTGAAGGAACTTCATGTCACCTAGAAGCTTCTTGGCTGGGCCCCAGAAGTCCTCAATCTTTTTGCCCGGACTGGAAGGATCGGCGATGCGTTCAGGTTTTATGCCTTTAAGGATACAAATCGCCTCCATCGCGAGTTTGACTCCACCTGGCGGGTTTTTCATGGACTTCACCAGTGTAATGTCCTACAGAGAGGCAAAGAAAGTTTTGTGTTGTTAAAGCACAATTTTAGAGTACATTTGAAGCTAGAGGTAATTGTGTTATATTTGTGTGTGTGTGTGTGTGTGTGTGTGTGTGTTTCCTTGCCTGTTGAGTAAGTGTATCAAGTGCGGCTAAAGCTGCCTGCAGGATGGGCATAGCAACAGCCAAGTCTGCATCACACTCATCTTTGATGGCCTTGGCAGCCATAGCCTGTTCATTTGCCTCTGCTTCATCTACGCGAACCACCTTCTCGGTCTTGGCCACCTCCACAGATTCATGCTCAATCACCACCATCATCTCATCCACCTCTTTGCTAGCCACCCGGAGCTTAGGCTGAAGTTCCTCTAGTTCAACTTGCATGGTGGCCACTTGAGATGCAGCAGAGTTCAGCTTCTCCAGACCGACCTCATAGCGCTGTTTTAGCTGCATGACCTCGCTGAGCAGGAGAGGATGATATTTTATTATAGTAATATACACGCTGAAACACTTTCTATTGGCTGAAATGCAAATGTAGAAATTTGCACATACAAGACAAACTGTCATGGACAGGCATAAAAACTCTTACGCTCTCTTAGCCTTCAGCAGAACTTTGAAGGTGGAGATGAGTTCCAGGTAAGAGGTTGGGGTGACGTAGTTATGGCGCTGCAGCTCAACCAGAAAGAGTGATGAAAGACTGATGGTGGAAGTGTGGAATTTCTGACACATGTCTATGCAGCCAGTGCGGACATCCTGTGTCATCTCAGTGTCCTCCAGGAACCGACATGCCACAGCCTGTAGAGCATCATCTGGCCAGCTCTTAAGGGAAAAAGTCAAGTAACACGGTGAATGCTGACAATAGTTGCTTACATGCTACTTACTATAGTACATGGTCACCTGACCAATACATCCTATTCTAGAATTAATCTCTATTTGCTTTCCCCAGTCTTCTGTCAACTCCGGGGTAACAGATGGGGAAAACCTTCACATGGTTGTGATGGTCAGATGCTCACATTCTTTTAGCCATATACTCCATATAGTAAGTGTCACGAATGCGTCAGTGATGGGCACACACCCAAATTCTTTCGCACCACGCTCACTGAAACTAATGAGCTTGACACGGCTGGTGTTAAATGATGGCCAAAGACCTTGAACTTTCTCCCCTCCTCAGTTAAAGAGGTAAGGAGCTTAGTTCAGGGAGAAGTCAATTATTTTATAATTAATTATTATGCTTTGTTTCAAGTGCAAGATGGGCAGTATGTGAAAAATTGTCTTATATGAAACTCTTCGAAAATGTTGGAGACTGAGTGGAGAGCTGGGCTAGAAATGGTGTGGGCCATGGTATGTGACGTATGGACCTTCTAATGTTGAATGCTGTTCATTGCTGTTCAGCAACTTGGAGAGGGTCAACTGCTGATGAACTGCGATGGCCAGCTGTTGTGATTCAGTTCGCGTAAAAAAATGGCCGCTGCCTCCACGTCAGAGCCCTCAGTTAGGACTGCCATCACAGCCACAGGAGTGTGATAACCGTGTTGGCATTTTCGCTTTGAGTAACTGTGAGTAGCCTTCTGTTATGCCCATTTCATCAACCTGGTACTGCCATTGCTTACCAACTTCATGTCATTATGCCTCATAGACACTGCTTCTGACTCACACTTGCACATTCTCACTTTCTACACTACCTTCTTATTTCTTCTTGCCCTGATTCCAATGTCTTTCCTCTAAACCTGACCTTTTATTATTCAACAAAAAACTTTTTATGTAAAACCCTGTCTCGTGTCTGTGGTGTTCCCTAAATCAACATATTACATAAGAAATAATAAAGCAAGATAAAAACTTCTAGTAAAGCTACAGTGCATTTAATTAAGTAATATTATCTCAGCTGTTAGGGGTACATCCATGAGATTCTTACGAAATAAATGCAGTGATTACCTGAAACCAGTCTATGGTGCAGCAGTTGATGAGTGCAGGGAAACGTCGCAGACGGCCTCGGAAGGCATCACCTATTGGACTCATGGCCAGCACCACATGTAACTGACTACGACAGCGCTCTACAAACATGTTAAACAGAGCCAGAGAACTTCCATCCGTTTGCTTATCCTTCTCCCGCTGGCGATCCAGGACCCGCATACGTTCACAGATGTCTTGCTTCTCGTCAACAGGAAAGAGATTAGGAACTTCGCCTGTGTTGAGCAAATTGCTAACATCTTCAAGGAACGACTCCATCTTAATCTGTGTGTCAGTGAAGAGGAAGACGCCATGGGTATCGCCGAAAGTTGATTTTCGCATAATCTGTTTAAGGTCATCACGCCATTCTGTCATGCCGTAACTCTTAGAGATCTCCACCTGGAATAGTTCGGCTTCAGCCATGTGAGCGGCCAGGCGAGTCAGAGACTGCCGGCCGCTACCTCCAACACCAACCAGGAGAGCATGACCCCGTGGCTGTTTTAGGATACGCGAGATCCTACAAACATGCTCAATGGCAAATCGGAAGAGTACAAGGTTCATGGGTGCCTTGCTGATGTTGTTAAAGTCCTCTAGGTGGGCCTCAACCACTTGCCGTAGCTGATCAAGGTCACCAACTTCACGGTAGTTTCTGTCTTCACCCTTCGGATCATGAAAATCACAGAACAAGAGACTGCGCAAGTCATCTTCTGTTACACGTCCATCAGAGTCAAAGTCAAGGTGTCTGAAAAGCTGATGGAAATCCTCCTTTAGTAGGGACTTGCAGATCGTCTGCAAGAACCCCACCATCCAGGTTCGGTCTGATGGGTCAACCAAGCGGTCATAAAAAACTCTTTGCACCTGAAACAGTACAGGCATTATGTCAGAACTTTCAGAATTTTCTCAATATCCAAGTACAGTGGAACCTTGTATTGCGAGTAAGTTGATATGCGAGCATTTTAAAATAAATTTTAATGTAATAAATGAGTAAGGTCTTGATATACGAGTAGTATGAGTAGTACGCATGTGTCATGTGATTACAACTGAGTCAATAGTTCTTACGCGTTACGGGATTATGGGTAATTGTCTCCCATCGTCTCAGTGCGCGTGCGTCACTCGTATAGTTAACATCCCTGCTCGCGTGTACTGACTATTGTAACATTGTGACCTTGCATGTGTGCATGCGTGTAAAGCAAAAGTCATTAGAGAGATTCCTTGCTAAAGATCCAGTGTCTCTCTCTCTGCACAAACACACACCAACAGAAACACTGTTCTGTCAGGATTCTTTTGAAAGATAAAGTGCAAGTTAATTTGTTTTATTTTTACTTTTTACAATTCGTATTAATTATTTTTATATGATTTTTTTATTTTTCATTATTTTTTATGGGGAAATTGAATTTGATATACGAGTGTTTTAATATACAAGCACACTTCTGGTACAAATTATGCTCTCAAGCAAAGGTTCCACTGTATAATATTATAATAACAGGTTGTTCTTAACCTAAATTTTTTAAAATTATTCCTACCTCATGCACCCACAAGCGTTTAATAGCTTTGGGGTCATCTGCACTTTCTGGACGAGATAAACAAATGCCCTGGATGACACGTGAGAAATCACGCAGGTTGAAAAGATAGTGAGACTTGTCAGGGGTAGGCAGAAAGTTCTTAGTGGCCTCCTGATACACTGTCATGGTGGCACACACAATCTGGGACGTGAGTACGGAAAATGCTGCAGGAAAGTTAAATCTAAAAAAGCAAGTATACATTTATTTTAGAATATTTGGCAAATGTCAGACATTAAAAGCATTAAAAACAGACTACACACAAGCACAAAATTATAAAAAAAATATAGAATTATGGACTATATCTCAGTTTAAGCTGTGACACATTATTCTACTCATTATCACAGAAATCATAAACAAACTATACAGATAATCACCGGTCACTGATCACAGGTGTGTTGGAGTTATTGGGATCTTCCATTTAATGTGTTCTATTAAATGTGTAGGATTGTTTATTTATTTGCTGCACCCCGCGATGTATTAATATTAGGGGGGTCCGAGGGGGGTCAACAGAATAGTAAGAGAAACTAAAGAAAACTGAGAACAAGACACTAATAGAGCTCTGTCGTCTCCTTGAGACCATACGGGGCTCTGGAAACTAAAAATAAATTTATGATCCTCTCGGGGTGTTTGTCCTTACCGAGGATTTATATGTATGTGTTTCGAGCACGCACACAGCCGCATTGCGTGCTGCTCCTGCTCTCTCTTTCAAGCTGAAGCTTGACAACTTGAAAGCTGGATCTTTTGCTTTGTCTTTGCTTTATCTTAGCAAAGCCCTGATGCCTAATGACTGCATGAAGTGCGCAGGTATCAGGACACGCCAGGGGCAGTGTGTCCATGCTGATTGCCTGTGCGGATCTGCCCGTTCTGAACAGTGCAGAGTATTTTCACGCGGTTCTGCCTCTCATAAGACCCGCGTCATTACATACAATAGTAAAAATAACTATTCTAAACAGCAGCGCACAATTAAGATCTGAGAACGTATCATGCTTTTTACAATTTTATTTACTGGAAGGCAACATATGGAACATATTTCGTTCTCTTATTATTTCATGTAGATAAGCAAACTAAAAACTAATTCAATAGCCTAAGCTTGAATAACTCGCATGAAGGGGTTCTTAGAAATCCCGAAACTGTCCTGCTATACTCACTCATTATAAAGTGCAGCACATTGAACAAGCTGCATCATTGAATAACAAATCAAAAGTCTGCATGTTTTTAAATAAACACACGCATGAGTCACTTTGTAGTCGGCGAGCCAACCATGGCTGCTCATTAGTAAACAGCAACGGCATTTCTTTATCAATACCAGAATTACCGGAGTCTATTCCTCTTATTCCTAAGATGTGTTGAATAGTCGCTCACTGTTAGCCGGCATGCATGGAGTGGTAAGTTGCCTGCCTGCTCTGCCAGCGATGGGACCCATCTTTAGTTCTCTCTTTATTATTATTTGTGTGATAATGGTTTTAGTTTGGTGGCATGGTGGATTAGGGGTTAGCTCTGTCGCCTTGCACCTCTAGGGTCAGGGATTGCATGTTCTCACAATGAGTGTTGGGTTTACACCTGGGTACTACAGTTTCATCCCACAACTGGGGTCCACTCACAAGATTTAGCTGTTGCCTTTGCGGATAACTTTTCAAATTATTAACACTACGCTATTCTTAACCAGTAAATAAAAGTATTTATATTAAAACTCCCCCCCCCCCATGTTGATGTGGCTGTCAACTCATGTATTTTGCATCATGAGTTGTACAATAACATCAGGTTTTTGAGAGACAACCGATCAGTAAAATAACTGACCAAGAGAAATACAGCTAAAGAATAATATTTTTTTTTTAAAAATCACAAAAACTTCATACACCACAGTCATTTACCGTATAGATAAGTGCCAGTCCAGGATTCTGGAGAAAATGGTTTGCATGGTCGTCTCATCAAATTCATTGATTGTTATTGTGTTAAAATGCCGGAGGAAGCGAGGTGTCACTGGGTTTCTCCCACCACCTGAGAATAAAAAAAAAAATCCAAGAAGTAGGAGAAGTTCATCACACATTCCATTCTGACAACAAAAACAATATAACAAAACACAATATGTAAAAAATTTAGTTCAGTTATTGAAGCTTGTGATTATGTACGTTCTGCGTGAGAGAGCCAGACTTACCAGGAGGCCCCATGGCACACATCAGCTGGATGTCCACCAGGTTGATTGTGGAGCAATCCTTCATGTCGTACCAGTTCCAGTGATCCAGCCACTGGCGTAGAAGCTCCACAGGAGGCTGAGCACCATACGTCTCTCTTGCAGGCATATTCACATCATCCACGAACACCACCTACACGGAAAACACAATCATGCATTTCAAGCAGCACATAAATCTTACAATAAAATGATGTGCTTTAGCAGCTTATCCCAGAGCCTGGACCATGTTAGAAAATGTATACAATTTAAGCAATGTTTAAACTGAGACCTCTTCTTTGTTTTGTCTATCTGGTGTTGTCCAGACATAATCGGATTCTGGCTTGCTTAGTACATACAGTAGGTACCACTGAATAAATCATACTAGACACACTGCAAAACCAGTCTTATATATATAAAAAAAACAGTAATAAAATAGGATATATGATTATTCTCTGTGTAGAATGTTTTAAAAATTCCATCCTACCATCCTTTGTCCGAGCGGGGCACCAAACACTCCTTTGCGTCTTTTGTCCAACTTAGACATGATGATGTTCTGAGTCTGGGCAGCTGAGGTTTGCGCTGAAAAGTTGATGAGCAGAGGATTGTATATATCCTTGTTGAGCCGCTTTAACAGGAAGTCCTACAGAGTAACAACGAGAAATAAGAGTTAGTAAATCTCACTAGACGGTTTTGGACTACAAGTTCTACAGAAATATAAAGGAGTGTCAGAATTCTCATATTGTAGGTTAGAGGAGGCAGACAAATAGTCATTTATCACAAGCTGTCGTCATGTGCACACGGTACTCGGAGTGTGAGTGTAAGTTTTGTTGGTGTTAAAGGTATCCTCTAATGTTTCCGGTGGACATCACTGAGGCGGCGAATGGAATCAGGCGTGAATGGGTGATGGGTTAAAAAAACATTTTTATCTAATTGACTGTTAAAAATCTTATTCACATTGTAAACTATTATAAACACAATGAACACTCTTCGCCACGGGAAATTAAACCCTTATTTTTGTAGTATGTTATACATAGTCTTGTTAGGATCGATGCATTCTTTTCAGATTTTTTCATCAGGCACTTACTGTGATGTACACGCTCTTGCCGGTTCCTGTAGGGCCCACAAATATGGTGGGCTTCTGGTGCGTGATGAGCATCTCCATCAGAGCTGTATAGCGCACTGTATCCACTGTGGGTACGATGATCTCATTGAACTGAGCATTTCTGGGGATCATTGGCGCCAACTTCAGCTGCGCGACCCACAGCTCCCATTTGCCTGCACCCTGAGTCATATCACAGAGTTGAACAAAGCTTTATATTTATTAATGCACATTAGGAACATTCTTTACATTATAAATGAAATTTATTATACATTATACATTATCCAGTTAATAAACCTAGAACTCATTTGGAGTAAAGGACCATATTACAGTTCAAATGGTTTGTGCAAACCTGGCTACGATTTTTTTATTATTTGTCATGAATCTACACAAACGTGTCATACATTAAATGTACTTAAATGTAACAGTAAACACTATTGTTCTAATTAACTTTGGGGTGATTCCAACACCACTGTTATATGTCTTATTACAGCATTTAGCGTAAAGATGAGTGAAATTGGGAAAAAAGTCTGATCTTTACATTTAAAAAACAGCAGGCCGCATCCAAATGTCCTTTTCCTGTCATGTCAACGCTACTAACCTTTTTGATGAAGTAATAATCATAGAGACTCCCCTCAGCAGGTAAGGGCACTGTGAGCTGCTTGCTAGGTGCTTCTACTTGCTCCAGGATGCCATGAGCGTCTCGCGTCTTCTTCGACAGAGCGCCTGTAAGCAGCTCCCTAACCAGAGCGTTGAACTTCACTCTCCCTGGCTCTGTGCAGCTGGCGCCCACTGACCACACCAGACAGAAGACAAAAATACACTAGACAACAGAAAGAGACAGATAGACAGAACCAAATTAGTTTGACTTTAATAGTTTATGAAAATACCAGGCAGCCTTAGTACACAGGGAGATCATATCAAAGTCTGTGAAGCACGTGTGTGGTTAAGGTTCGAGCACTCTCTCACCTCAAGCCAGGAGCACACATCTTTCCCGCTTAGACCCTTCATCTGGCGCTCATCTTTAAACTCGTCCATCATACAGTCCATCAGGTTCATCAGGGAGCGAGCAAGGTTGGTGTCTGATGTGGGAGACAGCTCCTAGTGTAGGTCATAAAACAGAAAGAGCAAGAGGTCAGATCTCACTTTTATGAAGAACAGGTGCGACTATACTGGGATGTACTGTATCACTGACCCACAAATGTGAAGAATAAATATTTATTTGATACAAGCTTATACAAGAGTTTGTAATCTTAAGCTAAAATTGTAATAGGTCCCAATGATGTTCTTTTTTTTTATTCTTTAAAAAAATTTTTTTTCTTCAGCACAAATAATGTGAGCTGTTGCCAATCTTCCCTGGAGTCCCAGCACATTCAGCCCAAGGTCAGACCGTACAATGCTCAAAAACATACAAAAAGAGCTCCATGTCTGACCCTACAAGCCTCAATGAGCATGGTAAATGTGAACGATTTATGTGCTAAACTTCACAAGCACCTTGGTGGCTTTGCGGACAAACTGCAGGCAGGTGGGCATCATGCGGTCGAAGAGGCTGGTAATGAGATCTTTGTGCACACTGGTCAGTGTGGATGGCAGAGTGTTGAGCCAGGACACCATTAATGGCCTCCAGCCCAGCATATGAGGCTCCATGTAGATCATACCGCAGCGAGACACCTGCACACAAACACTACTAGTTATCAAACTGTCACATTTAAAAGTACACTGATTTCCTCTTTTAGTTGAGAGTCCTGTTACAGTATGTTTGTTTCTGCTAACTGATCACAGCAGGGTTGTGACATACTCCTTATCTCTTATCTCTCCTTATCTCTTTTTTTCTCTCAGCTTGAAATAACAATGAACTGTTTCTTTTATAACAGAGAGGTAATATTGATTATTAATTATCATTATTATCAGATCACGTTTTGCAGGGCAGCATCAGTTAACCAGCATGAGCTTTAATCGATTGATGGAGAGCTTTGTAGAGGATTTTTAACGCAAAGAAAGCCCGAGATGCATTAACATTAATTCTCGCCAGTCGGCCCGACCTGGCAGCCTCGCCCCTTTGCGTACCTGCAGAAGGGAGGGGGACGTCTACGCATGGAGCCTACAGAGTGAGCGAGGAGCGACAATAGGTTGAGGCGGACGCACATCACAGGCAGACGCCGTGACAAATGTTTTCAAAGTAACTTGAAAGTAACGTAATTAGTAATCTGACTACGTTTTAAATGTACTAATCAGTAACTTAATCAAATTACAATTTTAACGTAGTAATTAGTAATTTGTAGTAGACTATTTTTTTTGTGTAACTTCCCCAACTCTGATTATTATCTAAACATCAAATTTTTATGCATACTGAGAGAACAGATTATTAGTTATTATTACAGATTATTAAACACAGTAATAAATGCAGTAGTACTGTAGCCTCTCTTACTGTGGCAGGTGAAGCCACCTCCAGGTCCATGGGTTCGAAAATGAGGCTCATTTGAGGAGACATTTGGATGATCTCACCGCTCATTAGACACAGTTTCTTATTGTCATCAAGTACTGTGTTCATGTTCTCAATCCACACGGCATCCACAGGGCCATCAAAGATTAGCCACTTCCTTTCCGGTGTCTAAATAGAGGAAAAATACAGTAGTATTTATTGCTTTGCCAACAGGCAGACCGTCTTAGATGGGGCATTTTCACTCACTGACTAATTCTCACTGTTAAAATATGCATACTGTATGAAAGGAGTCAAGCTAGCTGAATTTCAATCTTGGTAACCTTATGTAATAATTAGTGAGTGGAGTGATACCATGGACATTCTGTGATATACATGCGTTCAATTTATATTGTACGAATGAAACTAAATATCCTTTTTAGAAGTAAACCTAAAAACACCATTGTCTAACTGAAATTTACATCCCAAAAAATTAAATCCCATTATTTTTTTATGTAGCTAGTGATTACGGTCATGTTCAAGTTAGTACCCATTCCCTATTCATTGTATGTTCTTCTGTGTAAAAAGATAATAGAAATCATCTGATCATAGTGCGTCTTAAAATTAGGCAAATACAACCTCAGATAAACAGCATTGATTTTTTTCACTGTGTAATGACTTTTTTTTTTTCAAAAACAGAGCCAAAAAAGAAAAAAAAACATGCAGGCAATACTAAGCACCCCCATACTAATTCCACAGGATTTCAGACAGCAAAGTGTAGCCAGGTGCTGATAATCAGCAGCCCTCGATTAATTGATCATCAGCTAGTGTCCAGACCTTTGCAAAAGTAGAATATTCGGCAGAAGATTGCTGATCTGGAGCATTTGGCCGTGTGTTAACACAATGCCAAGAGCAATGGTCTTAGAGAAGCAGCTGTTGCTGCACATCAATCTTGAAAGAGTTGTAAAACAATCTGGAGGTTAACCATTTGTGAGAAACTGGTGAGAAATTTTTCACAAGTAGAAAGTATTTAAGCCATCGTCCTTGGAGTCGACGTCCCAGCACGTTCACCCCAAGGTCAGTCCGTACAATGCTCAGAAACATACAAAAAGACCTAAGAGCTACATCTCTGACCCTACAAACCTGAGCATGTTCATGATAGCAAAATTAGTAGACTGAATAAGCACGGTTGTTTGGAAGGGTTGCCAGGAGAAGGCCTCGTCTGAGTACAACTGAGGTTGAAAACTGCATCAAACTACAAAACTTCTGAAACAGTCCTATGGACAACAGTGAACCCATCCTTATTTGGAACCCAACCTCAATGGAAATGCTGTGGTGGGACCGAATGCCCCAAAACTTCAATGAACAGAAGCAATATTGTAAAGAAGAATGGGTCATTAGAATGTGAGAGACTGATAAAGTCATACAGGAAGTTATTTCTGCCAAGCATAAATCTAAAAACTATTGATCAATTACATTTCAAATCAATTTATTTTGCATAGTGCTTTTAACAATGGTAACTGTCACAAAGCAGCTCTACAGAATGAAAAGAAAATTATGTAAATGTGTATGAAAAGTGAGAGAATGAGTATAGAAAATGATCAGAATCTGATTCATGGGGGCACAGTGGTGTGGTTAGCACTGTCGCCTTGCACCTCCAGGGTCCGGGTTCGATTCCCGTCTCTGTGTGCATGGAGTTTACATGTTCTCCCCGTGCTTGGTGGGTTTCCTTCGGGTACTATGGTTTCCTACCACAGACCAAAGACATGTAGGTTAGGTTATTTGGCCATCCCAAATTGGCCATAGTGTGTGAATGAGTGTGTGAGTGTGTGTATGTGTGTGCCCTGCGATGGATTGGCCCCCTATCCATGCTGTACCCTGCCTCGTGCCCTAAGTCTCCTGGGATAGGCTCCAGGCCCCCCGTGATCCTGAATACAGGATTAAGCGATATAGAAGATGAGTGAGTGAGTGAGGGATTCATGGGGGTACTTAGTATTGCCGACATGTTTTTTTTCTTTTTTCTTAGGCAAAGAAGATATACATGCACATTTCAATCAATTAATCCCAATAGTTGCCTGAGAGCTGGCAAAGGTTCTGTAGCTGGTACCTGAGAGTTGGCAAAGCTTCTGTAGCTAACTGCAAGTATACCATCTGACCACTCATGAGAGACAGGGTCGAACTGACCATAAAGCTGACCCATTGTGATGGACTTGGGATTAATAACAGTGATGAGAACCTTGTTCTCATCCATCAGGCCCTGGATAGAAGAAAGAAAAGAACAATATTTTTACATTTTTGTATATTTTTATATATGAAGACAGCATTTTATATTTTCCAAAAAAATGGATAGTTTTTCCTTATGATTGGCTGCTTGTTTCATGAAGGGGGCCAATAATCCTGGAGTTATCCATACATACGTTTCTAAGCAGATATTGTAAGCAACACCACAATATTTTTAGGTTTTATATCATACAATCAAAATTTCCACTTTCTTTTTGTTTCAAAGCTGTGAGGAAGAAGGAGTGTGATGTCAACTTGGATTTCTGGCCACAAATATTTCACCTTTTCGAAGACATCATTCAAGGCAGCAGCGAGGACTCGGTAGGCGCACGTTTTCCCTCCAAAAGGCTCTCCCACCATCATGAAGCCGTGACGCACGATCATCATCTCAAAAATCTGCAGGATCTTCTCTGCAAAGAAATCTGTCATCTGCAGGTTCATCTTTTCACAATTCTCATTTATGGCCTCCAGAAGGACAGTGTAGTCTGGTTTGGGAAGTTGTACACCAGGAAAGAGATCTGAAGTGATTCCCTACAGGGGATTAGATCAGCCCAACAAAGGGCGAAAAAAAAGGTAGAGTGAGAAGTCAAATGGTTCTAAATTAAAATCTGAAAAGTCAATTGTAACCATAAACCAACTCATATTATTGTACATGGATGATGGCTGTTGATCTGAGACATTTTACCCATGCTGATGCATATTTTACCTCAAACAGTGGCAGATCATGGGCCAAAAATTTGGGAAGGTTAACATCAATGATGGACCTCAGCAGAAGAATGTCCTCTTTCTCATCCGGAAACTTTAGCTATGGACATTTCAAACATAAAGTGCACATGTAAGAGAAGGCTAGAGAAAGAAATAGAGAAAGAACCAAATGGAAAGAAAAGGGCAATTAATAATGAATAATTGTGGAATAAAATAAGCAAATTGTCAGGGATTACCCCTAGAGGGCGACAAAGCGCCCAGAGTTCCTTTGTTTTTTCTGTTTTCTTTGTGGACTCTAATCCCCAGAATGCACCTCAGTCAGGTGATGTGGCGCTCACCTGAACTGAGTTTGCTAATTAGTGTGATTATAAATGTTCCTGAGTTCTGTGTTGTCCTTGTCTTGCATCTGTTCGTCTAGGGTTACTGTTTGTCTGGTATGTCCTTTATAGCTCTATGTTTTTCCTAGCTTTGTGTTCTCCTTGTTCTCTGTGTTCTCCTTGTTCTCTGTGTTCTCCTAGTTCTCTGTGTTCTCCTAGTTCTCTGTGTTCTTCCTGGCTCCATGTTCTCCTGGCTCTGTGTTGTCCTGGCCTTTGTCCTAGCCTGTCGGTCTCTGTCTATTGTAATGTCTAGTTCAGTGTAGCTCCATGTTTAGTTTATCCTGGTTTAAGTTCATGTTCTGTTCTGTTCCTTTGGTTCCCTGTTTTGTGTTTATTAAAGTCTTTTGGCTCACTTCACCTCTATCATGTCTCTCTTTCGTCCGGCAAGCAGTAACCGTGACACAAATGATGTAGGAACAGTATTTCTCTTAGATATACAGTGGCGTGAAAAAGTATTTGTCCTGTTTTTTCTTTTATTATTTTTTTCATATTCGTCACACTTAAATGATTCACACCATCAAACTAAGTTTAATATTACACAAAGATAAACTGAGTAAATACAAAATGTGTTTTCTAAAGATGATTTAATTTATTTTCATTTATTAAGGGAAAAAGCTGTCCAAACCTACAGCACCTGGCCCTATGTGAGAAAACGTAATTGCAGCTTTTTTCCTCCTTAGTAAATATGCACAATTAAAATACTAATATTTTTTCACAGCATTGTACATATTAAGTATGTTTTGATCAAGTGATCTTTTAAATCTTGAATGTCTGACAAAGTTAGCTTACCTTTAAGTTTCCTGCAGCAGTGAGGACGGATTTGACGGCTCTCATACCATAATCATAGTGACTCTGAGAGGACAGCTGCTCAGAGCAGAGGCGATACGTGGCCACAATCTTCACAGAGAGCGGACGAGCAGTTACAAAACCACAAGAGTAGAGCACGATCTCAGCAATCAAGGCATAATTGGGCACCATCATGGCCACGGGGCGGAACAGGGCCTAAGGCAAATATTTGAAAAATGTGTTTTATTTTTATAATGATTATATCTATAATGATTGGCTAACTGGTTGGTTAAGTCCATACAAACATCTGCATTATGGAAAAACATACTTTAAATAATAAATTTGTAATATTAAATGTGTCTGCCCCTTTCCTGTCATTTCCTTGCAAATGAAATTAGTAATATAATGTTATAACATCACAAAAACTGAAAAAGAATGAAGAGAATGTGTGATAAAAATATTTAAATACATTTAGGGCAATAAATAATATTTACACATCACCTAAAACAGTATATTATATAGAATCTACATTTATTTGAACAATCAAATCAGTAAAACAGTTATACTGATAGTCGTACCTTCAAATTATCAGGTAGCTCAGAGCGTCCAGCGTATCCTGGGTTCATAGTGATAAAGACAGCACAGGTCGGGTCGAGCCTTAACTCCGTCCCCTCAAACACCAGCATCTCAGAATGAGTGGCGATCCCTGCACAGAAACAAGGATTTTTTAGGACCTCTCCCAAGCTTTAACAGATAATACTCACGGGGCTAAAATATTTATTTAAAAGAGTGCCTAATCAGTATAACACAATACTAAATAAATCCTTCATTTCATCCACAGTACGCAACTGTCCATTTCATTATCAATGAATCAACGATATCACAGACTTTCCCGTGAAAGGCCAACATTTTTATGAGGATATCAAAATAATTGACTTGATCTAGGCGGCACGGTGGTGGAGGTTAGTACTGCCGCCTTGCACCTCCAGGATCCGGGTTCGAATCCTGTTTCTGTGTGTATGGAGTTTGCATGTTCTCCCTGTGCTTGGTGGGTTTCCTCCGGGTACTATGGTTTCCTCCCACAGTCCAAAGACATGTAGGTTAGGCTAATTGGCGTTCCCAAATTGGCTGTAATGTGAGTGTGTGTATGTGTGTATGTGTGTGTGTGTGTCCTGCGATTGATTGGCACCCTGTCCAGAGTGTACCCTGCCTTGTGCCCTAAGTCTCCTGGGATAGGATACCGGATTAAGCGGTATAGATGATGTGTGAGAGTGAGTGACTTGATCTATTAAACTTGAATTATTAAACTTGATATATCAATTACTGTTGCAATTATTCAGATCATATAAACGGTAGATAGATATTGTGATACACACCTCTTTGAATGGTGAAAATTTGTTGTGCCACCACAGACAGCACCTCCAGGTCAATTCGGTTGAACTCGTCAAAGCACGCCCACGCACCACATGCTAGCAAGCCCTACAACGAGCAGAAAAAGAACAATGGGTTAAACAAGCAAACAAACAAATAAACAAACAAGCAAACATTAAAGGACTTAAAGCTGTTCTGGAAAACCTTATTCCCTGGTGTGTTTATCACTTTATTTGCTAAGAAACAATCATTTTAGTAGCTGCTGTAATTTAAGCGTTTAGCTGTTTTATTTAATCAAGTAGTCTGACACAATTCAGACTTCAGATAAATGTCCCCGACCTTAAAGAACTTTCCCAGGGCGATGTAATCAAGGCCATCAGAGCAGTTGAAGACGACACACTGCTTAGCCACAGCCTTGGCCAGATCTTTAGTCGTCTCTGTCTTCCCTGTACCTGCTGGGCCTTCAGGAGCTCCTCCTAAATGCAGATGCAGTGCTCCAAAAAGGGTTCTAGGGACAAAGACATGGGCAGTTTTAATCTAGTCAGAATGAATTCAATATGTAAACTCAGTTTCTTTTTTTTATTATGCAAAGTGTAAAGTTTTATCACCAAAGTCAAAGATAAACTTGGTTTTATAAGGTCTGTCTGCAAACCAAAATTAATCTAAAGTCAGAACAATAATATTCTTATTCTATTTATGTTACAGTACAATATTGTACAATATCAGATTTATGTTCTAATGAATGTTGATATTCTTAAATGTTTTACAATAAAAAGACAACATATCTTCTATTTTAAATGCAAATGAAATCAGTAAACAGTAAAACTTACTGAAACGAATTAATGATTGTTTTAAAATTCTCCACACACATATAACCACCATAATAAATAATATATACAATTGCTTAAAGAACTTTAATTCATGGTTTCAACGTCTTTTCAGAGAACATTAAAGGAAAAGCACTATAAGAATTATAAGCAATGGTAGGTTTATGCAGAAATGTCTTCACAGAGGAATGTCAAGGACCAACCACTGCAGTGTGTGATTAGAATTTAGTATTAAGTTGTTCTGACCTGTAGCAGCGATCGGTGAGAGGGGTGATGACCAGACGAGGTGTGTTACCCAGGTACTCGTAGCCGTAAGCTAGGCCTGCATTAATCATTTTGGTCTGGAGTTGTTCCTCCTGCAAAAGAAAAAAAAAGAAATGTAGAAAAGATGAAAGGAAATGAAAGCCTTTCACAGATATGCCTCACTCGGATCATAATATGAGGAGAGATTATTAATATTTTAGAAATTAGATTTAGGAAATTAGATATATGCCAGGCTACACACACTCACCATCCAGTAATAACGTAGCTGGCTGAGCCACTCAAAGTTGGTCTCGTCATCTACGCCCTGACGGACAAGTGAGGCCAAGACGTCACGTGCGTGCACGTCCAACACCACAAGTGCTCCCAGAGTAACTCGGTTCTGTTTGGAGAGTTTCCCACGCACCAGCGCCACTATGTCTTCGATCTGTTTGTTGTTCTGATCCAAATAAGCCTCCAGAGCCTTAGAAAGGAGTAAAAAAATTCAGGCTGAAGTCTATAAAAGTCTAAATTCATTTCTACAATAAGTACAAGTCAGGAAACCAAAATAAAATAAAATTATTAACTAACATTAAGACTAATGCTTACTTGCAACTAACTATTTAATAAATTAGCGTTAGCATCCATTGTTGACAGGTAAAGAGTTTAAAGAGAATTTAAAGCTAAAAATAAGCTGATCAGCTTTAATGTAATTAGTGATATTAATATTTCAGGTTAAAGCCCATTGCAAGGTCTTTTGCTCGGGTAGAACCACTGACACACAGATATGAGGCGAGGTCTTATGGGAAAAGGGTAATATTATTACATTTTTATCTTTGTTCAATTTATGACATAAAAAGTAACTATGCACCAATGTTTACTGAAAATATTGTGCATTTTTTCCATTTCCAAGAGAGACTGTGTCAACATTTTTTCAACATAAAAATCACCAAAATCTGTTATTTATCAAGCGGTGCCTAAACTTTTGCATAAGACTGTACATACATTGAATAATCCGTGCACCTTTCAAGGTTAAGTTTTCATAGTATAAAGTGGAACCTTGGATGGCAAGTAACTTGGTATGCGAGTGTTTTGTAAGACGAGCTAAAATGTTTAATAAATTTTAAGTTGAAAATTGAGCGAGGTCTTGACATACGAGTAGTACGTATGCGCTTTGTCTGCCGAGTGTTCATGATCCAATCTGAGCCAATCCATGATCACATCTGAGCCAATGGTTCTTCTCTCGTGTGCTTGTGGGTAATCACCTACCATGCTCAGTCTTAGTGACACATTTTATGGCACTTTAGGCAAATACCGAAGGACTAGGAAAGTTTTATTGAATTCTGTCCTGCCAGTTTTGCGTGATGCTGTGACAAAATTGGCTAGACATACAGTCAGACAGACAGACATACAGACTGAATTTTTTTTCTGAGATTGGTTTCAGGTCCTCCAATGTATGAAACATGCAGATATCATTGAAAGAGCGAGTTCTGACCAATGTACAGACAAAACCTTTCTTTTACTTATATAGACATACATTTAAACATGTGGTACAAACCTGCGGTCCCTTTGCAAAGGCTTCATGTATGTGTTTGGTCCAGTATACCTGAGACACACACAGTACTGCTTGACCAGGCCAGGCTCTCACCCACTTGATCCGTAGCTCTTTATCATATGCCTCAACTGCCTCTGCTATCACCTGCAAATATAAAAATCAAATACAAATTTATTTGGACATAAAAACTTTATATATACTGTATATAGTATATACTGTGTATATCTGGTACTATATATCTGGTACTATATATCTGGTACCTTGTGTATGGATGTCAGCATGCCACTCTCCAGCTCTCGGAGCCATTTCTCGACCTGGCCGTGGGCTTCAGAAGTAGAGATGATTTCAACCAGTTCAACCACCTCACCCTCGCTGCTCTTAATGTGGGTGATGTCCAGCTCTTCAGTGAACACAACGCTGCCAATGCCCTCAAAACACTTCTTAAGGTGAGGCTGCACTCTGGAGGATGGCAAAGAAATAGTGAATAGGTCTATGGCCTTATCTACTGTGAGCGTATTGTAATTTTTTGCTTCCTGTTCAAGTTTTTAGAGGCAAAATGTTTAATGGCCAGGATATTCTCTGACTAGTGCAGTCTCACATGAAGTGATTGCTAACTTTGAATATGCCAGCCGGTCGACTTTATATCTGATCCCAGTATAACTGCTTACCATCAGATTAGTGGCAGAAATACAGTGATGCAGTTGCATAGAAATACAGAAATGCAGTTTTTTTTTTTACAATACCAAACTGAATTTTTATTAGACTTTATACCTTGTTGGGTCCTTCGTCTCAGAAAGAATCTCCAGTAGTTCATCGTTGGACAGAAAGAAGAAGCGAGGGAAGAACAGTCTCTTCTTTTCCAGGTATATGTTCAGGCCTTTCAGGATAAGCTCCAGGAGCTCGGTGCTCATCTGAAGCTTCTCCAACATCTTATTGATGCCCACCACAGTCAAGACGTAGCTGTCCTAAAGCGAGAAACAAAATGGGTTTTAGAGTTAGTATGAAGGTCTTACTTTAAATTCATAAGCTAATTGTAAAAGTACTGCAGTCCAGTAGCATAATAGTAAAGTCATGGTTTTAATTCTGGAGAACACCAGTTGTGCGCCAATTACATTTCTTTAATATAGTAAATGTGAAAACGATTTGTCTGTATTGTCTGTATTGTACTGTTAATCTCCCTTAACACTGATAACTCCTGAGATTCAGTTACTCAAACCTTCAGAAGCATCATATAACAATTGATTATACTGTATGTCTCATTAGACCTGAAAGTTCTACATTTTCTTACTGAACTAAGAACTACCTACCATGCTGACTTTTTCCATGATCTCCCTCCAGGTTTTATCCACCGTGGTAAAAGAAGAACCCTCTTCTGGCATCTGGGCCATGATGTCTGGAGAGCTGAAAATGGGCTCCAGGTAAAGCCACGTGGACTGCACCTTCAGCCACTCGTCTAAAATATTTTGCATCAGCAGCAGCTTGCGCTCCCAGTCTCTACAACACAAACTCACCGATTAATCCACCTAACATAGCACCTGATTTATTGTATCATTATTCATTTCTAACTCAGAGTATAAAACAGTGATTGATACTAGAGTCAGATTATTACTTAACTCCATAATCCATTCATTAAGGCTATGTAGTGCTGGTATGTCTTAAATGTGTCTACAACAATACTGAATAATTGTGATATGATGCTGGCTTTCGATATTCTCCATTCTTTGGGAATTTTTGCTTTGTTTACCAATCATTTTAATCAGCTCACCACTGCTTCAGACTTTACCCATTCAAATCCAGCACCTTGCTCTATCTTGTTTATGAACGTTAACGATATTAGCCAGACTCATTAAAGTTTTTCTCTGTAAATTTGCCATGTTTGTAAGTTGCCTTAAAAGCCACTTACAGTATCTCTGTCTCGAAGGGTTTAATGAAGGCCGAGCCGCGCATCGTCTGTGTTTTGACTATATGGTCATCCAGTAGCATCTGGATCTCATCCACCGAGGATAGAATAGACGTGCCAGACTCACGGTAAGGCAGCAGGTTGAACTTAATTTCTACCCATTCCTCAATCATGCGCTCCATGGCCTTCTCCAGTGAATACTCTTTGCTGGCTGCTTCATTGATGCCCTCGAATTTGGGCAAGTGGACCGCAAGGTTCATGGAAATAAAGTGGGACATGTGGGCATCCTGTTCTGAAGGCTTCAGGGGGAAACCCACCACGGCTGACATGGCATCCCAGTGACGGTCTCGCAAGCCTGGATTACACAGCACCTGGAGGAGAGAGCGATATGTTTAGAGATAGGATTTTAGTGAGAATGCAAAATGTTTGACTCTGGAGCTGTTAATCCAGCCGCGCCACCAACAAACAATGAAGTAAGTATTATATTAAATGTTTACAATTCTTTAGATCAAGAAAGAGCAAATGGCATGTGCAACATACTGTAATATGGACATTTTTTCTTTGTGTGACAGACTTAATGATCCATTAAGTCACCCTAATTAATGTTTTATATATTTCTTAGTACAGTACCTGAACTAAGGGGATGTGCTGCTTGAAGTCCTCTATTTGAACTTTGACTTCGGCAATGAGGTTAAGAGCGAAAGGTGAGTCATGTAAACCTCTTTCCAGTTTGTTGAATGAGCGCCAGTAGTTGCTGACATCACCCTCCACCTTGTCTGGGTTGACGGACATGAGAGTGCCGTGAAGCCAATGGTGGTGATCAGACTGAAAGTCAGTAGCGGTCTGATACAGGTTAAGGTAGGGGAGCAGCTGGTCTTGGACTATCTTGTGTTGAGGGTACTGAGTGAGGGGCCATCCAAATGCTTCTTCTTCCACATTAAAGCCCTCAATCTTGGGGTAAAGAATCACATGATAAAACAAGGATCAAGCAGATATGCTTTTGCAGATTTCTTTATAAATATGTTAGACATGGGCAAAGCTACTGTATGGTTAATCTACAAATCTTTGTATCCTTGATACATTTAACGAGACCTAGTCATTCCCTTGAGTGAATCGGTGACTTGGATTTTTATTGACTTACTTGCTCCATGGCAGCATCCAGTCTGGAATTGAGCATCTGAGCCTTTTTCAAATACGTGCTGAGTTCGGACATGTCCCCATAGGCGGTAAAATCCTCCACCTCCTTGGCATAGCCTTCCAGTTCTTCCACGAGCTGCTCACACCGCAGCTGTGAGCAATAAATGAAGTTGTTAATATCACACAGATCATAAATGCTTAACTTGTCAGGGGGAAGAGAAATCCTTGTGGTTTCTTTTGTAAATTTGTTTGGGCTTCATTACATGCGTAATTATATGCTTTACTTTAGCTTGTTTACTGTCTCTTGTTTACCAAAGGGTATACTGTACATGACATTCTCCACTGTGTTATGGCTGAGTTTTGTCACTGGGGCCAAGAGATTAATATTTGTTTACATCACATTTGGGTAATTTTTCTTTGATGTGATGGGATTGTTGTTCTTACCGTAAGTAAATCCTGGAATTCCACGGTCTTCTCCTGAACAATCTCCTCGTGCTTGGATAAGATGGAAGGCATTTTCATGTACCACTGGAAGGTCTTCTTGTTCAGGTTTATGTCCACTGCAGAAAACCCATAACCAGCCAAAAAGGACATACGATTGATGGAATCATTCAGCTGGAGCTGCAGGTTGGGCATCTCTTCAGTTTTAACATTGTTGATGTAGTTCTAGAATGGGGAAAAAACTGTAAGTCTAGATCTAGAGGTTACTTAAATAAAATCGAGCTAATAAGTGGTAATAAATCTGGAAGTGCATTATCACCTCAAGTGCAATGAGCTTGTGTGTGTTTGGAGGAATGCTAATGGCTTGTGATTCAATATCCTCAAAGTCTTCACATAATCTGTAAGCATTGGTGACGCACGTGTGCATGCACACACACACACGCACACACACACACAAACACACACACACACACACATGGGTGGGGAAATTTAAGAGACAATATTGCATTATTTTGAGATACTGTATATTTAAAGCTTGTTTTGAAAGATTATAGATCCAGAACTGGTGGTTAAGGCTTCATTAGACACAGTGTGATCATCACAGAACACAGATTAAACCATATTTATTTGTGTTTTTATAACAAATAAGCACAACATTTTAATTTGTTGATTGTTTCTTTATTATTGGTCATAGATATCACATCTGTTTGGTTTGAGTTAGGCATTGGATTCCAACATGAAGATAAATATTAGCACTCACTTTTTACTGCAATTCTGGTGGTCCTTCAGTAGACGGTTGACCAGTTTCTTCCTGAGTCCTTCAGCACGCTTCACTAGTGCACGGATGAGCTGCTGGCAGTGCACTTCGAACATACCGAAGCGTACAATCTGTAAGATTTAACAACAGTTAGTCTCTAAGTCTCTGACCATATTAATCATGTTTTGTAAATGTTACTATTAAATCTAATATCACATTAGAGATTTTTCCCTGAAGTTATAGACTTAGCACTGTTGCAATATTTCATTGAGTGTTGATTACACATTTAGCCTACAAAGGGCCTGCAATATTGTGGCTGATATTTTTTCCCTCTCTAATGCATCTGATTTAGCAAACTAATAGGAATAATTAAAATCCCTACAAATGACAAACCAATAAATAAATAAATTAATTAATAAATAAACTGCCACACTTAAACTAACCTTGCCGCAGTCACACTGGATCTCATCAACTAGCTCCTGGTAGCGTGTCACCTCTGTCATTAAGTCCTGGTAGGAGTGTTCCTCCATGAGGAACTGCTCTACTTCTTCTTCAGCCGCTTTCGATACCAGTGGAGCAAATTTGTCATACACGTGCATATGCTCACTTGGCAAAGTTTTCTCCTCATGTATCATACTCTGAATTTCGTCCTTTCCTTCCTGCACAAGCTCCGGCGGGATGATGGGTTTCAGGATTGTGGTATGCTCAGTGCCTGGCTACAATAGAAAATCAAAATCTAAAACTGTGTAGAAAATGTAAAGGAGTTATTCAATCAAACCTTTCCTTGCCGTTGCCCATAAAAGTCATTTTTATTTGTTCCGCTATGACCAGTGCATGACATAGTGCCACCAGGATGTACAGTGAAACATACCAAATACAACGAGCATCCTATACAAAATTATATTGTCCAGAATATACTGTAGAGAAATAAAAATTTTTTGACAGAAGGCTTTAGAAAGAAAATCGACAGACTCTTACCCATTTCGTGTACATGTCTGTCTCGACTCGAGGCACCGAGCTGATGCATGTCAACATAGCATCGTAGACATTCAGCAAAGTGGTCTCGAAGGCATTAAATTCTGGCTCAAGTATGATCTTATTCTGCTTCAGCATCAGTCGCAGAACAAATCCAGGATGCTTATAGGGGTTCGTTGAATGCTTTGGGGAAAAGGAGACATAAATCAATTAAACGCTGGCGGTTAAAGTAAAGACATGTTAAGGATATTAAATGCAACATACTCTAAACCAAAAGATGCATACAGAACCACATGACCAACGACAAGAGAAAAATGTTACCCAGACAGCACATTCAATAACACCTAGTGTAAAAAATATATCTATAGAACATATATATATACAGAAAGAACAATCATGGGGCAAGCAAAAATAATATGTCAGTTACTGTAAATGCTGAAGTAGATGATATTGGTGCTACAATATAGGATACAATAGTAAATATTCTATTATATGAATAAAACAACCATGATTAACAAAAACTTGTAAAAGTGTAATGACACTTCTGGTTTTATTTGTAATATGGCTTTTTGAAAAGAATGGTTTACATTTATCAAGTGCCAATAATTTGTTCAACAATATCGAACAAAAACCCACTTCATGATTTCTGAGCGGAGATTCTCAGCTCATAACTGCATGTAGTAAATGCTGTATGTATATACAGTATGACGCTTAAATGTCTTCTGAATGAGATGCCTGCTGAAGTAACTGGAGATGCAGCAGTGTCTGGTTCACGTTAACATGTAGTTGAGTCATACCAATGTTTTAAATGTGATATTAAACTATCAAATATTAAAATAAAACGACCTAACCCCCCTCTCTCCTCAATCTTTGGTTAGTATCACTACCATTACTGAACAATTCACAGCTCTGTTCTTTAAGAATGAGGAGCAAATATTAATCTGGACATTTAAGAATATAATATCAGCACATAACATGCACTGTATGTCTTACTGGATCTGGAAGTATGAGGTCTGTGTACTCATTAATAGACTCCACAGCCAGACCCTGAAGCTGGGACGACATTAGGGCAGCTGCGCAGTTGAAGAACGACTGCAGCCGCGATCGCTCAGTATTTTTGGGTACCAAGTTGGACTGACTTCCATGGTAGTAAATTTGTTGCACCTCAGGAAACCACCTGTTTTTATCAACAAAACAAAACAAAATAATAATAATAATAATTCCATTATTAATGTTGTCCATACACTTCTATTCTCTCCGTCACTTCCCATTAGACATCACATCAATCCAAGCAATTTGTTTTCCTTATAGAAAACTGAGCGGAATTCTTTTTAATATTCATCCCATTTTAAAGAATTGCTTTAACCTAAATGATAAGAATATAATATTCTATTGGTTCTACATGCTGAGATGTAAAAGTAAATTAATAGCAGTTTGCTTACTTGTGTAGCAAAGTGGCCTGAGCACTTTCAAGGTGTCGGGTGACAATTTGCTGAAAGCCAGCGAGCTCCAAAGCCGTCTCTCGGGACTGGAACTCTGTTACATCGAGAAGACGCAAATTCCTGTGCAAAAACATTAGGATTCGTCATACATACATATCTTTATTTAAATAAAATCTTCAACATCATTACTGGTAATACATTAATAAAAAAACGTTTTTTGGCACGTATTTCCTTTTATTGGTCAAATGACAAACAAATCAAGATATATATTTATATATACAGAACAGTGTTTCTGCTCACTCGTAGAAGGTATGCCACAGATTGACCACAGACTGCATGAGGGGGTTGATGAAATGGAGATTCTGGCTCATCAATTTTAGCGCCTGATTGAAAGATGCCCCCCACGGCTTGGGAATAACCGCCATCCTGAAAGGCATTGCAAACCAACAAATACTACATAAATTCTAGATAAAGGAACATTATTGTTTATGCTTTGCTTTGGGCTGGAAACTGTCATGGATTATTTTCCTCTAATAGAATGCACATGCTGTTTAATTCCTAATGTGATCTAGACTACGTAGTACCACTTAAGCTGGTGTTCTCCATTTTAACCTCATCGTCTAAAAAACATATCAGGACGTATTAGAATGACCCTTACTCTTGTCTGTGAAGTGGAAGTGTGTCCTCCTTCTCGACTTTCTCTCTCCAATCATCCAGCACAAAATTCACTGGGGGGTGAGGGGTGGGGGGCATTTATCGACATTGTTATTTTTAAGTATTCTTGTGTGAGCAGTACAAATTGTTTGTCAGATAAATTCCAAGAAACACATCTCTATTATAAACTAGTAAGGTTTTCTAAATAGGATCACCATAGAAATTTGCAAGTGAAAACCATTATTTGCCTAAGAAAAGCTTGGCTCTAACCCTTGAAACCAGGAAGCTAAAAGAACTCAAGATTTGTAGCCAAAAAATAATCCATTTGATTTATCTGTTTAGAGGAATTTCTTATCAATTAAAGGTATTAGGAGAAATAAAGGAAGAAATTGTAGTGTTAAGGCGTTGTGTTGGTGAAGCATGCACTCCTTCACAGACCAATAGAACACATCGACATATAGCTTACCTATAGCTTTCTTAGAACTCAGCTTATAATCATCTTTTATCTCCTCTGTGAGAACATCAATTGATTTTTTTGACACCTTCAGGTAAATTGGTACCCGGTTCAAAATTCTCTCCATCCAGAAATGTTCCATAGAACCCAAGGACAGCATGTCAAGCACGTATTGAATTTTGTCATCAAATTTCTACAAAAAACAACAACAACAACAAAAAAAACAGCACAATAGAAAATCACTTTCTGGACCAAATCTTAAAAAAAGGCTTTTTTTTTTTTTTTTTTTACTGCTGTCGGAATATTAAGTTCTTAGAGTGCAAGATTATTTCATGATGAATTTAATGGCACCATATTGTTGATGCTTTGATCATGACTGTACCTTTTTGAGATTTTATTAAAATCTACATTTTGTTTCTGAATGTATTACCTAAAACATTTTCCCTAATGTTTTTGTTTGTTTGTTCTTAATGTTAGTGTTATCACAATTTATTTATTGTCTTTCTTGGATCCCATGACACTAAAGAAATAGCTGAAAAGTGGTTTTCATGCGGTATTGTTCATAGCAGCTACATACCACAATTGCCCTCTCAGACTCAGAACTGTCTGGCTCTTCAGGGCTCTCTCTCGTGTCTACTTCATCCTCTCTGACAACCAAAGTGGAGAAACAAAATAATTATTAATGAATTATCAATAAAGCATTTTAAAGATATGGCCAAAAGACATGCTGTTAATTCTAAACTTAGAGGTGTGATTGTTTTCTCAAAGTTACTCCTTCCACAAACACTTATGAGCAGTCTATTTAAGGTTAGTGATGATCAGAAAAACTAAAATGAATTGCCATGAATTTACCAGCCATAAATATTACAGGTTTCTTTATACATTTGGGAGAAAACACAGTGCTCTTGGTTCACCGATATGTATAAAATATTTATACTTTATTGCAGTTATATTTGTTTAAGGTTAAAGTTGCCAATCTGGGATTTTATTCATGAAAATTAATGAAATCCCAGCGACAAAATTCTAAGAAAATTCTTAGAATGCTGGCTGTTTTCCAATAATTGTCTTTAAGATAAAAAAGTTGATCCTAGCAATGATTGTGCTCGTGACATCATTTGCATAGAATTTAATTGCACACTCTGATAAGCACTCTAATAATACTTATAAGCAGGTTTTATGCCATGTGTTGAATGTTGGGATGAACTAAACTTTTTATGTGTTACCGTGAAGTGAGCGGAAGGTGTGAGACTAAGTAGATTTCAATTGCACACTCATAAGTGTGTATTAAAAAATGTACGGCGCCCTCTTTTGAATTTTGAGATGAACTACAGTAATAGGTCGATTACTTTATGATATACAGTAAAGGTGTTTTTCATTTAAATTTAAAAGTAGCATATTTTCTCTCCCCATGGGCCGATTGCGATGAAATAAAGTCCATATATTACCTCAAGCTCGGCCAAATACATCTTTGAAATCCCTCTTAAAATGAATACCATTTTCTCATCTGCTTAAGAAACATTTAAGCCTTTTAACCTTACAAACTTTTTTATGGATTAAGATGCTTCAAGAATAACTCATTACAGTAATTTAACAACATTTTAAAACAACTAATAACATAAAGTTCTTTTTTTTTGTTATTAAGAGCTCTTTGCTCTTTGCGCAAGATTTCTTATGAACCTATGGGTTGGGGTTTAAAAAAAACCCTTGCCCACAGTGTCTGACTAATAACCTAATAACCCAGTCTAACGATCTATCCAATGACGAAAATCCTCAAAGAACTAAAAGCGTCTGCTAATGTCTAAATGTAAAATGTAATATAAATGAAAACATTCTTTATCTAATGAACAACATTTGGATTTTACTCTGTTGCTGTTTGTGGTCATTTTGCTGAATTTATAAAAACAAAATCACATACTGAGTTATTTTTACACAATTTCTTTTTTTAAATATATATATATATATATATATATATATATATATATATATATATATATATATATATATATATATAAAACAAGCTATAGATGGCATCTGACTCAGAACCATAAACAACTGCAGTTAATCAAAATGTGCAAAGAAATAAATACTCATCAAGAACTGGGTGACATTATAGGTGCTGACAAATGACACTTACAGGACTATACTGATGAGAGTTCTGCAAAGCTCCTCACGTCCTTTCTTTATCTTTGTATATCGTTTGAGAAATTCGGACGTCCTGACTGTGTTGCGTCCACTGTGATCTGGTGTTGTCATCCACCTTGGTATTTCTAAGAGACAGCAATGGAGTAATAAGCTGGAGTAATTCATTTAACAAAACTTTAGATGTAATTATTTCTCTCAGTAGCAAAAAATAAATACATTTATTGTCTCTATTGACATTTCCACATTTTATGAACATGGTGTAATGGGGTCTCCTTACTGGAAATTAAGTCATGTGAATTTCCTGTTTTTCCCATGAGCATGAAACTTATTTTGTCTGTCCCCCTAAGACTCTCATCATCCTACGGGCACAAGATGTTCACATGAGAGAATATCAGTTCATACAAACACCTGAATTACAGTATATTGCTTTATGAATGTTGTGAATTTTGTACCAGTTTATCACTCACGCCTTGGTCTGGTAATCCTCCCTCAGACAAGTCATCCTGTATTTTTGTATCCTGCATGGAAGGAAAACTATGTTGCTAGAATAATGCACATACTGATTTATTTTCTATATATTTGGCAAGGTAGATTAACAAATAATGATTGCAATCACGATGGAGTTTTAAAAGGTTTAGAGAGAACCAGAGCTCAGCAGCTTGTTTAAGATCACTGTGCATAAAATCACTGAACATTTTACAACTAACTCAAAGTAACTCAAAAACTTGGTGCACATGGCTGTTTTGTTTCTCACATGCCATGTCATCACTGACACTTCAATTTAAAATCTTCCAGATTAACCTACATACGCCAAGTGTAAACCAGGCTTCTATGCTCTATGTGGACTATTTTGTTATAACAAAATAAGTTAATGCAAAGGAATAATAAAGAACTTTATCTGAAAAAAACAAAAAACAAAAACAAAACAAAAACTAATGACTATGAAACAGGTGAACCATAATAAAAAAATTGTGGTACAGTATCTGTTCAGTCTTACACTGCCCTCTAGTGGCATCGTTTGAATTGATTATTAATATTATTATTATTATTATTTATATTTTATTTCTTTAATTTAATTTAATTTATTTTGCTTTGTTCAGCATATCCTCAAACATGATTTTTAAAATGTTAGAATTTTATGATGGATGTGAATTAATATAAAGTAATCAGAAAATCTTTATAAAAATTTTTTTATTCAAGTCTTACCTTACTATCCATAATATTCTATTGTAAATGCACTTTTCAAATGTACTCCTGAAATCTGTCAAAAAGAAAATCACAAATGTTATCTGATTTGCTCTTTCCTCATATCAAAAGTGACATGTATATCGTGTTTTTCTATCATAAAAATAAAAAAGCTATGTTGTATTTAATGATAAAGATCAGTATTACTATAAAGTGCTGTTGAAACTTTATAATTAAAAGGATTTTCAAATCAACTTTATATTAACTTTAATATTATATAGTATAATATTAAAAAGAAGATCTTTGGTTGTCAGAAATGTATGTTGGTCAAGCTCCAAAACTCTTTTCCAGTAAAAAAAAAAAAAATGCAAATGAACAATGTACAAGCACATCGCAATATATGTTCACCCTGTCATTGGCTAATTCAAATAGATTAAATACATTTTCATTGCAGAATGTTTTAAGTAAGATATATTGTCCCCTTCTCAACTATATATTTTATTTAATCTGAAAAATCAGTTGATAAAAAACTATTTTATTTTTGTTAAAGTTAGCCATAAATGAGAAAATGGTGGACATTCATTTAGCAAAGAGATTCAGTTTTGAAGGTGACTGTTGTCACTGTGTACTGTGTACTGAGTTTCAGATTTTTTTTTACAGTATATTTATTAATATTTCACTATGAAAAAGTGAACATGTCAATGTTGAAAACAACAAATTACAAACATTGAAGAAAGACAAAATGATGGTCGTGATATCATAATTATGTCTGCCAGTTTCTCAGAGGGGCAGTTACCCCAAAATGACGCATAGGAGCGTGAAAATTGTGTTGAAAACCATATCTTATGAATAGTATTTTATTTATGTCATTTAACCACTTATTGTCTCAGTAAAAGTAGCAGAGCAGCATGTGGACATGACAAACTCACAAACACCAAATCAAAGGAAATGGTATAAAATCAGGGAAACACATTTCAAGAAACTTACAATTATACTGAGTTGTGTGTAATTGTTTGGTCACTTATGATAAAACCTCAGAATTTCATTATTTTGCAAAATCTTCATGATAACCGGGTGATTTTTCATGAGGACACCAAATGCACTTTGTAGTGTGTTTGTAATTTAAACAGACGTTCAGTTGCAGATTTATCTATAAGAAAGTTCGCACGCTTTAGTAAACGTCTATAAGTAAGTTTAGGATGATTGTTTACCTGATTTTTTCAGTCTGATTCAGTATTTTTTTTTTTTTAGCGTTTTCCTGAAGTGTAATATTTGTGCATCGGTTAACGGTAAAAACAACACGCGCACGTGCGAGCACGACATCTTTCGAGCCGTTAATAAGTCCGTAATAATCATTATTTCCACATAACAAAAAAGAAGTGGCACAATGAACTAAACACAGATAATATTACACACAGAATATCTTACCTCTTGCAGTTTTGACACTGAGTCTTGCGGAAGTACAGTGACTGAACCAAGTTTCTTGTCCATTCGGCGGTTGCCATTAAATAAGTTGCGCGGCGAATTGACATATTGTACACTAACTACTTCTCATTATGACGTCATCATCGCCCCTGCTGAAGGACTTAGGTTACAGCTGTATGACTGTTTTATGCATTTCCACTTTCCACAATGTTTTTAGGTGTCTCTAAATAGGCAATTTATTACATTATTATTATTATTATTATTATTATTATTATTCATTCCTTCATCTTCAATGTCTTGGGGGGAACGTTGTTATATTGGACAGAGCGCCAATCCTAATGCACACATACACACACACACACACACACACACTACAGGTCATTTGGGAACACCAAATACCATGAGAAATCCAATTAAAATAATTAATACATGTCTTTGGACTGTGAGAGGAAACCCAACAAACACAGACCTGAGGCAGGACTTGTACACAAGACCCTGAAGGTGCCAGTGCTAACCACTATGCAATCCTGAGGGATTTTTATGATTATTTCATGGGTACCCCAACACTTGGGGTAAACTACCCCAATTTTCTGCTCATCCGACATTAAAAAAGAGTCCACGTTTTTTTTTTTTTTTTTTAAAAACACTGCTATCATACATAATACATATAGTGATTTTGTTTCACAAACCTGTTGACAATAAACCTCTCAGTGACTAATTGCAATGCAATTATAAATCACTAAGTGTTTTTAAATATTAAATTTAACTCCTTTTTATGAAGGGTGCCAATAATTCTAGGTTAATTGATGGTGAGTTAGTTAAATAAGTTACAGTGGAGTGACTGGTTGCTTTACTTCTCAGGGAGCCCTTATGTCCATTTTTCCTTCTGGGTCTCCCTTTTAGCTGTCATAGTTAATCCTGCCAGAGTCCCTGCTTACACTCTGCACTGAACATTATACATTATGTGACTGTGATTACACATAACTGTTATCTCTCTTCTCTGCTCTTCTCTTCTCTTCTCTTCCCTTCCCTTCTCTTCTCTCGCTGTTGAGCTATACATGCTGCTTCTGCGCCACCAGTGATGCAGAACCGTTGTGTGATTAGAACCTTTCTGACTCAACCTGGTGCCCGCTTCTCGTTGGAGATCTCGTCACGTGGAGGCCTGCGTGATCTGCTTGTTCTGCTGGTTTCTTTGAAGGTTTCTTCCTATTGCCATCTCAGGGATTTTTTTCCTTGTCACCATTGCCCTTGAGCATTATGATTTATACATTATTTTTTAATCTGAGCATTATGATTTATACACATTTTCGCACATCACATACACATTTCCATCATTTTCTTTTCTTTTGATTTTATGAAGCTGCTTTGAGACAATGACCATTGTTAAAAACTTCACTGAATTAAATTCATCAGGCCACATGACCTTTTTATAGTGATTGATGCAGCCCAGTTGTACAGTATATGACCTTTGTAAAATGGCAACTTTTTTGGGCAGGCAGTGTATGTACTTACACTACCTGGCCAAGAGAGTATGTACATATGTACATACAGTTATTTTTATTTTAACACACAAGGTCAACTGTTCTGGAATAGGTCTATCAAAAACTGTACTTTTCACAACTGTCTTCAGGAAATGGGCTACAATTAATCCATTCCTAGTATTATATCACTACTGAACTTCTGACTTTCAGGAGAAAACAACCTGGACCATGTCTGACTGTTTGACTTGTACAGTGTGTATGTGCATATGTATATACACTGCCTATAAGTTGCCGTTTCAGGTACGAGCTACAGTACTGAGCTCAAGCAATATAAAAGGATCAGATCTCTACTCATGCCATCTACTCCATTGCTCCAAAACTAAACTTAAGAATTAAGATGGAAAAGAAAGAAATCTTTAACATTCAGTCTACAATGGACATGTGAAGACAAACACAAGAGACTGTACGCTTTAATAAACATACAATTACCTAAGCATCAATTCTCCCTAACAACTCTAGAAGTTTTGTAGTGACAGTGTCAATAAATAGTTGCATGCTGAAAATATGTTTATTCAACCATTATTTTTATCAACATATTTTTATCTTTCATTTGATTTTTCTCAACTTTTCTTTACTTATTTTCATAAAGAATAACCATAGTGGAAAAGAGCTTTTATAGCAGACTTTTTATGATGTCATATAAAGAATTTCTAAAAGACATTTCTTAAACCCCATTAACAATGATGACAAAGAAATACATTAAATTTTTTAAATGATTACATATAGATTTTTATAATGAACTTGATTAACTTGATTTATTATGAACATATTTGATCATTATTTTAAAATGTTAACTTTTTTTGTTAAAGAGAATTCAGGTGTAATTTATTTAAATTCACCACAATGTATTGTACTATTTTGTCCTGATTACTAAAAAAGAAACCGGAGCTATGAATTACAGCACCATTAGAACTTCTTTGAATTACCAGGTGGTGAATTTGAGGATAACCTTATCATTCGGTTCTGGTATAAAACATCCAATACCTAAAAAGGGGAAAGTTACTGTAGGTTATTACATGTTTACATTTAACATACATACATACACATAGTATTTAAATAACTAAAATAAGACATGATACTCAATCAGTACTGACCCACATCAGGCACTATTATCTTGCCGTTTCGTTCAGCAAGAAGCTCCCAATATGTACGCTCTTCGCTGTTTCCTGCCAGTCCGTTCACACTTACAAGAAATGGACCATAGTTTGGATCCTCTGTTGTTTTGAATCTATGCAGAAATTCAATATTAAATACAAGTAATGAAAATAAGGATACACATTACAACAGGAATTCTGAGGTAATTAGAGGACAAATCAATGAACAATGTACAATACTTGGGGAATTCCTGAAGCACTAAGTTGGCTCTCATTTTCAGTCTAGTTCCTGTACCTAACCAGATTCAGGGAATGTCTTTTTTTGCCACACGTGACATATGAATCATTGAAACATTAAAAAAAGATTAAGACGTGAACCGGTGAGAAACATGTGCAGATGATGACAGACGATCAGATGAGAATTGTATTTTTAGGCACTTTTTAGATTTTACAAAACCTACCTGAATTTTTTATTGGCTGCTTGTATCTTCTTCATAGCACCAATTAGGATCCCTCTGTATGCAATGTCAGTGGTGAAAGTCAAATTGTTCTTGTTACTGAGGGAGTTGTAGACGGTTAGGGAAATTGGGTAAGACTGTGAGAGACCTGCAAACAGGAAGTGTTGTAAAAATCCACATATTTTAGATTTGACTTCATGCTGCTTCCAAAGGACACAAAGAAAGAAAAAAAAATCTGCAGTTGTAGAAAGCGGTATATATCATTTAATACTTTTATTTCAATACAAAATACTGCACAGATACTGTGATGTATTACAGTCTGGGATATACGGTGTGCATGGCCATACTGTTATTTTTCCCCCTAATTATTTCACTTCTATATATGATATGCATAAAATGTGCATATACTGTATTGTACACACTGCATACTGTTTTTAGACATCTGTATATTGTCTTTAGACAACTACTAAATAAATTTGTTAAGCTACATAAATAGAAAAACTGAAAACACATGCGGTTCTGATAACATTTAATTTCTTACCTGATGTGAAAACCAGGGCAGACAAAAGATATATGAGTGTGAGCATAGACAGAAAAGCTGTGACTTTGAAGGCCATCTTGCTGCTTCTTTGGTCTGATGCTGTGTGTGTGGGTTTGTTCTTGTTGGACAGGTTTATATGCTGCAACACCTTTTCATACCTTTTTGTTCCTGCCCACTTTTAGTGCAGTATGTTATTCACAAGCAACTTTAACACTGTTTTATCAAACTAATGGAATCTGTTCCACTGAGTGATTGGTGGGACATACAGTAAACTATTCAATTCAATTCAATTAAATTTTATTTAATTGAATTTAACAATTTTATTTTATTTAACAATGGTCATTGTCTCAAAGCAGCTTCACAGAAATGAAAAGAAAATGAAAAGAAGACTTATGGAAATGTATATATGTGTAAGAAAAATGTATCTAGATAATGAGATTGTCCCTGATGAGCAAGCCAAGGTTGACGGCGACAGTGGCAAGGAAAAACTCCCTGAGATGGCAGTAGGAAGAAACCTTGAGAGGAACCAGACTCAACAGGGAACCCATACTCATCTGGGTGATAACAGATAACAGAAATTGTATAACATCATGTGTGTTATGCAGATGAAAGTTCGATATAATAGAAGTTATTTAAATTAACACAAAGTCCAGTTCAGCACAGGGATGAGTCAGCAGGTGCAGAGGGCAGATGGGGGTCTGGATCACTGGGAGCTCAGGAGCAGCATGTGTAGATCCAAACCAACATGAAGAAGAATCCAGCTGGAGCTGGTCCTTCTCTGGATGCCTCAGGAACCTCGCAGGATTGGCCTCAGTCTACTGAAGCTGGCACAATCTCCAGATGCCTCGGGATGGGTGGAAAAATAAAGAGCAGGTGAAAAGAATTAGCGTGGTTGCCAATCAGGATAGATGTACTGGAGGTAAAGAAATAAATGATGTGTATGCCAGATTAAAGAGATGCGTCTTGAGTCTACTTTTAAATTGGGAAACTGTGTCTGAGCCCCGAACACGGTCAGGAAGGCTATTCCAAAGTTTTGGAGCTAAATATGAAAAAGCCCTACCTCCTTTTGTAGATTTTGATATTCTGGGAATTACCAGTAGTCCGGAGTTTTCTGATCTTAAGGAGCGTGGTGGATTGTAACGTATCAGAAGACTGGTTAGGTATGTGGGAGCAAGACCGTTTAGAGCCTTGTACGTAAGTAATGCTATTTTGTAATTAATTCTAAACTGAACAGGTAGCCAGTGCAGGGATGATAATATTGGGGTTATATGATCATATTTTCTGGATCTAGTGAGAACCCTGGCGGCTGCATTTTGCACTAACTGCAGCTTGTTAATTGAGGATGCAGGACAGCCATCTGTCAACTATGTATTTTCTCATGACACCATTAAGGGTTAAGTAATTATGATGTCCAGAGTTGTTGTTGTTATTATTATTATTATTATTATTATTATTATAATAAACAAAAAGCACTTTTTATTGAAACTGAATCATTTTAAGGAACCAAAATTACTTAAACAACTGGCTGCTCTGACGGCCAGGATTGAGTCTAATAAAGGGTCTAGAGTTCAGTACTATTATAGTAGTTGTGTTTTGGATCTGCTCCTACTTAAACACATCCATCAGACTGATAGTGAAAACATAAACTCTGGCCAAATCAAATATTTGATATATCCTTAAAAAGAAAGAACTGCAGAACTCATGGGCACCATAAGGTTCGGAAGACCAGAAATTGACAGTGGTGGATGACAGAAGATTCCTCTCCCTAATGAAGAAAATACATTAGACAGTTGGCCAGATCAAGAATAGCATTGAGGATATAGTGGTCCAAAATCAAGTGAAAAAAAACACAAGATGGAAGCCACTACTAAGTCACAAAACAGGAGAATCTAATTAGATTTTGGCAAAAACATGTACATTTCTGAAATGTCATTCTATGACAGATGAAAAAAGATCAACATGCACAGAACAGAACATGGAGAAGAATAGGAACTAGGGAGCTGAAGCATACTACTTCATTTTATGACATGGTCATGTATGGCCAGATGCGACTGGTAACAAAGATGACTTCTGAATTGTACATACCTACATTATTTCCTCAGACTCAGACAAATGTTCCCAAACAAGTTAAGCCAAAGAATAAAATGTTTAGAATTTTTTTTTATCACCTTATCTGAGTCTTATTGAGACTACATCAGGTGGCTCTGATTCATCTCTCTTGATTGTGATGTAATGCCAGTCTCATAATGCAAAACAGATCTCACACACATCTTGTGTGTAAATGCTGGGTATTTGTTTTTATCACTGAGTTGAATTGCTGAATTGTTGATCAGTTGCAAAAAATCTTAATGACTGAATAAGAAGTTACTCACCGATACTATCAACTGAGAGATATACATTTTCCTTGCTCATTGCATACTGTAGTAGCATTTAAATGAAATGAACTAATCTCATGCAATTCATTAGTTACACAAAAGAGGAAATCCATTACAGTCATCTTGGCTGCTGGCCTATGAACTACCGATGGACTATAGAACTTACGAAGAGTGATCTGCGGGAGGGGATCTTCAAAAAAGTGGAGGAAGCCTCATCCTAACAGATCATATTTGAAGGCCACTTGAAAGCCAGACCCTCTTTCAAAATTATGTGGTACTTACTGTCTTGCCCCAAGAGCTTGTTGCTGATGGACAGCATGTACACCCTCTCACAACCACCACCATCACCTGGGACAACATGGCCTTTGTCTGATGCTTCTACTTTTAAATCAATGGGAAGAGAGAAGTGAGGAGAATGTATCTGCCCTTGGCCCAGGTGGACCCTCATACTGTACAATGGGACTCCTTAATTACTTCAATATCAAGCATAGCTGCAAGCTCCTCCTGCACCACTTTGTGTGATCTGGAAAACAGTGCACACCTTCATCACGAGAATTGTTTAAATGGTTTAAAATGTTCTGCGCTAATATTTTATGGCGAATAAATTCGTCTCTTTTTTTTTAAACATAATATCTAAAAAAAAAGTTATTGTGTTGCAAACTGAGAGCAAATGAAAACATGATTTCAAAGAATGACAGTTTACTTACATTAATTGAAAATACTAAGTGGGGATGTCAATAATTTTGTCAGACATTTTTAGACAAAAATTATACACAGTATAATTCCAGTATAACTATTTGTGTAATGCTTTTATACAAGACATCTAGCCAGAGACATCTGAATCATGCAAATGTTTTCATGAAGCCCTTACATCCGTGAATGCCATGGTGGCCCAGAGCCCAATGCAGTCATTAGCGAGAAAAATTAACTGCTGAATGCCCGATTATTGAAAATTAATGGATAATAAGTTCCCAACTTGCGGAAGAGATGCATCTGTCTGAAGGAACTTTACACACAGCCATTCATGAACATTACTTGCACATTACAGGAACTTGACTTTATTGGAGTTATTGCCACATCCTTGTACAGTCCTGATCTTATCAATCCATTTCTACAACACAAGTTTGAATTTCATGTTTGTGTTAGGATTCAGATCTCTGTATAAGCAGTCATTGCAGTTTATAAAAAATAAGCTATTTAAAATTTCCATAGCTTTTCAGTAATATTCATTGTCAATTTTCAGCAACTACGTTAAACATGTGGACAGTTTGACCTTTGATGGCCTTGTATATTTCTTTGTATTTTTATGGAATACAAAAAACTTTCTTTAATCAATCTTTAGTAAATATTCACTTCAATGCTCCTGAGCTGTAAATGAATAAGAATTGTTCTCTCATACTCTGCATATATGTTTGCCCTAACGACCAGTGTTTTTTGTAAATTCTTTGTATTATTAGTGCCACATGAGACAAACAGTTTTTGTTCCCTTTGCCAGGACTAAACCATGCTGTGTCAGTGCTTCTTTTGCACACACACACACACACACACACACACACACACACACACACACACACACACACACACACACACTGTCTATACACTGTAAATTATGGCATTGATTGGCTCTGGTGAGTGATGGGTATAGCCACTCTAGTTTACTGGTACTGTATATTAATCATTCTTATTCATAAGAAAAGCATCAGGGTTCGGATAGAACTGTCTAGAACTGTGGTTTACCATTTAGTGATAAACATGGAGTCCCTGCTTGCACTCTGCACATGAACACACTGAACACATGATCAGTGCCATTAAATATTAGGTGACAAAGAAAAATATATCATATTATGTGTCAGGCGAAGCCATTTGAGAATTCCTTCCTCATGCCATCTCAGGGAGTTTACCTGCGAGTTTTTACTGCCTTGGCCTCTTTTTTTTTTTTTGTTGTTGTTTGTTTTTTAACACAAGTATAAACCTAAAACTTACAATTCATATATGAATATATTGTTTTGTGACAATTTCCACTGTTAAAGACACTGCATGAATATAATTAATTGAAACAGCTGCCTGCCCATAGTCTGCCACCTGAAAGCAGATGCAGATTTACCGTAGGTATGGATGACAGTGACAGCAACCAAGAACGGCATCTTGCCAGGGGCGGCACAGAGCACCTGGAAAAACCATCTGAATCATTTGCTCATTTGCATGTTAGGTCAATTATATTATGTCACCATGTGGGATCATTAACCTTCTTGCAGTTTTGGGTGGAGTATGTGTGGGATGATTGGGGATCTATAAAATGCAATGCAATTGTTTCACTCTATGAAATGCTAACAAAATGTATTTAATTATTTATTTATAATTATATAATTTCACTTTGGAATTACGGTTTTTGCCAATTACTTATTGCAGAATTTGGCCCACCATGTCAAAACCCTACACACAAACCAATCAGACATAGACAATTGGAGATTAACAACTCACATCTTTCAAAATGAAACACTGCAATCAAAACTTAACACTCCTTTCTAAAAACGAAATACTTGCAACAAAACCATACTGTACACACAAGCACCATTTGAATTACCCTTTCATATCACCAGCTTTTTCCATTGCGTGCAGAAGAGTCATTGCCGATCATTTACTTTCCACCGCCATGCTGAAAAGAATTCCTCAATTGCATTTAGAAAGGGTGGCAGATATAAAAGTGTGAACTGGTTATGGTTGTTGAACCAATCTTGGACCAGAGCTGCCCGGTGGAAACTGACATTATCCCAGATGATAACAAACCTGGACTGCTCTGGTCTGTCCTGCACAACTGCATGTAGTGCATCTAGAAATGCAATTATCTGTTCAGTATTGTAGGGATCTAGTGTGGCATGGTGATGCAGGATGCCTTGGACACTAATTGCATCACACAAAGTGATATTTTCCCCACGCTGGCCAGGGACATTTACAACAGCCCTTTGTCCAACTATGTTACTGCTTTTGGCCAGAATGAAGCCTGCCTCATCCACGTAGATGAACTCATGTGGCAGTTCAGCAGTATCAAAATCCAGAACTGTCTGTAAATATTGAATAGTGTTACTGAGATACAGTAACTACAATGTCTATATTTTCAACACGTAGGGGCTGGGTTGACAAAAACTACAAGCTGCAGGCTGCATAAACCCTCATTCCCACTTCACAACATATAGTACAGTATGTAAAGTAAAGTGACACATACTGGCACATAATCATGGCGCACATCCTTGATGCTGACACTGTTCCTCTCAAATGGCACCCTATACAGCTGCTTCATTCTGAAGTTATGTTTCTGTAGGATGCGACTTACTGTAGAAATGCTGACCCTCTTAATATTGCTGAATACATTTCCATCTGCAATTATGCGTTGTTGCAACTCACAAAGTCGGATTGCATTTTTTCTCGCACCATTTCAAGAAAATGGCAAGCTTTTCTGAAGAGCAGCTCCCTTCCACCTTGAGGAGGTCGTCCAACCATTCTGTCGAAAATGCCACCACAAGATGTCATTGTTCGTGCTTTTTTTCACATGCTGTAACTTTAAACTGTACACAGTACTGTAACATCACAATGGTGTTCCTTTAGATATACTTCACAGCATTACCGTTACATAATGTAATACTGTATGATACAGAGCCATGTGACACATACAAATTCTTATTATCGATGCTACTGTGTACCGACTGAGGTTAGGGTGGACTCTTTTTGCAGCCTCCCTCATGGACAGGTCACGATTTATCACCTGGTCGACCAGTGTAGTCCTGATGTCATCTGATACACATCTCCGCTCTGGTCCTCGTCTATATCCTCGTCCTCGTCCTCTAACACGTCCAACTCCTGTCTCTCTTTGTCCTCCCCTCACTCTGACTCTTGTTACCTCCATGTTTGCATAGATCTCAAAATGTCTTACCTGGGGCCTATTTGTAGACCTAATGCTCAGACTGATTGGTGTTCTGTTTTTTTTGTGCAAGTGATTTCAGGTGTGTATGTGAGTGACCGCAATTGCCAGGTGAGCATTGCTTTGTGTGCAGCAGTGTTTTCCCAATGATAGCAGGTGATTTTGGTATTGGACAAAGTGTCTAATGTAAGAAAACGTGTGTAGTGTTTCACAATAAGTTTCTTACAAATTTGTGAACAAAGTGCAAACTTGAAAATGTCTTTAGGCTATGGTTAACCTGTGTTTAACACTGTGCTGCAAGAACTTTAAGTATTGAGCCTTAGGTTTAAGCATTTGCTTTTAGTGTGTAAGTGACTGACAAAAACTGTAATAAAGTACTCTAGAAAGAGCTGGTGTGGGTGTATGGAGGTTTTCATTCCAACCAAGCAGAAGTCACACCTAATTTCACCTGTTTCTTGGCTTTTAATAGATTATCAGATGTGGCTTTTACTTGATTGGAATGAAAACCCCTATACACACCAGCCCTTTGTAAGTGATGAAATAGACCGGTGTATAACACTTAAATAAGGGAGTTTACATGACATTGAATATAACTCCAAAATATTATAGTTGTTAGCATCGTATCCTCACATCTCCCAGGTCAAGGGTTTGAGTCCCAGTTTGGGTCTGTGTGCATAGAGTTTGAATGTTCTGCCCCTGGTTGATGGGTTTCTGCCCGGTACTTCGGTTTCCTCACACAGCACAAGGACATGCAGTGGTTAAATAGCATTTTCAAATTGCTGTGAGTATGTGTGCTCCTGCCTTACAGTGAATTGGTACCATATCCAATGCACTATTGTATCCAATAGTACCCTGCCTAGGCATCATTTGACATCGTATAGAGAATGAGTAAATAAGAGAGTGTTACAAAGCCTTACAGTATAATACTTGTTAGGTTACCATTTATTTATTTATTTATTCATTCATTCATTCATTGATTACTTGATTCATTCAGTCGTTTGTTCGTTTAAAAAATTTTTTTTATTATTATTTGCTTATATGGACCACTGGGAGAATGGGAGTCCAACCCGGCCATGCACAATAAAAACACCATTTCTTGAGTGCCAATTGACATTAAACAGACAGCCAAAGAACCATGCTCAAGCACCGGTGAAACCAGAGGAACACCACACCATTAAATAAGGGGATTCAGCTGTTCACATATACTCTTCACCCTCTTGACTCAAATTTAAAGATGGTTGAAAGAAATAATTGAGTGTGTGACCTTTTTGCCACTGTTGGGCCCTTGAGCAATTCCTTTAATCCTCAACTGCTCAGATGTATAATGAGGTAAAATTTAAAATATTAAAAAGAGGAATGAGGAAGAGGAGAAATGTCCAAAAGATAAAACTATGCAGCGGTGTTATACTTGTAGGTCACAGGTGTTGAATCTTCCCTAGAAAGGCTTGTGTGTGTGTGTGTGTGTGTGTGTGTGTGTGTGTGTGTGTGTGTGTGTGTGTGTGTGTGTGTGCGCGTGCGTGCGTGTGCAGGTTTTCATTCCAACCAAGCTCCTGCCCTGCAGTGGAGTGGTCCAACATTGTGGTGGATGCTGCAGTAATTTATCTGTTACATAAAGCTTATTCACATCTGGACAAACAGGGCAACATGGTGCAAATTGGGTGACATTGGGAGCTCAGTGATTCAAAGCCCATCTTCAGCATGGTGACAATGTTGGGCCAATTGCTGAGCTGTATAATGAGATAAAATATATGTCACTCTGGCTAACGGTGTCTGCCAAATGCTGTAAGTGTAAAAGCTTTTTTGATTTCTCAAGTGCAAATGAGACTGCTGGTGGATAAGCTAAATGCTGTGAAATTTATCCTGGCTATGTCTAAATTTCCGTACACGTACTGTATATACATTATAGTACTTCGGTATATGACATATTTATTATCTACATTTGTACCTTCTGCAGTGTCTGCTATTGTGCTGCTGCAAAAATGCAATTTCTGTTGAGATTAATAAAGCTTTATCTTTTCATTTAAAAGGATGATTTTTGTTCTAATCTTCCACAGAAATCCTGCAAAAGACTATCGTGATAAGATGTTAAATGATGTAGATCTTGTGTACAGACACATACACTGAAGAAAATGACTTTTTGTCATCATAATTTTTACGTGGTAAAAATACATTTCAAGGAGAACTAGAATTTCCTAAATAAAAATTAACATACCTACACATTTAATTCATGTAATAAATTAACTGAGTGGAAAGAGTTAAATATTATTTATTTACTTGTAATATTTAAATGTTTTATAGTCACTCCACATAAACCTAGTAATATTAAGTAAGTATTACTTTGAAAGTTTAGTTGAAATGTCTAATTACACCGCGCATGCGTGTTTGGAGACGCTGCACCCGCGCTGTGGATCAGTCAGAGGTGCTGCGCGTGCGGCTGGAGCTGGAGTTTGTTGTGTTCGAGGTAAGTTTACCTTCCTGTTTTGGATGTGATTCTCGTTTTCCTGACTTCCAATTAATGTTCATCTTAATCTCAGGACGTACAATTAGCAATATTTCAGTTTTTAATAGTGTAGAGATTCACGTGATATAAAAACCTGAACCTACGGAAACCCCCAGGGGTCATGTGGTAAAATAATAATAATAATAATAATAACCAACCGAGCGCGCGGATTAATAAACTGAGATGTGTGTTTCTTACCCCCACCCTCGTGAAAACGGCGTGTTCAGAGAAAGGTTCGCTCGTGAGAGGTTGTGCTCGGACCACTGAGCTTCTACAGATTCTAAAATTGGCATTTATACCGTTTTTAATCACTGGAATGGAAGAGATTTTCCATATCATAATATGCATTGCGCTGTTTTTAATCAATACACAACCCATGATTTATTTATGCTGCATTTAAACGTGTAATCTGTAATTTGTTTATTAAATGTAAAATCTTGTTAACAGATGTTTCTATCAACAGGACTACTGTATATTTCAAAATTTGGATATAGTGCAGAAAGTTGATTTAGGACTCTATAGAAGATACTGTTCTACTTATCACATTGAGGCAAGTATAAATTTATACACATATTTGCTTGCTATAATGTTGCTGTTATTTTTATTTGTTCTTCATTGCAAAATATAAAATAGTGGTTATATATGGTTTTATACCATTGTTGTAGTATAACAAATTGTGTATGTTCATTTACAGGTAGATGTTACTCTGCATTGGACACAAGCATATACCAAATGCAAATGAATACATATGAACAAAAAGGTTTGTAGCATCATAAAACTGAGTAATTATTGAAAGAATTCAGGTTTGAGTGAACTAAATACAAACTCAGCACTCATCATACGATTTCCTGACACTGTAAATGTGCAAAGTAATCAGACTATGAAGTGTAGCCATCTCATGCAATGTTCTACAAATGTTTTACTGATGCAAGATTATTGCTAAAGCAATTTAACCCAAGTTTAACAATCTGAAGTGTATGAAATGATGGTCGTTTTTTATTATGTTCTTTTCTGTGTGATAATGAAGTCAGCACAGGTGATTGAAGCAATTAAATTTTTGTTAATCTTTATCTTTTTCTTGTAAATGTTATACAGGAGGACAGACGAAGTGATGCCAGTTTGCACCATCTTAAAATCCTCGTAGTCCGTACTGTTGAAGAGGAAGAACCGGATGATGTATCCATTATATTTGAAGGAAAGGAAATTTCGCAATAATGTGGCAATACGGCAAAGTCATGTGCACTGCTTATGGAACTAATTTATGCCCTTAACCTTGCTTCAGAAGGCTATTAGGGTTAAATAGTATGTTTTAAAAAAGGACTGTTCAACAGTTTGTTTAATGTATTTTTGATATATTTTTCTAAACGAATGCTGTACCCCCCCCCCCCTCCTTTTTTAATATTTTTTTTTACAATTTTGTTTAAAACAAGTATTTCAGGCCTTGGTGCCATGCAGTTGTTCCTATGCATGCAAAATTTAACTGAATGCACTTTTATTAAACAGACAACCTGTATCGAGACTGTTAATGTCAAAAACATTCAGTAATGTTGGTGAATAAACTGTTTAATAATATTTTCGTTGTGTGATTTGTGAAAGATATTGATGAAATAATTACAGTTTCTTTACAAAACATGAATTAGCAATGTTCACATTATTATAGGGAGTAATATAAATAGATTAAACCAAGTAAGATTTACTTAATAATTCATAAAAACAAGGTTCCTGCGGATATAACAATAAATTAACTTTACTTGATTATTTTAAATAAAACCAACTTGTGAATTAAGTATAATTATGAAACATTTACTTGATTTTTTCATGAGCGTTACTTTAATTATTAAGTAGAGTTTACCTGACCATGATGTTTAAGTTGTACTTAATATTGGAGCAATAAAATTTACTTAAAATCTACATGTGCAAATTGTTACGAGGATTTTATCAAGTAAATCTGACAAGTCCTTTTTTTCAGTGTACTAAATCAAATATAAGCTGCATTGAGGGGAATTGTCCCACTGACCTCTTCAGGATATAATCGGTAGAACAGGGAATTGGCACTTCTGAGAGAAAATACAGTACACAGATACTTATTCAGTATTTCTATAACTGGACTTTCCTCTGAAAATGTTGTTTTTCACAACAAATGTGTAACTGCAATGGTGAACGATTTTTGTCAACTACACAGAAGAACCCTTCTGTTGCATTATGAATAAACATGGTATTTGTGGTTCAACAGTTCATGCCCTTCATAAATAGGTTTATTAAGGAGGACCGAATGATTTTGTTTAAACACCAGGATGTGTGATGTGAGAAGACAGCTGTGTTGGTGAGTTACTGTAGTAGGCTTGGCCAGGAGTGGGGGGTTGAAGTGTACCTTTGTTTGAGAGTTACTTGGTGGCAGAGTGGTGGAAGGGTGTTAATGACTGCTCTCCTGGTCATAAAAGAGGGTGGGTCTTTTTTTGGATGAATGAGCAAGGAGATAAGCGTGGAGTTGGGCTTTGTTCATGGACTTACATGTGAGAATGGGAGAGAGGGACAGGAGAGAGAAAGAGCTGGATTAACAGACGAAAGACCCACCAGGTCTCTGCTGCTGTACCTTCAGATTCTTTGGAGAGTCACTCAAAATATTGTACACCCTCAACCAAATGAAGAACATAAGACTTTTTTGTACTTTTTTGCTGCAGAAAATGATTTACGATTTAAATTGGGACACTGCATACAGCCGTCTATCTGTTTAAGCTAAAGGTTCTTGTGATTTACTCAGAATTCATTCACATTTTGGAATCTTGAACCAGGAGACAAGTTGACAAATCTGCACTCTAAAATGATGCTGAAGAAAGTCCACTTCCAGGTATCTCTTTCTTATCCAGTTATTAATATTTGTAATAATCATATTTATACATTTACCTCAAAATGTTTATATAGTACTGTATAAGTTGTTGCATACATTTTTCAGTTCCCCTGTTTTCAATTGTGAAAGGTCCAAAACATTTTAAAATAAGTTTTAGTTTGAAATACTACATACTTTTCAACTGCAAATGTTATTATTAAACACTATTTGGGTGAAAAGTTTCTTAGTATTTGGTATGTCCCTTTTCGGTTTAACCACTTTAAATACTGACATGGATTCAACAATTTAGTGCAAAATCTTATGAGCAATAAACCAGGACTTTTGATTGTGCAAAATAACAAAACACATTTATGAGAGTAAAAACTTCCTTTATTTCTCTATATAATCTGCTGCTACACTAATGTCTTTCTTACACAAACGTTTTCTCAGTCGGGTTGGACTGCCTGCTAGACGTCTGAGACACTGGCCCCACTGACACTCCTTTAATGGCACACAAAGATGTGGAAATGGCTTGGCAGGAGGTCAGGACTATACAGGGGATTTAACAGTAACTCTCAGCCAGGTCCCTGTAATGTGCAAGTGGTGTTGGTGAATGATTGTGCGCACAGTTCCCACAGACAGCTGCATCTCGTCCACAAGTTGATGACACGTTACCTGGTGATCTTCAAAGATCAGGCGTTCCACTCAGTGAATGTTCACGGGAACGTCTGCAGTGGGTTCTAGCGCAATTTTTCCTGGAATTTCGTAGAGGTTAATAAAGTACATACCTACCTACTTACCTACCTACCTACCTACCTACCTACCTACCTACCTATCTACCTAGGCCAGGATTGTTATTCACAAATATATGGCCTTCTTTACTACAACATCTGGACCATTCACATGTTTTACTGCAGCTAAAAGGCTCATCACTGTACTGCGCTTGAAATCTTTAAACGTTTTTACATCATCATTTAACAAGAAATTTGATCACAAGTCCTGGTTTGACTTGAACGCCCCTTGTATTTTAGTACAAATCCTGTCTTTGTCTTGTGTCCTCTGAACATACACACTCCAAAAAAGAGATTTGGCAGGATGAAACTATCAGCTTTTATATAAAGAGTTAACGCTGAAACATGCTTAGTAACATAAATTGACTTCCATTTAAATACTGTATAGTGGAAAATCTTGGTTATTATCATTATTACTATTATTATTTATTCTTTCATTTATTTATTTATTTATTAAAAAAAAATTCTACTGTCAAATTACAAATAATTTCCAATTCGACCCATGCTGTTTGTATTGTTAGGTTTCTTGTGGCAACTGTTACATTCTGCAAATCTGACATGGGAGGTTTCTGAAAGTAAAGTTGTTACTTTTATGAGAAATGGATGTTGGGTCTTTAGAAGCAGATAAAATGATTCCTTTATAAATTCCTCCATGTGAGGAATGTAGCAAAGAAAGTGTCAGTATGTCTCCGTGTTCATGCGTTTGTCCATTTTAAGAGCCACCTTAAAAATCTGACAGGATTTCTGGGATCTTTGCTGTGTGTCCCCTTGTAGAAGTGAGACTTCCTGTACTGAGAGTGAGATCCGGGGAAATTTCCCCTCACCTGTCAGTGTCCTCCAGCTGCTCTGTTCAGTAACCCGAGAGCTGAAGATGTTTTAAGCTTCCAGAGACACACACAGAGGTGATTAGACTCATTCTGAATGGGCATGAGGAATTTCTTTCCTGTGACACATTGAACAGAATAAACTGTGGCCTTGCTTTTGTGCTCAAACTGGCATGTGTGTGTTTTTCACACCCTGGTGTTACATGGGAGAGATTAACTTAAGATCTTATTTAACACACAACTCCATTTTGTCTTTGCTGTGCACATAGTTTGTGAGTAGATTTGAAAAAAAAAAGGAAGAAGAAAGAAATTTGCAGCCTATGTCGTATTTCCAGAAAGCCACTAGGGGGCAGTGTCGTTACACAGTGAACAAAGCAGGTGTACAATACTGTATTTTTGAAGTTTGCATGGTTAATTCGAACTGTTGAATCTTGAATATCATTAGTCAGGAGTCATTTTTTTGCAACAGCAGCTCTGACAATAGGACGGGCAGTAAGTCTAAGTAGACTTCTAGGTCTAACCTTATAACATTTCTACAATACTAGCTAATGTTAGCCTTTGTTAGCTTTCTGTAAGGAGATGGCTATTTTATATTTCTGGAAGAAATCTGGGACATCAGCAGATTTCAACAGGGGAAATATTTAGAAAGGTGACTTGACACATGACCGGTTCTTTTTGAGTGACAGGAGAAAACGTCATCAGAGATTAAAGGAAAAGAGATGTTAAATTCTATTTTTAAACACAATTTATTGTTAAATTATAACTTAATGTTACATTCCCCAACTGCTCTTCATTTTTCTATCTTGTGGTCATATTTTCTTTACTAAGTCAAAGAGAGGAACTGTTTGATTTGCCCTTATATGAGTGGTCCTTAATAGTGCTGGTATTATAATTGCCATTGTGAAACTAAAGAGTGTTAATTAATGCATTAAAGCTCATCAAATCCTTGTAAAGGAATAAAGGTTTGTTTCTGGTTATTATACAGGAGGGCATCAAAAGTGCAGTGGGTCAGTGAGGGTCAGGATTACACTGTAAACATCAATGCAAGAAAATAGGAGCACAAATACATACAGTACAGAAGTGTGAATGAAAGTCAGCCTTGAGCTCTGCTGAATCTAGCGCTCCTTCATTGGGAAAGAGTGAACTGCTCCTCACGGATAGTCTGCATGATTCTGCAAAGGCTTCACTTTAAATTCAGCTTCAAAATTTTCCATAGACTTTATAAATGGACTACCTTTTATAACATGGGCTCCTGCAAAGATGAGGAACAAGTGAGGATTTCTTTGGCTGGGATAATGACGGCCTTGTGCCTTACTAGGAGGGGTTGATGGGAAGGAGGGCTCGGAAGGCAAATGAGGGAGAGAGAGAGAGAGAAAGAGACTGAGAGAGAGGTATAGTGAACAAAACTCAGAACCAAGTTTAAATGTTTGCAAGGCTGATTTTGAAAGCACACACCTTTGTCATTTGGATAGTGGATTGTGGATTTCTTCATCCTGTATAGGACCATTGGTCCATAAATAGAGCTATACTTTTTGTAAGCTGCCTCAAAAATACAGGTAGGTATACATTTACGTGTAATGGTTTAGCTGGACATTAGGACATCAGGTAGTAATATTTGAATATTGCTTTGAATATTTTGAATGAAGACATGTTTTAAGATACTGCATAATTAGCTATATTTGCAATAAGTGCATAATAGTGGAAATATCATTTTTGAATCCCTCGATACCATTTCGTCAGGCTCAAAACTTTTACCTGCGCAATGCAATGATACATCATGTTGAAGAGATCTGTCCTTTAAATATATGTTAAAATGATGACAAGTTATGTACATTGTATTGTTGATCCAGCGCAGTACTACATGCAGACATTTATGAATAATCTAATGCACTATAGTATCATTGATATTAATGTAGTTAAGATGTTCTGTTATTTAAGAGACATAGTGGCGTAGCACCATATCACACTGAGTTGTTGTTCTGTTGCGGTGTGCTCTGCTAATCAGCGCATATTTACTTAACTGAATTACCTATTTAAAGGTAATAACTGTAATAATCCAGTAATAATCCAGTTTTTGGCAAATCCAGTTTCAATGAACAGGCCTTGTATTTTCTGTGCTGCTAAAATAATGAAAAGCCTATGCTCACATACAGAGAAACAAAAGTGGTCTATTTAAGTAGTACCTCTTCAGTGTTGCATTAGGTTTTAAAGAGCCAGTCACTGAGAGAGAGAGAACAGGCCTTTCCATGATCAGAAAGCATTTAGTGGCAGTGGAAAAAAACTACCCTGACTTTATATTGTGATATTTGAGCCACTACACAATATGATATTCTCACATCCTAATAAGCTAATGCTTATATCTAATGCACTTAAGAAACCATTCATCTTGAAATTCGAAACATCACGGGTGTATTTTTATCTCTAACCATGCCCAATAATTAACTGCAAGCTACAGAAGTAAATGCAATGCATTCATAATGCAGTAGTGTGCACCTGTCCACTACATACTTTACATACATATTTAAAAAAAGACCTTTAATAATAAATGCACACTGTTTGTCACAGAGCAGCACAATAACATACAGTAGCTTACAAGTTACTGGTCACTTCAAAGTGCTTGAAGATTCACTTTCAAAATCGTTTTCGTACCAACCTCAGCAGCAACCTCATTTCCCCTATCGTCTGTTCCAACCACTCAGCGTTCAGCATCAGCAGTGTACTAATCACCGGCCTGATCATCTGTCATCATTCTTAATGCCTGAATGATCCTTAGTCACTGTGTGGCTTAACAAAAAAAAAAAACATTCCTCTGAAACCGCTCAAGTACAAGAAATACAATACAATAAAGTCTGGGTTACAATAAAGTCTTTGGAAGCAAAAATAAAGAAATGAGGGGGAGCTCAAGACTGTACGTATATACATTTCCAGACAATGTACATCTTTCCTTCCTCATTTTAAGAGCTTTAGTTTTGTCACCAGTTCCTCAAATGGAATTAGGAATTTGACAGGCTTAGAGCTTAAATGCAAATTTCGGGGTGTTTTATCTACACTAATTTTGTACTTTAAGTTTTCCTGTGCTATCTTGGAAGGAGTCCTTTAAGGCCGTGTTTTCTCCTCTTTATGTATTATTATGATGTTGTGCTGGGCCGAATAAAACTGGACTACAAACATGTAAACATGTGAGTCTGACAAAAATTTTTACTAAATCGACTAGCTCACCCGGATTATGTGGTTGGGAGTCGAGCTACTCCTGTACATATAAATTGGACACAGAAATCAGTCTACGTGCTCTGTGAATCCTCCACAGTTTCCCTCCCAGGCTTTGACCTGGAAGTCAAACAATATGTTGAACAGAGGAAAGAAGCTGCTAACGATATGGTGGTGTCGTCTGCCTTTAAGTAACTCCGTAAGTACGAGGGACAGAGTGAATCTCATTGGTGCTTTACAAAAAATAACGCACCCAGAAATATATAGAGCTGTACAGAGCTGTAAAACTATCCAGGCTTTCATCGCTTAGCTTGCTACATAGCTAACTTTTTTGTCAAGTCTTTGGTGTGTGATGTAATAGATCAACCGGGAAAACGTCCAACACTAACAAGCTGATATAATATGCAAACTCGAAGTGGGAATCGAACCCTCGACCTTGGAGGTACTAACCATTACTTCTGTAATATTCTTTGGTCGTCTTGCATGCACAGCTCTATTAAAAATCTACCCACAAATGTTTAAATCAGGGGACTGTGATGGCCATTCCAAAACCCTCAGCTTGCGTCTCTTGAGGTATTCCATAGTGGATTTCGAGGTATGTTTAGGATCATTGTCCAGTTGTAGAAGCCATCCTCTTTTCAGCTTCAGCTTTTTTACAGATGGTGTGATGTTTGCTTCCAGAATTTGCTGGTATTTAGTGGAACCACTTCTTCTTTCCACCTGTGCAATGTTCCCTGTGCCACTGGCTGCAGCACAACCCCAAAGCATGATAGATCCACCGCCATGATTGATAGTTGGTAAGATGTTCTTTTCATGAAATGCTGCTCTCTTTTTTTCTCCAAACATGGCTTTACTGATTGTGGCCAAAGAGTTCTATTTAAACTTCATCAGTCCACATAACTTGTTTCCAAAACGCATCAGGCTTCTGTAGATGTTCTGTTGCGTACTTCTGACGTTGGATTTTATGTGACGTAAGGTTTTCTTCTGCTGACTCTTCCATGAAGGTCTTGTGGAATGGTGCACCACCACTCCTGAGTCTGCTAAATCTTCCTACAGGTTTTTTGCAGTCAAATGGAGGTTTTGATTTGTCTTTCTGACCAGCATACGAGCAGTTCTCTCCAAAAGTTTTCTTGGTCTTCCAGATTTCATCTTGACCTCCACAGTTCCCCTGAACTGCCATCTCTTAATTACATTTCTCATTGTGGAAACTTCTTGTAGCCTTCTCCTGCATTGTGGGCATGAATAACTTTCATTTTCAGAGTCTTAGTCACAGCTGCTTAGAGGAACCCATGGTTGTTGAGTGTCCGCAAGTGTGTGCACAAGGTTTGAAGAATCAAAGTATTTGTAAAGCTTTTAAATTGGCATTTACTAATTACAGCTGTTGCCATGCATCAGATCTAACGAGCTGATTGAGGTCTGAAACCTTGTAAAAAGAATCTGGAACTTTTAGGGTACTCAAACTTTTGCACAGTACCATCATAATCTTTTTTTTTTGTTCCATTTATTGCATAAGAAGTAACTATGCATCAATGTTTGCTGAAAATATTGGGCATTTTCTCCATTTCCAAGAGAGACTGTGTTAACATCTTTTCAATTAAAAAAACACTCAAATCTGTTATTTATCAAGGGGTGCCTAAACTTTTTCGTAAGACTCTATATAATGAAGTATATTGTTGAAAAATTTTGATTACTGCGTAATCCTGTACTCAAGGTTACGGAGGGGCTGGAGCCTATCCCAGGAGACTTAGGGCACAAGGCTGGGTACACCCTGGACAGGGTGCCAATCCATCGCAGGGCACACATACACTCATTCACACACTACAGCCAATTTGGGAACGCCAATTAACCTAATCTACATGTCTTTGGACTGTGGGAGGAAACCGGAGTACCCGGAGGAAATCCACCAAGCACGGGGAGAACATATAAACTCCATGCACACAGAGACGGGAATCGAGCCTGGCCAGGGATCGAACCCGGACCACGGAGGTGCAAGGCGACGCCGACACCGTGCCACCGAAAATTCATTATGTATTTTTCAATATATTGTAATACGTTAGGCGGCACGGTGGTGTAGTGGTTAGCACTGTCGCCTTGCACCTCCAGGGTCCGGGTTCGATCCTTGGCCAGGCTTGATTCCCGTCTCTGGCTCAAGGGTCAAGTAGATTTAATAATTTCTCTTCTAAGGTCTTAAACATCAAAACATTTAAAAGACATAAATAATTCTCTTATTAAAATGAAACATTGTACATGAGTTATCCATGTGAATACAATTACAAACGTATATATATATGTGTGTGTGTGTGTTTAACGACACAAGCAGCTCTTGAATCCCAGTAAATACCACCAAAATTGAGATCCTGGGAAATAAATAGGCAATAGTGCAGTGGTTTTCCTGTATTACTTCTAAACATCATTGACTGTCAAACTACATTTCTCCTGTGCAGACAGAAACGGATGACTTTATAATATACCATCAGATCTCATTCTTCCTAAAACACTGTGACATAATATTATGCGATGCAAACGGAGTGGCAAATCTATTCAGAAAGGAGGTGCACTTTAAGAAAGCTTTTCGTTTAAAACCACAGGAAGGAGGTGAATGACGAGATTTGTAAAGCTGCTTCCTCTAACTTGCTTCCATGTCCTCATCCTACTCCTCGGTGCTTCCTCACATTTCAGCATCCAGATCATGGCTTGGCTCTATACTCTCCCAGACTCCTCAGACTGGGCCTCATGGATTTGTGGTTCCTCCGTTATGTTCTCTACTAAATTATGTCAGTAGTGGCATTTGCTGATGAGAGAGGGTGACTTGAGGATACTTGACTTGCTCATTAATTCCTGCAGAGTAGTGGTGAAAAGGTGAGTTCTGACATTCTTTCTTTTAAAAGGGGGTCTCTGCTTTTTGCCCCACTCCTCTGGTACTTTGTGCCTCAATCAAACTTCCTGGCCTTTTGTCCGAATTTTTCAAATGGATTAGAGGAGACTGTGGGAGTTTATCATTGAATTTAGAGCCTGAATCTGACAGTGAGGATAGAAGCACCACTTGGCACAGCTTAAAAAGTCTGCATGACCCTTTTTTGCTTAATTATCCCACGTCTGCTAGAAACATCAGCAATCTTGTGAAGGGCACATTGTGCTCTATGCTGGCTGTAGTGTGAAATATAGAGTGCGTTCCAATTTAAGATTTTTACCACCAATCACTTACTACCACATCCACAAAGCATCATTATGTATACAGTAATGCATAAAAAGACAAGATCAGGGATTACACAAAAAGGAAATGAGCAGGTGAATAAAGTGTAGACTATCAACATAATTAAATACAGACTTAAATACAGTTGTGAAATGCTGGAAACTCATCAATGTCAGGGTGGTGTAACATAAATTTGATTATCCAGCGTTTGCACAAAATCTAATATATTACACTAATTTGTGAACATTTACATTTTTATTCATTTATAGTTACAGTTAACGTGGATTAGTCAGAAAAATGAAATGCCTGTAGCCTGTAGTTCCTGTGGTGGAAAATTCAATGGCTAGCGTGACTGCAGCTGGTAAAAATGCTGAGACTCGGGAAACTTTCAAAATGTTGCATAAATATCTTTTCGCAGAAAAATTATGTTTATGTAGAGCATCTGCCAAACAAGTCCCTGTGGAAGTTACTACAAAAGCAATGTATTAATTATAATGCACACATTAATGTAAACCGGTAACCTGTCTTGCATCTAACTGCAGTCTCAGACACACTGTTGTATAAGAAACAAATATGAAAAATCAGAATATAACGTTTCATTTTACAACAAATCATGCCACTGTATTTTTCCATATACGCCAAAAATAGGTTTAACTGACTTCCACCATAGATCCAGCCATTCCTTGAGCAGTTATTCTGGGATTTTACTGCTAAAGGTTGGGTGTGAGCGGGTGCATGAGTGTGTGCAGTATCCACGTCAGCACCAACGGTGGAGGAGGGCAAAGACCCCTTTCCCCTCTTCAGGGATTAAACGCATTGAAAAGAACTCTTTGTGCCGGTGGAGCTGGAATGGCTGTTGAGCCAAGTGTCTTTGGGAAACAAACAGCCAAAGTCAACGGAACATTTGTGCAATTGGCCACTCGAATGCGGCACTCCCAAAAATGCCCCGCTGCCCCATACAGCTAATTAAGGGAACAAGGGAAAGTCTGACTCCTCAGGAACGTCCAATGATAGAATCCCAGCCAGGCATGTAATAGACAAGCTTTTTTTTTTTCATTTATGCAAAAGAAGAAGCCAGCACTATCATAAAAAAGTGAAAAAGTGCTTTCTTTCATATCTATTGTTATCATATGAGGTATTTATAGTTTTTATTTGCAGTGTGATTTTGTTAACATATCGTCCCTGTGGTCATACAGTATCAATCAGTGGTATGGGCAGTAAGAGTTTGCTGATATACTGTACATTATACCACTGGTGACTAGTATTCTCCGCTTGTCGTGGATGTTACATGGTTAGCTGAAGCCACACCTTTGAGAAAACCCCTCAGAAATGACATATATCTAGTCTTAGTGTCCAAAAAGGTTCACCCCAGTCTGGCTTCACAGGAAACGGCCTGCTGCAGGAAGTCCTCATATAGATACACCAGTCTCCTGTTTCCCCGTACTTGTGGGACTCTGTTATGTTTACTTTTTCATTTCTCCTGATCTCACGTTTCCCTGTTATATTGTTGCACAGGACATTCCTCCATTGTGCTGTTCCTCCCATGACTCTGTAGTTATGAAACATGTGTCGGAATCTCACAATGCCAAAGGTTAGAGAATCCCCTCAGTGATCTATTTGTGAAATTGTTGTAAACAAGATTACGGATAGACAGGTATGTTTTAGACCATTGTTTGGTGAGAATAACATATGTATACAAGAATGACTGGATTTCAAGGAAGACCTTGCATTTTGCATTTATCAATTGGTTTGATCTGTACAACTAAAACACTTACCTGTTTAAAATGGATACGCTAATAAATAATTGTGTATGAGCATCTTAGTCAATGAATCATTTTAGTCGCAATCAAGAGTGTTGCACATGAAAATGAATTATTGCCTCATCCAGCCAAATGAGAATGAAAATTTTGCATAAGAAGGATATATTTTCCCTTTTTCCTATTCACATTAGCATTTTTTTCCCTCTCTGTATTCTTTCTACATGGCTGGTTTAGCTTTTATTTCTAGTGTTCCGTAATGGAAGCTCATATATTTAACTGGCATTTTCTTTTTAAAAAAATGCATACAGAACTTTTTGGACCTTTGATGGTGAAAACCTTCTTTGACCTTTCTGCACAATCCACAGGCAACTTCCTTCTTCTTCCTCGTGGGATGAAGCTCTGTCTTTAGAAACTCAATAAACCTCAGTGAGGGCAGAATACCAGAGATTCCATTAAGCATTAAAAACAGCATCAGGTCTTCTTACAAGCCTACTGTAATTATATTTTATTGACTGACCTGCACTGAAGCATTTAAGTGGAAAAAAAACAACATAACCATAACCTCTTGTCATGGTTTTTAAAAAATGAGAATGATGCTTCTTTACCATAATGGGTTTTTGTATGTGATCCAAAATTTATTACACAACCTGAATGCACAAATTGGTGCCTGCATGGTTTTGTTTTTCACTAGACACAGTCAGTGACATACCCATTTTCTCCTTCAGCAGTTCTGTCACATAGTTGTGGAGTGATCTAAAATAGAGAATGCACTTAACTGCCCACATCGTTCCCTGGGTATCAGTGTGGCTATAATCATATACTCACAGAAATGGCAAGTATGTGTCTTTTGCCGCTCAATATCCTGGCTACGTCTGGTGCCCTGCATAATTCAGATTCCTCCCCCCTGTATGAATCTTCTGAAGCTTGGCATATAAAAATGAGAAACAAAGACCTCGGGCAACCTTTTCCCCCACGATACAGTCAGTGCTTTGCAATAAGGGCTGTGTAGTGGTGGTTTCTTTGTTTAAACCATGACACTTGATTTTGTGATGCTTTTCATTTTCATGCATATTTACCGTACATGTCATGTTGTTTACATGTATTACTGAGATTACCACTTTACTACATCATCTATAATTAATCGACAATAAAAAATAAGCCAGACAAAGAAGTGCGTGTGCTCTGTGCTCACCACAAGGTGGAGGGCTTGGATCAGACAGCTGTAAAAGAACAATAATTACAAGCCTGTCTTAACACTCCCAGTCTGCGCGGGTATTCCTTAAGCCTAGCTGAATTTCCAGTGATGGATAACCAGCATTCTATTATGCGACTACTCCAAGAACAATATTTAAAAGCATCTCTTCTATATTTCCATTACCTGATCCTCTTGAACCTCTTGTTTCTATTTTTTTTTTTGCTCACCATTTCATGAGCACGCAGTGTACGATTTCGAAAGGGAAAATTCCATTAACTAGGCAGCAGGAGTACACTGAAGTCTCTTAATCACAGTGGGATTGTCTAATGCTCTCAGCATGGTTTAAAACCACTGCTGACGATTATGAGGCAGAGGATCGAGCAGTAATATATCCACATTCCTAGCGGTGTTGTCACTTCTCTCCTCCAGAAGAGTCCCTGCTCCCCTTTAAGTCCATGTGGCTGCTTCTCAGATAAGCAGGCTCCTGTAAACCCCCTGCTCCAAAACTTTGAAGATTGCATGGGAACTAGGATTTAGGAGCAACTCTAGGATTAAGAATGTAAAATAATTCAGCATAAACTTTTGATTAACTTTTGGTAGTAAAAATGTGTGGCAGTGTGTACCTATATTCATTGGGCATGGTAGGAAAGATATTCACTAGGTACCAATGGATGGAGCTTGAAAATACCTACAGAATGTCACGAACATTTATGAAGATAAGATACAGCTCTCATCAAAGTATACTAACACATCATTTTGCTCGGGTCACAGATTTCTATCTATCTATCTATCTATCTATCTATCTATCTATCTATCTATCTATCTATCTATATATATATTTATTTTTTTTTGCAGAAATGACTAAAACTTCAATATCTAAGGCATATTTATTCTAGTATTTACTTGCTTTTTGCATCTTTCTGATGAGTTTGATCATGTCATTGGAGATATTGATATTGAACGAGAGTGATGTGTTTGGGTTTCTATTAAGTTTCTACAATAACGATATTGTACACATTGGATAGACATTAAGCTACAAGCTGTGTGTGTTGCAATCTGAGTGTTGTTGAATTCTCATTTTAACATGTTGTTGATGAATTGATTAATTTTCTATTACACTTGCTGGGAAAGTATACTACTCGCAAACCAAGGCACAGGTTTATAGTAAACGAGCTTGTTCACAGTGTGGCAGACACTCCTTGATACGGTGCAGCTTTCTTTGAGAAGACAATTATTTAGCCGTTTGGAAAGAACACTCAGTGCCCGTGCTCTGTAACAATCCGAAGTAAAAACTGTAACTTTAATATTATCACTATGTCTTTGGGACAGTGAGATATGCGGTTTCTCTGTGACACAAGCTGCATTTTCTGTCTCATTAAGTTTAAGAGAAACAAAAAAAAAAGATGGTAAGGGAACTGTTATAGCTGTTATAATGGAAGAGACTCACCAGAACTAACTAACTAACTTATCTTTAAACTGATAGTTAGACTACTGTATGTAACACATAGTTCTTTGATATATAAATATTTGTTAGTGTTGATACACTGCTGAGAAATATCACATTTCAAGAAATAACTTAAGGATAGTAACACCAGCGTGTCGTTGATTACATTACAGATACAGCTGCCTTACAGTAAAACTAGAATACTGGCTTTAAATAGCTGTGTCCAAGCAGCATCTAATGAAAACAACTCAAGGCCATTCCCAGACGCGTATAACCTCATGATATCTGGAAGATTTATGAGAGTGTGAAAATTCTTACAATGACTCTTTTATTATTTACTATCGTCTTTGTTCTGTGAAGAACATCAACCCAGCTGGACTGGATTTCATCATAAAATGGCTAATTTCTTTTTCATTTTTAAAATTTATTTTCTGTTGTCTGAATTACATGTGACCTACAATCAAAACACAGACTGTGCTGAATGTCCAAAATATTGTTGTGTAAATCAAGGAGATCAGAAAAGGAGCTGTCCATATGCTCTTTATAGCCCAACTGTTCTCAGACAATGAAAGAACGAATGCATATTAGCCATGTGCGCTTCACATTGTTATGTCTTGGTGGTGTCCTCACTTTGATGTGGTTTTATACCAGACCCACATGTCTTCCTTTCAGATCTTTCTTAATACACGCACCAGTCACAAAGACAACTGATCTGTCCAGCACCTGAGACAAATCTCTTTATGCATAATGGTTAATAACAGCAAGCTACCAGCAAGAGTTGCTCATCATTCAAATGGTGGTTTGTGAGAACTGAAACAAACTAGTGTGGAGAATCTGGGAAGGTAAGGAGTATATACACTGATGATAAGCTCTGGTCATGAATGGGCTCTGGAGTGAGATCAAACCCAGCCCTGATTGGAAGAATCTGCTATGAGACTACAATAGTCTCTCATTGTAGGAACTCCAGTGACCCATATACAGTGGCTTCATTGTTCCTCCCTTGCAGTTTTGCACGTTTGCCATGTCTATGCCTAAGCTTCAGAAGCACCCATTTGCTTAGCATCATCCTCTTGCTTTTTCTCTTTCTTCTGTTTTTGACTTGATCTCTAGCTCCTGTTATCAGGGCTTCGGCTAGTGGGCTGGAATGCAGGCTCTGGCTTACTAAAGCATGTACAGGCAGGTCGGCACTGCAAAAGTCTAGTCTTCTTTGCTCTGAACGGAGAGCAGCCTGACAAACGGATTATAATACACACAGTTTGAATGTTAGTTTGCTGCAGAATGGTTAGGGACACTCTTGGTTGAAGGACCACCAATAAGACATGGTGAGAGTGCATTGCTGGACAAAAGGTAATCTTCATTTTTGCTTTAACTAAAGTGTATTGCATAGGCACTATCTATTTGTTAAAATTATTATTACATTTTTTTTGGTATTTAAAGTTTTGACTTACTACTACATGATTCTTATATTTTCCTGTTGTTGGGTGAATCTTTTGTGACTTTAGTGGTTTGCATACATTTTTGTTGACTATGTATTATTTACATTGTTATCTACCATATTTACAGTCATGACTAGTCATCAGTGGATTTAAGTTCATGATGGCACTTAACCAGTTATTTCTTTTATGACATAAATTGGTAATTGGTAATATTGGTAATAATTACTGTATTCAATCCATGCAGCTTGAGTCTTTTACATATGAATTCACCACAAGCCTTTTCCAGGAAGGTGTCTCCAGATTGCAGCTATCTCTCTATATAGGTCATGAACAAATATAGCCATTTCTGAACCTGCCTTTGTTTCTATCTGCTTTGGTAAAAAGGAAAATCTGAGCCAGGATTGTGAGTAAGTCGGGAGGAATTCCAGGGGAGGGCGGCATGTATGTGTGGGTTTACCAGGGATCGGTAGAGCTCAGCTGAGAACTGGAGAATGTTGATACGGATTATATAAATGGTGAAATATGGAGCATCTTTGTGTAAATGTTGTTTCATTAAGCTATTCCGGAGACACTGCAGTTTTTTTTAAAACCCTGCTGTTAATTATGTTGAAATTAAGACAATAAAAAAAACTTACATGAAAAAACAACATTACTTAGTGTGTAGGAAATGACAGAAACTTAGCACATAGGACATAATTGCCTATAAGAACATCCAAACAGGGAGCTGATGAACCGTCTTAATACGAGGAAATGTTTTAGTGACAATTCATGGATGTGTCCTTTTTATCACTTTGCCCAGTCAAAACAGAAGGGTTGCAAATTTCTCAAGGCTGTTCTTCATGTCCCGCAGGATGCTCAGATATTAGGGGAAGAAACAAATAACACAGAAGACATGGATCGTGTGAACAGAAACACACCTGTTCATGGCAGACAAACTCATCAGGTGCTACAGGTGAGTCAGAGATTATTTACTCCACTGCATAATCTGACAGTATAATTATCATATGTAGATTTTGTTTTCAATATATTGCTGTATTGCTGCAAACCTCAATATAAAATAAACAATGGTGATCATAAAAGCAACTATAATATAATTTTATTTGTATTCACTCATGTACTCTAAGTATAATGTATTTTATGTACTTGATCTTTAAACTATTAAATGTTACAGAACAACTGCATGTATACTGCATACACAATACCAGTCAAATATTTGGATGCAATTGGTTTAAGCAATGGTGCAGATTAGGATATCAATTAAAGGGTGTGCAGGAACATTACAGTTGGTAAATTTTTCGAGTAAAACACCTTGTGCAAGAATCATTGTAACAAGAAACATGAAATAACAGGAAAGCTTCAGGACAATGATGTCACTGCAAAAGAACATGCTTCAGCTTTTCCATCACACTGTTACCATGACAACAACAGCTCATTCAGCTTCAAATTTCCAGGTCTTTTTATTTTTTTAGCTCATCAGGAGAAGGGAAGGGGGAAGGCTGATCCTCACAACCCCCTGATTCCTCACAACCCCCTGATTCCTCACTACCCCCTGAAATAAAAATCTTAATTTACAAGCTATTGAGAATCTTTTGATACATGCTATAGCTAATATGTAGTTGTACCTTTTAGAATAAAAACAGTCGAACCAACAGGATTTGAACAAATACAGAATGCTCCTTTCTGATGGTTCCCATCACCATTAAGACTGCACATAGTAAAGCATTACAGTGAAATGCTATTATAAATAATCGAATGCAGTTCATAAACGAGAATAGGCCAGGATCAGATATTTATTAAGATTGACGTCTTTTCTTCCACAGAGCACCCCACTGGACCTAATAGAGACAGGGAAGGGGCTTAAGGTTCAAGCAGAACGTCCCCATCTGGTCAGTCTTGGGAGTGGCCGTCTCAGCACGGCCATCACATTGCTGCCCCTGCCTGAGGGTAAGTTCTACAGGATGCTATTTATAATTAATTTAAAACTGCTAACATGTACAGTACAACTCATATACAGGTGTAAACTGTTTTTGAGAGAAAAGAATATGGAGTGATACCCTCCATGGTATTTTATATTTTATAGACCTACTTGAAGAAGAATGTAAGCTACAGCTTGTTCTACAGAATCCAGCAGTGTAGCTTTGACCGTTTTTATCCCTGGGCTACAGCAAAAATAAATAAATAAATAAATAAATAAATAAATAAATAAATAAATAATCAGTATGATGATTATGTATCTGATTTGATTTATATTTGATTGGTAATTATCTTTGACATGCGCCAGCAACCAAACCAAATCCCTCCATACTCACTCACTAACTCACCATCTATACTGCTTAATCCTGTATTTAGGGTCACTAGGGGCCCTATCCCAGGAGACTTAGGGCACATGGCAGGGTACACCCTGGACAGGGTGCCAATCCATCGCAGGGCACAGACACACACATACACTTACTCATTCATTCACACACTATGGGCAATTTGGGAACGCCAATTAGCCTAACCTACATGTCTTTGGACTGTGGGAGGAAACCGGAGAACCCGGAGGAAACCCACCAAGCACGGGGAGAACATGCAAACTCCATGCACACAGAGACGGGAAAACGAGCCTGGCCGGGGATCGAACCCGGACCCTGGCGGTGCAAGGCGATAAATAAAATAAAATAAAAACCCTCATACAAATGATAATTTTACCAACATGCCTTTATGCAGTCACTGATTGACATTTTAGATTTTTGTGTAACATATTTGCCTTGGACAATTTTGTATTTCGCTACAGAAAAATATCTGGCACACAAAAATGTAATTTGGCTGCAGGCCTACATTGCCTGTCTCTAATAATGTCACATGCCTGCTCTGCCATGGAGGTCAAATATTATAAAGCCAGTAGAGCTTTGGAGTTTATATCATGCTGCACTATGATACTGTTCCATAGAGCCATTTTGGTACGATTGTTCGCTACATGATCACAGTATGAAAGCTTAAAAATATGTTACTGTTTCATTGCTTTCTTGATTTGTGATGCTTGAAAGTAAAGTGAAGTAGAAGGCCTGAATTATATCAAATATTCAAATAATGATGTACGATTATCTCTGTGTCTGTGCACATTCCAACCTGGCAAAAATATCTTAGCAAGCGGATTACTTACTCTAAATTACTCCTAGCTGTGAATACATCACACAATGTCCATATATCTAGAATAGAGTCACCAGAAATATTGAAATTACCCCCCCCCACCCCACACACACAGACAAACACACCTTTCACCCTCTCCTTATCCTCCCTCCTCCAACACGCATCTGAAAGGCTAATTAACACAGAAAGTCATGATAAGCATGATAGTGTCCTCACCCCATTTGTTCACAGTTCTGCAGCAAGAAAATACCTTGTAAAATACCTTCTCCTTAAAAAAAAAAACAATTTCATACCTGTCCATCAAGTTCTCATCCAGCTGCCTGAAACTATCAGGTCTTTTTGTACTACTCCTTTATCTGGCCATCAATAGAAAATTCATGGAGTGTTCTGGAACATGTTCATAAGCGTTCATGTTGATATTCATTTTATGTCCATATAGGGGTGGCCTGGTATGTCAGTATGATGGTGAAAAAAATGTCAGTTGCTAATGTTACCCTATGCTATATCAGAGTAAAGTATTTCAAGTTGCATCATGTCCAGTGGAGATAGATGAAAAATCAATTATGTTACGTATCAATTGATGTTTCGCCACACTGACTACGTGTGTGTGCCCTGCAATGGATTGACACCCAAAAAAGGGTATACCTTGCCTCGTGCCCTAGGTCTCCTGGGATAGGTTTCAAGTCCTCCCTGTATACAGGATAAAAGTGTTACAGATGATGAATGAGTGAGTTGTACTGTATATGTTTGCATTTGGGATGGTAAAATGTTCCTGTTTCTAATTAATCCTTCTGACTGCTACTGTTATGTTTGATTTATTTATTTTTCATTTTACTGTTTTTAACTTTTAATTCAATTCAATTCAATTCAATTTTATTTATATAGCGCTTTTAACAATTGACATTGTCGCAAAGCAGCTTTACACAATAAAAAGAAGTAAGTTTTTATGCAATGTGTATGAATCAAAATGATAAGATTGTCCCTGATGAGCAAGCCGAGGGCGACGGTGGCAAGGAAAAACTCCCTGAGATGGTAATAGGAAGAAACCTTGAGAGGAACCAGACTCAACAGGGAACCCATCCTCATCTGGGTGATAACGGATAGCAGAGAATGATCAGCATAATAATGTGTACTGGAAGTTCAGTGTAACAGGAGATGTGTTAAATTTAAATTAAAAGGAGTCCAGTTTGTTCCCGGAGGCTCAGGTAGACTGTAGGAGATTCCAGTCCTGAGCTATCGAACAACTGAAGTCACAGGTCCCCAGAGCATCAATCGATGATAGGACAGTCTTCATGGAAACCATCCCCAGCCACAAAGCGCATCCAGGCAGACCACACGGGGCATCCATGTGACGGGATCTCCAACCAGAAGCAGGACTCCAGGACGGGTTAGACGGCTTCAGAGGGCAGAGGGGTCTGGATCACTGGCAACTCAGGAGCGAACATGTATAGCTCGACAGAGAGACAGAGAGAGGGAAAGGAGAGAGGGAGAGAGAGAGAGAGCAGAAAAGGAGAGAACAGAAAATAAGGAGAGATGGCAGTTAGGTATGGTCACAGTCAACATGTATAAGGTGAATGTATATTAGTGCAAAGTGCAAGCAGGGACTCCGGCAGGACTAACTATAACAGCATAACTAAAAGGGAGAGCCAGAAGGAAACACAAACATGAGGGCTCCCTGAGATGTAAAGCAACCAATCACCTCACCGTCAACAAACCTGAGTGAACAATGAGAGTGGGGAGGACAGCATCTAAACATACCAGTTCACCAGAATACTCTACGTCCATGAGTCCCCCAGATCTGCTCCTTTACCTAAGGTTAATCTATTTACAAAAATGCTTGGCTAAATAAATAAGTTTTTAGCCTAGACTTAAACACTGAGACTGTGTCTGAGTCCCGAACATTAACAGGAAGACTATTCCATAACTTTGGGGCTTTGTAAGAAAAAGCTCTGCCCCTGCTGTAGTTTTAATAATACGTGGTACTGACAGGCAGCCTGCATCCTTTGATCGAAGTAGGCGTGGCGGATCGTAAGACACTAACAGTTCACTCAAATACTGTGGCGCGAGACCATTTAGTGCTTTAAATGTCAAAAGTAGTATCTTGAAATCGATGCGAAATTTCACAGGGAGCCAATGCAGTGTAGATAAGATAGGGGTGATGTGCTCGTATCTTCTGGTTCTAGTGAGGACTCTCGCTGCTGCATTCTGGACTAACTGAAGCTTGTTTATACACCTAGTTGAACAACCAGACAGTAAGGCGTTACAATAGTCCAACCTAGAGGTGATAAAAGCATGAACTAGTTTTTCTGCATCATTTAGTGACAATATGTTTCTTATCTTGGCAATATTTCTAAGGTGAAAGAAAGCTATCCTGGTGATATTATCTACATGAGCTTCAAACGAAAGGCTGGAATCTATAATCACACCGAGGTCTTTAACTGTTGCACTTGATGGAACAGAAAGGCCATCTAAAGTTACAGTCTGATCAGAAAGCTTACTTCTAGCTACTTGTGGTCCTATGACTAGAACTTCTGTCTTATCAGGATTAAGCAGAAGAAAATTAATTAACATCCAATCTCGTATGTCCTGCACACACTGCTCAATTTTAGCAAACTGGTTTTTCTCATCTGGTTTTGCTGAGACATATAATTGTGTGTCATCAGCATAACAATGAAAACTAATACCATGTTTACGAATTATGTTGCCCAGAGGAAGCATGTAAAGGGAAAAAAGCAGTGGGCCTAAAACTGAGCCCTGTGGAACACCAAACTCCACTTGAGAACATGAGGAATGGTCACCATCTAAATCTACAAACTGATAACGATCAGTCAAGTAGGATCTGAGCCACAAGAGGGCAGTTCCCTTAATTCCAACTACCTTTTCTAATCTGTGAAGGAGAATACTATGATCAATGGTGTCAAAAGCTGCACTGAGGTCCAGTAACACAAGTATAGTGACGCAACCCTGATCAGAGGCCCATAGGAGGTCGTTTACTACTTTAACAAGTGCTGTCTCTGTGCTGTGATGAGGCCTAAATCCTGACTGATACAGTTCATTTATGCTATTTCTGTGTAGATGTGAACATAGCTGCTGTGATACTACCTTTTCCAAAATCTTGGAGATAAACGGAAGGTTTGATATCGGCCTGTAATTAGAAAGCAGACAGGGGTCAAGGTCAGGTTTCTTGATTAGCGGTTTAATAACGGCTAATTTAAAGGATTTGGGGACATACCCACTACTGAGTGAACAGTTAATTACTTTCAACAGGGGTTCTATTATTGCTGGTACTATCTGCTTGAGAAAATGTGTCGGTATAGGATCTAATATACAGGTTGACGATTTTGAAGAAGAGATGAGTGAAATTAGTTCCCTCGCTTCAAGGGGAGTAAAGTGTTCTAAGTTCTGATGTGATGTGGTTAGATCATCTGAATTATTTAAATTGTCTGGTTTCAAAGCCTGAATTTTTTGCCTAATATTTATGATTTTATTATTGAAAAAGTTCATGAAATCCTCACTACTGCATGATGATGTTGTGGAGATTTCTGCAGTGGTCTTGTTTTTAGTTAATTTAGCTACGGTATTAAATAAAAATCTCGGGTTGTTTTTGTTATTTTCTATTAGAGTGGAGAAATATGTTGATCTAGCATCACTGAGAGCTTTTTTATAGATCAGGATGCTCTCCTTCCAAGCTATTTTGAATACTATCAATTTAGTTTGGCGCCATTTACGTTCGAATTTGCGAGCGGTTTGTTTTAAAGCACGTGTGTGGTCATTATACCAAGGAGCGAGTTTCTTATCTCTAATCATTTTCCTTTTAACTGGAGCGATATTATCTAAGCTATAACGAAGTGCTGACTCTAGATATTCATTCGCCTGTTCGAGTTCTGTGAAGTCAGATGGCGATCCAATCAAAGTAGATAATTCTGGAAGATTATTGATAAAGCTCTGTGCGGTATTTGATGTAAATGTACGTTTAAGGTGGAAGCGCGGTGCTGTGCGTACATTATTACTATAACACGCTTTAATCGAGACAAGGTAGTGATCTGAGATAACTTCAGACTGTGGAATTGTGGTTATATTTCCTATACTTAATCCGAAGGATAATATTAAATCCAAAGTGTGACCTGCTTTATGAGTGGGTCCTACTATACACTGATTTACTCCTACTGAGTCCAGTATGGACAAGAATGCTGTTCTCAGAGGGTCTTCTGGATTCTCAAAATGAATATTAAAGTCTCCAGCAATTAACGCTTTATCTACAGAAACAACAAGGTTTGAAAGGAAATCTGCAAATTCGCAGAGAAACTCCGAGTACGGCCCAGGGGGTCTGTAAATGATGATTAGCGGGATTGACTGAGCTGACTTTATGTTACTATAGAGAACTTCAAATGCATTAGATTTAAAACTGTGTTTTTGTACGAGAGACAGATTATCGTTATAAATAACTGCGACTCCTCCTCCTCTACCAGTTAGCCGAGGCTGGTGTATGTAGCTGTATCCAGGAGGACTAGCTTCATTTAGAGCCACATACTCGTCCTGTTTAATCCAGGTTTCTGTTAAGCATAATATATCAAACTCCTGATCTGTGATAGTTTCATTAACAATAACTGCTTTAGATGCGAGAGATCTAATATTTAACAGTCCTAGCTTCAGATCAGAGGTGCTGGCTGCGCATTCAGTGTGATCTGAGTTTGTGGTGTCTATGTTAATTAAATTACTAAAACAGACTTTCTGAGTCTTTCTAAATGTATGTTTATGTTTATCTCGGGGAACAGACACAGTCTCAATCTGATGAACCCTGAGTGACGACTCTATGCAGCTAGCAGACGGTTGGTTTAGCCTGTCTGTCTGCTCCCTGGCCTTGGCTCTGGATTGTCACCGATTAACTAGGCCTCTTCTGAGACTATGTGCTATACTACAAGAAATGAGAGCAGCACCTTCCCGAGTGGGATGGACACCGTCCCGCCCTAACAGGCCAGTTTTGCCCTCAAAAGTCTTCCAATTGTCAATGAAGCCCACGTTGTTTTCGGAGCACCACCTGGACATCCAGCGGTTCAGCGACCATAACCTGCTGTAAGCTATGTCGCCACGTCTCATTGGGATGGGACCAGAGCAAACTACTTCTTCGGACATCGCCTTCGCTATTTTAAACACCTCTGTAAAGTTACTCTTACTAACCTCTGACTGACGAAGGCGTATATCGTTAGCTCCAGCATGTACCACTATCTTAGAGAACCTATGCTGACCTAGAGCCCTAAGATTACCTGCTATGTCCGGTGCTCTGGCTCCCGGGATACACCTGACCACTGCCGCTGGCGCCCCTAAAGGCCTAGCTAATTTCACGTGTCTCAATATAGAGTCTCCTATAACCAGAGCTCTTTCAGGTTTCTCAGCGGGTGCATCACTGAGGAGAGCGAACCTGTTGGACACGTGAAGCGCAGAAGAGGTGTGCTCCGGTGGGCTAGCCTTAGCGTTAGCTTTGGCTGAACGAGTATGCCGCCGAGTCGTCACCCACTCGCCCCGCTGTGAGGGCTCTACTGCCGGAGTCGGGGGATGATTATCTCCACCTGTGGCACCCAGACTTTCCACTACAGGATTACCGCTGCTCTCGCGCTCTCTAACCCTCTCTAAAGTCTGGATGCGCTCCTCTAATGCTACTATCTTCTCCGTCAGGGTGCTAACTAACACACACCTATCACAAATAAAATTATCACTAATGACGGAGGAAGAATGTCTAAACATCCTGCACTCCACACACTGAGCGAGCTGAATGGTAGACATGATAACGTACCTTTGTGCCGGAGTTGTGATTATTTGGTGATGGATTCGGTTGTTGTTGGTCAGATGATACGCGCGTTCTCCCAAAAAGCGCAAAAAATCGGATAAAGTCCAGTAGTATTAAAGCGTAAAAACGGGAAAAATATATAATTATAAAAAACTAAACAAAATATAATATAAAACGCTGTTTCAAACAGACGAGGAACTTTCGCGGGAACAATACGAAAAACAGGAAGCTACGTCCAAAACAGGAAGCTACGTCCAAACAGGAAGCTACGTTAACTTTTAGTTATGTAATGTAGAATAAAATAGTGACTCCTCCTAGCCTGAGGTATTCCACATGTCCTGACTTATCTAAGTGATAAACTAAAGGAGATAGAACAGCCCCAGCAAGAGAAAGGAATGTGATATTTATCCTCCTTGCCAGAATTGTACTTGTTTACCCTGGCCTGGAGATGGACTGCCATGTCCTGACTCTAGGGTTGTCATGTCTTGTAGTGGGCGATCCATGATTCATTCCCCTTAGAGAACCGGCCAACATTTTTCTTCAGTGTGGTCTTACATGAAATGAGTCCATTGTGACTAATGCTAGATGTGGAAGGTTGTTTCCTTCAGCTTACCTTGTAAGTAACTGTAAATGCCATGTGAGTATGCGAAGAAAGACTTCATCAATTACTGTCTTTGACATTGTTTGCCATCTATTAATGTAGGTCCTGCTTAGCAATATAGTTGCTAATTGAAAATCTACAAACTTTCCTGAAATATACGCTACGTTCACATTACCAGGCTTTAAATTACATTTTTACCCTAATGTGACAACGATCTGATATTTTAGGACCTTTTGAATGCGCAAATCTGACGGTTTTCAGATCACATCTGAGTCAATTTGTATGTGGTCCTAGATCAGATATGTATTCGATATGTGGTCATGTGGGAATTGTCAGAATGGAATTCATGCGACTTTTTGCTTCTGCACGTGCGTAGGGTGTTAACGTCATTAGTCATAGCAGTGCTAGCAATAGATGCTAAAACAGCTAAAGCGAGGTGTCTGGTTTTCTCTGTTCTTCCAAGCATATTCTTGCTAAAATTTAATCCATTGTTTAAAACTAATGACTGGTCACGCAATTATGAGGTGTTGTAACCCAGATGGAGTGAGAGCAATCGGGCAAGTCCACATTAGAGCCAGATAAAAGTCACATGTAATTATGAACAGTCATGACATATAAATCTGATCTGATCAACAAAATTATAACAATGTAGTAATTGAACAATGTAGTAATGTAGCCATATACTCCTTTTAATGCAATCATTATGGCCAAAAACAGGGTTTAGAGTTGAAGAACCCCAAACCCAACCCCATTGAACATCTTTGGGATAACCTGGGACTCTGACTTTGTATAAGATCTTATTTCCAGGCATAAATGTCCAACCTCTTGCACACTTTTTTTCCCAAGAGAAAAAAAACAGTTGATCTAGAAAGCTTTTAGACATCTTCAGACAGACTGCATTACTCTGGTTCTAATATTACCTTTGGAGGCAGACAGTCAAGGCAAGGTTAGATAGTAGCTTAAATAAAAACTCTTCTGTATTATTTTGGCAAAGTATAATAAAATTTTATAAAGTGGAGATGTCAAAATATATAATTGCTTTATACTCTGATCAGCCATAACATTACAACAATAAAAAATTAAGCCCAACATTGTGAAGGTTCCCTTTGTGCCACCACAGCTCTGACCTGTAAAGATATGGACTTGTTTGTCCAGAACATCTATTTGACGCTCGATTGGATTGAAACCTGAGGAATTTGAAGGCCGGATTAACAACCTGCATTAACTTTTTTTTCCTAGTAATTTGTGTTAATTTTTCTTTTCTATAGGAATGGAATAGACAGACTAGCCTTTGCATAGGTAATAGGTATAGGTGAGCCTTGGGTGCCCATTATCCTCTCGCCAGTTAACTCTATAAAATTGATGATCAATGTTAACTTTTTAAGGTTTTAATTTTATGGCTGACCAGTTGATATTATTGTGCTTTAAGAGTAGAGTAAAAATGACTAAATTTGGAAGTTTTGTTTGTTTAGGGACAACTACACTGGGCCATGGATCTGTGGACATCAACATCCAGGGCCCTGGAGTTGCAGCACAGCACTGTTTCATTGAAAATAATGCTGGAATAATCACATTAAATCCCTGTGGAAATCAGTGTGCCGTGGATGGACTTCCAGTCACCAAGCCTGTACGCCTGTCTCAAGGTATGCCTAACACGATATACAGTTACTTTGAACGTCAATCATTTCTAAATAAAAATTATTCACATTATAAACCGGAAGATGTTCATTGTCATCAGAATGTGAAAAGATTAGTTGGGCGTGCTAAAATAAGACCTCAGGCAGGTGTAAATGCAGTGTGAGCATTAGCATGACATTCTTAGTAATGAACATTGTGGGGGGTACAATATTCGTGTACATTTTGCACATTATTATATTATATTATATTATATTATATTATATTATATTATATTATATTATTGCAAGGTAATATGTGTAACACTCATATTCAAATAACGAATGATAAAACCTTTAGAGACTTTAGCCAAGCTACAGTCAAACTTTGAATTGAAACCTGATATTGTCGGTTTCTTTTTTCCTTTTTTGAGGAAAATTCATTCAGAACAGCACTTTTTTTCTGGAGTGAATTGATCTGTCTAACCACAAGCCTTCAGAAAAACTAGGGATGTGCTATTTGAAGATCAAAAGCCTGAAGGTCATTATAGTCAGTAAAGTAAGGATCGATTGTCATTACATTCTTGAGAAGAGTCTGGTAGAAACATCTGAGAGATTTAGAAATTTAATTTTTGCGGTGAAATTTTTATTTTCTCAGTCTAAAAATGCAAAGCAATCTATATTAAATAGACTTTCAGATCTTTGTAATCCCAAATTCTAAAAAGTATCATCATCTTTGTGAACTTAAATAAGTTGTAGTGTTGTAGTAAAGAGATTTATAGAGACAAAAACATAGAAAATATATGTGTGTTTGGATAATTGGTGCAGGCTCATAGTGAAATTTAATTTCTTACAATTCACAAGGAAATTTGCAAATTGTGAAATTTTAGTGCAAAGGTCTGTATAAGTGTAAATACATGCTCAGCAAAAACAGCTGGATTATTTGCGTTTACACTGATATTTTGTTGATTTACTATGTATGAAACAAGTATGGAAGTATATTAAAAACATGAAAGCCTTTTGACCTTATTTAAACAGACCATTTGCTTTTTTGCTTAGAATGTAAACTTTATACACAAGACAATAAAAGTTTTAACAAAAAAACCCGGATGTTGGGAAACCGCGTTGTGAGTTGGTGGGGGGGTGGGGGTCGGATGTGAGGTGGTGACCCGCGCATGCGAGTTGCTACAACGGGACTCCGTCGGTCAGGAACAGTGGGCGGGGCTCAGCCTGAAATTCCACTGCTGAAAGACTCTTTAACTCAGTGGGAGTGGAAACACTCTCCCTCCTTTCAGGGACGAGGAGAGGAGTTTGCTCAATTGCCGGAGACAGCAGCTGTTCATCTCTTATCACCTATGTCTTTACACAACGCTGTAGACATACACAGCATCTCGACAGATAAAATTGTACAGACTTCCACAATCAAGGCAGCAGCTTTTATTTCGGTCACTGGATAACGTCCTTTAAGATGTCCTAAGACTGCCACGCTCCTACGAAACCCTGAAGATTCCTGAAGCTTTGCCCGCGTTAGACAAGGAGCTGGGGAGAATGTCGAACCGCTAACAAAGGATTACCTCAGGGCAGGAGAAGAGAAAGCAGATCCACCCGGCGTCACTCTTGACTGACGGCGCTGCGCTGCGCTGCACTACACGCTCCTACCGGGGAAACGTGGCTTGTTTTTTAAAGGGCCAGGCTGCATTGATTTACTGCACGCTGGAGATCATGTGGATTTAGAAGTAAGTGTGCATGACGTGAAATTTAGACATGTATTCACGCTTGGATGGGTTTCAGACTCGTCTTTCATGATCCTTTATTGAACAGTGCTGAATTAATTACCTACAGTTTTCCGACTGATACCTGCACGTGCATTACGTCACGGTTAACATACAGACTCCGCATCCCTGGATCACGTGATAACGATCATGATTATAGAGTAACGTTTAACATGAAACAAACTCAAGTCAAATATCAAGTGCTTTTTAGTCATCTTATATGAATGATTTATGACCTTGATGAATTAAACAGAATTCTAGTTAATTCTTAGTTAATGAGCTCTATATTCTTTATTTTGTGCTACAGACAGCAGACATCTAGTGCTGGAGCTTTAACTGGAATGCAGAATTAATGACTACACAGTTGAATTCACACACACACACACACACACACACACACACACACATATTAGTACATACATGCATATTAGTATACAAGTGTAAAAGTACTTTGTAAATGCTTAAATTAGGATGTTTTATCATTTGGGTTTTAATGAAATCCTATAGTGTTAAATGCACCACTGCGCAGTTGTTTTTTTATTCAGGAGTATTCACTATTACATAAAAAAAACAATCATCCATGATGCATGACATCAATCTTAGAATAACACTGCCCAAGAGGGTGATTATAAATCTGGTCCTTGCTGGTCTCTATGGCAGAGTGAACGGTCACTTTAGCATGCTCATGAGTGCTTGTATACTGTTACACTGCTATTCCTGGTCAATGTAAGCCACTAACTCCGGTTAACTCCTTGAAGTACAGTTCCATAACTTTTCACACATACTGTTTTTGTATATTAATGGGTCTAAGGATTTGAGACTAAATCTGAGTTGGGATCACTGGGGGCATTGTTTGTACCTTTGTCATCTTATCTGCATTCTACTTTTGAACTTTTCTGCCCATTTCTGACTTTAGTATGTTCAATTCAATTTTATTTGTATAACGCTTTTAACAATTTTCATCGTCGCAAAGCAGCTTTACACAATCAAAATAATGATTTAAGTTCGTATGAAATGTGAATGTGTATGAATAAAAAAATGGTCAGATAGTCCCTGATGAGCAAGCCGAGGGCGACAGTGGCCAGGAAAAACTCCCTGAGATGGCAATAGGAAGAAACCTTGAGAGGAACCGGACTCAATAGGGAACCCATCCTCATATGGGTGAAACAGAAAGCAGGAATTGATCTGCATTCATACTATGTGTTAGGTGGCAGGCAGTTCAGTATAATAGTTGTTAATAGATGTTAATTGATGTTAATATGGAGTCCAGTTAGTTATTCGAGGCTCAGGTAGACTTGTAGGAAATTCTAGTCCTGAACTATCGAGTGACTGTAGCCAAGTCCGCATAGGGGGAGAGAGAACAGGAGAGGGCAGAGCAAAAGAGGAGAGATAAGTTAGGTATGGTCACAGTCACATAATGTATATTTAGTGTAGAGTGCAAGCAGGGACTCCGGCAGGACTAACTATAACAGCATAACTAAAAGGGAGAGCCAGAAGGAAACACAGACATGAGGGCTTCCTGAGATGTAAAGCAACCAATAATCTCACCGTCAACAAACCTGAGTGTTCAAAGAGCGTGGGGAAGACAGCATCTAAACATACCAGTTCACCATAATACTCTACGACCATGAGTCTCCCAGATCTGCTCTAAGGCAAATCTACTTAAAAAATGCTTGGTTAAATAAATAGGTTTGTGTATTAGTTAGTATGTGTTACTATGTATGTGTATTGGTTAGTATGTGGTAGCTACAGAGATCAGTAATTTAACTTGTAGCCAAATCCTGTGTTTAACCATTGTATATGTACTCTATGGTAGTGTCACCATATTTTGACCTGAGTTCACTGTGGGTGTGTGGGTGCATGTGGCTATACAAGCTTTGAGACTTCATGTGGTCTTAAACATGACATTGTGCTTTCATTTACAACAGCCATTGCATCAAAAGTTTCTAGCTGCGTTTGAATGTTTTATTTAACTGTTTAGGTGAATATCTCATATTAGACGTTAAAAATAGTAGAACTGAACAAGCCCAATATGTTTTTTTCAAAATATGACTCTATTGTGTAAATCTTGCTCTATTTTTTAATGATGCACAAGTCATCGTGATATAACAAATATGTACAGTACATTACTCACTTACTCACTCATTCATTATCTATATTGCTTTATCCTGTATATGGCTCGAGGCGGAGTAGACCCTGGACAGGATGCCAGTCCATCGCAGGGCACGCACACATACACACTCTCATTCACACACTATGGGCAATTTGGGAACGCCAATTAACTTAATCTGCACGTTTTTTGGACTGTGGGAGGAAACCGGAGTACCCGGAGGAAACCCGCTAAGTACTTGAAAAGATTAAAATATGGCAAGATCATACTTCAGAATTTAGTCTTGGTCAGAGGTAAAGTTTTCTGATATAGAAGAGGGCTTTGTTTCTCATTGATATGAACATGGATTATTCTTCCAGAAGAAAAAGTCAAACTGCTAAGGCTGAAGTAAAATACAAATGTCACATGCTCTAATATTTCATTCAACCATCTTTAACTTTAAATTACGGCACACAACGTGGTTGTGTGAAAATTATACCACATGGTCCCAGAACCACTCTTTCACAATTTGTGTACTGGAATATGACTGACATCAGGGAAGAAAAAGATGTGAGAACCTTGTCATTTAATAAATTCAGGTAAACAGCTAACTGCCACGTAGTGTTGCTGAGCCTAGCCCTGACCAAGTGAAGCAGCTCTGATCATAACAGGGTTGTGGGCACTATGCATGAGCAGTGGGCATTATGCATGATGGGTGAATCACTTCACGCGCTTCCCTTCTTTCCCTGATGCGTCCCTTTCTCTGGTGTAGGCTCCACATGACCTTTTATTTCTCTATATAATCCCCTGCCTCAATGTTTCACTAGTGCTTGAGTACCACCACCACAATAGAAAGTTGCAAGTGGTGTTATCCATTGATGTTCAAGGATCAAGCGTTCCATTCCCTGAATCTTCACAGGGACGTTTACAATGGGCTCAGATGCTCTTCAGCCAGGATCGTCATTCGCAGATGTACCGTATGGCCTTCTTGAAACCATTCGAACCAGTACTGTGCTTAAAGTCTTCTGTAAATGTTGATCGGTTTTACTTTTCATCCACAAGAAATTTCATTACAAGTCCCTGTTTGACTTGAATACCCCTCATATATAACAAAAAGCTGTTTCATTATGACTAAAAGAGTTTAATATGTGGTCTCTCTTGAAAACGTCTGAAGTTCGATTTCCTTTTGAAGTATTTGCTGGCTGGTTTGCATCCTTTTGACTCACCACTTGGTGAAATCGAATTACAAAATGGCTTTTAGTCATACTTTGTCGGAACGTCATCCCCCATTGAAGATTGTTGCATTGCAGAGGAATTCACTCATTCAAGTCATTGAACAGAAATGAGAATGCGTCATCTTTCTTGCGCACCATGTGCAGAACCGTGACCGATCTTGAATGATTGCATATAGAATATTGATGAAATAAAGATATTTTCCTGCCTCATTATCAGGGAACCAGATTTTGAATTGTTTTGTACAGAAACCTGTAGTGATGGTTCTTTACACAGTATTTTAGAACTACCCAAAATTATGTTGGCTTTAATTGGGTATAGATAGAAGGGGTGTCTGTGTGTGTGTCTGTGTGACTCTGCAGCAGGAAACTGACATAACAACATAGCCTTCTCTTGGAACAAAAATAACTGCAGTAAAATGATCCATAATGCCTGGCAGAGGCTTGCTATCTATAAACAAACCCCAGGAAACGGGAGAAGGGTCTATTTATAACCCTGAGATATACCCCTTCTTGAGCTTCTATAAGTGGCATGATCATGGCAAGAGACAGAAAGAATTGTGTGAATAAATCATTAATTTGAATGCATAAAGCCAATTAATTAATTAGTCTGTGAGCATTTTGGTGTAATAAAAGTATGTGTCGAGTAAGTGTTTAAGAATTTAACACTGCAGCCATGGTGCTGGTTTATAGCCGATGCCTGAGTGCTTTCGGTTGACTCTAATATATGATCGCATGGGAGTAAATCGCATCTATTGCAGCACGAATAATTCATGAGCCTATTAGACTCTCTTACCGCTCTCTTCGCTAAAATCACTTTCGGTTCTTTTAGATTAATGATCCTCAGTACTGTGCTGTGTAAATTCATTAGCAAAGTGCATTCCTTTCACTTTTTTTTTTACATCAGCCATGTTAAAAAAAAAAAAAAGTCTTAACATCTGGCCAGATTTGGCAAGTAACAAAGAACAAATACTTACCTACTGTACTTCTTTATTTTTTATGAATCTGTACTTTACTTAAGTATGAAACAATTTTTTCATACTTTTTAGTTTCACAGTTTCACAGGAGGGTCATCAGAAAATGTAGTGAGATGTCATTACGTATTAAACATAGACTCGTTACATTTCAGATGACGATCACACAAAAAGATTGCATTGAATTTCAAATCTAAACTTAAGCATTAGCGCTGTCACTCGTGACCCTAAGCCACGCCACGTGGGAATTCCACCAGTTATGACAAGCGGATCATTATGAAGGTGCTGACTGGTCAGCGCCCCAAAGTGATAGACTGTTACCTGGGCAATGAATCTCGCCTACTTGGCCTTTGTGGGCTGCTGATTCTTCTGGCTCCTTTTTCAAGCTTCTTGAACGGGTGCACTTGTTAAAGTAAGATTAGAAGTGATCTAGCTAACCAGTTGACATACTCGTTTGTGGTTCACGTCAATAACAACGATAAATAGCAAGCCTATAATTAGAATGTTTTGGTGCATCCTTTGACCTTATTGTATTCTGTAGTTTTTGCTGATAGTTTGAATTAAAAAATCTATTTCACACTTTAACCACAGGTCAATATTGCTTATAACTGCATTAGTAGAGTGTGAATCATTTCCTTTACTCCAGGAATACCTTTGCTCCTTTTTTATTATTTTTAACCAGACATAAATAAGGAGCGCATCTGATCACATGCTGTTCTCTGCCTGTCTGGGAGTCTGCTGTTTTTCAGAGTGAATCCCTGGGGAAGTCGTGCGGTAACACAGAACCGTGCTTTTGTTGAGTTTGGTTTATTTTCACATTGCCAGTCAGACAGGGATTTACTGCTGTATCCTCCCGGCTGATGAGCGCAGTTGGATTCACAGCACGCTTGCTGTGCTGAGTAAGCTGTGGTGTGGTGTGGTGTGTGTGTGTGTGTCGGGGCTCGGTACGGATTGCTGACTCATCCTGCATTCAGCTGTGACACTCGAGTGGAGGAGCTCAGCTGTAAGGACGCAGTTCTTACTTAAATGTGTTTCCGTGAGAACATAAAGGCTTTTTATCATGTAAAGCAGATGTCGATATAGCTGCTGCTATTATAAACGTTATGTTGAGTACAGTCATAGGAAGTGTATGTGTCATATATTCTTATTACAGCACAATATTTTCAGGAAGTGTGTGAGAGAATGAGAGGGTGGCATCACCATTACTCACCACGATTGTAAAGACCGTTGATAACATGATTAATATTACATAGGTTGATTTTTTTTTTTTTTTTGTATAGTATTTGAAATTCGAGCCCACTTCAGTTTAAACTTTTGTAAAGCTGCACCCTGAGGACATGGATTTTTGCTTGTGAAGCATGACTCCAGCTCTCTGTGATTCATGTTAACACATATTGAGTTCTATAACCGGTTGCTCATAATTAGTCTCCTGTATTAGACATGTAGAGACAGACTTCCCAGAGTCATGCCTCCTGAACAGACGCTAATCTTTCTAAAAGTTACAAACAACCCAACTATTACTGTAATAATAATAAATATTGTTGATATAACTAACTTCATACATTTCATGCTTTCTGTGAGCCATGGAAACCATTGTTACCTGTGTGTTTGTTTTCCACTCAGGGATTTAAATGGAACAAAATGTTCTTCCATCCATCTGGAACAAAAAAAGCGCATCTGCCACTGTCTATTCATTGAACATCTGCTTTTTTTTTGTTGAAGAAACTTTCCGTAAGAGCCCCCACCACACACACACTTTCAGCTTAGTGTGCCTCGTCAATGAATTCCCCTCCTCACTGTGTACGTTAATTCCATCCCACATAATAAGATTATAGACACCTCATTTACTTCTTTTGTCCCTTTTTTTTTTTTTTTTTTCGAGTGGTAAATGTCCCTAGTAGTTGTTGTGCATACAAATAAAAGCAGCACATGGTAAAATGTGTGTACTTTGCCTGCATATTGAGTGCGTGTGTGTGCTGTGCCTCAGGAAGCAGCGAGATAAGTGGTGAAGAAAACAACAGACAAAAACAAGGCATGTCTTGTTGTATTTTTCTCCTCACTCAGCAAGCCGAGAGGCAGTCTAGAGGGCTGACTCTGCAGTGAATGATGGTACTGAATGTTCCCATCCCTCTGTCTAACCATGATAGCAAATGTTCCATGCACACAAGATGTACCTCTCGCACCACACTGCGAAAAACCAACCAACTTCAGCAGGAATTTTAGTGAGGACTATTTGTGAGAGCAACGTTCACATGTTTCAACGCTTTAAGATGGAAGAAAATATTCATACTTTAAAAGTTTCCTTTCAGCCCAAAACAATTACTTGATTGTAAGAGACAAAACATGAGGCATAACATGTAAGGCCGTTCATGTCAAACTGGGACTTGTGTCATAAAACTGGTCGACATTTACAGAAGACTTCAGGTAAGGGCCGGCGATGAGACTTTTAGCTGCAGTAAAACATGTGAACGGTGCAAACTTTTTAAAGAAGGCTGTACGTCCACGGATGACGATCCCAGCCGAGCTGGCTCAGAGCCCACTGGTGCTGTTCTCATGGACATTCAGCGAGTGGATCACCTCCTCTTTGAAAACTGACGGATAACTTGTATATTTCTGACCTCTCCCCAAGCCGTTTCCAAATGTTTAACGAGTACCTGTTAGGCCAGCATTTCAGACGTGAGGCAGACAGTACGGCATATTGAGAGAACTTTCTACCAAATCCCTAGTGAAATGCTACGATAAGTGCATTAGTGCATCAGGGGATTATATATGGATCTATTTTTTTACTCTCATAGCTGTGTTCTGTTATTCTGCACAATCCAAAGTCCCAGTTTAACTTGAACACCCCTCGTAGATTCACCCCATTAGTGGTATTATCATTTATCTCACAAAAGACTGGTGTTCGATTCTTCCAACAGCGATCCTCATCCAGGGAGTACACGAGTCAATGCATCCTCAGTGCCAGTCCCAACCCTGGATAAAATGGAGAGGATGGCGTCCAGTGTAAAATATGTACTAAACCAAAATATGCACATCAGATGAGCTAAAGCTAGCACCTGAAAGATTAAAAACTGCAATGAGGCGCATGTAGTTTCACCAGAGAGGGGATGGGTTCACTTGAGGGAACAGAAAGGCTTATCATTGTTTTCATCATCATTAGAATTTACTGTGCAATGAGTGAAAATCAGCTTTATTATGATCAGTTTGGCACATGTGTTGTTTTGTCTTGTGTAAGAGCATGGTTTAGAGCAGAGCACAATATATCTGGGTAAACCAATCCAAATGGCAAGCAATTATCTGTGTAGTCAAGAAGCCTAACTCATTGCTTGTCCAAAATCCCCACCCTCTTGACTATACAGCCTGTGGTTAGAGCAATCTGCACCCTGCATTCTTCCTGCATCATGTGTCATCCTGTGTCTGTTGCATAACCATGATCTTAGGTCTGCCACGAGCTAATTGGAGGACAGCAGAATGTTCTTCACACACACTGCAAGAAAGAAAGGAATCTAGAAAAAAATTGGTGTTAAACAATCATTGTGTTACACAACTCTTCCCGATTTAACTTCTGTGCAGGTTGTATGCTGTGTTTTGGTCAGTCGTCCTTCTTCCGCTTCAACCATCCCGAGGAGGCATTCAGAATGAAGAGCATGAGGCCAGAAGGACAGCACAGATCTAGAGGTAATGCATCATCATCATCATCATCCCCTTTCACATCAAAGACAACATTTTTCCCAAAATGCTTTTTATACAGCCAAATATTTGTGGACACCTTATATCACAGATGACATCATGGGGGCTTCTTCCCCAACCTGTTTGATCACAAATCAATCAAATCAAAAGGCTGTGACTGTGTTGTTCAACAAGCACATTTGAGTGATCTGGTTAAGGTGCCCACAAACATTTGGCTATATAGTGTATTGCCTAATGCCAGGTCTATATAACAGTGTATAAGATTGTGTTGAGGTGAATAACGGTTTAGGCCAGATGTGAAAAAGAGGGCAAGTTTGTTCTTTTTTCCTTTGGTCACACATTTGAGCTCAGAAAAATATTATTTAAATACATTTGAAATGAAATTCAATTGTGATTTTAATTAGCAAATTTAATATACAGTTAAAGTTGTATTGTGTTAAACTGTTGTAGACAGTACAGTCCCACTAGTGTGGACTTGATGCCTCTTCAGCCATTTTATTTGTCCAAAAACAGATTCAAACAGAAATAACTCATTTTAATGAAGAAACGTTTAGACATTTCCGGGAAAATAAATCAGCCAGTGCCAGTGGATCTCTGACCCATACTCGAAACTCTCACTACTGTGTGAAGCAGTTGGGATAAAAATCTGCACTATAAGACAGAGACCATGGCTCTCTTTTGGGGGAAAAGAGTGCTGATTTTAGGTGACAGGAGGTCACCTAGTTGCCCTAGGTGAAGAAATGAATTTAAACGTAAACTGAAGAACTTAAAGTACTTTTGAATACAGTTGCCATAATGTTCTGTGTTGATGGAGCAGGAACTCCGTTTTGTGGAAAAGCTTTCTATGTAGTGGTCAGTCTATGTCTTTGTCCTTACATATGGGTATAGTAATCGAAAGAATAAAGTTGTGAGCATGGTCCGTGGAAGTTAGATTTCTCCACAGTGTTGTTGGTTTTATCTTCCCTCATACGGTGAGAAGCTCTACAAACTGGGTGAGCCTCTAGTGGAGTCATTACTTCTCTCCGTCTATCAGAGACCGCTTAGGTGCTTTTGTCAACTCACAAGAATGCCCTCTAGTCAGCCTCTGCTGAAGATCTATCACGCGTGTATCAGTTACTAGACACCAACCCGGGGCAAACCCAGGAGCGGCTGATAAGATTAGATCCCACAGAGTGCCTGGGAACGTTTGGGGATTCCCCAAGAGGAGTTGGAATCTGTGACTTGGGACAGAGGCGTCTTGGCTGACCTTTTCAGCATGCTGTCAGTACGGCCCCACCCGGAAAAGTGGAAGGAAATCAAATGACTCAATGAACAATGAAAATCATGCAAGAAGGACATGCCCCTCTATACCATCCCCGTAACGAACCCATCAAACTTCCTGAAAACAAACATCCAGTTGCTAACGAACGATACGAGATTTGGTGATGGGATTAAAGGTCTAGTAGTACAATAGCAATTTTTATCTGGTATTGTCTCAGTTTTTTCCATCAGTAATTAGGGACAGGAATCAGCAGATAAAATATAATACCTCTGTGCCAATTAAAATTTTCTCAAATTTTATTTGTTGCACACACACTGTTCTACATGGTACGATATGCAGTGAAATGCTTATACGACCGCTCGTGACCTTAAAAGTTAGATTATCAATAAGAAATAAATTATGGAATCGAATAATAATAAAATATAGAAAAACTTACAGTAGATGTAGAAAAAAATAGAAGAATAAAATATAAAAAATATTTTAAAAAGCTGTACAAAATATAGATTATGTACAAATATGAAAACTGGTGTGGAAATTGACATAGAATTTAAAGAGAAATGTTCGGAGAGTGTGCAAATGTATGTATGAATGTAAAAATGTAATGACCATAAATGTGCAAAAGTGTGCGAAATGAAATAGAAATGTCCAGGGTGAATGCATAAATGACCATATGTATAATGCTTACAGATTTTATATAATTTCTTTTATTTTTTTTCTTTTTTGATTGCATTACATTTCTTAAACAAATTTCACAAATACTTCGGATCTACCACACAGAATGCTCACTCAATGTGTAAGCAGTTTAGAGCATGCCACCTGTAGGATTTATAGAGGAACAGCACAATTCCACAATCTCAAATGCAACCATTTATAAATTTTTAATTCATTTTAAAAATTGTCAGTAAAACATGAATTGCCACACAAAATAATAGTTATATGTAACTGAATCGTTCCCCTCCATCTCTATAAGTAATGCACACAAACAGGAAGTAAAAGGAGTGTACGAGTAAACAAACAGGGCTTATTAGTCATTCTGTCTCGGGCAACATACAGTCATCACAAGATAACACCTGATTCCTGGAGGCACCTAGCATACTATTGCAATCTCAATCGAGACTTGTCCTGACTACACTGGTTGCTAAGGCAAATTCATTTCTCCTCTCAACACAAGTCATACACAGGTAGGTGGAGCTCCCTTGCATGCCACAGCAATGAGCAGGGAGAAACCATGTGGATCGTTCCGGGTGCAGTTTTCCACTTCCAGACACACACAGAGTGTGAAATGTACCCTCGAGTCACACTATGGAGTTTTTTTTTTTTTTCTCGAGGGCTCTTATTCCAGGCATTTAGCCTCTCCCAGTCCCAGAGGCACAGGCTGCTGTGTTGCAGGAAAGCATCTCAAACTAATCTCCAATCTGCCTCCTGTTATGTCCTGACATTTCCTGCTGGACCACATCGCTTGTAAACATATCTGGTCTGTTGCATTTCCTAGGCTGATAATGAACTCCTGTTTAATCCAGCGTTCGCAAATGCAAAAAATCCATGCAAATGAAGAAAATTTCATTATAGAATACTCGGCTTACTTTTTGAAAATGGTTTATGACCTGATGGTTTCAGACAAATCAATGCTGAGCAAATTAGGAAGTAATAGGATATTGGGGGTGGGACATATCCCCCTAATATTGGCTCATAGATGCTTCAACCACACTCAAATTCTTCTTGTCCAATCAGAAATCGGTAAATCCTTCAATTGGAAATAACTTTTATATAATGAAATTTACGTTGTGATTTTTGGTGGGCTACTTTAGAACTGCACGCTTGTATTCGTCTGTGTTCTGGAGATGTTTCACACAGGAAATTATTGGCAAATTGACATCCTCTTTTTAATTTTAAAATGTAAAAAAAAATGGATTGGAATCTCTCTCTCTCTCTCGTATATAAATTACACTGTGATGGTCCGGAATGCATTACCAGTCACAAGTTTGGGTTAATTTCCTATATTCTACAACAATACTGGATTTTTTCAAAATTATGAAATAAGCTCTTTGACATTAGGTAATATAGTTCAAGGAGATTATGGCATATTTTGGATGTCATTTATAAAAAATAAAATAAAAAAAAAATCAGGAAAGAGCGTGGAATTAGAAAGTGTGTCCAAACTTTTGAATGGAAGTATGTGCAGGAAATGATAGGGGTGTTTTCCTGTGTAAGTGTGTTTGGTTGTCTGCTGGTAAACAAATTTAAATAATTCCATTAGGTATTTCCTGTTATGTGAATCTAAGCTACAGGATAGAAAATCAGGACTTTGGTGAATTTCCAAAATGTAAACCACTGAAATAACTAGCTTGAATTCTGTTCAGGGTATATTTTTAGTTTTAGTACTGAATTAGCTTTGGGTTAGTTTTTGGGTTTGTCATACAGACCTTGAAAAATCAAATCAAATAGGCCTCATTCGTCTCATCACACAGATTCAGTTTTTGGAATGACATGTACCAAGTCTTGTACTAGTTCGGAAACGGATTATATTTTGCACTCTTAGTTGAACACAATGTTATCCAGTACATAACATTTTATCGGCAATAGTCATCATAGTTTAGCCTGGCATCTCCAGGGTCAAGGGTTTGATTCCGCCTCAGGTTTGGGTGCGTCGTGTTTTCTCCCACAGTCCAACCAGATGCTGATCAGGCTAATTGCTGCTTCTAAATTGTCTGTATTGTGAGCAACTGGATGGCCGTGTGCATCCTGGTGCCCTGCGATGGACTGGCACCTCATCCAGATTGTATTCTGTCTTGCGCTTGTGCTCTAAGTCCACAGATATAGGTATATAACCAGCCATGTGACCCTATACAAGACAAGAGAGTGTGAGAGAAATTTAGTAGAATCTCAGAAATATTTACCTGAATTTCAGTGTTTCTTAGACTTTGATTTAATGACAGTTTTGCACTCTATAGACTCAAGAGGATTTGTGTAAATCCTGATGACCCATGTTGGATCAAATATATTGACATGTCTCTGAACACATGCTTTCAAGACTGTGCAGTACTATATGGAGTACTCCCATATGCAAGATATTGTATTATTGTTGACGACTGCTACATCATCTTATTTCCAGTTTAAAAAAAGAACATCCCAGAGGTTTAGTGTAATCTTGCACTTTTGAGGTATTTACTTCAGAATTAGGGCACTGCACATGAAACCATATGACAGTGACACAGTTTATGTAAATACAATAAAAACAACCAGTAGACTATCTACCTTGTATGATAAACAACATAGTAAACAATAAGAAGTATGCAACAAACTCTGTTGCACTGGGGTTTTGACATCATTGTGTGCAGAGGTCAGAGAAAGGGAGCATGATGAGATGAAAAGAAAACGAGTATGGCCCTTTAAGAGACAGGAGTCGGATGTTTTCTCCGCCTCGCGCGCAGCAGCTGGTCGTCACATCACATAGCTTTTCTCTCCGCCCCCTTGCGCGCAAGTCCCGCCTCCTGAGCTTGGTTTATCCAATCGGCGGAACGCTCGTGATTATTCGAGGCTACAGACAGATTGAGAGGACCTGTCAGCCAATGTTGGATCGGGATTGGCGATACTACAACCAATCATAGTGCACGGAGGCGGGGTTTGCCGGAATGCAGGTGTGTGTGTATAAGTGTGAGGGGGAAATACCGCCGCACATCAGGACCGTGGACAGGGCAGGGCAGCCGGCTGTAGTTAGTCCCGAGCGCGCGGCCTCGAGCGTTTAAATAACGCGGATCGATTCGGCTGCAGATCTGTCGTTATGTAAGTGCACATTCTCTCCGTCACGCTTTCATTTCTAGTCTGACCCGAGATCAGGATGATGCGGAATTCGACAGATGCACCGAGATGCTGTCAATTCCCGAAGCGTTTTATTTAAAAAAAAAAAAAATGTGTTAAGCCATAAAGACCAACCATATGCAATTAATCTCGTTTTCTAAACTGTAATGTACATCCTTTGTTCAAATGCATGTGATTTGATTCATTTCATTAATGTACCTAATTATTTTTGAGCACTGGTTCATGTATGATGTGCATCTATTTTTCAGCTGATTAATGATTGAGAGATATGTTACTTTCTACTGATGTAGGAGTGTTTAATGGCAGCATGTTGAGATTGACAGTTATGTTGGTTTGAGAATCGACAGCACTGTGTAACTAACTTGTGTTAACACTAAGGTGCTTGGTATGAGTAAAGCTCATGAGTGTCATCTATCTGTACATTATTTCTGTGCTTCTGAAAATATGTCATGATTACCCATCTATCTATCTATCTATCTATCTACAGGAAAAGTCAAAAGTAATTATTTTCTCAATATCAATTGTTTAACGGATATTATTGCATATTTCGAATGCTTTCAGCATTGTTTTAAAATGTAGAAAGTAATAGAAATCAGGAAAGACCATTTGAATTAGAGTAGGCATCCAAACTTTTGACTTGCACTTTCAGTCTACACAGCATTATGTAAAATTATACTTTTTCTGTTCATTATTCTTACTATGCCTTTGTTTCTCACAGACTCCGAGAGCTTGGTCAATGGGAACCACCAGTCAGGAGGACCTGACTCTCACTCATCACGTAACGAGAGAGTGCGCCCTGAGCACAGTGCTATTGTCAGTTCCATTGAAAAGGACCTTCAGGACATTATGGACTCCTTAGTCATGGATGAACCCCTACCCTCGTCGTCCTCCTCCTCCTGTGAGCCCAACAAGCCATTGGGGCCTCCTGCTGCTCAGTCCCCGTTATCCCCCTTGTTAAATGGAGGTGGACGCTATCTTCTCTCACCCCCCACGAGCCCTGGTGCTATGTCAGTGGGCTCCAGTTATGAAAACACCTCTCCGGCCTTCTCTCCTCTATCCTCCCCCTCAGCTGCAAGTAGTGGGAGCTTCAACAGCCCCTCACCGAGTGGTTGCCAAGACCAGATTCCTTCTCTTCCTCCAGTACCGGTCAGGTCGTCTAGTTACAATTACATGAGTCAGCCGCCCGTACCTCAGCCCAGGACTATGTTGCCTAACCCGAAGGTGCCTGAGAGCCCTCGGCTCCAGAGAAAGGCTCTTCTGGAAGCTCCGCCAAGCCCTAAACCAGCCCGCAGGGGCCTGAGTCAGGATAGCCCAGTGGGAAAGTCTCCGGACAGCCCCCGACTACCCCCTATGTTGCCTTCTGTCACAGTCTCTTCAGTATTTAGTGATGCACAATCTATTAAGCTAGAAGTGCCACCCAGTCCCAAACCGACTTCTAAATTCACCACCACATCATCTTCATCCCCTCCTTGTAGTCCCAGGGTGAAAATGAACAGCAATCTGCAAGATCATCCAACCAGCTCATTTCATGATCAGTCTCAGTCAGATTGCTCATTCACTTCAAGCCCCTCCCATCTTCTCTCTCCTCCTCCTCGGGCATTCCAGCCCCCACTGGACCCAGTTGTTCATATAATCCAGGGTGGACAGCCACAGTCCCACTCACTTCAACCTCAGGAGAGTCCTCGGCTGGCCCGCAGGAATCTAGAAGCTGGCTGTGGCAGCAACGTGAGGGATCTGCCCCCTCTCAGCCCCTCCCTGGCACGTAGAGGAGTACCAGTGCTGCCGGGGGCGCTTCCAGGAACATTCACAACCTGGTCTTCAGATAGCCAAACTGCCAAGCTAGTACCAGAGAGTCCCAGGCACAGACGCAAGGCTTCCTCTCCCTCTCAGGAGCTATACAGTCCCCGACTGGCGCGTGCCCGCAGCCCTTCGCCCACCTCTGGGCTAGCTGATGGTGGCGGACGCAAAGGAAGCTTTGGGAACACTCTGTCTCCTGCCATTAGCCTAGGCTCCCTCTCTAGTTCATCGCCCTTAGCTAGTCCTAGGACCCACAGGAAGATGTCAGCAGGGCACAGAGAATTGCGGATCGGCCATCCGGGCATGAGAGAGCGCAAGAACAGCATCACGGAGATCAGCGACAATGAAGATGAGTTGTTGGAATACCATCGGCGCCAGCGTGAGGAGCGCCTCAGGGAGCAGGAGATGGAAAGGCTGGTAAGTCACACGATAGAGCAGTCTGATACGGATATGAAAAATACAGTGTCACCGCACTGTGACTGTCAGATTTATTACAGAGCTACAGCTGTAGTTTAACATTTTGACTTTTTTGGTAGTCCCCTGTACTGCAGAGGAGTGGTGAAAATATTGGCATTCATTTTTGTACTATTGAAGCGGACATGTATTTCATGAAGTGCAACTGCTTAAAATATACAGATGATTCGTGAGAAATTGCTTCTTAGGTTTGTACCCGTGAATGTCATTGTGTCAGTCTGAAACCTTGAGTAAAGCCATAGTTACTCACGATAACAGCCATTCTCAGGCGACAGCATGAAAGTGATTGGGGCTGCTGTCATGCTGTGACAGAAGGCTGTGATTTCACCATGGCAACATTACTGTTTGTCTCACACTCTCTCTCTCTCTCTCTCTCTCTCCTGCTCACCCTGGTCTAAGACTAACAGACATCTCAGTCTGGTCATTTGTCTGGAACAAAGCTATTGAGTCTGTCGTCTTACATGAAAACATACACAACTTCTGGATACTGACTTTTTTGGGGCTCCCTTTTTTTCACTGTATATTGGGAGAAAAATGTGATTGATCAAAATGTATCGATGCGTAAAGGATAGAAAGGATGACCTCATACAAGCTCAGCTCTTAAGTGCTCTTAACACTGCTTATTTTTTTTCCTCGCATATGTGATGCAAAGGCCCTTAAGACAAAATCAATCAAGAATCCGTAAAGAATGAAGTAAGCCTAGCTAATGTTGTAAAAGGTTTGATTTAAACTTTGCTTTGAACTTGAGCAAGCTGAGAATATTTACAATCAAGTGTAAATAGCTGTGCTCGAGAGACATGGTTTAATATGTGCTTGATATGAGAGAATTTTTTTTCAAAAGTATAAAATAACACATTTTATTAGGTAATTAAGTAAAAACAACAACAACAGTCATTGTTATTTTAAGACATGAAAGTCAGCTGTTCTGGAATAGTACTTGCAAGAACATTATTTGTCAAGTGTGTTTGCAAAACCCATCAAGCATCATGATGAACCCGGCTCTCATGAAGACTACCCCAGGTCAGGAAAGCAGGACCAAGACGTACTTACAGAGCATAAGTAGCAGACGACCGAGGAATCAATCTAAAAAGAATCGGAAAAAACATGGAATTAGAAGATGTGTCCAAAATGTGACTGGTAGTTACATAGCATTTTTCATTCACAGTTAAACAATAGGTTTTGTTTATATATATTTTTTTGCTTGACACACTTTGGATGGTGCTATTTGGAGTGATTTTTTTGTTTTAATGACCTAGTTGTGTTCTCTGGCACACGATGAAAATAGCTTTAACACTCTCTTGTGGCATTTATCAGACCAAAATTCTTACCAACCTAAGCATACCACAGGGCCGTGTGCAGCTGAAGTGGGCCAGAAGCTGGGCCTAAACACACAGCGTGACTGAGCCAGCTGAGGTCAGAGGTAAGCAGCAGTCAGGCGTCCATGCCCTTCCAGCATAAGTGACACCACAGTGTGAGGGGGAGGTGTGTGGTGAAAGTTATATTTACCCCTTAAATCCCCCTATCCACAGTGCTTCTTGGTAAATGGATTTAGTAGGCATATTGAACATTTTAATCATGAATATAATATAAATATAGTCCGGTCGTTTCTGAATGCTGTCATCACAGCTTTTACAGCATCTGTCCAAATACACATCTCTAACTGAAGGATCATTGTGCCATATGTCTAGTGTAGCTCTGACATCACATATGATGTCTGAATAGTCCAGCTACGTTAGGAATTAAAGATCTTGCATGCTGCAGCGTGTGCATTGTTTTCAGCATTAACTTGCTGAGGCTCCAGAAGCATACTTGGTTACTGGAGAGACCGCCCTGGTGAACACAGACACTTGGCATATGTCACCAGTCTGTCAGTCGGTTCGTGTTGTAAAGATGCCAAGGCTGGACAGAGATGACCTCATTCATTTTTAAAGCAAAGGCTTCTGAGGATGACATCATGTTCCCGTTTTAACTTAAGATGAACAGAGGACAGGAAAAATGCCTAAACTTTAAATGGTGAACCATTGCATTTAGTGTCAGTGTGAAAGGGTGTCGTGATTTACTGAGATATGGCTCAATGCAACCAAACCATTACTGCACCAAATATCCAACTCGTTATTTATTGGTTGTTCTGTTTTTACATAAATGTTCAACAAGTTATAACTAGTGTTTTGGAGAATATGTACCTCTTTTAAGATGTTAACGTGGTTAAGTCTTGTCATGGATATACAGGACCAGTACAATGTTTGGACACACCGTCTAATTCAGAGATTTTTTAAAATTTAAAAACACTTGACATTTAAGTAGTTCATTAACAACAACAAACTTTAGCAATTGTTATTTTAAGACATGAAGTTCAGCTGATCTCAAACTGTTCGAAGAACAGTATTTGTCAAGCACATTTGCAAAACCGATCAAACACCATGATACAAACGTTTGACCAGCACTGTGGTAAAAAGAATATTTCTGAGAGAATTATCAGTATTGCATATGATCTCAGTCCCTTATAATAGAGAGTCAGTAATAACTTTCTAAAATCATGTATTTCTGCCAGTGAAAAGAAATGACTAGGTTGTGTTGGTTTAAAAGTTCCACACATGTATAGCTGTCTTTGGCGATAGACCTATTCAGGACATTTGTACATGTACTGGAAAAGCATGCGTTACGTTTGGCTTTGAGGTGTATAACTTGTTTTTGGTAAATTATTGAAATAGTAGTGGTGATGACAATTAAAAATTGGTTAAAAAGTCAACTTCGCTGGTCAGTACAGTCATATTTAAGTGGTTTGAGAGGCAGCAAATTAATCAAAGTCTTTGTTAGTTCTAGTTTTTGGCTGTGTAGGAACTGCTTTTCAGATTTGTTCTGAACCATCTGTGTAACCACTGATCAAGGGCACTACCTGGTGTGTGGGACAAGGAATTGTACACCTTACATTTAACCCTGGATCAGTTAGCTATTGATTAGAAAGCTTGAAATTTTCATCATTTTATGAAGTGTAAAGCATAGCATTGTCTCATAGTCACAGAAGCACCGAATGAGGTAATGCAATTGCTACCAAACACAATTAAATCCAGGAGAAATCATTCATTTGTACCACGTTTTGATAAATCAAACTTCTGTCAAGTAATCTCCTTATTACCATCTTTATCTGCTTCTACACACTCGTTCTCTTTTGAATACATTACGGCAGCCCTGCATCTCATCCACCACGATCCAGGTCAGTTTTCTTCTATCTGGGTATCGATTGCTAGATTAGTCGGAAATTCTGTTAAATAGCAGAAGTTCAGTTTTTGCAGATTTAAGAGTTTGGTTTACAGTATGTTAGTAACACTGTTTGAACTCGTGACTCCCTGAGTTTCAAAAGTCACATTAAGGCAAAGATTAATCAGGGCTTCTGTTTGGTGTGAAATCACTTGGCCTTTATTCTCAGTATCATTCACAGCTAAAACTTTATAGAGCTCACTGAGTTAATTAAAATCTCAAAGCATGGACTGGCCAGATACTTTCATTACCTAGACATTTTAAAATGACCCGGGTGACCGAAAGCAATCCTCCGAGATAAATGATTCAGTTGGCTCGAGAACTCGACTAACCTCTCAGTTCTCCTTCTGCCTTATTTGGTTCTTTATAACTGTACGTCATATCAGCACGTTGAGCCAAGACTAATGGAATGAATTTATGGGGTAGTAACAGGAACTGAGTGAATGAGCTGGCTAGAGCTGCATGTCTCAGTGGATTGGTATATGGCAGCCAGAGTGAAGCAGACGTCTACAAGTTCCATGGTTGAGCTGTACGTACAAACATACCGACCTTTCTCTGGAACGACTTCTGCTCTTATTTATTGTGGTTCCAGACTCGCTGTTGGATGAAATATTTTAAAAGGATGACTAGGAGAAACATGCCTTTGCATGGTTTTTGGCAATTTTCAATAGTATGAAAAGATGGATGAATCAATTAAGTAAATAGACTTCATATAATGTACTGTAGCTTGAATTATAAGTGCATACCTGTACTGTTTTTACACGGACTAATTACAGCTAGAGTGCGTCTCATGCTGAGAGAGAAATTCAGTAGACAGCGACACAGGAGATGGGAGCCTGTGTGTGTGTGTGTGTGTGTGTACGCTGTGAGTATCACTGCAGACAGACAGAGACCTTTGGAATGTAGGGGTCGGGGTCAGGTGGCACTGCCCTTTGTCCTGCGCTCTGATTGGTCCCTACACACTGGACTTGCCTGAGTGGACATGAAAGCAGGAGCATCTCTGAAGAAAACCATCAATCACTCCAGACCTCAGCTTTGTCTCAGGCTTTTCTGCTTTTCACATTTCAGCCTTTTTTCCCAATACTAATTATGCTTTTCATATTTTTGTGCTTTGCAAAAGATTTTACGTTCACATGTAATGCTAAAGATGGCAGAAGAGTTTACAGTGATTTATTTTACCTGAGAAATTCTGTCAGATGCTACAGTGTTAATAATTTTTCACCTCTATTGGTAATTGAGTGAGTAATTTTTCATTTGTGAATAATTTAACTAAATGGTCTAGTGCTTGCGCTGATTTATTTTGTGAAGGGTTTACCTTTAAAGGTTAGGTCACAACACAACACAGTTGGCTCCAAACCACAAAGGTTAGGTGACACGATTGTTAAAAGCACTATACAAATAAAATTAAATGGAATTGAATTGAATAGGTGCATTTGCATGGACCCTAATTTTCCATTAATCATCTGGAAAAATTGTCCGATTGGAAATTAAATGCATCATGCAAACATCGCAGTCGGAGCGGTCTGACCCAATCGGAATTAATGAGAGTGGTAAAGTGAACCTTTTGATAATCCATTCAATAGGTAAATATTAGCTGGGTAAACACTTGAATTGATCGTCTCTCTGTTGTTGGAATAAATCCATTCTGGCCGTTTTTGCCACACATGGTGAACATTAGATGATGTGACGAGTTAGTCAAGGAGGTAACTTTTTCTTCCATTCCTGATCTTCCATTCCAACTCCATGAGAACAAACGTCTCCTCTTCTTCTTCACTGTGGATTTACATCTACTTGGTCTTTGGCTGAGGAAAGGGCACTGATTGGCTCACCACTTCACATCCATCCAATTACACATGAGACTGGATTCTTGTAAACAGTAATAACGCAAATGGAGGGATTTATCTGAAAAGCCTAACCTTAAAGGTGGAGAAAATATTATAATTTTTTCTTTTGTTATACAGCATGTCTGGAGGTTTCTGCACTTCAAGAAGAGTGCATAGCGAGTGGAACCAATTAAAATTACATTCTAATCAAATGCTTCTTATCAGATCAGCTTCGGTCTTAATGGCTGAGTTGGAATCTTTCAATCAGATTAAAGAAATATTGTCCATGTAAACTTGGCTGATTTAAGACTTTTAAACTAATTATGCTGGTTTTGAAAGCTAAGAAGGAATAGCCTGCTTAGATCACTATTTATCCAGTGCATACATGCATTAATGAAATGGAAATTTTAAAATGGCTGCGCAGTAGTCATTTGTGGTAGCATTTTTGTTTGTTTGTTTGTTTGTTGTTTTCCCCATTTGTCATGTATCCAGTGCATCTGGCACCTGGAGAGAGTTAAAGCAGATGCATACATGCTTCCTCCTATGAAGCCAGCCTCTGCATCTCTGGAGCTGCTCCTCATGATATGTCTGTCACAGCAGATAGCTGGAGGAAAGTAATGCCTGCACGCTTGCACGTGCACGAGCTCACAGAGGCCTGTGATAGCTTGGTGTCTCTCTGATTGCCAGGCATGGACAATCCCATCCTTTCTACCCAGAGAGCATTCTGATTTTACTTCTACAGCATTGTGGGAGAGCGCTTTTCTGTTGCAGCACTACGGAGCCCTATTTTTGTTTTCCACTAAATCATAAGTATTGGCGTACTACTACTTTTCATGCATGATTACCACTGTGCCTTTTACTCAGTAGACTCAAGATACAAGGTATGCAGTTTATTACAATCATACAGATTATGATTGTAAGATAAAATGTTTTTTTATCGGTCCTTAAGCATTAAACTAGATCTGATGTACTTACACTTGTGACAGGGTTTCACTATGATTTACACTATTTACAATGTGACGGTAAAGTCAGTCATGATAAGGGAGTAAGATTTTACCTTCATTGCTCTGATTCAGGATTTTCATAGCACACTGAGATTTGGAGTGTGTGCTGTTGGGGGTTAGAGGAGGAGGAGGAGGAGGATGAGGAGGAGGGGATATGGTGGGCTCTGTTTGTTCATCTGTCAGAACATGTGTGTGAGTTTGGTCAAGAGCAGGTAGGGTTTTAAAGACCCCACCTCCATGAGAGAATGGTGTGAGAGCTACAGTACTACCACTTTAAAGCAAGCACAATGAGGGTAAGTGGGTACTTTGTGTAAGTGGATTTTGTATCTTTTTTTGTAAAGGTGAGTAATGAAACAAGGATATTTTGTGAGTCTTGTCGCTTTCCTTTTTCTAAAAATAAACGTTTGTTCGGTTTAATTATCTATAATGACGTTCACTTGTTTAGAAAGAACTTTCCGTTTGATCTCGCAGATGCCTTCGGTTAACCTCTTGTAGTTCACATGGGTTAGAACCATGCCTCATTATTAGAGAATGTTGAAGCAAGCGGTGAACTCCTTTAGGAGGTTGCCTTAAAACACCATTTATCTCCTTGAGCGGAAGCCATTGTATTATAGACTCAGCAGGCCGAGTCGGAGATTAAAACGTGTTCCGCAGCCTGCATGGGGATTTAGGACAGTTTTACGACCTGAGATTTCTTCTGCTCTCGTTGCCCAAAGAAGCATGCGACGTGCATTCTGTGGGAAGCTTATTAAACTTTATTGACGGTTCACATAAAAGGAAGACGCTGCGTTGTCTCAGACTAGACTAGACACATTCAGGCAGTACTTGAGCTTGTGATCGCTCTAGTCTCAGAATGTTTCTGTTTAATTACGCAGAATGTTTCTCTGTTTGGCGAGAAGGCTGGATGTTGTTCTACTTGCGCAGGGACAGATGTGTTTAGTCGAGAAACTTGCCGGGTGATTTTATGTCCTCCCTCATTTAGTCTGAAACAAAGTAATGCATTCCAAAGGCTTCAAAACAGAGGGATTACAGGATACGACGGTTTGGCATTCAGACGCGTCATTTTCTCAGAAAGACATCTGTGTCAGATTCAAGGGAAGACGACATGTTTCTTTGATGCATGGTGGGGAAAGAAAATGTAATGCTGATTCCTCCAGAAAGAAAGCGTCAGATTCAGTACATTCAGACTAAATGGAAAAGACAGTTTATTAGAAATGTTTAAGCTGAAAAATGCAAAAGCTGAAAAATGATCTTGAAATAAAATGAAAGCTTTGTATATGTATTTAAACTCTTCACGCAACTGCAAAACCCCGCCTCAGGATACTGTGCTCCTGGCAGCTCGTGTAGTGTCGGGGGTGTTGGAGCTGAGAGCTTTGTAGCCGTAAGGCATGTGGGATGCAGATTACAGGTTAGACTAATGGAGGGTTTGGAGAAGCTTCATCACCCAAGATCACAGCATAGCACGATCTCAACCAGGCTTTGTGGCGCATTATAATATTACACAAAGAAAGAACTGAGATCAAGCACTTCCAACACCAAATATTTATCTTCCTTTTATCATAATTTTACCTTTGGAGATTAACCGGTATGGTTATTATTATGCGTGTGGCATGTTGTAGAGGGAAGTATACAGCACTGTGCAAAGGTCTCGAGTCACACCTCATTTCTTCATATTTTGCTTCCAGAGAAACAGACTTTTTGTTGTTGTTGTTGTATATTTTCAATGTAATCTTGAGGAATCGTTCTCCAGGCTTCCTGAATAGAACAGTTTCAGAGCATGTGTTTAGTTTGTTAAGCCACACAGTGAACAATGAATCATTCAAGCACAAAAACATCTAAACATCTAACTCTCGCTAGCGTAAACCAGTGAGAAACAGGTGCGGATGATGACTGGTGATTAGTATACTGGTGATGCAGACGGGAGGAGGAGTGATTTTGCTGCTGAGGTTGTTACAACTTAAAATGACTTGTTTATGTACCTTTACTCACTTTGCAGTCTGTCACAGTAAAACATTTGTTCCCATTTAATTTCATTAAATATAAATAAAAAAAAAAAGATGAAAGAAGATGAAACCTTCTGACCGAAAAATAATAATAATAATTTGAGCTGTCTGACAATTCAGCTCTGCAATTCGTTGGCCATTTTTCATGTGTGAAAATTATTCCTTGTGATCACTTTGAGTCCTGGAGTATACCCAGGAAATCAGGGAAGAAAAACCTCTTCATAGATTTGAGAACCTTCTCATTAAGGTTCTCATTTATTTCATGCTGATCCTAGACCTGACCAACTGAAACAACCTCAGATCATAACACGACCTTCAGAGGCTGGTACAGGGGGCGCTGTCCTGATGCATCCATCACTCTGGAATAGGGTCAGTCGGGACTCAATCACATGATTTTTTCCCATTGCTACAAACTCCAATCTTTATGCTCCCTAGCAACCTGAAGCTTTTTTCCTGTTGGTTTTACTTAGTGTTTTTCTTATGGCCACATGGACTTGTGTTTAGTCCCAATTCTTTAAGATCTTGGATTTTGTGTGAATGGAAATTTCATTTAATTAGTGTGTATGTATGTATGTGTATATATATATATATATATATATATATATATATATATATATATATATATTATATTTATATTTATATTTTACCATGTAATTTCACTAAATGTTCTTCATTCATGATTTTCCTCCAATAGGTTGAGGTTCAGCACAGTTTTTTTTTCAGATGTTAATAATATGTTGGGACAGTTCCTAACTTTACAAGCATTAAACCACTAGAAAATGCACATAAAAAATAATTACAGTTTACCTATTTGCAGCTACGTATAAAGTATTGCTGCATTAAAATATAGCAGTGTTACTGCCCTTCAAGGTGGGCCCAAGAGACAGAGAGACAGCTGTCCTACTGAGCTGAGACTGTATTCAGAGCCAGCGCAGTTGGAGATCGGAGCCATACTGCTCTGTTAGCACATGAGAAGTGTGTTTGTCAGCACTGAAGAAGGAAACACGCTGCTCGGTTTACTGCCTGTTATCTCTCGGTGTCTCATTTCAGTGTTATGCGCTGAAGGGTCTGATAAGAGTCGATATATACAGCATCATTTCCGTTTCTTTCTGCCCCTGCCCAACTCATAATCCAGGCCCAGAGGAAATTAAACTGTTTCTTTGCTCTGAAACAAATTTTCCATTAGAAGACAGAAAGTCACTGATGTTTTGCCAGATGTGTCTCTTTCATTGGTTGCTCCTGTTGTCACTTGGGCATCTATGGATGTGTGAGGAATGAATGGAAAAAATGGTGGATTGTCCTGTTATGTTAGGCGTGTCTGCGGTCTTATCCATAATAGGCCAGAGTGGCTTCAGATGTTTGTTCTAACTCTAAGCTTGTTTAATCAGTTCATCTTGGTCTTCAATCAGCTATCAAGTCTGCCTGGTATGAAAGCCTGCAGACAAACTGGCCCTTTGTAGATAAGATTGAACTTGTGCTATGCTACGAGAGGCATGTGGGTCCACTTGTCTCCTTCACAATAATTCAGTCTACTGCAATACATAGTTCTGATATTTAAATATTTCTGCTATAATTAGAGTGATCTTCCAGAATGACCCCCACATCAGCAGGTCCCAATGGCTCTCGGAATGGTGTTATTTGTGCACAAATTATGTGAATTAAATGCTTTGCTTTTGGTTTGGAATGTTTAACTGACTTGTTAAATGCTCTCCATCAGAAAACTCACTTTTACCTAGACAAATTCCCTACAAATATAACATACCTTTAGCAGAAAATGCAAACCACTTCTGTTTTCTGCAAATACTTCCATTTCTATATACTTGCATTTGGCAAGAGTACTGCTTCTTCTTATTTTATGGGCATTGGTGCATTACCACCACCTACTGGTGGTGCACATACTGCATTTATGTGGATTTTCAGGGTTTATTCGATACTTTAAGCAGTTTTTCAGACATCTAAACGTATGAAATAAAGTTACTTGAGACAAATGCAACAGTTAGTGCTATCGAACACCTTCATGCTACTGAATTGAATCAAATTGAAAAATGGTCCCTAAAAATCTAATCAAATTGACCATCAGACTTTGATCCACTGCACTGCTTTATATATATATATATATACATATAGTACCAGTCCCAAGCCTGGTGAAATGAATGAATAGTGGCAGGAAGGGCATTCTGCATCAATAAAACCTGTGCAAATCAAATAAACGGATGTGGCGACCCCAAGAAAGAGGAAAAGCCCAAGACAAGATAAAGCTAGCGACATGTTGTCGAAAACCTTACTAAGTATATCACTCATCTGTTTTAAATTAAATAATCTTGTCATCTCTGTTATAGCTGTACTGAATGTCATGCACTGCTGCCCTCGTGAAAGCTTTCACTCCTGCACTGAGTAGAACTTAACTTTGCTCCTTTTATCCCCTCAGGAGCGGCAGCGACTAGAGACCATTCTGCACCTCTGTGCTGAGTACAATAAGAACGATGGGCCGGGTGTGATGGGCATGTCGAGACCCACCTTGACGCAGAGGCAGCGGGAGAGTGACGAGGAGAATCTGAGAGAGGAGTGTAGCAGCACAGAGAGCACACACCAGAACATGAGGACACCACACAGCCTACAAAATGGAGATCACAACTCACAGGTCACAACTTCACCCACGTTTTTTTTTTCTTTTTTAAATGTGTGTATGCATTAAAAACAGAAAAAAAAGCATGACGGCTTACACAAAAAAGGAACATGTACTATGAACCTTCAAAGATGAATGGACAGATACTTTTATTCTTCCTTTAGGAAGTTTAAAACCAGTTTGTCACATACTGTATGTTCTTAAACCATGGTGTAATAAAAAGCGGTCATGTGAAGCGCCAGTATGAGATAAAACACGGGTCGTTAGAGCAAACGTATTCGCAGCATTCCGAGGTAAGGGCGTGTACAGTCGTGGCCAAAAGTTTTGAGAATTACATAAATATTGGAAATTAGAAAAGTTGCTGCTTAAGTTTTTATAATAGCAATTTGCATATACTCCAGAATGTTATGAAGAGTGATCAGATGAATTGCATAGTCCTTCTTATATTTAAAAGTAAATTAATCCCGAAAAAAAACTCTCCACTGTATTTCATTGCTGTCATTAAAGGACCTGCTGAGATCATTTCAGTAATCGGTTAACTCAGGTGAGAATGTTGACGAGCGCAAGGCTGGAGATTATTATGTCAGGCTGATTGGGTTAGAATGGCAGACTTGACATGTTAAAAGGAGGGTGATGCTTGAAATCATTGTTCTTTCATTGTTAACCATGGTGACCTGCAAAGAAATGCGTCCAGCCATCATTGCGTTGCATAAAAATGGCTTCACAGGCAAGGATATTGTGGCTACTAAGATTGCACCTAAATCAACAATTTATAGGATCATCAAGAACTTCAAGGAAAGAGGTTCAATTCTTGTTAAGAAGGCTTCAGGGCATCCAAGAAAGTGCAGCAAGTGCGAGGATCGTCTCCTAAAGAGGATTCAGCTGCGGGATCGGAGTGCCACCAGTGCAGAGCTTGCTCAGGAATGGCAGCAGGCAGGTGTGAGCGCATCTGCACGCACAGTGAGGCGAAGACTTTTGGAAGATGGCCTGGTGTCAAGATGGGCAGCAAAGAAGCCACTTCTCTCCAAAAAAAAACATCAGGGACAGATTGATGTTCTGCAAAAAGTATGGCGAATGGACTGCTGAGGACTGGGGCAAAGTCTGAAGCCTCTTTCCGATTGTTTGGGGCATCTGGAAAAAGGCTTGTCCGGAGAAGAAAAGGTGACGCTACCATCAGTCCTGTGTCATGCCAACAGTAAAGCATCCTGAGACCATTCATGTGTGGGGTTGCTTCTCATCCAAGGGAGTGGGCTCACCCACAATTTTGCCCAAAAACACAGCCATGAATAAAGAATGGTACCAAAACACCCTCCAACAGCAACTTCTTCCAACAATCCAACAACAGTTTGCTGAAGAACAATGCATTTTCCAGCACGATGGAGCACCGTGCCATAAGGCAAAAGTGATAACTAAGTGGCTCGGGGACCAAAACGTTGAAATTTTGGGTCCATGGCCTGGAAACTTCCCAGATCTTAATCCCATTGAGAACTTGTGGTCAATCCTCAAGAGGCGGGTGGACAAACAAAAAGCCACTAATTCTGACAAACTCCAAGAAGTGATTATGAAAGAATGGGTTGCTATCAGTCAGGATTTGGCCCAGAAGTTGATTGAGAGCAGCCCAGTCGAATTGCAGAGGTCCTGAAAAAGAAGGGCCAACACTGCAAATACTGACTCTTTGCATAAATGTCATGTAATTGTCGATAAAAGCCTTTGAAACGTATGAAGTGCTTGTAATTGTATTTCAGTACATCACAGAAACAACTGAAACAAAGATCTAAAAGCAGTTTAGCAGCTAACTTTGTGATAACTAATATTTGTGTCATTCTCAAAACTTTTGGCCACGACTGTAAAATGCCCAAACTGAAAGCCCAGCATGACCGAGCAACCAGAGTCCTTTCAGATTCATTTATAGCCCAGTAGTGTGCAAGTGAAGATTTACTAAAGATTGATTGATTAAAGACTGTTGTTCGTACTCCATACAAATACAAGGAAATGTACACAGCCATCAAAATTCTAACTATCCACCTTTAACATAGTTGATGAAAATTGACAAATATTACCGAAATCCTATGGAAATTTTAAATTGATTTTTTTATCTTTATTTTTTTTAACAAGCTTGCAATTACTTGTATAGAGATCTGAATTTTAATACAAACCGTCTGAGAAAATATTATTATCCGTACCTTATTAAATTTTTATTCTGTACATCTGCTGTAGTCTTTACAGATATTTATTTTATCTGATTTGAGCTGCATGTAATATTGTGGAACGTCCATGAAGCCTAAGCCTTGTCCACACGGAGTGTACAGGTTTTTTTTTCCCCCCTATGCTTTGACCGCCCGCACGCAAACTCCTTTTTAGGTCATTAAAAATGGATCTTTTGGCAAGCTCCTTTCTGAACAGATAAGATATTTAGAATCTCTGTTTTCATTGTTGATGTTCGGACAGAAACAAATGATGACTTTCTTCAGGCTTCTGATCAGCTTTACGGTTAGGCTCTCACTACCTGTTTTTTGCCTTACTTAGACATTTTGCGTTTTCATGTGGACAATAACTCATGTGGAACTCAAGTGATAACCGGGAACATGCTGAAGTAACTAAAGTCCTGTTCACACATTCTCTTAAAAACATATGTTAGAGCAGCTGTAAATGGTTGTTTATTTGCGAGCCTCTTTTAAAAATTAATTTGCTCCTACCACACCGGATGTTATGCTGCCTTCCAACTGTGAAAAGTTCAGATCACACCAATAGGATTATAGAGGAACCCTGTCTCTAATTATTACTAACTGCTACAAATCACTGATACTAGGACTGCTTTCATAAGTGTTAAATAAATCTTCTCCTCACTGGAAATTTAAATAAAAAACAATTATGCATGTTTTTTTATTATCTTCGTTTGTTTATGATACAGGTCCCTGTGAATGAGCTGTTGCCTTTTTCCAAATTCAAACTTATTACAATGATCACATGATAAGAAACCTGTTATTTCGATTATATACAGCACTGATGTCTGCGCTGTTAGAAAATTAATGACCCTCGACTGAGAGTTGAGAATAGGCAAATTCCATTCTTTGCGATTAAAATTATATTTGCGATAAGACTAACCGCACGTTGGTTTCTCTGCTGAATACTTCAAATTACTTGAATTCTGTTATGTTTTTTTTTTTTTTTGCTTGACACAGTATAGGTTAAATGCATTCTGAAGACCTATGTGTGTGTATTCTGTGTGTAGCTGGAGGAGATGTCAGGAAGTGGAACTCGGCTGGAGCTGAATTATCTGGAGGAGGAACGGGTGCGAGTGCTGGCGAGGGTCGATGAGCTGAAGGCTCGGCTCACGGAGCTGGAACAACAGCTACAGGAGAACAAACAGGAGGTGGGAGAGACAGAGGCTCAGAAACACTTGAACCAGACGCAAATGTCCTAAACGACGCACATAGAAACAGGCACAGAATGTCGGATAAATTAGGTTTAGGTACACAAAGGGAATCCTTACATAAAGATGAGGGTTGTGAAGAGGGGAATGTGAACCATAGCTGAGGGGTGTGTGTGCACGTGCGTGTGCATGTGTTTGTGTGTAGGCGGAGATGGAAAGGGCCTTGCTGCAGGGTGAGAGGCAGGCAGAGCTGAGCCAGATCGAGACCGAGACTGACATCATCACCCAGCTGCAGCAAAAAGCCATCGAACTGGAGAGCGCCATCCAGAGGGAAAAGGACAAGGTAGAAGCTTTTATTATAAACACACACACATTGTGAAGATGCAAAATACTGAACAGTAACAGGAAATATAATGCAGTACCTCATTGGCTCTTGGTTGGGAAATAGTTTTCTGGTGTTGCAGTCATGTGGCTGCTCTGTTCATCTAGAAGAGTGTGTGGATGTGTGCAGGTGTGTATGCATGTGTGCACGCATATTTAGATGGGGGTGTGTTAGTGGGTTTGTGCAGGTGTGCATGTAAGTGTGTGTGAGTAAGGGAGAGAGAGAGATGCAGAGTTGTCTCTCTGGAAAGAAGTCTTCAAAGGTTTCATGACTTTTTAATCTTATTATTCTTAAGATTTTGTGATATTCAATGATAGGAAACAACTTTCCTATTTGATGAAATAATTTTGAAGGAACTTATTTTTTCCTCCTGTAATTTGAATTTTGCTTGAATGGCATCACAGAAATGTTAGAAGTACACCTACATTTATTGGATTTTCATCAAGTCATCTACTTGGCTTCACTAACCAAACTCGATTAACCTCTAATCGTCCTGGTGCATCCCTCTGCTTATGTTTCTTTTCATCTTCCTGTCTGTTTGTCTCTTATTGGCTCTTTCGCTCAGACTTGGGGATCAGCTCATGGTTTCACAGAAAACAGTCTAAGTGCACAGATGTCAGATGAGCTGAGAATTGCTGAGGGGTCCGGGGGATCTGGTCTGGGAATTTCTTCACGGTTTTTGTGCATGTGTGTTTGAAGGGGTTTGGGTACGTGGTGAGCGAGGGGGTGGGGAGTTTTGGATGCTCAAATTTATTGTCAGCATAAATAGAATCTGATGTATTACATTAATAACAAAAAAAAACTAAACATTTGGAACAATATTACCATCATTTAAATGATTTAAAAAGAAAAATGGAGTTGAAATCCTCATGATGGCGATGCCACAGCCACCCATGTCCACAGCTCGAGAGAAACATTGCCCATGCAGTCTGGGTGCGAGGGATAACGATGTCCTCTATATTGAAAGCTGCTGGAGAGGGTGTGGCTTAATTTGGGGGGAAAATAAAAAGAATATAGTTTAGGGGTGTTCAAGTCAAACTGGGATTTCTGATTCAATTTCTTGTGTATGAAGGTGTAAAAAATTCAATCACAGTATGATGATGAGTGTCTTAGCCCCAGGAAAACCTTTGAATGGTGCAAATGTTTCAATAAAGGCTGTACATCTTTAAATGACTCGAGGGCTGAGATGGACTGGATTCTCGTGAACATTCAGCAAGTGTTGCGGCTGATCATTCAATAGATAACTTGTCGCCCACTTGTGGAAGAGACACATTTGTCTCTGGGAGCTGTACACACCATCATTCACACACACCACTTGCACATTACTAGGAGATATTGCCGACATCCACCATACAGTTCTGATCTCGCTCCAAGCCATTTCCAAATGTTAAAGCCCGTTAAAGGAGTTCCTGGGAGGCCGGTGTGTCAGACATGAAGCTGGCAGAGTCTGATCATGGCTCTAGTCTGCTGTGAAAGCGCTGGGATAAGTGCACGAGTGTGGCAGGGGATTATATAGAGAAATAAAGGGAGTTTTTACTCTCATAACTGTCACGGTTCGACTTGAACAACCCTTGTACATACATAAAAACTGTTTATTTCTTAAATAAATACATCAGATATTTATTTAAAATAGTAAAAATAAAACTTATGAATATTTTGTTTAGTCTAATTATTCAGGTTAAAAATACCAGAAAATTTCATGTAACAGTAAATATAAACAGTCAGGCTTTAAATAATTTCTTTTCTGCATGATCTGGAGCTCCCTTGATACTTGATCCCTATATATGTATTAAGGGGATTTACAGCAGCCAGTAGTATAATTAGTATAATTTTGGATTCAATTATAAATAATTAGGAAGAAATGTTGCCGTTATGCACCGGCTAATAATCGAGTGTCGGATTGCAGCTTCTGAACGGATTCCTCAGCAACTCCAAAACAACCTAAACAATGAACTTGAGTTGACTGTAGTTTATTCGATTGATCTCGACTATATGAAGAACTGTCGAATGAGTCGTGTTTTTCAGTGTTTTAACTGAATCACCTGAGGGAATAGAATTTTCTCAGCTGTCTTTAGCATTTCACTCAAATAAAGTGTCAAAATAGACCAAATCCTGATTGTGTCCTGAAATGTTTTACAGATTTGAATATGGATGAAGTATAATTCTGTAACTTCTTAAGGCTACGTTCATATAATAAACCATTGTTTAGTGCAGTTTTTTTCTGGATTTACATGTCATGATGTCAAATACTTTTGACTTTTATGACACTCTCCTGTGGACGCGTCTGTCCCTTGAAATAATGCGCAGTGCATACACACACTGATACGTCTTTTCTTGTGCCATATAGGTTAAAACACTGCATATTTGTGTGATTACTTGTTTATTTCAAATAACAGATGTGATTTTAGCAAAAATTTGCGTGGGATTTTGCTCTCTTGTTTAAGCAGCTATTTGCCAGCACTGCTATGAAATCCCATGCAGTTATGCAGGTGCTGATTAATGAGCAATGAGCACCTTTTACGCATGCGCAGCGGCAAAACGTCTGACCGTTCTCATTCAAATTTAATCAGATCTGTGCGTTCAAACGGCTCTAGAAAAATCAGATCTTTGTCACATTAGGGTAAATCTGATTTGTATCACTTCAGGCTGGTAATGAGGACATAGATTTAGGGGTCCAAAATATTGATGCTTTTCTAAATTTTTCTACAAATCTGTTCCTGAAAGATATTCGGTTAGGTGCTAGAGAATGGAAGAAAGGTCAGCTCTTACCAAGGTTTTTGATACACTCTCGTGCTGTACTGTCCTGCTAACTAGGAAGTGTATTCCATATTCAGCACAGTTTGAGTTTATTTAATATTATGGATGCTGTAATACATGTCGAAAGTCACGTCTTTCAGATCTTCAGCCAAACCCAGTCTGTTGTGTTTTCTAACCTCGGACGCTTGTGCATGGCGTGGATTTTGAGCAGTGTGTTTTTTTTCCCTCCCCTCCCCTCCTCCCCCTCTATCTCTCTCTCCTTCCCATGGATGGTGTGTGTTCTTTTTCTAGGAGAGGGCGAATGTTGACAGGCAGCGGGAAGCCCTGGAGAGGCTTCAGGACGGCTACAATGAGCTGAAGAGCCAGCTGCATAACTGCCCTGAGTCTCTAAGGGAGCAGTTGCAGGAGCAACTCAAAAGGGTCAGTCTCGTCCTGACGGTTTCATTCCAGGACCATCAGAAACTTTACCCGACTCCAGTTATAGCATCTCAGAACCTTGCGCACACAAACCACGTCACCATATCACTATGGGCCGGTAGATGGTAGCTTTTAGTATGCATGATGCTTAAGCAGAAAGACATGATATGACATGATTAGGCTTGTATGCAAGTTATGTATAATGAAAGCAAACACTATGCCATTTTGTTTTGCAAAACATATCATGCAGGTTGCTATTGGCTTGCAATTCAAAAATTTTTTGTCAAACTATTTTTACTGTCTGGTGGTAGCCTCTCATCATTTTTACATTTATCTCATGTTGCCTATATGGATAAATGTACAGAGAGGTGTGTCAACGGGTGTCTAAGGGCTATGTGGTGAATTCTGGGTAAGAAAATCAGCTGTTCTTTATAGCTGCGCATGTCTGTCTGTTTGATTGATTTTGCTGATTCTCTGGTTCTGTGTGCATGCTTGTTTTTCCTGCATCACATTTTAACTCCTAACGTTTTACTAATGTATTAATGTAGAGATTAATAGTGATTTCCTCGATCACTGTGCATTCTCTGTCTGTTTTATGCTTTCATCAGCATCGGCATTATGATGAAAAAAAGACATGATCATTTATTCACTGTTGTTTAATATTTCAGTAGGCTCAGCAGTCTTTTCAGCCATACCTTTTCCTTGTTTCGGTCGTTTGTAGTAGACCGTGTTCCTTCCGAGATGGATTTTCACTATTGGATGGTATTACCGAAAGAATAGCCCTGCAGGCTTCTCTGAGAAATCAACACTGACACAAACTCTCAGCCCTCAGGCTTGCCCGTGTCAAAAAGAGTTTGATTATAGCACAGTGAGGACTGACCAATGATCTTCTGTGAAAGCATGAGTCAGTTTCACTATAGGTCAAGTAAAGACGAGACCAGCTTCAAAGTATTAAAAAAAAAATCAACATGATGTTCTTTGACTACTGACTTGAATTTACTCTTAAAGGCATTATATAGCGCTTGGGTACACAATAAGCTCACACCACTGCAAGTATTTCACATACTGTTCAAGGATTTCTATGACAGAAACGCTAAAGCTAGCAGTGTGTCATGCTTGGTGCGCAGCAGCTGTACCATGTGCTCCTGCGCTCATCCGCTGAGGACTATGACTGGAGCTGCCTGCCTGATGCTGCTCACTGACCCTGTAGTTAATGTGTGTGTGTGTGTGTGTGTGTGTGTGTGTGTGTGTGTGTGTGTGTGTGTGTGTGTGTGTGTGTGTGTGTGTCTGCACACTACAGGAAGCAGAGACCCTGGAGGCTGAGACAAAGCAGTTTGAGGACCTGGAATTCCAGCAGCTGGAGAAGGAGAGCAGTCTGGAGGAGGAGCGGGAGACTATTTCCCAGCAGCTCCTGCAGGAAAAGGCGCAGTACCAAAGCAGTGTGGTGAAGAGAAAAGTATGCAGGACTTCTGTTTTTATTTTCGTTGATCCTGCTCTAAATTCAGTGTCATGTTTCTAAAAAATATGTATTTTAGCTTACTTGAAGCCCTAATAAAAATAACTGAACTGTAGGCTTAAAATGTATGAATACAAGGGACGTTCAAGTCAAACGGGGACTTGATTGTGCAGAATAATAGAACACAGTCATGAAAGTAAAAACTTAATTTATCTTAATTTTGTATTATTTCTCTACTGTATATAATCCCCTGATACACTAATGTACTTATCCCAGTGTTTCGCAAGTGCGAAAGAGCCATGATGGGACTGCTTGACGTCTGAAATGCTGGTCTCCCAGGAACTCCTTTAATGACCCAGACGTATTAAGGTTGGGACTATATGGGGGATGAAACAATAACTCCCGGTAGACTTCCTGTAATGTGCAAGTGATGTTGATGAGTGATCGCAAGTACAGTATAGTTTCTACAGCCAGATGTGTCTCTTCCACAAGTTGGTGACAAGTTATCTGTCGATTTTCCAGGATCAGGCATTCCGCATATAAGACACTTTTCACCTTTTAAATGTTTTACTCCAGCTAAGAGAATCACTGTACTGTTACTGTACTGCACTTGAAGTCTTCTGTAAATGTCAGTTTTACTCTTTAGTTCACCAGAAATTTCATCACATGTCCCGGATTGACTTGAACACCTTTGTATGTTTATAAATTGTCTTGTATGCATTATTTTAAATCCATCAATGATAAATATTAGATCCTTTCTTTCCTTTATTAAATATCTTCACTTGCCGATGTATAATGTTTTATAATGAAGGCTGCTGTTCTGACTATGATTCCACACTGCGCTATACAAGTTTTGATTTTGCTGTCTCTGGCGTATGATGTAGCCAGTGTAAGAAATCCTAAATATTATAATGTTTTTTATAATACTGGCCATGCACTTTTCTTCAGCCATTTAAATAGTTTGTTCATCTTGTGGCATCTTTGTAAGCAATTTTTCTCCTTTTGCTTTTAAGAGTAACCAGATGTGGTGGCACTTTTACATCAACTTCAACCACAAATGACCCTAACGCTATAGCGTTTAGAACTATATACAGTAGAAAATGTAAAATAAGCTCACCATGTCAAGTCACCAAACAAGTATCGTTAGCTCTTTTTTGATAACTGAGTATCATGCTGCTGTAATGCAGACATAATTTTGATCATAGCAAAAGCTTATTTAGTTGCTGTAATGCAAATCTTTAAGCAATTAAAGCACCAAGCAGCATTAAAGTAGCCTCATAAGCATCAACATGTTTTATTAATGGAATAGTTCTTGTCTTTATTTGTTGCGTTTCAATTCTTAAAATCTAGTTCAAGTTACACTTACTCAAAACATTATTTATTACCCAAACATTGCCTGAATTTTAAATTGGTCTGCAGTTTAAGTTGGCTTTTATATACTTGTTTTTATGTGTCTGTCTGAGATTCTCATTAGTGTGATGACTCAAAAATGAAATGGACTGCCTGACCAAAACCAGTGACACACACACACACACACACACACACACACTATTTCTTAACCAGATGCACCCATTATTCTGGAATATGGTAAATCTGGGCTCATGAGACTACATGACTGTTTTCCATTCTTTCAAAGTCCAATTTTTTATTTTTTATTTTTTTGCTCTTTAGCAAGTTGAAGTCTTTTTTTCTGATTAGTCTCGCTAACAAGTAGTTTTCTTATTGCCACACAGCTATTTAGTCCCAATCCTGTGAATTCTCATTACATTGTGTGTGTATGGAAATGCTTTTACTTTCACTATTAAACATAACACAGGACGGTGGTTCAGTGGTTAGCACTGTCACCTTGCACCTCCAGGTCCTGGGTTCGATTCCCACATCGCGTCTGTGTGCATGGAGTTTGCATGTTCTCCCTGTGCTTGGCGGGTTTCCGCCGTGTCCTCAGGTTTCCTCCCACAGTCCAAAGACATGCAGATTAGGCCAATTGCCATTCCCAAATTGCCTTTAGTGTGTGGATATGTTTGTGAATGTTTCCTACCACTGTTGTACAGGATGGGAATAAATGCAATGGTCAGCATTGGCCTCCACAGGTCCCTAGTTGGACTACAGAGGTTCCTAGATGGATGGATTAAACATGGCTTTGGTTTTTAATGCTGAATTTCTTTTTTCAACCATGCAACTTCAAGTGTTTAAGTGATCTCCGTTCATGATTTTTTTTTTTCCAACCATATTTCTTCCACAAAGTTGTTCAGCACTATCCCGGTAATTTTAAATCTCCTTTTCTTTGGTTGATGAAGCCCAATAATTTAACCCTTATGAAATGGCACCTTTTTTGGCCAGGTAGTGAACAACTGTAGGACTCCTCTGAAATTATCCAACAGATGAACTGATTAGAATTAGGAACTGATTCAAAGAGAGTCATGGTGACAGGAAGTGAAATGGCTGAAATAGAACTTTTTCAATAACTTAATTCTTGTTAAAAAAAAAATATTTCAGGGATATTTCTGGCAAACAAATTAGTAACAAAAAAGACTGTTCATTTTGTTACTAATTTGTTCACTTGTTCGCACACTGTTCAAAGTTCCCTTTGAACTAGGCAGCTTTGCTCCTTATGTTATGGAATCTTACTTAAAATGGCTGAATCCCCCATGCAGTCCATTTCACAGGGAGCGAATAGCCAATCAGAATGCAGTCTTCGATAAATGCTTTGTCATTGCTTGTCCACCATTGTTCATTTAAACGAGTAGCTCGGATTAATTTAGCCTGTAGCATTCACACTATAGCATAATAGATCTTTTATATGTAAAGACAGAGAACAATGAACAGTGAACAACCTTACTATGACCTTGTGTATGCGTGTAACATAATGGGTTTAATGTTTTTGAAGGAGAAGGTTGCTGCGCTGGAGAAGCAGGCCAATCAGCTGGGCTTGCAGGCTTCACAGGAGTATGAAAAGCTGGCAAAGGACCGGAGTGTCACCCTGCAGCTGCTTCAGAAGGTACACAATGAGTGAATAAGGCTAGTAATTTAGCACATTCAGGGCCTATTTAAAACGACAGACTAATCACAGTGTTGCACTGCAGGTCACGCATCAGCTTTTAGCAGCTTAATGCGGCATACATAACCTCCCAAACCAAACACCACCACTTTAATACACACAGCCCTGCATTCATTTTTCATTTATGTATCATGCACATCTTTGCAACATATACGCACACACAAACACACAGAAGCGCAGACACACATTAACAGTGCTAATTACAATGCCTTGCCTAGGTAGTCACCAAAATAGCCCATAAAATTGAAGGTGGGAGGAACAATAAAGTTCATAAAAGTATTTACAAATGAAAAATGCAAAAGTTGTTATTGTGCAAGTCTTCACCCCTGTTGCTGTGCAATTCCTAAATAGTTCTGGTGCAACCAGTTGTCACCAGAAGTCACATAATTAGATGAATGTAGTTCACCTGTATGGGAGTACAGTGTCACGTGATCTCAATATATATACACGCTCCAGAATACATAAACAAATTGCACCATGAAGACAAACAAAAACAGGTTCTAGAAAAGTGTTAGATGAGCTCTAAAGGAAAACTCTGAACAGCTCATGTGTTGTAATCTGTTGTATAATCATATCCTGGACACTCATCAAAGCTGGACTTTGTGGAAGGATGCCAAGCCATATGGCGTTTGCCAACACACTCTCACGAGTATATGAAAAAAGGTTTCTAGGAGACAAATAGATTTTTTTTACTTTTGCACAAGCATCTATCACAGGAACAATGTGATACATGGTGGTGACACAGTGACTAACCTTTGCCTCTTGGTTATTTTTTTGAAGTGTTCCTTGATCTACCTGATCACTCACATTTGGTGGTTTCTACTAATACACTGTTTTATTATATTTGAAATGTGCAGGAGTCCCTGGAGCCAGAGGAAGTCTCTCACGCCCTGCCTTTTGATATTGTATAATGCATTATGATTATCTTGCACACAATAAAGTACACTGATCAGCTAGAACATTATGACCACTGACAGCTGATGAGAATAATATTGATTATAATGTTACACTGGCACCTGTCAAGGGGTAGGATATATTGGGCAACAAGTGAACTGTACGATCTCGAATTTTATGTGTTGGAAGCAGAAAAAAGGGTCAAGTTTAAAGATCTGAGTGACTCTGCCGTCCAAATTGTGACATGGCATTAGTTTTGCTCAGTCCATGGTTGCGAATTGTGGACATAAAATAGTTTCGTGTGAAGTGCTACATCTTATGAATAATAACTCCGTTTTACTTTTGGATAATTGTGTAGCACAGAAAAAAACAAATAATCTCTCTGGATAGATTTTTTGTGAAACCAGAGGCCAAGAAACAAAAAAACCCTTAAAGAGAATTACTCTGTTATTATTATAGTAGGGGACTATCCTTCCAAACACTAACCTCCTCCCACCCATCTTCCTCTCCTTTATTCATTCACGTCAGCGAGTCTCCCTAAAAAGGGGCGTTAACAATACGTTAGAATAAATAAATGTCATGAAAGAATAAAGTTACGTTAAAACCAAGCACACCATTGTTTTTCACATGACCCTCTTCCTATTGAAAAAAACAAAAGTTGGATCCAAAATGGCCGACTTCCAAATGGCCACCATGGTCACCACCCATCTTGAAACGTTTGCCCCCTCACATATACTAATGTGCCACAAACAAGACGTTAATATCAACAACCATTCCCAATTTTATTAAGGTGTGTCCATATAAATGGCCCACCCTGTAATTAACAATGCATTACCATTAAACCTTGGATTGTGAGCATAATTCATTCCAGGAGCGTGCTTGTATGTCAAAATAATCGTGTATGAAAGCGAATTTCCCCTTAAGAAATAACGGGACCTCAGATGATTTGTTCCACAACCCAAAATATTCATATAAAAATACATTTTAAGTAAAAAAAGTAAAAAAAATAAAATCAACAAACAACCTCTCTAATGACTTTTGCATTGCGGACGCACATTCACGTGGTCACAATGTTATAATAAACAGCATACGGATGTTGACTATTCAAGTGACGCATGTGCAGTGAGATTAATCATGGTAGATGATTACCCATAATCCCACAGCGCACAAGAGAGAAGAATCATTGGCTTGGTTGTCATCATGTGTTGAAAAATTTGCTCACTTTGCAAAACACTTGCAGACCAAGTTACTCGCAATACAAGGTTCCACTGCAATTATATTTACATGTACAGTGCATCCGAAAAGAATTCACAGCATTCCCCTTTTTCCGCATTTTATGTTACAGTTCATGTAACATGGACATGATTTGGAGAGACACTAAGGTCCGAGCCCAAACTAAGCCTGGAATTGTCCAAGGAATTGTCTGTGCTTGACCACCGAGACACTAATATACAATTATTATAATTTCTAAAAAAAAAAAATCATACATTGCAATTAAAACAGTTACTCAGTACTTGAGTCTTTTCACCGAATACTTTTTTTTTACTCTTATTTTAGTAATATGTTGGATGACTCATTTTTACTTCTACTTGTGTAATATTATTTTTGAAGTACAGCTACTCTTCCTTGAGTAAATTTTTTGGCTACTTTACCCACCTCTGGCTGTAACATAAAATGTGGAAAAAGTGAAGCGCTGTGAATACTTTCCGGATGCACTGTATTCCTATGGAAAAAAACTGAATCGGTCTGAAACCAAATCAGATTACGAACAGAACTACTGTGAGTTCAGGTTCCACTGTATATATGACAGCGAGAAGAGAGAGGGGGCGTGTCTTCATCACAAGTTACTAAAAACTGTTTACATTTCACATGGCCTGTGCTTTATGGCATGGCGAAATACTGTATACATGATGGCAAGCTTGAGGGGGTTTCTTCTTTCTTTTACAGGAAAAAGATAGACTGGCTGGTCTGGAGAAGAGATACTTCAGTGTAACTGGAGGCAGGACTTTCCCTAAAGGCTCCAGCACCTTAAAAGAGGTAAGGGTATATTAAACCTGTAAAAATAAATGTTTAATGTGCAAATGTAGGACAGTAAGACCAAGCAGTCTGGAGCCTAGCTTTTGTTTAATCTTTTTTTTCTTCCGCATATGCTTTCTAATAACGTCTTTTACTTGTTTTACACAGAATTAATTCATAGTTCATTGTATTTCATTTAATATTCTTAGTTTGCCAGTTTAATCTAGGCTATTGTGGTTGTAATAATCGAACACAGTGTGGTTAATGTAAGCAACGCTCTCTCAGCTAACATTTCTACAGACACAAAATAGTTGTAAATGTTGGAATCCCATCCAAAATCCTATAAATCAGTGGTTATTAACTGGGCTTACATTAGGGCCGTGTTAGTTTTTCATCATTAAATCATGACTTGCAAGCCGTTTAACTTGCTAATAGTGCTATACATTTTAGAAAAGCATTAGTGCAGTAATAGGTTGTGCTTTAATGCGCTAAAACACTGAACTGCAACAAAGGATAAGCACACAATAAATCTTAATAATCTAAAACCAAGCCCCTGCTTTCATAATTTTTACAGGATATGCAATAAGCAAGGAATGAAACGCAATGAGCCATGCTAACCCTTAATGTGCGTATTTTCAAAATAACAGCATCTCCTGAATTTTATTCCTTTTGTATTACTGAAATTGGCCAAGCTTTAAAAAATTATGTGAAAAATACAAAAACTATTTATTTTCATAGTATCACAAATCCTGGTTTGTCTTGAGTGCTCCATATATCAATCGTACAATCAGAACTATAGCATAATTACTGGTATAAAGATCTTATCAATACCTTTTGACCAATCAGAATCAAGCATTATGTAAGGCTGTGACATCATGCCATTATAGTAATATAACTGACAGATCATGTTCAGATATTCTTTTTAAATCCCATAAATCAGGTTTTGTTGTGCAGGCCATATGCTTACTGCATTTACTTCCAGTGCTCTTCTTTAAACTAAAGAGAAAGCACAGCATTAATTACAATACATTATTGGTTTATTATTTTCTTCTGTCCTTGGAAAACATATAAAATGTGTAGCCAAATGTATTTGGACACCAGAAGATTCCAATGCCATGGGCATTAGTAATATCCTTTGATGTTATAACAACCGTGGCGGTTCATGGTTCTGAGAATGCTTTAAATGAGATTTTGGAATTTGGCACAAGAACACAAATGCACAAGAATTTGAGCACTGATTTTTAGACAAAAAGGGAGTAATGAGCATTTATACAAAAGATGTTAAGAGCAAGATTTTATGCAAACCACTCTGGCTTTTCCAAACCAGCCTTAGCAAACTATGTTTTCATGGATCTCATGTTGTTTAATGTGTTTTTTCTTTTTAATGGTTTTGTCATGCTGCAGAATGTCAATGACGTCTCTTGATGTCAGTTAAAGGAAATTGTAGTGCTAGAGCATACAAAGACAATTGCGATTTTTTTAACCTTGAGGTAACAGTTATACTGTTATGTGTGGCTGTGAGGGTCAAGTTTCCACAAACTTTGGGAAAAACGAGTATGAGGACCTCAAATTTCTGTGTAGATATCCTAGTAAAATTCTCAGTGGGATTTTATTCTTTTGGCAAACTTTTGTTTTCCCTGTTTGAAGACATTGATTAAGTGTATTAAAAGATACAGTAGGATCACGGTCTCAGGGGGATAACTACACAACCAGTCAAAAATTTGGACACACCCTTTAATTCCAAAAATAACATTTGTTTCTTCAAGTAGACTACAGCTGATGTTTAAGCATGTGCTTTGTGTTGTCTTGTGAGAGTGCTTCCTAGAGGATGGGCCTTATTTGTGTGTTGAACAAAGCACACAAAAAATTACTTATAATGGCTTCACTTCAAAATGCAATCGCAGTTGGGAGATGTAGTCATTAGCTATGCGCGCAGGTGTGTGATGGAAGACCTAAATGCTTTAAGAATACTCTAGAACGTTGTATTAAAAGATGATATTTCATGTTAATCAGTTGGATTAGAGTGAATAGTTATCTTCTTGTCTGTCTTTAACCTTTTGACCTGTCTCACTTCTTTTCCTCTTCCTTCTTTTCCACCTGCTTGTATCTATGTGTCCATGCTGGGTTTCAGGACTATGTTACTGTGGGCCAAATAAACCAGATCTATGGGATGCCGAAGGTGGATTCCTCCCCCACCTCTCCTGCACAATTGCGTCAGCCTACCCCTGCTGAGCCTGCCTTTTCCTGTCTTCCTTCCCCCCATGGCTCCTCTTTTTCTCTCTGTTTTGAGGTGTGTCTCAACTTCTTTTCTGGCCCCCGCTTTCTGGAACATGAGCCTGTCTGGCATTATTACCCTTAAACTCAGTTTAGTTGTGTATTAAATATAATAATTAGAAATGTGTCTTCCTGAACACTAGCCAGATCCATTGTTGTAATATGAAGACTTCACACCAGAACGAAAAGCAAAGCCCTAGTGAAAGCATTGCTTAATCTCTTCTGGTCTCCTTGTGTTTTCAGTGAGCTACATACTGTAGAAGTATTTTTGGTCAGCTTGACCCTTTTATCATGTTTAAACAGTGAATAAACGGTTATTTATATACAATTTAAATTAAATAAAATTGAATTGGATATACAGGGCGTTGCCTTCAGACAAATAAACATTTTAGGTGGTTCCCCATGCTCTGATTACAAGCACAACCATGTGTAGGGTGGTTAATGGACAATAATTGTACTTCAGTGTAGCATGACTGTAGTACACTGAGGAAACTGAAATGCAATCTAACAGGAAATTGCATTAACTTCTGACTGAAGCCACTGAAGAAATAAAAATCAATATTAGAGCAACTGCTTTGCTTTTCAGTGTGGTACATTTTCTGCATGTTGCTAATAGTGAGCAATATAGCTTGCTTTTGGTATCAGAATTCAATTCACTTTTATTTGTATAGCGCTTTTAACAATTGTCATTTTTCTAAAGCAGCTTTACACAATCAAAATAATTATTTAAGTTCGTATGGAATGTGAATGAGTCAAAATGGTCAGATAGTCCCTGATGAGCAAGCCGAGGGCGACAGTGGCAAGGGAAAAACTCCCTGAGATGGCAAGAGGAGGAAACCTTGAGAGGAACCGGACTCAACAGGGAACCCATCCTCTGTTGGGTGAACAGAAAGCAGGAATTGATCTGCATTCATACTGTGTGTTAGGTGGCAGGCAGTTCAGTATTATAGTTGTTAACAGATGATAACTGAGGTTAATATGGAGTCCAGGTAGTTATTGGAGGCTCAGGTAGACTTGTAGGAAATTCTAGTCCTGAACTATTGAGCGACTGCAGCCAAGTCCTCAGAGAAACAGCTGTCAACATCAGTCGAGGCCAGAACCGTCTTCATAGAAGAGTGAAACCGTCCCTAGACACATCCCAAAGAGGCACATGGGGCATCCAGAATGCATTTTATTTTTCCATTGTGGCATTGTTGCAGTTCATTGTGTAGTGATCTGATTTACTCTGAAGGCTTCACCCATTAGTGTTCCTCTGTGGTGGAATAGAAATCAAAGGCCATTTGGTACACACTTCAAATGAACAGAAGAAATAATATAATATACACACAAATGCTTAAGCTACAGGGTGACATTAACATAAAACATGGCCTTTGGTATGTTTCTGAATTATTGTGCAAAAGCCTTGAGTCGCCCCTCGTTTCTTCAAATTTTGCATCCAAAGAGTAATTCTTCATGTTTTGCTTTCCTTTCCAATTTCTTCATATTTTGCCTCCTTTCTTGTATTTATAATGTAGTCTTGAGGCTTCCTGAAGCCTCAAGACTATGTTTTTGGCTCTCATTTTCAGTCCAGTCCTTCTACCTGAGCAGTTTCAGAGGAATGTTTTTGTTTGTTAAACCACACCGTGATCTATGAATCATTCATGCATAAAAACATCTAATTTAACGAATGAACCAGTGAGAAACAGGTGCAGATGATGACCGATGATCAGGCTTGTGATTAGTATACTGGTGATGCTGAATGCCGAGTGGTTGAAACAGACGAGAAGGGGAAATGAGGTTGCTGCTGAGGTTTTTACATAAACAACACTTTTTTTTTTTTTTACACTTCTTATAAATATAAAGAAACGAAGGGTGGCTCAAGACAGCTTGTGCAAGACTTGCACAGTCCTGTATATAAAAGAGCTTTTTCAATTCAGCAGTATTGTTTGTCTTTTTATTTCTTTCATTATAAAAACAGTGCAAAGTGTTTTAAAGGGATGCCTCATTTGACTTTAGGTGCCATTTTGAAAGTATGTTTCATTACTTCAGACTGAATTGTGCTAGTCTGTCTAAGTTTACTGCTTTGTCAAACGAGCTGTGGTTGTAGGAAATGATCAAGCATTCTGTATGTTGAATCACAGCTAGATGGACTTCAGTATAATATAATACACGTGAAGCCATGTGAAGAGCTTATTACATTATTTGTTCAAATTAAAGGTCTCTGCATAAGAAAAGTGTCAGTAGTTGACATGCACAGATGTAGCAGATACAGAGAACAGTCTCTAAAAGCTGCTGTGTGCACAGGACTAGAGATGTGAAGAGTAGATCTGATTTTTAGATCTGGTTTGCTGATTAGGTTTGTGGTTTGTTTGCTGGATAATATTTTTAAATCATCCAGTAGACAATTAGTTAGTTTATTCATAATATTTTTTAAATGCATTTCTCTAGCTCATTTGGGACTGGCACCCAGCTGCACAGCTGCTTTTACTAGAAAAAAAAACTTGCATAACTCATTTCTCTAAAGTGGATTAATAGGCATCTGCTCTGTTCATTAAACCTGATTTATCAGTTTCTCGATAAAACCTTTCTCTTGTCTTCTTTTTTTTCCTTTCCTTCTTCTTTTCATCTCATTCCACTCTGCCACCTTGCTGTGCATTCCGATGTGGGTAAAGGGTCAGCTGGAGCAGCTTAGGCCTCAAATCCCCAGGCTAGATTTAGAGCGCTGGTACCAGGAGGTGATGGCGGCTGGAGATCCCAGCCAGCTGTGTCCGCCTCCTCTCCCAGCTAAAGCTCCCTCAGCACACAATCCTCTGCAGGTAACCATGCCATGCAGACTCATCTTTCCTTGTCCCTTTTCTTCTCCCTTTGCTTTAATTTCTTCATGTCTTTGTCATGTAGGTCTCTCTCAGTGCATGGGAGCTCCAAGAACTCTTGAATGTGTGGTCTTTGCTATGTATTGTCGAATGAATTAATGAATGTTTGAGTTTTATTTGGTCATGTTTGCACTTCGTGCCTCATGGCCACTGTTCTCCTGGTAAACAATCTGGAAAGCTCACATAAGGTCTTCGCAAGTCATTTTTAAACAGTGAAGCAGTCAAGCTTGTGTTGTTTGGTAGAATGCAGCTGACTTAATTTTTGTATAACAGCTAGAAATTTCAGCAAGAAAATGTTCCGTCATGGTAGTAATATTGTACAAGGGGCGTTCATCTCAACCCAAGGCTTGTGATGAGATTTCTTATGAAAGTACATGAAAAAAAAAAACAATTGACATTTACAGAAGACTTCAAGCACAGTACGGTCCTGAGACTCTCATATGGGGGTAGGGATAGGGTCTATCCACATGCCATCCGGCACATCGAGTGACAGATGCCACAGTTTTTGTGGCAGTTACGTGTGGAGTCGGTTTGGCAGCTCGATGCCCGATTGTATCTGAGCACTTGGGGGTGAAGGACCTTGCTTAAGGGTCCCCCTCATCAGCTGACCAACACCCTAACCATTACAGTAAAACATTTGAATGCAAAAGTTTTAAAGAATGCAGTGGGTCCATGAATAATGATCCAGGCCAAGGTGCCTAGGAACCCACTGCAGGGTTTCCCATGAACGTTTGGTGTGTGGAGCGCCAGAAAGCAGAGGATAAAATGTTTGCAGCTTCCTGAAGAGACCTCGCTCTGTCAGAACTGTACACGCGATCATAGACACCACTTACCCATTACAGGAACTTTGCTGGGAGTTATTGCCACGTCCAAGCCGTTTCCACATATTTGGGCCATTTAAAGGAGTTCAAGGGAGTCCAGGCCAGCATTTCAGAGGTGAAGCAGGCAGTTCAATCATGGCTCTGACCTACTGAGAAAGTTTTGATGCTATCCAAGCATTTGTGGGATAATTACTGTAGCAGGGGATTATATTGAGAAATAAAGGGAATTTTTACCTCTCATAATTGTGTTCTGTTATTTTGCACAATCAAGTCCCAGTTTGACTTGAACGCCACTTGTTCACATTTAAAACATTTTGCATACTGTACATACTAAATCAATGATAAAATAGATTAATGTGATTTTAATTAAATAATTTTAAAAATAGATATAACAGTAATATCGATCACTACATTTAATTTAAAAATAAGAAAAATGTGAGTAACACTTGTGTGGTAGTCTGGGTAGTATTACTGCGCCAAATTCTGGCAAATATTATTTCTCTGCTACTATGCAAGCATGTATATAAATTTTATTATAATGTGAGTAATTAGCCATCAGTGGTCAGTAGAAAAAAAGAATCATGGGTGAAAGTCATATTTAATGAACAGGGTGTTGGCTAGACAGGTGTTGAACATCTTGAAGCAAACTGGTTGTTTCTAAGTATGATTTTCCTCAGACTGTCAAGGTCGAGGGTCCTTGAGGTCAGCAAGGTGTTGATTAGCTAAAAGTCGGAATCTTTAAAAGCAGTTTTCTTCCTTTTCAATTTTCACACCAAATTTAAATAATATCAAAACGCACGCAGATGAGACACACGGTTGAGTCTAATTTCACAATATGAAGAGATTTCTCAAATTTCTGCAAAATTAACCCCTACCCCCCTTTTTTTTAAGCCTGAAAACAAAATAAAGCATTTCCTAAAGACAGTGAGTGCTGTGATTGGTGTGTAAATACTCCAATTTTTCTGCTCTGTAGGTGTATCGCTCCAGGCTAGATAGTGATGCCAGTCAGTCCTCGCAGAAGCCAAAAGTGAGTGCCGGACTTTCCCCCACCTACGCCAGCGCAACGCTCGGCCGCAACACTTCCTCCAGGGTAAAACCCACACGCGTGCTATTAAATTATCACACACTCCTGTTGTTACTTGGCGTTTTAAATGATTCTATATTCACTTGCCCAGAGTCCCATCATGGTGGCCCACAGTACCGGGAGTCTCCCCCGCAACCTCGCAGCCACTTTACAGGACATTGAGATGAAGAGACAGCTGGCACTGCAACAGAAAGGTATTCACACACAGCGTATTTTAAGCTGCCCACACACACATTGTAGTCACAGTGTCCCTGTTTTACTTCACATATTCAGTTTGCATCAAGATGACGCATTGCAGTTAGAAATCTAGAACATTTTTCCAGTATGAAACTTTGAGCTTAATTTTAATGAAATTTATTTTGAACTATAATTTAATTTATTTAAACTTTTCTGTTCTATATACACTCACCTAAATTTCTCATCAATGCAATTATCTAATCAACCAATCACATGGCAGTTGCTTCAATGTATTTAGCGGTGTGGTCCTGGTCAAGACAATCTCTTGAACTTCAAACTGAATGTCAGAATGGGAAAGAAAGGTGTTAAGTCATTTTGAGCGTGGCATGGTTGTTGGTGCCAGACGGGCCGGTCTGAGTATTTCACAATCTGCTCAGTTACTGGGATTTTCACGCACAACCATTTCTAGGGTTTACAAAGAATGGTGTGAAAAGGGAAAAAAAAATCCAGTATGCGGCAGTCCTGTGGGCGAAAATGCCTTGTTGATGCTAGAGGTCAGAGAAGAATGGGCCGACTGATTCAAGCTGATAGAAGAGCAACTTTGACTGAAATAACCACTACAACCGAGGTATGCAGCAAAGCATTTGTAAAGCCACAACACGCACAACCTTGAGGCAGATGGGCTACAACAGCAGAAGACCCCACCAGGTACCACTCATCTCCACTACAAATAGGAAAAAGAGGCTACAATTTGCACGAGCTCACCAAAATTGGACAGTTGAAGACTGGAAAAATGTCGCCTGCTCTGATGAGTCTCGATTTCTGTTGAGACATTCAAATGGTAGAGTCAGAATTTGGCATAAACAGAATGAGAACATGGATCCATCATGCCTTGTTACCACTGTGCAGGCTGCTGGTGGTGGGGGATCTTTTCTTGGCACACTTTAGCTCCCTTAGTGCCAAGGTCAGCGGTGCCCTTGGGCATCGTTTAAATGCCACGGCGTACCCGAGCATTGTTTCTGACTATGTCCATCCCTTTATGACCACCATGTACCCATACTCTGATGGCTACTTCCAGCAGGATAATGCAGCATGTCACAAAGCTCAAATCATTTCAAATTGGTTTCTTGAACATGACAATGAGTTCACTGTACTAAAATGGCCCCCCACAGTCACCAGATCTCAACCCAATAGAGCATCTTTGGGATGTGGTGGAATGGGAGCTTCGTGCCCTGAATGTGCATCCCACAAATCTCCATCAACTGCAAGATGCTATCCTATCAATATGGGCCAACGTTTCTAAAGAATGCTTTCAGCACCTTGTTGAATCAATGCCACGTAGAATTAAGGCAGTTCTGCGGGCGAAAGGGGCTGAAACACCGTATTAGTATGGTGTTCCTAATAATCCTTTAGGTGAGTGTATATATTTTGTAATAAAAACTGTGATTTTGGTTCTTGTCACATGACCTCAATTACTTTTGCATGCATTTCTATAAACATTACTCATACCAAAACTAATAAATTTAAATATAAGGTGTGTAGTGGGTGTTTTTTTTAGATGTGGTAGAGGTTTATTGTAATTTAAAAAAAAGCAGTTGGTCCTAATCAACATGGTCAGAAATATCTGAAATTATGTGTAATTTTATACATAATGGGATAACGAGCAGAAGCTTTCAATATGGACCACACTAGTACATCACAAGTGGCTCAAAAATACATGTACTATGTATGAACAAACAATAAAAAGACACTTATACACGTCACTTCATCTCAACTTCCAAATAAGAATGTCTATAAATGCAAATCATCAGCGTATGTTTCCTGACAACCCTGTCAGCAAAGTAAATGAGTTAAGTGTTTCTTGTTTAAGCATCTGTAAATAATGTTTAAAAATATATATATTGATATGTCTACCAGACAACTCTGGCCCCATGAGACATGATACCACAAGACCTCTGAAGGTGTGCTGTGGTATCCGGCACCAGGGTTTTAATGGTAGATCTGCAAGTTGCAGGGTGTGGCCTCCATGGATCAACTTTGTCGCCCAGCGCATCCCATGGATGGAGTTCTGGGGAACCAACCTTGAATCTGCATACTAAGCCAAAGCTCTGATGAATTTATAGTTCTGATACCTATCCATCATAGCCAACATTAACTTTTCTCAGCAGTTTGTGCTGCATTGGGTTTTCTGTGGGATCAGACATGACAGAGCAGTGTTTGCTCCCCACAGGATCCTTTCAGAAGTTTACTTGTATATAATTGATAATCATTGTTATTGTTATGTCTGATCAGTGTATATAAATGAAAAGGGCGTGAAAAAAAAAGAAAAGAGATTTTCACATTGCAACTATGAAAACTATAGTTTTCTTTCCTTAAGCTGCTAAACTGTATAAATATAAACATTCTGCTTTTAAAGTTTTAAAGTTGAGAAATGTCTCAAATAATGTCTGGATTTTTTTTTTTTTTTGGAAGAAATGGGAAGAATGCTTGGTCAATGCGAGATCCGTTTCAAGAAGCTGAACAGATCATTAGGGTGAAACCGAGTAAAGTAATCCAAACGTGTACGAAATGAACCAGTGCTCATTACCCCCTCTCATCTCATTTATACTTTCCTTTTAACTCCTCCTCCAGTTTTTGTTTTCATAACCTGTGTGATGTGTTGCCTTTCACTTTGTTTCTTCACCTCCTCACGTTATCCCCCACTCTCACCCAGACTGCTTGCCATCATCGCCCGAGTTCTCCACCATGGACAGTCCCACAGGTAGATCACATTGAGTCTGGAGTGGGTTTGGCCATGCCCTTGTCATCTTCATCTTCCTCATCGCTTCAACCTTTACCTTTTGTCTCTAACTTATCCTGTGCGTCTTGACTTTAAAATGGTGCATGATTCCATTTAGAAGTGTGCTTTCTGGATTTTCCAGCATGAAGCTAAACTGTTTCTTTTCTGTGGCTGGAAGCCTTAAGTCATGCAAGATTTGCTTGGACAGTATTTTTTTTTAAAGAGCAGTGCAGCTCTCTGTGCTCTACAGTATTTGTTAAGGCATAATGGTGCAGCTTGTCCATAGCGTGTAATCCTCCATGGATACATGAGTATCTTTGTTGATTTGGGCTTGGCATGGGATTTTCCATGTGTGTGTGTGTGTGTGTGTGTGTGTGTGTGTGTGTGTGTGTGTGTGTGCGCAACTTTTTTAGCAAATTGGTTTTATATTTATATTACAGTAGAGTTCCTTTGATAAAGTGCTCTATGGTGATATAATACAAGTGCACATGTCCGCTTTTGTGGCATTTTGTGTTAGAGGTGTGATGGCATCTGATCTGAATAAAGAAATCAAAATGCTGATGTTTCTTTACAGCGTCTGGTACATGTATTTTAAAAGTCAGCTCTTTTTCAGTTATTTGGGTTGCTGTGGTTATAAATGTCATTGCCTTTCAGAATGCAAAACTGATGCGGTCATGTACTGAACAATTTATCACAGGAAAGTTTTTCACACTGTCTCGCATGTGTTTGTCTCCATTCTTGCACTTCTTTCCATCCCTCTCTTTGTCCTCTCTCTTTCTCTCCAGGTCAGCAGGTGATCGAGGAGCAGCGGCGGCGTCTGGCCGAGCTGAAGCAAAAGGCTGCAGCCGAGGCTCAGTGCCAGTGGGAGGCGCTGCACGGCTCCCACACGCAGCTCTCCAGCTCTCCAGCTCCTCCGCTGGTCCATCACTCCATCCTGCACCACACAGCACCCTCTGCTGGAGAGGACAACTACGACACACTCAGCCTGGAGAGCTCAGACAGCATCGACACCAGCGTCTCCACCAGCAACAACTCTGCCTGCTCACCAGATAACATGTCCAGGTTAGAAAACAAAGCTCGAAGAAATCACTGCATCTTGCAACATGTCCTACTTGGATGTCTTGTCTCCAGAGCTCATTTATCCGCTATCTGAGGGCTTTGTGTTGAATAGAGCTTCTCAGTTCCTGCAGTTAAAAATGAATGAGACTGTCTGTAGAATGGATTGACACTGGATATATGTGTTGCATTTTATAGCTTCTAGGAAGGAGTAAACCAAAAACCCATTCCAGCATAAGATTTGGTATCGTACGCAGAATTCCATACGCTTGTTTTTAATTACATTGCATCTTACAGTCTCAGTCTGTTAACAACCTTTTCAATATTGTACTACTAGTCAGTGTCCGACATTATAATACCCAACATGCATTACAAATAGATTATACAGCCACAATATTCAGCCAATCTTAGCTGCTGTGTAGGAATATAAAATAAATTAACTACAAAACTGTATGTTCCCTGTTGTTCTGAGGGGGGGAAGAACATGTATCTCCAAAAATGTATAAAAAAAAAATGTGGATGCATTTAGCTGCAATGCAACGATTCAAAGCATTAGGCGAATCAACAGAAAAAGAAAAATGGTTTAAAATTAATCCCCCCCCCAAAAAGCACAAAGTTTTGCCTTGACTCCCTCGAGGGAAGGGGGGAAAAAAAAAAGCTAAAAACTTTTTAATGATCTTTACTCTCTCTCTCTTTTTTTTTTTTTTTTTTTTGCTATTAATATCTTAGCATTTTATTACGTGTAATAATGACGAAACATCTGTGAAAGCAAACACTCTAATTGTCTTGTTGGTTAAATTTGTTCTTAATTTCATCCTAAGGGCATGCACAGTTTTGCACCGTTTGTGCATAAGTGGTGCTAGCTAACTTTATTAGTTCACTTACTTTAAGCGCACTTGGAAACCATGTATCTCCTACATATTTAGTCCTACCTTTTTACCTTTTAGCTGGTGTTTTAATATTGCAGTGTTAAGCGCTAGTAGCATGAGTAGTAACGCAGATTTGGGCACCGGCGAGGACTTGCTTTGACCCCCTTGCAGTTCCTCAGCAGATACGAAAAGGTCAGGTTATTGCGGATTAAATACAGTATGAGCCTACAGTTCTACATGCCCCTGGAACATTTGAGAATCTTATTTAGTGCCTTTTAATGTGATCATTCCAGAGCTGTGTAATTAAGTCTGTGATGATTCACAGACCTAATGACAGACAGACAGACAGACAGACAGCTTGGCAAATACATGTCAGATACTATAACTTAGTACTGGCACAGGCCTGGGATACGTTCTCCCCTTCTTCTCTTCTCCCTATACGGGAACATCTGCACATTTAATGAGCCGTCTATCAAGCACCACACATTCACAGAAGACATCATTCTTAATGCATATACACATGTGAATCTGGCATAGTCACAATAACCTGGAATATATTTAACAATTCCAGCAAACAGAAACCATATCATCCTGAGTCATTCGAGTTCCTCTAGCTTGTCATGTCATGTAACCTTAGGCTGGAGAAAAATACTACCTGCATCATCATAAAGGCTTAGCAAAGGCTGAGCTAGCCGAAAAAAAAATCAGTCTCCCCCCAGGCAGTATTGGTCCATCACCAAGTCCATCCTGACCTGCTTCATAATTGTGTGGTTTGGTGCTGCTTCTGCTCAGGCCAGGGGCGAAATGCAGAGCATCATCAATTCTTCTGGGGGCAAAAAAAAAACAATGCTCTGGTGTAGCTCACAACCTATCGAAAACCTGTACAAGTGCAGAATCAAGATGTATACAGTGCATTGATGTAGTTGCTGTTGCTTCTCCTTATAATCTTTGCTACTTATGCTCTGAGAAACATGTCTTAAATGCTCTGAATAACATTGCGGTTCACTGGGTATTAAAACAGATGTGTATCTCCTTGCACACATAACGCATTTGCCTTACATGTGTACGTTTTCAAATATATTTCATGTACATACTGCTATGTTTCTGTATTTAACATAATATTTGCAATTAATTTGCGCCCGTCCTACTGTAGCAATCGTCCATTTTTTTTTAGTAGTTAATTTTTTTTGTATAGATTTGCATTATTATAATTGTTACAATTGTACATTGTTGTACCGTTATATTATTGTCCTGTTATTTATACAGTTGCTATTATTTTTACAGTATTGTATTATATAATATATAACCACGTAGAATTAGTACACTGTACAATAGTTATAATACAAAGTCAAACTAGGACGTTTGATTGTCCAGAACAACAGGACACAGTTATGAGAGTAAAAACGTCCCTTAATTTCTGCTTATATTCTCCTGATATGCCAATTCATTTAGCACAGTGGTTTACTAGTGTTTGGATACCATCAAGGTAGAAAGTTTTCTCTGTACTAGGCATGAGGTCAGTACTGTACAGGGGGGGTGTAGCAATAGCTCTTAACTGAGTTCCTGTAACATGCAAGTGGTGTTGGTGAATGATGTGCAGTGTGTACAGTTCCAACATACAGATGCATCTCTTCTGCAAATTGGCGACAAGTGTTGATTTTCAAGGATCATGTGTTCCACTTTCTCTAAGCTACCTTGGTCGGGACTGTCTTTTTAAAAAAAAGTTTGCATCTTTCAAAAGTTTTACTACAGTCTCCTCACCGTACTAATCTCGAAGTCTTTTGAAAATCGGTTTTATATTATTTTGTTACACAAATTCTTCCAAGATAAATGCCTTACAAAGGCTGTTCATAGACAGTAATGTCATCTTAGTTCTGATGGAAAAAAAATACATTCTAAATTTTAAGACCCTTAAAGTATTTTTTCCTGAGCACTCTTTTGAGACTTATATTATGATGTGTATATGTGTAATGAGACGCATTAAGATTTTTGCCATTTGTCAGATTCTTGTCCTGCCCAAAGTTGCTCTGGGGCTCTACTGGGCAAGCAGATTGCATACTGAAGCAAATATTGTGTTCGAATTGAATTAATCAGTGTGGCATATGGACCGAAAAAAAGAAAAAAAAACACTGTATGCTCCTGTGACATAGCGCAAGCGGGATGGATGCACTGAAAATCGAAGAGATGGAGAAGCTGCTGAAGGAGGCTCATCTAGAGAAGGCCAGACTCCTCGAGTCAAAAGTGAGTGAAAACCTGGAATTCTAGTATAATACCCTAATAAAGGAGAATGCTACAAGTTTCTAAATTCTTGTGGTTCTTCTGCTTTCTGTGTACCATAGGAGCAGGAGAGCCAGGCACGGAAACAGATGCTAGAGGAGGAGAGGAAGAGGAGGGAGGAGGCTGAGAAGAGGCTGCAGGAGGAGACGGTGCATCGGCAGCTGCTGATCGAGAAGGAGGTGAAGATGAGAGCAAAGAACTTCTTGCAGGTGAGGTGGCTGAGGTAACAGATTAACAGAAGTACATGCTCTGTAAATAGGATGACGTTCAGTGCACATACAGAGACAGGGATTCACAGACAGTGTTGTCTTACACAATGGACTAAAAAAAAAAATCTTCAGAACTCCAGACAAAACATTTTCAACTCATTATGGTAAATGTGCGATATTTGAAAATACCTTTGTGTCTACTATGCTGTGAAATTGGTCAAATAAATTGAACAACCTTTGGCTGAGAATTGACTGATGTTGTTTTATAATCTGGAGCAGGCCTATTGTCAGATAAGTTATAATTTAGAAAAGGATTTTTTTTGTGTGTCAATCATCCACCCTTATTTACATTTTTGTTTAAAAATATGTATTATTTGTCCACACAATTTGTCTCATTTGTCTCATCACTAATCATTAGTAATCAATTTATAATAAATGATATTTAATATATAATTATATTTAATGATTTTTGATAGGATTCCTTCATTCATAATCACTGCATTTGAGCTCATTCAGTAATTACATCCACAACACAGCACATGTAACTTCGCAGTGATTGTAAAGCCTTATAATAAACAGCATACTGTATGTGGCTTTTGCAGCATTTAAACTGTGTACGTAAGTAAATATGAAATTTCAAGATGTGCTGACATTAGGCTGTAAAGTGGCCGACACATTTCACACTGGTTTTAATAAGAACAGTACAGTATTGATATTATGTAATTGTTTTGTGTCCGTCCCACATGAGAGCATGTACTCAGGAGTGCGATCTAATGAAATTCTCGTGTAAGATTTGCACAGCATTTGTAAGCAGCAGCCTGTAATGCGACCGTCAATATTGTGTCAGCGCTTTTGAGTGCATGTCAGTAATGGAGATTTGCGGTTTTCCCCAACAGCTTTTGTCAATATTTCCTGAATGTTACAAATGATTACTATTTTATTTAAGAAAAAAATTCTCCCTGTTTTGGAAGTTACAGTCAGGCGCATTCGAATTTGGACATGGACACAAGTTTTGTATGTTTGTCTCTGTATACTACCACAATGGATTTAAAAAGTTTTAATTCCATGGAATTAAGCAAAAATCAGCCCCCCTTTTCCACAGGCTCAAAATGAAATCAACAAACTGATTATCAAGCAGTTTGATGGCCAGTGTCAGAATTATTCCATGACAAATGAAAGAGATATAAAGTGTTGAATTGATTCCAAGTGTACAATTTGCATTTGATAACTGTTCATGGGAATCTTAATATTCAGTCCAAAAAAGTGTCAAAGCAGGTGAAGGAAAAGAAGAAATACACACAGAAGACAAATAAATTAGATGATCGCGAATTGAATTCTTTCCTTGGTGAAAAAAAGATCCCTCACAATATAAAATAAAAACACAAACCCAGCCAGAGGTATTCATATCAGTGTCAAAGCCAACGATCAGGAGATTCCTTTGTGAATATTAAAACTGAGTGTTTACATCAAGGTGGAATCCCCTGCTTAACATTCACGAACATAAAGGCTTTGCTTAAAACAAAACAAAATAAACTCTCAAAAAAAAAAGTTTATCTAGTTCTTGTATCAGAATGATTAGAAGATAAGATTATGCAGGAGGAGGGGGATGGGTTGTGTTCTAATGCAGACCACATCATCTGACAAACGTGGAGGAGGCAGTGTTGCAGTCTGCCGTGGGCATGTAGGGCCACCAGTGGATCTGGGTCACAGGTGTTTATTGATGATATGACTGACGATAGAAGTAGTAGGAAAATGAGAAAACTCTTTTCTTACACCAGAACTAACTGTATGGCTAACCGGAACTAGCCATGCGGCTCTTTCCAGAGAAAGAAAAGACCTATTGTAAAGTACTTATACGCACTTCGGGTTCAATTTAAGACTGACTTGAAATAAATCAGCATAATTCCTTTATGCCTTTTCAGTAGCAGCCCCACTTCTCAAATAAGCTGCCCCTGTATATCATGCTGGCCCCTACTATTACTATTTTTAAATCATACCTCAAGTCTTTTTTATACTCTTTGGCATTTAATACATTGTAAAAGCTAGTTGACTGTGAACTTTTCCCTATATGTATGCATTTTATTTATTTATTTATTGCTTATTTTATGTTACTGAGGGTGGACAGATATATAATATATAAATATATATATTTTAATAGTCTATTACTATGTCTGCAGCTATTTTTGGCTTGTACAGTACTTTGGTCGACTGAGTTAGGTTTAAATATGCTTTATCAATGAATTTGACTTTGGCAAAAAAGGAATATTCTTGACAGACAGTTGATCAGTCAGTTGATCTCAACCCCAACTGAGTTATACTGATGATATAACTGAAGCCAAAGAGACCCACATTCAAACACCGTAAAGGCTTGGCAAAGCAGCTTAAAGAATGTATCTAAGCAAGCGGGTGCGCAAGTGTAAGTGTGAGTGATACTGACTGACTGATTCACGTTGATATGACATCAGACTCATAAGTGTAATCAGGTTAATCAGGGATACCCACAAGTATTAGGTCTGTGTCCTACTCTATTCCTGTGTCCTCCTCTATTCTGGTACCAAGATAAAAAGGCAAGTTATGGAAATTGCTTCTAACCAACAGTTTTGTAGCATTCCGGCTACCATGACAGCGCTCGGTGTGAATGACTGATGGGGACTTTAAATCTCTGTTCAGCTGGGTAGTTTGGAGTTTGGCACCCTGGGGGAAGATGGTTTGGAAGAGAAGCATTTGTAGTGAGTGTCCTTAGACAATTCAGTTTATGCACAAATAAGGTCATTGCGACTTTTTGTAGTGCAAAGACATAGGCTGAGCTTATGTGAGTGCAATGCAAATAAATGCAAATGTATTTCTCTCTGAAAAGAAAACTAATAGGTTGCTTGTTTCATCTTGATTAACTTGTTTTTATGTAAATTAAGGACAGTTCAACAGATCCATAGATGTATAACAATCTGTCTGATTGGAGTTTGAGGAGTGTTAAAAATAAATATTTTTCCCTTTTCGGCCAAAGGCCCGGCCCATGACGCGCTACCTGCCCATCCGCAAAGAGGAATTTGACCTGCGCTCACACGTCGAGTCATCGGGTCACAACGTAGAGACCTGCTACCACATCATCATCACAGAAAAGATGTGTAAGGGTTACCTGGTCAAGATGGGTGGAAAGATCAAATCGTGGAAGAAGCGCTGGTTCGTCTTCGATCGACTTAAACGCACGTTCTCCTACTATGCTGGTAGGTATTCAGCTCTGTAAGTCCTGAACATTAAATCAGCCTGGGTGATGATGAGAGCCTCCAATTTTTTTTTTTTTTTTTTTTTTTAGCTGAATCCATTTTATTGGCCAAGTAAGATATCACTTACAAGGAAATTCACCTTGGCAGCAGAACTAGAAGCAGAAGAGTAGCGTAAGGAAACAAATTAAGGCCAGAAAGTGAAATATAATGAATGAAGGATTTACAGTATTTTACAGCATTTAGATTTTTTTTCAGTTGATTTTTATATGAATTATAAGACATCTTTCTCAACAGCCGAGTCCTGGCATAGTGAAGCTAGCGTGGGGGGATGCGGTAATTAGCGGCGGCTTTAGCTCGGGGAAGGCTGCTGTGGTTTCCGATAGCCTCGGGATAGCTTGAGGCATACAAATATCCAGCAGCTCGTCCGCGTTCTGTATGATGCTGATGAAATCGAGCGCAATGCTGTGGAAATTCTGTTTCACACTCAGCCGTCGTGCTCAGCAGGGATAGTGGTTTCTACCCCTAATGGTTACACAGGCAAAAAAGATGGCACAAACTCAATAACAGGGCTGGATTGCTGCCTCCCAGATCGCTACCTCTGAGGACAGACTAGTTTTACCTCTTGTTTTTACCGTTCACATCTAAATGAACCATGTTAAATATTATCCTAAGTGGATTAATGCAGGAAATGTTTGTATTTATTCATTTATTTATATATTTATTTCACAACATGACAATTTATGCGTGGTCTGTCTAACAAAAATGAAAACTCATTTCTGAAAAGGCGCATATTGTTCTCCAGGGATTATGTGAAATAATGTTTTTTAAGTGTTTTAAATGAAATATGTTTTTACACGCAAGAATAAGACTCGAAATGCAATTTCAGTCTCAGTCACATGACCTTCATCTCTAATTTAAATAATTCCCCCATGTAAACACACACACACACACCTGAACCCCAAAAGAGAGTTACAACAATATAATGTATAATAACTCTCATGCTGTTATACTCCTAATGATTATAACATTTTTTAAATAAAAGTATATCTAATCATAATCGGATGTATGGAAAAATAGGTATAGATTTGTATTAGAATATGAACAGAACATTATAGTCTCTCTCTCTCTCTTTTTTTTTTTTTTTTTTTGCTCACTTGTTATTTCTGCCTGGTTCACAGACAAGCATGAGACCAAGCTGAAAGGAGTTATCTATTTCCAGGCCATTGAGGAAGTTTACTACGACCATTTACGCAGCGCCACGAAGGTAAATCATCCTATTAAGGGGTGCTTTCACTGATTCCCAGCTGAACCTCGCCTCTCTGTAACAAAGCATTACACACGCATTTTCACACACTGCTGCTGCTTCTGAGCTTTCATGCTGCGATCCTCTCCGTAACTGCTGCCTTTGCTTATTCTTTCTTTCATTACTGTTATTTCGTTTATTTTATTATGAAAATCTATTAGATTCTTACTTCTTGTTAGCATATTTGTATTTTTCTTTCTCTCCACCCTTTTTTTTGCTGACCATTCTTTCATTCTGCTGGCTGTCCCCACAGAAAGGATTTTTCAACCTGAACTTGAAAAGTGTATGTATTTCGGAACGCGTCCTGCATGCAATCAAGTGTTCTTTTGCTCGCAGACGAAGCTGAACTGAATTCTAAATTCTTTTGCTAAGATAAAGCCTTTTAATCCACGTCAAGGTGAATTAGTCACAGAATCGGCCATGGAGCGAGCGTGCTTATTCCAGATTTCCCTTGGCCACGATGTTTAATGGCTTTAGGGCAGGTCTGATTATATGGTGGCAAATAGTGTATGTGGGAAATACTGCTAACTGCATATGACATTTTGCTCCCGCGTATACGGGTTTATTTTATACCAGCGTAAACCTAGACTATGTCGTGGCGTCTCGGTTTATTCCGGTATGAATGTTTTTTTTTTTTAATTTTTTATCATAATTATTGTCTGATATATAATTGTTATGAAATATTTTTTTTAATTGTTTCTGAATGACAAGATAGCCAGCAAATTATGCACAATGTCAATCCTGACCACGTTTTTTTTTTTTAATGAAATTCTCATCTGGTGAACTGGATAGTCAGATTGCCTTCACCGAGAAGCATATATACAGTGCTTCCTTCAAATTTGGGCAAAATAATGAGCCTTGGAAGACAACTGTCTTAGGCTGTCTTTAGAATTGGATTGCCATTATTTCAGGAGAAAAGCCTAGAAACGCTGCCCAAAAATGGGCTGCCCAGACAGTTCAGCCTCCCGAATGGCATGCTGTAAAATTAAACAAGAAAATTTTAAGTGTCTCCACCAACAATATTTTACATTTTTAATATATATGGAAGGAAACCTTGCAGGACATGAGACCGTTTCATTCTTCCTATACTCAGCATGTAGAATATGGTTACTCTGGACACATACATTTTTCTCATTGGATTTTACTGCATTATTAACGACAGGATGTGTCTCAGCCTGAGGTGAATTGACTGTTACCATGCTGACGTTCATTAATTTTCTATAACAGCAAAACCACAGTGTTTGTTCCTCTTAGAATCTATTTATTGAAATCCGCTTATTAAAGAATGACACATTATCCATTTACAGTTGCTTATAATGTTGCATATTGCCTATGAAACACTTCCTACCTTTCTAGGTATTTGTCTATTTGTCTCTTGAATAATGAGGAAAAACAACAAAGTCTTCTTTCCTGAAGATGTCCATGTGGTGGAAAACTTTGTGGAAGCCTGTTGTAACATGCCAACACTCAATTGTGCCTTTACATAACACTTTACCATTCTTTTTTATTGTTTAATAACAACTAATTTTTAATCTGTTTATTATTTGTTTTAAATTTTACATGGAGTGTCTGACAATCATCTATAGATACCATAGAGTCAAAAACCAAGAGGGACTGTACTTAAAGTAATACAAAAGTGGCTGTAGCTTTTTTTTTTAATTTGTATTTTTTTAAATAAATTGACATCGTTCAAACGTCACATGTTACTCTTCTTCTATGCAAAGGTACTACTCAACATAGCCTCAAAGACAAGATAAATACGTGTGAATACCAAAATGTAATCGTTAATTGTGGCATTTTAAATCACAAGCAACATCTCAAAATAATCACAATGTGATTTTTTTTTCTTTTTTAAATAAATCAAATCATGCAGCCCAATATGTCAGAAAAAAAGTTAGGCCCACTTCTACATTACTTTCAGTGCAAACATATTAGAACATGCATATTCATATAAAGCCGTTCCCAAGCACCTTTTTTAACAGACTGATTTACTATAATTTGCCATCTTTAGCCCAGCAGTTAAATCAACACAAGATTTTAAATGATTTTTACAATACATATAGAACCCTGTAATAAATCACCAGAACAGTTCCTGTGTTTTTAAATCAGTCATGTGACAATGTTCTGCACTACTAATGTACGCCAGCACGATTAACCTTAACCTCTGTTTAAAGTATTAGATGCATTGCCCTGCATGCCAGAATGTCTTTCGGAGTTACGTTAACAGATGCCATGTTTTATAACCATAAGATTTTTACGCTGTGGTAATTTCACTCTTGTGTCTCGCCATCAGAGCCCCAATCCCTCCCTGACCTTCTGTGTAAAGACTCATGACCGACTGTACTACATGGTGGCGCCGTCTGCAGAGGCCATGAGGATATGGATGGACGTGATCGTGACAGGAGCAGAGGGCTACACGCAGTTCATGAACTAAAGTCGTCAGAGGGAAAAAGAAAAAAAAAATGCAAATGGTCGTGCCAGGGAAATTTCAACTGACTCATCCTCCTGTTTACCTGCTCTATTGATTCCAAATGAGGAGGAATGCCTTTTAAAATTTTTATTCTTTTATTTTCTTTTTAATAGGTTATATATTCAGTTCAGCTGTACAGTTGTCGGACAGTCGTCAAAGGTTTTTTACACCTGCCTGGATTTAAAAAGGGATCTCTACAAGATAAACAAACAAACAGAGGAGCATCTGATTGTGTTAAATCAGCTTTGAGACCCCTGAGACATTTATTTTTTATTATGCATAACTTTATTTTGCAACTGCTTAATAGATGTATGTATTTGTATTTTTTTTGTTGTTTTGTTTTGTTTTTTTCTTCTCTCTAGAATTTTTTTCCACATATAGGATGTGGTATAGCCAAATGACGTCAAGCCATTATGGACTTTTTCCCCAACCTGCTCAAAAATGAACATACAGATCAGATATGTAGAGATGGTTGTAAACAAATATTTCAGAGTAGATCATTTTTTTAAACGAAATATTTAGACGAATATCAATGAAACAAGAACTTCAATCACCAAAGCTCATTAACAGCTCCCGTTCACCTGCATCCCACTGTATGTTTCTGTGTAACCAGCAAATCACCTGTATGTCCACACACACACACACACATCCTGTTTAAGAGTCTTTTTGCCAAGTCCTGACTATCTTCAGCCTTCACCTCTTTAAGGAAGCAGCCGTCTTCAGCACACTGCCACCTGAAGGCTCTTGGTGGACGAACATCATTAAACAACAAAACACCACTAACCAACTTAACCTTCATATAATAATGCAAATCATTCAGTGCCTTGATATTTCTCCACATTTCATCACTGCAATACTGTTGTGAGAAACCTGCAGGACCACAGAATGCCAGAAATACAGTCACTGTTTACTTAAAATGTATTTTTCTTCTCGAGAGATCTATTATTGTGACTGTTCATATCAGTTGTTTGCACAAGGCATGCAGTCAGGATGATGGGAAAGTGATAAGTGTAAACAATTTATCAGCTCAAAAAAAAAGCAGGAATTGGAGTCTTTTTTTGGGGAGTCAATATACTGTAGATTGTGTTCTTTATAGAAACAATATAATAAGGAATCAGTCTTGGCTCATGTTCGACTTAGTCCTCTGGACTGAACTATGCTGTGATTTCAAAAGTGATCATATGGATGTTAGTGTTATGAGGTTATGTAAGAGCTCTGCATGCATTTAAAATGGCCAAAATACTGACTAGTTTTAATGACCCGGATTATTTTGCCAATGGGTTTTTTTTTGTTTTGTTTTGTTTTTTTGCCACATCTGGAAAAAGAATCGGAGTATGTTCACTGCAGTGTTTATTTCCTTTCAGTGTTATGTTGTGCACACATGGAGAACCAAACTGTACTGGGATGTGCCACATGCATACAGATATGCGTAAAAGCATAAAATCTCCTTAACTGTTATTTTGTTACTAACGCAGACTTACACGTGCTGACAATGATACAATATGGTACTGTTCATGTGGCACTTTAGATGGATTTCATGGAATTTTTCAGGTTTATTAAAAAAAAAAAAAACCTTCCGTTTGCTTCTCTTGTTGAAATGACTAAAATAATTTTACGCAGCACAGCTTTCCAAAATAACTTCATTATGCTAGAGACTGTTGGGTGAGAGCTGTATGGGACTGAGGACAGCAGCAATAGTTCCAGGTATTTTAAATGAAATATAGCTCTATAGTGACACCATAAGATATCACCACAGCAGTAATGAGAGACCTCATTATATCATATATCGTTATTTAAAAAAAAAAAAAAGTTATGTGCAATGTTGGTCTGTCGGGTAGGTTCTTTCACTGGTTTTAATTCCAGTGTGCTACTTGAGCAACCTTACTTAATTACAATTTTAAAAAAAATGATATCACACTGACAAAGCTGTGAGAAATATATATATTTCTTGTTAAAGCTCGTTTAGAAACCTGACACTGTTTTAAATGATACTACGCAATGTATTAAGTGATGATTAACAATTATAGGTAATACAGTTTACAATACACAAAAGGGGTCGGGCATTCGACTGGAAAAATAATACTTTTTGTCTTGGGTTATTGTTTTAATTTCAGTCCTTTGATCATTAATGAATAAGAAAAATAAACAATCATAGCTAAATAAATAATTAGTCAATCATCTTTTTTGTTCCTAGGCAGAAAGTGTTGTTTACTAATTGCTTCGGCCTAGTAAATGGAAAAGGCTATTTTTCACCACACACTTTGCTTTTTTGATCTGTATAATGAAACTTTTAAATATATAATCCAGGTTAATTCAGTGCTAAATAGCTGACATTTCACAAATTAGGATGTAGAAAGCCTTCAAGAACCTTTTAGAAGATTCTAGAACTACCATTAAGCATTTAGCATGCGCTCTTATGGAGAGTGACTTAGAAAAGTTCCACCATTGCATAGATTTTTCCATAGTTATGATTCTCCACTTTTTCTAGCTAAGTGAACACACAAAACTATCCGAATTTTTCAAACATAGGCTCAATAAGATGCAAACATTCTTCTAGCACTCTGCTTTTTATGTTCAGTATGTGGCTAATTTCTCAACAGAAGAATGAAATTGGACTTCAACCTGTGCTGAAATGTGTGAAGCCAATAAGGCATATTTTGGCATACTGGATCTTGAATGCTGCCACCAAGGAGCATAACATGATATGAAACTGTATGTACATGAAAGAGATTTACATTACAATCACAACTCTTGAAAAATGCACATTTATGAACATTTTGTTTACCTTATGTAAATGGAAATCTACAAATCTACCTGTTTTTATATGCGAAATAGGTTAGTTCTAAATTTCAGTTTCCAGATTACAAAAGCAAAGTTTGCAGGGGATAATGACCATTTTCTATAAATTTACAAAATTTATTCAATTTATTCAGAAGCAGAATTTGTGGTCATTGTCCAGTTTTATTAGTCCTCAAAAATTGGTAGCTCCTAAAATCAGTATTTCAGCCAAAAGTATTTGTCAGTCAGGTCCTATTTTTTGTTAGACATGGAAGGTATATTTGACATAAACTCTAAGGATTGCTGAACTTTATATACTACAATGTGTAAATTGATGTAAAATATAATTCTATATTATGATAGACAGAACCCCTTTAACTTGGACTATTAGAATTATTAGTGTAGAACAGATGCAGAGAGATTGTGCCACAGAGTTAAAACCTCAGGAATGCAAGAAACCTTTTTTTCTTTTAAATAGTGTACTAGCAAGGACACATGCAGGTCTGTGTAAAGTCTTATTTCTCCTCATTGCGTACATATTGTACAGGTATGTACAACAAAGTGTTAATGGCGAGGTGAAGTATGTTATGAATGATGAGGAAAATAATTTCATTTCTATTTCCAATGGCAGTTTTTTAGATGCAAAATATGAACATACATGTAATAAAATGTGTAAGTATCTATTTATATAATGTAGCAGTTCTACAGAACTACCCTATGAAGCTAGAAGCATGAAGGTTTCACTACATTTACAATACTGTTGCAATCCCTACTTAAAATTACAGATTCACTAGGGCACAACTGAAAACAGTGTTTAAAAAATGGAATTAAATATTCAAAACGTATTAAACCTAATTATAAAAATATCAGCTTGAAAAGAAAAGTTACACATTGGACATGATATGTGAAACCTACACAGCTGTGGATTAGTGTATAACACAATTTGTGCATGGGCTGGGCACACCAGTTATTTTGTCTTTGTCAGAACTGATCAGACTTCATCTTGTAACTGTTGTTCCAGGGAAACAATATCCAACCTACAGCCTAGCTCTGTGTATTCTCCATTTGTCTACGTTTTTTTTTTTTTACATTTTCTAGAGGTACCTGAATGAGAATGGACATCAAATGCTTGTGTAGGTCTTCAGATCTAATGAAGACCTACTGAGAGCTCTTTTTACAATTTTGGCTGGAAAAGAAACCCACCCATAAATTAGCACAGAATTTAGTACCCAAAAAGTGGTAAAGTGGTTATTAAAACTAACCCATTATATATACTAACTCTTTTTTAGAGTTCTGCAATACCCATGCATCACACTCAGGCAATGCACATTCCACAGTGAAAATTGCAATCCCTTAAAACCCATCATTCCTGTCCTGAAAAAGTCATAAATGGTGTCATTGGCTGTGTTAGCTTTGCTGAAAGAACATTTGTACTGACCTCTAAACACACCAAACACAGTGGCTCCAATTATAATGACTTCCTTAGGCATTCCTTTTAAAGTAATTTCTACTCATCTCTCCTGATGCACCAAAGATTTTTCTCATCTCTCCTGCAATGATCAGTTGTGAAATGGACTTAAAATGAAGAAGTCTTCCCAAATTATTTAAATTTTCTATTGCAAAAGACTTCAACGGTAATTTCCATCCCTTGGTGTAAGCTTTTCAAGCTGGGGAAGGGAACATGTTTCAAATACAAACCTTCATAGTATCAAGTCCAAACGCTACACAACTTTTCGCATAGTGCCACAAAATGTCCTGCACAACCTAACTCAACTGCTGAGTCAGCTTGCTACTGGAACAAAACCAGTTGACCTAACTGATGGCATATGCGTACATCGTCAATCTTTTGGACAGCTCAGTTTTGGACTTGGCACATCTGGCAACATCCTGGACGGCTACTGTACCTGTATGTCCTAGTAATTCTTGAACAGATCCTGTCTTTCACCATGATGTGACAAAGAGCATATACTGTATAATCTGTGTTTAGCTCAAGTGTATACAGTAGTATACAGTTATAGAAGAGAAATTATTTATAATCACACTAACCGGTGTTATCCAGATGATGATGGATTCCATTTTGACACTGGTTTCTTTCAAGGTTTCTTTCTTTCTATCCTTTTGGCTTCATTATTGAAGACGAATTTAGAAATTGTATCCAGAATTTATATTTTTTTGTAAAGTTACTTTATGACAATGCCCACGGTTAAAAGTGGTATATAAGTATGAAACTTAATTGACTTAAACCAGATGATATAGCAAGACAATCAATATTTAAATGAGTGCATCAGACCTGCCAGTCTTTATGCATATTGCATATACTCTCTGCATTTTAAAATTGAAGTATGTTGAAAAGTAGATGTCTAATTTTCATAATAAAAATGATTGATGAGCAAATCAATATTATTGTAGGCATTTCGAAATGTATTTATTTATTTTGTTAAATATTAACTGACACTTTCTTTAAGCCCACTTTTCACCATTTCAGTTTTTTGACAAGTGGAAAGTGGGAGTTATGGGAGGGAAAGCCTGAATATGTCTGTCCTAGTGAGCATGAATGACTGACTCAATCCTGAGCTCTGATTACTGTCTCTGTGGAGTTTCACATGTTTTCCCTCTGTCAGTCTAAGTTTCAAACATGGCAAAAGGGTGGCCTGGCCATTACTTGTTATTTTAACCCTTTGTGTGAATGTATATGTGCAAGTGCATATACATGTTACTGGCTTCTTATCTTAAGGTGTTTCCCTGCCTTGAGCTCACTGTTCCTCAATCTACTGCAGCCCTAATAAGGAGAAAGATAATTATAGATAAAGGAGATAAATGATTTTATAAATCACAAATAAAAAGAAAATGCTGATAATTGGAAAGCTTTTCCTTTTACCACATTTTAGTTGTAGAAATAAAGAATATAGTGCACAAAGAGAGCAACAAAGAATTCATGGTTTCTATTTAAATTGCAGTGCTGGCCTGGAGGAATGTTTTATAGAGGGAAATAAAGGGAGTTTTTAACTCACAATCAAAAGTCCCGTCTTGACTTGAATGTCCTTCATAATTAAAACATACGTATAGTACACTGCCTGGCCAAAAAAGGGCGAAGTTATTGGCCTGTATCAAGCAAAGAAAACTCTAAAATTACTGAATTTGGTTTAAGAAATGTCCTACACATTATCAAATCCTGGAAGGATATGAGGCACATCACAGGAGTAAACCCAGGACATGGGGATCTGAATAACACAGCAGGCTCTGGAACTCTGTGGCACAATGCTGACCTGTCAACTTTGCAGAAGAAATGTGCCAGAAAAAAAAAATCATAGATGTCCATGATCATAGATCACTAAAACACTTGGCGGAATTGCGTCATAAAAACTGACAACAGAAATCACAGTTATGTTTAAAAGTCAAAGTAAGAGCATTTCCACACTCGCAATGTGACAAGAACTCAGAATTGAGAGTAAGCAGCTATGGGGACATAAGAAAACTACTGGTTAGTGAGGCTTCACTTTACAACTTACCCTATTCCAGAGTGATGTATGCGTCTGTGTATGAAGGGAAGTACATGAAGTGATGAACTCATCATGTACAGTATAGTGCTTCATTTGCTCAGGTCTCAGCTCAGCAACATTATGTCAATAAAATGAAGTCAGTTGATGACCTGAATGACCAGATTATTACATCAATAAATTTTTTTGCCCCACGTTTTATACCAGGTGCTATTTCTACCATTAGGCAGATGCCCTTATGCAGAACAACTTAAATTTTTATCTTATTATACATCTGAGCAGTTGATGGTTAAGGGCTTTGCTCAATAGCCCAACAGTGGCAACTTGGTGGTCGTGGGGTTTGAACACAGAATCTTCTGAACCCTCATCCAATCCTAGCTTAATCACTGAGCTACGGTAACACTTTTTCTCAAACTTTTTCAACCCTCCCCATTTTATCCATGCCTGTGACCAGCACTGACTTTTAATTCATAGTCATCGGATTTAAGGGGGGGGCGTCACAATATGAGAGTCAGTATGAAGGACTAAAATATCACATACTATGAGCCTAGACTTACTGTAGTTAAATAATTATATATGAAAAGAATGTATATATTAATTTATGATGTATCAATGTATGTTTTTCTATTCTTAGAGGACTTCATTAGTACCCTGAACTCTTCTTAACTGAAACGAAATACATTGAGGTGATACAATATGATTTAATACCGTGAAACCTCATATAGTTCAATCCACTTATATTGCATGTACTGAGACTGGTGAATCAGTCTGAACTGGTGACTCCTTACACTGTTTAAACTTTGGCTGGGGAGGATTGATCTGGGGCAAACGGTAAGCGAGCAATGAGAACGCAACATATTCAACATCTGTGTAAAGTGAAAGCTGCCAGGGGCATTTTGCCATTGAATCAGACACTGCACAATGCTTGAGGCATAGCCCATACCTTATATGAGAAACTGTGGGGTGAAAACCTATGTCTGCTTCCACAGAGACCCATATCCTCCTGGGTGAACCAAAAGCCCTAATGTTAAGCGTAATGAACATTAGCATTTTTATATTATTTAATGTTAGAGACAAAGTATGTGCAGTAATATCAAAATTTATATAGTTACCTATTAAAATTACTACAAAAAATTAAGTGGAAACAGTAATAACTTGCACAACTTGTGATTGTGTGTGCACAAATCATCCATAAAACTATGGTCACTGACAGGTGAACTGAACAACAGTGATCAACAACTATATACCAACAAACTGGAAACAGGATCATGGGCATCCAAGGCTCACCCATGCTTGCTAATAGGAATCAAAGGCTATCCCGTCTGGGATGTTCCAGACAAACGAATCAGATTCACGGAGACGTCACCCGCAAACCACCGCACCAAAAAGAGCCTCTGCAAACCTCTGCAAAACTGGCAAACAAGCCAGCACACATCCAGAGCCCATGCTCCAAGAGGTGGCACAAAGGAAACCCAAAACTTAGGGGGTTTTACTATTATTTATTATTATGTTTTCAATGCTATAGCTGATGGATGTATACATACTGTATACTCACACAGAAACTTGCCTTTTTAAGTTAATGTGATTTTAATTATCCTGTCTGATTTAAAATTTTATGTTTTGTTTGTTTATATCAGGATTTATATGGGATAAACATATATTACACTGTCTCATTTATATACAGTGAATGCAGTAAATGTGCAGTGGTTGCTTTTTTTTCTTATTAAATAAAATAATAAGAATTGTTCATTTTTGAAAACCTTGCAGATTTCATATGTCCAATTCCTAACCTACAGTCAACTGTAGGCTAAATTATATATCATGTCCTCTTAAAAAATAAATAAATAAATAGAATTAAAGTCTTATGCCATTTTTATGCAACAATAATCATTGTTATTTAGATAATTTAGAAGTTAAAGGCTGGGGAGGTTATTCTAAGTTCACCTGGGGTAATCTTCCCACCACGTTATAGACTTACATAGGCTGTGAGAAATTCATCTTTAAATTTTGCTGAAGTGACAGCCTTGTTATGTTTCTTTTCAAACAAGAAAGGGTTATCTCTTTATTTGGGATTTGGGATTTCAATAAAAATCAACAATTTATCTATTTCGAGAGAAGGTGTGGGTCAGTGGTTTAGGTGATGGATTGCTGACTAGAAGGTCCCTGGTTTGGGGCCTTGAAGCCACTGGGTTGTCACTGTTGGACCCTTGAGCAAGATCCCTCACCCCAAAGTGCTCAAATCAAGTGTACAATCAAGTGTCAAGCTGGCAACCCGACCCTATAAATAACTATAACAGCTATATATCCATCAGCCGATGTGCCGGGCACCAAGTAGATGGTGCTAGACTGTGTCAATAACAGCAAACAGTGTCATAACATACAATCACAACAATCACATAACAGTCTATCAGCACATGTCTGTTATGTATCCTGGGATGTCCATGTGGAAAAGGAGTTTAGTCTCATACATTGTCTCTTACATCATAATCCCTGCTGCAAAGGTGTGTTTTAATTTGGTGTGACCTGAATCACAACACCAAGAGTTCCTTTGTCTCATGCTATAAGACTGATCGCATTTTCTGTATCAGAATATAGGTACAGTAGTAAGAGTTCAAACAATAGGATGCAACATATTTTGCATATAAATGTTACTTAAGATGCAGAACTGCTTAGAATGTGTAGCTGGTTGCTTAGGGTTGAGAATAAAGCTCAGCCTTCATGCACAAGGGGTGCTTTTAATGTGTTCTTTGTTAGCCTACTACTCTTATTGGTATAAAGGCTTTCACACATTTAAAAAAAATATAATCATGTTCTCCTTACAGTCCTTCACACTTAAATCACTGTTTTCCGCTACGTACATCAGCCTCCATTCCTAGCCAGAGTGAAGGTGTAATTGTTATATAAGTATTGTTCAGCTGACCGGTAACCTCTTTTCCATAGAACTGCATGGTGTTAATGCAGTTGTCTCCAGAAATCTATCTGTAACTTGGGTGAACTGATAAGAATGAACAATAAAGTAGAAGAAAAGTAAATTGTATGTCCATCAGTTTGTCTGGTCATGAATTGTATTCTTGCCATCAGTTCTGGATTCCTTCAACCCCCACAGACCCACCCTGGTTTATTCAGTGCTCTACCCCATATACCCCTTATGATCGAAAAGCTCTGCAGATACACATGTTCAGCTCAGCAGAGCTGTCAACAGCTGTCCAATTTAGCGCAGCGTGCATGTGTGTGTATGTGTGTTTACGCTTGTCAGAATATGCTTGAGATTCTCATGGTATTCAGAGCACAACTCTACACTCTGTTCGACCTGGCAGCTCACCTTCAGCCATTTGACTTCAGCTACAAATACAACCAAGCCTTTAGCTGCTTAGTCATTATTAATTAATTTATTAATGATTAATATTAATAGTAATCATTATTATTATAATTGATAATAATAATAATAACAACAACAATAATAATAATAATAACAGCAACAACAACAACAACAATAATAATAATAATAATAATAATATAATAATATAATAATTGAACAATTATTTTATTATATATTGTTTTTAGCTTTTAGAATCTTCAAAAAAAGTAACAAGAATTCCAATGAACAAAGAATTTTGTTTTAAAATGCTGCTCTAAACTATTATCCTTTGTCTGACTAAAAATAGACATTATTCTATTCAAATTCTAATTCTAAACTGGTAAAGTAAAATCAAATGAAAAAATCCTCATGTAAAATACATATCATAAATATATTAGAAAGATCATGTATACCAGCAATCTGAAGCAATCTCGGAAAACTGACAAGAAAGAGAATTAAATTACAGGGTGTCATCGTTTGTGTCACCTAACACCATCTGTTATGAATCTTATATCATATGCTGACTCCACTTTATTCCTCCTGTGGCCTACTACAGTGTTTATATTTAAAAATTATATTGTGCATTATATTAAATGCACAAAAGTAATTTTTCCCAGTGGGAAGCACAGTGCTGTAGGTTAGGCACAGGAATTTTCCTCCACCTTCATCGAGATCATACTGTCTCTCTGTTTATCTCTGTAATCCTGCTCTTCCTGATTTGACCAACTTTTTATAAAATAATTAGCAGATAGATTCAACAAAATTTGTTATTATAAAAACTCGTTATTATAAACCTATTCCCTCATGTAAATGTAGCAGAGAAACGTTATTTTGTAAATTGATAAAGGTTATGTTTTTCTTACAAGGAAAACATGAAAATCATCCATTTCACCACACACACCCACACACACACACACACACACACACACACACACACATCGCTCAGCAGCTTACAAGTAACATGTTCAATTCATGAAGAATAGATGGAGATATAGGTTGTCCATAACAAGGCAGAGAAGAGACCTTTTTTTCCCCAAGTTGTGCTTTCACGATCTGCTGTGTATGCTGCAAAGATTTTTTCCCCATCATATTTTTGTCACCATCATATAAAAACAAAAGCATTGTAGGTTTGCTGAAGTCTTTTTGATAAGTCACTGCCCACCCTAAGAGCTGGTTGTCACTCTAAATATGAACATTTCCCTATGGACACGGAAAGGGTCAAAAGCAAAAGTCAAAATTTATCTCTACTAAGCTGCAATGTTACCTGCAGGTTCTAAACAAGGCACATTGAGCTGTAGACTGACACACACCCTATTGGTACATGATTCTAAATTTAAGTCTCTGGAAAGAATGTATGGGTCCTCTTGATTGCTGATCTGGTTCCTCCAGTTTTTATACCCATAGACTGAGCAGTTTTTGCACTGAGTTAATCAGCCTTTTTCTTTTTAAATATAATTAATATGTGCAGTTTATATGTACTGTATGTAGCAACATTTAGGACCGTATTGTTCTCTGGTGGACTAGCATTCCTCTCATGGTTTTTCTCTCCTTTGGCCCAGGATAGGTTCTGAATCCCCTGCGAAACTGATCATAAATAATTGGTTAATGAAGGTGAATAAACAAATTAAACTGTATTTCAAATATGGTTTGCATAGCGAGTATGTTACGTGTTTGGTCTCTAATATGTTCACCTGAAAATAAAAGAACTTGGGTTCATTCTTAAATCGGACACTAATTTGATAGATAGTATAATAAACACAGAAATGTTTGCATGTTGACATAAAGCCATGATGATAATATCATGTATGCAAATTCTAGGGAATTTCATGGGAGTAGTTTAAATCTGTGAGAATATATGGATTAAGAATGTGCTACATAAAACACCACAGTACTATTGGACACACTATGACGGCTAAAGCCAAGCGTGGTACAGTATGTCCTAAACAGTTTAGGCTGAAGTGAAATTGTTAGCTACATGTCTTGAGGCAAGGTAGGGAGAAAAAAATGGTTTCTGTTCTGAGTCAGGATGCCAACAGTCTGGCAGGGCAAGTGTGAATGAAGTAAGATACACTTTCTGGCTATACTCTGGCCCTGTAAACACAGGCAGCTCTGGAAGTATGAGGGAAACAGAATGACACACTCGCTCCTACTGTATGTATTGATCAGGAGTGATGCTCAAGTATCAAGATAATGCCTTAATGAGGATGCGGTCTGTGGTATAAGGGTGATGGAGTTACATGTGTATTTTTGTCTGGCCTTCTTGCAAATTAATTGAATAGTGTGAAGCGCAGCATTTAGAGAAGGTTGCCTTTTATAAAATATTGGGTCGCTGTGTTAAAAGTTGCACTAAAAGTAAAACTTGCTTGCTAATGAAGAAATTATTTAGTTGCAAATAAAACCCCTTTCCCTTTTAGTGGTGTTCAGTATACATTTTATTTATTCTTAATAAAAGCGAGTTTAAACTTGGGTGCATCTTGGCATTTGAGTACAAGCTTACCAGGAAAACAATATTATGAAGGGAAGTAAGTTTATGCTCTTTTGAAATTCATTTAACAACTTTGTGTATTTCAGCTTATCTGAAACAGAAAATGATCCCAGGGCTTCTGTACTCACTTCCACATTGGAAAATCAATCATATTCAGTCTTATTCAATCTTTGAGAGAGAAATGAGCTTCTAGGGATGACAGCAAAGTCATTAGTGCTGAATTGTGAAAACCAATACTTATATAATTGACGTAAAAAAAAAAAAAAAAACCCTGCCATCTATCTAGACTTGCCCAGAGTTTGTTTGCTGAAGCCTGTTGACCATGTAGGATTGATATTTGCTAAAATTGTAGTATTTGTTTCAGCATGTCCTCAAGCATGAGAGAGTCAGCATCTGAATCAATCAGTAACATACTCTTGATTAATTTGAAGATTGTACATTTGGTACAGTTTGATCACTTTTCTCTTAAATAAACTTATATTTTATAACATATACCTTTTCAGCAAATAATTTTAAATAAACCTTAATGTGTAATCTTTATGTAAACATAAATGATGCAGCATTACAGGTGACATTCATGAAATAATGTACACTGAATACATAAATAAGAACAAATGAACAAGACAGGACAAAAACTTTGTAATGTAAAATAAAGTAAATGCATGTTACTTAATTGTGGTAGAAATGATGGAAATACAGTAGGCCTATTGATATTTCATAATAAATCACACCTAGTTAAAAAGAAAAGATAAGTCCATGTGTGCTGATGATGAAAGGCTGTGTAGATATTAATAGCAGGTGAACAGCAGTCCTATGGCTTTTCATTTGATTCTTGAATAGCTTTTTCTTTGTAAGTAGTCTATTCTGTGCATTAATAATTAATTTCTCTCCCACGCTACCGAATTGTCATAAGGGTGGTGAATATACTTGTAATTATGTTACTTTTACATCTGATAGCCTAAAAAATCCCAAATATAAAGACAATCCGAACTGGATAGAAGAATAGATAATGTAATTCTTATTCAAACTGTTAACAATGAACTTTGAGCTATGATCCTTAGGGGCATCTTGGTCTGAACTAAACATCTAATCCTTCTTCTTGTGAAAATATTTTTGAACATGTGTACACTTTTGCAGTTCCTGTATGGCTCATATTTCATAGCAACATAACTTTGTGTAGGTAGCCCATACCTTGTCTTTATACTCTGATCAGCCATAACATAACGCACATCATGCCCAGTATTGTGTAGGTTCCTGTGCCACCTGGGCAGCTCTGATGTCTCGAGGCATGCCTCCACAAGACCTCTGTGGGTGTGCTGTGGGTTGCAGGTTGGGCCTCTGTGGATTGGACTTGTTTTGTCCAACGTTGAATTTTTTGGCAATTTGTGCTGCATTGGATTTTTTGTGGAACAGGACTGGATGGGCCAGCTATGGGTGAGACTTGGGTTGCCCATGATTCCTGTCATCATTTTAAATATATAATTGATAATCAGTGTTAATGTGTTAATGTTATGTGGTGTCAATGTTATGGCTGATCGGTGTAAACTAAGTTTTATCATCTGAGAGTACATTATACCACCATATAAGACAGCCTCCCATCTCATAAAAATATACACTTTCCTATGGTAGTTCTGAAAACTTTGTCTCATTCCATCTTGTGACACCATTGCATCAACCAGTAGCTCTCACGCCCTTCTACATTCTGCTGTGTGCCATGTTTCTGTTTATTATGTTATATTAACAGCTATCTTCCGATAAATAAATACATTAATAAGTAAGTCATATTTATAAGTTTATTAATTAATCTTAAATTCTGACAGATTTGATTATTTATATATTACTCTTCTTCACCTAAATATCTAATATGTTACCTGAATATCTTATATACATAACAGAATGGAATGGAAATCCCCCTAACCCTATTGGGTCCTGTTTGTGCTCCAACATAGGGCACAAATGCTGAAAATATTTCATGTGTAATTGCAATCACTGTGCTTTTGATGTTGTAGAGGGTCCTGATAGATTGCAGAAACTACTCAGGAATCTGCTGCCTACTTTTGACCACAATTATACCATAATATTAACACAATTTTAGTAGATAACGTTTTTAAATTACTTTTAGTTAAAACACTTAGACCTGTGTCCATGTGTACAGAATGTTTTATGAAAACTAATAAATTACTATAGTTGAAAAAAAAATGATGCAATTGTTTCACCTTTTTTCCCCCAAGCTAAAGTCAATTTATTAAGGTTTAGAGTGTATGTAAAAGTCAAATGGAGGCTGCCCAAAGTGGTGGAATTGACAAGTTCCACACTTCTTAGAGTGAATTTAAAACTAAAATGTTAATGAGCACCCCAAAAAAGGCACACTAGGCAACTTGTTTGTTCCTCTGGCATTTATTTACAGTCTCAAATCTGCTCTGAATGAAGGAAGGGTAATGAGGTGAAAGTGCCAGTACCCTTCAAGCAACATAACCAAGGTTAAGTGTGTTGACTAGTGGCAAATTTAAGTTTAAAATGCGCTCCCACCAGCACAATTTTCCATATGCAATCCCAGATACTAGTTTGGAATGCAAAATGCTGAACTACGCAGACAAATATCTTTGACAAATGATCAACTATTCAATTATGTTAGAAATGGCAAGGGGTGTCAAAGAGCAGTACAAGGATAATCCTGATGTTTAAGTCAAAAGGTTTTATTGTGATCTTTTCATTTCAAAAATGCCAAAAATGCACATATGTAAAAGCTTCCAAAGAATTTAAGCCTTAATTATGAATGCCTATACCATGAACAAAATAGTAAAACTGGGTTAGGACCCCACTTTGTTATCGGAACAGCCTCAATTCTTCATGACATGGTTTCCACGATGTGTTGGAAACATTCTTTTGAGATTCTGGTCCATGTTGACAGGATTGCATCAGATAATTGCTGCAGATTTGTCAGCTGAACATTCATGCTGTGAATTTCTGGTTCTACCACATCCCAGAGATACAATACTGAATTCAGATCTGCTGACTGGGGAGGTCACCGATGAGAACTTGTTGTCTTGTTAACAGTTTGAGACAACTTTGTAATGAATTATTATGCTGAGAGTAGCCACCGGCTAATTATGTGGCCATAAGGGGAGACACATGGTGAGCAGCTATATTTAGATAGGCTGTGGCTTTCAACTCGTGCATTAGTATTAAGGAACCTATGGAATGTCAATAAAAGATTCTCCACAGCACTACATTGCCATCTCTAGCCTGAACTTTTGACACAAGTCAGGTTGGGTCCATAAATCCATACTGTTAATATATTTGCCAGACATTTGGTGCGCCTGTACTCACTGTAACCTCAGATTCTTGTTTTTTGGTTGACAGGAGTGGAAACCAGTTGGATGTGTTTGGTGTTCAAAGTTGCATTCCAAAAGACTAATTTAGCACCAGTATCCGTGCAATTAACTAATTAATATATAATAAAGATGATATATTTTTCTATTTTATTCAAAGTGCATACTCTGAAAAGCCGTCTCTGAATAGAAGGAAAAAAGCCAAAAAGCTGGAAATTTTCAACTTAGGGGCATTTATGTAATGTGTGCTGGAGCCTCCTGCATTTAGAAATGCTTCCTGAATTGGTAGATCATGTAAATGTTCAAATTCAACTAAACATACATTACATACATGTGTATGAAAACTGATTTACTTTTAAGCACGCCACAGAGTTCATGTTAACAAAATATGATTTTGGCAAGTCAGTTAAGACATCTACTTTTTAAATGACATAATTGATTCTTTCATCAGTTGTTTACAGGTACATTATTTCACAATTCCAGTGGGTCAAAAGTTTACAAACATTCGGTTGACAAAAAAATGTATGTCATGTTTTATAAGCTTCTGACTAATTAACATAATTTGACTCAACTGGGGCGTGTACCTGTGAATTGATTTTAAAGCCTACCTTCAAACTCCATGTAAAAATCAAAAGAAGTCAGCCAAGACCTCAGAAAAAAAGTCTGATTCATCCTTTGGAACATTTTCCAAATGCCTGAAGGTACCATCTACTCAAACAATACTTCACAATGTAAACACCATGGGACCACGCAGCCATCATACCGCTCAGGAAGGAGATGCATACTTTGGTACAAAAAGTACAAATCAATCCCAGAACAACAGCAAAAGAACCTACTGGATACACTGGAGGAATCGGGTACAAAAGTATCTACAACCAGAGTAAAAAAAGACAGATATTGTCATTACCTGAAAGGCTGCTCAGTAAAGACAGCATTGCTTCAAAACTACCAAAAACTAAAATCTGCATATGGGGACAAATATCTTATATTTTTGGGGAAATGTCTGATGAAATAAAATTGGAATTGTCTGTGAGGGAAAAGGATTAGGCTTGCAAGCTGAAGAACACCCTACCTATGATGGGTTGAGGCCCCACCAAGGCGGTAACATGCCTCTGAGTACCTTGGCTCCAGGGCACTTACAACTCTCCACAGGATAAGTGGTACAGAAAAATATGAGGACCAAAAGGAATTCAAAACACACATTTTGTTAGAATAACTCTTCCTCTAAATTAAGGTTCTACCTAATGGAGTGCCCATCATAAGCAAGATATTTGCGCCATTGTTGAAATCAACTCTAAAATCTGCTTTGAAAAAATTCAGCTTCAGAAAAATTCTGAAAAAAAAAAAAAAAAATACTGTTGTACACACTTTTGTGTCAGCGGCCATAACTGATGGAGTCCCTCTACATGGTTTGTCCTCACTGCTGGTTTACCATTTTTTAAACTTCTTCATCCATCTGTGCACACTCCAATGGTGTCATCTCTGTAAATATTCTGTAGCCTTTTGTGGACCACTCCTTCATCAAGAACTCAATGACGGAAGAATAGAAGGAAGAGTTACTATAAATAGTTAAAAAAAAAATTCTATGTTTGATTAAATAAATAAAAAAATAATTACATTTATGAATTTCAGACAACAAAAAATCCCTTTTGACAACACATAATGCAGAGCAGTGAACAAGTTCTTGCTTTTTTCTTTGCTTACAGGCAGAAAATGCAACACTTTCCTCAGTATACATTCATACACTCTCCCGCTATACACTTATTCTGTGCAGGGTCGGGGCAGGCCTGGAACCTACCCCAGGGAATTAGGTATATATCAATTCAGAAATTATCTTGCCTGGGATTCATTTTGATATATCCAATGACAATGTCAAGGACAGAATAACATTGTTAACATAAAATGTTGCCCTGCCAAAAGTGTGTGAACTTTGTAGATATGTAGATACCATATCTACTTTCTCTGGTTCCAGATACAACTAATAATACTTGAAAATTAATTACTTTTTATTAATTTATGGAGATAGTGTTTTAAACAGCATAAACAGTTTTTTGTCACAACGCACCGAAATGTTGATGTAGATTCACATCCTAATGAGCAAGCAAGCGGTAACAGTGGCAAATATATAAACCTTAAGAAACCACATGATGAAGAAACCTAAAGAAGAACCAGCATGATGGTCTAACCTGGATTATTTTATTTTGCTTTATGCGAACACAAGACACAGTGAGGTAAGAACGTTTTATAAACAATTGCAAGGTGCAGTGTACAAAATTTACAGAATGATATTCACTGATACATTTACTGTTGCAGCTTATGTTTTTTAACATTAAAAACCCTCTGATTAAATGTGCATCTACCATGTATTAAGTTTGCAGCATTTTTTACATTGTGTCAATTACAGTATATGTAAAAAGTATGATTATTTTAATGTCACCCAAAAATGCTCTATGTGGATACTAACTCTCTTTTTACATCACTATCTCTCTCTCTCTCTCTCTCCTTAATTGAAAAAAAGCCAGGTTATACTTATATAACTCATTCACTGGCTATTTTATAGATCAGTCGAATTAGGTTTTGCTGCCTGACAAAATACTGACAGGCTTGTAATTGGGGTTTCTTAGTCTCTGTGAAAAGCATATTGATTATAAAACACAATTATTAAAATGCTGTGCTTTTTTGAGTAAGAAGATGACAGAAAAAATGGAAAAATAGTATACTTATGTTACTTTATTTGATGCTACAGTTTTCATCTATGCATAGTGTAAGGAACTGCACATCATATCAGACGTGCATACCTCTTGCATGCATCTGGGAGCATGACTCTTCTCCAAATTTTTCTTTAGTGTACCTTTAAGGTTATAAAAACAAAATGATGGTTTAGATTTTCTTATTGCAGCATCAGAGAAGGTGGGAAAGAACCATTAAAAAAAAACTTTAAATGTCATCCTCCAGATGCTTATCGATTTTTAAGATTTAATTTAATAGGATGTGTGAATTTCCCACACTCTGGCTGCAGACGCTGATGTCGGCAGCCTGTGGAATTTGTGAAACATAACATTGCTCATTTATTCTATCGATTTTAGGGACAGGTGATATTAATATAAAGCATATAACAGTAAAGATTTAAAATTTTACATGCATTCTAGGGGGTAAATGGAACCGTTATAGCCTTTTAGGAAACATATTTTTGTTCTCTATCTGAAAAATGCTTTCACACTGGAAAAAATAGACTGAGAATATGAGATTAAAAGCTAAAGGACTAATAAAAAAATCACAAACACTAGTGACTCTTTCTTTCTTCTTGTCTTTTTAATAATTTGATTTAACGAAAATTCCAAAGTGCAATAAAAATTTAGGAATACATTTCTGATTCCCCTATTCCCCATAAATCTACCATAGTGTAGACCATTCCTCCATTTATACATATTACATATTTTTATCATACATATTCATACATACCTACATATCTCCATACATACATATATACATATATATGCACAGTATTAAAACCTAGGGGGAAATTTATATTAATCAGTTCTTAAGGTGTGTGTATATTTTTTAGCTATTAATTTGGGGAATTTTAATAATTATTATGGTTGCTGTTGATATATTGTGTGCTCATTAAGTCCAGCATCATGTGTAATTATTTTAATGTTGAATATTTGCAGAATTTCACATTTTGCTCTCTTTTACTTAGATTTCCTTTAAGTAAATTATTTAAACTTATTTTTCATGAACAGATACATCATAGTCTGTACAAATGTAAAAAAATACACATCAACCCTGTATATTATATTATATTATATTATATTATATTATATTATATTATATAAAAAAGGCTTTTTGAAAAAATACACCCTCTCAATATATCTAAACAAACAATGAAAATCGTGCTGCTCATTTAAATGCATATTTAAAAAGGTTTTTACATAAATGCCTTTTTTTAAATAAAACTAAAAGTCAGTGTGGCCATTATTGTGACATATGTAAAACAGTGAAAATTTTATTCAGTTTTTCTTTCCTATCACTACAATACATTTTGAATGATTTACTGCTGTGTTGTCAATACATCACTGTAAATTTGATTTCAGCATTTTATAGCAATAGGTTATTGCAGCATAGAAAAAAAAAAACTAAAAAAAGATTATTTATCACACTGAATAAACCCACATCAGTTTTCTGACTACTAGACTACTGGCCTAGACTACCCTCGTGAAAGTCACATATGCGTGAAAGGAAAGGCTATTCACTGCAAAAAGCTGAGGCTTTGTTTATAATAACGTAAATTTACAGTCAACTGCAACCCAAATAACATACTAACGTTAAGTGTGATTTCACACCAAATTTCAACTGAAAACATTACAAGAATAGTCACTTTAACATATTCTCTCACGTAATACATTTTTAAACGTGCAATTATAAAATTGTTAAAACAGCAATATGTATTTAATTACATATTAGATATAATTGTTTGTAATTATATATTACATATATAACACGTAACAGGTAATTTGCTGCCTAAGAAACAAAGGGTTCTTACAACCCACACGTGCATGTGTAATGTTACTCTGAGTTGCATATAAAACATTAATGGCAGCATGATTCTTTGGGAGCTGGTGATGAAATTATGGTGTAACCTTTATCAATGTACTAGCAAACCAGTGGTGTGCTCTTGCATATCACAGATCAGCTACTCTAGACTACTCTATATATGTTCTCTCTATATATATGGTGTTTCTGTGTGTGTGTGTGTGTGTGTGTGTGTGTGTGTGTGTGTGTGTGTGTGTGTGTGCGTGTGCGTATACGTGCATGTCTGCGTGTGTGTAAATAGTATTTAACTGTTTAATTAATCTAATTTTAGCTACTGCAGCAAGACCTAGTTTTTAAACCTGCATGAATATAAGAAATATATACGATTTATTATTATTACTTTATCACTGAATAGAAATTAGTACAGGATAAGACTAGGTCCAGCCCTATGCTTAAAATATTGACATAAAGATTTATTCATTTATTCAAAATGAGTCGATCAAATTTAGGGACTTGCTGTGCATATAAATTGTATAATAAATTTAATCTTAATAATAAATTATATAATAACATTTAATAAAACTACTACTACTCATGATAACAATTATCATTATCATTATTATTATTATTATTCCGACTCATTCTCTATGACACTTATGCCATACAAGGTTGTGGGACCTGGATCGCAGGAGACTAGGCGCACAAGTTAAGATACATGCTGGACAGAATGCCAATCCATCGCAAGGCCAAATGTAGGGCCACAGTGCTAACCACTACAACACCTTGCTACCATTATTATTATTATTATTATTATTATTATTAATAATAATAATAATAATAATAATATAACATCCTTATTGCTGTTATACAGTTGCTATATATGCTGAATCATCGTGAACATTATTATTATTACAAGTATTTTTCAAATTCTAATATGTACAGGGCCAGTCAAAAGTTTAAACACACATCCTAATTTCATGGTTTTTGTTTAGTGGTGTTTTTTGTATTGGAGATAAAAAAAAAGGAATAACACATACGAAATTAGGTAATTAAGTAACAACAACAACCACAACAACGACAACAGTCAAGTTTGTTATTTTAAGACACAAAGGGCAGCTGTTCGGGAACAGTTCTTGCGAGAACAGTACTGTCAAGTGCATTTGCAAAAACCATCAAGCACTATGATGAAACTGGCTCTCATGAAGACCATCCCAGGAAAGCACAGAGCATACGTACAGTAGCAGACACACATTCATATCCACTGTTCAAATGAAATATATTGCATATTTTGGATGCAACCAAAAAAAAAAAAAAAAGAGGCATGTCCAAGTTTTGTGATCACACACACACACACACACACACACACACGAGCTAATTAATAAATTAGGATATTCAAACATCATCAAAATGGCTATATAAATACATAATAAACAGTCAGACAAACCAATCAGTAATCAAACCAATAAATAAATAAATAAATAGAAACCCTAAAGGGGAAGTCCCTGAGCGCCGGTCGTGTTTTCAGGCAGGTCAGATTTCAGCGTGATTTTGGGAGGACTTTTTAGGTATTATTGCACTCCTCTCCACCCCACCATACAGCACACAGTCTATACACTATAGAGACTTGATGTCCTGTATACCTACCTATGTGTCCGTCGCTCGTTTTAAACGTATTACAGACTGTCTGTGAGAGTCTGAGGCGTTTAGACACCATGCTCTGTGCCTTGAGCTCAGACAGCCTCCCCCTCAGGCTACACTTTCCTGAGACGGATTGTCACATCGGGAAATGAAAGTATATTTCCCAAACAAAAACTACTATTTTTTTTTCCTAGGGTGATTTTCACTTTCCAAACAATAAACTATAGGAGCGAAACTTCTCAACACGGAAGCGTAGGTTATGGACAAGAGTGCCAACAGAGTTTGAACACAGGCAAAACTCCAGCAGATCTGATGCAACACGCGTGCAACCGGCTGCCGCTCCAAACTCTACCGCTCCAGTGTCCTTCCTCACAGCCTCTCATTAACTAGTCCTCTCTGTCTCACGCCTTTACCCGGACTGTCTGCTTTTATTTGATCAGCAATTACAGTTGTATACTTTTCGGCAAATTAGTCCAATTTTTAATCATTCGCAAGAACTCGTTTTTTTTTTATCTCGCCTTTAATTTGCCCTCATATAACCGACAGACACGAGGATATAAATAGCTGCATCAATTAATAACACGTTATAACGGAGTGTTTCTAGCAGCTCACTTGACGTTTATTAGGCTACAGTTCAGAAAGAGGCGGATTGATATGAGTGGGTGTGATAAGGCTGTGTTTGTATAGGCGTTGTGCTCCCCGGTGCCTAAAAGTTTTACAAACGTTTTTTTCCCCTCCTTCTCTAGATCATCTTCAACATCAAATGGTTTAAACAAGACAGAAGCGATGCTTTGTTAATTTGCAGTGGAGTTTCATCTGCCGGAGTTTACCGAGTGGACAGGACATTTCAGCCCACATCAACATGGAGTAAGTGCACACTACTTGCGTTTCATTTCTTTCAGCTGTGATTACAGTAACCGCCCTAGCTGGATGTCAGTTTGCTGTTGTATTGTTCAGTTTTTTTTTTTTTTTTGCGTACGGCTTGTTTAATTATCTGTTTATTATTATTATTTTTTTTTTACACATACCGTTCAACGTCAAACTTTTGTGGTGATCATGTTTGGGCTTGGTCGTGTTTAAACTCTGGACTTTTGCTCGTTATAAAGTTACAACAGTTATGTAACCTTTCTTCAAAGATGTATTCTTGGGGATCACAGACAGCTACCTCCTTATAAAGATGACTTGTCTGCAGTTGTGTGATTAGGTTTTAAGGATGTTTTTCACTTCATAGCTGGTCCTGTTCTGTTCTGTAATCTGCTCTGTCCTGTTAAATGCCATTAATTTAATGCCTCTGGTGACAACTAGCGGCTCACTGACCACGTGACTGATCTCTGCTCCTTTGGCACGGATGATTTGTTCGTTCAGTCATCCAGCATATGTGAATCCTAAATCCCAAGTAACCCAGATGATTTAGACATTATATTATATTATATTATATTATATTATATTATATTATATTATATTATATTATGTTTTTTACATTTTGTTTTAATCTGATTTTGTATAAAAACAGATTGATTACCGAAATTAGAGGAATCATTTTATGATACTCATTTTAGACTAACTGGACTTGCTTGCTTGTAAACATGCAAATCACCAAACAAAACAATTTATGGAAGGGATTTCAAACAAATACTACACAAGCCACTATAATAACCATGCAGTTCAAAGGTTTGATTGACACAAACTCACAATTCATGTTTTTTTAATCCCTGTGTTTCATAGGTTTCAATGTTTCTTGTCATTGAGCTGTGTGAAGCACTCCTTGAGTTCTGACACATTTGAGTACACAATCGAGTACTTCAAGCAAATCAGAGAACATTGTGGCAGCATAGATCCTTTTCTGCAAAATTCCCCTCATTTGCAAAGCCGACCTCCGAATTCTCTCTTTCCCACTGGCTAATGATAGCCAATCCCAGAAAAGAGGGGAGGAGTCCACGTAGACGTACGGACGTACATTGGTAAGCAGAGAGATGATTTTTTTATTTTACCCGATAGTCGGTGGACACCGCACTGCAGTATATGTGTTAATGGCGTACCGTAAGTAAAGCTAATGATTTGATTTCATATGCTGTTTCTTTTATTATGTTTTGCTTGTGAATGCATTTCTAGCTATGGTTAATTGTATGCACAGTCTGGAATTCATTAATACTTCTCTGCTGCATAAAAAGAATTAGTTCGCAGGTATGATTAGTAATAGTAAGTCGAAGTGATTAGAGTTACTATTGCAAATTGCGCCATTCATGAGAGGGACTCAATTTGAGATTTTGTTTTCATTCTTCTATTTTTAATTGTAATTTATAATTAACTTTCATTTAATGTTTGCTTCGTAATTTGCAGATTGGATGACAGAACATTTTGACACCTACCCGCTTTCAACATCAACTGAATCGTCTCCTGGTTCATCGATTCCACCTTCCCCCTTGGAACATGATGTCCAGGTGCCCTCAGATTTGGAGGTTATGACCTCCCTCCTAAAGGAAGAACTTGCCCAACTTGAGGATTATTATCTATTTGAATCAACGCCCATGAAAGCAGAGAAATGGCAGAAATGCGATAAAAGCTACCAAACAATGTCTGCCCCATCATATTACCAGTTACCCTGCAGTTCCTACAATGTGAACCAGTCCGAATCGAACCCCAGGCTTGTTACCCTGGCAACAGGTGAGCTTGACCTCAGAGGGTTTTGTGGCAGTTCTGCTGGAAGATCTAAAACATCCAGACCTGCTCCTTACAGTTATGTTCGGACCCACTCCACCAGCCAAAGGATAGCATCAAATGGTTGTAAAGATGTGGAGGTTTTTGAGAAAGAGACTTGGACTTTCAAAGGGACTCATTCAGGTTATACAGAGATGGCTTTAGACCAGTGTGCTGTTGACAAGATTTTTGGAAAGAACCATATTGGTACGAAAAAGGTCAGAGAATGTGCCATATTGCTAAAGGAAGAAGAAAAGAGATGTTTCACTGAAGATGTTTTCTACAGAGCAGAGATGGTGAAAAGTTTTGATGCTGGTGCACCGCTTGATGCCCATCACAGGAGAGAAGGGCAAGTTCCTGGAATGAAGATGCTCGGTCATGGTCATGAAGCTGTTTCGATGCCAGTAGTGCACTGCAATGAAAATGGAAGTAGTCCTGCATTTAAACATCCAGAAGTAGCTGAGTGTTACTTTAGTCAGATTACTGCCAATTTAGAACCATATCATGGCTTTATGAATGAGGTAGATCAGTCAGTCCGGTCTGGGACTGTCGAGCCTTTGAATGGTGGTTACTCAAGCCATGAATGCCTTGTAGATCAAAGCTTTGACTGTCTGTCTGGAGACAGTGTTGGATCTTCTTTGGAGTTCCCAGCACAGAAACCAGTTCAAAGGCTAAGAGAGAACCTGTGTGTGTTTAAGCCGGAGGTCAAAGTAAGTTGCCTTGAACGGAGCCATGGAGAGCGCAAGCAGAAGAAAAGAGACCAGAACAAGACCGCTGCTTACAGGTATTGTGGCAGTGTTCTTTACCCCATTAATAAGGCTTATGTTAAAAAGTGAAATATAGAAATATTTCAGCTATTGGATGGGATGTTGTACTTTAAATACAAGTGTATGTTCAATAGATTCCATTCCAGTTATTGTATCGTGGTGACAATGGGTAACTATGCAAGAACATTCTTTGCCAAGTGAGGTTAAATATTTTTGCTTAGTTACGAAAGTTTTTTTTTTTTTGTACTGTTGTGATATTGTTTATACTTTGAAGTCTCTTTTAGCAAATTTTACATACTCACTGTCCTCACACAGACAACAACTGTAGGTCAGTAATACTGTTCTGATCTGAACATATTAACTCCAGGTATCGACAGAGGAAAAGGGCGGAGCAGGACTGCTTGGAGGAAGAGCTTCATGGGTTGGAAGGGAGAAACAGGGAGCTGCGAGACAAAGCCGAATCTGTAGAGAGAGAGATCCAGTATGTCAAAGACCTCCTGATTGAAGTGTATAAGGCTCGGAGTCAGCGCCTCAAAGAGGATTCCAGTGCCTAAACCTATTTAAAGCACCAGCATTGAAAGATCAGCTTTTTTCGGCAAGGACTTTTTTTTTTTTTACAAGCTCTGGTAATGTGTTTTTGACGTTCAAAGTAAATGATGACACACAAGAGAAAAGAGCTCTTTGCTGGGTTTGCTAAATATAATTTAGCAAATTATGTAACGAACACTGTGATACTAGCCATAGGCTGACCAGTATTCTTAGTATTCTAATGAGAGCTAAAGATATTATGCATTTGGTTTGACTTTTTTTTGTTGTTGTTGTTGCTTTTTTTTTATTACAATCTTCCGTGCATAATAAATGATTTATACCAAAAAAGGGAAACCAACAGCTATACTACATATGCTAGCTCAGATGTGTGTTTGTTGTGTGGGGCATGATGGTACAGCTTAGTGAGGACTTGTAAGAATGTGACTGCAAATAATTACTGCTATTTTTTTGCGCTGTAACTATAGAGCCCTGTAACGTTAAGTGTATTTCATTTAGTTTTTGACATCAACATTTTTGTATTTTCATATTTTATTTTGCTTGTGCATCTTTTTAACGATGCAGAATAGAGTTTTTTCAATTTACATTTACAACAGTGTACATTATCAGCCAATGTACTGTGGTTTGAAGCACACTAGTAAGCTTTTAAATTTCTTGGTAACTTCACTGGCTCAGGTACTGAATGCATGTCTGAAATATTAAAAAGCATGTTAGGTTACGATTTACTGCATGACTCATTATATGACTGCATTGTACATTATGACATGAAATAGACTTTGTTTCTTCCATCAAACCTTTATTGCTATTTTCTTGATTACAGGCTGCCAAATGATTTGCTCAGTGTGTAAGGCATGGAATTGCATTAATCAGTACGAGAGGCCGTTTGCTTTCTTGTGCAGGTTTGCGGCAAACAATCACTGTCATTTACTAAAGAGCTTAAAAAACGGTAGGCCTAATGTAATTTATATTTTAAAAATATATCCAGGTGCATATTAGGTCTGCTATAAATAGTTTCCTCATCACAATGCTGATGTAGGAGGAAAGTGTTGCAGGAAATCCTCTGTGTGATAACTGAAATGGGGATCAGAATCAAACAGCATAAGGATGAACCAAATTTGACATTTCTGTATACCGGTATTAAAAATTATTGTTTAATGTCGACAAATTCTCACGGTTATTTGTGATTTAGTCTCACTGGATTTCTTTTTGTCATATTCTTATTCTTAGGTTTCAACACTGCTTAGGATTATATTATGGTATCTATTATTATTATTATTATTATTATGTTTTATAAAACATAAATCAGAAATGTGTATACACTATGGTAATCCCATGTATTTTGATTAATTTGTGGATTTTTTAAATTAGTTGATTACTATTTTAAGAGAGAAATCTAATATAAAATATTAAAATATCAGACAAGTTGGATGCTATATTAATGTTTTGTTTATTACACTTGGTTTATAATATTATTTTTAAACATGTTGTAGAGCAGTGCGAATGAATCTCAGAAAAAAAATTGAATGCCACTCTAGTGGTCATAATAGCATACAATAACTTTTCATTTACATTTAATTTGTTACAGAAACAACCATTTATAATATGATGTGCTTGATTACATTTAATTCCAAGAAAAGTCACAAATAAAAAAAAGTCTAAAATTTATTATTTTTTTTTTTACACATCAGTGGTGAAAAAAGTAGAGAAAAAAAGGAACTTCATTTAAAATCACTGTTTTGCAGGAAACAGCCTTTTTATCCTGCAGTGACCCATTTGTAAAACAGGAGGAATGCTAGTGGAAGTGGATTGTTAAATTGTCAAATAATTAAAATAAAATACAATAGAATAGAATCTTCCAATTTGCTTTCTAAAAACACTTGTAGAGGATGGTCTTTGCAAACTCCTTTACACTTGCCAGCCAATGAACATGCAGAAAATCTTAAATAGATTGATGTGTATGAATAAGATAATAAAAATAATAAAATTGAATTGATTGCAGAGGTAAAATAATTACTAGTTAATAAGTTATTTTGAGTATGGTAAAAATCTGTTAGATTCTTTTACAAAATTTTGTTAAGATATGCACGGAGACATGGCCTATTAAAAATGACAAATAGTCTATTGAGCAACAGAAATCACGGGAAACGTTTTAGAGGGAATTTATAATATATAATTTTATACAAAAAAAAAAAAAAGCCTTAAATTGACAGTTCATTATTGTGGACATTATGCATAACCAGGCAAAAATCAATGAACACAATTTTTGTATGTTTAAAATTAAAGTAATACATTGTCTATTTAATGATGCAATATTTAAATTCTAGAAGCTAAAATGGTAATTACTGTAAATGAGAAATATCGCCAATAAAATATTACGTTCATGCATTAATGTGATCGGCTTATGTAGAAGCTGTTGAAATGCTGAATGCTGAATGAAAAATGAAAATTGGATGGAACTGATTTCACTTTCTAACAATTTTTGTTTCTTGACTTTCAATGACAGTTTGATGCAGCACCTAATTTACCCGCTAGATGTCCCTTTTTCTTATTTGGCGCTGTTTGATCAGCCCGCAGATTAATGGACAACAAACTCTGCCTGAATTATGTATTTATTTTGGGAGCCTTTAAATGAGCTTAAACTAAGGCTGTTTTTATATTATATTACTAGTTTATTATAGATTTATATATATATATGATTATAAAGGATTGGGCATCACTATTGGGGATGAAAAGTCAAGGAGGAATGCAGGCAGATGGCGAAAAAAAAAAAATCAGTCTCAATGGATGAAACCAGTTATACATTCATTTGCAAATAATATGAGACTTTGCTGTGAAAGTGTAATTATTTTCTTTTGCTTAAATGAAAAACGGTTCAGTTTAACATAGAGCAGGTTCATATGTTTAAGGACAGGTTTGCTTTACACTTTATCAAAATATTCTTAATAGTTAATTGATATCTTAATACAAGTTATGGCCGAAATCCTTAGTTTATTGACTATATTTAAATAAATAAAAATATATATTCTAAGGAAGCATTTTTTTTTTCTTCTGAAACCCATCAAATTGCTGTGGTAATTTGAACATATAATTTACCACAAATTATAAAAGAAAAAAAATATTAAACACATTTTCTAAATTACTCACTCACTCACTCACTCACTCATCGTCTATACTGCTTTATATTCTGTCACGGGGGCCTGGAGCCTATCCCAGGAGTCTTAGAGCATGAGGCACGGTACATAATGCACACTCTCACACACTACGGGTAATCTGAGAATGCCAGTTAGCATAATCTGCATGTCCTTGGACTGTGAGAGGAAACTGGAGTATTTACTTTTAATTAACTTATATCCTTAATGGTACATTCAGTTGTTTATTTATTTAAAGGGTAAGGGTAGCTATTGATATATGAATGAAAAAATCAGTAACAGGATGCTTTAAAATAGTCTTTAGATTAATCACAACATTTTCTTATATTCCATAAACACAGTAGCACACACACACACACACACACAAACACACACACACACACACACACACACACACACACACACACACACACACACACCTCTATATTATAAAACTTTATATATTCATATCAGAAATGTTATTTCTTATATGAATATATCAGAAATATGTGCAGTTATGAGCAGATTATATATGAATATATATATAATCTATAATGATAATAATATAATTAATTCTATATAATTATAATTACAAGTTTTTTTAAACAGAAAGTAAGTAGATGTAGGTAAATAGCTTTCTATAATTTCAGTCTAACTTGTTTCGCTGTCACTGCTGCTTGGGAATGCTAGCGAATGTCAACAGAGGTAATGTGTGGATTGTTGTAAAATAAGAATACTACATTACAAAGTGCATTGTCTTCTGTAGTACTATGAATAGGCCAGTTGCATTTATATTTACTTCATTATCTGATTATCTGCATTAACTTTTAACCAACAATATAAAGCATGGGTACATGGGCACATAAATATAACATCTGCATCATGTATCTGTGCATAATGGGAAACATGCGTTTGATGTCACAACCTTCCGATCAGTAACCCACAGCCTTACACAGCCAGAGACACTGTCAGTTTAGTTCCGCAGTGCTTTGTTGCCATGATTGTTATAAATAACTTTTTTTTACCAAAGCAAATATTGCTGGAAGATTAACCTCAAAGTTCCACAAAAACGTGCATATATTTGCAATTACAGTATGTATAAATATTACAAACATAATAAACAAAAACATGTAAACAAAAAACTGACAGATATCCATCTGATCATATTGCATATAGTTGGGGGTGTAATCGGTTGGTGGGGTGGAGGTGGGGATGGGTTATGTGCAAAAGAGAAATTCAACACACACAAATAATGAGTCCTGAACTTCCTTAAAATATTCTGAATAAGCCATGCTATATTTTTACTTAAATAAAACCAAAAACAAGCATTTTGATATTACTGTATGTTTCTTTTTTCTCTTTAAGAAAAAAACAAATTCTACAGTCTATCACCCTTCCTGTCTGATTGAGGATTTTGCCCATGTGCCTAGTGTATATTTTGAGCGTGTGCAGGAGAGAAATTGTGACACATAAAATGCTGTGGAAAAGTCTTGGGCCATCTCTCATTTATACATATAGAATTTGACTAAATGATGAGATTAAATTAAATTAATGTGACCAAATGTTTTACTGTGACAGGCTGCAAAGTGCCTACAGATACGATTTTTAAAAAATTGTTTGTCTTACAAACTCAGCAGCAACCTCATTTCCCTTCTAATCTGTTCTAACCACTCAGCATTCAGCATCACTAATCACTAATCACCGGCCTGATTATCTGTCATCAGGTGCGCCTGTTTTTCAGTGGTTAATTTTCATGCTTTAATGATTCATAGCTCACTGTGCATTGTGCCAAAAAAAAAAAAAAAAAAAAACATTCCTCAAATCTGGTCCTCAAATCGGACTTAAAATAAAAGCCAAAACCTGCCAAAAACGAGAGCCTAAAAGTCCAACAGAAATCCTGGAGAACTATTCCTCAAGAATACATTAAAATACAAGAAATTTTGTGTGTCCATTGGCTAATATTTCTAATTTTTTTCTGTCAATTTGTAGAAATGTAATATTTTGTGAAGGGTTTTGTCCAGTGTAGATGTGCCTTATGTATCTATATTTTTTTCACAGTGGACAAGTAAGTACGGCAGCTCTGTTTCGACCTTACTGCTTGTAAAGTGAGCACATTATTTCTGTTTCTTGGGCAGCCAGTTTCTCCTGTGTCGCCCTTTCTCCACAGCAAGACTGTGCTTACTCAGCCTGTACTTGGTCAGGACCTATCTGCTGTATATCTCAGATGGCAAAGAAATAGCCACTGCTAATTCATACTCTATGTTTAGGGCTTTTTGGGTTTTGGGTCTGACTTTTCCAGTGCTCCCAGAGCTCAGGAATTTGGGTAACTCTGATTAAACTTTGGTGAGAAGTGCTGGGGTGAGTCTTTTGTATCTTAAGGGTTCTTAATGTGTTAATCAATAAAACCAGTATGCTTTAAAAATATTTTAAAAAAACATCAACATCTCAAAAAATATTGGTTGCAGCATAACATTATGGCTGAATGCCATTTGGAACGAAGATTATAAAGTTGTTTAAAAGAAATAAGATTCCACCTGACAATTAAATTGGCAGTTAGCAGCCCATACAGCCACACATGACACACATGACAATTGGACCAAATTTTCAAAATTTACAGGACAGTAACAAGTAAGAACATTTTTCATGCTTGCTGTTCTCTGTGACAAAACATTCTCACTACTCTTAGGCATACAGGATATAAACTCATTCTCACTCATTCTCTGTACCAGCTGGGCAGAGTGCCAATCCACACAAGAACACACACACACACACACACACACACACACACACACACACACACACACACACACACACACACACACACACACACACACACTACGGGGAATTTGGAAATGCCAATTAGTATTTGGACTACTTTCCCAGAACAAACCACCAAGCATGAAAATAACATGCACACTGCACAGACCACAGGCAGGAATCAAACCCTCAACCCTGGAGGTTCGAGGCTACAGTTCTAAGTACATTTGTTCAATTTTGGTATGTTGTCACAATTGCTTGTTTTAGAGCTTTGAAGTTAACACAAAATACAGATATTTATGTTTGTGGACAAATATTATTCAATACCAATCTAATTAAACAGAAGTCTAATTTAGACTAATGAATAGATATACGATGGACTTTTAGTACACAAGTTGTGTGTATGGTGATGGATTAGGGTTTCCATGGTAATGGCTGGAGAGAGCATTTTACGATAAACACCATTCCTATCCAAATTCAACCCATTTATCCAGGTGTACAAGCTTGCATATAAAAAACCCCAGTGTTGCAGGTAATATCCTGACTGAGACTCAAGCACATGCCACAGCAGGGAATATGCCAAATTATAACTACTAATCCATCAAGAAACCTACGATATATTCTGTAGAAAAATGTATGACATAATTATGTTCGACAGAAAATGAGTGACAGTGAGTATGTTAGAAGAAGTTATATAGTGTCCTTTTGCAGGTCTAATAAATATTTTATGGACTATGAATCTTGAAGCAAAATTGTAGAGTGCTACTAAAGACCACAAAATCTAGTGAATATTCTCAAAAGTGACCAGCCCACAAAAACTTACAAAATAGGTCAAATAACTAATCTAACTAATAACTAATAACAAAATAACTAATCTAAACCAATCTAACTGACTACAGGCCTTGAAAGGATGGCCCTGACCTAGAAAAGGTCAGGGCCTTTGAGTCCACCATAAAAAAATTGTTGCAAAGCAAAAAAAAAAAAAAAAACCTAAGCTAACCTAAGGAACATGGTTAAAATTTTAACCAAGGAACATCTAAAATTTTGTTTCTTTCGACCTAACTTCAACCTATGTTGATGACCACATGCCAACCCTTGGAGACCTCTTGAGAGCCTTGTATTGAACAGTTCTTTCAAGTTTGTTTCAACCTCACACCACCACATTAAAGAATTAAAGCTATTTGATTAAATCAGCTTTGGTGCCTTAAAACAATTAACATGAGGTGGCCATATTATTTAAAACATTCAGCTTGTTTTTGATCATTATTGAGGTTCACACTCTCCTGAGTAATTTGACATCAATGTTGTGAAGATTGACCAAATGTGGATTTCACACATTATGTAAATTATCACAAACATGAGTTTGACATGTTTAAGTAAAAGTATCTAATTGAAGACCATAATCTGATTGCACACCTTCTTGATTTTACAGTATTTTTTGTCTGGGCTCACCAAGCACCCCATCCCCTAGTGCCACAGAGGAAGATAAAACGAATTGTGAGGTACAGAAATTTGAGTAAATTAAGTTCTCTTTTGTAAGAACTGACTGAGCCTACAAATTTATAATGGACAACATTTTTTAAAATGTTTTTTGTTGTTTTTATGTTGTGGGACGGCTGAGAATGCTAAATAATATAGTAGTATAGTTTGCCCCCTTTGAGTTCCTTTGTGGGATGAAGCCAAGTACTCCTCAACATGGCAACAGAAGCCTGAAAGGAACAAATATCATAATATCTGTCCATTGACATATGCAAAGTCTACAAATGACTGGCAACCAGAATGTTCTGACCTTTGGGGCCAAGTACTCTTTCTTCATATATTATGAACCAATGGTGATTTAGTGTTATTTTGTATTAATTTTTATTTTCTTTCTGTTATTTAGTTGTATTTTACTCTCAAATACAATACAATGTGAACTTGAGGTGGATTGAGCTGGTATCTTTATGCTTTTGATCTGTTCTCCTCCAGGCATGGTTGCACACAGAGGTAGAAAGTAACGAATTACATTTACTCGGGTTACTGTAATTGAGTAGGTTTTTTTTGTGTGTACTTCTAGTTTTTAAAGTAGTTTTTAAAATCTGTGATTTTACTTTTACTTAAGTATGTTTTGTTTGAAGTATTTTAATTCATTACATTTTAAATAATATTCGCTACTGAGTAAAACAAATGAATGAAAATGCAAAAAAATAATAAAAAATATTATGCTTTGTAGGGGGTGTCCAAATCCAGTCCTGGAGGGCCAGTGTGGTAGTACCTGTGCTGGTAGTTTGTAATTCACCAACACCTAAACACACCCACTGAAGCTAGAAATTAACAGATTAGTTAAATCAGCTGTGTTTGAGAAGAAGAAGCGCCAAACTGTGTTGGACACTGGCCCTCCAGGACTGGATTTGGACACCCCTGGAAATGGTTCGTTGCGCTCGCGTGTGTGTATCGTGTCCTGGTCGCGCGCCGCTCCAGACTCCATTTCAGGTTTTCTGACTGTCCCCACATCTGCATCTACTTGACCTTCCACACGGTCGCTTCCGCCCTGAGAGTGACGTCATCAACCAGCGCTACCATATATAAACCGGAGAGAGCGGCGGGAAAGAGAAAAGAGATTGTGTGTGCGTTGCTATTTGGTTGTGGTTTCTTGTTTTGACTTTTTGCCTCCCATTGAGTTTGATTATTGCATTGCCCCTTTGGTTTGGTTGGTCTTTGTATATATTTGTAGATAATTTCACTGTACGTTTGTGCACTCACCAGTAGTAGGGGCGTGGCTGCCATTTATTTTGGGAAGAGGGAATTTATTCACTGTTTTTGGTTTAGGGAGTCAGGGAAGGTACCTGTATTTTTGTTTGTTTGTGTGTGTGTGTTTTTTTTTTGTTGTTGCAGGTAATCTAGCTACTAAATATAAATACTATTTAGTTTATTATTTTGACCTGGGTCCATCCTGAATCTGATCCTCCTCCTGTTTTGTGTGTGTGTGTGTTTGTAAAGCAATTCAAACCTCATTATTTCATCAGTTAATGACTGGATCTAGTTCTTTCTGTCATATACCACCATTTCCATACAGTTTAAAATAGAACCCTGAACCATTCTTTTGCTGGACGGCCCAACCCTAGACTGGGACATCACACCATATTTAAGTGACCACTTTGATTTTCAAGCACAAGAAAGTCAACAGCTTTATTATGCGAAGGTGTTCCTTCAGTTAAAAACAACTAGTTTGAGATTTATATCTGCTCATCTTATTTGAACTACGCTAGAATGCCTCATCCCACTCCCGCTGTTAAAAAAAAAAGTAACCTGGTAACTTTTACTGTGTAAATTTTTTATAAGCTACTGTGTACTTTTACTTGTAGATTTTTATAATGGTAACTTTACTTGTATTTCAGTAAAATTTCACTGAAGTAACAGTACTTAACACACAATTTTAGTACTCTTTCCACCTCTGGTTGCAAAGTAGCACCCTCATTCTCAAGCAAGATTTTAAAAAAGCCTTCAATATCCTTCCGTTCTCTTTGTCCCTGCATATTTGGATGATGTGCTAATTTATTCATCCACATAGAGTGATGTGTGAAGGGACAATGTCAATTAAAACTCCAAACATTTCATTTGGGGCATAGTGGGCCTTTGGGCATAGTGAAGTACAAATGCCTGAGACTTTGGATTAGCTGCGGCAAAGAAAAGTCAAGACCATTGGTTTGTATCTGTGACCCATAACAAATTAAATGATACATGCCATTTTGTGGTTGGCAGGATATTAAGGATGGCTGGTGATTCATGCCTAACTTCTTATCTTTATCTTTACCCCTCTCAGATTTCACCAGGAATGGGCAGCCAGATCAAGTAAAGTGGCCACAGAATACAGAATGGGAGTTGCAGGCATTAAACTTTTTGCCATATGGTCCTCTGTAACTTCTGTGTCAGTATGTGAACTTCTGCAGTCAGTTTAGCGATTCGGTGTGGTCTCATTTCTTTATGCTTTCCACTAAAATGCCCAAATTAGTATGTTTGGATACAGTACTGAGATACCTTTAAATTTTTTGATGAATCACGCTCTGGAAGCATGGTCATGCTTTAATTTCATACAATACAAACTTTTTTTTTTTACGCATTGTGCAGTATTCCCTGTGTGTGTTCCCTATGATGGATTGGCATTCTGTTCAGGGTGTACCCTGCCTTGTGCCCTAAGCCTCCTGGGATAAGCGGTATATGGTGAGTGAGTGATTGTGCAGTAACACCATCATGGCCCTTACTGTATCCTGTTTAACTCCCTTAACCCTCTACTGCAGTGTCTGAAACATACATTCACACTAATGTACAGTATGTAGTAATATCATATAATTATGTGGCTAGATAAGATTCTCTCTTTTTTTTAAATGGGGGATAGTGTGCTCATGAGTCTAAATGATGTGTCTAAAACAAACTATTTCCAAGTATTCTAGACACATGAAATGTTATGTCATGGTCTTAATAGTGTTGGAAGGTATTTTAAAATGCAAGACAATGATCTGTATTCTTTAAAAAATAGTCCATGAGTGAAATATGTGCTTTTATTTTCATCAAGGGTGTGATTCAATCTGGAGTTTATTATACTGTCCATACCTGGTTTTAAAATGTGACGATATCTTAAGAAATGAAAATATTTGCTTTGATAATGTGCGCAAAAATGTAGAAATTAATGAGTGCTCATGTATTAGTAAAAAGGAATGGTTTTGATGGAGAAGTTTGTATATTCGTTTGTCATCCTGCAGGTGGCGCTCAATGCTGCAATAGAGAATTAAGTAATGCAAAGCATCTGGGTGGAACAGGTTATTTACGTCACAGAGTACACTCTGTACTTCTCATTTTCTTGTTTTCCTGCTCTAACACCCTCAGTTCCACACAGGAGTTGGTGTGTGCTGAATTAGAGAAAACATCAAAATGTTCAGCACTTAAATGGAAGCACAGACATTTAATAATATTTGATCTCTCATTTTGAACCAACAAAGTTATGTGAGACAGTTGCCACAGATTGCAGATTGCAATACTTTTTGCAATCATCACATCCATTCTTTTTTGTTTGTTTTTGAAAGCTTATCCAGTATTAACCAAGAAATGTTCGTGACAAGTGCTTGGAAGACAATGACGTGCGAAACCACACACCACACCACAGCCTAAAAAAATGTCCAAACAGGAAGCTTCAATATGTACCAGCCTGTGTGATTTTAGATGGTGCCAAACTTGTTTGGCATCAATGCAGGTGGAGTCATTTACACATAATCGCCTCCAGGTCTCTATGTTTGCCCTTTTCTTTCTCACAACTGTAGTCCGCCCAGGATCTCTCCTGATGTCAAATGACTGCCCTTGATGAAAATAATGTGTCAGCATAGTTAAAAAAAAAAAAAAAAAAAAACTACAGTATATTCATAATTTGATTACATGTATTGCCTTAAACATAAATGTACACATAGATGTCCAAATGTGGTGACATTATCATGACTTTTATTAGGTAAAATATCGATACAATCCAATGAATTATTATGAATTATGAATTGCATTCTACACAAAAGAACAACAAATGCATTACAAATTAATTAAATCATCAACATCAAAAGAAAATTTCCTTTCCAGTTTATTAAAAAGAGAAAGAAATAGTAATTTATGAATAGTAATTTATATATTAATAACATATTACAGCCAGTTTAAGTAGTTGTGTATTTGGGAACCTGTGCTCTAGAGGAATCCTAAAAAAAATCTATGTATCTATCACTCTACCATGGGAAAACACCAAGAGAGAATAGAACCCTTTGAGAATGCAAAGAACCTTTAACTATTCAAATAATTTTAATCTTATAGGAACCTTTTTTTTTCTTTTAAAAGTGCAACCTTTATAGCCAACATTTATACCATAAATGAACCCCAATACCATTATGTACAGGTAGCAAATCTAAAATAGTACAGGTGCCAAGACATGTGTGTGCTTAGAGCCCAGGGATGCATCAATTTCTCATCTTTAGCACATCCTTGACTCATTTAAAGTCTTCCTGTACTATGCTCTGTATTCACCAAATATCAGAATGGGGAAAATGTGATTGGTCTGTGTGACTTTAACAGTGGAATGGTGTTTGTTCTGAATGGGCCAGTTTGAGTGTTTGAGAAACTACTGATCTCCTGGAGATTTCACTGACAACAGAATCTACTGTACATAGAATATATATATAAAGAAAAGTCAGAGATCAGAGAATTGCAATAGCTAGTAACTCAAATATGCACTCTTTACAAACATGCTGAGCAAAAAAGCATCCCAGGATACATCAAACCTTGTGGTGGATGTGTTACAACAGCAAAAGACCACGTCAGGTTCCACTCCTGTCAGCCTAAATCAAGAATCTGATTTTCATGTGAGAAGAGAATAACACAAAACTAAACCATTGAATTGACATTTACTCTCCAGTTTAGGTGATTCTGGGCATATGATAGCTTTAGTGGTCAAATGTGGTCTTCTGCATTTGTGGCCAATCCACTTCAAGGTCCAAGTTTTATGCATGTTGAGATTCTTTTCTACTCACCACAGTTGTAAAGAGTGATTAAATGAGTTAATTTACCCTTTAAACTTTAACTAATCTGGCAAATTTCTTCCGATCTCTTTTATAAACAAGGTTTTTTTCTTTTCACACTATTATGTGTAATTGCTAGAATCTGTTGTATGTAAAAATATATATATAAATAAATAAAAATTGATTACTTAATCAGCTTGTTTGACACCAGCAACCATACCATAATCCAGGTCACAGAGATTATATTTTTTTGTCATGTGGTTGCTATGGCACTATTTGGGCCAAATGATCTCTGTGCAGTATTCTCAGCTAACATAGGTAGAATTCAAAGTAATGATTCAAAAATCCTTTCCATTAAATAAGGAAAGACAAATTTTCACAAAGGAGCATCACTCAGATGCATGCATGCTGTTTTACATTTGGTTACCGTTAAGTAGTGCACAGAAAGACAACATTTTTCATATTCTGGACTACAATGCCATCAGTTCCTGAGACATTCTCTATCACTATGACTCCCTGAAGGTATTTTTAAGTTAGATAAAATAATAGAGATAATATATTTACTTAATTATGTATTATTTTATATTATTTATTTTATAATACACTATTTAGCCTTGAAGCTAAGCATTACAAATTTAGTTGATGTTTGTTACTCTAAACATGCAAATAGCACAGAAAATATAAAGTCTTATGACAAAATATTCAAATAATCTTATGTTAATACAATTCTGTATTTCTGTACCATTTCTAAATTGTCTTAAACATAATGTCAGAAATGTACGTACACATAAATGCGTAAAATCAAAGGTAGTTAAGCTTACAAAAAAAGGCAGTGTTAACCTTTTTTATATTTTAAAGGTAAAATATCCATACAATGCAATAAATTAATATTGCATTCTGCACAAAAGAACAACAAACGCATTTCAACTTAATTAAATCAACACAAATGGCATGACTGTTCAAGCAAATAAAATCAACAACTCTTTTTTGAATCATTAAAAAGAACAAGAAAAAAAAAGAAAAACACAAACCAACTCCCGTAAATTACTTACAGGTGAAAATTAAATAATATATTAATATTACTGTTTAAATGTTTTAAAAGTAAGTGTTACAATTTTTTTCTACTGAATTTATAACATAGGATTTCAGCACTCATACTATATGTAAACCCTCATTCGAATAGCATACTACAGCCTATCTGAGTTACACAAGTAGTTGTGTAAAATATAAATAAAACAATAAATAGTGCCAAAACCAGAATTGCAAACATGTGCTCTAGAAACACACTAATATGTAGACCACATACCATTATGTACAGGTAGCTAATTTAAAATAGTACAAGTGCCAAGACATGTGTGTGCTTAGTGCCCAGTGATGCATCAATTTCCCATCTTTAGCACATCCTTGACTCATTTCAAGTCTTCCTGTACTATGCTCTGTATTTATTAAATATCAGAATGGGGAAAATGTGGTCTGTGTGACTTTAACAGTGGTATGGTGTTTGTTCTGAATGGGCCAGTTTGAGGGTTTGAGAAACTACTGATCTCCTGGAGATTTCACAGACAACAGAATCTACACAGAATGGTTAAAAAAAGAGAAAAGTCAGAGATCAGAGAAGAATGACCAGATTGCTCTGCGTTTAGAGAAATTCTACTGTAACTCAAATACGCACTCTGTACAAACATGGTGAGCAAAAAAGCATCCCAGGATACATTAAACCTTGAGGTGGATGGGCTACAACAGCAAAAACCATGTCAGGTTGCACTCGTGTCAGCCTAAATCAAGAATCTGATGCTCATGTAAGAAGAGAATAACACAAAACTAAACCGGTGAAAACTACTCTCCAGTTTGGTGATTCTGGGCCCATGATAGCTTTTAGATTCCTGTTCATGGCAGACAGAAGTGGAATCAAATGTCTTCTGCAGCTGTGACCCATCCACCTCATGGTCGAAGGTCTATACTTTTCTACTCACCACATTTGTAAAGTAAATGAGTAAATGAGGTACTTTACCCTTTATACTCAAACAAATCTGGCAATTTTCTTCTGATCTCTTGTATGAACAAGTTTTTTACACCCACCAAAATATCCCTCACTCATTTTTTTTCTTTTCACACCATCATGTGTAATAGCTACAGTAGAATCTGTTGTATGTAAAAAAAAAAAAAAAACATGGACATCTTATTTGATACCAACATCCACACCATAATCCAGAGAATCACAGAGATTATATTTTTCCCATTCTGATGTGTAATGTGAACACTTAACCTTTACTTTGTTTACGTAATTTGTCATGTTGCTATGGCGTTATTTCGTAAATGCAATTTACTTAGCATTCTCAGCTAACATGGGTAAAATTCAAAGTAATGATTAAAAAGTCCTTTCAATTAAATAAAGTAAAGACAAGTAACAACAAGTAGACAACATTTTTCATATCCTGGACTACAATGCCAGGATTTCCTGAGACATTCTCTATCACTATGACTCCCTAAAGATACATTTTCAGTTAAATAAAGTGATTTAACTGATATTTACTAGATTTTATAATGTATCATTTCTTATATACTATTTAGCCTTGAAGCTAAGCTTCACAGTAGCTGTTTGTTACTCTGTTTGTTCTACTCCAAGTAGCACATAAAAGATAAAAAATGTAGTATCTCATGACAAAATATTCGAAGAACCTTGTGCTAATATCATTCTGTATTTCTGTACAAAACGCATTGACGTCTTTTTGGTTTTTGCTCTTCGAGCACAAAAATAAAAAAAAATCCTTACCTAATAAAGTGGAAACAAACAGACTTATAGGTCACTACATATAACTTTTTAAAACTGATTTGCTATTTTAACATAACAAACGGTGGAAGTTTCACAGAAACCAGCTGACTCACAACCATGTTATTAGGAAAAAGGACTCAAAGGAGCCCTTGTCACACTAACTTGCTCTGGTTGCATAATACATAGCTTTAACTATACCACAATAAAACTTTCAAATATACCTGTTTTCTGTGGCAGGTTAAAACTTGTATTCACCCAAAAACATTTACCGTCAGGTAACAGCATTGCCATGTTTGATCGACACCCGCCATTCCTTCTCAAAGTAGTTGTGGAACTGGACTAACCACTTCTAATTGACCAGGAAGACAGGACAATCACAGGCAACAAAGCGTAATTTCTTCATTTCTGTACAGGATAAAAGAACAATATCATAGACAACCCTAGATGAATGTTTAGTTTTGAAAGCTGTTAAACAACTTCCTTCTAGTTCTAGTGCCTTTGCTGTCATTGATGTAGTGAACATGAAGTGTTCTTTGGAGATTTGATGAGGTCTCTTGATTATTACACTACAGTAAGTAACAAGCTAATATGATTTCATATTAATTTAGCTAAAGGGCAGATGAATTCTTATTTAGCCTATACCATTGTAACACATCAAAATGTCAGTTTAAGTTTCTGGTTCTTCTGGTTCATTGATTAGAAGCTCTTGATTTGTGAGACTGAAAGAACTAAGAACTAAAAAACAGATAATATGTACAGTAATTTATGACAGATGTAAGACCCATATGCCATAGTGCCACCCAGTCTTTCCTTACCAAACACTGCCGATTGCATTCCATCTGCAGGAGACACTTGAGGGTTTCCATCATCTGCTCCTTACGTTGGGAATGCACCCTGGCCTGGCCCATTGTCACACTCTTCTCCAAATCACCCACTATGCTCTTCAAGGCTACTGATGCAAGCTGCAGTGCACTGAGCCCTGTAGAAGAAGTATCACATACTGTATGCACTCATATTACACTTAACAACCATATTCCTGAATTTTGCATAAACAAGGTAAAAACATGGACTCAAGACAGACTACCCCAAAAAATTAATGTTTGGAGCATGACAAACAACAAGGTGAAAAACTCATAATATGAATCTAGCTTCATCACGAGTTTTACCTTTAAAAAACAACTAGACTGAGTACTCACTAGTTATTAAGTTTTAAATGTGTATGCAATGAAATGTTAAATTACTGCACCAGAACAGAGTCTAATTATTGACAGTCTTTTTTTTTTTTTTTTAAATAAAAAAAAATATCTAAGATGCTTTGCTCTGGATTAAGTTGCTGATTTAATAAGTATTATAAAAATCATTTAAACATACCATTTACATCTCTGGCATCCAAATCTATATATGTTCCATTTTTCATGCAGCTTTTTAAGACCTGTTAAGAGCAAAATCTTTCATGTAATAATCTATTCAGGGTAAAACCACATGATCATGGTGTAGAATATCTGTGTATGTACTGTATGCATCATGCAAATTATTTACCTCTAAAACTTTGATGTATCCATATTCTGCACAGATATGGAGGCATGTCTTTCCATATTTATCCCGTTCATTAACTTTTGCTCCGAGAGAAATTAAGTCAGCAACCACAAGGTGCTGATTCTTCTGTGCAGCTATGTGGAGAGGTGTCTGCAAACACACACACACACACACACACACACACAAATAGTTTCAACAACTTTATTCAATGTCACCGTCACCTTAATGCCTATCCCAGGAGACTTGGTGCCAATCTATCCCTTATGCAATGTCACAATGTTAATTTTCTTTTATTTAATTTTTATTTAAATAGTTTTTGACTCAGATCTTCTATTGTTGCCTGGAATTACAAACCACTTCATGTCTTCTCTAACACATTTTCAATGGTGTTAAGGTCAGGATTCTAAGCCTGTTTGCTCATTCTTCCAGAACACACTTTTTTTTTTTTTTGCCTAATGAATCTTGTACTGGCCATTAGTAGGAATAAAATCCATTGATGTGATAAACTGGTCAATCATTACATTCAGGTGGTCAGCTGACATTTTATTGTGACATAACGTTGCTGAGCCTAAACCAACCAAATCAATTGACCAACTGAAGCAGCTCCAGACCACTCCAGACACTGTGATTCTATTACAGTTGCCACTATGCATGATGGACGCATCAATGCATGAGCTTCACCACTTATATTGACACACCCATTGATCTGGAATAGAGTAACTCTAGTCTTATCAGACTAAATGAGCATTTTTACATTGCTCCAAAGTACATGTTCCTTTATGTTCCCTAGAGCAAACTGGCCCTTTTCAAAATAGTCTCAATAAAATGGCTTTTTCATGGTCATACAGCTGCTTAGTCCTGATCCTGTGATTACTTGCCACACTGTGTGTGGAAATGCTCTTACTTTAACAAGCATTCATGTGATCTCAGATTCAAATTTCAGATTCATATTTTTGTTTTAAGCTAGTGTTTTATTTGAACTTGAAATGTTGAAGGATAATGTGCACATGCATAAGTCTTTACCAAATATCTCACGAAATGCAAAACCAAATATGAATGCAGTGGAAAAATGTAAGTCTCGTCTTATACATGACTTTTCCGGTATTTGTCTTTTTTTTTAAATTATGTATGCCTCATTCTGTTTTATGTCCTGTACATTCTTTGCTTCTTCACCATAGGTTTTTTTTTTCTTGTTTACATCTATAAGCTGCTTTGTTTGTACTTTACATGTTAAAAGGCCTCGCTTGGTGGGAGAAAATTTAAAATATCATTCTTAGAATAACAACAATGGAAAATGGGTTTGACACGGTGGCATTATGTAAACAAAGAATTTGAGATTAACTTGAAGACAGTGAAGCAAGCATTTAAAGTAATCATTGACCAAACACACACACACACACACACACACACACACACACACACACACACACACACACACACACACACACACACACACAGACAGATTACAATGCTGTGGAAGACAGTTGTCAAATTTCTCAGAGTTGCTCCTGCTAAACTGGTTCCTGTAGGCCTGGTGACCAACGTCACAAATAATTACCAAGCAGGGATGATTACTGAGTAAACACAACACATCTATGTTGATTCATTATTTCATCTGGATGGGGTGCCTCACTCACACAGGAATGACAATTTGGAAATGCTAATTACTGTATACTGCTCTGCATGTCTTTGGAGACAAAGCTCGGAGAAAACATGCACTCCACAAATACACAAACCCAAGATGTGTGCAATGTCACTATGCTAACTACTATGCCTTCAGTAACATAGTTGGTTCCCTTACTGGGTTGTTGTTTGTAGCTGGCAGGACCTGAACAACCTAGTGAATACCCACAGAGACACCAGGAGATTATGCAGACTCCACACAGAGAATAACCCGAGCTCAGTATTAACTCAAGGACTTTGGAGCTGTTAGGCACCAAGGCTCTCCACTGCATCACTTTCCTGACCACTATCATATAGTCTGGTTGATTAGCTGCCTAGCTGTTCTGCATGTGGGGCATAAACTAGCTAGGTAGTATAAATAAGCTGTGCTGTACAGCAAAAAGAGATAAAGACCGTTTTCAGACTTTCACTGTGTGTCTGTACAGTACGTGTGAGACAAGAGAATCTTATATATTGTGCATAAGCTTAGTGTGTCATAACATTACCTTTCCCTCTGCATCTTTGATGTCCAGCTTGTTTAGATCTGTCATCCGTCTGGAAATAACATACACAAGAGATTGTTTTCCCTCATCAATGGCTCGGTGGAGGAGTCTGTTAAGGAAAGAGCGGAAATTGCAACAAATTGAGAAAACATTGGCAATTTTACCCTGGTACTGCAAGGTTCACTGAATATCAATAATCGTCCTCCATAAAAAAAAAAATCAGTCATCATGTAAGAAATGTGTTTTTAAAGGAATAGTCGTTTATTTGTTTCTATTCAATTTGTCTCATGAAGGCTCATTATCAGAAGGATCAATAATACTGTTGACTTGCTTTATCAGGAGAACTAGGATCAGTTATACTATAACTCATTTGATTCTGAAAGTTTGCTAATCATTAAAGAAAAATCTCTATCATTACAAATGTTATATTTACCCATAAACCATTCAAAAGTCCAACCAGGCCTTTTGATGAGACTTGATGAAAAATAATGATGAAAACGTGTTAATGGTGCAAACATTTTAAAAGAGGTCATAAATCCGTGAATGAGCCAAGGTGACTCAGAGCCCACTGTAGTCATTTCTGTGAACGTTCAACAAGTGGAAGGCTCTCAGAAAAAGAAAAAAAAAAACCCTGCTGTGATCACCAAAGGTGTTTTTGCAAGACAATGCTCAAACTCATACTGCCCACTGCACCCTTTGTACATTACATGAACCCTGCTGAGAGTTGTTGCCGATTAAAACCATACAGTATTAATCTCCTCCATTTCCATATGATTAAAGGACTTCCTGCGAGGCCAGTAGTGATGATGACATGAAGCAGGAAGCATGATAATGGCTCCACTGGGAGTTTTTACTCTCATAAATGTATTCTGTTATTCTGGACAATCAAAAGTCATGGTTTGACGGTTTTTAAACAGACTATGTACAAAATTGTTCATTTTATTTCTTTCATTTCTTGCAATACTTTCTCATAATTTCGGTCCTATAAAATCTAAGCAGGTTTTAAATTCTGTAAACGCAGGCCAGGTTTTTTAATGATCTGGGTGTGTAAAAAAATATAAAATTATGATTAAACTCACGATCTGCCGTTGTCATCCTGAGTAAGAAGCTCTTGGTTGGAAATATTGTTCAGTAGATGCAACTCCTTTTCCAACTGGGTCCAGAAGGATGTCATGCTGTTCCACTGCTCCTGCACTGAGCATGAATTTGACTGATTTCCTATTTCATATGATGAACCCCACCAATCCATCATAGTGCTGAAATAAATTTCTTGTGGGCATGGAACATGCACTTTACTGTCACTTGGAGTGCAGCTTGTTTCATTATCTGACTCCCCACTGGTGATTTTGACCTCGGTGTCTGTGAACAGAGAAGCAGTCTGGGAATAAGCAGAGCAATAGAGTTCCACAGACTGCATCGGAGACTTTTTAGTGGCCGCATAACAACTTGGCATTGTAGGTGACTCATCTGAAAGCCCTTGCTGAGGTATGTTCTCAAACCAGAAGTTGTTTCCCAGCTCTGAGGAAAATGTGGGCAGGCAGTTACTTGACTGTCTGGCAGTGCAAGTCTTAAGGTCTTCTTCCAACACCTCCACTATTATGCCAAGCTCTTCCAAACCTTTTGTTTGCCAGTTCTTCTATAATACAGACATACAGAAAATCCTTTAATAGGTGGTATAGCAGCACATCTACATTTTATCCAGAGCAGTAGTGATTGTCAGATTAGAATTTAAGGAGAATACACCTACCAGCCTATTTTTCCGACAACTACTTATGTTCACTCGTTTTTTGTCTCCTAAAAAGAATTTTGATATTATAAATAAATGTTTAAAGAGAAAACATATGGTAAATTTCATATACTGTGAATTTATTCCAACCTTTTGATCCTTTTTTTTCTTTCTTCTATAAAAAGAAATGGAGAAAACAGCTAGTGAGACAAACGTGTCAATTTTCATGTTTATTTGATAGTGTTAAAAGTAAAGAGAGTTACTAATACCTGCATGTCTTTTGGGTCCATGCCCTTAGCTATGCGAATATCTCTGAGCATGTCTTTTACTGGCATTCTTACTCTGACACCCAGGTATGTCCTGTCTGGTTTTTTCTTCTGAGCCTTTGTACCTAGAAGAATATATCTGTTAACTATTGTAATCAGTCTCCGTAATTCTGATAAGAAATATGGTAGTAGACATCTCTCTTAATAAGTCAGTGGAACACAGCAAGATATTTTGTGCAGTTTATTAAGACTTACAGTATATAGCAGGTTTTTGTAACCAGAGACTGACTCTATCATATACAGACCATTGTTCACTGTATATAAAGAAACCATTACCACAAAAGCAAAAGTAAATATAATAGTTTAGTTTAAACATCCTTTGAACAGGAAAACAGATATATTTTACCCACCTTTTGGAGAAGACGATGGCTGCTCAGTATTTACAGTAGGGCTACATACTTCCACATTGAGTGCTGTAAGAGCTGATGTTGGTGACTTTGTTCCATTCATATTCAATGCCAGTTCCCCAGGAATAGGTGAATGGTTGTACACAAAGTCTCCATATTCTTTCTCTTCCCCCTCACAACAAATCCTTTTATGTCCTGTGTTCTCCTCTTGACTCCTCACCATGTTTAGCGTACCTGTTCAGTGTTGAGCAAGATGCTGGATTTGTTTGAAGCAAAGAAAATGTAACAATCCTTCATTGAAAAAAACATGCATCAAAATATTGGAAAGGCATTTTTATGCCATCATTACTGTGTGTGTGTGCGTTTTTGAGAGAAAGAGAGAGAGAGAGAGAGAGAGAGAGAGAGAGAGAGACAAAGACAGAGAGCATAAGAGAGAGAACGTATTTATGAAAGGTTGGTTCCTGCCTGGAATGACTTGTGAAGGCGTGACTGAAATATAAAGCTAAAAGAATGTTGAACAGCCTGCAGGGTTAAAAACATTTCTTGTTATGACAATGCACCAAAAGGAAAAAAAAAAACTACACAAATGAACCAAAGATATTATAAAATTTAATCAAATTTAATTAAAACAGTTTACTAATTACACGTGACCCCATTAATTGAGGTCACATGTAATTTGTGTTTAATATGTATTTAATATGTAATATTTATTTACAGCACAAAGCCCTGCTGATGACTGACAGGAACAGCTTGAGACTAGATTTTGGTGACGCAAGAAGGATGTTTTAAATAGTACTAACCAAATTCTGTGCTCTTTCGAAATGTACTATAAATAAAGCGGAATGTGTCGTAAATAAATCCAATATAAACATTCTCTTAAAAGGTATGACAAAAAAAGGAAATAAGTACATTTAAATGTCATTTGACACCAGGACATTAGCAAAATATCCTATAAATGCTTTAAGTTGCAAGGTGGGGCCTCCATGGATCAGACTTGTTTGTCCAGCACATTGAGCTTTCGGCAATTTGGGAGCCAGATCAACAACACTGAACTTTTTTCCATAAGGTGGCGCTTAGTGGTGCACTGTCTTTTCTGACACATTTAGGGGAAATTAGCTTTTCTTTGGAATCAGACTAGACAGGCTAGCCTTTGCTCTCTACAGGCATGGTAGATCATGGTAGATCATGGGCAGACAAGAAATGGTTCTTGTCTGCCCATGATCCTGTCACCAGTTACTGATATATAAACGAACACTGGTGAAAAACAATTTTTTGCCTTTTCATTTTTTTTTTTTTTTGTTTGTGGCTTTTTAAATTTAACTTGTTGACCATTGGTTGGTGAAATCAAAATTATTTTATCCAACAAGGTTTTTGAAAATATAATCATAATTTACACATTACCAATAAACATGTTTTTACAGTAGCCTAATTCTGTCAGTAGATTACAGTAAATAGCATAAAATGAAAATCTATCTAGGGGTACAAACCCTTTGGTCCACACACCAAGTAGTTTGCTTTTTCAAGGCAGAGAGAGATTTGGAATTCAGCCTTGTGTTTGAAACCGGTCAGCTTTTTAGCTTGCTAGCTTCTAACATTAGCTCACATTCACATTAACTAACAGCATTGAAAGATCACAACACAACATCAACAGTTTAGAGACAATTCAGAACAAATAACTAAGAAAGCAAAAACATTATCATATATATTTCTTGCTAAAATTGCAAGTAATTGTACCTAGCCCCTCAAGGAACATGGGTGATTGGAAAAAAAATAGTTTTGAAAAAAGAAAATCTAAGGAAGAAAAAAAAGGGACATAGGAGAAAAAGAAATCGAGACCACGTGACTCATATTTCTGGCGCCAAAATACAGAAAGGGCAAGCTCAGAGTACAAACAAACTTTTTGTGAGATCTCCTAGCTTTTTTTTTTTTCTTCACCCATATCATGTTAGCCTATTTTTTTATGTTTAGGTCCAGTAGAGAAAATGGAGAAAATTATTCAAATGCTGTTGATCTCTGTGGAGGAAAGCTCCTTAAATATATCATGTCTCTGGGCCGTTTCATTAAACTTTAATGTACTGTAACTGAATTAAATTAGTTTTACTGGATGAACGGACTATTCCCTAGTTGTGATTCTGTTATAATGGACCTCACATTAACCATAGTTAACCAAAAAACACACTTGCTATAGAATGAAAACATACAAAATGGCATGGTATTTTCAACCTCTCTTATCTTTTTTCCCTGTAATATTTCATTTCAGATTTAAGCAAAGAACATGAGATGTTTAAAACAAAGTCACATCCTGACATCTAGTGGCAAAATGATTTTCCATCAATAATTTTTTGCCATATTAAAAATGATAATATTTATAAAAATTGTATAATATATAACAAATATAATAATATATTATTTATAATATAATGACAGAAACAAAAATAATATGGGACACATATTTATATTGAACATCAATAATTTTGAGTTAACATGTCTTTAAAAGGTTCAACCGATGTACATTTTATCACATAAATACTTCAAATTTCAAATAAATTACATACTATAAATAAACTCCACACTCACAAACCAGCGGTAACTTTGCACCCTGGATGTACGTGTGCTAACTTTTGAGACACAGTGCTGCCACAGAGGATTGACAAAAAACCATTCACGATAAGCAATATGGAAAATGAGTGAATAAATAATTTGTCCTACTACTGATTCAAAAGAAAAATTATAAAGTGACATTACAATGTAGAGTTTTAATTTGTAATTTGTAACATTGGTTCATATTTGATTATATAAACAATCAATTTAATAATCTACAGTTATTGCTGTAAGAAATTAAATTAAAAATTTTGTTTAGGCAAACATTATAATTATAGTCTATTTCACCTAATCTACTCTCTTCGTGCAATATTATGAGGGGAAAAAGGAATAATCCTGTTATTGAATTTCACTAGGCTGCAAATAAGTAAAAATTTAAGTTAAAGGCCCAAACAAATAAAAATACAGTATGTGCCCAAAATTACCTAACATTCATTTACTTTAACTAGGTCAGTGGACATAGAGTATCTTTGGAAAACTTGAACAAAGAAGGATAAATTCACCCTACATGAGATGCAATTCATGTTTATGCATTCATACACAATTCATGTAGTCCCATCATGCCCCATAACCAAATATGCTGTGCCAAATCTCATTAAACAATAATAAAAATATTAAAAAATAAGGTAAGCATGATAGATAGATAGATAGATAGATAGAGAGATAGATAGATAGATAGATAGATAGATAGATAGATAGATAGATAGATAGATAGATAGATAGATAGAAGAATGGAAGATCGTACAGCTGCAAAATGGTAACCAACTCCATATTGAAGTTTATACAATGTCGTTGCAGATTTGGCCAAACAGTTTTGTCCATATAGTGTATATATGTATAAAGTACCCCCTTTAATTCTGTGTTTTTGTGATTGTAGTCTTAGTAATAGGCAAATACAATCTCAGATGAACAACATCATATAACTTTTTCAACTTGGAATTTATTTAACAAAAATGCAACAAAGAACAACAATAACAACAACAACAACAAAAACAGTCAAAACTGAGTACTTCCTTCCTGCTTCTACAGGATGCAGCTTATCCACCCTTAATTAATTGATCATCAACAGGTGTGCAGACTTTATAAAAGCAGAAGTTTTATCAGTCTACTGGTCTGAAGCATTTAGTTGTGTCTTAATATAATGCCAAGAGGGACATACATAAGCAATGGTCTTAGAGAAGCTGCAGATCAATATGGAAAGGGTTATAAAATTGTTTCTGAACAATTAAGAGTTCATTGTTTTACTGTGAAAAGGGTTATTCACAAGTGGACATTATTCAAGACAGCTGCCAATCTTCCCAAGACATTTACCCCAAGGTCAGACCGTGTAAGGCTCAGACAAATACTTTAATAATAAATGAAGTGCTAAAGGACTCACTGAGCATGTTAAATGTTAAAGCACAATGACAGCACAATTATAAGAAGGCAGAACAAGTATAGTTTGTTTGAAAGGGTTGTCAGGAGAAAGCTATTTTTGCCTAAAAAAAAGCATGGAAGCATGACTGTAGCTCACAAAGATGCATCTAAGCAAACATCAAGACATTTGGAGTTTAAGAGGTAAATGTAAAGCCATCTATATGACAGATATGCTTGGGTTAAATTGGGTCATACAACAGGGCAATGATCAAAAGCACATTAAAATGTCTGTAAGAGAAAATAATTAAGGTTTTGGAGGCCTAATCAAAGTCCAGACCTCAACCTTATTGAAATGCTGTGGCAGGACCTTAAAAGAGATGTGCTTAACGCTCAAAAACCCCAATGAAATGAAGCAATGTTGTAAAGTAGAATGGACCAAAATTCCTCCACAACAATGTGGAGAGACTGATAAGGTCATAAAGGAAACAATTCTTTTGAATCTACAAGTTATTTGTTAAATACATTTGTTAAATAACTAATGACAAAATATATGTTGTTCATCTGAGGTTGTATTTGCCTCATACTAAGACTCACTTTGGTGGAATAAGTTATATTGGAAAAACCCCTTAATTAATTTTTATCCTTTCTCTATACAGTACAGGTATGTATGAGCATACTGCATACAAAAAGTATCCAAGCTCTTAGCTGAAAAGGCATGAGACAGCCAGGTATTTAATCAATACATGTAAGAAGATACTATAAATAAGTTAGTTTATTTACAATAATTACTAATTACAAAGTTTTTAATTAACTGGTTCTGCAGTTTTAGACAATTCTGACTAGCACTTAAATGTTTCTGATATGAACCTCATTCATTACCATTTTAGTGACTAGCAGTTGGTTTTAAGGTACCTCTTAAGAGTTTATTCTGCAATCAATTTTTTTTCGACCTGCCGAAACTCCAAGACACACTCAGAGGTGCATTACTTTTGGGCAGCACTCAAAATAATAATAATTAAAAAAAAACATTCCTCGCTGAGAGTTAGTTTTTTCACCCCATTAAAACGCACTATATTTGAATCTACAAGAGGGTCTAAGAAATCCATGTTTTCTCAAAGTGTATAAGTGCTGGGATCTGTGTTGGGGATTCAAATAATATTTTCATGCAGGCTGTGCTGTCAGCCAAAAACAGTTTAAAATGAAAGCACAGCTTGATATTACAGTGAGATGTTTGATCTTTTTATTCATTCAAATATTGAATTCCACCAAGAATGATGAATAATATAGGCACTTTTGTTAATATTTTATTGCCCCATTTTAATGACATTTTAAGGGAAGCTAAGCTTCCAATATGATCTGTAAGCAGTTATACTATTAATACTATGCACCCAAGCTTCAAATGAGAGACTGGAATTGGTAATCTGAGATCATATCTCAGAGTGAAATCTCAGAGATCATTCTGGGATTTCATTTAGATCATAGAGTTTTCATGTATGATCTAAGTGAAAGTCTATCCAGACTTACTACATAATAAAAAAATAAAATAATTCTAGCTGTCTCTAGTCCAAGCTGAAGTACTTATACCTTGTCAGAATTACATAAGAAGGATGCTGTAACTCAATATCCAGTGACAAATATCCTTTACACATTCCACACATCCAAGCTTTTAAGATGGTGTTTGTGATTTGGCTTTGAGGTGAGTGTGCTGTGCATAGATGTGTACAGTATCATCAACATACTGTAGCCATGGAACTATACCAAGATTACTAGGAAGCTAATACCATGTTTATGAATAATTGTACCTAAAGTTCATATAATGAAAGAGCAAGGGGCCTGAAAAAAATCTTGTGAAACACCACCATTACATTTATATTTATAGGTTCACATCTACACATCATAAATTAACTCACTGAATCAGACTTGAGCCAGGAAAAAGCCATTTTTATGCTCCCTAGCAAACGGAAGCCTTTTTCTGACAGCTTCACTGACATGTTTTTTTAAATAGTTTTTTGTTTTATAACACGCAGCTGTTTGGTCCCAATCCTATGTTCTCATCATATTGTGTGTGTATGGAAATGTATGAGGCGAGTTTGCATATATGTGTGCAGAGAGTTTGTATATATGTGCGCGCGTCTCATAGGTATGTGCGCGCGCATTTCATATATAGTTGTGTGAGCAGTTAGTAGTATATATAGATGTGTGACTGTTTCATATATGTGTATGCAAGTGTTTCATATGTGTGTGCATGAGTGAAGTTTGATTTAAGCCCTATACGGCGCCTCATAGAAATGCTCTTACTTTTACTATTAAACATAGCTATCATGTTTACATTAATCAGAGGTGGAAAGTAACGAATTACATTTACTCGCATTACTATAATTGAGTAGTTTTTTTGTGTACTTCTACTTTTTAAAGTAGTTTTTAAAATATGTAATTTTACTTAAGTATGTTTTGTTTGAAGTATTGTAATTCGCTACATTTTAAATCATATGCGCTACTGAGGAAAACGAATGAAAATGCAAAAAATATTATGCTTTGTATAAATGCTTCGTTGCGCCTGCCGCTCCAAACTCCAGTCCAGGTTTTCTGACTGTCCCCACATCGGCAACTACCTGACCTTCCACACGGTCGCTTCCGCCCTGAGAATGACGTAATCATCCAGCGCGACCATATATAAAGAGAGACGCGGGAAAAAGAAAAAAAGATTGTGATTTTGGCGTTTTGGTATTTCGTTGTGACTTTTTGCCTCCCATTGACTTTAATTTTTTACTTTGGTTGGTCTTTGTATATATTTGTAGATAATTTCACTGTATGTTTGTGCGTCACCAGTAGTAGGGGCGTGGCTTCCATTTATTTTGCGAAGAGGAAATAGAGATAATAGGGAGTCAGGGAAGGTACCTGTATTTTACTTTGTGTGTGTGTGTGTGTGTGTGTGTGTGTGTGTGTGTGTGTGTTTGCAGGTAATCTAGCTACTAAATATAAATACCATTTAGTTTATTATTTTGGCCTGGGTCTACCCTGAGTCTGATCCTCCTCCTCCTGTTGTGTGTGTGTGTATTTTTTTGTAAAGCAATACAAATCTCATTATTTCATCAGTTAATGACTGGATCTAGTTCTTTCTGCCATATACCACCATTTCCATACAGTTTAAAATAGAACCCTGAACCATTCTTTTGCTGCACAAGAAAGACAACAGATTTATTATGCAAAGGTGTTCCTTCAGTTAAAAACAACTAGTTTGAGATTTATATCTGCTCATCTTTTTTGAACTACGCTAGAATGCCTCATCCCACCCCGCTGTTAAAAAAAAAAAAAGTTACTCAGTAACTTTTACTGTGAGTACATTTTTTGTGAGCTACTTTTTACTTTTACTTGAGTAGATTTTTATAATGTTACTTTACTTGTACTTCAGTAAAATTTCACTGAAGTAACAGTACTTTTACTTGAGTACAAAAGTTTAGTGCTCTTTCCACCTCTGACATTAATAATGTCAAACAGGGTATGTCTATTTTAAATCACCCTTTGTCCAGTTGTATGCCTGCATAAATATTTCTGCTTTTAGGATGTCTTACAGATAAAATTATCAAGAAGCTGCCCGTGGTGCTTTTAGATTAAATTGGTAGGAGGAAAAATTGTGGACAAGAAAAGTTAATAAACCTCAAAGGTGCTTTGAACTTGTGTGATGTTCATTAGTCTAATCATTCCAAACCAGAAAACAAGTTAAGTAGACAGGTAAGAAGGGCAATTTTCAGACAAGTGTCTCAAGACAAGTCTTCAGATACAGCAGTGATGGGATTACTTAACTGAGGGGGTTTGCAGAAGAAACTGCCATGTTTAAAAATATGGAAACATTTAGAAAATATTTTTTGGTCCCATGAGCAGGTCAGACATGAGAAATTATGAACAGAGGGACAACAATTTCCAGGTTCGGACCAATATTCACACCCACTCCATGGATTCCTAGAATCCAGACGATTCACACGATTCTAGAATCTCTTGCAGCCCTAAGAAAAAAACTTGCAGAGGCCTTTCCTCTCACTCAGTCACTCACTCATTCATCATCTATACCGCTTTAATCCTGTATTCAGGGTCATGGGGGACCTGGAGCCTATCCCAGGAGACTTAGGGCACATGGCAAGGTACACCCTGGACAGGGTTCCAATCCATTGCAGGGCACAGACACACACACACACTACAGGCAATTTAGGAACGCCAATTAGTCTAACCTACATGTCTTTGGACTGTGGGAGGAAACTAGAATACCCGGAGGATACCCACCAAGCACGGGGAGAACATGCAATCTCCATGCACACAGAGACGGGAATCGAGCCAGGCCGGGGATCATACCCGGACCCTGGCGGTGCAAGGCGCCAGTGCTAACCACTACACCACAGTGCTGCCCAGGGCCTTTCCAATCAGCATTTATTACCACTTTCTTATAAACACCAAATACAGTTCATTGTCAGCACATAGGGGCCCCGTACTGGCCTGGGGCCCCAAGCATTTTCCTGACTTGCCTGCATAACCTTTGACACCAAGATATGCCCACCCTTACCTCTAACAGGGGCAGTTTCAAGTAAGTGCTTGAATGTTTGTCTTGCAGTGAGACACAAATGTCTCTAACAACCACATCCATGCCATTTGCTGTTTTGCATACATTTACACTCAATATGCTTAAAGCACAACAGTAAAAATACTTTCAAATGAATCTATGCTAATAATATTTCTCCTTTTACTTTAAAATAAAACAAAGAGCATTCAGTTACTATTGTAGGAAATTACTACAAATCATGAAATCATAGGTGGATAAATTCATTCAATTATCATCTTTCCATTAAATCTTAAGGGCTACATTGATCAAAGTACTGGTCAGATTGTTTGAAATGCTGTCTAAAATATATTACTGTCCACTGAAATTATGATAATTATCATCATGTGATAATTTGGGCTTTAATCGTATTGAGTGTAAATTGCCAATTATCATGAGCAAATATAGCTGTCTGCGTGCACTCACTGAATTCTCATTGAGACTTAATTGTTTTATTTCCCAGTGATATCTGACTTTATTATCCACACAACTGAATTTAGATTATTTATTTTGTGAATTGATTGTAGGGTGTGTCCATATCCTTGCTGGTAGAGTATAAGCAAAATTACATTATATCATAACATAAGTATTCCCCTAGACAATATTCAGTTTTGAATAAACATTTCTGTAATAATTTCTTACAAGTTGTCATTTTAAATCTTTACAAAACACAGGTATATTACACAGTCATTAATAACAAGATCTTTTCAGAGCAGGGGTAGCTTGGTGGTTAAGATATTGAACAGCAGAATGTCCAGGGGTGTGCAAATATGCAGTAAAGTGTCATATTAAAGTTGCTTGTGTGCATATTTAAAGTGTCTTATGTGCATAATGTCCATGAGTGTGCAGGTGTGCAGTGATCACTAGTGTCAGTGAATGTCCAGAATGTCCAGAGTGAGTGCAGAAACATGTGTAGATGTGCAAAATGGATCAGTACTGTGTGGTGTACTGATTAAGAGAACGTATCGCCTGCGGGAAGAAGCTCCTCCTTAGTCTCTCTGTGTTGGCCTTCAGGGAGCGGAATCGCTTTCCTCAACAGAAAGAACAGTCCATTGCTGGGATGACTGAGGTCCTTCATGATCTTCCTGGCCTTGGTCCAGCACCGCTTGCTGTAGATCGAGTGCAGATCAGGGAGCTCGGTGTGAATGCGCTCAGCTGATCGCACCACCCTCTGAAGAGTTCATCTGTCCTGCATGGTGCTGTTCCCGAACCAGGTCGTTATGTTTCCCGTTAGGATGCTCTCTATGGTGCAAGAGTAGAAGTTACTAAGCAGCTTAGAGGGCAGTCTAAAGGCTCTCAGGCGTCTGAGATGGTAGAGACGCTGCCCGGCCTTTTTCACCACGATGTTGATGTGACAGGCCCATGACAGGTCCTGCATGATGTGTACACCGAGGTAGCGGAAGCTGTCCACTCTCTCCACTGGGCTCTTATTGATGACTGGGGTCTGGTAGTTCCTCTTCTGCTTTGCACAAAAGTCCACTATCAACTCCTTTGTCTTGCTGACATTTAGAAGGAGGTTGCTCCTCTGGCTCCAGTTTTCCAGATTTCCAATCTCCTTCAGGTAGGCCGTCTCATCGTTATCAGTGATCAGGTCCACCATGACGGTGTCATCAGCAAACTTGTTGATGGTGGTGGAGTCGGTAGAGGCTACGCAGTTGTGCGTGTACAGTGAGTAAGGTAGAGGGCTCAGAACACAACTCCAGTGCTGAGAGTGATGGAGACTGAGACATGTCCGGCCATCCTTACTGCCTGTGGTCTCCCAGTTAGGAAATTGGAGATCCACTGACACAGAAATGAGCTGAGTCCCAGGTGTTCCAGCTTGGTGGTGAGTGTAGAGGGAATTATGGTGTTAAATGCTGAGCTGTAGTCAATGAAGAGCATTTTAACATAATTCCCCCTTCTAGTGTCCAGATGAGTGAGAGCAGTATGGAGTAGATGAGAGATAGCGTCATCTGTAGAGCGGTTTGAACGGTAGGCAAACTGTAGTGGATCCAGTGTGTCTGGTAGTGAAGAGATGATGAAGTCTCTAACCAGCCATTCAAAGCACTTCATCACCACTGATCTGAGGGCTACAGGTCGATATTTATTGAGGGAAGCAGGATGGGGTTTCTTCAGAACAGGAACAATGATGGACTCTTTGAAGCATGTAGGGATCACCGTCTGAGATAAGGAGAGGTTGAATATCTATGTCTGATGGCATGTGGATGGACCTTTAATTTATACGTATTACTCTATAGTAGCTTTGGTGTTTCTCATTTTCTTCTCCAAAAAAAAAAAGGAGTCATTAATAACCCTGAGTAGCCTCCCTTATGTCTCAATGATGATTCTTGTTGCTAACTGTCCTGCCTCACCTATTTCTCCTAGTAAATTTTAGGAGGAACACATCAGAATCATTTAGTCATTCGTGGGGGGCCTGGGGCCTATCCCAGGAGACTTTATGTATATACTGTATGTATGTTTTAATTCATATGCTAATGTACCCTACATCGTCTGGTGGCAAGTAAACATTTGGTAAACTAAAATGATTTCGGTGAGCTGATTAGTTAAAATGATGCATAGCAGACAGCTAGCAGTTTGACAAATGCAATACTGCTATCAGTCATGCATAACTTAGTATAGTATAGTATAATTTTAACTAATGAGTTACATAAAAGTTTACCCGTGTAGTACTTTGAATAGGGAATCTTTTAGGGAAATAGGGAATTTTTATTTTATTTTATTTTATTTTTTGTACCAGACTGTAAACATGTTTATTTTTGTTGTGAACATGAGCATTTAAACAACGATGTCTTATGGGGATTGACTCGCATTTGCAGCCAGCCCCCAGTGGACATTTGAGGAACTGCACGTTATTATTTAGAACCGGAGGTTTCGTCTTGGGTACAGATGATTACTGAAAATGTATTCGTTATATTTAGGCGATCTAACCATTAATCCTTGATATAACCATTAATTGTCCAGGAGAGTGTCATACCCACACAAATATTTTTCTGCCTCTTCAACCTGACCTCTGGTGGGAGCCCGTAGTATGACAACACCCAGAAGAAGCCAGGAGTTAAATATATACTTTATACACATAGAGCTGATTGCAGACTTCAAAAGTCTGATACTTTTTTCAAAGATGATCTAAATTTGAAAATTAGTGAATAGCAACTATGGACCCCTATAATTAGAGTACAGATTAGCAAAATTACAAGTAGAGTTCTAGCACTGAAACACTAGATGGCAGTAACGTACTACATGTTCTAGTTTAGAACATTCAGAAAGTATTACAGTTGTTTTGACTGTATGTAATATAATTCTTTTTCTTCCTGTTAATTAAAGAGTTTAATCCCATTTTTCCCAGATGGTTGAGGTGCTTAAGATTTTGCTCTAAAGTAACGTGCACGGCACTACATTTTTCTAGATACTAAGCCGTGTGTTTAGACACAGGAAAACATTCAGGAGTCTGTAACCTGAACCACAGATTTAAACTGACAGTTAAGATTATTTTCTAAATGTGTGAAAATCCATAGCACAAGGGTAAACTGTGAAGAAACAATTTGCTCAAAAACAAACAAACCAAAAACCTTGCACTCAAGTTACAGTTTATTTTTCTGTTACATGTATTTTCTTTTGATTTACTTTTGTGCAAACTTACATAATGTCCAAATTTCCCCAAAATTTAAGGCTCAGTTAGGAACGGTTGAACAGGTTGGATGAGTGGTGAGTACACGGGTGGTGAAAAAAATTAAAGTATTTTTTATAAAGCAGTTCGGTGCTGGGGACACACCCTGTATCGCTGCAGGTTTATGATTATCCCTAAGTTTTAAATTATTGGATTTTTGTTATGTTACATTATTTATAACTTTCTATTGTGAAAACAAACAAAACCTGTTTTGTGAACATTCATGTACTTTTAAGAGGCCTGGGATTCATGGTTATGGGTGCGACATGCCCATGCTTGCAACTGAAACACGGCATACAACTTATATGGTTATAACGTGCTGTGGTGTTGCTCTGATTAAAGATCTGTACAACATGGACAGGTTTTCAGAACTATGTAATGCAGTTTCTGAGGAAATTAAGGTTTGCAATGTTCTATTATTGCATGAATGAATGCATGCGAACCTGAAACAAGAATGATTTTTGGAAAGCAGGGTCAAGGGTGAAAACAGTTGACATTTACGAACGTTTGACCTGATCCTTCAAAGGGTTCATAAATCCAAAGGGCAGTTTTACCTTGTAGTTCATAATTCAAGAGGCAATCTCAATTAAAAGGGTCATGACCTGAACAACTTGTTATTATAAAATCCTTTTTTACACCTCTTCTTACCTTTTACCTAAATAGTCATGTGTATGCTCTTACTAACTTCCTCTATGTATGACCTAATCAGTTAGAGTTTTATTCTGTGAGAGGAGGAGTGCGATGCTGTTAATTTGCACGCAGACCATTCCTTTTATGATTTAATGATATGTAGACTACAAAATAGGTTCATTCTAAGTCAAAGTTGGCAACAGTAAGCATTTGCACCAAATGCACCTGATCCATGACAAGGTACTGGGATACACTGATGTCACTCATTTAAAAGGGCATTCAAAACAAAAGTATTAAGCTATTCAATTAGAAACCCTTATTAGAAAGAAAATCAGTGTTGGTCTCATCATTTAGTATCATTCACAATTATATCAATATACATTAAATAATTACCAAAGAATTACATTTTTCTAGAAGGCCTTTCACTAATAATGTATGCCAACAATAGAAATCTATTGCCCTAACAGCATGGAGCATTCCTGACTGATTAAATGACTTGGCAGATTTAAAACCCAAAAGAGCATGCAGGTTTGCCTGCTAAAACAAGACATGTATACACAGGCAGAAGTGAGGGTTGTCAGGTAATATGTCAGCACACATGATGACACTATAAGACCTTACAAACAGTGCATCCTTTCAATTGGTAAGTACTATTATTTAGTTTGTTACAGACAGCATATTTTACATATACTACATGTTGTTTTGTAAAATGTTTGTGCATATATCTAAGATATGTGATAAGTATTTTAGAAATCCTTACATATTGCTATTGCATATCAGCACATTTATCAGCAAACAAATTCCTTACGCTATAGTGATAAAGCTTAACATTTAACTGCAGTAGATTCTTATTACAAAGAAATGGCTCTTTATCTACAAGCACAAATGCTTATTCACAACACTTATTTAATATTTTCAGAATAGAAAATCAGTAAAATGATACTCAACTAAAATCAAGATGTACACATACAAATCTTTACACATGATGATATGCATAAAACAATTTAACATAAAGTTGCAGTCAGAGGTTTATATACTCTCATTATAAACAATCATGACAATATTGGGTCATGACAATTTTGGGCTTTCACTTATTTATTTATTATTCTCCAAGAATTTGAAGCAAAATGGTAATTTTACTTTGAGTTTTTTCTGATATAAATGCCAGGTCAAAATTAAACATAAAGACTCAAACACACATGAATCCACTTTTTTTTTACACAGTGAAACACAGATTGAAGAAAGAGGAAGGTAGATTAATACAAGTGGTGAGTGTCTCATGGAGCAATTTCCAAACTACTGCAGAATCCAAGTTCAATTCAAACAGCTGTACATAACTACAAGCTATTTATAGCCACTTTGTCAAGGTCTGGTAGAAGACCCAAACTGTGCATGGTGAGGAACAACCCAGGACCTACTAAGACACAGGCCTGCCATGAACTGGAAGCTACTGGAAGCTATTGGTGTCTACAGTCTGGCAAGTTTACAGCACTATGAACTAAAAGGCTGCCGTCCAAGAAAGAAGCCCCTGCAAACCAAATTCCCCTAAGTGGGTGACTTCTTGGGGCCCCAGGCCAGTAGGGGGGCCTGAAGGACTGACAAACGTAATAATTATTAATATGATATTGGTGATGAATGCTAGTTGAAGAGGCCCCTTGCAAATTTTTGCCTGGGGCCCCAACAGACTCTTGAATCACCTTTGGTTTTAAACAGAGGTATGTTCCAACACTGCAGCTGTCACTGCTGAGCTGCTACTGTTAAGCATAGTGATGGTAGCTTTATTATTTTCCTGGCATGGACCATTATTAAAAGTCAGGTCTGTGCCAGGAAACCCAAATATTTAACTAAACAGTCCCAAATCTTTCAAGGAGAATAGTTAAGGATCCAACCAGAATCCTGCCAGAAGTTTGTTAATGGCTACCGAAAGCATCTGCTAATGGCAGAACTTTAACTTCATGGACAGTTAATCAAATATTAGTTTTGTTGTAGATATATTGTTTAGCCTGGACTGTATGTCTAATTTTGGCCCTGTTTAATGTCAGAAAACCCAGACTAAATTAAATCTTTCTCTCCTCAGTTCTTAGGGTTTTATGTAAGTTGTATTGTTTCCCTGAAAAGCATGACAGGACTACATACAAACAAAAGCAATTACATAAATAAAAGTCCTGGATAAATGATAGATGTAGAAAAGTTTTATATGTATATTTGACATCTACAACTATGACATCATACACAGTTTACATACTTTCAGCTTTATTCAAAAGTGTTAAGTGTTTGATTCAATGTGGAAAAGCACAGTTTCTACACATGGTAGAATTGCTGTTGTTGTAAAATGAATTTCAATGGTTTTGCAGCTAATGTTTCATTGGGAGAATTACTTTTGTTATTATATATCACTATTGAGTATAAAAGTGTTAGCCTTTATTAAATATCGAACTTATAAAATTGTATAAACAAAAGGCTGTCTGTCTACTAAGGTTTGGTACAAATGTTTCTGGGACACCTGAGTTTTTTTTTTAAATTTTTTTTTATCAGTGATATAAACTAAAAAGTTTAGCAGAAGGACAACACAAACACGCTTACATCCAAAATATTTTTAGTGCCTTCTAGATAAGGAAGGCTCAATTACTGCAAGGAAGGCATAAATAGGTATGTTAAACTGTTCCACAGAACAAACCTGGTCTTAGCATTGTGTCATGACAAGAGTACATTGAAATGGGTACATGTTTTAGTTCAAAGCTGTTGTTTAACCTAGATAAGCGTTTAAAAAATCCCTGGCATGGTGCCAACCGTTGCTGAGCTGCAGAAAGAGGAAGTCTGTTTTACTTTAGATCCAAAAATGATCCTTGAGAACACTGTGCAAGGCTAGAATGTTGGAGCACTTCATTAGTAAACTCACTAAATCAGGTGATAGAATTATCAGAGACATTTACAAAATGTACCTTACACATAATAAGTTCATACAGTAGATGCTCCATACAGTTCAATGTAAACTGCAACTTTAGCAATCTTATAAGTTTAGTTATGGTACCAGTTTAAGGTGTGGCTTATTTTGAAAGAAGGGGCCAAAATGCTCTGCTGAGTTATACACTGAAATCACTCAGGTTGGCATTCATTTGCAGTCATCCATAATATGGGAATGCCACACCTTTGACACATTCATTCATTTTCTTTAGAACATGTGACTCAACACTATTGATCGAAGAAAAAAAAAGTCAAATAAATCACTTACAGCAGCCAGTAAATGAACATAACACAGTTATCACGTTTCTCTGTGGACAGAACATGCATGATAATTATCTTATCCTGACTCTGGAAGATAAAGAAATGTGTTACATTGGCCAAATGAAGGTCTAATGAGGTTAGACAGTAGTCCCTAACACTTGCCAGTAGGGGGCCACTTCAGCATGAGACACTATATGGGAAACTTTAAAAATACAGTTTTTTTTTTTTTATTAAATAAAACATGTGCACGATTATAAAATATCAATAGTATTGGAGGATGTATGCCTGATTTGTTAGTATTGTATATGTTATTAGCATTGTAAAAAATGAATAATGCTGGTTTTTGCATGTAGATATTTAGCAGATTTACACCTTCATTTAGGGAACCATTTGTTTCACTTATTTATTTTGTAATCACTTGTAGTGGAGGTCATATTATTTTGTCAGGTGTACATCCCTGCTCTGGGCTATTTTGCAGAATACTTTTAACTGGATTACCTGTAGTCAAAAGATTTCTTCAAAGCCGTAGCAAACTAAATATTAGTTTTCATTAAGTGAGAGAGTGAAGGCCCGCAATAGCCTTTATATCACTTGGTTAGCTGATTGATATTGAGCTCACAGTGGAAGAGCAATTATTGGAGAGGTTTGTTTGTTGAGCAGGCCAGGGCCTGCTCTAGTGCTCAGAGATGTGGCAATGCATACAAGTTACAGTTTTGTGGAACAAAAACCATGCACTTACAATGCTAAGTAAAAATGTAGTTAAACAAACGTGTTAGTCGTGCTGGAAAAAAATTAAATGAATTTTATTTATGTAAAAGTGTATATAAAACAGACTAATATATGAGCAATATGCAGGCTATTAATTCTTAAATTTCACACAGGCTCTCCTTAGCATATAGTCACACAGCAGAAGTAAGTTTCATGGAAGGAAACTTGCCACTGCTTGTAACAGTGCTGGCTGCATGCTCACATGGGAAGTCCCAATGCTTTTGTTTGTTCAAATGTGAAAATGTGTATGGGTGCCGCCCTAGTGACAAGGACATGTACTAATATGTCCAATATATCTTGAATTGCATATATATATATATATATATATATATATATATATATATATATATATATATATATATATATATATATATATATGCTTTTTTCTTTTTAATGAAAATTATAAAACCTGGAATCCTGAACTCATCACTATTAGCTTATTTCTTCTTAAGTGTTAAAATGTTTTTAAAACAATATATTGTATACTGTAAATATGAACTGTATGACCAAATGTTTAACACCTGCTCCCAAATGCGAGTTTTCCAATCGAGTCGTGACCATACAATTGTTTGAAATATTTTGCATGCTGTAGCATTATGCTTTCCCTTCACTGGAACTAAGGGGCCCAAACCTGTTCCAGTATTACAGTGCCCTTGTGCACAAAGCAAATTAGAACAATGAGCCTACGTTGCATTGTAGTAATCTGCTTGTAGATACTGCTATACTTGTAATCTTCATGTAAAAATCTTGATCTAGATTTCGTTTAATTGTAGGGTAGCTCACTGCCTCAATTATCTGACCCGCTTTTACTTAGAACAAAAAATAGCAGACAGTAGCCGAGCATTGCCGAATGTTTGTGTGTGTGTGTCGGTATCTGTTTCCGCCGACAACAGAGAAAAAAATATTCTCATTCCTACACTGGCGACATAAACGCAACAAGCAGATGAGAATCGCTGAGCGACACACTCGACACACACAATCCTAAACAGCTGTCATTCAGTCGGGAAGAAGACTGTCAATAGAGATATTGACTATTGACGGTCAAACAAGCCGGAGACAATGAGAGATAATTAACAACTGATGGTCGATTGTCTGCAGATTGTCTACATATAGAGACCATAAACAACTGACAGACAGAGACTAAAGCCCGATTTCTTTTGCCCAATGACGGGCAACGTATTGAAAACTATTATTAAAAAATAGCCACTTTCACTTTCATACCCAGTCCTTTTGTGAACGTTTGCCATGTCACAATGTCTCACATACGGACAAACAAGCTACAAATATATATATATATATATATATATATATATATATATATATATATATATATATATATATATATATATAACCTAAATAAATAAAAATCGAAGAAGACATTCCACAAATGGATAGTAAGCAAGGCGTCAATTTCAATTCAGATACGCAGATAATCTACCTACTGTAACTGAGGGCGTGATTGTAATCAATGCTGTCTGTGTAAATTAATTAAACCATTGTTCAAAGTTTCAACGTTTCTTCTTGCCTAACGAGACAGTTCTAAAATGTTATGTGATTATGGATCAGTTACAGTACTGATAATGATTGTCACTTTGGGAATGTTAACTGTGTGAAACCAAATTGTTCTTTGTCAGATTAAACATTGTCTAAAAGATCAAACAATCGTTAAATCATGTGAAAAGTAGGTTCTAAATGCTGACCAAAAAAAAAGGCGTTTAACTTCATGAATAATAATAAGTGTTTTCATATACTGATTATATTAATTCGCTATGCAGAGATGTGCTCGATACACTATATCGAAAAAGTATTTGGCCAAACCTGTTAATTATTGAATTCAGTTGTTGAAATCAGGCTCCTTACCCTTTAACCCTTATCCCTTATCAGTGAAGGGCAAGCTTAATGCTTCAGCATACCAGAACATCTTGGACAATGATGTGCTTCCAACTTTGTGGCAATACTTTGGGGAAGGCCCTTTACTATTCTATCATGACTGAGCCCCAGTGCACAAAGCAATAAAGACATGTTTGAGTTCTGTGTGGACACTTGACTGACCCGCAAAATCCCAGACCTTAACCCCCATCAAGCACCTTTGGGATAAATTGAAACAGAGATTGCAAGCCAGGGCTTCTCTTCCAACATCATGGCCTCACCTCATAAATGCTCTACAGAATAAATGGTGCGAATCTCCACAGAAACAATCCAAAATCTTGTGAAAAGCCTTTACAGAATTATGAAAGTTGTTATAGCTGCAAAAGAGGGGCCTACTCCATACTGAAGTATATGTATTTGGATGCAATGCCATTGCAGGTGCTATAGTGTAGCTCTCTTCTATGGATATAACATAGGTGACAAATAAAGACAAGCAATGTCCTGCAACCTATGTTACTTGGCCGACATGTAGGCATAATCATTAATGCCTTAATTTAAGCATAATTGTCGTTGGTCATCTTGATTGGATGCTTCAAAATAGCTGACAAAAGATTTGGCTAATATGTCTGTCAGTCGTATTGTAACGATGAAAGATGTGTGTCAACAGTTAATCTGCCAATTCCAGACTACTCCTCAAAAAACTCAGCCAATAGTCTGAGGTTGTTTTGTCACCAGTAAGGGCCACTTTAGTAGTCCAAATAAGAACCAACGTATGCTAATACTGACCCATAGGAAGAATTGTACGTCTTCATGCCAATTCGCAATCTCCATCTCTGTGTCAAATATATTCAACATAAAACACTGTGAGGGCAGGAAACACAGCACTACAATAACAAAAGCAAGACAATGTGACAAGCAAAACCAGAATGTAAATACAGGGCAAAACAAGACTCAGTGGAAACAATCAGGATCAAAATCTGTACAGGTGACTACAGGCATCTGAATCACAGTGCCTGATGGATGCTGTAATTACATATACTGTACAACGCACATGAAGCACACAAAGGCTGAGAAAAAGAGGAAAAACATTCTTTAATAGGCTGGCTTTAGGTATTTGCATAGGTTTTGAGATATTTAAGATATGTGACATTTTGCTGCCTGCCTGTATATTACCCCAAAATCAGTTGAACATGAAACATGAAGTTGTAAATGGAAAACTGAGCCACTTGCTGGTTGAGACTATATGCTGAATCATAGTATTCTGTCTTTCAATTGGCTGTTACTTAAAATCACTAGGTAGCAGTCTTTAGCATTCTGTACAGAGCCGTGTGATAGTCTATGTTTCATCCATCATAAGAATATATATATATTTTTTAATAATATAGAAAAATAAATCATTTGTTTACATTAAGTTTAAATGCCTAATGTTACAACTTATAACTCAGATAAATATCTCAACCACAAATACTGAAAGTAAAAGTATTTCAGTGAGTGTCCTATAAATGGCTACATAAAGGGTCTACATATTAGTGTCTTTGTACTGACCTAAGGCTGTGTTCAGTGTTCTTTAACTGTGGGTCACTTACATGCGAGTGCTTGTTATGGAGACCACTAAGGTCTGTCCCCTCCTCTTCTTGTGCAGTGCTTCAGGTAAAGATCTCAGCAGATAATACGCTTTAGTTTCCCTCTCCCCCCTGCTGATTGGTGGCCTGATACAACATTTGACGATGTTACAACAATTGGGCTTGCAAGCAAGAGGCTTTAAACTTCTACTAGCTAGTTAGTACAGGTAACACTTGTCTGTGCATCATTCTTTTTATGGAGAGTAATCAATCATTGTCACCGAAATTATTTTAAAATTACATGCAATATCTAAAGAGGTTAGGAAAGGCTAAGCATTAACAATTGGTGCTTGACCTATGCAGACACAAGGTGTTTGTGAACTGATACTTCAAAAAACAACAGTAAAAAATAAAAAAGTTTTTTTCAGTACCACATTATGTATTATATTGTTGTGCTTCATATTCACCGAAGCATATGGAAATTGCTTCTTTGCATTGGGCCACCACTGTAGTTTGCATTAGACAATTTTCAAATGAATCAACTGTTTAGTGCTGTGATGCATTTCATTTCAGTGGTAGGGGATTGTGTAGTTTTACATCCCGGTCACCTACAGTAAGTGTTGCATTTTTTTTTTTTTTACATTTTCTGTTTCATCAGTGTACAAATAGTTAAATGAGTTGTCAGACTAATTATTAGTCTACTGACATGCTAATTGCTGTCATATTGTTATATTATATTTCTGTAAATGCTGAGTTTAGTGGAATAAATGTGTTCAATTGTCTGCTGCAACTGTTATTCATTCAACTGATCATTGCATTGCTAAGGTGCTTCATTTTTTATCTTGTTCATATAAAGATTTTTGATTGTTTGCTGCTGAACTATCATAAGGTAGAGCTGAGAAAGGATGTGTTGTGTATTTAAGAGCTTGGATGGTCAGTGAACCTCAAAATCTAAGCAGGTGCTTCCTTTTCAACACTGATAAATTGACTTGCACAGAAGTTTCAGCTGGGTTCGAAACTCTCACAAACGTCATTTAGGCAACAGATTTAAAAAACTTCAACTCCTTTAAGAAAAAAAGACTTCCAGATATATTACATTTTCCAGAATAAATGTAATATATTATATATTCAGGTAATTTTCATTGTTTAGAGAAGTGGCCTAAAAATTTCCAATATATAAGATACTGTATGATGTAATCAAAGTGACTGTGAGCTGCTTTTAATCTTGTCCTAAATCCAATTTTGCATAACGAGATAGTTATAAAGATGTTTAGAAGTGTTTAGATTATCAGCATATTACATTTCTAGCCCTCTTCTATGCCAAGCAATAACATTTAAATAAAATGGGAAACTCGTGATCTGCATTCTGGTGACATCACATGAAACTGCATTGCTGTTGCTTTTATAAAGCAGCCCACTCAGGCGATCAGTGTACACTTGTGAGGCGAATTTATGTGTTAGTGCTCATCTAAATGATTAAGACTATATTAAATTAACGCGTATCAGAATATGCACATGGGAAAATGTAAGTAAATATTTTTGAATACGTTTTTTCCAGTATACATGAAGTATGTTTCCAAAAAGACTCTACACATATGCCATTGTGCATTAAATACATGTAATTAATTAATTTAATTAATTTAAGACACAAATCCATGCAAACCTTGAATAGTGTCATGAAATATACCGGTGTTTATGTATTTGATTAATTTTAAGCTGTGTCTGCCATGTTTGTGTTATGTGGAACCACTGAATAATCTTATATTATTTTAGGGGAAATTGGCGCCAATATAATACTTAATAATGGCCACATGTTTAGGGGTTATGGTGAAGTAATTATGTTAAAGTGAAGATTTACGTGCCATACAGGGTTAAAAGAAGGATCAAAGGAGATCCTGTCTACTCTTTAAATAAGAAAATAAATATTTTATTTTTTGTGCTGTTGAATGTCATCTTCATGCATGAGTTGGTGTTTTTGCAGGCTATGTGATAGCAATGGCAGATGATGATGGATATTAGAAAGGTCATCTTTGAAAAGCTTTTCTTTCATGTTGAATGTTATTATGTAATTGTTTTAATGAGATTCATTTAGAAGATTATTAAATTCAGAGAATAAAGTGGTGGAATAGAGACATGGAAGTCACTCAAACTTCAGGAGCAATAATGAATATGCATTTAAAAAGCATTTTTAGGAACATTATGCTCTACAACTTAACTGTTGTATATTCCTTATTATTCAAACGTAAAGGGAATAATAATAATAATAATAATAATAATAATAATAATAATAATAATGGAGGCCTGTCCTCATATTGGGGGGTTGGTGGCTTAATCTTGATATGCAAAACATCACTATTACCACACTCCTGCCAAAAGAAGAAGAGTGCACAGCTGCAAAGCTTCCTCTTTTTAAGTCCTTCTAGACCCCTAGCTTGTATAAGGGTTATAAAGTGCAACTGTTAGTTCATATCTCTGTCTGATTAGGTTTTTTTTTAACGCAAACACAATTTCATAAATCGAAAATAAAGAAAATAAGACATTTGGTGCATGACTCTTCATCATTATAATCACAAGTTAACAGCTAACCAAATGTTAATGGTTAGGTAACATATTTCCAAAATACATATGTATCACAAAAACTGGAAATGAGCCTTGATAAAATTAAATATTCTATGCACATGGTTGTGGTCTATTATTATGTGCTTATATTATTCGTATTAGTCAAATCAGCTAATACAATAGAATATGTATGGTATTCCACTGGAATTTCCTTTAATTACGTGCTTTTCATACTTTGTGAGAATATTTGAAGCATATAAAACTGGTAGATTTTCTCCTTAACATACCTCCTTATACCAGGCTGGAGTGGCCACAATAAGCAATATGCAGTTTTGCAGCAAATGTGTCAGCTATCTGTGTAAGAAATTTAAGGCTCACACATGAGCCCTTTGTGAGTTTATAGACATTCGGTTGCTTGGGGTCCCAGCATATGTATGTGTTATACAATAAATGTTATTTACTTAAATATTTGTATATGCTGAATTAACAGATAAAATCTACATTGATTAGCCATACCATTAACATCGTATAACACATTAACAGTGATTAGCAATTATTTACCAATAAACTGGTGACTGGATCATGGGTACCCAAGGCTTATCTATAGTATACAGCACACCTTGCAAAAAAAAGTTCATGCTGGCCATGACAGAAATGTATCAGAACACTACAGCCTGTCGTGCCCAGGGCGCAGAAGGCAAAAAGCCTAAGGCAGCCAATCTGGCCTCCAAACTCTCCAGATCCCAATCCGACTGAGCATCCATGGAATGCGCCGAACAAACAAGTCCAATCCACGGAGGCCCCACCCTGCAACCCACAGCACCCAAAGGATCCATCGCTAACGTCCCTCTGCCAGACACAATAGTACATCACCAGAGGTCTTGTGGAGTCATGCCCCGAGGAGCCAGAGCTGCCCTTGTGGCAAATAGGGAACCTACAGGATATTGGGCTTAATGTTTTGATTGTTAATGTTATGGCAGATCAATGTAAATGTGTCAATACATTTGCACTTTATTAAAGTCAATCCTCCATTGCTTAGTCAAATCAGCACTAAGGTCATTTGAGGTCAGTTTCTCTTTGCAAAAACTGTATAATGTACGCACAAAAGCAAATTTATATTAGACATGAAATTCTGAGTGACTGAGTTAAAAAGCATGTTGTTCTTAGTATTAACTTTGTTGTTTTACAAAGAAGGGAGCAAAGTACAAAGTCCACTTAAAGAATATGAGCCACACTGACCAAGTAGATTTTTCTGGGTTCCTTTAGTAGATGTGGTTTGCATGGATGTGATTATACGTGCAAAAAATACACTCTGCATTCAGATACAGATTAAATGTTTCTTTTATCAGTAAGCCAATCTGAGAACAAAACTGTATTCCTTTGTTTGATCAAGTTAAAAGATTGTTTAAGAAAGCAAATGTTGACCAATCAAGATTCTTTCTAAGGGTGGGAAAGTCCAGGTTTTATTACCACAGGATATAGGGTTCCACAAATAATGACTCATGAAGTGATTGCAGGTTAAATCACACTGAATACCATTTTAAATACTATTTTGATCAAATGCTGATCTGTAAGCATGTCTGTCAGTGATTGTGCATGATAATTTTTTAAGGTGTGAATACTGTAGATAAAAAAAAAAAATCTTGTGCATCAACATTGTCTCATAGATTTTATAAATCCTTGAGCAGACAATCTTCCACAAACACTGAGCAAAATCCTGCCAGATCTCGGCTCCTGCATAGGATATTTATGAAAATGTGTGCCTTAGTTTCTAACATAATTGTTTGCTGTATGTTTTTTCATAGCACTGTCAGAGCAGGCTTCATCTAAACCATACCAGGGTGTGAGAGTTAAAGACCCTGTGAAAGAACTGCTGCGCAGAAAGAGAGGAAATACAGCTAAAACATTGCCCCCAACAGCAGTGAGAAAACTAACACAAACACACACACACACACACACACACACACACACACACACACACACACACACACACACACACACACACACACACACACACACACACACACACATTTATATTATCAGATGGGCTGTTACTAATAAGGCAAAAAGAGCAAGAAAGTGGGGGGAAAATGAAATATGTCATGTGCCAGATAACAGATAACATATCCTGTTGAGATTATCACATATATGTTTTTTTTTTCCGAGTGTCAGATTTCATTCACAGTCCAGGAAGTTTAGAGAAGAAAAAAAGAACAAAGGTTCATTTTTATCCAATCTAAGACATGCCCTGCTGAGAATAAGCCAGACATTAGCTTCATTTGTTGAGCGAAGGTGGCTGTAAAGCAGCCAAACTCCAGGGGGATTTTGTCCTTATATAATCCAGGTGTTTTTCCATGACAGTTAAACCATTCCCCCACAGTGCCACAGGGCAATAGACCTATGCAAATCAACATGCAACCTTGCCAAGGAGCTTCCTTGCCAACTTCATAATAATACCCGACAACCTCGTGAAAACATAAATATACACAAGAGTATCAGATTCGTGCAAAAAGGGTGTCTCTCATTCCTGTTCTACACTGAGTTACTCCCACCCTCTTCTGCACTTCATGTTCACTTCTTATCTTCTTAACCTTTTCCTCAGATATTTCCAAATAGTTCATCCTGTTTGAAAATGGATGGTGTCTAAATACTATGCATCTCTTGTTTCTTCTACTTTATATATTTTTTTACTAGAGACTACATTTTTTAAAAACTGTATATTAAATAATTCTATTATACATACTGAAGTCACCTATACTCTATACAACTTATTCTTTTAATACAATCTTAACAGGTGGTGATTCCCAACAATACTTTGCCATCATATACACATGTTGGTAAGTAATATTATACAATTCTATTTTTTTCGGCCGCAAGGTTACCTATTTCTCACACTATATTTATTGTCTGAAGGGTCTTCTGGGTTCTCAGGAAGCAGCCAAAGTTCTCTGAACGAATCAGCTATAGATGTTGGTGCACTGTGTCCTGGTTGGGTAGCTCAGCCCAGCAGCACAGCTGCATTTCAGCCCCTGGGGCACTGGGCTCCCACTGACTATTTCCAACATGAGCAGACCCTCTCCACTCTCCCCTCCCTTACAAGTGATATGTATGTCCAGCCTGTGTGTCCCAGCTATGCAGTGGTGGGCCCGTCCTCTGTTCTCACTCTTGCCCACGCCCCTCTTTTTACCAACCTCGGGGTAAGCTATAACCCAACAATGGACCCTCCACTTGAAATGCTTGGCAAGTGTTAACATAGTACAGTACTTACTTCTACCTTATTCATTTTCCCAATATCTGATCCAGACCATAAGTTCCTCAAGCTCAGGCCTGCCCCAGATAGATGTCCAAGATGGCTCACTGGCATACATTCCATGGGCCCCACCCTTGTCCCCCTGCCCACAGAATGTGGCCCCCCAGCTTCTGCCCATGCCTGTGCCTGTGCCTGAACCAGTACATCAGCAGCAGGAACCTGCTCCATCCTCAGAGGGCACTCTAGCTTTGGAGAAACTTCTGGAAGAAGAGGAGGAAGATCAGAAAGAGCCCTATACCTGCAGTCCTTCACTGTTTACACCAGACATTTAGAATGCCATAATCCACTTTTATACATCTGCTGTTATACGCACTGAAAAATCACCTATGAAGTATGGAGTCTTTCCACCTTATGCCTTACTAATGTAACTCATATATTCATTATTTTATGCATATACATTTACTAATCATGTCTTTATAGTTGTTCATATAGTTGTCTTATTGTATATAGAAAGCTTTATCATTCATTTATTTGCTCACATATCCTATACTTTCAGATACTGTAAGAAGTCATATTTTCTAAGGCATTAAGGATTCCAGTGGAAAAATCACTGTCTAGTGTTTGGGGGAAACAAAATATTTGCTGCAGAGACTTTTATCTTATTATCTTGACATAGCCATTGTCCATTATCTAAGGGTGCCAGCTTTATCTTGTGTTCCCACAACATTTTTATGGCCATAGTTGTCAGCCCTGCACCTGCTCTTCAGCTGTCAACTTAATTCAGCTTTCATTGTAGGCAACTTATAGTAAAGCACAATTAAAGTCAATAAATATAAATAAATTGTTATAAAGTCTTTGAAATTTCATTTAAATTACAATAATAAATTTAAGAACCTAACCCAAACCAAGATATAACTCTTAACTGTAAAATGGTATAATGAATGAATGTTTTAATACTGGACAAATACCAGATCTGCATATTAGTGACTGTACAGTACAGTAGCACCAAATTAACGTGCTTCAGTATCTTGCCATGCCCCTTTACATCAGTTCATGATAATAACCATGTCCAGTGAAGACAAATCAAACTATTAAACTTTTGCATTTGAAAATGTTTTGTGTTCATTAAAGGATAACAGTGACATGATAAAGAAGCCATACAACATATAAGTCTACCACAGTGTATAGCTAGTGCAATGGGGTGACTAACTTTGCTTACTAACCTTTAGCTAAGAAGAACGATAACTTTTTAACTGCAGTTGGATTACTCATGTTCAAAGTCTATGGTTAACAGCAACGGCAACAAAGCTCTTCTAATTAAGTTGAAACTTATTAATCTGTTTTTGTGGTGTTAAAACTCTCACAAATATTTATTACTTTTGGGGGAATTTCTTTAAGACAAATTCACTGTTAATAACCAGCCTGACTTCCTTTTGTAGGATTGTCAACTTTGGTAATTAAATCTAGATGGCTGGAAGGATTTTGGAAATTAACCATAACTCATCGGTTTCTTCTTTAGCCTCTGCCCATCTTTGTAGTTTTTTTTATGAAATATGAGTAATTGCAATAGGTAATGCCATGCCAATAACGTGTTGAAACTCCTTTTGGTTCAGCTTGGTGTGGATAAGAAAAATATTTCTCATGCATGATACTGCCAAGACCAAGATCTACCCAACATGTAGCCAACAAGATCCAGGCAAGTCTGAGTCTGAATTAAAGGAATGTTAATTTGTCTGCCAAGAAAGGTAGCGCTTGGAGGCATCCAGGATCTGGAACACTCACATGTGGAACGAGGCAAGGATTTGAAGCACTGTGTGAAATTCTTTAGAATTAAAGTCCGATTTTCATGAATTGAAAGAACAAGTTTAAACAAACAAATATTGTAATACCAAATTAACTTAATATCTGGAACACTGGTTGCCTCAGATAGAATAAACTGGAATTGTTTTTGCATTAAGATCACCTATGTGTCATGTGAAAGCCACAGGCAAATAATCTATGGGAAGTTCAAAATCCATAAATTCACTGAACAAGATAAATATTTTCTGAACAGCACAAATTAGTAGTGAGTTATATTGTGATGCGTCATACTTATGGCTTTGAACTGAAAGATGGGAGGGGTGTTTGGCTGGAAATTTGAGAATTTGGTTATGACTTAAGAGATCATGTATTTGATCCTCTGTGCATTACATCTTTGAGTGTTGCACTCAAATCCCAAGTCTTCACAATTGTTAAATATACATGCCTTTGGCCACGAGTGTCAGTTACATACAAAACCCTAACACCTCTCCTAATGTAACCAGATCTTTTGGATTAGCTGTGTTGAACAAGAAACCTTTAGGTTTAACCATTAAATACCACAAAAGACTTGTGTTTTTCATGTCAGTGAATCTAAGCAGATAAGAGGAATGTGGATCTCATTTTGTCATCAAAAGCCTCTAGGTAAAATCTTTCCTCAAATGCAGTTTAAAATGTATAGCAATTAAAGTTTGGCATGATAGTGATGGTAAGGTGCACTTTCACATAGATAATTGTCAGAAAAATATGTGGAAAGTGCAGTCCGGACATCTCACAGCAAAAAGTGAAAGTCTTCAGGTTGCAATTCTTCGATTTAGAGTCAGAAGGACAGGTAGGTATTATGTAATGTATTTCTTGCACAATAATAAATTATATCTAACTTTATTCCAATCTGAGGTAACATTCAACCCAACGATAAAATAACATATATTTTACAAGTAAATATAAAAAAAAAAAATAATAATTCCTGTAATATATCCTATTACATCACTTTAAATAAATCTATTTGTCAAGTGACAAAAAATTCTGTGTGAAAAAAACATAAAGGTAATTTTATACAATGTGATATAAGTGGACAAATATTTCCTTTTAAAAATAGTGAAACAGCAACGTCAGTCATTTTGTTTTTGCTATACAATGAAAGCATCTGGAAATGTATGATAGAATTTGATTTTATCTTTAATTTCCTGATATTTACACTACATTTACATGCTCAACTACTTAGAACATGTAACAGCAAACTATTCAATTTTAAATGAGCAAAAATACTGGAGCAGATACTCTTGAAGGATATTCAACAAAGCAACACACATTCATATTAATGTTGGGTTGCATGCCCTTTGCATGCAGCCACTGACATCCAACTGCTCTATTCTTTTTTTTTTTTTTAAGTTTTTAAGTTTTACAAGCATGTACTGTATGGCATCTTCTTTCGGTTGTTCTTTGTTTTAGTTAGTTTTTATCTTCATTCTCCACTTGCATAATCAATTACAATAGCTTAAGGTTTGATGATTGTTTCAGCCATTTCTAATTTTTCATGTTTTTCTTTGTGTTTGCAGTGTGTTTTGGGTTATTGCCTTACTGCATGAGTAATGAGAGTTATGAGACTGTTACAGAAGCAGATTAGCACTACCTCCAACATGGCTCACCAATGAGCATGTATGTTTTGGATCATGAGCAGATCTCTTTGTCCACACTTTGGTAAAGCTTATTCTTGGCTCTACAAGTTTAGTGGCCTCACCTGGTCTTTATTTTCTTTCTGTGATGAGTGATTTACATCTTCTTTTATGGCCTCTACATTTATGTTCCTGAAGTCTTCTTTGAATGGAGAAGTGTGACACTTTCGCCTCTGCCCTCTGGAGGTTCTTGGCAATGTCACTGACTGTTGTTTTGGGGGGTTTATTCAATGCTTGTCTCAAAGTTTGTCATCAACGACTGTGAGTTTCCATGACTGACTGTTCAATGTATGTTTATTTTCTTGTTTGTGTCTCAGTGGTAAGTTTTTTTCCCAGGACATTCCAACTTGTGGTATTATCTATTCCCAATCCTTGTGCTACATTGATTGTTTTTCCCTTCTTTCTCAATAAGACAAAATGTCTTGGTTCAAATGAAAAGAACACATTCATGGGTTTTTATTGTTTAAGCAATCAGTCAAAGGGCACACCTGGACAACAAGAAACATCTTTCAGTCACACACACACACACACACACACACACACACACACACACACACACACACACACACACACACACACACACACACACACACACACACACACACATGGAGAAGTGGTCAAAGTCTTTTAAAAAAGTGTCTCCATGTTGTCAGTCATTACAACAACAGGCAGTTATTCTCAGTGCCGTTATTCTTTCCAAGAAAAGCTTAATCAGATATTAATCGCAGGAATGCTGCCATTTTATTTTAAAACCAATCTAAATTATGCTAAGAGTACAAAACGCATTATTTCAAGACTTTTTAAAAGCCTAAACCCATCATATTTATTCATCTGTTTGTTCATTTATTTATTTTTACTTATTGCACTTTTAAGCATGTTTGGCTATTAGAGCTGGAAGAGACGTTTGTGGTTACATATATTTTATTAAGAAAAAGGTCTGGATTTCTGTCCCTGTCTATGAGGAAACAGAACCGGCCAGTCGGGTTTAAAGAGACATAGGGGAAAACCCCCAACCTGTGAGCTTAAACGAACAAGTCCTTACAGCCTGTCAAATTGCCAGATTAGTCTGGTTTAAATATAAGTTTAAGGTCAACTGTAGTTCCTGTGGTTCTAAGTCCACTGTCTTTTAAACAGATGTATGCATGAGCAAGATATTATTTTTGCTAGATAGATAGATAGATAGATAGATAGATAGATAGATAGATAGATAGATAGATAGATAGATAGATAGATAGATACTGAAGTCTGCTGAAATAACCTGGGAATAACATGAAGCACATGCGCTACGTTTTACACTGCTTTGCAAATTTGCACATCAGCTTGTTAAATATTACTGAGGTGATAAGCCATGAGCTTTCTGTCCAATATTTTAATTGCTTTGGCTTCTGATTAAACACATCTTAATTTTCCTTCATTCCTAGAATTAGTTATTCATCTATTTTTTTATTAGTAGAAAGCTGCTATTAGAAATGTATTGTTGTTCTTGTTGTTATTTTTCATTCAGAGTACACATTTACCAATGACTGATGATATAAAATATGTTCAGTGAAGTCAAAGTGGATTTTCTCTGCATCCTAAAGGACACTGGACTAAGAATTTCAAGTATTTGATCTCAAGCATCATTACTGGACATCCCACTACAGTATTTTTTTCTTTTATTAGTTTTTTTTATTTATTTATATATAAGAAATAAACTTTTACACATATATATCCATTTAAAAGCAATGGACTAAACAACACGGGCAGAATAAGTGGCTCTTAGGTGAGAGGAGGAAATTCTGTTCCCAAAGTACTGAAACAGGTTCAAACCAATCCATTCTAGATGAGAGAGGAGTTGCTGCAAGCAAAGAAGTAGCATGCATTGGCTTGCCCACGCTGCGAGCATCTAGCTTAATCTGTACCACTTCTCTGTGTGACAGATTCTGCAAATGGTGGTAATAATTTTGTGCATTAATCAAACAATGCAAATGGTGTTAAGAGTTATGTGCACAAAAACTGTTAACACCATTTGCAGAGTTTGTCACAAAGAAAAGTGGTGCAGAGTAAGCTCACATAGTGTGCAAATGGTGTTAAAATGGTTGCTTAAAACAAATGTTTTAAAAATACCCTAACTAATTAATCAATTTGTGTTCAGCATACAGACTCCTAAAACATATATGTAACCCAATAGAACTAATGTCTAAAATCCATACAAGTTATATGCTTCGCTGCATAAATAGTTACATATGTACATATAATGTTTTGGTGTCATAGACTGATGGTAATAGAATTGTATTTGCCTGTATGGGGCTGTACCTGCCTTTATTCATCTCTTTAATCATGACACACTGAAGGAAGTTCATCAATCATGCTAAATGACTTTTACTCACCTTAGAGATAGCAGGCATGGTGTTTCAGTGTGAGTGAGCTGGTAAAGAGGTTACTGGATACTTAAGTGTCAAACAAAATAATGATAAACAACCTTTTTCTATAAGGCAAAATGACATTTTTACTTTAGGGGAAATATTGTATATCATGTGATGTTAGGTGCACTATATATTTAATCGGTTTAATGGAGTAGATACAATTAAGATTATTCATTGTTTTTCATGAGGAGAGTGAGTGAGTGAGTGAGTATATTTGTAAAGAATAAGGACTTGTGTTATAAATGCAAATGCAGTAAATGTGTAGAGTTTATCACGACTTCAGCTCTTAAGAATTAAACAAAAATCTCTCAATTGGAATAGATTAAGGAGTTTCACCCAACAGATTAGAATGTCTTATTTACTTATTTATGGGTGGTTAACATATACCAGATCAGAGGTGTGGCCATTACTGCTGTGCAATTCAAGAATCTTAATGAATGATTTCAAATGAATGTCTTTTACCAGCTGACGCACATACAGTTTTAATAGTTTTAAAAGTTACAGTTGAGGCCAAAAGGTTCTATACACCTAAGCTAAAAACATTCAAACTCACTTTCCTACAACTCAATTTGGTAAGAGGTCAATAAGAGGTCAGTGACAGATTTATTGGAGTTTTCGCTTTGCCAGATTTTTAATGGGTCAAATGTTAACATATTTCGGTAGTGTTTGGTGGCATTGTCTTTAATTGCTTGAATTTAAATCAAACACTTGGCTAGTCTTCAGCAAGCTTCTCATAACACTTTTCAAGAATTTCGGCTCATTCCCTGACTTTTTAATTGGGATAATTTATTCAGGTTTGTGACCCTCTTTGCTCTGGTGTGTTTTGTCAGATCAGGCCACAAATTTATATGGGAATTAGACCAGTGCTTTGTGATGGTAACTACTTTCATTTTGCTATCTGTAAACTATTTTAGGAGTCCTTTAATTTTGGATCTACATTAATATGGTACCTTATATGGTACAAGTTTCTTCACCTGTTCTTTTGTTGCAGTCTTTGGGTTCAGTTAATCCTTTCTGATTAATGTTCATTCATATCTGTAATGAAATTTATCCCAGGTTCATGAACAATGTGTGGTTCTAAGATTTCTATATTTGGAATATGGAAAAATGGAACTGTTCCCAGTCACGACACATTCCAGGCAGACCACACGGGGCATCCATGCGATGAGATCTCCAACAAGAAGCAGGACACCAGGATGAATCAGACAGATCCAGGGGCAGAGGGGGTTTGGATCACTGGCAGCTCAGGAGCGACATGTATAGCTTGTCAGAGACACAGGTAGAGGGAAAGAGAGAGAGGGAGAGAGAGAGTTGAAGAGAGAGAAGAGGAGAGAGCAGAAGAGAAGGAGGCAGTTAGGTATGATCAAAGTCAAACAATGTATAATGTGAATTTATCTTTAGTGTAGAGTGCAAGCAGGGACTCCGGCAGAACTAACTATGACAGCATAACTAAAAGGGAGAGCCAGAATGAAACACAGACATGAGGGCTTCCTGAGATGTAAAGCAACCAGTCACCTCACCGTCAACAAACCTGAGTGATCAATGAGAGTGGGCAAACAGCATCTAAACATTTCAAACCAGTTCATCATAATACATCCATGAGTACCCCCAGATCTGCTCCTTTATCTAAGGCACATTTATTTACAAAAATGCTTGGCTAAGTAAATAGGTTTTAGGCCTAGACTTAAACAATGAGACTGTGTCTGCGTCCCGAACATTAATTGGAAGATATTTGGAATATCTGGAATAATTGGAATATATCAATGTTTGGAATTTTCTGACCCTGGTAAAATAAAACCTTATTTTATTAAATTTAATGCAATTCAATTCAATTCACTTACTTACTGTGTATACTGCTTCATCCTTAGGGCATGAGGCGGGGTACACCCTGGTCCGATGCCAATCCATTGCAGGGCACATACATACACACACCCACACACTTATTCACACACTATGGGCAATTGCAACCATCTACAGCATTAGCCTAATAGGCATGTCTTATGATTGTGGGAGGAAAAAGGAGCAAGACTTCAGTAAACCCACCAAGCACAGGGAGAACATGCAAACTCCATGCACACAGACCCGAGGTGGGAATTGAACCTGGACTCTGGTTATGCAATGAAACAATGCTACTAAGCCACCAGATTCTATTTAATTTGTATACAATTTTATCTGTATAGCGCTTTTAACAATTGTCATTGATTTAGAGAATCAAAAGTTAACTAAATTAACTAATCAGTTAATTGGCAGCTTTTTTTTTTAATTGTAGTTTGTGTGGGACAGGACAGGGTGTCTTCTGAGATAATTGGGAACTTGACATAAAATGTATAGTAATGTATATATATGTAATATATATATATAGGAGAAGACTATCCACATTTGTCCACCTACCATTCAGTAGGTTAATAATAATAATAATAATAATAATAATAATAATAATAATAATAATAATAATAATAATAATAATAATAATGTCAAAAAATTGTGATAGGGTTTTGTAAGTTTATTGGGACAGGTAATCCATTCATTTACAAATATAATATCATATCATATCATATAATACAATTTAAATTAATTAATTAAATAAATAAAAACCACTGTGATTAACTATTCAGGAATCATCTAACAATTTAGCAATTACACCAGACAAACAACATTGGCTCACTGCCATTACCTTGCTATTGCTTTGCAGGTGTGGATACAGGATGTAGAGTAAACCCTAAGGGCACTGAATATGTTAATTCATCTGTTTTAATAAACTGTTGCATTCCACCGTTACTATTTGGTCTAGCAAAATTGTAATAACATGTTCCTATACAGTAAACTTGGACACTCCTTTATATAAGACAGTTGATCAGGGCTACCTCTACAGATTCTGGGCCCCTTGCAAACCTAGCATACTGACACTCCAACATTAATGAGTCCAACTGCCATAGCATTTTTATGAACCTTCCCCCCATCTCATTCACAAAAGGCCCTGGTCCACTAGTACCCCAAAGCCTTATGCATTACCCACAATATGCCAAGCATGTCAATAGTGTTCATGGCCATTAAGCATGCATTTTGGAACATTGGATTGTGTGTTTATGAATGCAAAACTTATTTTTCAAATATTCAATATTTAATCATTACAGTGGTGATGGAAATTCTACCCACATGGTGTGGACAGCATCAAACAGGAAGTTAATCACAAAATGTTTGAGGATTAATGGCATATGTTTTGTATTTTATAATAACTATAATCAGAATAAAATATGTGTAGGATACATGAATGAATGCAAGACATGTATAAAATGTCTGGATTAATAAAGCACTGATGGATTTTGTATGTTTTTTGTTAAACATCTTAATAAGCAGGGAAATTGGGCTGGTAAGGAATTACTTAAGCCTTTTCTGCCGGGATTCTGTTTTTAATTTATTTTAAGGCAAATAATTTTACTTAGTGTACTGTTCTCTTATAATTCTCATACATGCTCTTTTATGTATTGTAAGAAATTATTCATAAAATGTTATTTAACTTTATTATGTTATTATAATATAAATTTATTATTACTTACTTTTTTTATTGCCACTTATTCATACACCATGAATAGGAGTTCATGCACACACATTCATAGGGTGATTTACACCTAGGCATCTATTAGTATACTGTATTTAACAGAGGTCAGAGGAATCAAGGTCAGAGAAACTCTTTCAGTTGTTATAGAGGGATAGTACACACGAGCAAGAATTGACCATGAAACTGTGGGGTAGCAGAACCATGAGGTGGAAAGGATAATACAATTTTGTACTCAAGTAAAAGTACTGTTACTTCAGTAAAACCTTACTTAAATTTTACTGAAGTACAATTATAATACAAAACATAAAGTATAAGTAAAGGGTAAAAGAATAGAGAGTTTCGGGGGTGAGCAGCACACCGAGCTCCTACTCCGTTTTCTCCTTCTCACACACACACACACACACACGCACGCACGCACGCACACACACGCACACACACCTCCGCAGCGCACACACTACGGGAGGGGCGACAACTCTTAAAAGGGCAACACACTGTACATACATAATGTGGCGTACAACAAGCGTTACAATGGCCAGCGATTTGCTCCATAATAATTTGATGCCATTTCGCTTTCAGCTGGGTCTGCATCAATTTATTATTATTATTTTTCATGTTCGTTCATTTATTTTTTTACTCAGTAGCGAGTGTGATTTCAAAAAGTAGAAGTACACAAAAAAAATACTCAATTACAGTAAAGCGAGTAAACTCTTTCACTTCTTTTACTTTCCAGTACTTTCGTTACCTCTGTGCAACACTACCTGTGAAAAACTGGAAAACATTGAATATGTCTAATCCTGTTATTGGCGTTAGTACTGTGAGAATTAAGCTACAAAATCTTATTTAGGGCAGCATGATTAAATGTAGTTATAATTAGACTAGTTCACCCACTCTGTTCCAATAATGTTAGTATAATTGGAATGGAGTGTCTTATTGTAGTATATTCATAGCTCAGATTATATAGGCCATTAACTGCATTCAATGAATGTTTGCTAAATATTTTTATATAAAATGTGTTAATAAAATATTTTACTCACTGTTTTGTTTGTTATGAACCTCAGGTAACATTTAACTCAGACATTTGGACATTTTGCTGAGCATGCATTTTCAGGTGCACCTGCAAGCCATTACCAACTATCACTTCTGTTTCTTGGAAATATGGGGCCTCTTGGTGAGTGACAGAGCCAGTAGAAGTGTGGATGGACGATGATTTCAACTCCTGGTCCTTAAAAGGGGAATTTCCCCTACGGTTCAGCACGTATAGTTGCACATAAAACACACCCATTTGTTTGTGAAACATTGGCTTTCAGTCAAGTTAATATGTACACAGTGTTCAGTGACCCACTTAGTGACTATGCTGGAACATACAGAATCACCAGTATCTAATGTAACAAATAAGCTTCACACCAAACGAGAGAATAAATGTTTCATATTGAATTTTGTTTAAATAACACACAAATAATATTTTAAGTATTGTTGTTTGTATTTTATACAGTATGAAACAACGATGTCGCTGATTACCATTTTAATGGAAGATTTAATATTGTTTTGTGTGCATATGCTTAGACTACATGAAATCATAACTGAAATAAAGACCTTTTTATTTCACATTTAGCCTCTATACATTCATCTGTTATTTATATGTAATATTTAGTTAAGCTATGACTTGAGCTATCACGTCATTAAGCATTTACTTTGCAGCATATTAAGCCAGTTTTTACAATGCCTATTCATACACTCTTTCAAATATCTTCATGTGACTTCTTGGAATGGTTTCAACTTCAAAGAATTTAGCTAGAAGCATTTATTAAAGCGCAATACTTACTTCTACCAGATCTCTATTGGTTGGTTGAGTTCAAAATCTTTATCTTCTATAACAATATCTATCCATGTCCAAATACATCTATCACTCGTTTACAGCCTTATTTAGCTTGAGATCAGTTACATGAAAAATAACCACGGGGTTACGAAAAATAGTATTTTATTGTAGAAAAAATATATAATAATAATAAATGAACAATGTTCTTGATTTCATTGATACTGACCAGCGTTTCAACAAAGGTTTAATGATACTGATAACTTAGCATTCCTAGAGCATGTAGATGACTATAAAATGAAATACATGACCAATTATATATGTTTTATGAGATTTGTTTTTGAAGCTTTTTGATCAAAACAAAAAATATAAAATAAAAACTAAATATTGAAATGCTTTCTGGCGCTGTACAATGTTTAGACAAAGTGCTCTTATAAGTAACACAGCTCCGAGCTTGAGGAATCTCTTCTACAGTAAGCTTCTTCTCCCAGAGCTTGGTAATAACAGTCTGAGGCGCAGTAGTGAGGAGGCGTATAGTCTGCTGCCATGGTGCCATCCTGCAGACTGGGCCAGTGCGAGAGGCAAAAGCAGTGCTGCAGGGTGCAATGCTGGTAGTGGTAATTTTCTGAAGTAAAGCTGGAGGTCATGTCCATGCGTGTGGGTGAGCTGTAGCACGAGGAGGACGAGGAGTGAGACTCAGGTGGCGTATAGCTGTTATAATCAACCGGACTGGGATGACTGAACGAGTGTGGTGGTGAACTGGAAGCCTGGAAGAAAAGGAAGCGGTTATAACGTTAGGCGTTATCTAAACACAAAGCAAAAAAACCCCTAATTTCCATTAATAAATACCTACAGTGCTGAACGAACACCCAGAGTGCGAAAATAACACTTTCTGTGCAAAAATAACACCTGCAATGTCATATTATCAGTGCTACACTAACGTCTACAGTGCTGAATTATCGGATTACAATTACCTAAATTACCTAATTACCGGATAATCCATAGTGCTGACTAAACACCTTTAGTATTTAAAAAGCCTTGTAATGTTGAATTTACTCCTACCATGAATTAAGTCCTACCATGTAATTATCTTGAAATGGTTTGGATTGACATTCTAACGAAATTTTGCAGTGTCTAGACTAGTCAATTATGAGTTTTGAGTTAACTTTTCAAGATGTATATACAACTACAGTGTTCAATTAGCATTCATTTTATACTTTCAGTATCCATTGTATCCAGAAGACATATTTAATAGTACAAATTAATGTCCTTCAATACTACAGACACATTAGAGTACAGACATTTTTATTAATCTTAAGTAAATTATATCTTTTGTTTGTTTGGTTGTTGTTTTTTCTGGACTGTTGTGGTTTATTGATATTCTTAGCAATAAATAAGTAAATAAATAAAAATAGTATTAATGATCATTTGGTAATCAAATTATATCAATTATATAATTAATTCAATTATTTTATGAAGTCTAAGCAATTACATATTTTGATTAGATTTTTAAATTGTTTTGTTGTTCTTTTGTATACATCTGTTTACTAATATGAAAAAACCGTCAATCCATGCTGCCTTAAAAAGGTCAAACAGAGACAGGAGAAACTTAAATAAAACATGACATTGATTACCAGGTGTAGAAATAATACATACTAAGCTGTTATTGTAATAGTCCGTGCATGAAGGATAGTATCCGTGGGGCCACTGCACAGGAGCAGTCGCACCCAAAGCAGTGCTGGAGCTGAAATTCTCTGCAGGAACCATGTTCATCAGCAGCTGATCATCAAACATGTCCTCCATGGCCATATGCACGCTTTCTGCAAACTGTCGAGGTTGAAAATAAGCATCCTGCGCCGAACTCCCGCAGAGAATATCAAGTTGGCCCGCTAGAAAAGATGGAGAGGAAAAATACTACATAAGTACAGCAGGGTATTTAAATTGGGCATGTAAAGGCTTGAGATGATGTCACGAGAGGAACAGCCAACAGCTAAATCACATTTGAATAGAAGTTTATAAAAGGAGTCCTTACACATTTTAAGGAATCTTGCATACTGTATCCTGTCTGTTTTTCATCTGTTCTGCATGACGAGCGAATGCAGTTTCATTTTGGAGTTAGTAAGTGGGAATCAGATTTTGCTTTGATTTGTGATCAGCATCTATTTAAAGAGGTTTACTTTGAGTGATGTTGCATCCTACTACAGGCTGGCTCATTAATATCACTTTTTGTATTTATTCTGTGCAGATGAGGACTGGCACCATTGACCAAAAGACAAAACCGGTGTGTAACATAATGCAGACATTAGTTAGACATATTGTATAGGCATATATGTTTGTTCCACAAATGACATTTGCTTAATGATTTCTATTTTGTGTGATTAATGGAACAATTTGACCAATTCCCTTTAGGACGTTTTTAATAGACATGTTATTTTAGATGCACATACTTTATTACGATCTAAGTCTTACAAGCTGCCCTGCGATGGATTGGCACCCTGTCCAGGGTGTACCCTGCCATGTGCCCTAAGTTTCCTGGGATAGGCTCCAGGCCCCCGTGACCCTGAATACAGGATTAAGCGGTATAGATGATGAGTGAGTGAGTGAGTGAGTGTCACAAGCGTTGTTTAGTCTGTTTGTAATAGAGGGCATCATGAAAACTGGAAAGATGAACCTACCAGTCACTGGTGCAGAACAGACGTTGTGAGTCGTCACAGCTTGTGTTTTCTTTGGTGGGAAGGGGGTGGAGAGAGAGAGAGAGAGAGAGAGAGAGAGAGAGAGAGAGAGAGAGGTTAGCTCTCAGCATTTAATCTCTGTGGCTTTTTAACATGCTTTCTGCCTATTCCAGTGTAAATATATACCAACAATGTTTGCGCAGGTATCATACATCGTCATAAAGTACAAGAGCAGGCGTGGCCATATCATGCATTATAACCGTTAGTTTCTGATTCATCCTAGCTACTGATTAAACACCAATCCCCTGACTATGATTCGCATGAGAAGTCCTTTATGCTTTGACATGACATGTGGTATAAAGAAAAAAAAAACAGTTCTCACCCTCGATTCAGCTGCCTGAAGTGCCCTGCGCTTTTGAAGCAACTCCTTGACAGTGGTCTTTACCCGCACACCCTGGTACACCTTAGGTTTGTCTGTGAATGAAAAGAAAAAATGTACACAACAATAAATCAGTGTCCCGATTGTCCTGCATATATGTTCTATTGTACATTTATTTGCATATTTATTTACAATTATTTTTTTTACCAGTTGTTAGACCTTTTATTTTTTAAAACATATTTTTAAAATGTTTAGGGATTTTTTAAGTGAAACTATCTTTGATTAAAAAAAAAAAAAAAAGCCTATTTGCATAGTTGCGCAATAGTCATTCAGCGGTTCACTGTAGTGGAGGCGCCAGATAATGGTTTAAACCCAGTGCATTACAATAGGCACACGTGCAGAAATGCAGAGATCTTTGCCTAATTTCAATCAGTTTGCTACAAAACGGATTTTAATTTTCATTTTAGAAGACTAAACTACAGTTTTATGCCAAAAATCCAGCATTTCTTAAAAATTAGTCAGCACTCTGTTGTGAATAGTGGTTGGTTGGTAAGCAGGCATGTTAAGTGTAGGAAAAAGCGCCGCACCCAACCAGGAAGCACAGCGTGTAAAATGGAGATAAATCTCAAGCGTCGTGTGTAGAATCGCCCAAAACACTCCGGTAAGTAGTCTAAACTATTTGCAATAAGACTATAGGAATTAACAAAAATGCATTTTAAATCAAAAAGTGTCTGGAAAGCTTTAGTTGTCTGTGCGTCTTATTTTCTTCTTGTTGTTGTGAAATGGAGCTCTTTGTGTTCTGTTGAAACTTTGTGGCCAAACTGGTGTGTGCTGTAGACAACATGCTGGCGAAATATATCCTAACCGATCGATCGCGAATTTCGTTTAATTCCCGTATCGATTGAAACGACGTTTGGTTTTATGTGCGAGTTGAATAAATGTATTAAAATTTACATATAAATGAAGAAAATCCTTTACGAACCGAAAACTTTGAAGAATAATAGGCTGTTGAAATCGGTTGTAAAGTATAACTAAACAACCGATCATACGTAGGATTAAGGCACAATTTTACAGTTGGGCTGATATTCGGTCAGTGGGCGTCTTCATGAAATCTTAAAAATAAGTCTAAAAGTTCCGTACAAGGGTAAAAATGCTAAGATAAAAACAACGCCACGCCATGGCGGAGCTGATAGAGGCAGCAGAGGTGAAACTGGCACTGATGCTGATAAGATTGCGACAGGTTCGGCGCATACTCACACTTACTCTCATCTAACTATTCATATGACTTATACCGAAACCTCAAATCGGTTTGGAGTTGGAAAAATATTCAGATTAGTCTGCGCTCAGTTAGAAGATAAAAAAACTGGCCGTTATTCAGAAAAGGAAAAAAAAACCCTTGGGCAAGATGCATATTTAACACACTAAATCAAACATCAAATTAATCGAGTAGCTTACTGGATCCATTTGAAATCATAAACGAACCCATAAATCGGAATACAGAAATATGAGATGTATATGAGATGCATATAACAAAAAAAACATGCATATGAACAAACACGTGGGCTGATTGCTATTAATTTTCAAAAACTGCATTAAAAATTATCCTAAAACACCTTTAAAAACATAACTTGCAAGTTTAAATATATTTTTTAAACACATTGCTGTACTGCTGGTCACAGAATGAGTGAGCTTGTTGGTCAGGGGCATGTTGCACCTTTTTGACCCGTTTGAATTAATTAATTTCTTCTAAATTTATATTTTAATCCATCTGTCTTTTTTGCATGTGTTTTTCCAGGTCCCAAAGGAGAAAGAATAAAATGAGAAGAAGGAAGAAGATTTACTCACCAGACATTATTGGCGTGAAGAGGAGCAGGACCCAGTGAAACAACCCAAGCGCCTGTTCTTGGCTCTATTATATGGGCAAGAACGAAATATTGCTAAAATTGTTACAAAGTCTTAATCAATCACTCTCACAACACTCTCACTATATACAATTATGCAGTAATATAGCCAGGGAAGCATTAGTTTGAGTTTTTCTGCCCTCATCCCTACTATTTAAAGTCCCAAGAACTCAATGATTTGACAATGATTTGATTGCGCGATACTTTCAATTTGAATATTCAAAGACTTCGCAAAAATACTTATATCTTAGCGATATTCGCTATCAGAGCGCATGTAAGAGCATCCCCTTTAATAGAATATTACTCTATTTCACACTTTGACATAAAATCAAAAATATATTTTTGACATTTTATCACCCTTTTGATATTGATGCCAAGAGGCTGGCTGTGGAGCTCTCTTTGCACTTTACAACATCAATGAGTGAGCAAATGTCATTTAAAACAACACCCAACACCATAGAAATGTCCTAAAGTGCATTTATATCTAAATAAATAAGATATAATGTGTTATGTGGCTTAATTGTAAACCATTTTTCTAGAAATGTAGGCATAGGGGGCGTGGCATACAGTGGCAGCCATTTTGACCATCAGAGCATGGGGAGCTTGTGCTCTCTGACAATCACTTAACAAATCTTATCAGTTCTGTACTAAATTATTTTGGTTTGATCATATTTAACCTGAATTATATATATTTATATTTATGCAGACAGCACATACAGGTTTATAGAAGAGCAGGGTATTTAAATATCTCAATTATTAATTTAAAACACATGTAATCAAATGTTTTATTGCAATAGTAATAATATATGAAAAACTTTTTTTTACACTATATAAATTTTACATAGGAGGAATTTTGTAATTTAAAGCAAGATGACATTAATAAAATGAAATGTGGTCATGGGTTATTCTATTTCTTTTTTTCTATTTCTTTTTCCCCCTGATGAAAGCACATTAGAGTGCCATGTTTATTATAATGATCCTAATATAAAATATTAATATTATCCCATTTATGAACTATAAATTAAATTTTATTTAAATATAGGACTAAACTTGTCAAATCTCTGAGTCAAAGATAGATGCAAAAAAAGTATGCAAAAAAGTAACATATTTGTCGTTAAACACGTATGTGTTTTTGATTGTCGTTTTATTCAAGTGTTGGATTAATATTTTGTTATAATTTATGGGTATTATCTATTTGCAGTATTTTAGTGAGTTTACGTTTTAAGGCATTTTAACAGCATTGGATGCTAGCCACCTGTGCATCATACACAATTTATGTATACATAAAATTGTTTTGCGGACATGATCCACGCAGGTACAGGCTACTGTGTATATATATATATATATATATATATATATATATATATATATATATATATATATATATATATATATATATATATATATATATGTGTGTGTGTTTTGTGTATATAGTATGTGTCTGTACGCGCGTATTATAGTTTTTTATTCTGGGCTGTTCTTCACTCCTGTCGCCACCACGTGGTCTGAAATATGATCAACAGGTCAGACGCAGGACAAAGAAGACAGTCAATAAATCAACGCCGTGATTACACAACAAATGCTGATCTATTCATACTTCACACTTTTTTGTGTGTGAAAATTATTTAAAGCATTTTAGAATTAAACCTATATAGAACGAGATATTTTCCATATATTTTGTTTGATTTAGACGTTTCTACAGACAAAGCAAGAACTAATAACTGTTTAGGGTACTAATGTAATTAGATATAAAGTAGTCTAATATTAAGTAGAGTAACTGACTTAAGCCAAACAATGAAGTGAGCACAAATAACACATTATGTTATCCTTTATTTTGCACAGAAGGGCAAATCAGACATTCTGTAAATTCAGCTTTGCCCAATACATACTAATTTATTAGTGACAAGCCTTGGAATGCGTTTGGTTTCCTAGGGGACTCCATGTTCAAAACCTGGACGCTTCACAGATTTGTTCATGCCAAATGCTTTTAAAAAATGTTAGAGTTTTCTCTTTAATCTTTTATACCCCAGATAAGTAATCCATACCAAGTCCTGCTTAAAAGTTTTAATATTTGCTAACAATCAGAATACCTAAAATCCAAGAAAAGAAAGTGTTTATGGAAAAATTAAGGCAATATAATAATGACAAACAGGATAAAACTTGAGAGGTATAAACAGATATTTTTCTCATTTCAGTTTATTTATAATGTATACATTGTTGTCATCACCACACGCTCCTGGAGTAATCTGTTTTTAAAGGAGACTTATACTGTATAAAATGATTTATATATTTGAATAATCTTTCTAAACATTCTAATCATCAATCTAAAACCTAAAATATACAGCATATCACTTAATAGATCAGGTGACAAAAGCATATTATTATTATTATTATTATTATTATTAATTATTATTATTATTATTATTATTATTAGTTGTTGTTGTTGTTGTGGTTTAAAATACCTCACAGTATTGTCTAGGCATTTTGATATAAATTAGCAATACATCAGAGAAATATATGTGTAGGTTATTACACTAAATGCAAAAATGAAAGTTCAAAAAGAATGTCTTTTATATATTGAACATCAGTTTAGTAAGATATCTTGTTTCCTGAGTTCCATTTTCCTCTTTTTTTAAGGAGTTTGTTTTTTGTTGAATAAAAATGCCGTAATGTCCAATAATGCATGAACTGGTGTTAAAGTTTGAAATCTTTTATTTTCACCAATCCACTCAAAATTAGTTTTAACATCTGATGTTTTAAAAGTCGGAATGGAATGTCCTTTGTTTCTCCTATATTCAACAAGCTTTGCCATTTTTGCAATTCAAATGCTCTGCATCAGAAAGTTCTCCTAATTTCACAGTGTGACCAGGCTCCAGTGGCATCTTCTTTGACCCATGGCAGCATGTCATTCAGGGAAGAGGGAGCTGTGTCAGTGTCCTCCGTAGACAGAGCTGGTAATTTGGCTACATGGTCACTATATGTTGGGCAAGGGAAGCCAGATGGCAGCTGGAAGGAAGAGTGATAAGGCACATCATCCAGGGAATGCAGGGAGTAAAACTGCGATGAGCCCATGCTGGAGTTCCTAGAGGATGAACGGTACTGGCTGGGGCTGGATGGTTCCACAGGTGTAGGAGCCAAACTGTTCACACACAACCCCTCTGTAGGCTCCATCCCAGCTTGCTCCCAGGAGTCCCTCTGTATGCAGAAATACAAACAGGTTTTTAATTTCTGCTGTTATGATATATATTTTAATATAGAAAATGTACTGTTGCACTTTTTAAGAGCAAGAGAAAAATCCACACCTCACTGATAGTCTTACCAGCATAAAGTGAGAGGTATCTCCAGTAAAAGGGGGTAGTCGACTGGCCAGTGCAGTAGATGAGAAGATAGAACTACCTCCCCCCGAGTGAGCAGCACTGCGGTAGTCACTGAAAGACTCTGGGTAGTAACTATCTATTAAGGATGAGTAAGTAGACATTGGTGTAGTGTCACAGGAGAAGGACTTCCCTGTCAGTGCTGACGAGTAGATATCTGTTGAGAACTGCTTACTTGAAGAGCATATCTCAGCATCAGAAAAGAATGGTCTTCTCATGCTATAATATCCTGGCAGTGCATGGGAACCTGAACACAGTGTGAATAAACATGAGTCCTACACTGTTATGTAGACTGTGACTTATTGTAATAATATTTTTCTAGTAATATGTTTTCTACAGCAATGCCTGTCACAAGTCACAATTTCTAGTAGTCAGCCAAAAGAATGTGTACACACTTGTGCACACACGCGCACACACACGCGCGCACACACACACACACATATGATCAATTTAAATAAACTGTTATTGTTGACCAACTTGTTTGTCAAGTCTATAAATATATGTATCATAAGCATGTCATTTTGTCAAACTCTCTATATGCATGCAGTTGTAAATTGTCAATATAAACACCATGTCTAGGCATGGTATAATTTCTATAATGTTTGTAAGGACATTTTGTAAGTTTGTAAGTTGAAATAGCTTTCGAGTTTAGGAACTACATGGGATAAACATTCAACGATTTAAAAAGAAAATCTCTCTTACCTGCCATTTGGACAAGTGGGCTCTGAGGAGACACCCCCTAAAAACAAAGATACAAGGATACACAAACAAAATAGAGAGCTATAGATTTAGAAGGCTTACATTTATTGTTTCATGTAAATAATATATGGCTAAATAAGGACAATGTAGAAACATATGTGACTTTTATCATACTAAAATTCATCTGTAACTCTGCATTTTTGAGAACAACAGGGATGCAGTCCTGAAGACTAGAGATTGTAGAAAGTAAATGTCATATATTTAAATGCTGACCCTAGAATTATTAATCTGATGATCATTCTGGGGATCGTCTTATTTTATAGTTTAGTATATTGCAATTGTGGCCCTTGTCATGTTAAGTTTTGCACAATTTATAATGCCTTCGGGTACCTACAGTTTAGAATAGAAGCATACTCTTTTTACCCAGTAATTGTTGTTGGTGTGCTTTGGGTGGAGCAATGTGCTATGTTTGAATAGGACTGAGCTTGAATGGTGGTTTTGAGAGCTATTATCATTGTACATGTCAGGAAAGTGAAATAATTGAACTTGTCCATTTGTTGCTCTTTTTGCCCTTGGCACTCTTTCCTACCTCTTTAAGTTTGCCGTAGATAACAGAGTGTGTGTTATCTGTGCACATTTAAAAATATTATTTAGACAGCTTTTGCTGGAATCACTTTTTTCTTATAAAAATTAATTGTATTGTATTGTATATTGTATTGTATTGTATTGTATTGTATATTACTGCAAATTCATTGTAAACAATACAATAAAAACTATTAAGGTAACAAATCTATTCCATGGAATGACACTTGCTATTGTGTCTTAACACTTAATACATCTTACTGCCGGGAGGAAAATGGGCAGCTGTCAAATTAAAAGTATAAATTACATGTCACACTTCTCTCTTATTTATTCTATTTGCATTTCCTTTAAGGTTGTTCTATAGTCTGTGATGTAGAGGCTATAAAATATGCATATAATGTATTGTATAAAACACAAAGAAAACAATTAAAAACTGACTCCTGTAAATCCTGAAATTTAGACAATGAAAAACCTAAATAGTGATGCTGATCAAGGTGAAAATGAAGCAAGATGTGATTAATTAGTGATTGCTGGGGCTGATGGGTAGTTTATTTCAGACCCAATTTGTGCTCCCATGGCAGAAAACATGTCAAAAATGAATAGAGCAGCTCACTGCAGACAAAACTGATATGATGGAGGTTCTCTATCATTTGCATATTACAAACATGAAAGAGTCGATATCAACGTAACCCTGGCTGGAGGGCAAGCAAATTTTGAGGCCTGGATTTGAATGTCATTTGCCCATCGCAAGACTTCCCAGTGTTGCCTATCTACAGCTCAGTGCATCTACGAAAACAGGGTATGAAAAACAGGTTGTTGTGCGAAGAGCCAGGATCCTCTATACCTAAAATGTGCTTGAGGAAAATGTGACGAGCTGGAGGCAGGGAATAGGTTGGATACAAAGATGTTAAATGTGATAGTCAAACATAGCATCACTCTGTGGTTATGTTTTATGTTTGTACTTTGCTTTTTGAATATCATGTTCCATACCTTCATTAAAAAAATGATAGGGAACACTTTGTTTTAGGGTAATACATAGCCCGATTAGGTGTTCTTTGTAAGATTAATTAAGATTTGACCTTGATAAGTGTGTACTACGTAAACTAGGTTACATTGCATGCACTGCCCTTTCTGTTATTGGAATTTTACAGATGTTTAAAAATAGACCATATTTTTCCTATTTACCTGCATTATGATAAATCTGACCACAGTGATGATTTACAAATGTGAGATTTTTTTAAATGATATTTGTTAATGGATACATTATTTATTTATTTTAAGATTAATTCAGTTTATTGTGATCTCTGTAACTGTCTTTGTTTGTTCATGATTTACACATTTTTTCTTGGGACATGATGTTCTGCACTTACCCTTGGGCATTATCTATATGGTCCTCTTGCATGCACACATCAGTTGTAAAAGCTTGCTGTGTCCAATTTTTGTTAAGATTATAGAATGCCCAGGTTGTCTTCAAGCACACAATAAATAATTTCTTTTATTATAACTTGGCTCTTGATCTCCTGATTATTTAGTCATCTTACTTCTCATGAAATTGCAATATTTTTAGTGTTATCCAGAAAGATTTAGAGTACAACAGCAAAATAATATAATAGGAGAGAGACCTTTATCTTTTCTTCTCATGTTTTTATTTCTATATAAATGTATTATTTGGTAAAGTTTCCTCAAATCTTTGTACAAACACACAGACAAAAACTCTAATGAGGCCTTACTGTGTAAAAAAAATATCAGATGAGCATAAACGTCTCTAAACCCTCCTGTGTTTACTTAGCAGAAGTTGTCCACCCCTCCCAACATATCCAACTCAGCCTTCGTAATAAAGTGCAATTCATACAATTCATTTGAGTGGCAGGCCATTGAGATGTAAAGCAATAAGTCTTAATTTAAAAAAATAAATCACCTCACAGGACTGTAAGACACAACACATGTTGATATAACAGACAGTATAATTAAAGTGACCACTTAAATCACCATGACATGCTTCTAATTATGAATGTATATTATGAATATTATCATTCACAAGATAAAAATGATACACATTAAATAGTTGGAAACTGTTAGTTGGAAACAGCACATACTGGCAACTTTTATAAGAACCATCCCATGTAAACCAGCTTTACAAATGAGTTAATATGCTTGTACTTGGATTTTGTACTCAGACTGAGTTACTACTGTATGCTCGTACTTAGACTTGAGTGCAAACCTAACATAAAATTCTGACATGCAACACTGAGTGCATATGAACAGGTAAGGTGAGCTCAGGTAAGAGCTCAGGTAAGAACTCTGTACCTGTGTCTGTCAACACCTGAGGCTATTCTGAGTTAATCTGAAGTACAGAAACCAGCAGGGTATATTTACAGTTCCATGTACCTATATTATTAAAGTATTAATGTGTGTGTGTGTGTGTGTGTGTGTGTGTGTGTGTGTGTGTGTGTGTGTGTGTGTGTGTGTGTGTGTGTGTGTGTGTGTATGTGAAGTGACGCATCATTATGTTGCCAAAGTCATAACCAAGATACCTGTGACGTCCAGTATTCTTAGGAATATGAAAAATAGCTTTTATTTTATTCATAGATATTATGTCTGATATCTTTTCAACGTTCCAAAACACTGCCTTATGTTGAAATCTTTATTTGTGTATCTTCAGATTTTGCTTGTCTAAACCCAGAGATAGTGAGTTATGTTATCTTTATCCTTGTTTCGTACCCTGTTGTATTCCTAGCCTTGTTTCATTTCCAGGTTTTCCTTGCACTGGGGATTTGCGTGTGTTCATTTGAAGTGTTTGACACCACAAAAATATATATTTCCCAATGTCCAACACTAATTCTGTTCTGAAGTTTTCACAGGTTTTCAGATACAGAAGCAAAATCAAAGAGTCAAACAGATACACACAAACTAAATCAAACAGACACAAAGCAAACAAGAAAGCAAAAAAAATAAATACTATAAATGCAAAATAGATTTGCTTGAGTGCATGTGCAAGCCAGCATGGTCCACAACATAATGCAGCTCATACAGTATGAGCTGCATTATGTTGTAGACCATGCTGGTGAATATTTAGGCACAAACGTGCTAACAGCCATTACAACAAACTAGTCTGGTGAGAGTGGACAAAAAAAAGCATGAAATGCAAATGCTCTTTCTTAACAGAGCAGTGGTAGCATTCACCATTGCTAACACCCAAGTCAGCTGTGTCTCTTTTTATGCGTGATGCTCAGAGCTTTCTGCACTTGTGGCACACTTTCTGTTTGGTCTCACAAGCACACTCTAAAGATTTGCAAAAAAAAAAAAAAAGTCCAATTCTCACCCTCATTCAGTGAATCAACTGACTTGGATACATTTGTATTAGCCTCTATAATTTGACATTCTTAAAAAACTGCTGCTGTAATAACAATGTCTGCCCTGTGCTTATCCAAGGGATCTCATTCACAATACTTACATTCAATATCCTTTCAACACATTTAGTACTGTTTTTCTTTTTTCTTCTACAATTGTATAGTATAATGGGTTATTGCTCCAGCATATATCTGAGGAGGGTGTATTCCCTTTTGATTTTCATCCCTCTTAAGTTTCTTTATTTTGTTTTCTCAGGGGGGTTTTCCTTGCCACTTTCACCACTGACACAAACATTTAATTTACATTGTACAATACTGTGCAAAAATCTTGAGCCATCCCTCGTTTCTACATTGTAAATTAAACTAAATTTGCTATAATTAGAAAAATTGTGACACAACTTCAGCAACAACCTCATTTCCTTTTTTGTCTGTTCCAACCATGCAACCAGTATACTAATCACAGGCCTAATCAGCTGTTATCATCTGCATCTGTTTGTCCCTGGTTTATGCCTTAATTGTTTTTATGCCTGAATTATTCATAGGTCACTATGTGGCCAAAAACATTACTGTTATACTGGTCAGGTACAGGGACTGGACTGAAAATGAGAGGCAAAAAAGCCTGGACAATTATTCCAGAAAACTACATTAAAAATACAAGATAGTCTGGGTCTTTTGAAGCAAGTTATGAAACAATTGGCGGAAGGGCTCCTAGGTGACTGTGGCTATATAAATAAAATGGAATTGAATGTACTGGGATGTTTCTGCCAGGGATCTTTCTTATGAATATATTATTTGATATCTGAAGTAGATAAATTAAATTCAGTACATTTATAGCCTTTGATTCTTTTCTTTACCTATACGAATATAATTTTTGTTGTATGGTGCTGTACAAACATGCTAGGCATCCTTTTTAATACTAATTTTGTCTTTGATTTATCTGCAATTTGGGTGAGGAAAAATACTTTCCCAACCAAAATGAAACATTACAGAAAAACTTTGTATGTCAGTAGGGAAAGCAATATATTACATAAAACATCTTGTTTGAGAAAGGAAAAAAGAGATTTATTAATTTATAATAGATTTACTTTTTCAAACAAAAAAGAAATTAATCATTTTTAAAGGCATCCCTAAAACATTGTTTATGTTATGTACACAAGGCATTTACACATTACTGTATATTTCATGAAATTATAAATCAACAATATCAGGTCCGAATGTTTTATTTACAATATGTAGTTATGAAAAGCTTAGGCTCATGCTCAGCCTGGATTACACTGTAAGAGAGATAGCTATTTAACTCTTTCACTGTTGCTATTATATTCAGGCAGCAAGTGTGGCAAGTGCCTGCCTTTGCTCTGTGTCAAGTTTAGACTTGAAACTTTGTTTGCACCTGTAGATAGTCTGTCTCTCTTTTTAGTTAAAAGGCCACAGACTTTACAAAAGCCAGCTGAAACTTAAACAGCTTTTGTGTTGCTGTGGATTTGCTCAATTTCTACTTAAAAAGTTTTTAGGCATTGTTTTATTTCTTTGACTACAATGAAACTAGTGTATTTAAATTTGTAGCTAATTTTGCTTTTCTTTTAGTATAACACTTAAAAAATGCGTTTTAATGAATAAATAAGATACAAATGTAACTAACTGATTACCAGTGACATCTCAACAAGACTGAGTAGAATAAAGCAAATTTGATGGACTAGAATGTTTTTTAAATTTGTGAGTGACGATCCTCAACAATACTACATAAACTGATTCAAATATAATGCTTTAAAGATCACTATTTATTTAAAGAAATTGTGGCATAAAATTAAATAATCAAATTTGCAAATAAAGATTGTTTTTTGCTGACATGCTTCTTACAAACCACATTTTGTACCTTTAACATGAGAAAATCACTGGACAGATATGTATTCATGCCTATGCATGATGTGTGTGCTGCCGTGCCGTGTGCTGGTGTGTATAAAGTAACCTGCTTTTTGTGTAATTGTATATTGGCTTTCTTTTCTGAAACTGCGTGAATGAATCCAAAGTTAAGACGGCAATGCAAACAGAAGCGACTCCCCTGAGAAACAATAGTGAGGACTTAGCCATGAAAGGATGGCGTTGCTGGTGCAGCAAGATGTCTAAAAGCCTTATTCTAGTCTGTCTGGGACAACAATGACAGACTTGTCTGTGGTCTGCAGCAAGAACAATATTACTGGGCAGGTGTGCGAGATTTTGACTTTGCATAGGCAGACCACAGACCAAAACGGCAGCTTAACTTGCTGTGGCATGGTGTTCGTGACCATTTTCATTGTTGGTTATTGTTCTGGCCTTCATTGTGAATACACATGTGATTGCTGTGCTCCTTTTAGCTACTTATTGCTTATGTTTTGGTATTTGCTGATGGGCTTTACATTACCACACGGGATGGAAAAAGAGCCAGATTGAAAAAGCCATATACCTAAGACCAAAGACTCAAGAATCATTAAAATACAACGACAATCCCGTCAGCAAATAAAAGTGCAAAGCCATGCATACGGTTAGCAGATAGACATACCAACTGTTTTAACTGACTGTTTGCATGCAATAAAGGGGGGAAAAAAGTGCATGGGAACAGTCATACACATTGCATTTCAGTTTAACTTAATGGCTAAATATACTAGATGTTAAACTTACAGCAAAACGTGGTCCACTGGTTTGTCGTGATCTCTTTTCGGCCAGCAGATCCTTGACAGTATGCTTGACTCTGACTCCCTGATAAACTCGCTTGGAATACTCTAGGAAAAGGAATTGCAATACTAAATACCATGGCACAATAAACTTAACATTATTTGACAAAGGATTATTAATTCCATGACAATTAAGTAGAAAAGGGTCCCAATTTGATTTAGAACATAATAAACAACCCTTAATTTTTCCATAATATAAACCATTTTTTGATTGGCCTAAAATCATAAATAATCTCTTTTATTTACATTTACAACCTTTTATTTATATTAAGCAATAATTATTTAGTAATAATAAAATAATAAAATATTAAGTAATAATAAAATACCCTATTTTATAGTCACTGCATTTGAGTAAATAGCAACTTACAAAAACGTGTTATTATTAAAAAATATATATATATAGTATAGAATTCTGTTGCATGCTCTGCTCGCTAAAACCTAATTATAGTTTCTGTAAAAATGCAGGAAACAAAAAAAAACCTCAGCCTTAAATTCATTTCTGGTCTGTAGATGATTCATGTATGAATCATTGGGAAGCTTTCGCTAGAGATTTCACAGGTAACCTTCTTACTTTCTACTCTTAGCTACCTCAGCTACCTCAAACAATGTATCATCTGAGAAACATTTACAACTAAAAGACTAGTAAAAGGACAGATCAGCTGGTGGGGTGAGGTATTAACTGACATACATTTTTCACACTTTTTTTTTATTATATATTCTCTAGGATTGTAATATTAATCAATTGGAATAACATTCCTGGTTAGCACATAATCCTGTGAACAGATGTCATATTTGCAATTTAAAATCCTCTGAGATAGGAAATTGCATGCAAAAAGCATAGTAGTATTATGTAAAAGACCACAGATTTATGAATGAACTGTGGAGGGTATGAGAGTTTCAGTGTATTCCCTTCCTTAAAGTGGCTAACCGAGTAAAGCTAAACTCTTGAATAAGCTAAAGACTGCTTTGTGAGCCCTAGATTGGCTTTGTTAACTTTAGGATCTTCAAACTGGCAGTCTAAAAATGTGAAATAATAAAGACAAAGCAGGTACAATTGTAAGGACAATACTGTGTAAGAGATTCCGTTTCAGTCCCATATATGGACTGATTGACAATAATCACTATGATTCAGCTACAGATTGCATCAAAACACAGTATCATGATTTCTTAAGAAGAAGTATAGTTTTAGCCCAACTAAATAACAAATGTAATTGTAGATGATTGATCTCACCAGTTTCCATGTTGCAGATCAGGATTGTTGGTGCTGAGAGCAAGTGCAAGGTCAATCACTATTCCAGCAAAATGGCAGTATCTACTTCAATACATGAACAGAATTTGATCATTGTACCATACACATCAGATCTTAACTAAACCTAAATGCTACTTTTCCGTCAAAGCAGAATGGTTAGGCAGCTTTTGAAATGACCATCACCAATTTGTTTAAATGCAAATAAATGGTAGGACGTTTTTCCAATATTTGCATCTATGTTCTAGATTAAATAGGAGAGGACACTAAAAGTAAAGCAACATCACTGGCAAACCCTACTTGCCTTTTGGTTTCTTTTTATAATTTTAAAATTTTTTAAATGCCTTTAAAATTGTAATGCCTGATTACTATGTCCAGAATATTCAGCAAAATTATTCTATATAAGTTTAAACATAGTACTTGTCCACTGGTAATAAAATAAAATAAAATAACAATATAAGAACAAAGCAAAATCAAACCTCACCGTTTGGTTGTGTTGTGATTTTCTGTTTACTTTATGTTGGATTTTCTTAGAAAATTGTACATTGGATTTGACTCACTTGGTGAATTCTAAAAAAGAAGTTAGTTGTATTTTTCTTGCTGTATATTTGTTTTTTAATATAAAGACTTGGTTTAAGTACAAATTAATAAGACTAACCAAATAGTGCATACTAATAAAAATAATAACATCTCATGTCTCATACAGTATGTCAATGGCTGGTGGTTTGTATATACTTAGGATCATATGTAAATTTCTAAACATTTAAGTCCAAAGATGTACTGTATAAGGCATATTTAACTCATGCATGTATAGTGCAACTGATTCCTTTATCTTTTGATTTGTCACCAAAATCTGCTAGCTAAAAACTAAGCTTGGCACAAGGTGAAGCATTACATGGCTATAGGAATAATGTATTTATTAAACTACTTGGGAAACACAGTTGAAATAGTGTTTCATCATTTGTGAATCTGACTGGTGTTGATAATATAATTCAATTAGATCTAATCTAGTTCTAATCTAAAAAAAAAAAAAAAAAAGTTGTTCCTGTTATAACGTCCTGTCGCTCTTGGGTAAATGTCCTAACCTCTCCCTGCAGAACCAACCATGGGTTTTTTTTATTGCCAAATTGGTGGATATTAGCATTTTTCAGTGACGGAATAAGAGCTTTTAAACTCCACACAGCGCTGTGCTGCCCTCTTGAGGCGAACTGCACAATAACACTTTAAATGTCATTCCTCTCTAAAGAATTTCCTCTTGAAACAAAAAACACCATTGTGAAACCACCAAAACAATTTTTTGGATGTGTACTTTTTACACACAGCGTTATCAGCTTTTTAAAAAATGAAATAATGTATTTATTGTCTATGAATCTAGTGATGTGTATAATCCATTTAACCTAATAATGTACAATTTGGGTGGTCATGGACAACCAAAAATTAAGTGATGAGAAGGAAAATAGCTAGTCTGAGTCCATGGGGATTGGAGACAGCTTGGGAAAAGACAAATGACGAAATACAGTATGATCTCCTCCCCATGTCTCACTTGTCTTGTTATCAAATGGGAACAGCCAGTACACATTCCACTCCTCCTTTCAGAGGGGAAATATTAGTACTTGGTATCATCGTGTTACATTCTCACTCCCTTACTTTGCCCTGTTCTCCTGACCTCATCCAAAAAAGGGAATCTTTCAGTTAAAATGCCATCAAGTTTAGAAATACATCTGAGTATCTGAGAAGTATTGTACTGTAAATGTATCAAAAAAGTATTTAATAAACATCCCTGCTATTTCTTACGGATGTTTTTTTTTGGCAGTGTATGGGGGTGAGGTATTTCAGATACTTTATTTGCAAGAGGGTGTAAATATATGCAGACTATCCCCATATTTCTGTCATTCATTCATTCATTCATTACTTCATCCATTCATTCATTTTCTTAAGTAGCCCCTTTTCTCATGGTCCCAGCGGAATTCAGATTTACTCAAGCAACACAGAGAACAAGGCCTTTTTATTCTTACTTACTGATTGTGACAACCATTAATTCTTTGAAAACTTTGCTTGAGGGAATAGGGATAATCCTGATGTTAAACATGAATGAGTCACAACTTTCCCTCTTCTGAGTCAGACTGTCATATAAGCAGGGGTTCAGTAAAGTTTTATACAGGAAATCTAGTTAAAACTGTTACTGCACTCAGCTCTTGTTATACTGCTCATAACAGTAATCTAAACCATGAGAAGTTGCTACACCTGAATGCACAACTTAAGCATGCTCAGCTTAAGTGTGCAAGACTTCTCCAACCATGTTCAATGTTCATGTTCAAATGTTAGTACCCCTAACTATATGTTTTTATGTAAAAACATAATTTTAAAAAAATCACATGATTGTAGCAGATCTCGGTACTAGGCAGATATAATGTATAACTTCTTTCATGGTACCATTATTTATTTAACAAAAATGAAGAACACACATGGGCAATACTTACCCCTTACTAAATAGTTGTATTTAGGATAATATTCTCCACAATGATGGAAAGACTGATGAAGTCATAAATGAAATCATTCTATCAAGTTATTGCTGATAAAGGTGAATCCACAAGCTATTAAATCATGGGGGATACTTAGCATTGACCACATGTTTTTTTTTTTTTGGCTTCATTTTGACTCACTATGATTCACTACATAAAATCAAATATTATACTATAACTATATTTGATAAAAATAAAACTACATACCCATTTAACTACTGTGTTCCCCCATACCCTTACATACAATAATATACTGGTATATTATGTAATTTACCAGGATTCAGCAGAAGCATGAAAAAAATAAATGCCACTGTTTCTCACAGAAAATGTCACAATGTTTATTTTTCACTGAGGTACCTCAAACTCCAGAATATACTGCAGAGAATTAATGGAATATTGTAGTGCATAAACCAGAAATTTATACAGTAAATGTCAGGCCAAGTACAGTACTGTATAATTCAGGAGACTCCAGTTTCAGCTGATAATTAAGAGTGGTCCTGCTGTTTTAATAAGGCATGTTTCTCATTACTGCACTGTGCACAGGATACCAGGCAAAACATACACACGTTTGTAGTGGAGAATGGACAAGACTATGCAAGTGATCTTCAGCCAGCACTAAGTGAGAGATTTATAGACACACCATTAGAGAAAGCGTAAGTTACAGTAGAGTCAAGTTAGTTGGGGCCAGCTGTATATTAAACTACATTGATTTGTCTTCTAGTGTCAGCTCTAGACAGGGATACAGTATTTCTTAGAACAGCACCGAACCTTGGACATACTTTGCTGTAATAATATACTTTATGTCCATTTTTAATGTCAGCCATCATAGATGCTGTCTGTTGGTGCATTGTGCAGATTTTTAATTCAAGCAAAAAAAGTTTTTTTTAAAAATGCAATTATTGGACAATATGGATTTGAAGAAAATAAACACAAGATGTAAAAGTACAAATTTAGGTTATATAAGTAGTGTTGCAGATGCACGTCATGAGTGCCAAATGTTTAGCCCACTGCAGGATAAACCACAGCTGCTTCTTAGCTATGCGTCTCCTCAGAGGAAGGAGATTTTCCATTTCTTGTTCTGGTATACTAAAAGCTTCACATAGGCGTATATGGATATAACTTTGTTTTAGAAATTGAAACCAGGCCAATATGTTTCAACAAACTATCTAGCATGTGTCATGCTTCTAGTTTAACCATTATTTATCCCCATTTTCTGCTATAATGTCCTCCACTCTTTCAAAAAGGATTTTTACTAGTTTTTGGAGTGTGACTGTGATGAATTCCCCATTCAACCACAAGAACATTAGTAAGGTCAGGTGTAAAATTCAGGCATGAAGTTGATGTTTCACTTCATCCCAAAATTGCTCAGTGTAGGTGAGGTCAGGGCTCTGTAAAGGCCACTCCAACATTACAAAACCATGTCTTTATGGAGCTCACTTTGTGCATAGGAGCACTGTCATGCTGGAGTAGGTTTGGGCCCCTTAATTCTAGGGAAGAGAAAATGTAATATTACAGCATACAATAAAACCTACATATGGTTGTAGAAGTCAGGTGTCCACACTTTAAATTATTTAATGATGGGAAAATCCAGGCAGCACCACAAAAATGTCCTTTTTTATTTTTTGTTCATTTCAAACATATACTTAAAAAAAATAAATAACTCTATTAAGATGTTATGCAACAGTCAAATAGCATAGACCTTCACTGAAGGGATAATATACATTACTGTTTTACAATATGTTTGATACATGTAATATACACAACTGGAATGCTCATATAAAGTTTACATCATGTGACAATACAAAAAAATAGTTGAAGGCTCTGACCTTTTTTTTTTTTTTACTTAGAAAAACATGCTTCTATCATCTCAGCTAATATAGATGTTCAGTAAATGCATGTCACATACATGACTAAATTATTCCCTAGCTTAAATTACTACAGAAAGAAGTGATGATTTTTACTATTCTCATATAAAAATCACAACAATCTACCAGCTTTGGACAAAATCTGTATAGAGAGGAACATAATGACATAACAACTAATTTGAAATGCATTTTCCTGTCTTTCATTCGACTGGTTGTAGGTGAGCTGTTAGTGTTATATGACATATACTGACAGTCAAATCTATCGTTAAGAAAAAAGATTTTGTCCAATAAGTATTCCAAAGTTAACATGTCTGGATGCTGATTTATTCAAGCTGAATTGATTTACAGCATCACTGTATAGGAAAACACCTAGTTAGGAGGACACTGATTAAATAGCATATCCAATTGAGGTAGATCTCTACTGTAAATAAAGCAATAGTGGTTTTAAATAAATGTTGGAAACAGCACTTTATTCAAACAGGCCGAGGCCTTGACCTTTAGACTGATTTAGTTCTTCATCCTAAAACTAAGTTTGTACTGCTTTTCTTCAAAGCCTTGTCAAGGAGGTTAGTAGTGTTTGTCATTTTAATGCCATCCTACTAGATCCCAAATGACTGGAGTCCAGCACAGTTTGGTGTATAACAGCTTATGCAAACCTACTAAACACAACATTAAAATATGGGTTTAATTAATTAATTAATGACCAGGGGAATAACCAAACTGTACTGGACTTGTGCTCTTCACGACAGGTGTAAAGTCTGCCTAAGGGAATTAACACTCGTGGTACATACACTCTCCAAATACTGGCTTTGGTTGCTTAGAAGAATCACATTTTACTTTGTCAACAACCTTCCCCGTGAAATCAATGCAGTCCACACTGCGATGGCGTTCACCATGACCACATGAACGGGAACAAGACGACCATGGGCCTATTTGCCACATGGGACAGGGAAGATCTGCGCAAGGCCTGATGTCTGCAGGTCTACGGATTTTGTCACAGTGATTAGAGTAAATGTCTGCATTATCCTTGCACTCAACCGTTCTCCGAGACCATCCTGAACCACAGCTTTTGGAACAATCTGACCACTCTCCCACTATCCACTGTGGAATACCAAAAGGATGAACAGATGACTTTTCCTCTTTTGGCTTACTTAAGGTGACAGCTTTGGGGATAAAGAATGTATATTTGACCTTTACTGGGGTTGTCTCTGTAGTGGTGCACAGGAGTTGGATAGTGATGGCTTCCTTTAGTTGGCGAAAGCTCTGAATCCGTTCCAAGATGCTTGCTGAGCCACTGTACTTGAGGACAGCCCCATTAGTTGGAATGTCCTGTTCTACCGTGGACACAGAGAAGTTGCCATTCAATATATACTCCCCATTTTCTCTTTTGATGGCTAGGTAGTTCCCATCATGTTTTTTGCCCTTGAGGCTTCGCTGCTTGATGTCAATGTTGGTGGCGCCTATTGGGATTGTAACAATATTACTGTACCCATGGCTGAAAACAGAAGAGTTTAAATTAGTGATTTACAATAGCTTATTATTACAGCAGTATGGATAGACTATGGTATACTATTAAAGTAAGCAGCCTTACAGGACTTTAGTATATGAGCCTGATATCTTCCTGCAGCTAAGGCCATTCCCGCCACACACACCACACTTATCAAGCTTTTTGTTGGAGCCAATCTGGAGATCACAGCCAGCCTTAATGCACTGGCCTTGGATACAGATCGATGTGGAATCTGGACTGCAAGATGTTCCATCAATGACCTACAGTTAAGAAGTGTAAAAATAATTCAAACATTTACTAAAAGCTTTGACCTTTACAAAGGCTTTACAAATTTAAAATCAAGCATGAATTTCAGATATCTTACTCATCAAAATGGAGTCAGAGCTCTGTATTTACCTTGGCTTCAAACACTCTGAATTCACTGCTGCCTCTAGCTCTACAAAAGAGTTTGCATCTGTCTCGTGGTGATACACCAGCATATTTTGGTATCCACTGCTTGACTTTTCCACGAATATCGAAGTGATTGGGATTGTTATACTTCTCACACTGTTCTTCTCTGAAGCTCTTCCCTATGAATAACAATCATTTGATATTTAAAAGAGAAACCTGTAATGCAGAACAAAACTTTGCAGAAAATGCACCCGGCACTAGGCCTCTTTATTAGTGTTTCCAAGCTGTTTCCAAGTGTTTCCTTTCAAAATGCACTACATTTTTCTCTTTCATTAAACAAAATTTTTTTCTTCCATGAAGAGCTTCGTAATTTGGTGACATTTGAAGCATTACCAGCATCAGGAAATGGAAAAATGACATTTGAAGGGATGAGAGATAGGGAAATACTGCTCAGCAGAGTGTAGCATGTAACATACCATGGTGTGCTTCACAGGCCTGCGTATTGCAGGAGCGGTACTGAACTCTCTGTCCCTCACAGTATTTTCCTTGATTCTGTGGAGCTGGCTGATCACACTCTCTGTATGAGAACATTACTCCACCTCCACAGGAGCGGGAACAAGGCTTCCATGCACCCCACTCTCCCCAGACTCCATTCACCACCTCCTGCAGTCACATTAAAAAAAAAAATCTGAATAACACTATGACACTTTGCACTGCTTCAATTAAAATGTAGACTCAAGGCACCAGGTTCTGCAAAGTTTTTGTCACTTTATAAAACATATCAAGTAAATTTTACTAAATCGTAAAAGATATATACCAATACTTATATACTATAAGAACCATATGAAGGGCTATTTAACAAAAAACGACAATAATAATAATAAAAAGAAGAAGAAGAACAGGCAAAAGATTGAAAATTATAAACATGCAAATATTATTATTATTAATATTATTATTATTATTATTATATAACATTACTTACCTTTGGTTCCATTATCTCTTCAGATGCAGTACAGATTCCATCTAAACACTTCCTGTTGGGGGCGCAATCTGTCCCATCTGCCCAGGGTAAACTCCCATTTGTGGTGGTACATACAGACTGACCTTCCTCCTGGCACCAAAGCTGGCTGCACACCTGAGCAGCAGAGGCATTCTGACAGTGTGAGAAGTTCGGTCCAAAGATCTGCTGGCATTGCTGGTCCATGTTATAAATAACACCAGGAAGCTCAGTGGGCAAGGGCAAAATCTTTTCAGGGGCATCCAGTAGACAGTCTCCTGTTAATAAATAGGGAGGAAGAGAGCACTGTAAATCTAGAGTGACGCATATTGTGTAACAGTAGGAATGTCTGGCTCCCTTTGCTGATGTTTAGGGAGACCTGCAGGAATGCACATCTGGATGGGTGAGCTAAGAAGCAAAATCCAAATGAGAGCAAAAGCCACGTGGGAGAAGATTGTTCACCTCAAACACTACAAGAAAGTGAGAGGAAGTAAATCATTTATTCAATAAATGATGTCAGTACTACAAAGCCATTTACTTTTTCAAAGGAAAAACTGAAATAGTTTCTTATTGGAGATGGCTAATTAATACAAATAGACCTCTCCTAGCCTAGTATTATTTGGTCCATACATGTTTTCTGTGTATCAGCATTATACATACAGGAAAACTATTTTTAGATTAAACTTCCTATTTCTATTACAATCTCTTGAGGAGAAGGAAACATGAAGTGCTGCAAAGTTTTCTTTTTAATCTTTCACTGCTATTCTTTTTTATTTAGCCAGGAAAATAACTGTTGGCTTTCCTGTGCTATGCTGATGAGAAGCTTACAAAAAATACTTGTCAGTTCATTCAAGATTCAGAAGCACAGTCATATAGAATAAAAGGTTGTTGATAATAAAAGTTTGCCCCCATATATTAATTTTAACTTATGCTAAATCTATCTACAATACATAATTCTAACAGATAAATGTATGCACATACCATGGCCATTGTCAAAGAACTCAGTGATGTAGAATGCGCTGCATGGGGACCAGGGGGACTTCTTTTTAAAACTGTTATAAACTGAAGCCATAACATGGTGCTTGGGAAGATCTCCAAAATACCTCTCACAGTTCTTAGAGTCGTCATGAGGCATGCTCATCACGTGGCCTACACAGAAAATGTAAATTAATCAATTAATTGACAAGAAAATGCTTATATGAATGTAAAAATGTTAGGTCTGCTTGTGCGTTTTAAGTAGATACAGTACAACATGCACACCTAATTCATGAGCTACTGTGAAGGCTGCCTGTAGTCCGTTGTCTTCAATAACAGAACAACTCCTTTTAGGGTCACACATGGTCCCCACATCAGCAATGCCAAGTGTGTCACAGCTCTGATGGCCACAGATGTCCTTGTAGGAACAAAATGAACAGATTTCTGTTTTAAATCAGCTTCTCTTCATAACTGGAAATAAACATGTTTTAAAAAAAACATGTTTTTCAAAAAAGTGAAAGAAATAAATATTTATGTCACACAGCAAACATCAAGGGACAAAGTTTAACAATGTGGTATCTGAGCAGAGTCCTAACAACATGCTTGGAATCTTTTCCACCCCTTTCCCAACATAAAGCCTAGCCACACATAAACTGAATCATAGCTGGACAGGACACACTTTGTTAATCAAATTCATGTGTCTACACTGTACAGAGGGCCAGCACGGTAGCAAGCTTGCACCACTGGTTAAAAAGCATTGTCTGGATTTAAAAGACTTGGATTTAGTTTCCTTTTTTTCACCTCTCTAGTGAATAGCAGAGCAGTGTCGTAATGCTCAGGATGCCAGTGGCTGGACGGATTGAATTGCTGCTGCCAAGAACAGAAATTACGCAGTGCCAAGCCTCCATTACTGGAGACAGATGGTCCAACCTCCTCGTCTTCCACTATCAGCAACTTCACTACCACCATGCTCAGTGAGTTTTTAATGCTGGGATGCTGGTAAATCTGAGATGCCACAGACACCAAGGTCAAGATATAGTGCTGTTAGAAAAAAGAAAATATGCTTATTATTAATCTTATTATTAAAGCAGGTTTTTAAAAATTTATTTTAAACCATGCTACAATTATTTAACATATTTTAGGATTAACTATAAATATAAGTAATGTACTTACTTATGTAACTGTGTGTTAATTTCTAAAGATTTTTTAAGCTGGGAACGACACAATAAATAGTTGACTGTTTTTTCTGAAGAAAATGAAGATAATTGACTGTCAATCCAGTCAGCCTAACCACAGAACACCATTATGCATTTCCACTATCCAGATGGTGTATGCATTTACACTTCTGCATCTGCAAAACACTCACTTGTCTTTCTGGAATTATCATATTTTTTTCTGGAGAAAAAACGAGTAGCTTAATAATCTTAACACAACGTGTATTCTTACATACACGTAATTTATGAAATTTTATTTCATATCAAACAACAATAGAAAAGGAGCATCCACACACTCAATATGTGCAAAAAAAAAACTAATCGTGTGAGCTTTCAGTCAAAGACCTTGTTCAAGGTTTTGGTTTATATCAGTAATATTATATTTCTATAATATAAAGTAAGAGGTCGTAAGAAGTCAAGAGAACCAAATTTTTATAGAAAAAAATCTTCATCGTTGAATTAGTTTTAACATCCAGATTGGACAGTTTAACACTTTAATTAAACACTATTTTCATTTATTTGCTGTGCAGTCTTCTGTAGTGCAGGTGTAGTGCAGCATAGGTTATGTAATAGCAAAGCGCATGTGTAGATTGATGAAATGGAGGCGTTATGAAATGATCTCTGGAATTATGTATGAATATCTGCTCGTGTGCCTGTCCACTCGCCTTTGTGTCTTCTCCATAGATGCTCGACACTGAAGTGTCCGCCACCACCAGAGTCTCGATAAATCTCGGCACGGAGACAAAGCGCCTGCGCCTGGAAGAGCCTGAGCTGACCCTGTTGTGCTCCCCTGACACCGGGGAACCTTCACCATCTGTTTGAGCAAGCGATTGACTCGCGTCTCGAAGTGTTTGGGTCAGTTGCTGCCTTGTGATCACGTGCGGCTGGTCAGTGGCGCTCGCGTTCGATCCCGTGCCAAAGCGCTTGGGCTTGATCTGGTACTCGTCTCCGTCCGAAATGAAGGATCCCACAATGCCGTGGCAGAGACTGACCGACACCACTGAATCCTCCTTAAAGTTCACCGTTCCTGTAAAGAAGCAATCTCGCAGTTCTGATCCAGCTGTTGCAGTTTTACTCCCGTCCGCCTCTGTTAGGTTAGAGACTGACACCTGTCTCTCTGCACCCGTCCGCGGTTCGGCTGCAGAGAAAGCATTCGCTGTGATATAATACACTTTCATATAGGGAGATATAAAGCTAGGGTCTGGTTGAAGGTTCAGTGTGAAACTTCGCCCGAAAGCCGTGAGGTGGAAACTCGGATGATCTTCGCTTCTCTTCGCTACGCGTCTCCCGGTGCGTCCCGCTAAACGCACAGGCACAATGTCTTCTGCTTCAAAACCGTCAGAGACGCTTCCACTGAATACACAAGCAGCTAAAAGTGCAACAGAACACCACAGACACATTTTATCCGATAGTCAGAGATTTGGAGGAACTGCTGAGCGTGATGCCGCGTTTGATCCTGAGCTTTACCCTCTTGAGACTCGCCGCTGCTCTGTGTTAAATCGTACCAGAATCTGGGCACAGCCTTGGTCTAAATATGGACCAACTATTCATCCATCTTATACTTTCATCAGCGAAGATCCACAGTATATTCTTGTTTAGTCCACATATCTTGATTCACATACGGGACACTAGTCCACAGGACGCGATGCTGTGTGCGCTCTCGCTTTAATGCACTCAGTCCACTACAGAGACGCTCTTTATACTGTCGAAGTCTGCTGAGGAAAAAAAGGAGAAGCATTAAAGGCTATTTTTAATCTCTGAAATAGTCTCTCCTCCCACTCACATTTCTTTTCCAACAAAAAAATCTGAGGCCGTTCTTCGTGTGCTGCAAAGCTCCTGTCTCCAAGAAAAGCGTTTAAAACGTAATTGTTTAAAGTCAATTGTTTAAAGATACAGTTCGACTGTAATGATTGAGTTTGTTTTAATTAGTTTTTTTTTTTTACTTTAATTACTATTTATGCTTTTTATTTGTGGAGCTTTATATTCTGTCGCCTGAGCAAAACTTTTAAAAATGAATAATCTAGTAATAGCTTACTTATCTGCATAAGAGCCGTCAATTAACTAATCTCAGTAGTGACATATCGTTTGGATGATAACGGGAGACAGCAGATAATGGCAGGTTTGGGCCACCAATAGACTATTTGTGAAGCTGTATTTAGACAAATTAGTGTATTTAGGAGCTGGATCATCCTGTGTGTGTAGATGTAATGAACCATCATATCCGCAAGGAGGCGGCATAGAGTTTTAGAGCGCAATTAGTCCACCACTAGGAGCTCGATTATGCCCTTTTGGAGGACTTTGCGAAACACGTGCCTTTTGTATATTATTTAAGTAAATCGTGTAAAATTAAGGCGTCAAAGTCGAAAACAGCATATTTGTTAAACGGGTGTCTAGGAACAGAGATTAAAGGTCCACGTTAATGTTAGCCATTATTCAGTAAATAATGCTTAGGTGCTGGTTTTAGTGACAGGGTTGAGTTGTGCTGATTTGAATATTTGAACAATTACGTGGAGGGATTTGCTTTTCTCATTGTCATGCTGTTAGAAAGGGTTTTGATGATGGTTTCCTTGTTTTATGGCTCAGTATTATTGTGGAATTATTATGGGTCATGGCTTAAATATTAGTGCAAGATATTATAATTTAACTATTCAAAGAGATTTGTAATATTTTCTTTGTATTATTATATTTACCATGCAAAAGTATTGCCACCAAAGTGACACAAGAGAAAACACCATGTTTGAGGAGTATACTAAGATTACTGGTATGTATACTGTATTTAAAACTCACATTTTTAGTAATATTTCTTGGGGCGGGTAAAATGAAAGGCGCAGTTTATACAAATGCTACTTCTTATGTTGTGTGCATGACTTGAAACAAACAAAAAAATCTATTGTGGGATGTTCTTAAAATAATTTTATTGTCCTAAACACTCAAATCTTGAATACCATTTTTTTCTTACTTTGAATCGCTAGTGCATGATCAGTATTTTTACTTTCATGATTATTTGGCAACCTAAAAGCACAGACCTGTACCTGCGCATGCATGCTCAGTTTTAAATTCATTTATTAAACGTATAAGTTAACAGGATGTCCCGATTGTGCAGAATATGCAGTATAGTAAGATATGACAGCAGCCGTATGAATGGAACATGTGATATGAAATGAAGTGATGTGTGTGTCAGTACCAGTGTTATTGTCCATGTTTTTGTCCAAGTGCAAGTTAGTCCTCCTGAATTTGAAACAAGAGATGTGCAGCATATGAGCAGTAGTGCAAGTGTGCAATGTGTTAAGTAATGTACTGTGCTCCAAAAAAACAAAGGCGAATCCAATTGTGAGTCTGTGGTGGTGAAAATGGTGACAAACGGCCAACACCAGAGGGCGAAGATTTGCTTCTTTGTGAATCCATGAGGTGGCATTTGTTGTATTTGTAGAATCAAAAAAGGTGCACGCCGTTATTAAGCATTATATATATACAATGAAATTAACAAACGATCAAAGCACTATAAACACAGATTTGTTTTTAGGGAAAATATAATTTTCGGTTTTTAGGATTTTTTTTTTTTTTTGCATGTTCAATTGTTATACACAGCAAACAAGGGGTTTCCCCTTAAATATAGCCTGCATAATCTCTGAAAAGGGGCAAGACTTCCCTGCATCTTTATGCATTTAACACTTCTTATGATTTTGCTCCATGAGTTAAGGCCACGCCCAAATGTCGCTCAAGAGTCAGTGTTATTCGGGCGCGCTGAATAAGTACCCAATCAGTTCTCTTCTCTCTAACCACTCTCACTTTTGCTTGAATTGTTTACATATGACGCAAGATATTGAACCTGACAGAGGACAGACGGGTGTGCACAGCCATGGTCATTACTCGGGTCATTTTGCCATCAACGCGCTTACAAGGAATAATTAAGACATGCAGTTAAGAGCACTGCACATTTTTGCATGGTATTTTTGGACGGCAACTTTGCACTAATTAACAATGTTCGTCCAGTTGGTGTTTTATTTTTTAAACTTCCTGCTTATGAACAATTTATACAAGTGCGTAGAAATCGATTTTTGTGAACTTGTACAACTTGACAGTGTACCTAGTCAGAGTAAGAACATAATACTGGATAGCAGCATGGTTTTGAAAATAAACGCTTTTAAACAGGTTTTTTATCTGAACGTTGTACCAGACTCTAGCTTTCTCGCACCTGACGTTGCTTATGAGAAACATCCAGCAAAAGTCTCCTCTCTGCGCCGCTGCTTTTATTCCGGGGATGTGAACTCGGATCCTTCCTCCTCCGCGGCTCTCAGTGTGTGTGGAGGAACGCGCGGCGCGTTTTATTATAACGGCATGGAATACGATTTCGAGCTCAAGGTGAATGAGACTGTTGATAAATTTCCTTCAAGTGCTGGAAAAACGCACATTATACGCCGCCGGGTTCCTCGTAATGTTACTTCAAGATGCGGAGTGACATCTGGAATGAACCAAGGCACTGCAGAATCGCTGCGCGTAAAGACGCACGCAGAAATACAAACCAAGCCTGCTCTGAAAGGCACAAACAGATCCAAAAGGTTCGTTTCTCTGCCCAGGTATGTGGAGGTGTTGGTTGTAGCTGACGAGTCCATGGCCTGGTTCCATGGGGACGACCTGAGACATTACCTTTTGACTCTCATGTCTGTCGCTGCCATGTTGTACCGGCACCCCAGCATCATGAACCAGATCAGCATTGTAGTAGTGGATATGCTCGTGATTTCTGAGCCTGAGGAAGGACCCAAGATCTCCAGCAATGCTGCTCTTACACTGCGAAACTTCTGCACCTGGCAGAGAAGGTTGAACAAGGCGAATGACGAACACCCTGAGTACTGGGACACTGCCATTCTGTTCACAAAGCAGGTAAGGATGAGGCTTGTGTCACTTCAATTAATACTGATTTTTGTGTACTCTGAACATTTGCACTTATAATAACTTCCGGTCACCTGGGATGGTTTTCCACTACATTATTGGGTGTGGGTTTATGTATTTTTGCTCATTCAGTCACAAGAGCATTAGTGATGTCAGGCATTGCTGTTGGGCAATGAGGCCTATTGCACAATCTATCCCAAAGGTGTTCAGTGGGGAAATGGTCAGAGCTCTGTGTAGGCCAGTTAAGTTCATTAACTTGGAAAACAGTGTCTCCAATGGTCTTGATTTGTGCACATGAGCTTTGTCATTATGGAACAGATGTAAACCTTTTTTTCCCAGTGAAGGGACATTGTAATTCTACATTATACAAAGACATTGCAATTCTGTGCTTTCAACTTTGAAGAAACAGTTTGGGGAAGAGCCATATATGGTGTGATGGTCAGGTGTCCATATAGTGTTTAAATTCACTGAAAAACACAAACTCAGATTATAGACACTGAAACATGCATTTGTAATGTAGATGAGAATGTGATAATTTAATTAATACTTCAAGAAATAAACCTTAAATATGGTTGTCATAAAAAACTGAAAAATCACTTTCAAAAGCATTTCGAAAGCATTTGTCATACAAAATGTGCATAATGTCAAAATGTGCATAATGTAATGGAAAGGTTAAGAACAAAGAATTACAACAAAGATAAATGTTACACTGGCTAAAGGTTCAGAAACCATTGAAATAAAAAGGGAGAAAACACTTTACAAGGACAAGAAAAAAAAAACAGAAAGAAAGAAAGCAAAGAAAGAAAAAAAATATGGAATTACTCATTAGGCATGGTAGTACTTGACCATGTCTGGAGTGTTTTCAGGGTCTAGGCCATTTTTTACTGTTACAACATAAAGTAAAGCATTTTCTCAAGCTATTTTGGAGGGAAAACCTTTTATTCTCAAGTAAAAACAGCATTGTATGGCAGTATTTTGATTAGTGTGGTGTATGTAACATTTAGTTTAACATTAAACAGAGAAGAAAGCATTGTTACTCTAAACCTCTTCGTTACACAAATAAGAGAAAACATGTTTTAACATATTAACATACTGCCAAATACATGCAGTGTAAACTTTTAAAAATAGATACTTTGGGGACAGCAACAAACTCTTAAGTATTACTATGAATACAAAATAATTATTAGAAATAACTTACCTTTTCTTTTTTTTAAAAGTTTGACAGTCTTTGATGATTTTGACCACATAATGTATAAAGTAAATGTTAAATGTATAAAGTAAGTGTTCAGTAAAAAAACAATAAGATGCATTTCATTGTTCGGGTTGATGGAAGTCAAGATTTAAGTAAAATCTTGACTTCCATCAACCCGAACAATGCTTCATTCATAGAGTCAACAGCTGGCCACACCATGATCATTTCTCTCTCTGTTATCATCTATGATTTGATTACAGGTTTTCACAGACATTCTTGGCCACCCTGTCAGTCATTTAGAACTGCAGTTCTTAGTATATGTTCAGACAATAAAATTGCAGCCCAGTTTGCTGATCAGTACCAAACAGATGCACATCCCATGATGCACATCACACTGGAATTTCAGCAACAATTAAGTTCTTACATTCATTTGTGCATTTAATAGGGGCAATTAATCCTACTTAATAACACTCACATTGCAGTTTGTCTAGAATCAGATCTCTACTTAGTGGCCTTTTTAAATTTCCACCAGGACTTGTGTGGGGCTACTACCTGTGACACTTTGGGTATGGCTGATGTTGGAACCATGTGTGATCCCAAAAGAAGCTGTTCGGTTATTGAGGATGATGGTCTACCCTCAGCCTTCACCACAGCACATGAATTAGGCAAGTTCAGTGATTTTTTTTTTTTTTTAAGTTTCAAGTTTACCCTACAGTAAACCTCTGTACATGTGTCGTGTACTGATGTCATCAGGCAGCACCACTAGTGCTGAGATTTTATAGTTGTGCTAGCAATAGCTGCTAAAACAGCTAAAGCAAGCAATCTGGCTTTCCTCCCTCTTCTGTACCTCAACAAATACAGATGACTAACTGCATGGCCATCCTTCAGAGCAAAATCCCAAGCAAATATTTGCCAAAATCACATCCATTGTTTGAAATAAATGAATGGTCACACAAATATGACATGTTTTAATCCAGATAGTGCAAGCAAAAACATTGATGTGCGCATGTGTGCCATTTCATAGGACAGACGCGTCCAAAATAGAGTCAGATAAATATCACGTGTAATTATGAGTGTCAACTGTCATAACTTGCAAATCCGGTCTGACCAAATAATCAGAATTGTACAAACATGTAAAAACATTAGTTTAATTTAATTTAATTGAAGTAAAATCAAATAAAATTGTAAACTTCGACTTCACAATACAAGTCTGTTTCATCCCAGTGATTCTTTCAATGTGCAGGCCATGTTCTCAATATGCCACATGACAATGTGAAGGCATGTGAGATGTTTGGGAAGATAAAGGACAACCACATGATGTCCCCTACCCTCATCCAGATTGATCGTAGCAGTCCCTGGTCCAGGTGCAGTGCTGCTATTGTGACCAACTTCCTGGATGCTGGCCATGGTAAGTCCACATAGGCTGTCTGCATGGAATGTGACTTTCTATCACATGCTAGCTGTAATACACACCACACATGTTCTTTTATTAAAGCCAGAGCAACCACACAATATAATCCTGGCATTCAGACAATATTATGAATATGGTTTTGTTTTGAAACACCAAGACAAATATTTTCCAATTCAAATTTACAAAAGATCCATTTAAAATAAATATGTTTTTTTTTTTTTTAAGTTTTAGATGAATAAGTTTGGTTTCACTAGTGTCCCTTTATGTCCTGTTGATAAAGGCCTAAATAGCTTCATTTCAGCTGAGGATGTTACTCTGCCTTTCTGCTCCTCTGAGGGCATTGCTCCTCTCCTGACCTTTTTGTATGCCTGGAGCATTAAGGGGTGACTGTCATCAGTGGTGGTCAACATCCACAAATACTGTACTTGAGTAAATGTAAAGATTAAATAAAATAATATTAAAGATAAAACATTACTCAGGTAAAAGCAGAAGACTTCCAGTTCCAACTCTACTTGAGTAAAGTACAAAATACTCACCTGTAAATTAAGTATCAAAAGTTATTGAGCTTGTATTAGCTCACAGTAGCTCACATCTTTGTTGTAGGGTGTAGTGGGGTAAAAGTAAAAAGGATCCACTAATAAAAATACTCAAGTAAAATACAGATACATTAAATATGTAGTGTTCACCTTTGACTGTCATGTTAGCATCAAAGAGGTGCTGGACTGCACCTCCCATCAGCTATCACTGGTCATGTGTCTCGGATCTCTTTTACTTTATGGTTTTCAGTCAGTTTTGCATGTTGTGAAGGACATATGTTACTGCGGTCATGTTTTCTTTACTGCAATATGCTGCAATACGAGAAATAAAGCTCTACACTGGTATCTTGTAAGAAATTCTCAATTTTGATCGTATTTGTATCAAGAAATTGTTAAAATAATGTAAGCATCAGACATGTGACTGATACTGAATATGAATATATGACATAAATATTTTAGGCTTAAGCAATTATAATAATTGTCCTTCACACATATTAATCACCATACCAAAAGTAACTTCAAGATTTCCTAAATATGCTAGATAAATTAATTTGCATAGATACCCCTTTATTTGGTACTTTTAAATTTTAATGTTAGCACATATTCATAGAACGAAGCACTCTGTATTTTAGTACAGTGTAACCTTGGATTATGAGCATAATTCGTTCTGGAAGCAGGCTCGTATTCCAAAACACTCTAACAAATTAACCTGCACTTTCCCTTAAAAAAAAAGTGTTTCCGTTTATGCGCGCAGACGCTGTGTGTGTGTGTGTGTGTGTGTGTGTGTGTGTGTGTAAGGTGCGTGTACACATACACATTAACGGAAAGACTGTTTTATCAGAAAAATAAGTAAGGAACACCGCTAATGACACTCGCGTGAGTGCATACTAACGGAATCACTGCTGTAAAGAAAAAAACAAACAAACAAACAAATGAACCTGTACTGTACTGACAGAGCAGAATTTCTGCGTAGAGCAGAGAGTGTGTGTCTGTATGTGTGTGTCTGGCACGGTGTCAAATTATGCGCGCACACATAAGAAGTGGAAGAGAGAAAATGGACCTTTACCCTCTAATGAAACTTGCTTTTACTTTATACGCACGCACACACGTGTGTTATAATAAACAGAACATGTGCCCTGTGCACACACACTTACAAATAGAAAAAAATATATGTTTTACGCGCACACATGTGGTCAGTCTTATAGTAAACAGTACACGCGTGCACGGATGTTGTTTAAATCAGTAAGAGATGAGCACTAAGACCCAGCAGGCAGACGATTACCCACAATTCTGCAGTGCAAGAGAGAGAAAAACCATTGGCTCAAAACAAGAAGCGCATGCGTGATACATAAACGAAGACATGCTCGTTTTTTAAGTCAAGATTTATTAAAAATCTTTGCTCGTCTTGTGGAACACTCCACAAATGCGTTACTCGCAATCTGAGGTTCCACTGTATTATGAAATGTATGTTTTTACATCTGCAAACCTTTAAATACATCAGTACCCTAGTAAGCAAAATTTCTGGCCCACGAAATAAAAATATTTGCTGTAACATTTATAATATGTCAAATGTGCTATATTTAACATAGTATTGGTGTGTATTTAAAAGGTGATTGCTTATTGGATAAGCCCCAGAAGCTGCTTGCGCTACCAGAAGGTTCTCCAGGAACTACCTACAGCCTCAGCCGCCAGTGTGAGCTGACATTCGGCTCTGGGTCCAAGCCTTGCCCTTACATGCAACCCTGCTCAAAGCTGTGGTGTACAGGAAAAACCAGAGGACAGCTGGTGTGCCAGACTCGCCATTTCCCCTGGGCTGATGGCACTAGCTGTGGCAACAACAAAATATGCTACAGGGGTGCTTGCACTAGTAGGAACACCACCACCGGTTGGAGCATAAAAAGTGCAAGTATTGTTCTACTCTATGCCACTGTAAATGCAATTTCTGTTTTTTCGTGCTATATCAGACAAATTTATAAGGTACCACCATATTCCTCTTTAGGCAACATATAGGGAAATCAGATCACAGACAACAAGATATTAAATTCCTACAAAATGTTTCCTTTCTCTAGATTGCATTCTGTTCATAATAGTTCTTAATGGTTTCTATCACAGGTAGATGGTCAGTGGGCTAAATGGGGAGCGTATGGAGCATGCTCTCGAACATGTGGAGGAGGAGTTCAGCTGGCAAAAAGGGAGTGCAGCAGCCCTGTTCCAGAAAATGGTGGCAAATACTGCGAAGGCCTGCGGGTAAAATATCGCTCCTGCAATCTGGAGACATGCAAACATTCAGGTAAGGAAGCTGGAGTTTCTTTAAACCTCCTCCACAAGAATCTGTTTCCTCTGGTTTGACATGCAAAAGGATACCTGTACTGTAAGTTTATAGTTCTCTGTGGCAACTGATCATGTTGTTCTGTACTTGGCAGGAAAAAGTTTTCGTGAGGAGCAATGCGGGTCCTTCAATAACTTCAGCCTCAACACCTCTAGGCTTGGACCTTCCGTGATGTGGGTCCCTAAATACTCAGGAGTTTCTACAAAAGACAGATGCAAGCTTATCTGCAGAGCCAGTGGCACAGGATACTTTTACGTACTTGCTCCAAAGGTGCAGACATAATTATCTCTGTGTGCGCTGAGAAAAAGCAGGTAACCTCAGGTAGAAGAGGAAGTTGCTGATTTTTATGATAACTGTCTTAGTTTGTCTATGACAGATATGGAGCTGAGGAGTGAGAGGGACCAGAATTGTCGGTTATGTCAGTGGCAAATTAGGAAAGGAAAGAGTAGCTGTGCACAAAATTATATGCAGCTGTAGTGTTTCGGCCAGAACCAGCTCAAAATAAACAAATTGCAGGCTGAACCTCATAGTCAGTGATACTCCAGCTGTACTTCCCTGAGGCTGAGTAGCCGGTATGGTATGTTCAAATGCCTCGCTTTAAAAAGATCGGTTTTATATAACGTAACACCTTTCAGCTCTGTGAGTGTTCTGTATTAGATGGCCACTGTTAGTGTAAACAAATTAGCCATTAGGGTTCTTAAGCAGAGTGCACTGACAGGGTGTTTTCTCTGTGTGAGCAGGTTGTGGATGGAACACTCTGCTCCCCAGATACTTCAGCAGTCTGTGTTCAAGGAAAATGCTTTAAAGCCGGTTGTGATGGAAGGCTGAGCTCGAACGTAAAGTTTGACAAGTGTGGAGTGTGTGGAGGGAATAACCAGAACTGCCAAAAATTCTCTGGAGTGTTCACCAAACCTGTGTAAGTTATAATTTAGGTGTTTCAATATAATAAACAGTGTGTGTAGGACAGTAGATCTAAAATATAACAGCCACTCTTGTTTTTTAGACATGGCTATAACTTTGTGATCACCCTACCAGTTGGAGCCTCAAATATAGACATCAGGCAACGTGGCTACCGTGGTTTGGTAAATGATGACAACTACTTAGCCATCAAAAACATTCATGGGCAGTATCTCCTCAATGGGAATTATGTGGTATCAACTGTTAGCCAACACATCATTGTGAATGGCACTACACTACGCTACAGTGGAACGTCGACAGCTGTGGAAAAGCTACAGGCAGTGAGACCTCTCCAGGAGCCCCTGATAGTGGAAGTGCTATCTGTGGGGAAAATGACACCTCCCCGTGTGCGCTATTCATACTACCGGACCAAGGTGAAGGAGGGGAAGCTTCTGAAGAAGGAGGGCAGGAAGCATGCACAGAACAGCATTCTGGCAGACACAAAAAAGGCCCAACTAAATAAGCTAGCTTATCAGAAATCGTCCAGTAAATGGATTACCAGTGATTGGGAAGAATGTTCTGTAAGCTGTGGCAATGGCTTTCAGCAAAGACTTGTCCAATGTCTGGACTCAAATGGAAAAGTAAGTACATATTGTGACAGCACCCAAAGACCTAGTTCTCAGAGGTTGTGTGGTGACCCTTGCCCTATGTGGAGTGTTGGTGAGTGGTCTGCTTGCTCAAAAAGCTGTGGGAAAGGTTTCAAGAAAAGGTCTCTACACTGTCTTACTCAAACTGGGCTACTCCTTCCAAGAGACCACTGCTCAAGCAAGAGGAAGCCTCAAGAACTGGATTTCTGTACTGTTCAAACCTGCTAGACTTTTGTTAAGACTTGCTAGAACTCTTTGAGGCATTGTGGACAAGGTCTATCGAACTGTTCATTTCTGTCTAAACAAACTTCTACATTGATTTACTTTTGCTCTCACTTGTGTCTCCCATGGTAGCTCACCTATGTACCATGATTCAACAGACTGCAGACATATGAATGAAAAGGCTAAGGTAAAAACGTAATTTTTGTGATGATTTGAAGTTACACATACTGTAACCTACCTCAAAAAGACACAAGATCATTTGTTTTATGGTCATAACATTCTTCTTTATGTTCCTCAAGTGCTTGAGTTAAATGTGAAGCATTGCTTTTGCATTACAAAATATTCTATTATAATATTGATTTAATTTGTTGATTCTGCCTTGGTACTGCAAAATATTATCCCACTTGTGCTTTCTAATATAACTATAAGGGGTGATTAGGTCAAGCAATAACCGGTGTGATTAAATTTACAGAAGATTCTAAGCACAGTACAGTGATAAATAAAACATTTGAATGGTGCAAACTTTACACACAATCATTCATGGTCACCGATGGTACATTACAGGAATTCGGCTGAGAGTTAATCCCACATCCCATAGTCTTGAACTCCATTTCCACTTGTTTGGGCGATTAAATGGGTTCCTGGAAGGCCAGCATTTTAGAAGTGAAGTAGGCTTCCCCTCCTTCTGATCTCAGCTTGGGCATACTAAGAAAATGTTCTACCTGGACTGTATCCAAAAATAGTGAAATGTGGGGATAAGTGCATATGTGTAGAAGGGGTTTGTATAGAGAAATAAAGAGGGTTTTTTGAATGCCTCTTGTACACAACAGCCATACAAATACAGTAGCACACATATACATTACATAAGCAAAAAATATTTGTGACAAAATATTTGTCATTTTTTATTTGAAACATTTCTAAGTGTGTTTTTCTAATTTCTAAAATGACTTTGTTCTAATTTCTAATTTCTAAAATGACTTCCACATGTTCCACATCTTCCTCTAGAATAACTAAATACACTTGTGTATACATATTTTCTGCTGTATTTGAGGAGTCTTAAACACCTACTGCTTTTATGATTTTAGTAATAGGAAACTTTTTCTTCCTTTTCAAAGCATTTTGAGGATTGGTCCTGTATGTTATATGTTTTGGTGTCGTAAGAAGCACTTATATTTTGTTACCAGTTTCCCTTGTATACTGTGTATACATTATTTGTACTATGCATAAATAAACACTTATGCATGTTTTTAAATGTCAAATATTACCTTGTTAAAACAACAAGCAACAGAGAGTAGATGGTTAGATCATGTTGCCAAGCTTAAGTTTCTAAGCTCCGTAATAGAGTTGGAAATTACTAGTGCTTCTCCTGTAAACTGTAATTATGCTGATACAACTGTTCATGGTCTCCTTGAAAAACAGCCACGGCCTACAGTACTACAAGCCTAACAACAATTGTTTATTGTCAAGGAGAATCAAACCCGCTCAATATGCTTAAACATGAAGCTAACTACTATGTTTTATAGTATATCTGCTTAGTTTTCAAGAAACTGACTTTTTTAAAAGATATATTTTCATATATCCATTTACCATCAGAATTAATCTATTTTGTAATAAGATTTTTTATATTTGGCAAGAAATACTTTGTGGAGTTAAAAGACTGATGCACATTTTGTATTGTCAATACTTATTAGTCCAAGCTCATGTGGAAACAGATTATTACAATAAACTGTATGTTTAAGTAAGATAAGTGAGACATGAGGATAATACAGTGGTCTTAAAAAAAAAAAATCTTGGAGGCATCCAAAATGTGCAATAATCTCCATTGAACAATTGATATTGAGATGTGTCTGCTACGTGTAAAGCCCTTCATTACGCTCTAATGATCAGCAGATTTGTCTTTTTTTTTTTTAAAGAAGAGAACACCTTTAACACATTGAATTTCACTAGTAGTTTCGGCCACCACGAGAACCTGTATGTGGGTCAGTCACCACATATTTAGAAGATAGAAGCTGTGGCATTACAATTTACTTTCACTGAAACTAAGAAGCCAAAACTCTTCTAGTATGACAATGACCCTGTGCACAAAGAAAAGTTTATAATAACATGGTGTCACAAAGTCGAAATGAAAGAACTTGAACATTCAGCACAGAGGCCAAACCTCACCACCTGCCAAACACATTTGGTATGAACTGGAATGCCAAATGTACCCCGGGCCTCCTAACTCACATCAGTGAATGACCTTACTAAAGCTCATGTATTTGTATGGGCAAATACCTATCCTGAATCTAGAAAGGGATGTTAAAAAAAAAAACACCCTTAGTTGTGATGGTCAGGTGTCCACAAAAATGTGCCCATTAGTTATATGTAATGTTGTGAAACATTATAGTGATAAATTAATGACAGATATAAGTAATTCCCCCACTCCCATTATTCAGTTATCCATTTTAAAATACCAATACTGAACTGGAGAGCATACAATATTTTTTAAAGCAGGGGGGACCTAAGGGAAAATGCCCACTTTCAAAACGTACAACCTGCGATGCCATTCATTTCATACAAAGGCTTGTGGTTGGCCAGCCACAATAAGTTAAAAGAGATGCTTCCCCATGTTTCGCTCTTTGTAGAGATGACGACTGTTCTCTTTTCAAACAGCCATCACATGGCCTTTAACCCTGCTGGCTAAATGTTTTCCCCAGCTTTGGATCTTTTGTGCCCTTGAACTGGCAAATCCCACCATTGGCATTGCAAATATCCATGAAAATCTTTATGATAAGCGTTTCAGAGGGTAATGTCACCTGAAGGCCATATTAGCAACTTCAATAGTAGACTGAAATTTGGTAGTAAAAATGTTTTACCAACTAAAGGCTGGAAATTTGTGTGTTCTAAAAAAAAAGGCTTGTTAAAAGTATTTTAAAAGAAAAAAAATCATCACTTCATGTGTAAGGGTGCGAAGCAACATTGCCAACGTAAAATGGTTTTACTTATTAAGTATTTTGGATGGCTTAGGTTCAGTAATAATATTAGAAATTATTTTTTTAAAAACACTTTTAAAAAAAGACTTGTTTTTAAGTATTGTTTTTAAGCAGTAAAAAGTAGTTTCCAAGTTATCTTCAGATCTATTTTAACAATTATTTCATTGTTTGGGCCACCTAAGAATTCAAAAGTCAAGCATGACAGCAATATTTTATTCTTTTATTGATGGCACAGAAGAAAAATTACTCCCTTTATCTTGTGTGGTCGCACCATGTGAGGTGCAGCTTTTTAAAGTGTCGGCTTTTTAAAGGGCTCAGGCTTAAGTAACTCTGTTAGAAGGACCTCACATAATAATGAGGCCCTATAAACCCAGGGTCAAGCAGGGTCAAGGATGAGCAGGGGAGCTTCTCAAAATTTGGCATGTTCCGGACAGGAGAGGTAGAGAAGAGTGTCAAGGCCATTATATTCAAGTGAAGGTCTAATATAAAAGTAGCGATTTGAATCTCATCTTTCTGTCTCAGGAGTGAAGTGAAAGACTTGAGGGAATTCTTTAGATCTGGGGTATTCAACTAAAATGTGTGAAGGTCTAGGTACTTAAAAATCCTTCCACACAAAAACTCAGTATAAGCAACTAGCATTACTGAATGAGAGCAATGGTAATTTTTAATGCTTAATCATATAATCATTTAGTTGTAAATATGCAAACATGAAGTGATTATTGTTTGCTATGGCACCTTCTTCTACTAGCACCATAGATTCTTGAGAGATGAATCATTTCTGCCAATCATGGAATGGAGAATAAACACATACACAAATGACTACTATTCCAGATCCATTTGAAACAGCTCTTCAAAGAAATTCATTTTAATTAAGTATTTTAGATGTTTAGTCTAGTCCTGAAACTGTATTTATAGCAATTGCAGATTTGAGTTGCTTCTATTCCTCATGTAAATTGCCTCCAACTCAGCCAAAATAAATGGAAAATATTGATGGTCATGTCATATATTTTTAATTGGATTCAAGTCTGGATTGGCCATTGCAAAGCTCAACCTTTCCTTTAAAAGACATTTGTTGTTGCTTCCGTGTGCCTTAACTAAATGTTTGGACAGATATGTATTTTTCACCATGTTTGCAGATGTCTGGTTATCTGGAACAGGTTTTCCTCAAGATTCTTCTCCTGTTAAAAAAGAAACTATACAACATGGTGGTAGATGACAGGAATGGTAATACTTGTGTGTCTGACTATATTTATTGTTGTTCAAACATTATGCTTTGACTTCCTTTTTTCCAAAAGATCTCAGGCCTTTTGTCAATACTTTTCTCGTAGGAGCCTCCTCCTACAGACCAGAGCGTATCCACTATGAAGAGCTGGTGATATTGTTAAGGTCTGCACATGTTCTCATATTAAGGCGTGTGCTCTGTAACCACCTCCGAGTGGTAGCTGGACATCTGAGCACTACTATGGCAATTGCCCTTACTGTCTGGGCACTCAGTTTGTCCTGACCTTGGTCGTGTCTGGGTCATGCTGTATTTTTTTCCAAATGGATTTCACAGCTCTCCTAGGAAGCTCTCCTTGTGATGTTTTAATGACCTTCTCCATATTTTTATCCTCATAGCATCTAAAAGCCTCAGAGGCACTTTGTGAAAGCAAGAACTGATCTGCTCTATTATTTAAGCTCTACAGATTAATTATTATGCTGCAATACAGCAATAACAGACTTTCTGAAGGCAGTGTAGTTCTTTGTATAGCTTTCTTTAAACATTATGTTTTCTGTTGTGAACTTTATGACAAACAGTAATCAAATCAGAGAGTGCATGTGAAATTCACAACCTTATAAAAACTATAGGATCTGCTTCCTTTCTTAATGGGTTAATACTTAACATAACTGCATGTGATTAAATTAAATAAGCCACTACAGTGGCTCTTATATAAAAAGCTGTAATCATGATTTTTTAAAAATGAAACTGAAAATAAATACATAAATAAATAAATAAATAAATAAAGTCATAGATTATATTATTATGTAAATTATACCTTCATTTTCTAAAAAAAATATATATATATTTATACAGTAATCACTGGGAACTTAAAATCTCCCATATTTTACTATTTCTTCAACAAGTTAACATAGGTCTCTCAAAGCATGTCTACTGATGCTTCAGCCGAACTAGCTCTCAGATAGTGCAGTTTGTTTAAGACCTCTCCCACTGTCACATTGAGTATAGGCTGATTGTTGTTGTCAGATGGTCTGGTTTGAGTAAATCAAAATCTTGTGGATTTTTCATACACGTTAGAAATAACATTAAAAAAAATAAATAAATAAAAATTCCTGTACTTGGCACTTCTGTGGGACAATTAACCTTGATGAGAAAAAATGGTTTCCAAGTCTGGTTTTACTAAGGGAAGAGAAGGGATGGGTACAGTAGGGTGAAATAACAACTCTTTATAACAAGCATCTCAGAATGCACAACACACCAAACATTACGACAGATGGGCTACAACAGCAGAAAAATACATCAGGTTCCACTTCTGTCAGCCAAGATGTGGAATTTGTGGCTACTGTGGGCACAGGTCAGAACCAGACATGTCCAAAGAAAGACCAGGCAATTGTTTTTCAATATATAACTGTCCATTTTCAGTGAACCTATGCACACGATAGCCTCAGACTCCTAAACTGAGATGCAGTTCTCCTCACCATGGTGGTAAAAAGTGGTTGTTTGAGTTACTGTAGCCTTAATGTACCAGGCTCAAACCAATCTGGCCATTATTATGACCACAGATCTATAACTCCATGGAGGTTGTTGTTTTTTTTTGTTTCTTGCACCATCCTGTGCTTTTTTTCTATAGACTGGTGTGCATGAATTTTGAGATATTCAGACCACCAAAACAATGCCAAGTTCAACGTGTACATTCACATAAGCATGAGTGTTCCACAGCTGGGTTGCAGCTACCAGGCAGCTGATTGTGCTCTTTTAATCAAGGGGGGGAAACAACAAAAGATTAATCTTACTCCAATACTCTTTGAGCAGTGTTCCCACTAGCTTGATTGGTTTTCTCTCCCTGATTGTGGAGCCAACTCTCTGAGAATGGAGCACAGTTCAGCTCTTTTGCAAAGATGAGGGCTGGCAGAGTTTTAAGCAATTTGCTGAATAAAAGTAATGAATGCTTCCCTGGTTTTCACTTTTCAAGTGATGTTGGCAGCACAGTGCAGAAAGTCCTAATTATGAATTCATTAGAATACGCACTCCTTGGAGGAGCAGTGCACTTTTTTTTTCTTATTTACAAATATGCATTTAATATTCCAGAAAAGCTTGTGAAAATTTATACCAAATTAGCAACACACTGCTATACCAAAAATAATGCAAATGTGTGAGTATAACTTTTTAAATTGCAAATTATTATTATTTTTTTGTTTAAATTGCATATGTTGATATCCCACTCTATAGCACAGTTGGAGTATATCAACTGCAAAAAAGATTGAGTTTGGGTTCAGAAATGCCTCACTTGTGATGGAGACTATGTGATTAATACCTTTGTATACAGTAGAAGATAAGTTACTCTACCAACATGTGTAATTTATAGAACCTGAAAAAGGTCAAATTTTCCATTACTTGTTACAGCCCTCTTACAATGGATTCCACAAGCTTTTGTTAGTATTCAAACATTATATATATATATATATACTCAGACTGAGTTCTCTCTCAGTCTGCTAGCTGGTATGAAATATAAAAAGTCAAAAGAGAGCGCCAAGCTCCGGTATGAATCGTTAGTATTATTATTGTCTACCTTTAGACAGGGGCATCCGTGGCATCTGTTATTTCCCAAATATATTTATTGGCATTTAAAAAAGATACAACATAGTAAATATACAAAAACAGGCATTTCAAATTTCTACTTTCCAACCCATCCCAATCCCTCCCTTCTCCCACCCTAACTACAAAACCGAACAAAAACAAACAAACAAACAGAAGAAAAAGAGGGGAAAAACGGGGGGGGGGGGGGGGAAAAAAAATGTATCCTCTACTGCATCTTCATGTAACTGATCAATAGTATTAATATAATTTAACATTGGTTCCCATGTTTTATAAAAGGTTTTTAAAGACCCTTTTAAAGAAAAGCGGATTTTTTCTAGTTTTAAACTTAACATTTCTTTTATCCATCTCCCATAAGAAGGAGGGAAAGCATGTTTCCACTTGAGGAGAATAAGCCTCCTAGCCAATAGTGTAGTGAAAGCAACAGCAGCTTGGGTTGTCAAGGATAAGATTGAATCAAGAGGAATTCCGAATAGAGCTATAAAGGATCCTTTTCGAAAGTATAAAATATTTTAGACCAAAACTCTGTCAAGCTTGGACAGGAACCAGAACATGTGCGTGTGGTTTGCGGGAGACTGTCCGCACCTATTGCAAGTGTCATTTCTGTCTTGGTATATTTTGGCTAATCTGGCGTTAGTATAGTGTGCTCTATGAAGAATCTTGCACTGTATCAGTCTGTGTCGTGCACATATCAAAGAAGAGTTTATTAGACAGAATGCGTTATTCCATTCTGTTTCACTCATAGCAACCCCAAATTCCTGCTCCCATGCATTCTTCATTGATTCAGTGGGGTCAGTATTTGACGTGCCGGTTGATTCGTAAATGATAGAGATTAACCTTTTACTATGTGGATTAAGAGCAAGAATGGTCTCCATTTTCGAATCAGGAGGAAGGTTAGGAAACTGAGAAAACTGATTTTGTACAAAATGTCTAATCTGAAAGAAACATAAAAGATGTGAAAATTATTGGAATTTACCTTTATCACACAAGTCCCTGATAGATATAAGACCCTTGAAGGACCCAGTCAAGAAAAACTGCATAAGTACATGATGGTAGAAAAGGTATATTGTTTGCTACGAGCGAAAGAACCGATGGAGTGATTAACCCAAAATGTTTTCTAAAACTAACCCATATTCTAAGAGTATTGGTCACCACTAAGCTGTCTGAGACATTTTAATGCTTATAGGAAGCTGAGAGCAGATCAGTGAGTAAAGGGAAAATTTAGAAGATTACAATTCTATTTGGGCCCAAATAAGATGTTCAGAGACTCTAGAAGTGTTAGTCCAACATGAAAGCTTGCTAATATTGCAAGCCGAGTAATAATGTTGAAAGTTTGGTGAAGCAAGACCCCCTTTTGACCTTGGAAGTTCAAGAACTTTTTTTCTAATTCGTGCATGTTTTCCAAGCCACAAAAAAGTTAGTCAAAGAAAGACTTGTTAATATAAACGGGTATATGTTGGAAAAATTATAAGAATTTAGGCAGAATTGTCATCTTGACCAAATTAATAAGACGAATTAGCGAGATTGGAAGAGAGGACCATCTATGTATATCTTTCCTGTAAGCGTCTAACAAAGCATTGAATTTTTTTCTGAAAATAACCGTAACTGTTTTAGCAACAAAAACACCCAGATATCGGAATCCTTCCTGGGCCCATTTAAAAGGAAAAGGGTATTAGACAGCATCTCAGCTGCCAGATTGATTGGAAACAACTCACTTTTTTGAAGATTCAATTTGTACCCTGAAAATTTACCAAACAAGTCAAAAATGTGCAGGATTGGTGTTAGTGATGAAATGGGGTTAAATATATATAAAAGTATATCATCTGCATAAAGGGATAATTTATAAGAAATTCCAAACCGAGTAATGCCTTCAAACCTTTCCTCACCTCACAGCCAGATGGCCAATGGCTCCATTGCCAAAGCAAACAACAGGGGCGAAAGAGGGCAACCCTGTCGTTTACCCCGGAGCAAGGGAAAAGTTTTAGAATGTGTCGCATCGATATGCACCGATGCAACAGGGGAGGAGTACAATAACTGAATCCAAGTTACAAATTTTGAGCTGAAACCTCCATTCAACTCTGTCAAACGCCTTCTCTACATCTAGGGATGAAATTGATCTGTAACTGCTGCAGAGCAGTGGATCTTTATCCTTCTTTAGCAAGAGTGATATGGATGCCTCAGACATGGTTGTTGGAAGCCGACCCGAAGAAAAAGCCTCATTGTATACTCTGCAGTATTGGGGCTAAGACAGAAGAGAAGGTTTTAAATATTTCGATGGTAAACACATCAGGGCCAGGCGATTTACCATTTTGACGTAAATTAATTGCCTCTTGCACTTCCTTGGTAGACACCAGTCTGCCGAGATCATTTGTAGTGTCTTCATTTACACAGGGGAATGGTAGTTGATCAAGAAGGTTCTGAACATTCATTATTTCTACATCGCACTCCGAGGTATAAAGGTCTGTGTAATATTTTTTAAAAATTGAATTAATTTCCTCTGGGTCGAAAATTATATCACCTTTAGGAGATTTAATTTTGGGAATCAGTTTAGCTGTGCGGGCAATTCGAGATTGAAATGAAAGTAATTTACCAGCCTTTTCACCAAATTCAAAAAAAGTTTGCTTGGTACTCAACATTTGCTTTTCAATTATATTGGTTAAAAAAGTAAATTATACTCTGAATGTAGTTGAAGTGCTTTTTATACATTGCGGGTGACGGGGTCAGAGAATATTGGAGGTCCAATATAGAAAGTTGATTTGATATTTCGGCCATTCTGAAGTTCTCAGTTCAGCCGACAGACATACAGTATGAAATGACATTCATTTCAAAATATAGATTTATATGAGTTGCAAGAAAATCCTTGAAATCGTTGTCAGAGAGTAAATGTGAACTAAATCTCCATTGCTTAAAATAAGTCCTAGCTTGCGGGAACATTAAATCCAAAGAGGTGGGGGCATGATCAGAAATGACTATACTATGATAATCACAAGAGCTGATAGAGTGCATCATTCTGTTATCCAAAAGAAAAAAATCGTTCTGTGAATAAGAATGGTGAACATGTGAAAAAAAGGCTTTGCTATCCGGAAATCTTGATCTCCAGGGATCGGACAGACCAATCTGTTTGGTATAAGATTCTAAAAGTTTGGCAGAGTTAGTCAGCGTTGACTGTTTTGAGGAGAACCTGTCCAATATGGTATTTTGCACCAAATTAAAATCCCCCCCTATAATTATGTAGTGACTATCAAGGTTAGGGAGTACAGAAAAAAAATCAGCAAAATACTTATCGTTATCCCAATTTGGGCCGTATACACATGCTAAAACAACGGGAACTGTTTGTAAAATACCAGACACAATGACATAACAACCATATGAATCTGAGATCACTGAATCTGGTATGAATGCAATGTTCTTACCTCTTGCCTTCATGCCAAATTTGGAGTGAAAGCAATGACTAATCCATGCACTCTTAATGCGAGAAACATCTGAACAAACAAACAAACTGAAAAATTATATCTCCGTTAAGGAACTGTAAATGTGAAAGAACTTTTTTGGTCTTGACACAATTATTTTAACCTTTTACATTCCAAGAGGCCCTTGTTGGATTACCAGCCATTTAAATCCGAAATAACTATTGGATGAACCTGATACATGTGATGCAGAACATGAGGATAAAAAAGGGGAAAAAAGACAGAAAAAGGGGGGAAGGAAAAAAAAGAGAAAGAGAGAAAAAGAAACACAAACATACACACACACACACACACACATACACACACACATAACATAACATTAAACAATTACCCCTAAGCTCCCTTTAAACAACTGAACAGTAGCTTATGTACCTTATCAGGTACCTAACTTCCGTTTCTACTCCTACTAAACTTACAAACCTTAGCTCCCCAATAATTCACTATAACCCCAAAATGTAAAATAAGTCCAAAAATGTATTTCCAATTATATATTGAATGAAAACTAATTCCTCCATCACAAATTTAGTGTATAGATTAATACAGCTCCAAACTTTCTATAACAGAAGAGATTCAGCATGAGTTTGTGTTGTGTCTTGTTCAACACATCCAGAGACAAAATTGCGTCAGGCTCATAATATTACTGCGAACTGTCACGCTGGGAGTCCAGATATCGCTTGCCCTCTTCCACTGATGTAAACCACTTGTTTTTCCCTTCTTTGGTCGGTATACGAAGCCTCGTCGGATGCAAAAGAGCCGGTTTAATTCCCTGTTTGTACATTTCTTTTTGTACATGACTTCACGATTCTGAACCCGCTGTTCTAATACTTCAGGGCTGTAATCTTCATAGATGGCGATCGGATTCCCTTTATATTTAAGTTCACCTCGCTTTTTACGTGCTTCGCGGATTACCTTATTTTTTAATTGGTAGTAGTGAAAGCGGAACACAACTGCTCTTGGCTTCCCACCTGCTTTCGGTTTAGCAGCGAGGGACCTGTGCGCCCGGTCTTGCTCTGGGAGGGCAGGTAAAACCTGATTGCCAAAAACCTCAAAAAGCATCTCGGAGGAAAAGGTCGTCGGCCGTGGGCCTTCTAGTGATTCTGGCATTCCGATTATCCTAATGTTATTCCGTTTGCTCCGCGCTTCCAGATCAGCGGTCTTAGTTTTGAGTTTAGCATTACTCTCCACTAACGCTGCGAGGGAAGTTTCCAAGCATTCTACCCGTCCGTCCAGCAATTCCACGTGAGACTCCAACGTGGAGAGCCTCTGACAGTGGCTTGTACGCAGTCAAGCTTCACATCCAATGTTGAAATATGGTCTTAAACTCGGCCGCCAAGGCCGCTCTATGTTCTTCTAGTAGGCCTGTTAGGACCGCCATGCTCACTTCGCCTGACGTCGCGGATACTTTGGCTTCTTTACCAGATGCCTTCACCACTCTAGTTGTCAGCATGATATATTTATTATAAATCATTAAATGGTTACATGAGTATCAAACAGTCATATCAGTATCTAACCTTACAATCTGAATGATCGTTTATCTATTATTATTTTTGCTGTGCATCTAAAACTATAACTCATTTTTCTCATGCATCAGCGGAGCTGCTCACAATTGATATGCGGGCAAAAAGCCATTAGTATTTTTATGGATTTGCAGCTTTGGATCTTACTAAATACTGTACAAGTACATTATCATAATTCTTGGGGGAAGAAAAAGAATGGCTCCAGTACAGAAATTCCTGCTTATAGTTTTATTCATGTGAGGCACCACATCACCTCAATAGATTACAATCTGTCAGGTGTCTCTTAAAAATACAGACGCCCTGTCTCAACTTTATGAATGCCATCATCACACTGTGAAAAGAGTATGAGGTAAGGCCTCTTAAGCACCTCAGTCACTTCCTCTCACTCACTCTCTTCCTTCTATCTCCTTCATAACAGCATAACTAATTCAGCGCAACATTACCTCTGCAGATTTTATGTATTGGTTATATGGCAGGTCTTAAGGGGAGGGCCATAAGTGCATTGCTTCGCTCCAGGGGAACACTAAAAACTGAGAGGCTTGAATAGTCCATACAAAAAGGACCTGTGTGGCATCTGTTCAATATGGTCTCCAGTCTTGTACAGAAACCTCAATCAAGGCAATGAATTTCACTATGTCTCACTGAGCTCAACCCCCATTAAGAGTTGAATTGCAAACACAAGCCAGAAATCACAGCACAGTTTTGTTACAATTTATTGTTCTGACACTGGCCATAACTCTCAACTAATGTTCTGGTCTTTCCAGCTGTGAGGTTGTTTTAGCAAGCTATGTTGGAAGTGTCAAATTTACAATAAACTATTATCCAAAACTTGATGGACCATGTTATTAGGTACATTACATTATTACAAAAACTCCTTAATGTTTGCAGCTGATGTTCACGGTGGAAGACTATATACTGTAGTCCAGCTATTGGGCAATGAATCAAACCATGGTCATGTTGTATTAATCAGGTCCCTTTACACTAAACATAATGGCCCAGTCATGTACTTGAGAGCTTGTGTTGCCCTATTATATTTTTTCACCTATATCCTTAAGTGACTGTTGGCACCACCAGGCTGACTACCCAACCCCCCAAAATCACCCCCCCCCCCCCCCCCACACACACACACACACACACACATCCCGCCGGTTTCTGAAGCCCACTAGAATATTACATGTCTGGACAATGGATAATTACAGTGGAAATTTTCAACCAAAAATCTCTTTTACATCGGTCATACAGCAAATCAGTGATTTGAAGTCACATATATCATCTGTTATAACTCATCTACGCCACTGAGAAGCACTTACACTGAAGATGGCATTTCTTTACATAAATAAATCAGACAGATCTCATTAAATCACTCACTCGTTGTCTATACCACTTAATCCTGTATTAAGGGTTGTGGCATGAAGCAGGGTACACCCTGGACAGGGTGCCAATCCATCCCATGTTTGAAGACACTATTGCATTATGAGTGCTCAAAATATTCTGTCTATTGGCAGAAAGCTAAGTATTCAAATATTAAGTATCATAATGTTATAGAGTAATGTAACCTCTAAAACAAAATTAGTAGTTGCAGACTCATACAGTAAGATTCACTTGCACAGATTTAAATCTTCATTCTCAAAAATGAAACATTAAGCAAAAGTTGCAAGTGATTAGAAAAAAAATCAAGTAAAAATTGCCAAAAAACGGACTAAATATATAAGAAATGTAAAAAATTATTAAAGGATTATTGTCCTCATACGGATGTAGAAAGCAGTCCAGACTTCTAAACTCACAACAAACTCACAGTGACAATTTTGATTACATGTGCTTAGTGGAAATATGATGACCAGGTAGCAGCAGCACAATGTTGCTGGTGAGTATTGCAATGAGGAGAAATTATCCTTGTGGTGGGACATGTCACAGCAGGGCCCTGATGCCCAGCCCATCTGTAGACAGAGGTGATAACATCTACCTTTGCTTTTATATGGGAGCAGACAGTGTCCCTTTACCATAACAATCATCTTTTTTAATGCCTGGATCACTGCTGTCTGTGGCATTTAATGCTGGGAGGAGTGTGTACATGACATAGTAAGGACTGCTTAAGTTGTTCCTTTTTGAAAATTGCAAATTCAAACAAACTGTTTAAAAGTGGTTGACATGATTTTGGGAATGAACCCTAAATCTGCATACAAGTGTATTCCCCATTGTCTGACCACTAGCACATGTGGATTTTTGCCAAAGGTGACATGAAAAGCTGTACTGAGCTCATGAATCCCATTTCTAAGAAGCCCATTACACCTATGGCCACTAAATGCACTTTTAGCATAAGGGATCTAACCCTTGTCTAAAAAGTCCTTGTAGGATCATTAACACCTTGGCAGCTGGACCATGAATGGGATCTTATCTAGGAAAGTGCACACCATACATAAAACAAATTCTACTTGAGTACAAACAAGGCTTGTGTATGAAGCACTCTTGCTACAGTAGATTGCAATCTATAGCCTGTGTCTCTACCTGAGAGGCCATACATGGCTTTGGCATTTCAGCCATGGGTGCCAGATCTTTCTTTCATATTACGACTAGTTAAGGGGGTAGATCCTAATGTCATTTATACAGTATATCAGACAATGATTCCAGTCATGGGCCAATGCATACTGACCTAGGATTATTCCCCTTACTTAGGAAAAATAATAGATGATAGTAAGTTACAGGTTTCTCCTTGAAATTCTTTTCTCACTTAATGATAAGCTGCCTTCGATAACATTTTTTTGGCATTCTCCTGCATCATGATGTACAGTACAGACCAAAAGTTTGGACACACCTTCTCATTCAAAGAGTTTTCTTTATTGTGTTCTTTATTGTGTTCTTTAGCCCAAACAAGTCTCTTCTGCTTGTTGCCTGTCCTTAGCAGTGGTTTCCTAGCAGATATTCTACCATGAAGGCCTGATTCACACAGTCTCCTCTTAACAGTTGTTCTAGAGATGTGTCTGCTGCTAGAGCTCTGTGTGGCATTGACCTGCTCTCTGATCTGAGCTGCTGTTAACCTGCGATTTCTGAGGCTGATGACTCGGATGAACTTATCCTCTGCAGCAGAGGTGACTCTTGTTCTTCCTTTCCTGGGGCAGTCCGCATGTGAGCCAGTTTCTTTGTAGTGCTTGATGGTTTTTGTGACTGCACTTGGGGACACTTTCAAAGTTTTCCCAATTTTTTCGGACTGACTGACCTTCATTTCTTAAAGTAATGATGGCCACTCGTTTTTTCTTCACTTAGCTGCTTTTTTCTTGCCATAATACAAATTCAACCTCTTTGAATGAGAAGGTGTGTCCAAACCTTTGGTCTGTACTGTATGAGAGGGGCCAGTGCTGCCAAATGATACCTTCTTTGACTCTCCTCAAGTCTAACTCATAGGTGACTGAAGCTAATAAATATTTTTTTAAAGGTAAAACCAAACTAACAAGAAGCTAGCACAAATATAAATATAATATGTTTTGTATTCGATCCACTGAGGGTCAATAGTCAAACCTACAGTACCTAATGAAAGTTTATGCTGTACAGTAAAACTGAATTATCTGAGCAAGATGCAACCTGTTCTACCAGCCATTTTTAGAGTGTACTGTAGTAAGTTTTGATTTGACTTTCAAATAATGTTAATTAAACCGATCAGCCATAAGGTTTAACGGCTGATTGGCTGATTAACCCAAATATTGTGTAGGTTTCTCTTGTGCCCCTAGGGCACCTCAATCTTTTGAGAGTGTGCTGTGGTGTCTGGCACCAGGATGTTAGTGCCAGATGTCTTGGATGCTGTGGACTGGGCCCGCCATGGATTAGACTTGTCTGTTGACCACATCCCTTTATACTTGATCAGTTTGAGATCTGGGGAATTTGGAGGCCGGATCAACAACCTCTTTGTCTGAAAAGACCCATAAGTGGCAGGCTGTGATGCGGTGGGTGTTCTAATACTTTTCAATTGTGGCCAGCATTGACCTTTTTCAGCAATTTGTTCTACATTAGCTTTTCCGTGGGACTGGACAAGGAACCTCAGGCATAGATGAGCCTTGGGTACCCATGATCCTGTCACCTGTTGGCTGGTATATAATTGATAATCAATGTTATTCAATTCAATCCCAATAAAAGATTAGAGCATTTCTACTGCTCTGGGATAAGTAAAATCAAGGAAAAAGCATAGCTTCATGGTCAGGTAATCCTTAAATGTCAAAATAACAATCACAATAAAATATTGAGTCCAATGGCATTACTAAATTCCTCTGCACTCAGTAAACAGAATGGCAATGATCTACAAAGAAGAGGAGACCCGGCATTGTGGGAAAGAGAAAAAAAAAGCAGCCTTTGATATTAAATAGTTCGCATAAAAACAGAGGAGGGATATACTTGAGTTGTCTAAGGAACTCAGCCTACATGGGTATTCAGATGTGCATATCAGCTAATGGACAAACTGTTAACACCTGACATCATAAAGAATCTGTCAAATCCATAATCCTCAATGTCTTGAACAATATTTGCTAAAGCATTGCCTTTCACTTGGAGGAGTATACAGTGCATTTGTTGCTATGGAAATACATAATAATACACTCAAAACTGAATAGTACCTCTTCAAACAGTCTCAAAGACAAATATTCACATTTTGGTTTTATTCATAATTCAGGTTTTAAGAGTCTTTCAGTTCTAGAAAACCAAAGCAAATTAAAACAAGTCATACGCTATGTAGACAACAGATTTATGTCAGGATAAAACTAAAAATTAACATATTAGTGGTCTCTCTGGTTACAAAAAACTTTATAATATTTTTCTTCTGCAAACCTGTACATGTTTTGCTACTGCTCTTCATTTTATTGTAAGTGAAAAGGTTTGATTTGGTTCATTCATAAAAGAGCTATCTGAATCAATAGTGGTTGTTAGAGTTGAAACCCTTGACAGCCCTTGAAACCTTGAAAATATAAAAGCCTTTCTGGTGTGTGTCAACAAGGAAGCTTCAGATTTCAGAATTACATTTACATTTAGGCATTTGGCAGATGCTCTTATCCAGAGCGACTTACAAAAAGTGCTTTAAAGTTTACATTACTGGATAGATACTTACACTGGGTTAACTAGGTCAATAACTAAGTGCGATTAGTCTAACACAACTGGGAAGAGGGGTTTTTTTATGGGGGGGAGGGGGGGTTAGTCCTGTAAGTACTGGAGAAATAGATAAGTTTTGAGTCGCCATTTAAAGATAGTCAAAGTCTCTGCTGTACGAACATCTAGAGGAAGTTCGTTCCACCACCTAGGTGCCAGAACAGAAAAGAGTCTGGATGAATGCCGTCCTCGATACCTGAGAGATGGTGGGACGAGGCGAGCAGTGCTGGAGGACCGGAGGGAACGCGGCGCAGTGCGTGGTGTGATTAGAGCAGAGAGGTAAGTGGGTGCTGGGCCATTTTTAGCTTTGTAGGCAAACATCTGTGTTTTGAATTTGATGCGGGCAGCTACAGGAAGCCAGTGCAAGGAGCGGAGGAGTGGGGTGGTGTGGGAGAACTTGGGAAAGTTGAAAACGAGACGTGCTGCTGCATTCTGGATCAGTTGCAGAGGATGAGTTGTGGACAGAGGCAGGCCAGCCAGGAGTGAGTGGCAGTAGTCCAGTCTTGAAACAACAAGGGACTGAACAAGCACCTGAGTAGCCTGTGAAGAAAGAAATGGGCGGATTCTTCTGATATTGTAAAGAAGAATTGTGCATTTGGGATGTCAGTTAGAACAAAAGTTACATTACTTTTATAAAGAGTAAAATTTTACCACTTATGTGGTACACAAAAAGAGCATATTTTATTGATTGATTTATTTTTGGTCATAGAAACAACGAAAATTTTGTGCTGAAAAAGATATATATGTCACTCTATACTGCATATTAAAAGAACAGCAAAAAAAATAATAGCTAAAATGCTCTGAGCTTTAAGGGATACTTGGAGTTATTTTTCATATTTAACATTCATTCCTGCATTCCTTAATTTTCTATACAGTTTACCCTGTACAAGGCGGGGTACATCCTGGACTGGCCATTCACTCACACACTCAAACACAGGCCCATCTGATTAAAATCCTACAGAAAAGCCAATGTACTATTTAAGGTTACAATCAATCATTTTCAAATTGATTTCCCCAGAAAGTGATTCTGCATGATCCCTAACCGATGTAGTCTTCAAACACTGTCTTTGACAAACTTCCTTGCACAGTTTCCTTGCAGGTACTGATTGAACGTGCAATGAAACTTTATAGATCCTCAGTTTAATGCAGTCTTATAAATGAAAGCATTTAGACATGCTGAAGCTGTGATGTGATGAAGAGATGGTGTTTGTGCTGTAATTAAAGGTCTGCTTGCTTACTATTAGAAGCTACAACTTCAAAGGTACCTGGCCATAAGCACTCATTTCCTAGTGTATTGTTTGAACAAACTACAATAATTTAGACACTGTAGGGTGTGCAGATCTGCAGGTTTGCTTACTAAAACCTAAGCACAGATGTTGTTTTAACATTAAAGCGATCTAAACAACTAGGGTAAAACAGGTGGGTAGCCTATTTATTTGATTGCAGTAAGTGCACAAAGCTTTTAACTTGGCACATGAACAATTTCAGCTGGCAATACTCTTTACTTGAACTTTTTTTGTACATTGTTTTTGTTATTACAGGGCAAACATAGATGTGATATGTACGTGTATGCCCTGTGATGGATTGTACTCCGCTTTGTGCCCAAAGTTTCCTGGGATAAGCTTCAGGCTTCGTGCGACCCTGTATTGGATAAGCAGTATAGAAGATGAATGAATGATATACATACAGTACTGTATTCCTTGCAGTTACTGGGGTTAAGATGTTGAGTTCATGACATCATGCACAAAGTATGCAATGTCTATGCTTAGCTGTGACAGAGTCCATTAAGGAGAGCAGTATAAGCCCTGCCATTTATACCAGTCCCTTTATGAACATGCTGGTTTCCTAAAACTGAAAACAGACTGTAAAGGTTATACAAGATAAATGTCATTTCCAAACCTGAGAAACAAGGCCAGGTGTCAGAGCTTTTACATTTACAGACTGAGTACAAAATGCTGAAAAATATCATTTCATAAAAATGAGGGTGTATGTCTGGCTACTTCATTTAAAAAGGTAAATGACTGAACATATGTTATGTTTTAAATTAAGATAAACATTGACTTCTGGTTTTATTAATTAAACCACTATGCCGCAATCTTAGCCTCAGCCAACATACATAGACCAAATGCTTTCTCTGCATTTGGTGCTTTCAATGCTTTCAATGCTTTTTCTCCTTTACCTGCGAAGAAGTTCAAAGAGTTATGAAATATTGTGTTTTTATTGGTCCTCCAAACATTAATTTGGTTAAAAATACAACATTTTCATTAGACTTAAGGTGATCAACGCTTGCTCTTATGTTGAACCAATGACTAAAACAAATCTTATTATATAACTGTATATGTTTGAATGTATTGGTTTAATGCAGAATTTTAATGCAGAACTCATAAAGACAAAAGGTGATCAGTTTAAGTTGGAGATGATCAGCCACATTCATCTGTAAAGCTTTTAGCATCACACATACACACAGTCGTATCGTACCCACAACACTTATGTCGTATCATAAAAAACACTATGTTCTTCTTTTATACAGACCAATTTACCCCAAATCTCATGAGCTGGGTATAAATTCCAGTGGAACCCCAGTGTCAGCAGTCAGGATCTTTTCCCTTGCTCACAGAGCGCAAGTGTTCAAGGAATGCAGAGTGAATGGGGCCAGTAATCTCTGCTCTAAAGGGAGGGACTCATGCCTAAACAGGAATGGACTGTTTTCCTTAACTGGGAGTGAATGTCATGGTAACATACTGTTTCTGAGTATAACTAAGAGATAGGGAGGCAGGGAATGAACGAAAGAGTGAACATGCATGTTCTACCCTGCACATCCAACTCTTAGCTAACAGCTTTCAGCCTGCATAGTCACAATATAAGAAAGAGTTGGTTAAGCTTCCACAGGTTAAAGTTTAAACAAAATTTTTGAAATGAATTAGGAAAATAGTGGTTTTGTCAATTTTGTAAAATTTACAACAAAAAAAGAGATTCAGCTAAAAGGATCTAGAATAAACAACAGCTCCATCCTGGTCATTGTAATTACAGTACAGTGTGATTTATTCCCTTTGTATGCTTTTAAATACCATTGTGTGAAAATTGAACTTAGAGTGTGAATAGAGACCTTGAAGCCAAACCATGCACAATTAATACACTGAGGTGGTTAGAAGGTCCAACTCTATTCTGCCTGTATTAATATTGAACATAGTATGAATGTGCACACTGCAAGACAAAAGGCAACTTACAGTAAGATGGCATGTTGGTTAACTTAAAGTAAATATGTGGCTACTGTAAGGTAAATTATGAACTGAAAATATAAATATTTACACACAATTAAACTTTTAATTAAAACATACTGTTCTTCATAATTTTTCATGGATTACACTGAAACCTGCAGTAAGCAAACCATCAGAATAGAGAAGTGCTCTTTAATGCTCCACTTAGCCCTGTAACAACATACTGTAGCATAAAAACAATGAAACAAGCTCCCTGCTCGGGACAGTTTTCAGCACAAAAAGTGAAGGCTTTGCTGCACATTTGTCAGGAGCTTCAGGGGTGTTCATGAAGCTTGACTGCATAATCAATCACCTCATCCACAACTCATTTATATCTGTCACCAAATAAGCACTTTAAGATGCATCTATCCTAAGAAAAACATATTGAGGGAGAAACCATTTTCAAAAATAATTAGTAAAATCCACACTATTGTTCAATAGTTTGCCATCATTGAGCAAATTTCACATTTCCGATGAAAACTCTTACTATTATATTATTAAGTTGCAAAATGAATAGGAAAAAACAGTTTTAGGTGGTTAAAATAATGATTTCCACTTGATATAATTTTGTAATGTAAACCACACTTCCAAAGAAGTCTCTAGCAGACCTTTGGCATTCTAGCAATCAGTTTATTGAGGCAATCTGTAGAAATTGCTACCAAAAGCACCTCAAACAAGTTAGATTTGCATGATGGCAAAAATTTTCTGTACCATGTGGTCAAGTTGCTCATAATAGCTGGCACAACAGCTTCAGCAGGGTTAAGATCCAGAGATTGTGCTCGCCTGCTTCTTCATTAAACAGTGTATCATTTGGAGCAGTGCTTTGTATCAGTGTCCTGTTATAAGGTAAGACTGGCTCCAATCAAGCTCCATGATGCAATGCAAAATATGTGACAATCTCATATTTCTTCCAAGGCTGCATAGTTCAGAGGATGGTACTGGTGTGAGTTGCGTGCACAAAGAGATTTCATTGATGACAAAGGCTGGTGTGCCATGTACAAGTGTTCATGTGACACGAACATACCAAACTTTGGGGTGAGCCAGATGGTGTACTTTGAAAGCAGCTAAAGTAGATTCAAGCACAGACAGGGTACAGAGCGTTAATATTATATCAACAAGCTAGATGTTGTGGTCAGGTGTGCTCAGGATGCCAGAGGCAGTAGATAAAAATAAAAAAAAAGATTTTTCCAGCACTAACACACTCCCAGAGTTGACAGACAATGTCAAGCACACCTCCAACATCTTTTCATTAGTTTTGCCCCTCAAAAATGTTCTTCTATGTGATACAGACATCTGAAACATTTTTTTTCCTATCATCTGCTTTCCAGTGCTGATGTTCTTCTAACCATGTTAACAATTTCCTTTTGTTGTGAATTGTCCTGTAAGACTAGCATTTCAGAGTTGCTCCTTCACTGTTGAACATGACTGGTGTTTTGCAAGGACTACTTAAAAATGCTTCTAACCTAGTACCTGGGAGGAATCCATTTCCCACAGTACAGCCTGTGATGTTTTTAATCTTCCTGCATCAAACCACTCACTCCTTTTTTCTATCCTGCCTTGAGGGAGTAGTACACACCTTCATAAGATTACTTCCATTCTTGCCAATTTCTCACATAGAATAACTTGTGGAACTGTTATGTTTCAAAACATCAACAGTCTGATGACTTTCTAAAGAAAACACTTCCTTTCCTTTCCATTTTGAGACCATAATTGATCCCGCAAATGCTGATGCTCAAGATACTCAAGTAGCCCTCAAGTGTTATTGCCTCCTTAAACAGCACAATGATTTTTCAGCTGTGCTAACATAATTGCACAATGGTTTCCTAATGATGAATTAGACTGTTAAAGTGATATTCTAAAATTAGCTAACATAATGTACCACTGGAACATAGAAGTCATGGTGATTACCTGAAAATAGTCATTTACAATGTCTACACATACATTGTCTAGACATACAATGTCTAGACTACAATATGCTTCTAAGATTTCACATTTTATTTTATGTTTATTTTCCATTGACTAACAGTTGGAAATGGCGGGTTAAATATTTTACTGCAGCCAGCCACTAGAGGACCTCAGAGACATTTTTGCTTCACCTTTGAGCCCTTGTTCTGACATCCACCAGTCATTTGGGTCGGATTCAGACTGGATTCAAGGCAGAAGATGGATTGCTTGTCCATCGCAGCACATGTATTAGACAATGAAAGGAAACCAGTGACTCTGGGCCTGTAGGGTGGCTTTTATTATTGGTAAATGAAAAACATATTCCTTAAAATATGAGCTATGTGTATGTATACTTCTAAAATGATTTGATAAATGATTTGCTTGTTTAATTAAAGAGAAAAAAAACATATAATAGAGCTAGAATTACAAACACAGGAGTCCCGAATTTATAGAAGCATTTTATGAGTATGACACTGCAGCAGAATCCTGTCAGTCATTTATCCTTCTGTACCCTTATACCTTCTGTACGTAAAAAAAATCTTGTCTATTCAGAACACAGATAAAACAAACTACATTTACTGTAAATCATGCTGTATATTAATATACGGTTGTCCAGTACCAATAAAGCCAGATGTTCACTCCGGCGGATTTACACAGTGCATTCAATCAGGCGCAGCTTGACTTCCATTGTAAATGTATCTGATAATGCCATATGGCCATAAGCACACCAAGTATGTATTTGTTAATGAGGTCCTTTTTGAGTTATTCCAGCTAATCGCTAATGCATACACTGATAGCATCTCCCTACTTGGAAGAGCACATCAGTCATATGAATGCTATTTAACTAATGCTGCTGTGAGTCATCTTGGCAATCATGTAGTAATAGTTCACAGCCAGCACTCACATTTTTACGGCAGCTCAGATATGCCAGATGTCATCATGCCTCAACTTTCTCCACAAAAAAAGTATAATAAAGACTGACAGAAAAGAGCCAGTAGCTCATTGGAATAGAGAGAGAGAGTGAGAGCGAGATGCTGAACAGATTATCTGTTTGTTTGTTTTTAGTTAGTGGGAAGCAAGTGGATGATAGTTATATAATTTATATACGTTACAGAACTTGTACAAAGCTCAGTTATTAAGTTCGACTTACAATAACAATAGTACATTAGTGAGTACATAGGTGCATTTGATGTGTTATCGTACCCATGAAATTAAAGTGAAGTAAATGTTTTCCATTCAAAAAGAACTGAAACTGGTGTGAGCTTAATAATTTTAGGTGACTGGTTTATTTTATAGGCTGTTGTGAATTGGGCTACTACCCACAGCTGTAGCTCTCTGTCTGACTGTCAGAAATATGTTTAATATGTTCTGTATGTTCCCATGTAGGATTACATAAATGTACTTTGCCCCATGTACCCAAGAATGTACACAACAAAACCCTGTGCTTCTTTCCAAAACAGGTCGGCAATAACTGAAATTATATTTCCCATGCTTTACAATAAAGACATGAAAAGCACCAAACATACATTGTAAACGATGATACTTTGGAACAGCAACTGGCTATGAGCTTTTGTGAAAATTAATAGAATCCTCAATTTTCATGACAGGTTAGCCCTGAACTATTGCAGATGGGTACAGCTTGGCCACAGATAGGTTATTCTATTCTTAGATGTAACCCTATTTATCTAACATACATTCAATAAAATGCACAAATGGTGGTGCTGAGAACCTATAATCGGCATAATACAATAACAAGCAAAATGTGCCTAACGCCTTTTTCAGATGTTTAATCCTTTAGGAAATTACTTTCCTTTGGCACACAATGTTGTCCATAACAAACCTTTTAATTGAATAACTACATATCTTTCTTTAAGAAGATTTGAAACTCAACTTTTTAGATAAACCATGACATGGAATTTATTGATGTGTCCTTAAAAGCCAATCTCATCACTTCCTTCTATCACATTATCAATGAAGCAAAAGTAAAAGCTGCACAGAGTAGCATCTGCCATGAGTGAACTAAATGGATTCAATGGATTTTCTGGAGAATGAAAAAAAAACATTACACTCAGTTACTGACACTGCAGTTACTCCAGGATTTACAGATATATCATTTAATGTCTGGGATACGTTCTGTGGAAAATGACTTTGAAGCAAAGATGTTGTGCAAATAAAACCACAAAAACGCAATATAAAATACTGTAGTGTAACTTTCTCTGACTGACAGATTTATACGTCCTGCTTCATGCTATCACTAGCACAGGTCTTGGAAGCCATGATGCATGTTACAATAACGGTTTTGAAAAAAAATTCAACAGAATTATAACGCTACAACACGCAAGAGATGCATCAGGAGTGCACATTAGACGCATGTGTTGAGTTCTGAAAGTTGTTGCATTCGCTAAATCAGGTTAAATGAAACTTCATCAATCACAGCTTTCTAATTTCTGAACTGCATTTTGGGACCAAAGATGTATATAAAATTACTCGGTGGAGAAAAGGAAATTGTACAGCACATACCTGTACAAGGGCAATTCTAGAGTGTATTCTAGAGTCTCCAACCTGCATTCATCATCATTATCTTATAAATTATAAATAGTGTAAGTTTGTCTTCCTCTGTACCTGTATTATAATAAGGTGTTTGACTGAAGTGAAACTAAGACTGATAGTGGAGGCTGATCATGCTGTAAACTAAACATTTAGCATTGTTTACAACTGAAGAAAAAAAATCAGCTTTTTTATTATTACTAAACCTCAATCAACATACAGTATTATGGAAACTTTTGCTTACTTAAATGATCAAATCACAGAGGCTGATTAATAAAAGAGTTATAGTGTTTTGCAAAATCACAGAAAATGTTCATTGACATAGCCAAAACAATTCTGACATAATATTTTCGCATTTGTGCTCACCTGTGCTGCTAAAAAAAATCACAAAATACTCTCTATAACTTCTGTTTGACTTTGCAAAACTTCTTTCTTTACATCACTTCTTTCTTTACTTGAGAAAAATGAAATTAGCTTATTTTCCTGTCAAACAGTTCAAATGCACTACCAAAGAAAACTATGAAGTTCATTGTTTCTTGCTTTTTAATTAAAAACTTTTTCATTAAGTTTATATATGTTTCATATGTGTATTTGTGGAAATACATATATTTGGATACTTACACAGTGCATTACTGTATGTACTACACATTATTCCCACAAATGGTTTAGATGAATGGGTTCCCTGATGAATATTAGCACTGGAAATAATGAGATGGGAATGAAATTAGAGACTGTGTCACTGATTTTGTCTTGCTCCATTATGGAAGTTTATGAACATCTTATCAGGGAACTGCACATTCAAATACTTTTACATGAAAAACAGTGTATGAGGATGACAAACAATTAGAGACTGTACTTTCTCTCTAAATCTCTTCCTAGTTGTCACTTTGTCTTTATGTATTTTGTGGCTACAAATACAAGGGCTTTATATATAATGCAAAAAAATGTGTCTGGCTCAAGTACTTGACATACAGTTTTTGACAATCACATACTTTGTGTGCGGTAGCTCCTGTGTGTTGCAGCAGCTGTGCAAACCAGAAACTCGTCTACACCCAGCCAGTTCTAGTCTCTCCCATGATGTCATTAAATGGGTGAGGTCAGTTCTGTCAGTGTGCGTTCAATGTGAGTGGGGGTCTAGGAGTCTAGCATGTCCATCAGAGCACAGGTGCAGGGAGCTGGTGATGGCAAAAGGAGCAGCTGTGCAAGCTTTTACTTCAAGATCCAGAGCCCTTTCACAACATGTCCAAAGGTTTGCATTAATCTCAGCTAGGCTGACGTCAGACATCAACTTTGGCTGCATATTTTTCTTGCAAGTAACGCAGGGGTTTCCAGACTTTTCATAAAAGCAACCAGATTAGATCACACTGAAATACCAGAGGTCTAGTCACCAAAATATTGTTTTTAAAGCTCCATTATTGTGAATTTAATTTCAGTGGATAGAGTACAGCAGGATATAACATGACAACTGTAGTGATAAAGCTTTTCCATGTTTTGTGGTTGGAAGAACTGCCACTTGTAAGCTCTAGGAATGTTCCCTGCCATGTTTGCTCTGATAAAAATAAAAATAAAGTTGCTTCTGCCTGGATAGCTTCCAGCTCATTAAATCCCTCTGTCCTCTCATCCTCTGTTTTTTTTCCTTTCACAATGCCCATGGTTTGTTTCATAATGTCTCATGATATTACATTCCAATTACATCAACAGTCTATTGAAATCCAAAGCACACACATTTGCTATGACACTCTATGAGAATGTATTGTTTCCAGCTCTTTTAATTTAATAATTTGCTTCTTCTCACTTTACTGTAGACTTTATGGTTGCAACCATGTTTAATTTAAATCAGTAAGGTGAGGTCAGAAAAAAAAGGATTGAGATTTATTACTTACCATGATTGATTTATTTCTCAATACAAAGTATCACTATGAAGTATCTTTCATGGTTTACAAAATGTAAACTATTTTGACAAAGATCCAGGTCATCATTACACAGAATGACTTGATCTTCTTCTGTTTCCTGCCGAGTGTAGGAACAAAACTTATTTCCCACAGCTTTCAATTAATGATACACATTATTCAGTCACGTTTTCCTTTGGTGAATTTGTCCATAAATGATGTCAGAGACGAGGGCTCTCTGAGGGGATTTCTAACAGAACATTGCGTAATCCAATCTGTGAGCCTGAAACTTAAGAGGACTTGAGGGAAGTAACTATGAGTCACTTCAACACCCAAACATGAGGGTGTTATTATCTGGCAAGATAACCTTACTGCATTAGTTGAATATGTGATGTTACAACAGATTGATGATTTAGTGATTAGTGGTAAACTAACTATTAAATTAAAGGAAATTAAAAAAATACGTTCACAGTGTATTAAAAGTAATATGCCCGAAAGAAAGCATTTTCATTTCAGTCAAACCTACACAAACCCATTAATAAGTTCCAGTCCTTTCAACACGTATTGCCATATGGAAACAATGCAATCTACAGTATATTGCAACATGAGGTTCATTTTAGTTAAATGGCAACCTGGTCATGAATGAATTAAATGAGCTAAAAACTCTATAATAACCTGTCAACTCCTCATAGACCCTGACAAAATATAAAAGCATTTTCCCATCACAGAGTAGAAAAGTCGGAGCAGGTGCAGCTGACAACAGTAACATGTCATTTCTGAACTGTTACTGCAAAACCATGTTCCCAACAGAAGTGGCCTTTTCTTCTGTCGGCATTTAGATAATGACCTAATAAAAAAAGACAAAGTAAAATTTTATATAAAAATCTCTGGGTCTATCAGCACCAGAAATTGTGAATTCAAACCACATTGACAGTGAGGTAGAGTCAACATTGGCCAAGATATGGCCTCTTTGCACATCCAGCAAGTCCAGCTCCAGCCAAACATTGATAAATCTGATAACTTATTGTATATAACCCATAAATAGCAGCAAGGGTAGTTGCAGCATTTTCTGTATGAATTCTCAAATGACACCATCAAACTAGTCTTGTCTTTGGCTTGTCACACTTGTCCTTCCAGATCTAGGGTGATCAGTAGTGAGTTCCAAACATTTGTTTGAAATCTGTTCCATATAATGGAAATCGTATTCCTGGCAACTCCACACAGTCTGGCGATGTCTGTTTGTATTGCTCTGCTAGCATTGTCTAAACGGGACATGATAGTGTGAAGATAAAATTCACAGTTAGAATGTTTACCTTATTTTTTATACCAAGACATGTCAGCTTGACATAAACACATGGTAAATTTCCTGCATGTCCATGCACCTCTTAAGAAGACGTGAGTTAGATAAATCAGAACCTACTGAGTATGATGTTCATTTCCCCACGTTTTTTGTATAACTTTTAGAGTGCAATTATTATTTTTATATAATATGAAGGTAACAATATACTATACTATGCGATCCTCAGTAGTCTTTGGAAGCTGAGTACAGTTTCGCAGAGCTTTGGGATGTTACCCTCAGTTTCAGTGATAACACTCAATCTTTTGGGATAATAATCTATCAAGATGTTGAATGTCATATTTTATTCCACTCTTCTTGGCAAAAACGCTGCAGATCTATCAAACTGTGAAAAGATTGCCTGTGCACTGTCCTCTTACAGTCATTCCAGTTGTGGACCTTCTTAGATCTTGGGCTCTGACAAAGCCAATCCAAAACATTTATCATAATCTTCTGAGGCCAAAGCTCTCTTGACTTGAATTTTTGTTTTGTGAGTTTCATTATTGTTCTGGAAGGTCTGAAGGTTTTGTTCCAAAATAGTCTGGTGATATAGATTTCAGACAACAAAAAATCAACCTCATTGTATTGTACCACCAACATGCATCACTCAGAGTATGGCATTTTTTGGATGATACAGTAAGCAGTCTTGATTTTGCACTCAATTAAGCCAAAAATGTTTGACATTGATTAACAGATTATAACAATATGTTTCTTCAAATGTATGCAGGCTTGGATTTTTTCTCCAATGAGAAATGGCCCAGAAAAGTAAAGAATACTAGAGATTGTTGTTGCGTGCAAGGAACAGCCAGTACTGTTATATTTTTACACTGCCTTAACTCTCTTTGTTGGTCATTTGTCAAGTTTTCTACTTTTCCTTCTGTTCTTGGTAATGTTACTGTAACCTGTAACATTCTCCTCTTGTTAATTAACACAATGTTCTGCGGTACCTCTAATGGAAATTTTGTACTTCTCTCATGATAAATGAATTCCAAAAATTAGATGCCATACATGTTTTTTGTGGACCACTGCTTTCATTGTTTGTTTGAAACTAAGAGGATGGAGGTGTAATAAATCAATCACAATCTGTTGTCCATGAAACGGTGGGTTCCCTTTTGAATCTGGTTCCCCTCAAAGTTTCTCTCTCTTTCTCTCTCTAATCATGGTTTAAAAAACCTGCTATTTTAATTGTGTGTGTGTGTGTGTGTGTGTGTGTGTGTGTGTGTGTGTGTGTGAGAGAGAGAGAGAGAGAGAGAGAGAGAGAGAGAGAGAGAGAGAGAGAGAGAGAGAGTGTGTGTGTATGTGTTTTTAGGAATAGTGGAGCTAGAAATAATCCTAAATTAATCATTATGATGGTTTCCTCTGGGTACTCCAGTTTCCTTCCACAGTCAAAAGACATGTTGGTTAGGCTAATTGGCCTTCCCAAATCGCCAGTAGTGTGTGAATGAGTGTGTGAGTGAGTGTATGTGTGTGGCTCTGCGATGGATTGGCACCCTGTCCAGGGTGTACCCCGCCTTGTGCCCTAAGCCTCCTGGGATAGGCTCCAGGCCCCCGCAACCCTGAATACAGAATAAAGCTTTATAGAAGATGAGTGAGTGATGATACTTTACATTATGATACTTAACTACTGCAAATAGTCTGCAGTAAAACTTTACTGTACATTTATAAATAAAAGCACCACATCAAGCCTACATATTAATTTGTTATGTTACTATTACAATATTCTACTCTTAGTTATGAACAAATTGGGGAATTATATCAACATGCCGAAAAGTATATGGTTAACTGACCATCACACTCATATCTGGTTGTTCCACAAACTGTTGATGTTGGAAGCACCCTCTTGTTTAGAATTTCTTTGCATGCTGTATCATTAGAATGTCCCTTCACTGGAACTAACACCTGCTGATTAACATAAAAACCTGGACCCAAACCGATTCCAGCATGGCAATACCACAATGTGCAACCAACATTATCAAAGTTATTGTTTTTAGGGGTCCAAGTATTACTAAATCTCCAAAAATATTGTAAAATGTTAATGTTTATGAAATAAACAAAAATTATAATCAGATCTATTTTGTATAATTATATAAAATAATGATGTATTATTTTCATAATAATAAATATTACTATTATTATAACTTTAACTGGTCATTTTGGTGCTCGATAGAGTAATTATTTTCATTTTGTTATTTCTGAAGTCTTCTAATATATATATGAGTGTGTGTGTGTGTGTGTGTGTGTGTGAGAGAAATGAAAAGGTCAACCCCAGTGAGAAGAGAGGAAGACAGCAGCTGCAGCTCAGAGTGGGTTATTAATCAGGAATTCAATAAACACATACCAGATTCCTGAGAAACTCTGCACTCTTGCAGATGCTCCTGTCAATACCTGCGTCATGACCAATCAGAGGTCCTGCAAAATAATACAGTAGAGACACTAAACACAGCTAAGCCAAAAGCAATAAATGACAGAACCATAGACCTGGTTCTAATATTGTTTTGAAGAACCACTATGGAAACATTTTTATGTAACTAGTCGAGCAACCCTATGTGTTGGTCCCGAAACAGTTTACTTGTGCTGTCAACTAATCTCATCGTCTATACCTCTTTATCCTGTGCGCAGGTTCTCAGGGGCCTGGGGCCTATCCGAGGAGACTTCCGAGAGCACAAAGTGAGGTACATCGTGTACGGTGTGCCAATCCATCACAGAGTTTATTTGTGCTGTGTTTGACTTAATAAAGAACTGAAAAGTCTGAACACTGAGAGTTACTTTTACCTGAACTCGAGTCATTTTCAACTTGTTTTTGAGTGGACACCTTCATGTGTGCGTTTTGTTAGCAACAATCTGACTAACTAACTGCAATAAGTGATTAACCTCTTTAATACAACTTTAAAATCATTGTTATAGATTTAACAACTTAATGTGTCTGTAAGTCTGTAAATCCTGCTGCTTTATTTAAAGATGATCCTGTGAACAGCCATGTTGATTTGATTTAAATTAAGGAGATTATTATGATTTTCCAAGTAGGAATTCCAAGTTTAGGGAAATATCTTTGTTTTTTCATAGCCTGAGGTTAGAAATGATATACATTTTATGCCAATGCACACACATAGTGAATCTGTGTAAAGCTGGGACACTTCTTCTCACTTCTTACTGTAAAATAAACAACTGCTCTAAATAACAAAGGCTCTACAGATGCAAGCCTCAGTACACAGATAAGCTTATTATCAGTGAAATAATTTGCAGAACTTTTAATCTCGTCAGCTGAAAACAAACTCTCCACTCATCATTTAAACCCTGACAATATATTTTTATCAGAATTTATGATTCAGGGCATGATTGTCTGCGTATTTTTGCGGGTATCAAATCTGAACAGACATTAATGGGTGACAAGCGGTAGACCACAACAACAATAATCTGAGGTCATTATGGGCCAGGTAAATTTTATTCTTGCCTCTAGGTCCTGGCGTTCAAGTGTTCCTTACTATTTTGGACATGGGAAAGTAGTCTTTAGCACAAAGCTCTAGACCATTGTTTAAAAGCTGTTAGAGCACAACTGATGTGTGTGTGTGTGTGTGTGTGTGTGTGTGTGTGTGTGTGTGTGTGTGTGTGTGTGTGTGTGTAAAAAACATAATAAAAATCATAAAGAGGGAACTTAATGATGTCTTCATTTTTGTTAAATAAATAATGGCAAAGTTAAGACCTGCAGCAATTAAGTGATTTTCATTGTTTTACACAAAAAAACAAACAGAATTAAAAGAGGTCAATGACTGTAGTTGTTATATTCCTAAAACAGCATACCTCACAAGTCTTTATACATTACTTATACAATTTTGGCATGTTCGCTGCCAACTCTGTTTTGATTGAGCTTATATACTATTACAGGAAGAACAAATGGTAGCAAAATTGATTAATGGTGAGCATGCTGAAGGTGTCATTACTCACAAAAAAGGATAAACCATGAGCTCTCTATCGACAGTTTGAGACAAACAGGCCTAATGAAGCATGACCATTCGAAACAATATGTGAAGGAAGGAATAGCCTAAACTCTACAGGCTCCACACTCTCCATCCTACTGTATATGCTCATCTAATCCAACATTTAAACTAAAGAACGAATTGTACATAGTTTCATTCACTATGGCCTGGTGTATTCTTGTAGACATTTAGACATCCACAGAAGTAAAGAGCAATCAACAAAGTCTGCGTTATTTATGAACTCAGTTCTAGAAAATACTTTGAATTCCTAGTCAAAAGTTTAAAAAGTACTTTATTTAATACAAAACTTACTTAAGGGACATTTTAAAATCTCCTTGTTATTAAATTTTACAACACAAAACATTAAGCACAATATTGTGTTCCCTTGTCTCAGGGCATGACACCACAAGAACCATGATGTGGTGATGTGTCTGGCACCAGGACGTTGGTATTGGGGGGGCTGTCAGTTGCAGGGTGAGTCTCCATAGATCTGACTTGTTTGTCCGGCGTATTCATGGGTGCTCAATGGGGTTGAGATCTGGGGCCTTGGACTCTTTGCCTGCTGAGTCCTGTGCACAGCAGGCTCTACTGCACTGACTTTAGTCAGCATTTACTTTTTCAGCGAGTTTTGCTGCATTCAACTTTTCTGTGGGTTAGATTTTTTGCAGTTAGATAGTGGGATTGGACCGGATGGTTTGTCCTTTAGTCCTAAGAGGCATTAATAAGATTTGGGTGCCCACGATCCTGTCACCAGTTTACTGGAATATAACTGATAATGAATTTCAATGTATTAATGGCTGATCGTTATATATGGAAGAATGAGACGAGTATACATGAGGACCATACACAAATAGTGCCACCTTGTGGATTTAAACAAATTCATTGCACACACAAAACTGTGACAAGGGCTCCCCCTTTAGATCACATAAGAATATAAGTCCCAGACTTTAGTTACAGTTGGGTGAGAGTTTTGGAACAAAGTTATAAAACAATTGCCAAACGCTAAGCTTCAAACATGAACTTCAAAGCCAAATCTAATGATCTACAGTAAAATTAAATTACAATGATATTTTATCCTTATGCTTCATAGCTCATGATACATGATAATACAATATAATTAATGTTGGCATGCAGCATGCAGGGACTACTTTCTCAATGGGAAATTTTTATTTATTCATTTTTACATATTCTCACTCATCTTCAGTCAGGACATGGAATTAAAAAGGGACACTACCAACAGATTATCAAAAAAAAAAAATTTCAACGCTATATACTGTAAATCTTGTCTGTGCTATATAAATCCTACAAAAAACCTCACTTCTAAATAGTACTGCTTTTCAGAGACAGTAAGTATCTAGACAAAGTCATTAAGAATTTGTTTTGTGTGTAAAAGAGGCCATAGTAAACGTCTGTTATCCAAGGGAAGGAAAAATGCACCCTTGTGAAATCAATTAGCAATGATGCACATAGTTGAAATTCTCTATGGCTAGGACAAAACAAATGATGAACTATTTATAAATATAATTTGTCTCAGCTGATTATAAGCATGATAAACAAAATGTTATTCAGTACCACATGCAGCATTTGTAGTTTTGGTTGAACTGCATACAAATTGCTATCTTAAACTATATTCTTTAAAGAAAAAATTTTATATTATCACTTGCGTAACCAAAGTGTGAAATAAAAAAAATAAAAGAATTAATAGACTGTGCTACTGAATAGATCTCTGCATATCTTCCACAAGTGCATGGTCAACCTATGAACTCATTCTAAGAGGCAAAACAGATTTCCGGGATAATTTCCACTTGAGGTGTAACCAGCTAAATCACACACACACACACACACACACACACACACACACACACACACACACACACACACACACACACACACACACACACACACACACACACACACACCACACACACACACACACACACACACACACACACACACACACACCAAGCAGCCTTCACTCTCACGGTATCATAAAGCCTGTGGAGAGAAGGAGGTCTTTTACCTGAGTAACCGAGGGACACACTTAAAAAATGTGAGCTGCTCTTAGTGGAGAACACCATCTCGCTCCATGGGAGATCCATCTTACCTAACTCTCCACGGGTTACCTCAGCAACTACTGATGAACAGTCTGTAAATGTGCAGATACTCATGTGTGGCCAATTCAAAAGGCACTGGGTCTGAAAGTACAAATTGTCTGGATGAGTTAATGGATTTATTCTTGTTCCCACACACTATACTTCAAACATGTGGTCAAATTGAGACTAGGGCTGCACAATTTGATTAAAGGTCACATTGCGAATATTTTGACAAATGTTGAAATTGTGATTTAAACTGCGATATGTAACTAATAAATCGACTATATAGTATTCATAGGTGTTCATCTAGCCTAACAGCAAATATGTTGAATATATGAATGTCAGGAAACGATGACATTCGCAGGATGTTTGTTCATATTTATTTAGCACCTTTAAAATAAAAACTTTTAATAATAGTTTAATTGATAACCTCTACATTTTAGTGTAACTCTACTTTCCTTTTTTTTTTTTTTGCAGTTAGATAATTGTTACAACATCATCAGATAAAAATCCTTTATATCTTTAATCCTTTATAAAATTGTATCCAAAATGGAATTTTATGTTTATGGATAACCAAAAAAGTCAGGATAATACAGGTGCTGTCAAACCGGGACCTTTGATTGTACAGAATAACAGAACACAGTTATGAGAATATATATATATAAAAAAAAAAGAAAGTTAGTTTTTAATGTCCAGCTGCACTAATACACTGATCCTTGGATATCATCAAAGTAGAAAGGCTTTTCAGTAGCCTGGAGCCATGATTGTACTCCCTGCTTCGTGTCTGAAATGCTGGGCTCAAATCTTCAGTATTGGAGGTTGAATCTCACTTCCAGTCTGTGTGTAATGACGTTTGCATGGTCTACCTGTGCTTGGCAGTTTTCCTACCATATTTTTCCTACCATACAAGTGTAGACACATATTTCCAACTTGCCCGTAGATTTTGGTTTGGTGTGTAAGTATGTGCAAGCCCTGTGATGAGTTGCAATGAACTCGTTCCTAGGATTGGCTTCAGGTCCCCGCATTTTCCAGCACGATGGAGCACCGTGCCATAAGGCAAAAGTGATAACTAAGTTGCTCGGGGACCAAAACGTTGAACTTTTGGATCCATGGCCTGGAAACTCCCCAGATTATAACTTGTGGTCAATCCTCAAGGGTGGACAAACAAAAGCCCACTAATTCTGACAAACTCCAAGAAGTGATTATGAAAGACTGGGTTGCTATCAGTCAGGATTTGGCCCTGAAGTTGATTGAGAGCAGCCCTGTCGAATTGCAGAGGTCCTGAAAAAGAAGGGACAACACTGCAAATACGGACTTTTTGCATAAATGTCATGTAATTGTCGATAAAAGCCTTTGAAACGTATGAAGTGCTTGTAATTATATTTCAGTAAAACATTTCATTTCAGAAACAACTGAAACAAAGATCTACAAGCAGTTTAGCAGCAAACTTTGTGAAAACTAATATTTGTGTCATTCTCAAAACCTTTGGCCACGACTGTAGATAACGGATCTATGGAAATTATTTGCGCAAGCTGATGTTTTTTACTTTAAAAAAAAAATAAAAAATTTCTTTAAAACAATAATATTCCTCACAATTTCAGTATCCCTTTAGGGCAGCTTACTAAAATGCAGTGTGAACTAAAAAGAGTAAAAGCATTTCCACTTCAATGGAAATTTGGTTAGACAGAAAGCTTTGTGCTTTTGTTCTTGACCACATTTGCATGTGAACGTGGCTCCAACACTTTATTCATTCAGTATGGGTGTGTTAGGAAGATCACTGATCTTTTGGAATGTTATATACTGCCTCAATCAAAGCAGCTGTGCTTTAAGCTTCCACAAAAATAATTAATCATTGATTGCTCGGGGGTGGAGGGAAAGAGAGTAATGTTCATTTCCATTCAATGGCAGATATATTTAAAGAGGTATGTAGCATAATAAACAAATATCATAAGCCTTACAAGAAAAATAAATTAGCCAATGCGGGGGTGGGGGTGGATTATAATTAACGAATAATCAGTATAAATGTGTACATGTAATTATGTACGATTTCTAATTGTATTTAGAGATCCATGAGCAAAACCTGCACTAGTGTTTTGCCTTACATACATTTGGACTGTTTTCCGCCTTTTTAAGACAACTCTAAGTCCAGAAATTCTGCCAAATCTCTGTTTGTCATAGTCATCCCAAAATTGTTCCCAGAGAAGTTATCTGATTTTAATAACAGAAGGCCTGCTTTATCCATTTCTGTTGATCTCGGGGAGCGACCCCCATTCCCCTGGAAAACAAATTAGCTTTGATTAGCTTAGAAATTGTAGATCCCCTGCCCCCCCCCCCCCAAATTGTTATTTGTTCCACTACAGTATCCACTAATGTGGTATGGTTAATATGGTTAGATTTAATGAAACTGTTATTCAAATATTTAGTCTATATTTATAAGTTTGTATTTAGGACCAAGCATCAAAAGATGTCCAATTATTATTAATTTAACTAACTGAAATCATAATATTCAGCAACTACTACGGATTATTCGGTACTGTGTAATGTCTAGACTAATAGGAAATAAATGCAGTTAGAGAAATTTCGAAACTTTTCAGGATTCAGCAGATGGAAAGGTTTAGTTGCTTAGCAGAGACATACGGTACAGTATACTGTAGCCAAGACGCAGGTCTGACTCCCAGCTGTGCCATGAGTCATCTACAAAGTAGGAATGGCCAACAATGCACTAAAGATGACAGAAATAGTGCTCCATTTTCCCTTATCACTTCTCCAATTATTATATGCATCTCCAGAGAGCATAACAATAAGAATTAATTAGAAATAGCCTTGTGGCACATATCATCGGGATTCTGATGAACACCAGCTCTAGGAAGATACAGAGAAGCTCATTTAGACAACCTGCTCGCTGGTTTCATGCAATTAGGTCGATTGGAATTTTAGCCATTGCAATGGCTAAAATTGAAATCATGTTTCATATGACATGAAAAATGTTTCCTGCTGAATAGATTATGCACATTACTCAACAACAATCAATGGTATTATTAGTATGAGTATAGTTTACATATCAAATTCGTCCCAAATATTTAGCTACATAAATATTTGTGATCAAGTCAACCAAGGACTTTAGCTTGTGCAGAATAACAGAATAGTTATGAGAGTAAAAACTACCTTTATTTTGCTATGTAATCCCATGTTACAATTATGCACTTATCCCAGCGTTTCACTAGTACTTTGACACCATGAAAATTTTTTTCAGTACACTGGAGCCATGATCGGACTGCCTGCTACACACCTGAAATAATTGCCTCGTAGGAACTCCTTTAATAGCCCAAACATGTGGAAATGGCTTCAAGTGAGATCAGGACTGTACAAGGGATGTCAATAACTCCCAGCTGAGTTCCTGTAATATGTGCAATGTCCTGCAAAAACAGAATTGATCGGTCAGGTTATCTGTCAATTTTTGAGGATCAGGCATTCTACTCACTGAATGGTTACTAGAATGACTGCATTGCGATAGGCTGGGATCATCATTCACGAATTTATGGCCTTCCTTAAAACGTTCACACTATTCAAATGTTTCACTGCGGCGAAGACTCACATCACCGTACTTTATGTCTGCTGCAAATGTCAATCCATTTTATGCCTTTATTAATGAGAAATTTCATCATAAGTCCCAGTTTGTCTTGAACACCCCTCATAGTAAAAACCTTGTTGTGTCCAATATATCTTTTATCCGAAAGATATATTAGATGTTTATCATTATCCCAATTCTAACCAAATGAGCTTTGAGCCTAGAAACACCAACTGTGATAGAAAGGTGCGAGCCTCATTCTTCTACTCTTTCAGGATTCGCATCCCTCAATCATTACTAATCAGGTATGAGTCCATGTATTAGTCAGTAATTCTGATTTTAAAAAGTTTAAAATAGGATTTCCAATATTTGACACCAATTATAATAACTGTGTTGCATTAACCTTATTCAGAGGTAAATCAGTCATAAAAATGCACCTTCTTAGACAAAATCCTATTATTGAATTAAACATTTAAAAATATTATTAAGGCTACAAGTGGGTAAATCTGTAATTGTACCCACAGTGTTGTTAAACAAAAAAGACGCATTTACAGTTGCAGAGCAAATAAACAGGTTACAGAGCTCATATGCATATGATATCTATCCAGAAATGTATCTCAAATCAGTTCTTTTAGCATTTAATTACAATACATATCATGTCTTACAACACAATTTGTCCACTTAGACAATAACAAGTAGTGCAATAATTTAAGCATACACATTAAACTTCACATAATAGGGACTAGTGGATTATTCACTGGATCATGATGGTCAACATTTCACAATGGTCACTATATTGGCTGGGAGACATAATGCAGATTAGACCACTCTGAAAGTTAAACATATTTACCACTAAGGAATTACTTTTCATGGCTTTTGAACCATTCCTTGTAAAATGTGCTTTACATACAAAACAGAATTTAAAACATGTTAAGGCAGATAATACATTTCTTTTGCTGTTTTAGACATCAATATTCCTATTAATATTCTTTATGATTTCATCAAAGTGCACAAGTTTGAGGAAAATATTTTAGAATTTATATCCAAAGAAATGGGTTAGCATATTTACAAGAACAAGAACTATCCATGTCCAACAATATTTAGAATAGGAAACTGAAATGGAATGGAGAGACCACTCTGCATTCTTCTCTGTATTATTTCAAGTTATATACTAAACGGTATTTTCTTTAAGGCCAACCATAAAAAGGTAGGAAATTACCCACTCTCTGAACCGACAAGATTAAGCTGTAAAAGATCCCCTGAAGAATGTACAGTTTCAACATGACATTAAACCTCATGCCAGCTCACAGGGAAAAGCCCTCCAACCTAAATAAAGTGGAGGAAGATACATCAGGACACTGGAGTTGAGAATCATAAGCAAATGAGAGACAATGTGCCCATGTCAAGGAGCAAAATAACTAGCTCAACTAATATCCTTAAAGTATCCTTTAAATGCAAACTCTTAAACAGGGCCAAGTTAAGTTTAATGAATTTTAATACAAGTCCATCTGTTAAAGGTTTGCCCAGAGTTCAAGTCGGAAGAAGGTGGATAAGAGCCTGAGAAGAGGTCTCTCCCTTAATTTAGATCCGGTCCAGGGGTGTTTTGGAGATCAGTCGGGGCCTGCTAAGATGCAAAACAGGTGGCCAGTAATCGAAGCTAGGCCAGATGCACATATTGTGTGCAAGATTCAGACACGTAAGGGCTAAATTAGAGTCAGACCAGACCACGCACATATTCTTTTTTTTGCTTCCACAGAACCTACACAACTGACCAGACTCATTCCGTTGAGGATAGGTGGTTGCTGAAACATGTTTCTGTCAAGAGTTCCTAGGGTGGTAGCTTCTCTGCATTTTTAGAAAGACTCTGGAGCAGCATCTTTTGAAAGTCGTCATCAGACAGTTCAGGGATTAGGAATTCAAGTAGCACATCCCACACACAGTAAACCAGATGCCTGTGCACAAGGAGTCAGATGTCAAACACACATTATCTGTGCACTTGTATCAAGAAGTTCAACAAGAACACTTGCACTCAAATTAAAAGACATTCATTTGCAGTTCAAAAATGTATCATGCACTTTCTGCCTGGTGTTTTCTGTCCAGCAGCATCTCTTAGCATGCAATATGCAATTAGAAGTTTATTTACAACATGGCAGTAAAAGCAGTACTTTTTAAATTACATTTTGGTTTAAAATAATAGCAAAGTAATCAAATATGCAAATGACACGGTGTACGTTTCATATGATAATTTATATGCAGTTAGTTCAAACAAAATAACAAAACATTAGGTAAAATCTGTAAACACAGCACTTCTATGCAAAGAGGGTTTTAGGTAGAGTGACCCATGTTTTCAATTGCTGAAATCAATATACACACTACAAGGCCAAAAGTATGACAAAACTCAAGCACATAGCCATGCAATCTCAGTATAATGTGTCATACTGAAAAGCAGAAGAACATTAAACATGGTCTTAGGATGCCATGTTGCCACAAACCAGGGTGTGCAAATTCCGCCCTGCTAGATCTACACAGGTCACTGTAAACACATTTATTGTAAATTACTATTAAATGGAAATGTGTAGGAGGAGGAACAACTTAGTAGACCCCACAGACATAAGGAGCACTGCCAAATATCGTAGAGTGTATTTTTAAAAAAAATAGATAAATAATGTGTATCCTCTGTGGTATCAATCATTCATTCCAACAGCCTCTGTGAGCAACATCAGCATAACAGCTAGACACTGGGACTTTCAAGAAATGGGTTTCCAAGGCTTAAGCACTCCACATAAGCTAAGATCACTACGTGCAATGCCATGGTGCTTTACACCACTGGCTGGGGTATTGTAAAGCACACTGCCAATGGACTCTGAAGCAGCGGAAACGGTTTCTCTAAAGTGATGCTTCACTATCTGGCAGTCTGATGTACAATAATACCTACTGGATTGTACAGTGCCCACACTAAAGTTTGCCATTTTTCAGGGGATGATGGAATGGTGTTTTGCAGGGTTCTGGCTAGGCCCCTTTGTTCCATTGAAGGGTAATGTTATTGCCACAGCATACTACGCCATTTTAGAAAACTGTAAGACCCTTTCCTCTTCCAGCATGACTGTATGTTGTGTACAAAGCAAGGTCCATGGTTTGACAAATTTAGCGTGGAGCAATCCGAATGGCCTGCAAAGAGCCAGGTCTTGGCTAATGTTAATCAAGAACATTTTTAAGTGTTATAATTTGACAGGTTAAGCTCCTGATAAATAAACCTCCAAGTCAATGCCAAGTGAGACATTAAAATGCCAGTTGTGTTGCTGTGTTTACGCCAATGTACTTTAAGGGGTTTTGGAATGACAGTAGAGCATGTGAACATTTTCATGAGTAAAGTTGGTTTTTGTCCACTTTACATACTGAGTAGTGTATATACATACATAAGACATACATAAGTGTCTGTACAATGAAGATATTTGTGAAAAAATCATTTTGGGGAGATAAGATTAGTAATTTAAACAAGGAATTTTTGTCTGTCTGAGCACTAATCACGTAAAAACTACTGAACAAATTTTCATAGAGTTTTCACGGGTGTATTTGGCCAACCTTGAGATAACATTGTTTCATTGCAATTGGCCCATGGGTATGGAAGATATGTTAATCTTAAATGGAAAACGCCCTTTCATAAAAATAAAAAATAAAAATCATTTAATAAAAAAAATTAGACCTTGAAAAAAATTACTTAATCTCAAAATTCAACAGATGGCGCTGTAAATCTCTCAATACGCATTGTGAGTGTGCAATTGAAATCTACTTAATAAACGCAATCTCACACCAACAAAAAAATTTAGTTCATTTTAAAATTTAACAGATGGCTTTGTACATTTTTTAGAACACGCTTATGAATGTGCAGTTAAATTTAACATAAACGAAGTTGCAGGCACATCTAGTGTATACTGTACATTATACTGTATATACACATACAAGACACACACAAGTTTGCGTACCTTGGGAGAATTAGCCAGATGTACCATTTTTTTATGAAACCATAAGTGAGAAGGCAAATCAAATGTATTTTATTTCTTAGAGGACACAAGTTCATATGTAAGACAGTACAGAATGGCACACTTATCAAACAAAATATGATGAAATTAAGAAATAATCCCCGGTCAAAGGTTTCTATACATTTAGTTCGTAGTACTGTGTACTGCCCCCTTTAGCATTAATGATGGCATGCAGTTTTTTGTAATTATTGTGCATGAGGACCTTAATTCTCTCAGTTGGTATAGCTGCTCATTCTTCTTGGCCTTCTATTCCTGTCATTTTTTTTGGTTGTCTTGAATGTATGCACGTTTGAGATCTCCCAAAAGTGGATCAATGATATTGAGGTTAAGAGACTGTGATGGCTAATTCAAAACCTTCACTCATTTTCTGCTGTAGCCATTTGAGAGTCAACTTGGCCTTGTATTTTGGATCACTGCCATGTTGGAACATCATTTTCTGATAACATGCTGCATTCATCTTGCCATCAATTTTGACTAACTTCCCTGTGCCACTGGAGTTCACACAGCCCCAATTCATCAGGCAGTAGTGGGTGAAATCTTTCTTGGTCTACCTAACCCTGGCTTAGTATCAACATAACCTCTTATTTTCCACCTCTTTATCACAGTCTGAACAGTACTGACTGGCATTTGATGAGATATCTTTTTTTAATCCTTTTTTGGCTTTATAAAGTTCAACTACCTCATTCCACAAGTCTACTGTCAGTTCTTTTGTCTTCTGCTTGTGTACTTTGGGTGCATTCAATTTGCTGTGCATGTATTATTATTGTGTGTGTGTGTGTGTGTGCGTGTGTGCGTGTGTGTGCGTGTGTGCGTGTGTGTGTGTGTGTGTCCTTAGACTGACCTGTTTATTGTAGAATCCTGGAGAGAGTCAAGAACAACCTGCCAGGAATGTTTGTACTTCTCTGAGCCCAGCATATCCGAAACAAGATCTGTAAAAACACATGACAGTATGGTCACCCATACACACACCAAAAAATAAGAAGACAAGAAAATAAGAAAGCAATGAGCAGGAACAATAGACATACACAGTTTAATTGACAAAGTTAGTGCACAATCCATTTTATTGGATTTTTACTGTACTGTGCAGTAAAAAAGCAACTAGAGGCAGGAAAGGGACTCTACCAGGAAGCAAATTCATCAAACATTGCAGTGACTGCTGTTTGGTGTCAACTTTCTGCTGCTGAGTTCGCAGAGGCCGGGGATGGGTGGGCAGAGTTCCCCCCGGCCACACAGCCTGCTGCAGCACTCGCAAATAAGTTACCCAGTACGTCATACATGTTAGATTGGCCACTCCAACCTCCAGCCACCTACGCAGAAACAAAACACATACTGTACATAAAGACAAAATAAAAATTTTACATTATACCAAAACTTATTTTAGAACAGCTGGAAGGTAAATGTCAGTCCAGTATTTGAATAATGAGTAGTGATCAGATGCTTTGGAAATAAGTTTTTACTGACCATGAGGGCCTGAATGCTTTGATATGTTATGTGTTTCACTAAGTGGCAACAGGGAGAGCCAAAGTGAGAATGAGAGCAAGTGATACAGCGAGAGATTTCTAAGCTGCACAAAACGATTTGTGTTAGTTAGGACAAAGATATGTAAAATTAACATAACATACTTACCGTGCAGCTGATTGTATGAACCTTTCATAGACCATTATGACTTAATTACTGCCAATAATGTTATTCAGTGTCAGAGAAGATACGCTATAATGATGTTTACAAAAGGTCATCAATTCACATCACAATTTCATTTCATTTCATTAAATTTAATTTCTGTTTAAAAGATACTAGCTACTTATTACTAGCATGTTAATAATTTTCAGAAACCTTTATAAAGGTACAGTATACTAAGGTCATCACCACTCAGTGTTTACATCCATACAACAGAAAATGTAATACTGACTAAATGTAATAGTGACGTATTTAGAAGACGTATCCACAGATTAAAATTCTATTCTTCCTAAAGCACTGACGCATTACTCAAGCATTTGAGTACAAAACACCACAAGGGATCACAAATAACATTTCTATAGACTTGAAATTAAATTATTCCACAAATGACTGACCCAAGCAAAGTGTGAACCAAAAGCTTGAAGTATGTGCTATTTATATCAGTGACATAAATCATTTAATGTCAGAACTGGATTATTCAATGTAGTGTAAGGCTTTCACTAAAAATAACTTTCATGCTGGTACCAAAATCCGACAATTCTTTTTTACAAGTATTTAGAAGTATTGCAAAATATTTTCCTTTCTGAAGAAGTAAAAAAACTACGTACAGTACATTTCAAATCATTTGCAATATATACATACAATCCCCTAAACAAGTATTGTAGAATCATGGTTCAACAAAATTAAATCAAATTTAAAAAATCTAATAAGATGACAATGTATAGCAAAAGAAATGGCATGAAGATCAAATACTTTTGGACGTGACCGACGAGTCCAACAGAATATCTGGTGTTGGAAAAGAGACTAATGGTGATCAACGGTAGCACATTTTATTCCACTAACTGCATTAGTTCTGTTTATAAACTGCAGCTCATTTTGACTGGAACAATCTCAGAAAAGAGACACAAAACTTTAGCAGGGCGTATATTTCCCAAGAGCAATGGTAAAAGAGTTAGTATGAGCAGAAATTAGCCGTAAAATGTTATTTCAAATGTTAATGGCAGCCTTGATTCATTGTGAAAAAAATATAAACATGTATATAAGTATATTCCATGTGGAGTGCCTAATTGGTATTTCAATTTCAGTTGGAAATAATGATACTGTTGGGGAAGTCAAAACGGTGAGTACTGGCAATAGAATGTACATACATAATTTGTAGTTAACAATTCACACAACTCCAAATCATTTATCATTACTCAATTATTATATTTACATATCTGTATGTCAAGATACCCTTTTTTTAGCAAAAAAAAAACTACATATTAAATAATACTAATATTTACTGGCATCATCTGCCATTCTTTAAATAAAACTACAAAATACAGTACATTTAAAATGTAGTCCAAATATGGACAAACTTTTTTAAGGTAATGATATTATTGTGGATGGCTGGTGTGGCCAAATGTATAAATAATAAAAAAAATAATAATTTCAACACATTTCATACAGCCCTATGGCACTGCTCAAATGGTCTAGCACTGGTTTTTATCAAAGCTTAAAAGACTAATTATTGAAAAAATAAATATAATATATCACTACGCTCATTCACATCAATAAATCAGTAATTTGATTCAAACTACTGTTGATTTTAATTACTGCATTCTGACAGATTTCCTACTTCACAGAAACAAACTAACGTTACTTTAACAAAAACAGAAAAATGCTTATATTTTACAATACACAAAATGGTCGAGTATAAGCTTTATATGTGGTTGAGGATTCCACGGTTAATTTCGTAGGTTTGAGATGCAATTTAGCTACTTTATGCAAATGTAAATGCATCCATTTCCCCCAAAACACACCACAGATGCCATAAAAAATATTCACATGACCAGAGAATGACTGAGAAAAAAATGATAAGTCTCCATCAAAACTCTCTTTCTTTCCGTTTAAAAAGCTTACCACTTTCTAAATTAAGTTATAAAAACATAACTCACTTTACTCTGCAGATTTAATCTTGATATATTTACAAGAGGAGAATGATTAATTTGGTGCTTTGGCTTGGCTGAGGTGTCTCGTGCAGGTGTCTCGACAAACTAATTACTCCTTGTCCAAATACACGAAATAAAGTGACTGATTCAGTCTCGATGTTCTTACCAAATGGAACACTGAGATCTGTATGCACAGCCAAGTCCTAATTCATCTTATGGAATAATCAACCTCGGAAAAGAGTCTGGGTCATAAGCGAGTCTTTAAATAAACCATTACACACTAGAGCCTGTTGTAATACCCAGGGTAATGTTGAAATAAACAAAGCATCTTTCCCAACTTCTGGTTTATCTCAAAGACATTCATTTCTATCACCAGAGAATTTGAATTAATCTTCCATTTCCAAGCATAAGGCTTGGTCAAGGATAACTTCAATATGGATAATTTGTTTGCAACAAATTTTTTCTGACCTGCTAAAAAGACAAACATGTACAGCAACTATTAGTAGTCTTCAGCAATAAAAAACTGAGGTCTTTTTGCAAAATAGACTAAGAGCTCATTACACTGGCATAAAGACAGACATTTAAACATTGGAACATGGAATCCCCTAAGTAAGGAATTTAAAAAAGAGAGAGTTTAGGCTGCATTTCATTCTTACAATGATTGGCATGAGGTGATGGGTTTCTACCTTTCTGAGTGGTGTTCCATGGCATAAATGAAAGCTTTTTTTAATGAGTAAACAATTTCTTCATGAAGCAGATGTTAATATTTTCCTGACATCGCAACTATCCAGTTCTGTGGACACCTCGTATGAGGCCCTTCCCCAGCTATATGGGTTCAAGCACAAAAAAGCATGTTTATAATGACAGTTTGCCATGGCTAAAGTAGGAGAATGTTAGTGGTCTACTTAGAGCCCTTACTTAAACCAAACTGAACACCTTTAGGATGAAATGAAACACTTGGTGCACTGCAGACCTCCTCATCCTAAATGAATCCTGGACCCCATTAATGCTCATATGGTTGAACAAATCCAGGTTCTTCTTAATTCTTTAACAAATTCACTGATGTTCATTTAAGTTCTTTAAGTTACTTGCAGATGTATAGTCAACAGTTATCTTAGGATAAAGCATCTGATGATATCTGCCCTCTCACATTCATGATGCTATCTACTGTACTACCATATACAGATGAGGCTTTAAGTCGTTTGACCCCCACAGTGTTATGAAGCTCCTCCAGTCATACACAAAATATCTTCAGTTTACATCCCAAAATAACTGAACTTCGTGTTGAATGCATGTAAAGATTAAAAATTAGCATGGATAGATGGTGCCTATATGACAGATGCAACTAATTAACTGTGCTTTTTTTTTATCAAAGTGCCTTTGGAGTCGGGAGTGATCAGCACAGGCCAGTGAAAGTTTAACAAAGCCTAAAAAAAAATGTGGGGGATAAGTGGGAGGAAAAAGACAGCAGGAATCTGAGAACAATTCCTCAGTTCCTTTGGTTTCTGACCAGGCCGAAGGAGGCCTTCAATCACAGGCTTTTCCCAAGCCCTTGCCTGGGTCCACGGTAATTAAAGACCCAGTAAAGGCTAATACTGGGGTGGAGAAAAATAATGACATGGCAGGGCTGAACTTGGTCCATTGTGGGTGGTAAATTTACCTCTGCATGGGGTTAAATCTTTAATATGTTAATATAAGACAGGAGTAGAGGAGTAGCATTATGAACTCCCTTTTAAAAGAGAATATTGCCATGGATGACCAACAACTAGACCCCAGGAGGTTCCATGGCAAACAGATCTATTACCAAATCAAGAGAGCACACTGAATGTTTATCTGAAGCACCTTCTTCCAAATATTCAAGATTTAGCTCTATTAACAAAATGGATTCTTGCCAAATAGTCCACTTTCATCTTCTTTATCATAGACATTAATCACCAGACCCACAAATTCTACAAGATTAAGATCTATTTTCAAAAAACTGTAGGACCTTAAGGTTAAAAAGCAACTAAGCAGGAAGGTTTACTGCAAACACTGCATATGAGCTGACAATCATTAATCTAAACTGTTTGGTCAAAAAACAAAAATCCCACAGCTCCCTCATCTTGCAGTAGTTAAAATTCAAGACAGGAACATATTACAACGATTCTATAACAAAGAACTCACATTAAATAATCAAACCCATTTTGGACTCATAAGTTTAAATAAAGCCACCAACAGACAGCAATGAAGTTCTACTTTCAAATCTACAAAAGGGATTTACGATTCAGACTTAAAACGGACCACCAGGAAATGGATATAATTTTTGCAACCAGTGGATTCAAAATATACATTGATTCAATCTAATAATGTGACATTGTAGTATTTCATTCAACATCCTTAAACTTCAATTATGGCATTGTGACCTTATGTGTCAGAACATTTATTGTACATATTGCATTAATAATTAACCTGGCACCGGAGGCTTAGTGGTTAACAGTGTTACCGTGCACCTCCAGGGTCCGGGTTCGATTCCCACCTCTGTGTGCATGGAGTTTGTATGTTCTTCCCATGCCTGGTGGTTTTCCTCCGGGTACTTCAGTTTCCTCCCACAGTCCAAAGACATGAAGATTAGGCTATTTGTCTTTCCTAAATTGTGTGTGTGTGTGCGTGAGCGTGTGTGCGTGTTTGTCCAGCCATAGATTGGCATCCTGTCCATGGTGTACCCGCCTCATTCCCTAAGTCTCCTGGGATATGCTCCAGGCCCCCCATGGCCCTGTACACAGGATAAAGAGGTATAGACAATGAGTGAATGAGTAAATAACCTGGTCTTTTATTACATTCAGGCCATAAGATTTCTTATATAAAGTTGTATGAGCCTTCACCTGAGCAACTCCAGCAATTCCATATCATAACACTGCCTCCATAGGCTGGTACAGTGAGTTCTATGAATGATGGGCACATCACGCCATGTTATTCCCTGATGAGCCATCATTCTGGAATACGGGTAAGCTGTACTTAATCCTGATGACGTTTTCCCTATGGTTCAAAGTCCAATCTTTATGCTCCTAGCTAACTGAAACCTTTTTTTTAATTAGTCTCACCAACAAGTGCTTATGGCCACACACCAGTTTAGTCCTAATCCTGATACTAAAAATAAGCGTGATTTTTATTGTAGATGCAACTTCACCAAGCAATCTCTGAACATGGTAATTATCGCTTTTTTAAACGACATTTCTTTTGCTAGGTTGGCTGTTCACCACTATACTTCCAGGTTTTAAAAATGTGGTGGACAATGTTTAACATAATTCCAGTAATCTTTTAATTGTCTTTTCTTAAAACATGCCAATAATTTGAGCCTTCTAAAACACAGTACAGTGGAATTTTGGATTACGAGCATAATTCATTCCAGAAGTGGGCTCGTGTTCCAAAACACTCGTAAACCAAATCATCATTTCCCATAAGAAATAATGAAAACTCAAATTATTTGTTCTACAGCCCCAAAAAATAAATACATAAAAATAATTAAAACAATCTAAAACGAAAAAAAAAGTACACATAAATCCCGACAGATAAGTGTTTCCGTTGGTGCGCGCAGGCGCCATATTAGAAGTCAAAACAATTAGCTGTATTTGTTACATATGCAAAGTTAGCTAGTACTGTAATAGAACTGAAGATGAATGGATAAATACAGACAGTATGTAGTGGAAATATATTTTTGTATAACATAATGAAAACATTAAACAGAACCTTAAAGTGATCAACAGCATGAGACTTCCTCCTAAAAATGATAACTTTGGTTACTCCTTAACTACATTTTTCTTACTATTAATGAATGGTACCAAAAACAATAAAACCTTTAATAATAATATTGACTGGCTACAGAACATCACGAAAAATTCCCTTTATCCCCAACCATCTGCAATCAGATATACAGGCTTTGTAGTTAGAATTCTGGCCTCACCAAAGTACTGAGGCAGCACTATATACAACTATAAGAGCTACTTCTGGTGTCTGGTGTCTCTTGTATTGCTTGATCTCAGTGCAGCTTAGCCATAGATAATGGCATTATCTATGATACCACAGACGCAATCTTTGATGCCATAGAAATAAATGCTACTAATTACGTATAAAGCACTAAATGGTGTTAGCCCAGAGTACTTGTAATCAAGTACTGCAATCAAAAGGTACAGGTTCTTTATCTAGGTTCCTCATCTTCAATGTGGATATTTCCACATGGATACCCTAATGTTGATCATGACCCAAAAAACTTTTATGGCTACAACTCACCTAGAAGAGGATGTGTTTGGTTCCTAGTGTCTGGTTCAAGTTTCTTTCTTATGTCGTGTCAGGAAGTTCCTAGCCATTGCTGCCTCTGGCTTACTCATTAGGAATCTAAATCTACATCCGGATTTTGGTAAAGCTGCTTTGTAACAATACCCACAGTAAAAAGCTTTATACAAATGAAACTTTAATATTATGAGCTGAAATGACAATCTGGGAATCCTCAGATCAGCTTAGATACTGATTTTATCTTACTGTTGTTCTAAAGCAGGATGTTTAATAGCCAAGATGTTATCTGAGTAATGTAATTCCCCCACTGTCTGAGACAAGTCAACATGGAATTATCCAAACTGTCTGTATCACAACAAAATACTTTTGTTCTTGCCTTTAGACCATTTGGCAGCAACAGACCAGATGTAATGCTGCATTTGATTACCTCAGACGGGGAAAGTCGACGCTTTACTATTTAAGTTCTGACCTCTGTGTGTTCAAGCTACAAAGTTGGGGAGAAAAAAAAATGAACAGCTTTTGTTAGCTGTAATGAGTGATGTATGTTTACCTCCTCAACAACAAACTGTAAAGATTAGATTTTTAACCAGCTAATCTATCTGTACATTGATCTGTACAATCAATATGTTCATTGACAGATCCAAAGCAAATACTTGTATATGGGTTTCAGTTCAAGAAAACTGCACCCAGTGGGTGCATGTTACCCTTGCAACTTTTATGAAGGGCACATAATCGACTTCAACGAGCTATATTATCATAAAAACTATAATAACAGATATGGTCTTATCCTAACTTCCTAGAGATACAAATTATACCCAAATAATAATAAAAAATCACTAGCTATATACTGTTAGTTGAAATAGAGCTTAAAGTTAACAGATAAGTTATGGACTTAGCAAATGTGTTCCTGTGTTAATGACCAAATTAACATTGAAAAGACTTAATATCTTGTTTACTACTAAATAGTAATATGTCTGAATTTTAATATCTTATTGAAATATGGACTTAGCAAATGTGTTCCTGTTTATTAGAATAAAAGTTGTATTCATAAATTCATTACTGTTCTCGTGTCCTTGTTCCATTAGCAGTAGAGTATATCCGATGCCGCATAATTCAGGTTAGAGTAGAGAAATCTTTTGAGAGATATGCCATTATTTCTGAAGATAATGTGCAAGTTAACAGTGAAAAGACTTAATAATACCTTGTTTACTACTAAATAGTAATATGACTGAATTTGAATATCTTATTGAAATAACTTCATTCTGTAAATTCATTCTGTAACTATAAAAAAAAAAATAGAAACACTGCCTTATCTACATATAACACAGTGTTGTATTTGCTAACTGGACCCTAATTGGTTATAACATAGCATAACATGCTAGAAAAATGAAAGTATTATTAGAATTATTTCACTATGAGGAAGGCCCAGGTTCGATTCACCACCAACGCACAAAACCCGGTCCCAAGCCCGGATGAAATGGGAAGGTTCCGTCAGGAAGGGCATCCTGTGTAAAACCTGAACCAAGTTCTATGCAGATTGGATGATCCACTGTGGCGACCCATCAACATTCCCAGTGATTGTTATACTTGTTCTCAATTTGTGTATACTTGCATTATATTACATTATTACAGCAACACGATTGTATTGTATACTGAAATTACAATGCCAGGAGTTGGAGGTACAGTGCTTCATTGAGCTTCATTTTAGGACATGTAACACTTGAATCAATAGCTATCCATGCCTACCAGACAAAAGGAATCAAGACATTCTCTACCCATACACCACTTATTTCAAATTAACACTTACACTTAAGTATAAATATATAAATCTGTATGTTAAGTATAAAACGAAGCATCTGAGAATGCTCAAGATTTCACCAAATCCTTCTTCAACTCTACTGCACACTCTATTGCATTTTTATGTGAAAATCAGTGTGCCTATCCTTGCCAAGACAGTCTGGACCTGGTCTTAAAACAGCTGCTTTGTGAAACCTCACTGGAAAGAAATCTAATATTAAAAGTCTGTAATCATAATGAAGCCTATAAATATATAATTAATAAAATATTTTTTACGGTCAGGAAAGTTACGATACATCTCATCAGTGACATTATCTTTCTAATAGTCTGTTCTGAGCCAGTCGGTATTTAGTCTAGCAGAAATCTGTACTCTCATTATAAAGTAGTTAAAATTATAGAGAATTAACAGTAACAAATTACATCTACAAAACCTTAAACACAATTTTTTTTAATGACATTTTCATGCAGATGTTTTTTTTTCTGCTGAAAAAAACTCTAACCTGAAAGAAGAGAAAAGAGAGTAATGCGAATGCATAAACCAAACGGAGCTTAATATGTTCTATACAGAGGACCAAGATCTCATTACAAATCTCCTTAAATTTGTTACACATTAATGTAGTCCTGTTATTCTCTACAGAGGAGGTAACGTTAAACATTAATTCTAGGCGTACAGGTCATTTTGTGATCAGTGGTGTGAAAAAAAGTGGTATAATTTCGACAGGTCATAGTATAGGAAGTACAGTAGTTATGCAGAATGTTTTAATAAAAGAAGAAATGTAAGGTAATAAGTAAACAAGTAGGTAACTTTGTGTGTAAAAATTCTCTCATTCTGTACAGCCTTCTAATACTGCATACACAATCAGTGTGCCTTTCCCAAATTCCAGCAGAGCCTTGGGGAGGTGAAACACTTGCCCAAACTATTAAAAGATGCATGGTTATCCTTTTGCCTACAGGATACCATGATGGAAAATCATCTCATCTGTTTAAACTGTTGCAACAGTGGATATAAGCCTCTTTAATTTTTACCAGCATCTCTTTTAAAACCCAAGGCCAGGATAAAAGTATGTCTCTAATTAAAACAAGCCTAAATTCTGGTGACATTAAATCTCTCCTAAGCTGGTGGTCTTATGTAACTGCAAACAATATTTGCAATGCAATTACAACTGCTTGCATTTAAAATCTGATTTTGCTTTTCACCAGGGAGGTTATGTGTATCAGAACTTATTCAAGCAAAAGTCACTAGTCAAATGATTTGCAATAATCTTCAACGACCCCCAGGAGGTGACCGCAATGTCCATATGCCCTGTGTGATAAATGCACTATTTTCTGGCAAGGATAAAGTAGCGCCTATGAGAGCCAAGTGAAAGATCAATTACAGACTAATTTAAAGCACAAACATTTCCAGTTTGTCACGTTTCTGGCGCTCTAATGGACAGTTTTCTTCTTATTTATTTCATGTCTAAATAGCACAAAAATTGTGACTCTGGCATGGTCTCTGTAAGATTTAGAACAGCACTATTTCTGATCAGCTCAATCCAAACAAGCCAAATTGTTGTACTTGAGAGACTAATGCATGTTCTGTCTGGAACAGGGCACTACATCAAGAGCAATGACAACGTAACATTCTTTCCACCTGTTCTGATAAGATTTGAAACGGATGTTAGAAAAAAAAAACATAATCCATTACTGATTCATGCACTACAATAGATACAATAGAACTTGATATATATATTTAAAAAAACAGTGATCAAACTATTCTGTGCTGAAGAATTTTATTTCTCTTTTAATTGCTTGTATATAGTTGGTTGTGTTAGATTCATGATAGCTTGATAAAAATGTTTTTACCTATACTGGCAGTGTATGGTGGAGATTTCCTCATTTTATTCTAACATCAGATTAAAAAAAAAAGTCATAGCATTGTGAGTTACAAACTAAAGGACAAAACACTAAGGAGTTAATGAGCAACAGGCAAGTTTAATTAGTAATAGAGAGTGTTAACTAGGCTTGGCTGAGGTGTGGAACTGGGTATTTCTGGGGGTTTTTAGTAACGTTTGAACTAGGCTGATTCTATTCACTAAAAAAAACAGGGAAATGCAAATTAACCCACTCATGGTGTTGCGTAAAAAATCTAAGTGTGAAATCTAAGTGTGCAGTTGTTCTTTCTTTATTCTGCTAGTAGATTATACAGACATACATCTGAGACACATCTGGTCTGGACTGAGTGATATTGAAGTTACGTACCCAGTTTGAATTCAGGACAAGACTATAAATAATACTATAAATAATACTATAAATAAGTTTCCCCCCATTTTGGCTTCTCCACATTTTTGGGGGTCATCACAGTGGATCACGGAGTGTGGAGTTTTGATGTAGCATAGGTTTTATGCCAGATGCCCTTAGTGACACAATTTATCTGGGCTTGGGACCGTCACTAGGGGTGGCCTAGATCATATATTGGCCAGTTGCTATGGGTTGGTTCCTTGACTGGGAAAAGAACGTAATCGGAGAGACAGTGGGAGTGCCACATGCTAGGTCCACCATGGAACCAAATAATATTATAAATAAATAACAGATTTTGTGTTGTTATTTAACAAAGAAAAACGTGCTGGTGAAACTAATGATCATCAACATTTATTTAAAATGTCTCTGGTGTCACTGTCAATGTCAGGATTGGTTTCTTGGTAACATGACAAGCTGTATTTTTTGCTCAGTCTTATTAACTTAGAAAGAGGGATGACATTATTGTTCATATAAAGAAACAGATTATGGGATCATACTTGTGCTGTAGACATGCCACAATATGTAACGGGATAACAAAAAGAACAATGTGCTGTTATTTAACTAAATAAAAATAAATAAATAAATTGTTGGCAAATTGCTGTGGTAAGTGGAATAAACCACTCAGGAATGTGCTGCGATAGCGAAATTGTGTGTGGATAAAGCCGTCTGATTCACATCACATCAAGCTGTCGTTAAAAATTTTCCTACAGCAAATTCCTTACCCTTAGCCAACACTAACAGATCTGATAAAAGCAATGGGGACTTATGTCCACGAAAGACACTTGAATACAGCACATATGAACAAAATGACTATACAGGGCAACTTTGTATTGATAGAACAAAACAATCTTCATTTGTTACCCTGTGGCTTACCCAGGATATTACTAATTTGTTGAAAATATGTTGAAATTACTTTCTGATACCATTATCAGCCTAAATCATTTCCTTATACAGAGAGGCATGGATAAGTAGTAGGATCCAGCAGACTATTCTACAGAATCAAAGGTCTGTTAACAAATAAAAACTGGCGCATTCATGTTACAAAATGTCCCACTCAGTTCAGTGGAAAGAAAAACAAAGTCTAAATTCAGGACTTGCTGCGTTTTTGCTTCAACTAAATAACTTTCAATCTTTTAACTGATCATTTACATTTTCTGCCTAGCTTTTAGAGAATGGCATAAGGTTGTCTCAAATTTTCCACGCTGGTGGATTTTATTGATTAATCAAATACATGGCAAGAGATCTGTACAGGTGTTTTATACATGCCTACACAAGTAACTAATCTGAAATGATTGCTAGATATGTAAATATGAAATCAGTTATAATAGGAACAATATAGTATTTAGGTTATTATTCTGGACGGTTGTGCCATTTTAAATGAGGCCAACTATAGATTTCCCTCAGCAACTAAAGGTTTACATGCACCACATTTACGATTGGATTTAAAAAGACTGTGGCAAGCATGGCTATGATCATGTGTCTGCTACGGTCATAGAGGAGGCAGGTTGAATTGACATGTAACGTGATTAAATAAGACAGAAGAAGGTAAGAATTAAGTGAGATAGAGAGAGACAGAGAGAGAGAGAAAGTATGTCATAGCTGGTGGAGCATGCAATTCACATATCAGCATACGAAGTATAAACTTAGCCGCTAGTAAGTTATGGCCCCTTTTCCTTGGTTGATAGTAACACACTCCAACATATCATACCTTAATGAACCTGAGGCAGCAATGCTTTTGCCAGTAAGTGTAAATATACACTTTTAAGTCTAAGACTACTTTTAAGACTACACTCTTAAAAATAGATTTTCAAGAATTTATTAATAAAGGTGTCTAGAGAAACATCGCCTGACATGGGAAACCCTTTGCTGTAGTGATGTACATATAAATTTTTATAAATAGAAGAATTTTTAAATTCTATATAAATAGAAGTCATATTTAAAATCCAGGAAAATGCTCAGTTCTCTTATTGCACGTTATGGTAGGGAATTATAGTGCTACAGTGGAAATAAAGTCTACTTATTCTTCTTACAGTATTTATCTGTCAATCCAGCTGAGGCTCCTTTGGAAACTTTCATTGACAGAGCAAAAATAAACAAAATATTTGACCACATCAAACACATGAAATATCAATATCACATACTCTATATTAATTTGTTGTATATTGAACAGTTGTGTTAAAAGAATATTATGCGGACAAATCACCTCCATGCTGTTATTCAGTGTAAACAGCACATCAGCCAGACAGTTTCATTTGCCTGCCTAACCCATGACCCACACAAAGCAAGGACAGGATTTCTTTGTTTAAAAAATATATATATAATAATAATCAATCAGGAAAAGGGTTTCTAATATAGTTGAAATATAATGGAACAAAGTGAAGATCACAATGTGGAGAAAATATGGCAAAACATTAATATTTGGTGTGGTGTGGTGCTGTGGTGTTCTTAGTAACCAAGAACATACTGTAGCATTTCTTTCTGGGATTGACAAAAAGACAAGAAGAAAACTTGTTAGGGAGGCTGCATTAGAGAAACGTTTGAGGATCTTGACAGGATCTAAAAAGACATCGAACAACGATTATTTACTTCCTACAGCATCAATCTTGTATCTTAATATATTTAGGCTATGAGGTACGGTGGCTGCACAAAAGCAGTCACCTATATTTTGCAAAATGATGCCACAACATGAAATGGTCTGATGAGACCAAGGTAGAACTTTTTAAAAAGATCTTTTTAGTACAAAAACATGACAGCTTATCACCCAAAGAACAGCACACTCATGGTCAAGCATGGTAGTGGCTGCACTGTGATATGGGGCTCTAGTCAAGAATGATTATTAATAATAAAATTATTATTCATAAAAAAATATACAATTTATTTTGGAACAAAACTTGCAAGCCTCTGTTAGACAGATTAAAATTAAGAAAAAAATAATATTCTTTCAACATGGTAACAATCCAGAGCACAAATCAACAAAGAAATTGAATTATGGTACATAGATCAACATCTTTGAAGGGTCCAAGCACAGCAGAGTAAATTCTATCAAAAAATTGCTTTCAATAGAATTTAGGTATACAAGAGAGACCACTGCGCGTTGATAGATTTGCAAGGATCAGTGGAATAAATATTCGGAAATTAAATATGTGTTATGGGTGCTTTAACAAAATTTTGGTGTATGCATATTTATTTAACAAGTTCACAGTAAGCTTATTCATTTGCTTCCCAAAATGTTTTAGTGGAAAAACATCCGAGACAATTATATTTTTTTGTTTGTTTACATCACAAATTTATATCCACTGTATCAGACAACAGGTGCAATGGGGAAATGTAGATAGATTCACTGAGGTAAAATAACAATAATTCTGCTTATTATTATTATTAAAGTATTTCTAACAAAGTAAGCACAAAATTGTTCAAATAATTAAAAATCTATTTTAAAAACGTAACATACAGTACATATACTTCATCTTTTTTTTGGGGGGGGGGGGGGGGGGGGGGGGGGGGGGATTACTAATCCCCGTTCACAGAAATCAGAATCTGCCAGATAGGGATACTGGTTGCTGATCACAAGTGTATGGGGGTTATTGGAATCTGCCATTTAAATCATTCAATTTATTGTGTAATATTGTTTATTTATAGTTGTAAAAAGCTATTCTAAACAGCAGTGCATGAATATAATTAAATCTAAAAAGTATTATAAATTGAAAATTCATAGCAAACTATGCAACATATTCCATTATCATAAAAATGTTAACCAACAGACTAGCCTATGCTCGACTACAGAGCAAGGAAAATGTCCTTAAATGGCATGAAGGGGCACTCACAAATACTGAGTAAAGTCTAAAATGCGACTTTCCAACTGTACTCAATCGTTATAGCACATGGAATGAGGCTGAGTCAATGCACAAATTCAAACTCAAACATTTTAAATAAACACAGACATCAGTCACTTTGTATTTGGTGAGACCATCATGGCTACTCATTATTAAGCAGTTAGGGCAGGATATCAGAATTTCAAACAGACAGTCTATGTTGTGTATGCTTTACTGTGCTTTACGTCTTTCTTTCTGTCTTATTGTTTTTGTGATCATGGTTCAAGCCTCTTTACTCTCTGCAGTCTAAGGCTCAAGCTTTTTGGGGTCTTCTGCTATAGATGGTGGGTGAGGGTTGCTTTACAAGATTTGGCTGTCACCTTTGCAAATAACTTTTGAATCGAACCAAATAAAGGTTACTGTGTTAAACCTTTTGGCAGATGTCACCCTTTGTCGTTTTGCTTTAGAAAACACTTTGTATGACATCTTTTAAAGAGTTTATATTTAGCTATTTATCATTTTACTAACTTGCTAATATTTCTAGGCAACAACATGTTGATGTGGCTGTTGACTCATGTACAGTATTTTGTGTCATCAAAATACATATTGGTTTATGTGATCAGCCAGTTGAGAGACAAGTGATCTAAAAAAGTGATTATCTGCCGGTTCTCATCGACTGCTGATCTATCAAAGCACCCCTAAAACAATGCATCTAAAGCCAGCACATTTTTTTTTACTACTAAAGTACGTATAAGCTTATAGTGTGCCAAATAGAAGTAGTAAGCAAAAATTTCCTGTTATCTGCATACCGCTCAATGAGGGTCCCAAACAGCAGTCTGATGCTTCTTTGGATATTTTCAGTGCACAGCCAACTCCACTGATCCTTCATCAGGAGACACAGGACATTCAGTGCCATGTCAGCAAGTACAGTTTCACCTGTTGGACAAACAACTCATTAGATATATATATATATATATATATACACACTTTTGAAAATGTGAGAAATGCATCATTGATAAATACTATATATATTAATTACAATTCATCTACTCAGATGCAATATTAAAGCAGCTTCTGGACTTCATCATTATTGGTGAGAAGATGCTACTGTTCTAGTCTTCGTTAACGTTTAACTAACTGTAAAAGTGCTAAATGGATGCCTTATGTCTTTAAATTCCTTCAGTACCTTAATAGTACCATGTTTATCTTATTATTATTATTATTAATTTTATTTACTTATTCATTTACTTGCTTCATTTTATTCATACTTTGTTTTTGTTTATTGTACTGTATTATGTAAAAAAGAAAAAAGAACAGTGAGGAATGTAAGTACATTTCATTTGATGTAAACATATGGTTAACACTGTTGTATCAAAAAATAAAAAATGTAAAACAAAAATTCCTTCAGTACCATACATGCACTGAGCTATGCTTCAGTCAAATCACAAGCATTAACTTAACAGAATATACAAAAAATAAATATAAGCAAAACAGTTATATTAAAGTATACGTAATACAGTTTTATACTCTAACACTTTGATTAGATCATCCTGAAATTGGAACTGGAATGCTTAAATTTTAACACATTTATAATAAATAAGGCTAAACTAAACTAAAGAAAACTCCTCATACTTTAAACAAGACCACTGATGCATGTGGATGTGCTGTCCTCTAGAGGCAAGATGAAGTTCTGTAAATGTTTAGTTCCTAAATTAAAGTTCCTACAAACGTTACAAAGCTATTAATTCAACACTTTACACCTTCTTGAGAAAGTTAACAAAAATTTGTCACACAATCTACAAATGATTCATCCAGAACTGGAAGAGTCAATCACACAAGCGTGTTAACGTAATACTATGTGCCCATACAAAAAAAATAAATAAATAAATAAAAAGACTCCTATTTAATGTTAAACCCGAGTTGATTACTTTACTTGTATACAATGTACAATATGTAGACAAAGCAATTTATTCTGCTGTTTAACTGACATTAAAGCTACGTCAGTTAAATATGACCCAATTCCAATTTTTTGCTCATATGTGACACATATCAGATTTTTTTTAATAACAAAAAAGAAGAAGACAAAAGAAAAAAAAAATAATTGTATATACAAACTGAAATCCAGAGTATAATAAAACAATAGAACAATTACAAAGTGGATATTCTACAAACTAAGAAGACACAAAGGAAGAATATAGGGAAATAGTTTTCATCGCTTTAGGGTTAACAGAGTCTTGGAGAGTTTCTATATATCTGTTTAGATCGTTTCTAAATAAAAAGAAAAATGCTTTAGCGCCAGTAAATTTTTGTTTATGGATATGATATTTAGCTAATAGTAAACACAAATTAATTATGTAATATTTCCCACTCTTCTCTTTTAAGTAGCCAAAAAAATCAAAATACAACATCTTTGAAACAGAAAGAAAAGTCACTCTCAAAATGAGATTGAATAAATATTAAGAATTGTGTCCAAAGAGTCTCTGTGTAGGAACACTGCCAAAACAGGTGAAAAAGATTTTCTTCATCAGACTGACAAAAAGAACAATTCACTTCAGTGTCTGACTTATATTTCCTAAAAAAAAAAAAAAGGCTTTGGACAGATAACATTTGTGTATTAATTTGTATGTTATTTCTTTTACTTTATTTGTTAAAAGATACTTTTGAGGCAAAGACCATACTTCCTCCCAGGGTAAATACTCTACAATACCATTCCAATATGATATCACATAAGGAATTGTAATGACCTCTCTCTGGAAGAGGGCTCCGGTTTTATCGTTTCTTTTCCGTTGCTCTGCAGAGAAGCAAACTCCTCCGACCACTGTGTCAGTTAGTTTCAAAGAATAAGAGCACGGCCAAGGAAATGTAGAGCCTTGTAACAGTAAACGCATCCCAGAGAGTATAACATTAGAAACAACAGCATATTCATTAGCAGATATAGGAATATTGTATTTTTGTAACATATTGGATATTTTCTATGTCCGTATAAACAGGAAAAAATGCATGCATTCCGATATTTCGAGATCGGTTTCAGGCCTCCTTCATATGTGGAAATAAATCAGATATAAATCATATATATGCTAATGTGATTGTCGTGTAAACAGACAGATCGGATTGTCTGAGGCATTGCATTCTGTGCGAATTCTTCGCGGTTTAATGACGCAATCAGGCACATCCCAAACAGATGCGCCAGTGTGCGGTAGCCCGCACCTGTTGCAAGCCACCAGTGAGCGACCCCGACACGTCTCGCACCCAGACATTCCTCTGAATGCTTGAGGACACAATAAATGAAGCATATGCGCAGGCTGCAATCGTGGCCCTTTTCCTCCTTCTCGTTTCGCAAACTTTGCATATATCGCAGAGCTAGCATCAAGCATATTTCGACTTCTTGGCTAATGTGTAGTGCAAGAACCTCCCTTTAAGTATGCGCAATGTTTCAGGCGGTATGGCAAGTGAAAACACGTGAATCGGATATGGATCATAGTTGAAAGAACGTGTAAACAGACGGTCAGAAAAATCTGATATAGGCAAGAAATCAGAATCGAGACCTGCAGTGTAAATGGGGCTTAAATGTTAATTACAAAGGGTAGCTTCTTCTGTCTATTTAAAGCACACATTCAATGTAATTAAGAAAAAGGTAATTAATAAGCAACTTAATATTCAGAATGATTTGTATATAGTAGGCAAGACATGAAACCAAATTTTTGAAATTGTGGTGACAAGCAAAAGTATATAAAATAATTTATGAAATTTAAGATAGCCACTAAAATCCAACAGTAAAAAAGACCCATGTTAGAAAAGAGAAATTACACTAGATCTCTGTAGAAACGCAAATCTATCGAGACGCTTTACGAGGTACTTGGGTAAAAGGCAGTCACTGAATGATGGTTGACTTCATGCCATTGGTGCATCTGGTACCCAGCCTGGTGAGACATTCCCAGTAGGTATCTGTACACCACATTGGGTTTGAATACGCTTTTAGCAGTACTGTGGTAAGACACTGATCCTTATGAAAAGATCCTTCAACCAAAATCTCACAGATACATGACCATGCGGCCACTACTTTAAGGAAACAGTGGTGTGGTACATGGTCCTACAGCTTTTCCTTCTTTTTACTGATAGTAGAGGGGGCAAACAAAACTGTACATAGCAACATACTCAAGCAGCCCATTAGTGCATTACTGTTTATACCTTAAAGCAATACTGTATTTTCAGTATTTTGGTAATCCCAACTTCAGTAGGTAAACTGCCATATGAATGTTTTCTTTCTTTGGCAGCAGAGATATCATGCATCAGTAAAGTGCTTCTTACCTTGATATGGAACAATATTTTGTAACTCCTTTTTTGAACATACGCAGGTCTCTGTATCACATTTGGCCCAGAGGCTGGGGTCCCGCTCTCCATCTGCATCTCGGAGTGATGCTTTATTCACAAGTTGCTCCCGTTCCAGGATAAAGCTCTCTAGGCTATTCATGGTGAGGCAATTGAAAACCTAAAAAACAAGTTTTTATGGATCCCATGTTGAACAGGTTCAGCTGAACATGCACAGTTAGAGCTATTATTACTAATTAGTGCTCTCCATCTTCAAGATTTCATCAGCGCACTACTGAGGGGAAATCAGACCTTAAATGTGATGCACAAATAAATGGAAATTAGTGAAGCCTGTTTCACTTACGGTGCTCCCTTCATCAAAGCAGAAAAGCACTTTGGGCTTCATGTCGGACACATTAAGCGCAGGAGCAATTTTACTGGAAAATCTCATCCTGGACCTAAACACAAAAAGAAACAGAAATTCATAGAAATAAGATGCACAGGAATTGATAAATGACTGAGAACTACATTGTATACTACCAGCTTGCATGCCAATAGGAATCCACATACTTGCTTTTCCTGTCTGAAGGTAATTTCCCATCAGGCTCAACATCCATTTCATCTGTGGGGCTTTGTGGCTCAGAGCGGGGAAAGGCTGTCTTTAGCGTATCAACTATAGCATTCACCACAATCTATTAATTTAGATGTAACATACTGTTATTCAAGCCTATAAAATTACATATAATTCATTGTTCAACCAAAAATGCTGGAAAATGTAAAGTGGGCAAACTCTAACCAAAATTTTAAGCATATTCTGTGATAATTAGATCCATACAAAATATCTATGCATATATATATGTAACTATACAACATTTAGTTCAAGACTGCTAATTTGACAAGCAGTGCTTATATTTAGCATACTCTGAAATTTGAAATTTAATTGGTTAAAATTGTAAGTAAAAATGCTGTAGAAGTACCTTGTCGATTCGTGAGACGAACGGCTTCTTTACAAAAGCAATCCTCGCATCAGTGTTAAGGGCAAGAAACTCTTGCATTTCTTCGCTGTTGGCAGTTTCAGGTATTGCACAAAGTTGCTACGATCATAAATTAAGAGCTTCTTACAGCTACCATGGATTTAGGTTGTAAAGGACATACATTATAAAAAACATGCATCCATAGTTATAAGATAATACCACAGTGACTTAAAATCCTGTGTGTAAGCGGTTTGCATTTAAAGGGGGGGATCTTTTGTATTGAGCATGCAATACTTCGTGCCACATTTACATTTTGTAAGTATTATTTAAAATAAATTAATTAATTAAATTAAAACCACAAAAATCTTAATTCCTAGTGACACAAATATCATTTCATACTTCAGGACTCCAGGACAGATGTGTATATCCAGTATAATTATTAACCACTAACGATTATTGTTATCCAGTTAACAAACAGTACTTTGATTCAGAATCAAAATTATAATATAATATTAATTTACAGTGTAATCAGTGAAGTCTCACCTTAAGAAACGTTTCCAATAAACTTTTTCTGGCCTCAACTCGGTCACTGTCCATGTTTCCAAAAGGGAGGTCAGGAAAGATTTTCTTAGGTCCTTTAATATCTACAATTAAAACAATAAACTTAAACCTTAACAACTGTATTTTTAATAGAAAAAAAAATAAAAAAAACTTGTTAACAAAGCCACCAGTCAAGTAAAAGATCCAATGTGCTACTCAATTTCAGGTGCTGGTTTTCATAGAAACATAAAAACTGATTGATAACTTTATTAGATGTCTTATTAGTCAAGGTTATTACCAGAGGTGAGCAAAGTACATCAATTCTTTAGTTGAGTAGGACTAGAGACTTGATTAAAAGTACGGAAGTACACTCACATTCAAATTTACATAAATACTGAAATTGTATTAGCTCACAAGTCTAACTCTCTCTCTCTCTCTCACACACACACACACACACACATTCGTTTCTCTATCTTGTTCTTTCTCTGACATGCTTGTTTGCTGTCTGTTGCTTTCTCAGCTTCTACTACTAAAAAGACCTATATACTAAAAAGCAGATAATGCAATTATGTACGATAGTCAAAAGGTGGCGATATTATCACCTCAAATACTACACACCACTCTGGCCATGGAACGCAACACCATGCAGAAATGTAATGAAGTAGAAAGTACATATATTTGTTATCGGATATAGTTGAGTAAAAGTTATAAAATAATCACTAATGAAACTACTCACGTACAGTACAAATACATAAAATAAATATTTGTGTACAGTAACAAAGTAAATGTACTTGGCTATCTTCCACCACTGGTTATTATGCACCTTAATAAAGAAAAGTATATATAATTCTTAGAAAGGAAAAACTGTGTAGCTTTTCTGTATGCAGTGCTTATACAAGTTTTAATATAGCACATTGAGTTTGATATCATCAATGATATATATATATATATATATATTATGTGTGTGTGTGTGTGTGTGTGTGTGTGTGTGTGTGTGTGTGTGTGTGTGTGTATATGTAAAAAAATATGAACTTATGGTTCGTCTGGACTTGTCCAAGCAATCGGCTTGTCCCATGGAACCTGGGCGAGTGATTTGTCACCAGCAAATCTGTGTTATCATATACAACAACTTACGTTTGAGAATTTTACGCAATTCCGGTTTCTCCTCTAATCTGGTCTGCAGGTTCAGGAATTCACTATAGCGCCGATTAACCATGTGATAGGCCACTGACTGCAACGTGCCGGGATTCTCAGAGTCTCCAGCTGTCTCATACTGCAAAGAAAAAATGTTGTAACACTTTTGTTACAACAGATGATAATACAAGCCATGCAATTGCATTATGATAATTAAAAGATTCTCTCTTTAGCTCTATCATGCTATCATACCAGTCATGACTAAACTTGAAATTTAACACAAGTACCTGCACCTTTGTTTGAAGGTTACACACAGACTACTGTTTACTATAAACTGTACTGTTTATACAGGGCACTACTATGTATTTCAGTAAGCTTTTGTAACCAAGTGAGCATGATGTTAATTTGTGATCCTTGTTGTACGCATGATATCTCATTACACATGCCAAGACAAATTACACAAACAAGACTGCTTCCATATTTAGCTGTAAAAACATAAAACATACAGATTCAATACAGGTATAAAGAGTCCACACCTGGAGCCAGAAATTATTCCAAACCAGGACTTGACAGTTAGTAAAAACTAGAGTTAAACTAACTCTAGACAGTTAGTTTATTTCTCTATATAATCCCTTGCTACACTAATGCATTTATCCTAGCGTTTTAATAATACTTGGATACCAACAAGATACAAGGCTTTGTCAGTATGCCATAGCCATGATCTGACTGTGTGCTTCACAATGTCTGAAACGCTGGCCTCCCAGCAGCTCCTTTAATGTCCCAAACATGTGGAAGTGCCCTGTATGGGTGATGACACAATAAACTCCCAGCTGAGTTTCTATAATGTGCAAGTGGTGTTGATTAATAATTAATTGTGTGTGTACAGCTCTGACAAACAGATGTGTCGTCTCCTCAAGTTGGTGACAAATAATATGTTGATTTTCAAGGATCAGATGTTCCTGAATGTTTATGGGAAAGACTCCAGTTGACTCCAAGCCATCTCGGCCGAGATCGTCATTCATGGATGTACGGCCTTCTTTAAAAAGTTTGCAATATTCATGTGTCTTACTGCACTCATCCATGTACTGTGCTTGACGCCTTCTGAAAATGTCCATCTGTTTTATGCTTTCATTCCCCATAAACTTTATCAAGTCCTGGTTTGTCTTGAATGTCCCATGAATATTTATATGCGTTAAATCTTTGTTCTTTTTTAAGGTATAAGCTCCATAGTTCTTATTGTCCAGGGAACTAATTTCACTCATCTCTTCTTCAAAATCGTCAACCTGTATAACCTGTAACCTGTCAAGCAGATAGTACCAGCAATAATAGAACCCCTGTTGAAAGTAATTAACTGTTCACTCAGTAGTGGGTATGTCCCCAAATCCTTTAAATTAGCCGTTATTAAACCGCTAATCAAGAAACCTGACCTTGACCCCTGTCTGCTTTCTAATTACAGGCCGATATCAAACCTTCCGTTTATCTCCAAGATTTTGGAAAAGGTAGTATCACAGCAGCTATGTTCACATCTACACAGAAATAGCATAAATGAACTGTATCAGTCAGGATTTAGGCCTCATCACAGCACAGAGACAGCACTTGTTAAAGTAGTAAACGACCTCCTATGGGCCTCTGATCAGGGTTGCATCACTATACTTGTGTTACTGGACCTCAATGCAGCTTTTGACACCATTGATCATAGTATTCTCCTTCACAGATTAGAAAAGGTAGTAGGAATTAAGGGAACTGCCCTCTTGTGGCTCAGATCCTATTTGACTGATCGTTATCAGTTTGTAGATTTAGATGGTGACCATTCCTCATGTTCTCAAGTGGAGTTTGGTGTTCCACAGGGCTCAGTTTTAGGCCCACTGCTTTTTTCCCTTTACATGCTTCCTCTGGGCAACATAATTCGTAAACATGGTATTAGTTTTCATTGTTATGCTGATGACACACAATTATATGTTTCAGCAAAACCAGATGAGAAAAACCAGTTTGCTAAAATTGAGCAGTGTGTGCAGGACATACGAGATTGGATGTTAATTAATTTTCTTCTGCTTAATCCTGACAGAAGTTCTAGTCATAGGACCACAAGTAGCTAGAAGTAAGCTTTCTGATCATACTGTAACTTTAGATGGCCTTTCTGTTCCATCAAGTGCAACAGTTAAAGACCTCGGTGTGATTATAGATTCCAGCCTTTCGTTTGAAGCTCATGCAGATAATATCACCAGGATAGCTTTCTTTCACCTTAAAAATATTGCCAAGATAAGAAACATATTGTCACTAAATGATGCAGAAAAACTAGTTCATGCTTTTATCACCTCTAGGTTGGACTATTGTAACGCCTTACTGTCTGGTTGTTCAACTAGGTATATAAACAAGCTTCAGTTAGTACAGAATGCAGCAGCGAGAGTCCTCACTAGAACTAGAAGATACGAGCACATCACCCCTATCTTATCTACACTGCATTGGCTCCCTGTGAAATTTCGCATCGATTTCAAGATACTACTTTTGACATTTAAAGCACTAAATGGTCTCGCGCCACAGTATTTGAGTGAACTGTTAGTGTCTTACGATCCGCCACGCCTACTTTGATCAAAGGATGCAGGCTGCCTGTCAGTACCACGTATTATTAAAACTACAGCAGGGGGCAAAGCTTTTTCTTACAAAGCCCCAAAGTTATGGAATAGTCTTCCTATAAATGTTCGGGACTCAGACACAGTCTCAGTGTTTAAGTCTAGGCTAAAAACTTATTTATTTAGCCAAGCATTTTTGTAAATAGATTAACCTTAGGTAAAGGAGCAGATCTGGGGGACTCATGGACGTAGAGTATTCTGGTGAACTGGTATGTTTAGATGCTGTCCTCCCCACTCTCATTGTTCACTCAGGTTTGTTGACGGTGAGGTGATTGGTTGCTTTACATCTCAGGGAGCCCTCATGTTTGTGTTTCCTTCTGGCTCTCCCTTTTAGTTATGCTGTTTTAGTTAGTCCTGCCGGAGTCCCTGCTTGCACTTTGCACTAATATACATTCACCTTATACATGTTGACTGTGACCATACCCAACTGCCATCTCTCCTTATTTTCTGTTCTCTCCTTTTCTGCTCTCTCTCTCTCCCTCTCTCCTTTCCCTCTCTCTGTCTCTCTGTCTCGCTATACATGTTTGCTCCTGAGTTGCCAGTGATCCAGACCCCTCTGCCCTCTGGAGCCGTCTAACCCGTCCTGGAGTCCTACTTCTGGTTGGAGATCTCGTCGCATGGATGCCTCGTGTGGTCTGCCTGGATGCGCTTGGTGGCTGGGGATGGTTTCCATTAAGACTGTCCTATCATCGATTGATGCTCTGGGGACCTGTGACTTCAGTTGTTCGATAGCTCAGGACTGGAATCTCCTTCAGTCTACCTGAGCCTCCGGGAACAAACTGGACTCCTTTTAATTTAAATTTTAACACATCTCCTGTTACACTGAACTTCCAGTACACATTATTATGCTGATCATTCTCTGCTATCCGTTATCACCCAGATGAGGATGGGTTCCCTGTTGAGTCTGGTTCCTCACAAGGTTTCTTCCTATTACCATCTCAGGGAGTTTTTCCTTGCCACCGTCGCCCTCGGCTTGCTCATCAGGGACAATCTTATCATTTTGATTCATACACATTGCATAAAAACTTACTTCTTTTTATTGTGTAAAGCTGCTTTGCGACAATGTCAATTGTTAAAAGCGCTATATAAATAAAATTGAATTGAATTGAATTTTTATATATTTTTATATAATATTTGATATAATAAGGACACATGATTACTCCTTTCATATAAATTTAGTTGTGATAAATCTCTTAACATTTTGTGCATTGAACTCATATTGGGATTATTTGTTCACTAATAATATCCACAACAAATTTCTTCATGAACTGCTTCTCTTAAAAGCGAAGGAAAATTTTAAATAACTGAATGTAAGAAAAACACACCTTCACAGTGTAGAGTGTGTAAGGATGAGAGCCTGTGCCTCTGTGTTCTTTAGCTGTAATGGTTCCAGTGATACGAAGGTTCTGAATAACAACTGGGCCTTCAGGACTACTGAGAGGTTCGAATGAGAATGGAGAGAGTGGCATGGATCCAGCTGAAGGTGAGGAGGCTTGAAGAGTTTCTGACAGAGTCAGCCCATTGGAGTTTACCACTCCTGAGTTCTCCACACTAGTCATTTCTAATTTCGATGTACACTTTTCAATCTCTTGAAGAGCACAAAAGCTTGAAGAGAGTTCATCTGTCCCATCAGTGGTATCAATGCATTGTTCTATTATCTCTGATTCCACAAGCCTTGGTGCATTAGAAAAGACATGGGGCTCATCTTTGGGGTCCAGTATTCCATCTGTTAGCAGGGGAGATTCTGTAACCGGCTCTGACGTTTCTTCTTCTGCACCTATCAGAACCAGCGATTCCAAGGAGCTCCTTTTGAACTCATTTAGAGGGGACTCTAAATCAGAGTCTGTTTCTTGATAGAAGGGATTTGATTTCTGGAGACGCAAATAATCCTTTGAATTGAAACCAGGATGCTCTGAAGAAAATGACTGTCTTGATCCTTCATCCTCTTGGTTCTGTGGATAGTAAGGATCTGCAGAATTAAGAACATCTGAATTTGTCAAATCAGGTGTTGGCGCATCAGTCACACTGGGAAGGTCAGGCTTAATCTTTAAGGTTAGAGAAGCTGAAACCTCAACATCCTGTGACATTTCTTCACTTAAAACCATTATTGGGGAAGATGCCATTTCCTCTGTTTGTTTGGTTTCTGGATTTTTGGACCTCGTAAACACATTCACAATAAACATGTTTAACCAATCTGGATCAGACAGCTTTGCAATTAAAGGCAAAAGAACATTGCATGTTATGAGTTCACAAACTACAAATCTCCCTGTTCTGGTTTCAAGATGTGGTGGTGGGACAAGAACATGTAATAGCAAATCCACAATTGCACGTGCATAATTCACTTCTACGGCGGGACTCTGAAGAGCTGGGTGAGAAACGCAAGACATGCTGTATGCCTCCCAAAGATTCTCATGAGCACTTAAACTTTGGCCCTTGCCTGATTTTCCAGCCAAGATTTCCTTAGCTTGGGTGTAGCACTGAAGATGGCATCCGCAAAGATCTAATATTTTTGCAGTTAAAGCTTTCCTGTCCACTTTCTTCGCTCGAAGCTTAAGCTCCATTGCCATCGATATCATGGCGTTGTGGATCTCATCCTCAAATTCACGCTCTGTAGAAACTGTGTTATACCATGATGAGACAAAGTCTCGGATGATCTTCGAAACGGTGTTCTTAATCTCGTGGTCTAGAAGCATCTCGCTGTCTGCAGATGACCGGATCTCGTCCAGGGTGATAAAACGCTCAAGGTGGATGACGCTTTCAGATTCGAGAAGAGCCTGAGAGCCAAGCCACCCACCTAGAACTACCAAGAGGCTTGTGAACACACAGAGGAGCCAAACATTAACCAGTAAATGGAACAGTATGACCCAGGCCAGGAGTATACCAAATCCAAGGAGTTTTCTCTGCACCATGAAATCAGACAGGGCCATCATGGATGGACTGAAGTCCTCGGGCTGAGCCATGGCCAAGGCAGGCTCCTGTAAAACATATACAGATACAGAATTCCATCTACGATTTAACGGACATACAAAATTGCATGTATTAAATGGAGAAGTCCATTTGGGAAAACAAAATCTCTGGTTGATAAGATGTTTAAATCTTGCCTAAAGGGTTGCTCTAAAGGGGCCTGGTTACTGGTTAGCCAAACACAGGCAGCCAAAACATAAGCGTAAAACGGTTGCATGTGTTAAAATAAAGAGCTTACAGTCTTATTATTATAAAAAGAATAATATTAATACAAATGCTAGTTAGTGTGCTTTACTATAATTCATATCCATCTCCTGGCTAGATAGCTAACGCAGCTAGCTCAATGACAAACGGTAGACCCTTAATAAAAGTGAAACTACCACCTGTACAGTGACACTGAATGTTCAATTAACAATACTGATATATTTTAAATTGGTTCTTTACCACTAATATTATTATCGTTATTAATGTTGGGCGTGACGTTATATAGAAACTATTGCATTACAACGTACATGCGCGTTTGTTTGTCATGTCATTCGCAATTTCCGCTAGCTTCCTGGATATTTAGCTTCCACATCATATAAACAGAAAGTTAATATAAAGACATAATAAAACGTTACCTGTGTGGATGAATCCAACAAAACTATTTAAAAGGGTAAAGTCATGTTGTGCAAACCGGGCTACATCTCTGTGCCGCCGTCAATATTTTGATTCTTTTTTTTTTTTTTCTGAAACACTCGTTTCAAATGATTCGTTCTTGCCGAATCGATTCTACTGAATCAATAACAGTACGCTGTACAGTAATGTCAATGCGGTAATGAAAATCACACTAATATCAATATAATTCTGCTTACTGGTTTCTAATAGCTTAATTATACTTGGCAACCCGACTGAATCAAAACAAACAGGTCTTTAAATAATCAAGTCCATTTAAATATAAACAGAAATTGTTTGCGTTTGTGAGCATAGGCGGTCTGTCACAATTATCGTGTCACAGAAGTAGCAGTTGGCAGCGTCATCAACTTTTATGACGTCATACATAAAAACCAGAAAAATCTGCTTGTTTGTTTACAGGTGTTTGTGCAGGTAGTTCTGTCATGTCACAGATGCTGAATGTCACAGTAGGCAGTCACCTGAGAGTCACAATGGTAGCACGCAGGCGTCAGAATCTGCACGCGGGTAACCTCTAGTCTGTTTTAATTTGAATAATGTTGGCATAGTGATTAGCACTGTGGCCTCACACCTCCAGGGTCCAATAAAACACATTTAAGTAATGAGATTTAAATAGGAAGATTTAGTTGTACTGAACATTTATTTTACATTTCATGGGCACTAGCCTACATGGTGACACAAACTACAAGCTTAAACCGACTTTCCACCTGTTGTTCAACCTGTGTCTGATTTTTCCGTTATGTTTCCAGCCTAAGATAACGGACTTACCCTCTCTTTTATAACTAAAAAGGTAATAATTTTAGTTCATTTATTGTAAAAACACACACATACACCATATTTTTTTACCCTTCTATATTTTATACAACAATTTACATACATTCTGTAAATCCTGTGTAATTTATATCAAAATTTTTGTTTGTAACATTTGTAACTTTGTCTATTCCAGCCTTAATCATATTTTATTTTCATAAACAATTCTATAGGGTAGTACAGTGGTGTCGTGGTTGGCATTGTGGTCTTGCACCTCCAGGGTTGAGGGTTTGATTCCTTCCACAGGGTAAGTGTGCGTGGAGTTTGCATGTTCTCCCAGTGCTTGGTGGGTTTCCTCCGGGTACGCTGGTTTACTACCACAGTCCAAAGACAGGCAGATTAGGCTAACTGGCATTCCCCAATTGCCCGGAGGGTATGTGTGCGCACCTGAAATGGATTGGCACCCTGTCCAGGATGTACCACGCATCTCCTGGAATAGGCACCAGGCTTCCTGCGACCCTATACAGAATATACAGTATTGAAGGTGAATTAATGAAAAGTCTATCTTTAGTTTAATTGTACTCTCTAGTGCATTTTTATCATTGCAATGACTCTTTTTAGGTCACTGACCATCATATTAACATTTTAAAACATATACTGTGCATGGTTGTGTACTTGACAAGTAAAATTTGAATTTGAGGAACTACAAGAGTGTAAACTGTATACCTTTATATATAGTATGAAATTTATTTAATATATAATATATACAAACACTGGGATGGCTGGGTGACTTACCCATGGTACTGTATATTCGCACCTCAAAGCCAGTGTTCCCAGGTTAGGCCCTGGTTCCACCACTATCCTGACCAGAATAAACTGAAATGTGGTTGGGTTTATTGTTGAGTCTGGAGTGTCTCAAGATTTCTTCCAATTGCCATCTCAGGGAGTTTTTCCTAGCCACCGTCGCGCTCGGCTTGCTCGTCGGGGACCTGATCATTTTGATTCATACACATTTCCATAATTTTCTTTTGATTTTGTAAAGCTGCTTTGAGACAATGACCATTGTTAAAAGCGCTATACAAATAAAATTGAATTGAATTAATCAGTTACTGAAAGAGAAGAGGATTCATATTTAGAAAATTCAATGACATCAAAACAAACAGGGTCAAAATTGCGAACTGCATTATAATACCAAAAGTATTTGGACCTCTGACTAACACACTCACATATGGTTCTTCCCCAAGAACAAAGTTGGAAGCCCATAATTCATATAAAATGCCTTTGTATGCGGTCACATTAGGCATCCCCCTTTATGGGAACAAAGATGCCATGTGCTGCTTTGAAATAAACTGGAGCACCATGTAAGTCCCCAGCCTCCGTACATATCACTAGGCTTAAAACCTTCCTGGAAAAGTGAAGATTAGCGTAACAGCAAATGGGGCTAAATCTGGAACTGGATGTTCCAAGCACGTATGGGTACGATTTCTCACATGTCCAATCACTTTTTTCAAAACTGTGTCCCAGTGATATATTTGCAAAGGATTACAGTTCTTTCATGCTAAGAAGTGATGATACACATAAGCTGTTATAGGACAAAGACAAATGGCTAGAAAGCCAAACCTTTGCCAAATATCTCTGCCTAGTGGCAAAGCACTTTTATCCTACAGAAATGCCTTTATCGCAGCATATTTGTGCATTTATCTAAATGTTAGATCAAGTTTTATAATTTTTCATAGTTTTCATTCATTCAAGACAGCACTGAATCCAAAACACTGTTTGTACAAATCAGAGATTTGCCAGGAAGAAATATGTCAAACAAAAGAATGTTATTTCACCATTCTTTGTGAAAAATATCAATGAAGTTTTTTGTTTTAATCCTAAAAAAGGTATTTAAAAAAAACCTGACAGACAAAACTGCAACCCACTGGAGGTTTTGTGGTTTCACACCATTGTGTAAAGCTCATAAAAAAAATGTAAAAAATAAAAAAATAAATAAAAATCTTAAGATCAATCTCAAAAATGGATTCATAATAAATAAATGTTGAACTTCCAAAAACGTATGCTAATTATTTTATTAATTCAGACAGGGCTTCTGTGGCACTGCTGAGGTGTTATTTAAAATCAGGTTGCTTTAATATGATTCTTCAGCTTGTCTTCATTGTTCTGTCGGGTGTTTCCTTCAGACACCCAACCCCCTCCTTAGCCTAGGTAAGGCGCTTCCCTCGTTGGCTGTGGTTAAAGAAGGGCTTGATGCTACGAACACATTTGTAAATGCTTTTGCATGGTGGCTCTTGATGCAGGGACTCCAGCCTCACTCTACGAATTTCTTTAACAACCACTGCTTGACAATTTTTCAAAGGCTGGGCCATCCGCGTTGTTTGTGAAGCTTTTCCAACCACACTTTTCAGTTCCAGTCTATTTTCCATGAACGTGTCAATAGCTGTGATCATCGAAAAGAAAACAAAATATTTCGCTAAGTGCAAAGAATTTTACTTTTTGAATTAAGTTATAGAAAAAAAACAGAATATTCTAATTTGCACTGTATATAAAATACTATATAAACCATAAACAATAACTTGTCATAGTGATTATTCACCCTCATACTGAGTACTTGACTCAAACACAAGCCATGTGAGGCCTATGAAGACCAAAAACACCATATAAATGGTCAGACATAATTTCGGCAAAAATATTAAGAATATTATTTTGTGTGTTATTAAGCATCTTTGGCCTTGCGTCAAACGTTAGTCAACCTTGTAAAAGCTCTGTGCAGTTTGAATTATTTAAAAGGTACACCTATGGCAAGAGCACATTTACAAATGCTCTAGTCACACTGGAGGTTCACAATTGGAAAACACATATGGAATGATCAACTTCTAAAATGCAAGGTAATAAAATTAATAAAGGACCCAGTGAATATGCATCTCAATCTTTTGGGCCATATGCAACACAAAAAAAAGATTTAAAAGTCAAATGTCTGTTTTTTATTGAGGCTTTTGTGTAATGACCCATCATCTAAATACCACCGTGGGACGTACACACAGTTTAAAGAGAATAAGACTTATGCCAACTTATCAACCTCTGCTCTGTTGATGGAATCCCTACAATTCATTTATCCTTTTAATAAACAGAGAGCCATTCTGGCTTTCCAAGCAATACTGTAAAAACACAAACAATTCCACAAGGAAGCAATTCCTCAACAGCACTTGATCATTCTGCACAGAGCACCATGTCACCTAGTCTGCACACTTAGCAAACTGTGCCAGACATTTGATTATTGTTCGTGTGTTTCATATTCTTTTGATGGTACAATCATGTAAAAAAAATCATCCAAAAGAACTCCCAAGCCTCATAATCCATCTGATGTGACACAAAGCATCTGAGAACAACGTGGGCTTGAAGTTTTTGGGACGTGAGGAACTGAAGCAGTTTCTCGAGATCATTGAAGCGCACATGCGCAGTGAAGACTAGGTTCTGTGATGGTGGGGAGTTCTTGTTTTTTCCCCCCCCCCCCCCCCCCCCCAGTATTCATATAAAAGAAACTGAGAGAGCAAATCGTAGTAAATCTCTAGGTCATAGGTTACAGGTCATAGGTTCATGCGTAGATGCTCTGGCCGTTTTGCCATAACTGGGTACGCCTGCTGTTTGAACGCACCCATGGCTGAGCCAGTGGGTTGTCTGATGGGTAGTGGAGCGGTGACTTCGGTGCTGGCTGAGATCTCCATTTGATCCGCAGTAGACACGTCCATGGCATGCTCAGAGGGGGACTGAAGAGTGGAAGAGCCAGGCATACCAGGACAGCGGGGCCAACAGTCACCAGGAAACTTCACTGGACTGAAAGACCAGAAAACAAAAAGATTATAAAAATACCACAGCACTGTTGCATTCTTGAGTCTGACTGGTCAGATGTTTGATAGCAGCAGCTTTGGCAGTAATGACAGGTGCAAGGCAAATCACAGGTTTATAATTCACTCATCATATGACGTTTTGTAACAGTCTTTAGTTTACTTTTTCTTCTTTTCAATTTATTATTTCGTTTCGGATTTTAGCTTTCTGCCATGGGAAGATGGCTATTGCTTAGTACCATGACACTAATTTCATAAAAGAGAAGAAAGAAAGGCTAGTGAGGTAAATGTTTGTAGCAGCTATAACAAGTGATAACAGGAACTGCTAACTCCATGCATAAAACACAAACATACATCATTGAGAAAAAAATTTAACGAAAATTGTATTCACTGACAAACTACTGTAGTATAAAAAGAATAAAACATCAGGACATGATCTTGGAAAACTACGCCAATTAACTTCCACTGAAAGGTAACTATATCGGACTGTATCTCTTTACCTCGTGTTTAACTCTTTTCCTGTAACAGCATGTGCAGTCATGTTACATTCCTTAAATATTTTATGTGTCGTCACTTGTGCAGCCAAATATGAACACTAGGTCAGGCTGCCTGCACACCCCACACCCTCCCCCCACAGCATACAGATATTGAACTCGCATTACCTCACTGGCGTTCTTGGACTCCCTAAAAAGCGGCGAGGAGATCTGATTTTTGGCTCGAATGAGAATTTCTCCTTCACGTTTTCCAACACTGATGGAGCTACATATGTAAAGCCCTGAAATTTTTAAAATATGATCACATTCAAGAAATTATAAAAAATAAAGTTTCTTAGTACATTTATATTAGATGTGAGAGAGAGGGGAAAAAAATAAAAAATAAAAAAAAAAGAATGCAGCTTTACCAGGAAGACCTGATTTGCACTTTCGCTGAGTGTGGAGTCATCAGGACTATCTACAGGAGTCTGGCTGGTGAACTTCGAATCAAATTGGCTTACGTCCTCCGCAGATTGCTAAGAAAACAAGAGCAGAGTTCATTCAACTTAATTAGATGTACTTAGCCCCTGCTTTGCCAGCTTGTATAGAAACAAAGTATAAAGAGCATGCAAGAACTCACCAGAAAAGGCTTGAAAGGTGGGTCTACTTTCCGTGCAAGAAGGTCTTCCCAGTTAATGTGCCGGAAGAAAGGATGAGTCTAAGAAAATCAACAAGCCATAGAATGCAGAGAACGTTTTATTTTGTAGTCTGTAAATCAACAAAATGTCCTGTAAGAGGCAATATGAAAAGAGCAGCCTTTATTAACATTAAAAGAATTGTTTACAAACCTGCACCTCTGTTGCATCCCCGGGTCCAGCTCCAAGACGTGATGAGGCAGTTCTTTTCAGCAGCTGGACACATGAAAAATATAAACGTCAAGCAATCCAACAGGACAAGTTTCAGAGAAAAATCTATATTAAAACAAATCGCTGTTCATGATTTTCTACCTTTTTAAGCAGGTCCCTGGCTTCATGTGTGAGGTAGGGTGGGAGATTCAGTTTGCATTTAAGAATTTTGTCAATGGTTTTCTTCCGGTTTTCCCCAGTGAACGGTGGCTAGAAAAGCAGACAGATTCAGTATCAGCACACATTAAAAATAAAATCAACAAAACAATGTACTACATGATTCACTGGATTCATACAGTTTGGTACGTGTTGTATAAAGTCAAGTGAAAAGACTCTAAGTGCATAAAAATTTAATAATAATTGGTGACTTTCTCCATTAATTCACAATTAAGTGTTTTGATGCAATTTTAAAAACGATATAGTAAAGCTACATGTTCGTACATGTGCACATTTAAATCTTCAATTACAACAACAATTATGTAAATTATGTAAATGTTAAACCAATACAAAGGAAAAACACAGCCCACTTAATCTGATAAATGCCTCCAACAGCATGTGCTGCTCACAAACACTGCACTCTTAAAGGTAAGATAAATAAGAAGAAGAAACAATCAGCATGTACCAAAAGATTTAGTTCACAAAGAAAAAAAGGAAAGAAAAAAGTTTATTCATTAATTTTTTTCTTCATTCATTGTCTATAAAGCTTATCCTGTACAGGGTCAAGGGGGCCTGGAGCCTATCCCAGGAGACTTGGAGCATGAGGCGGGGCACACCCTGGATGGGGAGCCAATTAATCACAGGGCACACACACATACACTCATTCATACACTACAGGCAATTTGGAAATGCCAATTAGCCTATACTGCATGCATTTGGATTGTGGGGAAAAACCAGAGTCCCAGGGTGAAACCCATCAAGCACAGGAAGAACATGCAAACCACATGCACATGGACCCGAGGTGGGAATTAAACACAATGAACAGGAGGTTGGTTCGGAAGTTCAGAATTTGTTAGTGTCGAGCTCGGCAGCTAACTCAGTTGAGTGATGCAAATCTTCTTTCATTTAAAATTTTACAAATAAATATGTCTGCATGTTGCTTAATTTGAAGCTAATACTTGTATATACGGTATAACACCTTTTACACCAGTAAAATTTTTTACTTTGTTTAATACTGATGCTGTGTTTTGGCACAGTGCGATAATTCTTTTAAGTATTACTACCGAATTTAAATTATTTAATGTTGTGTGTTTGATAACTAATTTTCAAAACATCCATGACAAATATGCAACATATGTAGATATCAGTTGTAATTACAAAACACTTGAGCACAAAAATGTCCATGTTTGGCTGGAGTATCAACACAAAAAAAGGTGATAGCCATGTAATTCAAAATGTGAAAATATGAGAAATCTCACTCACTGCCCCAGTTAACATGTCGTACATCAGGGCCCCAAGACTCCACCAGTCGACGGCGCGATTGTGTCCGTTTCTCGTCAGAATCTCTGGAGCCCTTATATACAAGAGGAAAATTTAGTTATGATTCACAACATGAGTATACTATTTAAACTATAGTAATATCACGACACAAACTATTTCAATTAGCACAATATCCAGTAACATCCGTTACTCTTAACGCATTTTGTTTAGAATCTCTGCATTTTACCAGAGTATGCGGCATCACCCAAACGTACAACCAAAAAGCAGCATGTTTCTCTGCAATATAACAAAAGCTGAGCCATTTGTTTAACCTGGATATAATCTGTGCAGTTCTGAACTCCCAGGTAGTCAAAGCAAAGTTCCTGCAAGTCCCACCCCCTTTTCTTACATGCATTCAAATTAGACAGTGTACCTTTGTCATGGTAAAGAGACACTCAGTCAGTCAGTCAGTCAGTATATTTACATGACATTGTGTTAGTCTGCCTAAACTTTTAAAGTTTTAACGTACATTTAAACTTTAGTCTGAGTGAAATCAAAAAGTACTAAAACAAAAGTCGGACCCAACACACCCAGATAATGCGGCTGGGAGTCAAATTACTCCTGCATGCAATTGGATGCAAAACTGCCTAGGCGCTCAGTGCTTGCTCCACAGTTCCCACCTGGGCTTTGATCCAGAAGTTAAACAAAATGCATAACACAAGAAACAGCCAGAAACAAAGACATGGCAAGTGCTAAATTGAGACCCCTGCAGGAACATATATCGGTGTCGTCTGCATTCGGATAACTTTTCCTAGCGTTGGTGGAAATTATCGTTTCTGTCTTTATTTAGATCATAAGTTCTGAATGATTAATGATTTTAAAATGGAAAGTAATAAGCAGGGGGAAGGGGGGAAAAAAAAAAACTTACAAGCCTAGTTCATTTAAAATGAATTGGTTAACAGGTTGACTCCTTGTGAATGCTACACAAACCCATTTATCGACTTACATGTACTCGATAGTGCCGCAGAACGTGTGCGTGACCGTCCCGTCATGAATAGATTCCTTACACAGTCCAAAGTCTGTCAATTTCACATGGCCTTTGCAAGAAGAAGAAGATTTTTTTTTTAATACAAATAAACCACACTTTAAAAAACGGCAACTAAAAAAATAAGCTCCCGACTCAATAAAATGCATAAAGACGGCAATAATTTTAAGGTACAATAGCACAGTCAGAACTTTATGTGAAATATGATCCTAGAGCTAAGACAAGAAGCCAATCACTGGAATCCTACAGCAATAGAAAAAGAATTTACAAATGACATCAGTTTTACCTTGGCTGTTGAGCATGATGTTTTCAGGTTTAAGGTCTCTGTAGATGATACCCTTTTGGTGCAGGTGGCCGAGGGCCATGGAAATTTCTGCCAAGTAAAAGCTGCAAGTAAAAAGCCTCCAGGATCATTCTGGTGATTTTATTTCATTTTGGCCAATCAAGACAGCTCATCTGATCTTTCTATGTCTGAAAGTGAAGATCTTATATAATATAATAACAGTAAATCGTAAATGCTATAGTTATAATAATATTGCAAATGCGCTGATTATTTAAATATTACAACTCTTCTTCTATTTTCTTGTTGTGTTGGGAAAAACCTGAAATCAATCAAATTAGTTCAAAAGGTGATTCTCAGGGGCCCGAAAACAAGTTTAAGCTTCATCCTTACCAGGCAGTGTCTTCCATGAAAATGCCTTCCCTTTCTAGCTGCATGAAAAGTTCCCCGCCTGCAAATAATGAAAGACACTAATGTTAAAGAATTCAAATTGAATTCACAAAAAGAACAAAATCTACAACAGCAAGTTGGGTTCAGAAGTGTTGGAATATAACGTATCTAGTACAGACTGTACAGTCTCTCGTGGTTTCATATTTTGCTCCCAGATTGCCAGACATTTTGTATTTTTAATATAGTATTGAGAAATAGTTCTCCAGGCTTGTTCAAGGACATTTCTTTGGCTCTCATTTTCAATCGAGTTCTGTCTAGATAAACCTGACCAATTTCAGGAGAATGTTTTTGTTTGTCACACAGTGACCTATGGGTCATTCCAACATAAAGAAAATGAACAAGTGAGAAACAGATGACCGATTGTCAGGCCAGTGATTAGTAAACTTGTGATGTTGAAAGTTGAGTGGTTAGAACAAACGAGAGGGTAAATGCTGCTAAGGTTTTTACTTAAAGATACAATAAAAAAATTGGTTGTCTAGGTGGAACAATTGCTCCACCACTCTCCCCACTGGCCAGCGCTCAAATTATTATTCGTTATCCATTTTCAGCTATACGTGCTACACTGTCCGATATAGTGGATGGCAATATGCACCCATTTGATTTGTGAGCTGCCATTACACACAAGACAATAAGCGAACAAAGAATTTAATCTTCACACTATGCCTATTATTGATATTTTGTAAAAATGTCAAGAGCAACTCTCTCACATGCCTAGATCAGCAATGGTTGTGTAGGTCAGAGGATGGAATTGCCGCGTACTCCACGTACACAGATTTCGAAGGAGACTGAGAGCACCCATGACTAAACAGCAAGCTACTTCCGTAGTAGGTACGACTGGTTTCCATATCTGATTCAATCCGTGCCCGAGACAACCTCTTCAAACGGACTCTGGCATGGTTAATGAGCACAAAACAATTGTGTTCTCACTAACCAAACCAAGAGTCAAGTGAAAAGATCCAAGGCATTCATGTTAAAACGCATTTGTCTAGAATCATTAAACTAATACAATATTCTGTCTAACTAAAATATCTGCAAAACCTTTCTATTATTACCTGAAGCTGGTGTTAAGTCAAAATGTTAAAGAAAACCGTATCAACATCAACCAACAGAAATATCTGTAATACTGCGAATTACTACACACTGAGGGGCGTGAACCTGAATGTGTCGCATGAACATAAGCAATGTAAACACTCTAGCTCTCAATGAAAAGCAGGCATTCATAGAAGGAATTCCAGTGCACATGAATGAAGCGGGACAGATCTGGACAGATCCGGAAATATCCGGGAAGAAACCAACAGAACTGAGGAGTCAACAGTTTCTTATAGAATGAAGACAGGGCGTGGATTTACTGACCACTTAGGTATTCTAGAATGAGATAAAGCTTGCCGCCGGTCTGAAAGGCGTAAATGAGGTCGACGATAAAAGGATGCTTCACTTCCTCCAAGATGTTCCGCTCAGCCTTGGTGTGGGCCGTGTCCTTGGCATTGCGGACAATCATGGCCTGCAAAGTCGCAAAGAAGAAAATAAATAAATAATTCCCCCCTCTAAAAAAAAAAAAAATGTTATATTCATAAATGCTGCAATGTTTAAAAGGCAAACCTTTTTTAAGACTTTCATAGCAAATATTTTCCCTGACCCGGCACCGGCAACCTTCCGAACCTGAAATACCTGTAACAAAATTAGTGTGCGTTTAATTTTGATAAAAATTTATCACCAGGATTTTAAAAAAATGATGTCAATGTACCTTTCCATAGCCGCCTTTCCCCAAAACACGCAGCAGTTCAAAGCACTCAGGACGTATGCTCTCAGTGCCTTGATTCACACTGTCCTCAGAGATCTCAATCTTCTCGCAGTCATCCATGTTACTGGCAAAGAGGGGGGGCACAGAAAGCATTTTTAGTTTTGGTGCAATTTCGCAGCAGTGTGAAACTACTGAAACACCTAACTATGTAACCTAGAAATATTGGATTAATATGTACATTCTGTCATGGCATGAATTGATGATCAGCTGACTGTGCAATAGCTTTAGCAGAACTATTTGCTTTAAACTTTGAATTACAAAATACATTAATTAACAAATACAATAATAAAAAGAAAAAGAATACTTACAATTCAAAACCACTGCGCTGATCCATGATATCATTAATCTGTGCCTTTAGGGGAGAAAAATTAAAAAAACACTGTAAATTAACTTCAGTCTACAAATAACACATCTGCATTCCAGCATGGTTGGTTAGAAACTTCAACACTGACCTTTTAACCGTTCCATACAGAGTGTCTACAAGTCTGGACAGTCAGTTTAAGGCTCTTTAATATATATTAGTAACTTACGCTTACACTATATTAATCACTTATCTTGAAAGCATTACTTGTAAATTAAGACATAAATGAAAACGTTCATAGTGCTCTAGACTATTTGTCATTCACAGTTTTTACTTTCATTAGCACATAAAACTTATAAAAATCAATTTAAGTAAAGTGGTCAGGAGATATCATTTTGCAAATTTTGTACACAGTATATACACTTATATACTGTATATAAAAAAATACATATTCACAATTACACATTACAGACGTCAATGTTAATTGAACTACGGACAGTGGATTTTATCCAAGCATATAGTTTTGCTGTATTTTATTTTTATCATGCAGTTACCCATTTTAAAAAGAGGCCAATTTAAACATTTGTTTAAAAAATTATATATAAATTGGTTAAAATTAAACATCTTCACAGCTAACAGAGAAACAGTATATTATTATAGTTTTTGCTAAGTTCCAACTCATAAATTTAAATACATTTAGCATATTAATTATTAATGTGTAAGTTTCAGATCACCACCTGGCTGCACTTTTGTAGTCACTATCATTAGTGTTTACACACACACACAAAAAAGCTTTCTTCTACTTCTTGTTGCTGTACGCCACTTGTGTAATCTGTGAACTGGCTGCTCCAACATTACAATTTCCCTTCAGATTAATAAAAGTACTCTATCTTCATTGTGAAGATGGTAACTGTCTGATTTACATTTTGCTTAAAGGCTTGAATATTCACATGCAGAATAATGCAATCTAATCAAATTTAATAACAAAAATAAATTTTGTTTACCAGTTTGCATTATTTCAGAAATGTACTTATAGAGCATTCCACATTTTAGACCTTGGTGTTAAAAACTATATATTCATTCATCCATCTAGGAAACTCTATTCCAGCTAGGGGCCGTGGATGCCCATGTAACAATGTTGTTGTTCCAAGAAGCATACGCTGTGTGAAGCATACATTATATTACATTATATGTCATTCTATTATCCAAGTGTCCATAGCTTTTAACACCGAGGTCTAAATATGTAAAAATATGTAAATATAAATATGTAATATGTTCAACATATTTAAAAATATATATATAATTTTTGAATATACAAAATTTAAGTTTTATGCCTTTATTTCCATAAGTAATTGATTATTAAAATACTTGAACGAAAAAAGTACAAATATTTTGTTCCATAATTGCATGTTTGATTTATATTTCAACCGACAGAGACAAATTGTTGATCATATAAATTATCGTACACTGTTTAAAGTCTAAGTTTTTTATTTTATAAGTGTATAAAATAAAATCATACATACTTATTAAACAATAAAATAAAAATAATCTAAACATTTGTATCAAGAATGTATACATAAACTGGTTAAAATTATTAAACATCTCTGCGGATATCTGCAGCATGAAGCTGTGTGTGGTTCGCATGAACTTTGCAGCAGCACGGATTGAATAAGTCACTTGATTCGCAGAACAACGCTATCTAATCAAATATAAGGTTCTACTTCTTCCATATGCGCACTACATGCAATATGAAATAAAGGATTCTGCATACTTTCTAGTGTACTATGTAGTGTACACATGCATAACCGGGGACAGAGCCGCGATCAAACTGGCCGCTGTACAGGTAGCGGTGAAGCGGCTAGGCTAGCAACGCTCAGCGCGGCACACCTACAATTAGCATTAACACTTAACGTGTCTTTGACAAGAGGGGCGAGAAGCGGAAAATTATTTCACTGTCATTATATATGCATAATCAAGTTATACAATATTATTATTTATGGTCGCGACTTTACTTTTAGCTGAGAATTTACACTGCACATTAGCTAGAGCTTCTCAGCTGTTTTCGCCAAGGCTTCGCGGTTAAGCATTAATTTTTCCCCCACCCGTATTCCTGGAATAACCCGGCCTCCTGTGTTGTGATTGGCTAATACAGATTAAACTTGACCGTACTCCTAAACTACTGGCGAATCATAGCGCAGGCGTGGGATTCCCCCCTTCTTGTCACAAAACGGGTATTCAGTTACAGCTGAGGCCTAACATCTCTCGGCATTTAAGTAAAGCAGGCCTAGTTTAGCATGCAAGCTAACCGCCTAGCTGGCAGGGCTGGAACAAGCATGCACAGCATGAGCAAGAAGGACAGTTACCTCCTCGAGCTCGTCGTCGGAGACATTTTCCTCCGGCTGATCGAGATCAATATCGAAGACACCGGCCATGATTTATTTCAGCGCGTTTAAGCCACTTGCAGCGTGCGAGTAGAGGTTGTGCTTCCCGCCTCATGGACGCGAACGCACCGTCGCCATGACCAGCTAGGTCTCTGCGCATGCGCAGTGCAGCGCGCTACGGTGCATAAAGCGCGCCTCCACATGGCAGAGTTGGAAAAGCACGCGCCCTTTTAGGACAGACCGTGTATACCGTATACTGTACCTCCAGTAAAAATAGCCACAGATGCACACTGTGGCACAGACAGAACATCACCAGGTCTTGCTAAAGGTTTCGGAGGGTTCAGAACCATAACTAAGTAAAATATATGGTCAAATGAGAGAACAACGAAAAATTTGTTCTATAATTGCATGCTTGATTTATATTTCAATCGGCAGAGACACATATAAAGTATTATACACTGTTCAACTACGGTCATTGTGTTCAACATTTATAGAAAACCCCACCCCAGCGCTGTTAAATTTTCTATACTGATTGCTCACATGCTTTTGGTTTTTTTTTTTTTACACTTACATTATTTAGAAGACACAGTGTGTTTGCACAAATAGGACAATTTTAACACTGCTAATTTTTTGTTGTTGTTTGGTTTTATAGACCAGTTAACACTGTGTTTGGTGAAATATAAGTATTAGTATTCATGTGAAGACAGCAGTGATTCAAATTTAAAGATTACATTTCATTGTTCTTGTTTTAAATTTCGTTGTACTTGTTGCAATGACAATAAAGACTATTTTATTCTACATTCATACAGCCTAGTAAAGTCTATTTAGCAACAATAAGAAATATTAGCTCTGTCTGTAAATCAAATCACAGACTTGTATTAATGCATTTAAATATTGCATATATTAATTCTCATTTGTTAGAGTAGGAACATCTTATTCACAAAGAGTTGTAAGGTGAAAGCGACAAAAAATCTAAAGCTGATAATAAACACAACAAAATGTATTGCTATTGAATGAAGAAAATCTTTTCACCAGCCCAATAAGTGTGAGACAACTTCGGTGCTGTGGTGTCCCTGAAAGGAGAATTCTTTGTTTCATTTATGGAAGGAGACCTCCGTGTGTAAATAGTAACTTTGATGTGTAACCAGTCATCATCCATCAATGAATGACATACCATATGTTTGTTTATATTGTGAATGCACAAAATTATTTCATTAAAAAGTCCTCATACACCAGCAAAATCTGCACAATTATGGTCAATCATTCATAGTACACCATAAAAATGATGCAGTTCTTTTGTCAAGTTTGTGATGTTTGCTACCTTCTCGTATCTATGAAGATGGTAGCTGCCTCATATACATTAAATTTGCTCAAAGGCTTGAATATTGACATCAAGAATAATACAATCTATCTAAGGTGCCAATCTATCGCAGAACACACACATACACAGACATACTCATTCATACATTACAGGCAATTTGGGAACACCAATTACCCTAATCTGTACTGTATGTCTTTGGACTGTGCGAGGAATCCGGGGTACCTGCAGGAAACCCAACAGGCACAGGGAGAACATGCAAACGTGCCCTTGGTTAAATTTACATTAAATATTATATACAAACACACACGAATATGTATGTGTGTGTGTGTGTGTGTGTGTGTGTGTGTGTGTGTGTGTGTGTGTGTGTGTGTATAATAAAGACTATTAGCAAATTGAACAACATTTTAAGGTTGTAAGTCTATGAATGATAATACAATCCGAGGAGGCTCAATGCCCACTGCAGTCATTCCCTTGAACATTCAATGAATGGAACACCAGATCCTTGAAAATCAAGGACAATGAACTTATTGCCAACTTGTAGAAGACACACATCTGTCTGTACAGTAGGAAGTGTACACAATCATTCACCATCAACACTTGCAAATGACAGGAACTCATCAAGAAGTTATTGACACAACCCCAGGACAGTATTGACCTCACTCCAAGCCATTTCCACATTTTTGGCCATTAAAGGAACTCCTGGGAGGCCAGGGTTTCAGACATGTAACAGGAAGTCCGATCATGGCTCCGGTGTACTGAGAAAACTTTCTACTTTAATGATATCCAAGCAAGCACTGGTGAAACTGTGCATACTGGGATAAGTACATTAGGGTAGCAAGGGAGTTTTACTTTCATAATTGAGAAGGTGTCCACAAAATTTTACTATATTATGGAGTCAATGAAAAGACATATTGATGCAAGTGCATGTTTCCTCGATTTATTGAATCGAGTGGAGCAAACGATTTAAAAGAAACACACACAGCAAACTATCATTACCTGCAAAAACAGCACGTCACACACTATCACGCACACTGGGCTATTTATAGGGAACAGTGGGATTGCAGACAGGCGAGCTGCAATAATATCAAGCACATTTGAAATAGTGACTCGGAGTCACGTGACCAACTCGCTGGCTGAGGATCATGGGGAATATAGTCTGCAATTTCCAGAGTTGACAAGTCATCCTAAAAAACTAACTATTTGGCAACATTTTTTACATCAATCATTCCGCTTGCGAAATAAATAAAGTAATGTTTCAACCGGTCACTTTGACAGCAGATAGGATTTGCTTTGAGCTACAAAAGGGAAGTGTTGTACCTGTTGCTAGTAGTGACGGGAATTCCGGATCTTTTCAGTGAATCAGATCATTCGGCTCAGTTTATCAGTAAGAGTCGACTCTTTCGGCACTCAAGTGATTCGTTGCCATTTTGTTTTAACCTCTTAAACTTTGCGATAATTTGAACCAGCAAGATTGGGTTTATCCGAATAAACAATGGCCCACGGAATACGACTCGTATTATTCAGTGAAATGTTTGACTCTTAACTTGTAAATTATGTGAAATAATTTATTAGTGACCAGGACTAATCGGTTGGCTTACAGAAATAATGTTGTATGATGTAAGGAATTCCACACACAGCTCAGACGTTTCCATGGAAACAGTTTGATGAACTTATTTTGCGAAAGTAACCACATTGCTTGCACTTACCAAAAATAATGAATAAATAAGTAAATGAATAAACAAAACGACTGGTATATGCGGCTTTCCTCTCAAAGTTCACATATAGGAGTCGACTGAAAGAGCCGAGTCATTTGCCTGACACATGACTAGTTGCTAGCTAGCAAGACAAGCGTGCTGTTACTAACCGGCATGGTCTGGTCTGGTCAGGTCAGGTCTGACTGCTGCTGTAGTTTGTAGTTAAGCAGTAGTTAGTAGTTCAGTTTAGCGTCTGTCATGTCGGTTGTGACGGTGCAGTTGGGTCAGTGCGGTAATCAGATTGGACCCGAGTTGTTCAGCGCTGTGTATGAAGACTCCTCTGGAGCAAATGCAAAAACATACAAGCAGTGCAGTGATGAGAGATTCTTCAGCGAGAATCCAGACGGAGGTAAGGCTCAGTAATAATGTGATAAATGAGCATACTTCAAAGTTACACGTTTTATCATGTAGTTACACTATATGGTCAGAACTATGTGGACACCTGACCGTTTGTGTTTCCCTCAAACATTTTCCATAAAGTTGGAATCACACAGTTGTACGCGAAGTATTTGTATGCTGTAGGAAACCCATTTCCTTTCACTGGAATTAAGAGGGGGCACACGGTGGCCTGGCACCTCCAGGGTCAGGGTTCGATTCCGGCCTCGGGTCTGTGTGCATGGTGTTTGCATGATCTCTTGTACCCAGAGACCCCCTGAGACCCCATTTACAGGGTAAAGCGATATAGAAGTGACTGAGTGGAACTAAGTTAACAGGGTAACACTTAACATGGTTTGTTAAGGTTGAAGCCCTGACCACCACTGAACACTTTGAACGCTGACCGCACCAGCGCCTGATCTCACTAAACCTAGTTCTGACTTCAATGATTTTTGCTATGAATTATGAGTTGTAGGCCATTGTATAGTAAGACCGAGCATGCTCAAAATCCTTGTGGCAGAGCTATAATTTATATGACTTGTAAGTCTGCTATAGGTCTGCTGTCCAAGACACCAAGATGGTATTGCTGGTAAATTAGCATTAGTATTTTTTTTAATTAATTTGTGTTAATACGAAAGGTGATAAGTTATGCATGTTCATAGCATCATCATCTGCGAGCATCGTACACAAGTTAATGGTAAGTGAAATTAATGATTTTAAGTGAGCATTTCATGTAATGTGTAGTAAGCTACATGTTGGCTACATATGTCTCCACTGGCATCTCAGGTCACTCAGAGCACACATGAAACAATTTAAAATAATCTGGAATCTGTGGTCATCCAATACTAAAGAATCAGGTTTTACCTGCCTTTATATAATGCCATATAATAATAATTGCTTCTTTGCTAGCTGATGACGGAGCATATCAGAGGCAAGGCAAGCCACGATTTTGAAACCCCAGCAATTCATAGCAAAACTCATGAAAGCGGGAGCTCAGTGCTCTTGTAAATGAATAAGTACAAATCCCTAACTGCTACACTGCAAAATGTAGTGGAAAGCCTTCCCAGAAGATTGAAGGTTATTATAAGTGTAAGAGTTTTACCCAGCATTACGATGAGCATTACGATCAGGTGTCCATAAACTTTTGGCCATATAGAGACTTTAAATGTTGCGCTTCTTTATTAGTGCTTGTGGCACGTGCAGTTCTTATTGACATGGAGCCCAAAGTAATTTCTCAAGCCATAACAAAGGCATCAGGCTCAGGAAAATGGAGATACGGTGAAAAATCCCACTTCTGCCAGAAACAAGGCTCCGGAAACAACTGGGCAAATGGGTAAGAACATATTGATATTGTCATACTGTATATTTGTGTATAGTGCTCTTTTATAATATATTGCACTCTTCTGTTTATGCATTTATATGACTTTTCTGTTTTTTTTTTTTATTGTACCATATATTTTAGCTTTAAAAAAAGCTGATCATGTTGCATTGTGCTTCATAGCTATTACTGTTCCGTAGTTTCTGTGTTCACGGCCCTCAGCACAAGAACACAGTGGAAGATCTGGTGCGGCGCGAGGTGGAACGTTGTGATCGCCTCGCAGGAATATTTGCCATGATGAGCGTGGCAGGGGGTACGGGTTCTGGAGTGGGCACCTATGTCACCCAGTGTCTTCGAGAGCATTATCCACATTCATTTATTCTTAATCACCTGACATGGCCCTATGGAACAGGAGAGGTAAACTTGATCAAAGTAGTGTTTAATAGGCTTCAGCGAAATGTTTTTTTTTTATTTATTTATTAAAATGTCTTGCTAATTGATTTGGTGTCTATTCTCACTGTAGGTTATTGTGCAAAACTACAATTCGGTTCTCACTCTGTCTCGTCTCTACACGCTGTCTGACGCACTCGTGGTGCACGAGAATGATACGGTTCACAAAATCTGCAGCCAGCTGATGAACATCAAGCACATCTCTATCTCTGACCTGAACAAGGTGATCGCTCATCAACTAGGCAGCGTGCTGCAGCCAGCGTACACCGCAGACTCACCCGCTCACTACAGCAGAAACCCCATAGGTATTATAGTTGTACTGTCATATGCAGTTTGAGTTTTGACGTCGCAGACACTAGATGTATCTAGGTAGAGATGTGTGTGCAGAACTTTTTAAAAGTATTTTAATTGCATTTCTGCAGAACTTTAATTCTTTGACTCTATTCGGTTTTTCTAGTTGGTTCTCTTTTCTAAAAGAATTAGAAAGACAATTAAATAATCACATCTAAAATAATACTTGTGTAATGAACACAGTACATGTGACCAATATGGCCTTTTTATGTTTTACAGACACTTGACATCTGACATATGTCAAGTGTTCTGGAATTCACTTGTACCTCCAGGTCCACCATACAGTGCTGTGAAAAATTATTTGCCCTGGTCCTTTTTTTTTTGTTAACCAGCGTAAATACAAAAGGCAGTTTTTAAATGCTGATTTTATATAATAAGGGGAAATATATGAATGAATTGTGATTTTGGAAAGCTGAGTTAAATTTCACTTGCCACACCTAGGCCTGATTACTGCCAGACCTGTCGAATCAAGAAATCAATTAAATAGAACCTGTCTAGCAAAGTGAAGCACACTAAAAAATCTATAGAGCAACATGGCCTAAAGAAATTCTAGACCAGATGAGAACCAAAGTAATTGACATGTATGAGACTGGAAAGGGGGCATTCTAAGACTTTGGGACGCCAGAGAGCCATGGTGAGTGCCATTATCCACAAATGGAGAAAGCTTGAAACAGTGGTGAACCTTCCCAGGAATAGCCAGCCAACCAAAATGACTCCAAGAACACAACTAAACTCATCCAGGAGCTTATAAAAAGAACCAAGAAGAATGCCTAAGAACTCTAGGCCTGACTTGCCTCAGTTAAGGTCAGTGTTGTAAGAAACACTAAGAACGATCAATAAGGGTACAATAAGAAAAAGACTGGGCAAAAATGTCATCCATGAGAGTGTTCCAAGGCGAAAGCACTGCTGACCGAAAAGAGCACCCAGGCTAGTTCCATTTACCAAAAAATATCTTGATAATCCCTAAGACTTTGGGGCAAATATTCTGCGGACTGATGAGACAAAAGTTTAACTTTTTGGAAGGTATTCAGAGAGGGCCAAAATTCCTCCACAGTGATGTGAAAGACTCCGTTGTCTCAACCTTTTGATTGATTGCAGTTGTTACCACTAATCGTGGCACAACCAGATCTTAAGCTGAGGGGCAATTACTTTTTCACATAGGGCCAAGTACAGTAGGATTGGATAGCTTTATTCCCTTAATAAATGAGTATAAACAGGATGGGTGCAAATACTTTTTCACAACAGTGTATGTACGCGTGCTTGTACACATATTCTCGCTGCCTGGCCAAAAAAAGTTCCATGTGTTTTTATTTGACTGTCTTTGATTATGTGCAATATGGTGGCCAGTCTATGTGTGAAAATGATTCCTGATGCTCCCAAAACCACTCAGTCCTGGAATATGACCATGCCTTCAGGAAAGGGAAAACTCCAGAGATGTGATAACCTAGTCAATCAGTACATTCAGTTCATCAGCTGACTTAATTTTATTGCCACTTAACGTTACTGAGCCTAGACCTGACCAACTGAAGCAACCCCAGATCATAAGACTGCCTGCAGAGATACAGTTGCCAATATGTATTTATGGGTGCATCGCTTCTTGTGGTTCCCTTTCTACTCTGTCCAATTTTTATGCTTATTAGCAAACTGAAGCCTTTTTTTCTGATGAGTCTCACTAACAAATGGTTTCCTTATGAGCATACAGCTGTTTAGTTCCAATCCTATGATTTCTCATCACATTGAGTGTGAAAATGCTCTTACTGTTTCTAGTAAACATCGCTGTGATTTCTACTTTCATCAGCTCCTTAGCTGTTAATTTGACTCTCTAGCAATTTCAACTTTATGTTAAATTCCCTTATAATAATATAGTATTTCATAATATTTTATGTAATTAATATTTAGATTTAATTAGTCCAGTTAGCAAACTAATTTCATCAGTGTGTACTTATGCATTTACGCTGTTCAAGGTTTTCTACCATGCTGCTTCTCAGGTTTTGTGAGATGTTGCTTTTATTCGCAGCAAATATTTTGTAGTGTTTTTATACTCTTTTTGGAGTAGGTAGTTCATTAAAGAGAATGTAATTAGAAGGGGATGTAGATTTTTAGAAGTACAAAAAAAAATTAAACATCTAAAAAAAAAATTGTGCCTATAAAAAACAAAATAAGAGTGCTTTTCATTTTAAAACAAAAAGTGAGGAGTACATGGCCCTATCAGAAAATCATGGAAAGTTTCCCCCCATAGATATATAAGCATTGAAACCGTTTCAGTGGAAAAAAAAAAAAAAAGAAACAGGATATATTGAAGAGAAGTCCTGGGTCAGCTGTCCAAACGGCTTTGTTAAAACCTGTTACACAGCTATACAGACATCTGTTTGGTATGTCCTGTTTCTCACGACTGTACGAGTGCATGGTTTTTTTTTTTTTTTTACATCCTCACTATGTCTTCCTAGGACCCGCCTAGTGAAAATGTTTTATGACTGAGGCAAGGAAAAAGAAATAAGTGACGAAATGATCAACATATAACAAAAACAAACATAATAATAATAAAAAAAGACTTGTAGATTGTAGGGATTGAATCAGAACTGCTCTTATAGGCTATTTGTAACTAATGTTTATCTGCTTGGTCCAGGGGAATTGCTGAGCTCCCTGGTGTGTCATCCTGAATACAAACTGCTCAACGTGTTGAACATTCCTCACATGTCTCAGACGTCTCTGGCTTACAGTGCCTTCACCTGGCCTGGACTGCTCAAACATTTAAGACAAATGCTTATTGCCAATGCCAGAATGGAGGAAGGTGACTTCTTGAAATTGAAACACAAACGCGCACACATCTTCTGGAAAAGCTTTTCTAAGTAATTAAAATCTAAAATGACGCTGTTATTTTTTAGGTATCGATTGGAAAGTGTGTGTGCCGTCGAATAGAGCGGAGAGCATGAGAAACTCACAAACAGGTTTTAACAGATCACTCGCGAATCTTCTGATACTGAGGGGTAAAGATGTTTCCTCTGCCGATATAGGCAAGTATATTAGTTCAATAACGTCATTTGGTTCTTGTGAACAACGTTAATAATGAATTAGTGTGCTATTAATTGTGGGAATTGTTTCATTTAGTGGCATGATGTGTTTAATCAACAGGGGCTTTTAAGGAACCCGGGTTGTACGTGCCGTGGCTTCCAGCAGATGGCAACTTTTCTACATGGCACTCCCCCGTGCCCTTCAGTGGCTATGAGAAATTGGCCACCTTAATCAGTAATAGCCAGGCACTTTTAAATCCTCTGGATAATATTGTTAAGAAGGCCTGGAACATGTTTGCCTCAAGGTATGAAGAAACCACACTAACCATTTATAGTGTTTTCATTTTTCTTTCTTTATTTTTTTTTTGTTGCGTTCACAGGGCGTATATTCACCAATACACCAAATTTGGAATTTCAGAAGAAGACTTTCTTGAAAGCTTTACCATGTTGGAACAGATTGTCTCCAGCTACACCCACCTCTGATGCTACTTCATTATTTTAAATGACGGCTAAATTATATATTTTTTAAACTCAATACTGCCTGTAAACTATTTAAAATTAGTGTGTTTAACCTTGCTCTATTTTCTACAAGTTCTGTATAGTATTAAATAAATTTATTTTCCAACTTCAAACTCTTCTAGTCCAGCTTTATTTTTTAGAAAACTAATAAGAAAACTAATTTCAAATACAAAAACTAATTTCACACAAGTACAGCTGTTTTTTTTTTTTTTTTTTGTCACTAAAGATTTAAGGAATACAGTATTTCTCTCTACTGGACTGTTATGTTAGGCTCGTCACGTTCCTGAGTTCAATCCCAGTGCTCAATAACTTCCTTTTTCTCCTACAAATAAAAATACAAATCATCTTTATTTTAAATATACTCAAAGGCAATTACTCATTTGTTTCATGTTTCATGAATCTATTCATGCTACACTGACAACAAAAAGTGTCTAGCTTTAACCACGGCTACATGTATGAAAGCTGCCACTTGGAAACACGTTAAATGTGAAATGTAAAATCTAAAACACATTTCTCAAAAATTAATCATCATACTTCAGAAATGGGTCAAAGTAGAAGTAGAATAACTTCTCCTGTAAAGGAATTTCCTTCCATTTTCATAACCGTTGTTTTGGGAATCCAGGCAAGTTACTGTAAGCAGAAGTGGCCACTGCAAAACTCAAGTTCTTTCATTTCCTCTGGAGGTGACAAACCCAAAATTTCAGTCAGCCTACAGACTGTTGTCGCCTTACGACTTCAGAGCCAACACCAGTCTGATAAGCTATCTGACACGATGGGAGTGTGAGAACATGGTGCTCCTGAAAAAAAGGAACCTGAACGGTGAATTATGCAAAACTGTTCAACTTCCCTTCAACCCTGCTCGCAATTTCTAACCTGCCCCGTTCCGTTTTACCAGTCATTACAAAACCTCCTCTGCTGCTGATTCTTATCAATGTAACTACTTCACAGTAGGCTATATCTCACATTATATAGTAGGTATATATGGTAGAATGTACAAAAAAAAATTACTAGCACTCCTACAATGCCAACCACTCAGATTTATCAGGAATCTTTTTTATATATAAATTACACTTACCTGTAAATTATAGTCATGTTCAGGAAGTAAAAAAAAAAAAAAAAAAAGGAAATCCTCTCTATAGATAGCAGACATTTAGAATTTATAATCCATGACTAAAAGCTAGAACATGATGAAAAGTAACCAAATGTTGCATTACTTGATTTTAATGTCCAACAAATTAAACCAAGGTCTATGAAAGACCTACAAGTTTTAGCTTCATGTCAAATGTATTAAGACAGAAAAAAAAATAATAATAATGATAATAATCAAGGCAGCTTATAAAGATAAACGTCTATGGTGTTTCAAGAGGCTTTTTAAGTTTTAAGATTTAAATAACATCAGTTTCATTACATATGGCAGAAAGTTGGTTTACTTCCATTATAACCTATGTTAAAACACAAATTATTTACACAATGTGCAGGCAATTAAAAAGCCACAAGAGATTTCTTTTTATATATATTGCTGTCCCTGTGTAAGAAAATGAAAATGCAACCAGACCTTGTTTAAGAGAGAGAGAGAGAACTGCCCCTGAAAAGAACTCACCGAATCACCATTCTCACAAAAGTAATCCTGCCCACTCACACTGTTAACACAGAAATTTAATAAATTATTCTACATGATCAGAACTGCATTCAGTTCAATGGAAGCATGACCCTGCAGTGTTGCATAAGGCTTTGCAACGAGTATTACCGTCCACAGTCTCTACTAATCTCCTGTATCTCTGTAGAGGTAAAAAACACAAAGTTCTAACATCTGATTTTAATAGTCAAACGCTACAGACAACTTGGAGGAAGGGGGGAGGGTGTGTGCGTGAAAGGAATACAACAAAAAAGTACACACACACACAAAAAAAGCACAAGTTAAATTAGTGCCCGTTCCGGCTTTTTTTCCCCAGGGGTTAAACACTCCTTAGTTTCCAAAACCGTGAGCCTGAGATGATTTACTGCGAGTTTATCACTTGGTTTTCTCTTCTGAGTGCTTCTTCTGCTGCTGCCGCTTGGCATAGCTCTGTGCCATGGAATTTATGATGGACAAAATGAAATAGCAGACCATGACGAGAACCACTTTCTCAAAGACCCAGGAGAGCCAGTTCTCACCCTGTACACAAGAAGCAATAGTCAGATATTAAACTAATGGGTCTGTTGGAGAAGGACTCCACTAAGCTGATCGCTATCTGTTAATAATCTCAGTTAAAAATCTGACTTCCTCTTCTAAAAGTAATAAAATTTTAAATATAAAGTAACATTTAAAATTTTAATTGTGTATTTTCAAAGTCTTCTAAACAAACCAATTAGAGATCTAAACATAAAAATGCCTACTATTGTCTAAAAGCAGGTTTCATATTGAATTAAATCTTACTGCTATATAACTGCTGAGTCAAACTAGAGTCAAAACCTAGGGAGGAAACCTGCATTGAAAATGTCTTCCTGAACAGGACAAAAGAGAAGCACGTGTGGTTCTTACCGCAGGTGTGCCATCCCCAGCTGGGTGATGAAGCTTAGCTCGCTGTGCTTCTAGATATTCACGGAAAGGCTTCTGTAAGGAAACTCCAACTCCGGGTATGGCCCTGTGAATACAGCCAAACACACATTAGGCTGATTCAGACTTACCGCTTTACAGGATCCTGACGAAGATCCATTTCACTGCTGTTGAAAGTCCACTAAACTCATCTAACTGTGCACTCCGGGTGAGGTGGCACAGCACACTGAAGAGAGAGCTCTCTGAACACTTGCTTATATTACCGAGGTTCCTGTTAGAACTGGTCTGGAGCTATTAATCAGGAAGTGAGTCGACATTGTGTCATCAGTGACATGTAGGAAGAACCGCCCAGGTTTGAAGGAGTGACGGTCAGTGACACGTATCTAATACACTACACAGTTTGTACACTCGAAAGAGCAAAAAAAAAAGGGAGTGAAAGAATTATAGAAAGACTTAATGACGAATTAAATGTAGGATTATTTTAACATTTACTGTAAAACACTGTGAATCTGGCATGTGTTAATCAGACACCAACAGTTGTCAGCAGTTATCTTTTAATTAAAGTCTGATCAATCTAGCAATTTTTTTCTACTCGGATATCTCATATAGGTGAAACACACCGACTATTGTGAATGACAGAACTACACAGGATGTCTCTGAGTCACGGGAAGTGCGACAAAACCTAACGGACATTCTAATTTTGACTCGTTGTGGTTAAGATACAACCTACTTCTTTCTTACGTGCTTTCTTGCTCGTAGTCTCCTCCATAAATTGTGCTTCAGTTTCAGAGTCAGACTGTTTCGCATTAACTCATCGGTATAACTGCTCTATAGGAACGTTCTACGCTCGGCAGGTGATGATTCAGACTACAGCTCAGAACGTAACCAAAACCACGGGAGAAGTGAATGGCATGCAAAAAAAAAAAAATTTTTTTTGTTTAAGTTCTACAAGGAAGAAAACCATGAAACATTTAAGTTCAGTGAACTTCCTTTTGCCAAGTTCACAAGTTGTTAAACGCAGACCTGATTACCTCAAATAAATGAGCTCCTCTTTAATCATCATGTGAACCATCCTCCCATAGGGTAGAGATTAAACAAAACTGTCTTACATCAACAAATGATTCAAAAGTGCTTTTATTAACCATTTTCACATTACATACTCAAGTTATATGCAAGATAGGAAAACAGAAGATGCTGGCACTAAATACACACACACACACACGTCTTGCTTGTATTATGGCTTGTTGTTTGTAATAGTTTGGAAATGCCTCACTGTATTGCAAGTCGGTCTTTTCTGCTTGTAAGCGTGTATTCATTCATCCTTCGGATGAACGTTACCAACACTAGTCACAAAACACTCCCACCATCCCTTTAAGTGTACAGGGTTTTTTATTTTTTATTTCTTCAGTTCGTTCTGGTCAATTGATAAAAACAAACTGCACTGATAATGAATCAAACATGTTTGCTGATCAACACTGAAATAGTCAAAGGAAAGACGAGATCAACATTTCAAGTCCCTGGATTTGAACCCTACAGAAACTTGTGATCTGAATTAAAGAGGGAAGTGCACATGAACAAACCAGAGGGGGGAATAAAAGCATTTAGATGCATTCGGTTTCTAAGGCACAATCTTCATTAGTTGGTTTATTTAATAGCTTTTAATTAAAGTGCTGAAGAAATATAATACATATAAGAAAGTTTCATTTTCTAGACAAGGGCTTTTTTTTTTAATTATGGGAAAAAAGCGAGTACCTGACTCATTCAGTACACATTTTTCATATATTGTAAAAAGAAGTCAATCACCTTCTTTAAGGCATCCTGATGAATTATCCCTGAACTGAAGTTAATAAATAAAGTTAACCAGAGAAAAGGATCTTGGTGTAGAAGCTGGTGTAGTAATACATATGGAATGTTGAAGGGGATTTCGGACACTAACATGTAAGCATGCAAAAGCAGTACATCTTAGGTTACACATCTCTTGCCTATTTGGAAAATTTTAAACATCTACATACATCCTTTTAAACATCCTTGTTTTTGTTTTTTTTAATATGTTAATCCTGGTCAATTCTTGACCTTAAAAATATTTCTTGTATGAGAAAATATAGTTTTAGTTTTTTTCTAGTCCTCTTGCTCACAACACAACACCCACACACTCTATAATGTCCTACCCTTCTGCAGCAGGGGGAAAACCAAGACCTTAGATAGATTTCAGATAAGATTCCTTTAATTTCAGGATGGCACAAGATAATCCATCTGGACTTCTGTCTATTATTTTTTCAGATTTAATAATTAGTTAATTCTTTCAATAAGATATGGAAACCTCTTTCTGGAATACATTAATGTTAATATTTGTACTAGAGTGTCTAGAGCATTTACACAAAAGAAGAAACTGAGCAGACCTAACCTCAGGTGATGTCTTTGATTAAAAGACCTGATTAATAAATTATAAGCTTGAAATTGTGTAGAACATTTTTATGGCTAGGTCAAGTGAAATATTTGCTGTAAAAAAAAAAAGGTTTGTTTTTTAAATTAGGAGTTGCATTGAGGAGCGCAATAAGATGCCTCTACTAATTATTTTTCTATATTCATTGTTGTTACTTTTTTATGCTCATTCTGCAGAAATCTTAATAAACTTATATGATTTTAATAATATTTTACACTGTTCTACATTTCAATAGTTTAATTACTTTTTGTATCAGAGTCTTCATTAAACAATAAAAAGTCTTCATTAAACTAATTTTAAGTGTTTTGTTGTGACAGTATTTTTGTCAGTGTATTTTTAAAACACATCCCTAATTTTGGGAACTCCATCATGATTCAAACACATGGACTCCCATGATTTCACCGTATTTTCCAGGAGAAAGATGAATGCGTTATTACTCACCCGATCAGAGCGACCATCTGCTCCACTATGTGCTTGCTGAACGTTATGATTACAAAGAGTTTCTATGGAGAGAGACAAGATGTACAGAGCATTTCAGACAGTGAATCAAGAGTATGAGTGATAAGATTCGGGTCAAATTAACATTAAGTAAGGAAATGCTTCAAGCTCTCTTTGTCTTCAGGAGATGCCGAAACATGCTCCCGGAAGGAGCAGTGAGATCACCGCCTGACACAAGCTTTGATGACTCGCACAGCACCTCAAGGGACAGCCATTTTCTCACCCCTGTTCAAGAGTTTATAACCAGTTTCAGTGATTAAGCAGAAATCTGACATCCTGCTTTTCATAAAATGGCAACTCAGGAAATGGATCAGTCCATCCCATGGTCTGTTGTGACCTTTGTGGTTATTAAAGTTTAAATGAATTCTTTTGTTCTAAAAAGCTATGAGCTAGCTACATGGAGTCATTGCTATTGCTTGTGACTTAGCAACAGATGAAATATTTTATAAAAACTTCATTCAGTGTACCTGAATGTGCATCTTGATAACAGCTTTTCCGATTAGTGTTGCTCCAAAGAAGGTCCAAAACGGGATCAAAAAATGGCCGCATGTTATCCCAGCCAGGTCAAACAGAGGATTTGGGATCTGAAGGTAGACAAAACAGAAAAGAAATACACTTATAGACAGAACAATAAGTTATCAAGAATCAGTATTAACCAATAACAGGAATAAATGGTAGATCAGGTAGGATAGAGAAAGAAAAGAGAATGATCCTGTATCACATAGAAGAAATATAATTAGGTTTGGGGAAAAAAATATTACATTCTTATATGTGATCCAGTCTGTGAAAACCTAGCTGAAGTATTTTTTAAGATACTTTTTTTTATTATTTTTTTTTTTTTACACTGAACTATTCTACACATGATTGCAGGGAGAAAACGGTGAATCACAAAAAAAAGACTTTAGATGAGTTGTTAGGATTTAGACTTTTTTAATTTTTTTAAAATTGATAATTTTTTTCCTGTATTTTTGAAGTGGTTCATTTTAAAATATTCTAATGATTAGTACTATATATAAAGAGGAATATTAAATATTTATCAGTACACAAGGTTACTGTACCAGAATGAGTATTGAAAAAGACAAAAATGCTATTGTGTCACTAATTTATAATCATAGGATAAATTATTTCTTTGCATTCATACGCAAGAGTGCTTGCTGCATTTTAATATTTTTTAGGGGAAAAAAACATCTTCAATTTTCTTTTCAATTAATAAACCGACTAAAATGTAGCAAAAAAACCCCACTGTATTTACAGGCAGGAGTTTTTTCTTTGGACAGTTTAAAATAAATACATAGTCTGCTGTTAAACCATAAACGAGTAATGGTTTCAGAATTTTGACTAATAGACCATTTAAACAAAATTAAATAAATAAAAAAAATGGAAAAATAATAATCAGCATGTTTTATGAAAAAAATTGTGATAAGTCAGATACTAAATTTTACTGCATTTCGTAGTAAGCAGTTGCTTTAAATACACCAAGGCGATGATGGAAAATTTAAACGAAGCAGCCATATTTTAAATGCCACTCCTAAATGTAAAAACAGTATAGGTATTATTTATGAATAGGTAAAAGTATTTTCAGACCTACACCGGGACTTTTTAATAGCTATTAAATAAGGAAATTTACATTTCTGCAGAACTAAATGAGTGCATTAATACACTTACATGTAATACACTAATAGAGTTAGTTAACTTCAAAACATAAATACATGGCAAATTGTTTAATTACAAAGAGAAATAATTTTGACCTTTTCTGATTGAATTACATTTAGACAGTTCTAATAAAAGTTAAATAAATTTCAATTAGGGCTGCATGATTTTATTTTTTTTCCACACATTGCAATTTAAAATGTACCATTTTATATTCAAACTAATTTATCTAGGCTAACGCCACGTAATACCACATATTATCTCATTAAAAGAATGATTGGCAATATTTTTAAGTACCTCAAAATTATTTTAAAAAAAGTTAATTATTGACAAACTTTACCTTACTAAACTTTACCTTACTATATTACCTGTAATAAATTATACTTGTGTGTGTAAATTATTGCTCAGGTCCATATCGTGATTTCAGTTTTTCTGTGATTCATTGTAAAAGCATTCATTCTAACACTACTCTAGGCATTAAATACTATATATACTAGAAATATTTATACTTTTTCCTTTGTTGGATTTTCTAATTCAAGAGTACATATAGTTTTTTAACTCTGGACTGGTTGCCTGGTACTGTATATGAAAATTTAAATAAAGAGACCTTCTTTATCTTAGCTCATGAATATCATAGTAAAGTTTGTTTTAATTGTACAAGTCAAACAATATTTTTAATAATTCAAATATAATTTATTGTGCATCTCAACTTACACACCACTACAGGGTTTTAGTTAAAATTAGACAAATTATATACATACATAAATAAAACTTTCCTATTGTGTATTCCTGGAGGGAAAAGCAAACCTTAGAATATGTTGAGGTTTAATTTAAATTTTTTTTTTTACTAGTCTTTCCTTGAATACGTATCAATTCTCAAGATTTGTATATTCATATAAACTACAGACCTGTACTGAGAAACATTTTTTTAAATGAACAAAAAGTGAACAGACTTTACTTTTATGAATAATTATTGGCTTAGTGATGCTGCAGTTTTAAAATACTCTTTGAGGAACTAGATTATTATTATTATTATTATTATTATGTATCTAATTTATAGACCTGCACATGCTGTACCCTTTTTCCCCTGTTTATAACTAAAAAAATTATATCATTTGGTTTTTATGATTTTACATTTCTTGTCAAAAAAGCTGATTTAAATTTAAAAAAGAAAAAAAAATCTAATTTCTTTTTCTTACTAAAAATACTGCAGCTTTTTGTTTTTTTATTTATCAATCATTGCTCAGGTTGAAACATTTCATTTTGTGTATCAATGGTGACGTATTTAGTTTTTAATCCATAATTACAGAGAAAATCACATCATCTTATCTCAACTGTCTTTGCTCTGCTGTGAGTTTTCTGTTTGACGTCACTGTAAGGAGTTACACTGGTAACTACGGAAGAGGAAAGACGATTCGTGGTGCATTGTGGGATTTAGAGTAAATTACTGCGTTAGACTAATACTGTTCTAATGAGTACATGGATGCAGGAACTAGCTTTTTTTTTTCTTTCTTTCAATTTTTTATGTTTTTTTTTTTTTTTTGCAAGATACAATGTTTTTGTGTGTATATACACACATACATATATATACAACCATAGGACACCATGTTCCAGAGAAACAGGACTCTTCTGAGAATTCAGCTGTGCGGGGAAGTACTTTGCTTGTACAGCATATGAAGCCCATTCATTCTGAATATCCTTTTTCTCTGGAAATTATGTGTACATACACAGTAAACACTCACGGGCCACTTTAATAACAACACCTGTATCCCTGCTCATTCATGCAATCACATCCTGCATTTATTTATTTATTTATTTATTTATTTCAATTACCTAGCTAGCATTGTAATGGTTATTTCTTTCAAAGCCTTCAAAATCAAATCGTCTCCACTGTACTGTACTAACTGTTTTTTTACTCTGCACTGAAGTTTCTTTTTATCCCTGCTTAATTCATGCAACCAATCAAGTAACAGGCTTTAATTGATTAAACTTTTCAATAATCTTCGTAATCTTCAACTGACTAGTTTTGATGCACCTTTGCCCACTTTAACCTCTATTCTTGGTTGACAGAAGCAATTCTCTGTGTGGTTTTCTACTGCTGTAGCACATCCGCTTTAATGCTGTATGCCTTTTCGCTCACCACGGTTGTAAAGAGTGGTTATTTGAGTTTCCTGTCAGCTCAAATCATTCTTATCATTCTCCTTTGATCTCTCTCAACGTTTCCTCCTGCAAAACTTCCACTCAATGGATGCTTTTTGTTTCTCTCACCATTCTGCAAAACTCTAGGCTGTTGCGTGTGTGAGGGAAAAAAGCTGAAAATTCTGAATAGAATATTCAAACTAGCATATCTGTCACCAGCAGCCATGTCACAGTCAAACACAGAAATCAGTTTCCCTCATTTGGGTGTCATGCTCTTGATGTCTATGATAAAATTTTTGTGTTGATTTGTTTTTTTGCAAGGCACTAATTGGTTAGTTGGATAACTGCCTGAATGAGCAGCTGTACAGGTGTGTCTAAGAAAGTGGCCAGTAAGTTTATACATATAAACAGTCCCTACATATCAGTGATTCTTTTATTTTGCTAGACATTGAAGACATGTGGGCTTGAGGTTAAAGGTGTACATGAGATGGCAGATCAGAATTTAAGGTCTTATTGTCTGATATTTTAATTCGACTGTGTCTGTATAGAGCTTTGAACAATGGATGCTATAATATGAAGGCTTTACAAAAATAAATAATTTCAGGATATACATTTTTAATGCATTATTTAATCCCTTATGAGTAAGCCGGAGAAGAGAGTGTAAAGGGAAAAAAATACTCCCTGAGAGACACCATATTCTAAATCATAATCATCTGGGAGATACAGGAAAGTGGGATTAAATAGTTTTTCAACATTTACATTTAGAAAATAATGTAAACGTAAAACAAAGGCCACTTAATTTAAGTGAACAAAAATATAGAAACATATTTTTTGTTATACTTTTCTAGAATAGTGTTTTTTCTTTCTTTTTTTCTTTGCAGGGTTTCTACCTTCAGTCTCTTTGAGAGCTTAAATGCATTCTGAAATGGGTTAAGTCAAATTGTCTGATGATTGACTGTACCAGTCTAAAACCCTCCACTTTTCCCTCACAAACCTTTGTTCTGCTGGCAGAGTGTTTTGGGTTATTGTTTTGCTGCATGATGTGGAAGTTCCTCTCCATTAGATTAGATGCACTTCTAAATTTCTGGCATGCCGAATCCGAGTCTATAGCCTTTTTAATTATTTTTGTCAGCTACTGTCATGAATTACATCCTCAATAAATGTTATTAAACCAATTTCCATGTTTCACGAATAAGAGTATGTTGTACATTTCAGATTCTGAGCAAATTCTTTCTTTCGTTCTCCACACCTTTTTCACACGTTTTCAGCACTTTCATAGAGGTTAATTTTGGGTCCAGAACTTTCATGGCTCATCTCTTTATTTTATTTTTTTGGTGAATTTCCGTGTGGAGGTCGTTAGTCATGTCTATGACCGTTGTTTTAGGGTTTTATTATTGTATCTTATTTTATTATTATGATTTAAAAAAAATATTTCTACCCTCGACTGTTGTTGTTTTCATTGGCTGATGGGTTTAAAAAATCTGGTTGCCTGTGCTTTCTTTTTTTTTTTCAGGACATTACAAATTGCTGTCTCATTCATCTCCAAATTCAAGCCAAATGTCTTCACTGTGTAGCAAAAAGAAAATAACTGGCCTTGCTGTTCCAAATCTTTCAGAGGAGACTGTACGTACAGTACCATATATATCCACAATAACAGAACAGAAAGAGAAAGCACTTACTGAGGCACAGGCCAGAATTCCCAAAAATCCTACTCTCTGAACCATGTTTTGTACAGCAAGTTTAGCTCTTGTTGCAAAATCCTGCAAAGAAGAAATAACATTTTTAATTTTTATGATACAAAACCACACACAGCATATCTAACAGGAAATAACTAATAATAAGGGTTATAAAAATTAAATTATGTATATATACACACACACATTTGGAACTGAATTCCTTTGTCTTAGCAAAGAATATAAGATTTTATTATTAGCTGAGGTCCTGGGGCAATTCATTGATAAAATAATTTAGCTGGAATTGTAAAAAAAAAGTACAAGCATGTAGAATTCTGAGAGACAATATGTTGAAAGAATGTTGAGCAATGAAATCAGGCATGCATTAAAAAAAAAGAGCTGCTTCCAGAGTACAGGGTGTTGAAAGAGACAACAGAGTGAAACTGTTTATTTTAGACTCTCGTAGCAGGCCGGTGAACAGGGGGGAAAGACGGTCAGAAGGAGATTTTTTTTGCTGAAGCAGCATGCATCTGCTGAAAGGTACCACACCGAATTCTGTTTTAAGTATTTAACCAATTAAAATACTGCCGGTGAAAGGAACAGTCCACGTGAGGTCCACTCAGACACTAACGGCACATAATTAAAAGGAAGCTCTCATTATGAGTCACCCGCTGCTCAAAGGGTTTACTGGAAGTCAAGGGAGGGGTTTTCAAAGAAGTGGTCACATGACCAGGAACAGTAAACCACAACACTGAGGTAGTCACCGAGATCTATCAGAGAGCTGACAGGATCCAATAACCTGGTGTCTAGAGGGGGGATTAGCACCTTCAGGTCCATGGGGAGGTGGAGGGGAGGGGTAAAAAAAAGGCTCTTGTGGAATGCCCTTAAAAGTACTTAATTCTAATGTGCAAGGTGAGCAAGGTGCTGCTGAGTTCACTACCAGTGAAACATGCTTCCTGTGACTCATATATGAACTTATTTGATGATGCAAAAAGAAGATAAGTTATACAGTTGGTTAAGAGAGCTGTTAAAATGATTTAAAAATGTCTTTTACCACGCAACACAACAAAGACATGCATCACGTTTTCTGCTGTGCAATGCTTACACATTCCTCACCTGTGCACTCTCTGCTTGTTCCAGCATCTCTTCAAATTCCTCGTAGTCCTCATCATCCGGTTCAGCTCCAGAAAGACGGGCTGCCCGTGCCATGAAGTAAGGAGGAAGTTCTCCAATAGCAGTACCAGCTCCCTGGTACCAGCAAAACATGTATATTACCAACAAAAAAAAAGTAGTGATACGTTTTTTCGTGCCATGCCCTAAACCTTGACTCATTTTGAATAATTCACAAAATGACTAATAAATAAAAACCCACGGACGAATGCTGACACGAATGCTCTCATTCACTAGGTAGTATAGAATTTAAATATACCCAAAAATATATTTTTTATACTAGAAGTCATTTTATATGATAAATAATATGTATTACAATTTTTAGGTTGGCTAATAAACCGCCAGAAAACACACATTTTGGAGGGGGAAAAAAATCTACAGTATATACTGTGTGTGTGTGTGTGTGTGTGTGTGTGTGTGTGTGTGTGCACTACCATTCAAAAGGTTTGACATCTTAATTCACTAGAGTTTTTTTTTTACTTTTACTTAAATCTGCAATGATCTCCTTTGAACAGTGGATATTAATATGTATCTGCTACTTATGATTTGTAAAGTCTTCATAACGGCTCTAATCTGAAGTGCTGTTAATTGGTGATTTTTGAGGCTGGTAACTCTAAATTAACTTCTCTGCAGCAGAGGTACGTTTTGTTCTTGCTTTCCTGGGATGATCTTCATGAGAATCAGTTTCATCATGGTGCTTGATGGGTTTTGCAAACATACTTGGCAATACTGCTCTTGCAAGAACTATTCCAGAATATCTGGCCATCGTGTCTTAAAATAAAAACTGACTGTTGCTGTTGTTGTTACTTAATCACCTAATTCCGTGTGTGTTATTTCACAGTTTTGAAATTAACATTATTGTTAAAAAATTTAGAAAATAAAACCAAACTACCAAACTTTTGACTGGTGTGTATACAATATATATCTTTTAACATTAGAAAAATAACAGTCAGTTTTGATTTTTTTTCCCACAGAATGTATTTTCTTTTAATGATTTTTAAAATATTTTTTTATAAATAATTTTTTCTACATAGATATCCTACATAACAGCCATACTATCTAATTTTTTTTTTATGACAGTGTATTGCAATATCAATACTTCATTATACTGACCAACATTTTACTAATATATTGCTTTAATTTAAATCTCCTATATAATAAAACATTGAATAAGAAAAAAATTACATTGCTTACTTTTATACAAAAATTATAAGGTGCCAAGCAAAACGTTTTTTTTTCTGGTTATTCTTCATGCTTTTATTTCCAACTTGTATGGACATTTGAAATTCCCTTTATGTGAGACAACTATGTCTGGCCTTCAGCTCCTGGTCTCCTGAGCGTCATTAGAACATAAAGAAGCATTTCGCCTGTCCTAAACTCCTTGTACAGGCTGTCAGTCAAATAGAGGACAAGCTTAGGGGTTTTATTTAGTAGTTTTAAAGTCTCTACACAGTACGGCACCAAGCTATACCGCTGACCTCCTTTGTGCCCTTAAGACCTTCTACAGAATCCAGCGCCTTTCAACCATTTACTGGCTCTAAGGTTCTTTGTTGCAGATTGTGTTAGACTACCCGATATTTATACATGCACCCCCACATTTAAGTCCAATTTCAGAATGTATTTATTCTCCAGTTATTAAGGCGTCCTGTTTTTTTCTCTCTCTACATTTACTGTTTAATCCCTTTTCATTTCTGCATTTTATTTTGTATTTATGTAATTCCTGTTCATGAGTTCAGCTTTTACCAGTGATATGTAAATAAAGGTGTCTTTATCCACTTTTTAGTCTTTTTGAGTCACTTGTGACTGTGCAAAAAAAATAATTATGTAAAAGATGTAAGGTGTGTTTAATATGCACTCACCCACATGCACGCCTCTAACCGGACCTTAGACATAATGGTCCAGAGGGACACGCTGTCAGGCACCCCCTCCTCGTCAGAACACAAAATCTGAGTTGGATATGGCGGCTCGGGGAAGTTCACGGAACCACACTCATACGCTGCCAGTGTCACAGAGGCTATGTGTGGGCCCTGTGGAGATAAGAATCATGCCTGTAAGCCTTTTCCTGTTCTTTTCTCTTAAAAAAAAAATGTACACAAAACCTGAGATGAAAGATAATGAGGAGTTTTCTGAGGTACAAATCACAAGAGCATTAATCAGGGTCGAGCACCAATCATAACAACTGGCTTTTATGATCCATCACTACCACTGCAACCTCTTAAAAACAACACTTCCTATACTGTCTTTTATTAAACTCGCGAGTCACGCTATGCACTTGGCACGGCTTTGGCACTCGCAGACATTTCAGGGGGGGCGTATTAGGGGTGTATTGCTCACCAAAGTATCTAACTAGTAGACTAAACATAATCAACTGAGAGAAAAGAGAGAGACTGCAGTATTACATCTGATGTCCAGCAAAGTGTGTGGGAATCTTGGTGGGGGGGGGGAGTTGAGTTCCATATATAAAGCAGCACGGCTCAAACGCATTGCAAACTCCTGACACACCGGTCTGAGTGATTCGACCCCACTGAGAGGAGACCACCCCCAGCTGGGGTCCCTTTACCGTTTAATAAACTCAAGGCAACATTTTCAAACTTGGAGTTAAGTGAAAAAACATTTCACCTTCTCATCTCGGTTTCTGACCACTCTTCACAGAACTCCCTGTTTATTGAATGGCCTAAATATTAGTAACCAAGTCTACTTTAAGAGTTATCATGCTTATTTATTACTGGAATTTTTTCAGAAGGGACAAATGCTCAAACAAACAATTTGCCATAAGCAGTTAAGTGTTTAAAAAAGATTTTGCAAAAGTTTTTTTTTTTTTTTTTTTTTTACAGACGTCGTACAGAGCTACAGAAGGGAACAGAAAGTGTTTTGAGGAACCATGACCAACCATTAAGAAAATCCATTATTCAGAAATGCAACAGGCACAAAGAAACTAAGGGGTAAAGGTAAAATAACTTACTTCACTGACAGAAAAGCAAATTTAACAACAAAAAATGAAAAAAATTGCCTTTTTCTTTATAGATTTTGACAAAAACAATTTTACTAAATGTGAATAAAAATTAACAAATTAACTTTATGGTAGTATAACGCACAATACCTCAGTTCTGTACCTAAAGCAATAAGAAGGACTTGTTTCAAATCTCACTTCACACATCAGGTAAAGATTGTTCTAGCTGATGAAAGATTTTTTTTTTTCTTTTTAACTAGGTGGCTTGATGTGCATGCAATGATGACCGTAACTGTTTTGTTTTCAGAATCAGGAAGAAAGAGATATCAGGAAAACATTATTATGAGAAATATAAAGATTGGTGCTAGGCAGTCATATGAATCCCCTGCTCTCTTGCTAGCAAACCATGTCATCTCTTTGAGGTTGACAGAAAGCAAGCAAGATCTGTTTAGTAATATTTTACTAAACCTATTTTCAGATTTGATTGCATTTTCATAGTCTCACTTTTTATTTTTTGTCAAAGGCGTGACTATAGTGAGGTTTTAGCTTTGCTAGAAGATGATCGTACATGTATGGTTTCCTTAGACTATATTAATACATAAGAGAGACTAGCTTGCAAAATGCTTTTTTTGTTCAAGTCAATTCAATCATTTGACTGGGTAACACAGTAACCCAGTTGCAGAGCGTTTATTTCTGAATTTATATTTCTTCACAAACAAAACTGAACTGAATTTCTCTTTCGTGCACCCCTCTGTTTCTAATTTCACTCATTACACTATTAAAAAAATTAGAATACACTTTAGATCAACTTTAAAAGGCAGATTTGTAAAACCTGACCTGAAGTTGGACAGGTTAAAGATATACAAACATTTACATTCCACTGTTTAGTCGTAGTCAACCCTAGTACACCTATTAAATCTGCTAAAGCAGGGGCGTCAAATCTTATCTCAAATGAATGAGTGTGGGGGCAGGTTTCCATTCCAACCCCTGATCCCACCCATTTAGTCATTCTTGGTCTGGGTTTTATCAGGTGTGGCTTCTGCTTGGTTGGAATGAGAATCTGGAGTCACACCGGTGAAAAAGAAAAAGAACAAACAAAAGTCAGACACCCCTATTTTAAAGGGCGTGGATGTCATTAAAACAAACTAAAGCCTTTCACTGGAAGTAGCAGGGGAAAGGAAGTCAGGAGTAGCGAACATTGTTGTAACAGGAAAAGCTGCTCAGGCATGCTGTAGTTCCTCAGACTTTTGCCTTAGATGCCTGCTAAGCTGAGGAATGCCTGCAGTCAGCACGGCTGCGGCTGTCGAGTCAGAAGAAGCCTCAGATCAAGTCACAAGTTGAAGATGATCTCACTATTTGGGCATGACGCAGAAGGGCTGGAAGAGCCTGATCAGGTGACAGCAGATCACTCAGAAGCATTAAAATAACTCGCTTTTCCAGACAAAGAGGCATTAGGTCACCCTCTTTAGTGAAAAAGTGTTTGTGTTCAATCCATAATAAAATCCAGACACTATTACACACTCAGCAGAAATATTACAGACGCCCTCTCGTTTCATGATGTTGTTGTTTTTTTTTTTTTTTTAGTTTGCTGCGTCACGTTTACACTGGGACATGTTAATCCAGTATTGTCAGAGAGCAAACACTTCCAGCTAGTAACTAGGCCTGCAGCCCAAACCGATTGACTCAAACATGTTTCTTTCAGAGAAAAGAGAAAACACGGTGTTCATGTCTCAAGGGCCAGACTCGAAACCACACCACATTGGCAGTTTCACGTCCCTGTTTGTCACAAAGCTCAGTGTGAACACTCGCCACATGCGAGTCATTAGCGTGTCGCAATGACCTCATCAGAGCTGACCAGAAATCAACGGCCCTGACCACCGTCTGATGAGCCCGAGTCAGTGCTGATGAGTACGTCATTCCATCATACAGACAAGCCATGAGACGCAAGGAGAAGTTATAGAGATTTTTCTAAATCAGTGATTCGACGCTCTACTAGATAATTTCATCACATGTTGTTTGAAAGTATTGGCAAATTCGAACAAAATAACAAAAAGAATTTGACAAGAAGGTTTCTCAACATGCTGTTAATAAAACAGTAATAAGCTAATATCTATGGAGCGCTGTTATGGCTCTATTTTTGGATTAGCTGACAGTTGATATGGGGAATTTCCATATTTGACTGTGACGCATCAGTTAGTTTGGCCCCTAGCTAAAATTCATTTAAAAAAAAACATTAGTTTGAATTTGAAAAAATAAAACAAAAACACAGGATTATTTCATATCTGTATGTTCTATCACTGCTTCTCTTACCAGATAAAGAAGGAAAGTGTGAAGGCCTGTGCCAAGGCCTACTGAAGACAAAATGCCCAAGCCTACCCAGTAGGCACACCACAAGATCTTCTTCTCCATGTACTGTACATACTGCAAGGTGAAAACAAGAAAAAAGAAAAAAAAATCACTCTCACTCTTTTAAACATTTCTCTTTTAGCAAACAGTGACAATGACAAGGAGAAGCATGTACAGCACAGAGGCGCCTTGTGAATGGGTATCGCTTTAAAAAAGGTTAAGATATTATAGTGTGAGGAAAAATCCAAATAAAGCATTATTAACCAAAGTGGCAATATAAGCTGATATGTAAGAGACATGCTGTTATAAGAAAAAATATATATTCATAGGAGATGTGGTGTTTCCACTACAAGTTCCTATAAAAGCCCTTTATTCCGCTTTTTAATTCCACAGTAATTTGCCTATTTATTTCTAAAAAATAAATAAAATATTTTTTAAATAAAATAAATAAAATACACTTAATACTTTCAAATACATTCAGACATGAACTTATCGATCCACAAAAATTTATTCCTGTTATCGGCTATACATTCCAGCTTCACTTTTTCACAAGTTCATAAAGAAACGCAGCTTTTCATCTCAGCAAAAAACTGCAAGACCTATTTCCTGAACATTTTTGACTCTATTTTTGGACTTTGATACTGGAGATTCCTTCCAACAAAAAAAAAGCCTAAATAAAAACCTAAAAATGCACCCCTAAATAAACTAAAAAAAGAGCACCAAATCAATGAAACAGGTTTGCTGAATCCCCTTATGTAAAACTTCCAGCATGTAAATATAAATAGTTGCCCTTGCTGAACAGTATTCCTTCATACTTCCCTCCAGTATCTGTACTTTAACTATCACAAAATTCCACAGTAAAATATCCTGTTTTACTTTGTTACTGTATGTCAGAATCAAAACAAATTTTATTTGCTATAGACGACACATTTACACACGTTATGATTTTTTTTTTGACAACACAATATATTTAACACTGTCTACAACACACACATGACAATCATAAAATCCAAATAGTGCGTACGACACGCGCAAAATAATTCACTGTAGCTTAAAAGCTTTTAAATACTGCACAAATATGGTTAAAAAGAAAAAGAAAAATAGAGATGAAATGCTTTTATTTCTTACAAGCGTTTTCTTTTTCCAGGGCATGTTGCAGCTTATTATAAATAATTTCTTTATTTATGCTTGAATACTGCTGTCAATAGCAAATTTGGGGAGAAAAAAGTGCATCACTGGATTCTGTTATAAAAAAGACCAAATATGAATCATGTTTACTTCACGCATCTGTCACACCCACTAAAGTACTTAACTCAAAACTTAAGTTTGTAAGCGTAGACAATAGAAAGACACATGGTGAATCGAGCAAAAGGAGATATTCCTGCTATATGCAAACTCTAAAAAATTTCCTTTTCACTTACATACAGTACAAAGCAGGTACTGTTGTATTTTAGCTTAATTAGAAAAATAAAAAACACCAACACTGTTGGCTGTAACGATAAAAATAATCGTATAAAAGAATAAACAAATGAAAAATCTGAATTGACAACCAAACTACGGTCATGAAAATACACAAACATCAATTAATGAACAAATATCATACCACATAACATTTTCACAATGCACTTCATATACTGGCACTATGTTTAAAATAAACTGAGCCAACTGATAAAAATTTTAAACCAGAACAAGGGGAAAAGGAAGCATTTGGTACAGAAATATGTTCAACTATTTGATTCTTGAATAGAAGTCGGTCAGTGTTACAAAATGCACAGCCAAAACCCACAAAATGTCAAAAAATAAATGCACTCTTTGACAAGGATATGAATAGCTCACCGTTTGATGGGATCCTTCTATTGAATAGGCCATTGTGAAGACTGAAAAAAGCATTAGGACCAAAAACACTGAATATCTTCTGTACCAGAGCCTATAGAGTAAAAGACAAAAAAACAAAACAAAAAATTAGATGAAAAAAATCATAGTGTTTATTTTTACATAATATTAACTGATATTTAATCAAATATAGCCATATTTATTATAACCATTTTACATTCAAACATATCTAAGCTAGCAACGCAATAATGACACTAATCTCACTGATGATGTCTGCCAATCTTTACCACCTCAAAAAACGAATAAATAATTAAATTAGTGACAAACTCTCCATAAATTCCAGACTTTAAAATTTAAAAAATAAATTGCAGCCTTTTACGATTTAATATTTTCAGTTTCATATTCTGATTTTAAATGTTTTGATTAATTGTCCAGCAATATCTTACATTTAATGACTTTATTTAAACAACAACCAAAAAAAGTATTAAAACATTTCTCCCATGACCCCCAAATCACAGGGATTTTTTTAGAATTCGCACACCCTTTGAACTTCCTAGGTGTAAAATAATAATAATAATAATAATAATAATAATAAAAATAAATGTACAATTAATGTTTATTATTAACCAGAGAATAAAAGTGAGCAAAAACAAACCTACAGTCTTATAATACATGATCAGCAATAAACTATGTACATTTTCTACACAATCCTTTTACAAATCATTTGTTAAGGACAATTTTTATTTTATTTTAAATTGTATTGTAATAATATTTATTTTTCTGTAAAGCTGTTGTTTGACAATTTCTATCGTAAAAAGCGTTATACAAATAAAATTTTATTAAACTGAACCGAAAGTTCCTCTAATAACTTTGACCATTAAAATGAGCCAAAGTAAACAACCAGCACATCGAATCATCAAAATTATCATCAAGATCATTTTGTAAAGTGGTAGATTTGACACTTTGTTTTCAGCTTATTTAAAATTTTTAATCTTGTCAAAACTTTCAACCTAATAACCACCTGACACCAAACATGCACTTTTTTGGGACAAAAAGGAATAAAGAGTCTGAAATACAGTATTTAAATATTTCTGTGATATGATTAATAAAAATACTATTATTAAATATATACAAATCAGACACTCATTGAAAGACTTTTTATTTTATTTATATAATACATATAAATGAAAAAATAAAGTCTATATATGCTTGCATTTTTTGCTTGCAGTTTCTCTATAAATCCTACAGGAATTGAGCTTTAAAACCAAAATCGAGTTCTAATCTATTTAAATATTGGCAGGCAGGAGCAAGTTTGTTTAAGTAAGTTTGTTTAGAATTGTAGCAAAATCCAAAAAATTATAATAAATTATAACTGGGATATTTATAAAACCATGACACTAACAGAATCGCAATACAAACGGGTATTGTGATATCGTATTGACTGATCCCTACTGATTTCCATTCCTAATACAAATTTTTCACTTGGAGAGCTTAAAAAAAACCTGTAAAATGTTTACTTTTTCCAGATAATTTTTTTTTGTTGTTGTTGTATTGTCCAGCAATATCTTACATTTAATGATTTTATTTAAAAAAACAAACAAAAAAAGTATTAAAACATTTCTCCCATGACCCCCAAATCCCAGGGATTTTTTTTTTTTTTTAGAATTCGCACACTCTTTGAACTTCCTAGGTGTATAATAATAATAATAATAATAATAATAATTGAATGGACATTCATCCACACACAACACTGTGTTACACTAATTTAAGTACAAGTTATTATGCTATAATTTATCATCACATATACTTATTGTTCTTAAATATGATTATGGAGAAGGTATTGATTAAATTTCTGTAACAGTAACTCAGAAGTGTCAGTTGCAAAGAAAATGGCAACTGTAAATTAATCAGCTTGACCTAGTAAGGTATTGTTTCGGTAAAAACTTACAGAAAAACTTTTAAAGTTAAAATGCCACATAATGCTAAGTATAATTTGATTGTAAGTAGAATTTAATACTTTAACTGCAAACAAGTCTAGATCTTCATGATAAAGTTGTTCTCTTACATTCTTCTCCATAGGGGTGTCTACAAACAGAGAACGTTATGTTGTGTGGTTCTCCACAAAATATTTTCCCCAGTATTCATTTGGAAAATAAAATGACATTTTATTTACTGCTACAAAACAGACCATTTTTATTATAGAAACTGAGCAGAATATGTTGTCCATGGTAGACATCTGTTAAAGACTGGTCCTTCATGCATGAGGTTCATATTCAGTGACATTTATACCCCTCACATCACTTTATGTCCACGTGGTATATGTGAGGTGGGGGCGGTAGTCCAGCAGCCATTTTACATTTTACCAGTACATTAAAAAGTATGTTGAGTTAAAGTGGGGACCCAAAGTCTGAGATCACACTGAAAATCTGGATTTTTAAAATGTAATACTGGAATTAAACTCAAGGTTTTAACAATTTTAAAAAACATGTTTTTTGTTTGAAAATTTACCATTCATGTTATTGCACTATTTTATAATACTGGGTGTGTTAACTGTCTTGTACAACAACTGAGATTTTCCTCTTGCCTAATCTTTTCAACTGAACAATGTATGCTCAGGCGACACATAAATAGATTTGAGCTAAAAATGAATCACACAGTTGCACAAACTTGTACAGTCCACACCAGCTCAAGGGCACTCTGTCAGTGAAGCAAACAGAGGACAAACCAAATACTTAGAAACTCTAAAATTGTTGTTCAAGTTGCTGTTAATAATTTAATAATTTGTAACTCTTTCATGAAATGTAAATTTTTATGCAAAATTTTCACTATCCTTCAATTTTAGACCCCCACTGTAAGTCACAAATCTTATGAGCTGTAAAATCGGACCTAATACACAATTATTAAAAAAAAAAAAAATCCAATAACATCCCTAAATTATTCATATTAGATTATTATGCATAGGTAAGCATATTTAAAAATATATATATATAAAAACATTAACATATTAAAATGTTTGAGCATTTCTACATAAAACATTATAAATAGCAGTCAACTTTATTCATTAAATATTTGCGGTGACAATGCTTTTGATTAAAAATAAATAAATAAATAAATAAATAAAGTATATTAGTCTCAGGTAGAATTTTTCTGCCACAGTAAAATATTTGTCATATTTGTATCTACTGTATGTTTGGAGACAATCTCTGGCAATTCATTCATTATATGTTTGTTTTTTCCCCCTGAGAAGTGTTAATGTTACCCTATTTTCTGACAAACATTGTCCTGTAACATTGACACTTTTGTTGAACAACTAATGTTTTGTGGGGAAAAAATGCATATGTATATTCAAAATCATTATATAATTTAGGGTGCATTTCACAAATAAAAAAGTACTCTTTCTCAATAGAACAAATAGTGGTTTAAGTTAGTAAATTCCTTCAGTATAACATATCTGCTATTCGCAAAGCTTTAACAATTAATAAATCATTAACAATTTTTTTCTCTGTGTAACTATGTAGTAAAACAGTTGACGATTTCCTTATTTTGACCCATATTTCAGTGGTAGGATTAACCTAAATAAGAAGACTAACCTCTTCTCATTTTCCTGAACAGTTTAACATTCATAAATAATCTGTAAATCATAACTGTGAATGTAACATAATTGAGCTATTATAGATATTTTTTGTGAGAGAACACTTATCACCTTGCGTTTAAAACAGATGTGACAGACGAATGAGATCATTTTATGTTTGTCACATGGCATTGAAACAAATAATTTGTTACTTGTTCTGTGGACATTAATAAACTTCTAAATTTTAATGATTTTAAATCAATGTTAAAATATTATTTGTTAGTATTGAGATTTTTTAAATGAATGAAAAATATCTGCTGTTACCTACAAAACAGGACATGGGAAAAATGGTCAATTTGCCAAGGTAGGTAATACTTAAAATGTAATATTTGAGGGAAAATAAATAAATTTGATTTATTATATGCACTTACCATTTATAGTGTCTTGTCACTAAACAAACATCTGTTTGTCTGGACTTTGAGAGTCACAAATACTCAGATTCAAATTCCTTATATATATATATATATATATATATATATATATATATATATATATATATACACACACACACAGACACACACACGCCAAATCCTTATATCCTTATTACCTACAGCACGTTCTGTACATGAATCAATCCATGTACATACAGATCCACTCCCACATTTGCTATGTTTGTTATTTATTGTAAATATTCCATATTTTCAGTTAGATGCTAAGTGTCTTACACAATGACAATATTGAATCTAATTCCATTTAGAATAGGACACCAACAGACATAAAATTACCCCAAATTATAGAGTGACTCTTGTGTTTGTGTATCTGTGAGTGAGAGAGAGAGAGAGAGAGACGGTGTGCAAGTGTGTATTTATACATTGCATCCTGAAAATTCGAATATGACGAAGGTTTTCATCATCAGAATATGAAGTTTATCATTTTCAAAATAAAAGTTTGATTTTCTTTCGTAAATTAAAGTGAAACTCATATTCTAGATTCACTTTTGTATTCTATAAACTTTTTATAAAAATTTTGATTATTACAGCTTACAGCTCATAATAATAAAAAGCATCTCAAAATATTCTGATATTTTATTTTTAATTTAAGCAAATTACTATTCTTACAGTGTAAATACTGTGTATTCCTCTGTCTAGTTCATTATATGCATGAGGAAGACTGCCGATGTAACAGTTGTCTAGTGGAAGGTCATTGCTGAAAGGACTGGCTGTTCACAGAGTGCACAGAGAAGCACACTCATGGAAAGATGACTGGAAGGGAAAAGTGTGGTAGGAAAAGGTGCACAAGCTCAGATGACTACAACCTTAAGAAGATCGTCAAGCAAAGCTGATTCAAAAACTTTTTGATCGCCTCGCAAGAAGCAGAGTGAGGCTGGAGTCAATGCATCAGGAGCCACCACACACAGAAGTGTTCAGGAAAAAGGCAACAACAACTGCATTCCTAGTATCAAGCCCCTGAACCAGAGACAATGTCAGAAGCATCTTACCTGGGCAAAGGATAAAAGAACTGGATTTTTGCTAAGTGGTCGAAAGTCCTCTTTTCAGATGAAAGTAAATGTTGCATTTAATTTGGAAATCATGGTCCCCGAGTGCGGAGGAAGTATTAAAAAAAAAATTCTACTAGTGATGGCGCTCTTTCAATTTTTGTACATTATTGTACTGTAAATACCTTTTTCTATAAATAGTAAATAGGGAGCGTGTTTCCATGACATAATATGCCACCACAAAAAAAATCAATTCCCTGTTTACGGAGAGGAAAAAAAAAATTAGGTATCAGAAATATACATCACTCATTCAAGTTAGCTGGCTAGACTATTGCAAACAATACCCAAATGTCCTGTTTCCCACTTTGATGTAAATCTGAAAATATAAATAATGAAAAATCCTTCTGAATGAAAATCTGATTGGTGAATTATCGCTTAAGATGAACCCTGAAAGGAAAAGTGATGAGTGGTGTCAGGGTAGCAAGGAGATATTTTATCATCAGCTAGTTGGCTAAAGAGACCACATTAGTAGTTTATGAAAGACCAAGAAAAATTCACCTTGCTTTAGATTTAATTGATTTATTCTTTGAAGCCTCTGGTTTATGTTTGAATATAAACAAATGCAAGCCAATGCCTTTTAAAAATTGTTACCATTTTTTTCCTTCCATTAGCGATAAGGCCGAAAAAAAATCAGAGCTTCAAAGAGATTTATCACAATTATACACTCTAAAAATGAAGGTCTCTGCAAACTTACATATGCAGCACTTTCTTTATATGTTATATATCAGAATGTTATTGGATTTTGTATGGGAAGAAACACTGCATCAGAAAATGTGTATTAATAAATACAGGGGAATGTTGTGGTCAATATTTTTTTTGACCGTACAACCATAAATTTTTATTTATTTATTTTTTTAAAAAGGAAAAAAAAAAGTGGATTTTTTTCCTACATGAGCCTAACTCTATTTGGAATGCTATCCCACAGTCTGAATTTCTGCATGTTTGCAACGATGACATCAAAATCCCCATAAAACTTTCTGACTTCCATAAACAATATGTTAGTACCCTGGTCTCTCATCTTTAAACACAATTTCCTACCAACACATAAGCTTTATGTGGAATAATAGGAACATACTTACACAAACAAATGTCTTTTTTTGGGCAAATTGGTTTAACAATAATATTATCTTAGTTGGTCAAATGCTTAAACCAAATGCCCAATTGTACAATTACACAGAATTTCTTTCCGCTTATTCCATTCCTGTATCTGCAAAGGAATGTTCCACTGTGTCTGATGCCATTCCCTCAGGTGTGATTATACTATTGAGAATGTTTTTTTTCTTAGCTCCTTTGGTTTCACGTATTTGTCCGACTCAATTTTTGTCAGTTGTCACAACAATAAAAGAATCAGATCCGTTTTTGAACAACTCTGTGTGCACTTTGTCTGGGACTCACCTTATAAGATGAGAGAAATTTAATTTAATAATATGATCCTCTCTAACACCATTTCATTGAGATTTCAAAAGTTTATTGACACTAGTTGTTCTTTTTGTACCTCTACTCCTGAGACCTGAGATATTCTTGTTTTTATTCCAAGTGTGTTTGTTTAAAAGAGTTTTGGTACTATCTAGAGTTTTGGCACTCTTAAATATACACATTTTGGATTTGTTTGACTACAAGTAAGAGAATGATGATGAATGTTTAATAATTGCATAATTATTCATTATTAATTTATACAGGGTAGCAAGTTTCTAAAAAATCCAGAATCTGGTATAATATTACATTTGTGTGCATCATGTGATATAAACTAGATTTTACTTATGGTGCTCCCTGGATGTTTGGGTATTTTATTTAATATATGTTTAGTTATTGATTTGTTGTGCTAGGTTGCTTTGCTTAAAATAATAACAACACGCTCACAGAGGGGCACAAAATTTGTATTCATACTTCACCAGGTATCTATGCCGTTTTCCAAATGTGAAATGAATTATGGCAGCAATTTGTATAATGTGTTTCCTCTAAAAATTTCACCCTCGTGGATATGATCATGTGAAAGAGCCAAAGAAAATGGTGGAGGCTCGCTTTACTTTTGCGCAACGCAAGATCATCAGGAAGTGGTACTACAAATTTGTACACTGGCTGCACTATGGGAAGAAATTGAAGTATCAGGTAAAAGCAATCCCTGTGGATGATCTAGTTAATGTTGTTCATCAGTGTTGGGTAAGTTACTGAAAAAAAGTAATCTACTACAAATTACTACTTTAAAATTGTAATTTGATTACATTACTGATTATTACATGTAATAAATAATCAGATTACTAATTACATTATTTTGAAAACATCTGTCATGCCGTCTGCCTGTGATGAGCGTGTGCCTCAACCTGCGTGCGCCTCAACCTGCGTGCGCCTCAACCTGTCGCTCCTCGCTCTGTCCGTAGGCTCCCTGCGTAGGCGTCCCCTCCTTCTGTAGGTGCGCAAAGGGGCGAGGGCACCAGGTCGATAATTGATGTTAATGCATCTCGGGCTTTTTCCTCTTCCTCCCTCCTTTAACCTTTCTCTTTTCCCGTTTTTTTCAAAATAAAATTGCCCCTTTTCCCGTAAAACCACACCTAGTGTCTGTGGCGCTCATTAACTTGATGCTGCCGCACAAAACGTGATTTTTAAATGCATGTTGATTAATTTTTAAACATCACATTTGTAACGCTAGTAATGTTGTTATTGACATTGGTAACTGCAATCAAATTACATGCATTTAAATTTAATGCATTACATTACTGCGTTATCAGGAAAAATAATTAGATTACAGTAGCGTTACACCCAACTCAGTTGTTTACACAGTAGTGCACCGAAATCAAAAGTGTCTAGATGCTAATGGTGACCACTTTAAATACCTAATGTAATTGCAGTTCATAAATAAATTACGGTTACCCTTTAATGTTTATACGAGTTTTGTAATTCTTTATGTATATATTTTTCAAGATGAAGTATGTATACATTTCTGGCCCCTCTGTATGTACTGTATGTGTGTATCTATGCATGTATGTATGTATGTATGTATGTATGCATATATCATTTGGGGTGGCATGTCATCTGCTGGTGTTAGTCCACTGTACTTCCACTCTGCACTGTCTACCAGGAGATTTTAGAGCGCTTCATTCTTCTGGGTGTTGACAAGCTTTTTGGAAATTTCCTTTTCCAGCAGGACTTAGCACCTGGCATTAGTGCCAAAACTACCAAAAAATGGTTTGCTAACCATCAGCTCAGGCATTAGATGGGCATTTGTCAAGAGGAAGATGAGAAACACCGAACTCAACAATACAGATCACCCGGAGGCTGATCACCACCACGCCATGCCACATTGATGCAGTAATCTTATTGCGTCTTATTGCGTTAAGTTCATCAAAAAAAAAAAAAAAAGTCTACAAATATATTTATGTAATAAACCTAGAATGAGTTAAAAAAAACTTTTAATTAAATTACAAAAAAAGAAAAATTCCACAATATAAATGTTTTTGGATGTACAGGGTGGGCCATTTATATGGATACACCTTAATAAAATGGGAATGGTTGGTGATATTAACGTCCTGTTTGTAGCACATTAGTATATGTGAGGAGGCAAATTTTTCAAGATGGGTGGTGACCATGGTGGCCATTTTGAAGTCGGCCATCTTGGATCCAACTTTAGTTTTTTCAATAGGAAGAGGGTCATGTGACACATCAAACTTATTGGGAATTTCACAAGAAAAACAATGGTGTGCTTGGTTTTAACGTAACTTTATTCTTTCATGAGTTATTTACAAGTTTCTAACCACTTATAAAATGTGTTCAATGTGCTGCCCATTGTGATGGATTGTCAATGCAACCCTCTTCTCCCACTCTTCACACACTGATAGCAACACCGCAGGAGAAATGCCAGCACAGGCTTCCAGTATCCACAGTTTCAAAAAGATTCCAAAGATAAAAGTCTAAGGGGGTCAGATCGGGAGACCTTGGGGGCCATTCAACTGGCCCACGACGACCAATCCACTTTTCAGGAAACTGTTCATCTAGGAATGCTCGGACCTGACACCCATAATGTGGTGGTGCACCATCTTGCTGGAAAAACTCAGGGAACGTGCCAGCTTCAGTGCATAAAGAGGGAAACACATCATCATATAGAATTTCAAATATCCAGTGGCCTTGAGGTTTCCATTGATGAAGAATGGCCCCACTATCTTTGTACCCCATATACCGCACCATACCATCACGTTTTTTGTTCCAACAGTCTTGGAGGTATCTATCTATGTGGGTTAGTGCCAGACCAGTTGAACGGCCCCCAAGGTCTCCCGATCTGACCCCCTTAGACTTTTATCTTTGGGGTCATCTGAAGGCAATTGTCTATGGTGTGAAGATACGAGATGTGCAGCACCTGAAACTACGGATACTGGAAGCCTGTGCTGGCATTTCTCCTGCGGTGTTGCTATCAGTGTGTGAAGAGTGGGAGAAGAGGGTTGCATTGACAATCCATCACAATGGGCAGGACATTGAACACATTTTATAAGTGGTCTGAAACTTGTAAATAACTCATGAAAGAATTAAGTTACATTAAAACCAAGCACACCATTGTTTTTCTTGTGAAATTCCCAATAAGTTTGATGTGTCACATGACCCATCTTGAAAAGTTTGCCCCCTCACATATACTAATGTGCCAAAAACAGGATGTTAATATCACCAACCATTCCCATTTTATTAAGGTGTATCCATATAAATGGCCCACCCTGTACTATATATATATATATATATATATATATATATATATATATATATATATAATATATACATACATACACACACACACACACACACACACACATACACACATACATACACACATACATACACACACACACACTGTATATCTGTGCACTGACCACAGTAGTCTTAGTTATTAAGAGATAAATGTGTACTACTAAGCCTAACCAGGACTGTATACCTAGCTATATACTTTCATTAGTTATCAGAGCCCGCTTCTGTGATATGTGCTAGAAATATCCATTGTGCTTTTTGTGCTTATAATTTGACGATGAGGGTGGTTTTGGATGAGGCTGGGTTTCCGAGAAGGATATCACTTCATATCAAGTTCACTTAATGTCAAAGGTGAAAGGGGGTCTTTGGTAAGTTAAAACCACTGATCTAGAGGAAGTGAGTTTAATAATTATTAAAGACATATTATTATCATTATTAATAATAATAATAATAACAATAAGAATGGATATAAAAATAAAATTTTCACAAATACCATTTCTTACATTTAACTTGACTTCTTTTTTTAAAAGAAAATTGCATTTTACTGCCCCCAAATGAAGTCACATTATGGTTTAACCCTGCTCATTCACAAAGAGTGTGAAAAACAATGAGTTTAAAGTGCTTACTTCCATGTCCACTCCTTCAAAGTGATGAGTGTCTCTAAGAAAGAATACTGCAGCGTCTGGAGGGGCTTTCTCCACAGCACCAGAGAGAGGCGCTCTTCTCGTTCTTGCTGCCTTCTTTCTCTGAATGATACATCTGAAGACCAAGATCACACGTCATTCATGATTCATTTTAAACTGACAACTAGGATCAAATCTGCAACCACACAGAGCAGAGTTTCCCCACCAGGGGTTTGTGGTGGACTTGTGGGTGTGTGTGGGAGGGGTTGTTAGACTGTAATGGAAATGTCGACAAGTTTTAATTATATATACATTTTTACAAATATAATTTTTTTTTAATTAAAACCATTCACACTGTAGCAGCTGATTCTGACCTATGTAAAAAAAATATTGATCAAACCACTTATGACAGCAATTCTTAACAAGTAAGAGTTAAACATAAAATTACAACGTTAGTTAGACAAGTCTTTCTATGTGGCTAAAGGCGTCTTTGGTTTTTTTTTATTTAGAACTTTTTAAAATAACTCAAACTGGACAGACATGTTGTCAGAAAAGTGAAGGGGAGGAAGGCTTTGTAAGCACAGCGTGAATTATTGAAATGTTGCATTTGCATGCACTGACAAGGCGGCAAAGGCAAGCACTCTCTCAAGTGTATGGGTGTATTTTAGTTTAAATTGTAGCTATTTTAGATATACCATCCTGTAGCTTTCCCATTTAAGTATACTTTAAAAAATATATATTTTAAAGCCATTTGAAAGGAAATCTTTTTGAAGAAGCAAATGCTTAATTAAATCTTAGCTTTGTGTTTGAGGCAAATCATTAAAGGTTAAGGGGTAGGGCTGAGAAAGAAAGGTTGGGAACTGAGGATTTAGAAGAACACTGCCATGTAGACAAAGACTCAGGTGTAGGTGGTGCAAGTGCAGTGTGTAGAAAGAAGATGTCACTAGAGATGAAGAAAAAAAATTTATTCAATTATGAATCGTGATTACTTTGTGTGCCGATTCAAGTATTGCCACATTGACTCTAAAATCAATTGTTTAAAAACAAGTTTTACATTTATAAATAGAGATGAACCGCTTGAATGGCCAGTGAACAGAATCGGTTGGTTTTCAGTTGGATTGGCCATGACCGGATATAACCGATTCTGTTCTGAGCACAGAAGCTTCAGTGTGGCACAGCAGAAACGTTTATGGCGCTATATTATCAACACAAAATCATGTGCGTTTAAAGCTTCTGATCTGCCTTTTTCTCCAAACTCTTTGAGTGAATTAGTCTCAAACCCACTTGTTCCACATGCTTACACCGGTCACAAAACACTGCAAGCCCAAATTAGTCAAAAATTGTGTACATTAGAAGATCCGGGTGCCCATGTTACAATGCACTTAACCACTCAACCTGTGCACTGTCTGTCCAGTTGAGTTTTACGACTTTGGAGGCATTTGAACTGGTAAAACGTCAATGTTTCTTTATAATCCTACAGGTGGCGCCTGATTTTCATCCATGTGGTAGGAGTGAACTATTTCCTAAGTTTGTTTAGAAATAATAATTATGGTAGATGACAAAGATACATGCTGCTCAGTAACAATGTAGAATTAAATGTTAAGTTCTAGTATTTGAAGTTAGTCTGTATTGTTTAAATGCTACATTTTACTTTTAAGTGGAAAATGAATGTTAAAAGTAGGGATGCACCGATACCACTTTTTTTGGAAAACGAGTACGAGTACTTGCATTTCAGTACTCGCCGATACCAATACCAAGTACTTAATAAACACTTGATTTTTAACAATTTCGCTGAGCACAATTTGCAGTCCGCCTTTGTTTTGTCATCTTCATTTACTTACATGAAATAATTCGCCTCGCCTTCTCCCCGCTCTGAGCTGCATCCGGGGTCTGGGGGCGGGCACTCGGCGCTTGTGATTACCCCTTACACGCTGCTCAAACATAAACATTTCTCAGACCGTGTAATCGGTCCCTGGTATCGGGGGACTTTTAACGAGTATGAGTACTTTAGAAAATGTGGTATCGAGGCCGATACCAGATACCGGTATCGGTGCATCCCTAGTTAAAAGGAACCGGGTACATTGAATTACTCATAAATTTTTTTTTAAAGGTTTAAAATTGTAACAAAATCAGAGGAACATGTTAAATCGGTATTGTGATAATATCGTATCGAGTGGTGACTGGTGATTCACACACACACACACACAATCTGCTTAAAATAACAGACAGGACAGCAAATCAGTATTTACATGTAAGTTAAGTTAAGTTAAGGTAAGTTAGCCTTTATTGGTCACACATACATTACTGCACAGTGAACTTCTTTATTCTTCGCATATCCCAGCTTCTTGTGTAGGCCGGGGTCAGAGCGCAGGGTCAGCCATTTTTACGGCGCCCCTGGAGCAGACAGGGTTAAAGGCCTTGCTCAAGGGCCCAACAGCAGCAACCTGGCGGAGCTGGGGCTCGAACCACCGATCTTCCAATTCGTAACTCAGAGCCTTAACACACTGAGCCACCACTGCCCCTTATTTTTATTTTATTTATTTTTTTTAAGTTAAATACAACAGATACAACAGATATATACGCCCTGGCTGTTTATCTAATCACAATGATGGTATCTACAGTCGACCCTTGACCGGTAAGACTGGAATTTTCAGCGTGGCAGGGTTGGACGAAGACATGAGGATCCTACTTTGGAAAGATACTGACCTTTAAAATTACCATTGCGGCTGTCTTTGAGTCCAAGTCGCCTCTGTGGAAACTCAGAATCTGCTGCATTTTCAGCCATGGCTTCACACTCCTGAGGAGAATTGAAACAACATGACATTTTTTCTTCTCACTTGTACACATATATACACTGATCTCCTAAAACATAACCAACCCTGTTTGAGATCAGCAGAGGATTTAACAGGATCTCAAGTTACCACATCACAGCAGAGCAGGCCAAAGTGCACTCCCACACTGCACCATATACACTTAATGACGTGAAGACATGGGAGTTAATGATAATCCAGGTAACTGAAGCGCAGTGACTGCTCATCTGGGCCATTTCCTAACTCGGAACACTGAACTGTATATTATGGTTGTTAACTTCAGTACTAATGAGTGCGTTTGCTAGTGGAGTGTGTAGAACCCTGGAGCGACTGACTTCCACACTGTCACAGCAGTACTGTGCACGCGCTCTGGGATGCTCGGATTAGCATGCTAGCTAACCGGCTTCTCGTGTTAAGCCTTCCGGCTAGGTACCACATTACGGTTACAGTTTTAATATTATTTAATAACACGAAGAAACACATTACAAAACCACAGAGATCACGTGTCGGTATTAAAGCGACCCATGTGACACGAGTTACGACACAGCTACCTAGCATGCTAGCGCTCCACGGTAACGCAATTTATGTATTGACTTGAACTTATTTAAATGACTAAAACAAAATGAGTTTATCTTTCTCTAATTTGAGGACAGACTCAATCCGACAGGCTCAACGGACTAAGCAGAATGATTGTTTTTTTTTATTATTATTTTTCACAGCTATCATACCTTCTCGTCCAGGATCTTGATTCCTCCTGCCAGTGTGGATGAAAAGACAAACACCGGTAGCCCACTTCCCGGAAATGACCCAAGACTGTTTTCTTTTACAAAATAAAAGTATTTTGGATGCATAAAATAATTCGTATCCACCTTATTAGTACATTTTGGTTTTAGCAGACATATAAATTTCAGGTAAATATTCTGTTCCCTATTCCTTGGTGCTTGATTTTCTTTTCCCATGTAATTATTTTTTTCCTGAGAGTTAAACCTTAACTGTAGGTTGTGCAGTGGTCAACAGTTAATGGTCACTTAAAGGTCAGGGGTTCAAGCTCGAACAAAGCTGTCGCTGTGGGACCCTCTCGTCTCCAGTGGAACTATCTGGGATATGAAAATAATTTTAATAAAATAAAACTCTGTGACTATCTACGCACCCATCCATCTAGGAACCTCTGTAATCCTTCTAGGGACCATGGTGCCAATGGTAATTAGCATTGTATTTATTCCCATCTTACAACCATGTTAGGACCTCCGGTCAACATTCACAGTAGGTGCACTTTGGGAATGACAATTAGCCTGCATGTTTTTTGCATGTTCAAGCACACAGACCACATGATGGGGAAAGCCACTCTGGCACCAATATTAGAATATCCCTAAATAAACAGATAATTTAAAAATAATAATAAATGGTGGGGGTAGGAGTATAACGCTTAATTTAACATTTTTTCTAAGACAATAAGACCAAATGGAGGAATCAGTGGTTAGATTATTTTTCAACTTTAATATGAGCAAGTTTACAATCAAAGCCACCAAAATAACGTTCACAATCCTGTAAATTTATTATCTGCTCGTTCCGAGTACAGAGTACTGCGTGCAACAGAATTTACAGGACAAGCGTGGTATCCAGCTCAACACATCCGTTCTTCTGTACACTCCAAACAAAGCTAGAACATCACAACACCAGGCATACACAAACCTCAACTACAGGGGAGATGCATGGTGAGTAAACACACACAGAGGTCAGAAGAATAATCTTTTATCCCTTGCTCATTTTTATGGAAATCACACAAGAGCACTGTATAGAAGAACACAACAGGAGTTCTGCCTGTTACACACGGAGTGAATGAAAGGAGGCCAATGCTGACACACTCGATGAATACGGCTTCATGTTAAGGGATTAAAATTGCTTTCTATAATCATATGTCTGTATGCACATAAAATTCCATACAGCTACATACCTTTGTAGAATATCTGATTATTACTTAGTGTTGCTAAATGGATGCATATGCTTAAATTTTTTTTTTTACTTTTTTCCAGAATATACAATAATGAAGTGCATTATACAGACAGTTTAAGCGTTCACATACAGCACATCAAAATTAGGAGATTCTACATTAGTTCTTTTTTTCCCCTCTCATGATAGAGTGCAAATCAGATGCTTCACAACATGTGTTAATAAGGTTAATTGCTGTTGTCAAAATTTCACTTACATACGTCACCAATTTCCCCCACTTAAAAAAAAAAAAAAAAGAAGGAAAAAAAATCAATATAAGGACACAAAATCTGTTATATAAGTAGGCTTGAATATGGAATGTAACATAAAAGGAATTACTTTTTTGAATAACTCAAATAAAAAGGAAGTCCTTCAATGCATTTTATAGAGAATCATTTAAAATGCACAAGTCTGATTTTCGCAACACTTCTGTGAATAAAGCACAATGAGCAGGGGGAGGAACTGAAGGAGAGACGGACGATGAAAAACGCAGGTGCTGGGGTGGCTCTACATGCCGTAGCCGAAGCCAGGCTGTGCTGGCTGAGCGTAGCCAGCGGGGGCACCGTAGCCATAGCCGTAAGGCTGTTGAGGAGGAACGGCTACACTTGGGCCTGCAGTGAGCATCAGCTGGGGTGTGCCTGCAATGCAAGATTAACAAAAGAGAATGTCAGCAAAAATTCTAAATGTTTTGTAGTTCTTGTATTTTAATTAAAAGGGAACACCTTCCTGCTCCTGGTATGAGCTGGTCCCTTTTTCCTACCACACTTGACTGATTTATTTGAATTTTAAAACAATTATTAGGGTTGGAAATGACAACACATTTTTCTTAACAGGTAGTAAGTAGCAGGTAATTGATTAATTAGGACTAGGGCTGCAACAACTAATCGATAAAATCGATATTTGTCGATAATGAAATTCGTTGTCAACGAATGCCGTTATCGATTAGTTGGACTGCTCACGTTATTGAGGAGCGCGACCACAAGATGCACAAATACACAAAGATACACAGCCGCTCGCGCAATGGAGGTTACAGAAGCGTATGCGGGAAAAAGCGCGCGACTATGGCGTTATGTTCCTGCCACAATTCTGAGCGCGCGGTTTGACATTTTGAGAGCAGACAAAGCACTCTATGCGCGTGCAGTGTCTCCACTGCGTGCTCAACAGCTCGATTCTGCGCATGCAATGTCTCCCCTGCTCGCTCAACATGTTCTCCGCGCACGCGCGACTTCTCGATTCTGTGCGCGCTCAATTCTGACTGTACACTCGCTCAACTTTGTCCAGTGTTACAAAACTGCCACAAAACCAGCCAATCACAGACTTCCACACACTACTTCTGATTGGCTGTTCCTTCTCTATCAGCTGGCAATATCTGCAATTATTGTTAAAATGCTGTACTTTGCATACTCAAATGCTGTTATTTATTTATTTTTAGAAAGAGATAAGTCAGCATAAGTGAGTTCATTCAAAAAGAAATCCCCCATGCACTCCACAACAAGCAGCCACTAACAGATGCCATCCAATATAATTAGAGTACAACAATTGTTTTGCTTATTTATATTGTGGATATTTAGAGGAGTTTTACTGCTCAAAACTTTAATTTAAGGTTTAAAATGTCTAAATTAAAGATCATTAAACTCTATATGTGGCTTTTGCGTTTTTTAAAGTTTAGTTTTATACATAACTAAAACCCTGATTTATGGTTTTATATAGTTATAAGCAAAGCACCAAATTAAAGAAGCGTTTAGTTTTTCAGATTAATCGAAAAAATAACCGCCCAACTAATCAATTATCAAAATAATCGTTAGTTGCAGCCCTAATTAGGACACATTCATTAATTGTTTATTATTTAAAATGAGTAAAATCATGCACACAGCATTGGCCATCGCGGTCTCTCAAAACACACGTCTGCGAACAGTCCTGCCCCTTCAAACGGTGGACTGCTCATCAATATAGGGCAATTCATGCTTTTTATCGGGAGATCTTTGTCGCAAACCTGATCTGTGTTGTTCCAAAGGTCTCTTATAAAATGGCGAAAGGGAACCTGGATTGTATGCTGCCTGACTCAATCCGGTATTTATGAGTTATTGGCTAAGATGCAAGGAGCCTGGCTTGTAATGCAGCTAAGCCAATGTTACATTACAGCTGAGCTGTTGACGTTACAACTACATGGAAAGCAAATTTTATCAGTGAATACATTTAATCTGTAAAATTCTTATTTAATTGATCATCTGTTCATAAAAAAAAAACAGTATCAATGCGTTGCAACAAACTACTGCCACAAATTATATCTAAATTAATTAATTTAAAAAAGGCTGTTCAGATAAATCCACCTTGCAAGTGAAAACTCAAATGTGCCGATCGGTTATACACATACAGTACACTTACCTGTATCCCAAGTTAACTGGCCTTAAAACAAGGTGGCTAAATTCATTTGTAAATCAAAAATATGACGAGCAACCCAGGTGTATTATTTAACGCTGTGGGGAAAATATAGTGTATAGGATTGATCACCTCCTTAAGGTCTCAGGTGATGAAGCATTATAATTGCATGCTCATAAAAAAAAAAAGTTCAGGTTACACTTCGCCTATGTAATGTAACCAATCCTGTTCTTCAAGTCTTGTTGACATTTTCAAAAATGTTTCAGCGCAAGATGACTGCGTCATATTGATAGAGCTCTTAAACGTATTTTGGTCTCAGTTTTCACTGCTTTCAACATTGTGCAAAGACTAACGTTCAAGAAAAATGAAAATTTATTGTAAAAATGGTTCCTATGAACAACAATACCACATCCTCATGTTGCGTGCAGTGCAGCAGGTAGTGAAAGTCATGGGGGGAAAAAGGGAGCGGGTATGGTACAATAGACCACAGCGTCACTTCCTGAACAATGCTTTGCATCAAGAAAGCAAATGTAATTAAAATATAAATGGTAGAATTTTAACAGAGTACAGTTCATTTCTTTTGTCTTCTTTTCTCTGAAGACTTGACTTGGCTGCAGTTGCTTGATAGGACTGGAATTTCCTACAAGTCTACCTGAGCCTCCAATAACTAATTGGATTCCATATTAACATCAACTGTTATAATAAACTGCCAGCCACCTAGCACAGTATGAATGCAGGTCAACTCCTGCTTTCTGTTTCACCCAAATGAGGATGGGCTCCCTGTTGAGTCCGGTTCCTCTCAAGGTTTCTTCCAATTGCCATCTCAGGGAGTTTTTCCCTTGCTACTATCGCGCTCGGCTTGATCAGGGACTATCTGACCATTTTGATTCATACATATTTACATTTCTTACAAAATTAAATAATTCTTTTAATTGTGTAAAGCTGCTTTGCGACAATGACAATTGTTAAAAGCGCTATACAAATAAAAAAAAATATTTTGGTAGGAGTGAGGTAATTGTTGAGTGTGTATTGTTTTAAAACTTGTGGTTGTATTCAAAATGTGAATTCACAAAAATACAAGTGATGCAAGAGTTAAAATGTGTATAGATAGATATCTCGTACCATAAACAATAGGTTGTGCCTCCGTGGCTTGCTCTTCCTCTTTCCTCAAAGATTCGGATGCATCCAGCTTATCAACCTAAACGAGAGACAAAAAGAAAAGAAAAGATAACTAAGAAACAGGCTGCCACCCGGTGGCAAGAACATGAAACAACTGTCTGGCCTTCCTTGTCAACAAAGAAAATGACTGATGGATGGGACCATTCATGGCAAACGCTTAAAGCCAAGCTGCAAATGCTTTTAAAGCAGAGTGCAGGAGCGCACACACACCAAGCTCTTTCCACAACAGTCCAGAACTGCTGGTGAGCATGGATACTATAGAAAAATCACCTCATTTGTTTGTCAACACCATGACATGAAATGGCGTATATTGTTAACGCTTACCAAGTGCAAAACTATACATCCGACTTTGACTCAGTCGAGTTTGATGGTCCCCCCCAATCAGCCACTGAGCAATTAATTTTAATAAAACTGTCCATATGTAGAAAACAGAACCCTGTCACCTAAACAGAGCTTAAGTGGCTGAAAGTAAATTTATCCAAGTAAACTGGATATTAAAATACATTTAGTGTATATGAACAGGGGCTCCAAAGACAGTCCTGTAATTATCAACAGTTAAAGTTTCATTAGGTGAAAAAAGGAAACTTACGACTCTTAAATAAATAAATAATAAATGAATGGTAATATTGTCTGCCTGTGACAAAAATAATTAGTTCCATAGGAAACCCTTGATAGGATAGGACCTGGATAGTTCAACTACAGCACAACAACCAAGGGTCGCCGCTGCTTAGGATGAGTGCATGCTTCATGATGGGTTCAGTTCTCTACATACAACTGGAGTGGATACTATGTTCGATGGGAATGTTGTTGAGCAGGCTTGAGAAAGATGAGCAAAGTCAAAAAGTTTTCACTGAAGAAGGGGGGAAAAACATGCCAGAGGAGTAGCTGTTATTTGTTTAGTTACAAAGTTGTGCATGAAAGAGAGGCAGAGTAGAAGAGTGAAGGAGGAGTGACAGGGTGAGATGGATTCATACAGCCATTCACGGCTTCCAAACGCAGGCACAGCCAACAGCCACGTTACCCTAACGTCTCAAAAGATGCTTTCGACAATGTAAAACGCATGCGTGAGATCTCCGCAGCATACACTACTGAAGGACCACACTCTCATAACTGTAGATTTTAGATTTCAGAGCGATCACATTAGCAATTATTATAGAATCCTGAAAATGTGGTCACTCCTTCCAGGGTTTCCTCACACCTAAATCACCTGCATTGCAGTCTATACCCGGATCAGTGGAGGAAATTTAAGCACAGCCGATTTAACAGGGAATTAGCTTTTACTACTCTTTATGGAAACCAATACACCACAGACATAAAGGGTGTTCATTTGAGCAGGCTAAATGGCAGCTGCATGAGGAGCCAATAATCGACTGCAGTTCAGTGATGTTAATAAGAGCTCTTCATCTACAGGTCAGAAAGTTGCTCGCTACTGCAGCATCTGCTCGACACATGGTCAGTACTCTATAGGAAACTTGGAGGAAAATCTAGTCAAGGTGTGTTTTAAAAGCAGCAGAGTGATATGGGAGGGGAGGGAGGGGAGAAAACTCATGCAGTTTCCTGAAGTTTCAAGTCCTCCAAAACTACACAGGTTAAAAGGGTATAAGAGGCAGCCTTCACCTTTTCCTTAATTGCATCAACCTGAAAGGGAATTTAAGAGTAGCAGCTTAAGAAAATAAAGCAGACTTAACAGACCAGCATTGAAAATGCAAGGAGAGAACAATTGCAGAAATTAGCAATAGTGTCAGAAATCTACAGCAGGAAAAAGTATTTAAAAAAATAACTGCATTTAATACATAGTTGAACTTTTGCAGGCATTCACAAGTCAGCAAACCTGTTAATTACACAGGCATGTTTACACCAGTAATTTAAAATATTTTATTTAAACAAAAATAATTAACTGCCAATAAAGCTTTTGTATTGACTCATTAAACTGGACAGATTCAGATTTTTATCAAACTTTTATACCACCTGTGATGTAATATGCCTCTGAAAACTTGCAAACCAAAATCCTAAAAACACCACAAAAAAAACCTTTGATTTTCATGGACAAAGTGATGTTGTAATTGAAATGATACAATTAGTAAATTAAACAAATGAAATTATCATGGTGTGTTTTTTTTTTTTTTTAGTATTCTTTACATCTTTAATAACAGAAAAAAAAAACGATTAAGTTTCTTGATCCATGTTTGTCCCCCAGCTTGAATGCATGTGAATCACATGATCAGTGTAATTCCAGACTACACAGACTGCATGTGACACTACAGAGCTTCAGAGTGGCTCACCTTGCTGAGGTACTCCCTCATGACCTGGATGAAGTAGGGCATGGAGAAGTCCATGATGTTGTGCCTCCAGGCCGTTTCCAGCACCACATCGGGCCGCAGGAGGTCGTAGCATGTGAAGAGGCAGGCAGCAAAGCACTCCTTCTTCTCCTCCTGCAAGAACCACTGCAGCAGCTCCTCAGCCAGCTCTGTGTCCTTCGACTCTGATGCATACTGCATGGCATCCTGCAGTGTGCATACACACAAACAGTATGGTATATCGCTAAGTAAGTTCACACTCGGTCACTTTTGGTGTGTCCTGGTGTGGGGCGAATACAATCACTACTGCGTAATCATTCCTCCATCTAGTTTTTTCCCCCCAGAAAATTGAGACTGCAGCACTCTTGCTTTATCCTGTCTCTTGCTTTCGAAGTTCTCAGGGCTGAAGCTAATCTACATTCAAATTCTTTTATGTATTCTTGCAGCTTTCTTTATTTTTGTGAAGGTTGATGTTTCTCAGCTGAAAAGGCATTTGAGAAGAAGGACTGAGCAAATTAATTAGTTCTTGCTAGTAATAAATACCCAGGTCTCAACCACCTTTTGTCTATTAGTATATGATTATGGACATATAACTGCTGTACAATAAAGTGTTACATGACACAATTAACCTTAGCATATCATATAATGACTAAATCATGCCGTCCATATTTCTTGGACCGGCAACTCACCGTACACTGCAGGCACCCTTAATATTTATTGTGCTAAAAATGCTGGGGCGTCTAAACATTGTGTCAGAGGACATCACTTAATTTCCTCACATTTAAAAAGGATCATTTAACCAACAGGTTGTCCCAGGTCTCAAACGCATGTCCCTGAACAATCACACTTTACAACTTGAAAATTTCCTCACACCTGAGCATGGCCACATAAAACAAATAAATGTGCAGTGAAAGTAAACCTTGTAGAGTTTATCCTTCTTGCAGAGTTCCACACTTTGCTTCCAGCGGTTGTTGCCTTTGAAGAGGTAGGCAGCAATTCTCCTGAACTCAATGAGCTCATGCTTCTCCAGGCTCTGGGCCAGAGATATGTTATCGAAGTTGTCATAGGCATCAATGGATGTACGCAAAGCCTGTGTGAAACACAAGACCAACAAAAAAGATTTATCACAAACCCCTATATTAAACAATGACTATTATATAAATGTATAGATAGCAGTAAAATCAAACCAGTCTCCTTGAGTCTTCCTACCTGGTAATCTTCCTCGATTATGAAGAGATTGTTTAGTGCTTCATTGACTGATTTGTTGTTGTGGTTTTGTACTGATCGCAGGTATGGTTTAACCAGAGACAACTGTTTAACCTGGAAGATTCAATAAATAAAAAGGGGGGGGGGGGAAGGGTAGGCATGGAGAATAAGGATAAGTCTAGGCTTTTAATATTAAACAGGACATCAATTTTAAGGTAAGAAAATACCTTTTGGAAGAAGTTAACAGCACGTGTGTGATCAAGCCTTGGGGACAGGACGATGAGCAAATCATTCAGTAACAGGGGCTTGAACTCCAGATAGAACTGAATGGCTTTGTAATACAGTTCCACATTAGCCACCTAAATATAAACCAATAAAATAAGATAAGAGATGCCGTTAAAGACATTTCTTAATTTTAAATGTTTTCCCCACTCTACAAAACAAATCAGGACCAAGTGCAGTACCTTGGTTACAATGTCTTTGAACTGGCTTTCCTTCCAAGCATCTGCAGGGTGGTTCATCATGGTGATGATGGCATTATCGTATTCTTCATACTTGTCATAAAGGAAGACCAGCTCAGCCCACAGATGAGCCTGTTCTGCTGCCCTCAAGACCTAGATTACAGAACATTAACACTGTAAAGCACCACTAGCTAGAGGTATGATGTTATAATTATATAAACATACGAGTATATAAATAAATAGATTTTTTTAATGTACAAATTTACTCTTCTTTGAATAATTCTTTGAATAGACTCTCAAAGAATATTTTTCATCAGTATGTTACCTTGGGAATATTGACTCTGGACCAAAAGAGCTCTAGGTGCTCCCTCATCTTTTGTGGTTTGAACTTAGAATAGAGGATGGCCAGCTCAGTGAACATGCCCATGTGAGCACGCTCCAGCCCTAGAGCTGCCTCCAACATGGTTATCAGTTCCTCAAAATAGCCACGGTCCTGGAAGTGAAATTACATATACCAATTCAATGTTTGAATCAAACATTCAATTCTATAGACATTTAAATGTAAATATTAGTAGCTAGGCTATAAGGAAAGTGGAAGCTTGAACTTGGTCACCTGGTAATAGTTAATGAGCTCCTCAAGTTCATCAGCATGGACAACAATATGCAAGCCACACATCTGTGCCAGACGGAATTCCTTCCCATCTACACAAGCAAAACAGACCTGGGAAGAGATACCTCCTTACTCATTGAACGTGGACAACAATATCTGGGATTATAAAAGCCTTCATTAAACTAAACCTACAAAAGACCCTGGTGAAGAAAATAACCAGTTATTACCCACAAAAGCAGCAATTAGGTGAGAACTGTTTGGTGAGTGTGTGGCGCCCTCACCTCTTTCCAAGTTCGTGTGCTGTTGGCTTTGCGTGCTCCGTCCACAGCAGCCTGGTACTCTCCCAGGTGGACCAGGGTGGAAGCCAGGCGGCCAAAGTTGGACACATTGTTGTAGAGCAGCTTAGCTGCCTCATACATCTTCTCATCATAGCATCGATCACCAACCTAAAGGACAAAAAAAAAAAAATTCAAAAGGAGCACATGGTTAACTAGAGAATTTTACAAGCTTACAGTCTTGAAAGAAGTGTCTAAGCTACAAAAAGCCCCATACTTGCTGGATGTGAGCGTTATTTGGGCCATTGATAAACTCCTCCAGTTCAGCCAAACGATTGGTTTTAGCCAATGCAAAGATCAGCTCAGTCTCTACATATGATTCACGGGCCTTCTTACGCGCCATCTGCAAGAACTTGACCAAATCCTCCCAGTTTCCTGTGGAAATCACAACTCATGAATCACCACAATACATATAAACCATTTAGCCTACAAAAGACTAGCATTTAAGGCTTTTAAGACTGACATTTTACCCCCTTATAACAAATCTCCAACAGCTGCAGCTGTTATGCTACATAAACAAACTACCCACTTTCTTTAACAATAGTGTGATTAATAAAGGGAAGTTTGAATAATTCATAAATGAGATGTTTACATTTCTATAGTGAAACAAGCCTATAATGAACCCATACTAGACTAAAAGTTTAGAGCACTGACCGAATATGATCTTTACTTGATGATTTATAGCATTATTACTTTAATTAATTTTCTATTTTTGAATACATGTTGAACACTATTCTGTTTTCATTATTGAGTCCGTTTTTGATGTTGTTTGGCCGTGCTTACCACTTTGGGCTGCAGCATGTCCTACTTCCATGTATGCTGACGGGTCATCGGCCTTGATGTACGAATCGATGGCTTCCTTTACCAGGCCTTTCTGCAGCTGAGCTTTAGCCAACTGGCTCCACACTGCAGGTTCATTGCAGCGTTCAGCAAATTCATAAGCGCGGTCTAGGTTGCCGATGTGCTCAATCAGAACCTGCCACAGTCAAAACAATATATTCATGTATATGTGTGAGAGTGATTGAGTGTGAGCGAGTGTGTCAGTCGGAAGCCCCAAAGCAGTTTCAAGGCATGTGAGCAAAAGTAGATCTCTGTGACTGACCTGCACTGCAGATGTGTTGACATCAAATTTCCTGAAGATGGCAAAAGCCTCTTCAAAGAGCTCGTTGCTGATGGCAATGTTGGCAATATCAGGGGCATCATAGTTGTCCAGACGGTTGATGTACTCCATTACGCGCGAGCGATCAGCTTTGATGGCAGTCAAAATCAGAAGGTTCTGCAGGTTCCTGAACAGCAACAGAGTAAATGCTGAAACCAACAACAAAGTGAAATCCAGCAGATATGCAAAACATTTCATGGACAATTGCAAACTAACCTGTGCTCGCTGAAAACAGAGTTATCCAAAACGATCTTCTCAAGAAGCTCAATCAGCTCATTAGGCAGATCAGCAGTCATGAAGGCTTTGACTGTAACAGACACCTCTTCTGGGTCCTGGGTCTCAGAGAGTGCAGTCTGCACCACCTATGAGGGAAAAGAGAATTATGAGACAGGGACTTAAATCAGGAGAACCATTTATTTTTATTATTATTTTACAATTCAAATTAGAATTACTGAGAAATCAAAATACATTTCATCAGAGACACTTGTGTACCTGGTCAATCAGTGGCCTTCTGTAGGGATTGCTCTCCAGGAGAACACTGGCCCACAGTTCAGGGTCTTTACGACGCACCAAATATCGAGACAGACTCTTGAAGAGGGAGTTTTCATTGCATACCTGTGAACAGAACAAAACATACATTTTCATTTTAACATACACCAGTGCATAAAATGAGCTTTTTATCATCAACTAAAAGTCAGTACAGGACAGCTAAGCAAGCAGGATCAGTTCCTTACATTAATAAGCTCTTGGTCACACTGTCCTCTCTCATAAGCCACACAAGCCAGATGGGGGTCCCTCTTTTCGCAGTACTTGCCCACCACACGGCTGTCGTAGTAAGGATTCTCTCTGAGGAATCGCTCAGGATTGTTGTTGCTGTCAATGTAGATTTTGGCCAGGGCATTGTGCGTAGCTGGTTCTTCACACCCCTCATGAATACGAGCCTCCAGCCAGGGCAGCAGCAGCTTCAGTCTGGCATGCAAATATGGTATACAAAATCAGAACACATTTCCTGTAAAGGTGAATCTGGACAAAGTGAGAACTGATACAAGAATGACATACCTATTCCGCTTTTCCACCTCAGCCACCAACTCATCGGTGGAAAACTGTCCACGGACAACCAGGATCAGGTTCTTAATGACGTCCTCCGAGCAGTCCACGTCCAACAGCCCACCAATCACTACAGGCAAGCGGCTGGGATTGACCTGACCAAAAATAAATAAATAGTTCGGACTTTAAGCAACAAAATCTAGTTTTTTTTTTTTATGAAAAACTGATGTTGCACAGATGTTTGCTTGAGTTACTGACACTTTGGTGGTCAGAGGTTCTTACCTTCTGCACATAAATCTCAATGTACTTCTGCAAGTTGTTGCGGTACAGATAAAGGACTAGGTCATGGACAAAGTCAAAGCGGTCGCACACGATGATAAGAGGCAGCTGATCAGTCAGTTTAGCTTCCTGAACATGAAAACATTCAATATCAAGATTAAAAAATAGAAAATATTAAATTAAATAAGATAAGTTTAAACACGATAAGTTCTCTTCACACCTTAAGAAAATTCTTCACACGCTCAGCATCATAGCAGTTACTCTCTCTGCAGATTCTCTCCACCTCTTTGATCTGTCCAGTTTTACAGGCTGCCTGAATGTACTTGAAATGGACTTCTGGGTCCTGACTAAAGTTCACAATGGAGCCAAGGAAATAGAACAGACCTGCAAAAAATAAAAAACTTGCAATATAAACACATTAAATATCAATTTTAACTAGAGCTTGATAAAGATGAATAAAAGCTTACCTTCAAAGCTCTTAAAAGACTCAAAGAGCTCAGTGAGGGACTGGGTAGTGAGCTGCTCATGATATTTGGATGCAACCTGGACGCAGATCTGCAGGTTCTGACGTATGTTGGCTGAGAGCATGGCTCTCAGGCACTCCAGGGAGTCCTCCACTGACAGTGAACCAAAGAAGTTCACCAGCCACTGCAGACAAAACATATTCCATTCTTTTACTTATAAACTGTAAGTACCAGAATACAAATGACAATGATAAAAAATAAAAAATTATCGCCCTCTCAGGCAAGGATAAAGTGACCATCAATGACATGAATCAGCCATTATTGACCTTAAGCAGCCATTGCCATCAAGCAGCTTTGGCAATTAGAAAAACATTAAGCTACTCTTTGGTTTAAGCTTTTAAGTTTTACATAGAAAATGCTATCAGATTTTAAAATCAACAAAACTAGTTATTTATATAATTAGTGCCAAACATGTTATAAATGTTCAATTGTTTTGTATGATTTCTACCTACATTATGTCAAGCAAAGTCTGATTTCTATTATAAAATTTTTGACTCTTCTGTCAATGTTTTCAGTCACATACAGCCCAATGTAATAAATTAAACCAAACAAACTACTATTTTGTGCCACAGTAAAGATACATTACACAATGGAAGAGTATATAAAATCTTCAGTGACTACCTCAGGGTTGAGCAGGTGGGTGTGTACCACTGCACGTTTGATGTCATACAGGTCAGTGTAGTGTTCTAGGGCTCTCTGAAGCAGTCCGGCTTTCTCACATAGCTGGGCAACATGTGCTCGGTCATAGTGGGTGAACATCTGATTTCCCAAAATAGCATCAGCCACCTTAAAACACAAAAAAATACCTTTATTCGAACATGATGATCTATACAAACTAAAGGAAAAGCTTTAAACATCATGGCCAATGCAATTAAGAAGGAAAGAGGCGAAGGTGAAAGATGACCTGTGGTGCATGCATCAAGTTCATTTCCAGCAGCCGTGTCTGCAGTGGACCTTCAGTGGGTCGGTTGTTCTTTAGAGCATCCAGCAGGAAGGAAGTGCACTGCTGAATCAGGTTGTACTCCATGAACACATCCACAATCTGAGGAGAAAGAAAAACAACATGCATAAACTCTTACTGCAACCTGGAAAAAATTACAAATGCATGACAATAAAACAAACTATATATAAATAAAAAGGAGACCTGGGTAATGTCAGCCAGTGGTTCCTCATCCTGCACAAGCATCTGGGAGAACTGCAGGCCTTGCTCTGGACTGATGCGCATCACGTTTCGAAGCAGAAAGATCCAGTCTGGAGTGTAACCGACCTGCAGAGGTACAAGTCAAGAAAGTGAATATAAAACACCCTATTATCTACAAGTAATTATTCTTTTTGTTGAAGTGTGTGGGGCATTGTAAATTACTGATCCATCATTATGGATTTACGAAGTATGGAATTAGGAAAGCAAAGCTGCCAAAAGTCAAGCATCATGAAAACAACAGACAAGAGGCATGTATTTAATTTAAATTTATATACTAAAAGAATACATTATTTGAATTATCCATGCAATCAACCCACCTTCTTCGCATACAGTACAATTTTCTGGAACTGGCCAGTCTCAGCAAAACACTGAATGACTTTATTAGGAACATTTGCCCTCAGATAGACACTGAGAGCGAGAGTTGGGTCCACAGATTTCACCAAATCACCCAGTTCTTCAGAGCACTCCAGCTGAAACAAACAAAAACATAACCACCGTCATTCACATATTCTGAATTAATTAGTGTTACTGATCAGTATTACTGTCATTTTTTACTGCAAAGACAAATTTCAAGAAGATCTTTAAACCTCTCACCTTATCTTCCTTCAGCCACTTCTCCAGCAGCTGCTTGCGGCCCTGCTGCAGTACAGGCCTACACAGCTCCAGGGATTCAAACTTGTTCAGCTGGCCCTGATCCAGCAGGATGCCAAAGTACTGAAGCAGAGGAGAGGTTTGGCCTGGTTGGGCAGGAACACTCTGGAAACGCCGAATGGTGTCTGGGGTGCGCAAAATACCCTGAGAAGCAACAAAATCAATGTAAAAAAAAATAAATAATCCAGTTATATATACATATATATATACAAAAGGATTGATACAAACAGTGCAAAGCCATCAAGTGATACCTTTGGTGCATTGGCAGCAACTTTGGCGGCCTCGGAGTAGTTGCCACCTGCAAACAAATTGTTGAACTTGCGTGCAAAGAGCTCCTCTGCACCAGCCAAGTTGTTGCGTACGGCCATGCGCAGTGCCAGATCAGGGTTCTGCAGGACATTGGTGATGTAGGGGATGATGTTCTCTTCCTCCACACACACTGACAGAACCTAAAGAAGAACACAATGTATAACCTAAAGGACACAGTAGTACTCATTGAGCTGCTACAGAAAGCAGTGGGGAGGATGGCGACCTACATGCACATATGAATGAAGGAAGATTTAGGGCACCTTTACTTCAGGTAAGCTGCATGCTGTCTGTTTACTTAAAATGAATCCTATTTTGTCTCCTTTCCCAGAATAAAAAACAGTTAGTTAAAATGAGTACTGAATTATTTAAGGCCGAGCCCTGAAAAGTATTAGCTTTTACAAGTTGCAGTTCACGTAAGAATCGTACACCAAAGATCATCAATGTTCACACTTAAAGTGCAAGTGTAAAACATAGCAATATGGTCTTGGCTGTGGCAAATTCAAATCCTGAGGGTGCAATAGTGTCTAAGGTGTGAACCAAAGGAGCAAAATTGACTGTGCTCTCTGGGTAGAAGGGAAGACACTAACTCCTCTTTAAATCACAGCGGCACTCAAACCAATCTGCAAGATCTTTCATGAAGAGGGCAAATAGCGGTTTTCTCCCAGTGTGTTATGCTGCAATGCACTGCATCAGTAACGCCAGTATTTTTTATTAAGTCTGATTCAGTGTCCTTTCCCCCTAAATTTCTTTCTGTACCAGTTAAAAAAGAAATAAATAAAAAAAGAATTAACTATTTATGACTAATACGAGTGTTAAAGAATCAAATACAGTGCCTCTACTGTTTAGAAAATTTTCTATATGACTAGTCACCCTCTATATGAAAAAAAAATTAACTCATGAACTAAAAACTAGTCTCGAGAGTCGAGACTAAGCAAATAAGTATAAAGGATATTTTCTCCACTGAAGTACTTTCAATAAAAGTACAACATCTATTACTTTACCTTAAAGTAAAGCTTTACTTTCTTTATTACAGTACCTTCAATTACAAGAATCAATCTTTCATTTGCCACTGGTATGTAGTACATCAAAAAAAAAAAAGTGAGCAGACATCGCAGTCGTGCAGAAATTCCACTGCCATCTGCTAGTTTGGATGGATATTTCCAGCACAAGACAAACACCAATGCACATGTATACTCCGTGACTTATCATGGCATGAAAGTTGGTACCAGATGAACGGGTTTAAGTATTTCACAAACTACTATCCTGAGAATCTCACGCAAAAATATTTAAACAGGAAGGGGGGAAAAAACATTAAGTAAGCAACATGTCTGATAAGAGAGGTCAAATATTTAAAGAGTCAGATTGGTTTGAGCTACCAAGGAGGATATGGTCACTGTACAATAATGGAAAGAACCTTTGAGGTGACCATGATTCCTGTTCTTGACTTGATGTGGTCTGCTGCTGCTTTTGTGACTGATGCACCTCAAGGTTTAATAGGTTCTGAAATGCTTTTCTGTTCAACATGGGTGTAAAGACTAATTGAATTACTACATCCTTATAGCATGAAATACCAAACCAGTGATCATTCTCCTCTGATCTCTCTCAACAGCAATGCATTTCAGGCTGCAGACACTATAAACATCCTGTGTTTTTTTGTTTTGTTTTTTGCACTCAAACCAGCTCATGAGATACCAACTATCATGCTAGGATCACACTTTTTCCTCATTCTGGTGTTGGGAATATTAATGCAAACTCTTGACCGCTGATGGTTTTTATGCACTGTGGAGATGTCACATGTTTAGCTGACTGGACACTTACTTAGCATACATAGGCATGCATACTACAAGTTTAACAAAACAGTCCCAAGAACATCAAGGATTATTACTGTATTTTACAACAGGTATAAAAGGTGACCTGTGACCTTGTTTTCACATCACCTGACTGCAATACAATATTACAATCCAAAATTTTGAAACCAAGTTGCTACTTTTTCTTTGTTGTTTAAATGTTTTAAGCAATGCTACTAAATAGACTTTTGGTAAGTAGTATCCAACAACGGATTACTGAAAACTAAACAGCAGAATCATTTGTATGCAAGCCACTGAGGTGTAGTTGGTCGGCATTACATTCTTAGTGGCAGAATGGTCATGCGACCACTTTCTAGCAACGTTAGAGATTTTTGAACCTTTATTATTGCTCTGATTGTGCTTAATGTTTAACTGTTTAAGTAACTTTATTTCCATTAGATGACTTCAGGTCAATGTCTACCTGCCTTTTTTTCTGCTGAATCTTTGCTTTTGCAGTGATGAAATACAGGAATTTTATGTTTGCAACCTCAGTTAAATTCCAGAGACACAAGACCTTACCAAGAGCAAGAAAATTTATATCGACTGATGTGTTTTCAAATGTATCCTGCTTTCAATGAAGAATCAAGTTAAGTAATGTCCAACACATTATTAAAACCTGGAAGGATAGTGCGAAACCTTCAACTATGTCAAAGAAATGTGGTCAGAAAAAAAAGAAAATAGAAATGTAAAATCATGACCAAAGATGAATGGAGAAAACACTTAAATTAGCTAGGGATAATAAACATTGGACTTTGTAGCAGTGGAAAAAGGTCACATGGTGTCATGAGTCCTGAGCAATGTGCCGGTCGAGCTAAGAAGTGAGGTACATCAAGTGATGCATCCATCATGCATATTGGCCTCCGGAGAAAGTGTTATGATCTGGGGTTGTTTCAGTTGGTCAAGTCTAGACTTTATTTTGCCAACATTATGTGGCAATAAAATAAAGTCAGCTGATGACCTGAATTTACTGAATTGAGTACAATCTATAAACTTTTTCCTTTCCTGAGGACTCAAACTGTAAGAGAGTGGTTCTGGGAGTATGAGGAGTCATTTTCACAAATGAACTGGCCAAAACACTGTGTGCTGAAGCTAAAAGGTGAATAAATGAAATCTTCATTGTGACTTACCAAAAAATAAATAAATAAAAACTACATACATTTTTGTGCTTTAATCTAAAACAATAATTTCATTCCCTCACCCACCCCTGTTTTAGTGACATGGCCCTGCAAATCCTGTAAAATATTGAAACGCTAATCCGATCCCCTGCCTTCAACAGCAGAAAAAATGGCTAGCACACTTGGTTTTTTTCTTCTTCCATATTTCAACAAACAGTTAAATGTTTGCAGGATGAATCATAACCGTATATGTAACAAGCAGATTAACACGTTTAACCTTGGAATTGATCCAAACTCAATTAAGTTCAGTGCAAGGTCATTTCCCCCCCTGTAAAACATTTCTTTTGTTTGTTCCATCTTTTAAGGGTATATCTGACTTCCAAGTAGAACCGATTAACATTAGACTTTAAGCAAGAGGCATCACCACCACCTTCGACTTATATGGGTGTATGATAAAGCATATTTTTTATTTTACAAGATAGTACTACCTCCTAAAAAGACTATGCCCAGACAATTTAATAAAGACAGTCCAACAATTAAATTTACAAATTAATAATTTCTTAAAATACTGTTTATCATCATGACTACACCAAACAGAAAGAATGAAACTGAACTCCGTCATCATGAGTAGCAGCATCCTGCAGGCAGAGCCAGAGAGTGAAACATTAAGAGGATCAGAGACCTCGTCACCACATCCCACTGTTCACATGATGCTGGAGCCTGTTGTGCACCGACAGCCACAACAGTAGGACTTGGCATGGTTGAATTCCATGGTTGTAGCATAGAATCTCATATACAGACATGTTTTACGCAGTCTCAAGGCTTGATGCTGTTGAGGCTAGCACATAAGCAGACTTAAGGCAAAGCTACAATGAAGCGTGGTCATCTTTCTTCGCACTCACTGCATATTTCATGGCTCGGAAGCCTGTGCTAGAAAATTATTCATCACCTGAAAGCATCAGGTTACAGTAAACAGAGGGACAATCACCAGCCCAAGTCTACTGTTTGCAGTGTGCAAACAAATCGGTCGGAGTTACTCGTCAGGAATACATTTATAAATCAAATACCTGATGAGATAAAAAATTATATATTTTATGTACCATACAAAAAAACAAAAACAACCCAATACCTGTCCCTTCCTGTTAACACCAATGATGCCAGAAGTAGCCTCATGAGGAGCAGTGACAAAGATGGTCTCTCCACTGATCCTGTTCATGTAGATGCAAGTACCAGTTTCAAGGTCATACAGGTGGATGTAGCCATATTTAGTGATGAGAAAGACTACATCATGTTTGGAGCTGATCTACACAAATGGAAACAAACACTGAATGACCAAAAATGACATCCATCATTTCTTATATTTGAACGTATGATTCAACTGCTTAAATTGAAATACATGTCTTGGAATTAACTAAATTTGGACAGCAGTTAGAACACATCTGCCCTTTCAACATTCTGCAACGACATCATGCTCAATGACATGCAATAAAGTAGGAATGACAAAACAATTTAGAAAGGCGAAAAAAAAAATAAATAATAATAATACCTGCATAGCAACAGGGAAGTCGTTTTGGGCTTCTGGTGGAAAGAACACATCTACGGCTTTCTTCGGGAAAGGCTGATTGCCAGATGGAGGGGTTCCGACTTCAATAATGTGGAGCTAGAGAAAAAAAAAAAGTGTATAGATGAGCTTTTAACTTGAAAAAAATATTCCCACGTCATTTAAAAAGAAAACTAGTAAAGATTACGACCTTTCCTCCTGCTTGACCACGAACAGCAAAGCAAAACAGCGTGGATTCTTCAGCATTTCCCTCCATTTTGAACTGAGCAAAGCCTGCAGCGTGGCCCTCAATAGGCTGTGACACCTTCCTGTCCACAGAGTACAGCTGCATCGCACCAACCACACGGTTTTGCTGCAAAGAAATAAATACAAAAACTATTTGAAACTCACTTATTCTTCAAACTACATAAGGCTGATACAAAACCAGAACTAATTATCATGGGAAATCTGTTATGCTTTCAAACAAATGGAAAAGTGACTAGTGTCAATGACCTGATTATTTCCAGATTCTCACCACACCCTTATTTTGAACAAACATGAACTAAGGCCTACCTGTGCGGAAATCCCAATAAGAAGGAGCCATTTCTGTTTGGCGTCAGTGCGGTAGTTGATAATTTGGCAGCCTGCTAAGCTGGAATGTCGGTCGAACACTTTAACAGGCTGGGAGTCGCCTTCCATGCTCCAGTGGTAGACTGCATTGTCTGTTACAAGTGCTACGGTGTTGAGGGAGATCCACTTCCAGAATGTCACATCGTCAGTCATGGTGTGCGCCTTCATCTTGCTCTTCATCTCAATGTTGAAAATCTGGAGGGTTTTTGCAGCTGGAAAAAGGAAAAAAGGAATGGACTTAAACATTTATTTGACCTATATGAGGACTATAAAATCACAATAGTATTTAGAAGTTAAGCAGACAACACAGACAAATGACGTGTGATCAGATGTCAAAGACATGAAAAAGTGCAGACGGCGAAACTCAGGACAAACAGCTGCAGTGCAAAGAAGACCTCAAAACCCAACACCGCAACAACATTCATACACACAAACCTTTGCTCTGCATTTATGCCAATTCTCTAAATTTCTACTGTGATGCTGTGGTATTACATCTCTTACCGCTTAAAAAAACTTTTCAAATCACTCAATTACTCCAATTAAGAAAATTTGGTACTATTTTGGTCATGACATTAAGTCTAAATTAAAATAAGTTCATAACTAAATCGAAACATACTACCTACAAAGCATCATCACATTTGCATTTATGTTTCTATTAACGATGTTAAGAAAAATGCATTTATCATCACAGACCTAGACATCATGAGAAATGAGTGAAATCCGTTACCTCTAAAAGTTACGATACAGAGGATTTCTCAGGCAGAACAAAAGCTATGACTTCACCTTTCTGTTCTCACACTTAGCCTACACAAGCACCTCATTACCAACTGAAAATAAAAATCCCAATTTAATGAACATATTGCAAGCACAATGGCAAAATCAGTACAAGACTGGAGCAACTGATGATAAAATTAATACTTCATCATCAGTGACTGAGTAATGTGCAGCATTTCAGCTCTTTATTATATCTTATTTGCAAAAAATTTGCAGAATTTCTTTATACGGCTCCCTGCATCTAAACTGAGATTCTGCACCGACTTATATTTCCAGTCCTGAAAACGATTTCACATTGCAATTTGTGGAATCTACAACCCCGCCCCCTCATCGATGCATTAGCTATTAAAAAGCTCACACATTTCACAAAGAGAGAGAGCAAGAGAGAGAGAGCGAGAGAGAGCGAGCGAGAGCGAGAAAGAGAGGGGGGAAAAAGAAAAAAATAAAATAAAATACAACCCGCACAATTCAGTATAGATGAAATTGAACTCACCGTCTGCAAACATAAGAAAGCAGTAAGGAACAAAAGAAGAATAAAAACAAGCAAAAAACAGACAAAGCATTTATGACAGCAAGACATTTCCAATGAGTACTTTATGACTACTGTTAACATCAAATTACTGCAAGAGGCAGGCAAGTGCCGAGGAGCAGACTTTATACAAAATAAAATGGGCATAGCAGTGAATATGAACAGAAATGTGATATACTATATACAGTATATATATATTTTGTGTATATATGTATAAACATTAAGCAACCTAGAGACACAAAACATGGTACACAGTAATGTTAAGCTAATAATAAATTGGGCAACCAAAAAAAAAAAACGATGCGGTCATGTCATAAGGACAGTTTTATAAAGTAACAGGCAGAACACCTATGAAATCTGGCTGGAAAGTGTCTTACCTTTAAGGGCAATCACTTTGCTGGCCGGGTTCATGATTGCACTATCTGCAGAGATGGGCCTGCGGATGGGCGAATTGGGATCGCTGAGGTCGATGATGACCACCTGCGCTTGCTCTCCGACCTTTTCCCTCACGCAGATGAACTTGTCTGACTCCATAGTCAGAGTGCTGAACCCAATGTTTGCCGGGTTAACGCCCAGGTTCTGGAGCTGATGGTGGAGGAGAAAGGGGGGGAAGGGGGGGTGTGAGAGAAGAAAAAAAAGGGGGGGGGGGTTAAAAAATAATAATAAATCATCAAGTATGAGGGTTGATGGAGGCAGGGAGCAGGGCCATGTCCAGGAAATCCTGCTGACATTCTGCAACATTCAGCAGTATTCTGGAAAAAAAATCTGCACAAACTTGCACAAAATTAGAAATAATTCAAAGAACTAGAAGAGTGGATTGTTGAATTTGAAATATAAAATTTAACAACTCATTTTGAAAAAATATATAATAATAATAATAATAATAATAATAATAGCACCATGTACCACACCTTTGCAGATGTTGAGGTATGCGTTTAGAATAAAGAGTTAAAACCTTTTTAACGTTCAGATTACATTTTACAGCATTACGCCCATTTACAATGAAATATATTGCGCTAAATATAACATGTAATTAACTAACAGGTGACACATTTTAACAAATATAACATTTGTTTAAAATGACAAACAGAAAATGCAATATTAAGCAGTGACAGCGGAGTTCAAGATGCCCGGGCCGCGGGCTAATATTTTCCCAGGCTAGTTACTCAGGCTGTAATTTAGCTAGTCAGCTGAGTAAGCGTTCTTTTAGCACACTAGCTCTGTCTAATGTCAATGTAGTCAACCTAAATAATGTAAGATAACGTACAAAAACTTCTAACAATTATATTTCAATAACCGTTTTATGTATTTCATAATCCATCCGAGTGTTTGTATTAGCCGCTGAGACGTCGCTAAACCCATAGGAGGTCATTCATTTGGCTCGAGCCTTCAAGCTAGCACAAGGCGTTCTCGGTATGCTAGCAAACTCAAACTGACTCATTCGAAGTTTGATTAAAAAAATATATAATAGCCATTTTTTTATTAATACATCCTGTTTTACCGCGTGTAAATTTGTCTGGGCCTTACCTGCAGGTGCTCCTGAAAGCGAATAGGCAAGATCTGAGCCATGGTTAGGTTTCTGCTCTCCCGGCCAGATAGCTAAGCTAGCTACTCACTACGACCTCCTTCCTGCACGGGCACCGCAATCAAATGCCACTAAATTAAAAAAAAAAAAAAGAAAATAGACTGCCGATCAGGGACGATATCAAAGCTTGAAGTGATGAAGGTTGTTTCGAGGTGTTACACGAACTGCGCCGGTCCTGTCTCAGGAATGACTGATTTTTCTCCAGCACTGCTTGAGACGGAAATCAGCGGACCCAAAGCTGAAGTCCTGAAACCCGCAATGGCGGCGGAAACGCAGGAAAGACTCAACACGGAAGCGTCAAGACGACGAAGGACAAAAAACATTCAACCATTTTGTAGAACCTGAAAGACTACCCGATATTTTTCGAATTGTACACGACTATATTTTTGGTCGTGTAACGCTTTTAAACACGAGTTTTAAATAATGGCTGTAGTATAAACCCCTTAATTAAATCACTAATTTATTTTTGCCACATCATTCAGCAGATTGCATGTACGTCATTTCCGGTGAACGAGAACGGTTTCACAATCGCACTACCCATACTACAAAGTGTCTGAAAACGGCATGATGCAGATGATATGCGACGTAACATTTAGCATACTGTTTAGTAAGGAAGTATGTGATTATGGGCGTAAACCATATTTCATATGAAACGTCAGGTACAAGAGAGGTTGTTACGTGGATTAAATAACGTACTAATTCACTTTCTTTCTCTTAAAACTAGTGTAATTTCTAAAATGATGGTTTATAACCGAAATCCTGCAAAGAATTTTACTTATACGTGCCTTATTAACAAAGTTATAGAATTAATATTCATTCATTTAAGGATCCACTTAATTCTGGTTACATGTACATGCCAGAGCGTATCACAAGAATACTAATCCCAATGACGGGAGAGTGGGGACACCAGACAGTTGCAGGGCAACATGCATGTGCACACACAAATTCACTCATTCATATCTAGGGGCAATTCAGCATAGCCAATCCAACTGTATGTGTTTTGGAGATGGGAAAGAGCCCACTTGAACTCTAGGAAACTCAACATAGGATACTGGAGTCTATGTGAACATCAAACCCACAACTCAAGACCCAGTCATTTTATTAAGTGTCCTTACATTTACAATCATGTACACTTATTACAAAATCTGTATATATATATATATATATATATATATATATATATATATATATAAAAGATTTATTAGACATTATGAATATCACAGTGACCTTTTGGAGGAAAAAAACAAACAAACATCTATACATATAAAACCGAAATTGGCCAGTGTAGAGGATGGCTTGTGTAATCGGCATCAATAACAGAGTACCAGCAGGCAGTGTCATCATCACTTTTTATGTCATACTGTGAAGGTATAATGTATCTGCCGAAATATTGGAGCAGTGTGAGGAGCGGCAACAAGTTTACCACACATTCCATTCACAGGTAATGGTAGCAGATGGGCGGAGTAATCTCTAGTAATTAAAAAAAAAAAAAAGTGAAACAGTTTTTCTTAATGAGCATGAGCATTCTCCTTTCAGGAATGTTTTGTCTGGAGTCGGTTCTGTTTTCGTTGTAAATAGCGAGCTCGAGCCTCTGTGATTGAGCTTTCATCGTTTCTCTTCTCAAGCTTTTTCGATGAATCTTCGACGGTCTCTGTTAAATGAGATCAAATATATATTATCATAAAAACAGCTATGAAATCACATGCAGCATAGATTAGTGCAACAACATGCAATAACTGTTCACAGTTTCTCTTGCACACATATAAGAACTATGTACATTACAACCCCTTGATAAAATGATGCAAGGGTTTTTTTTTCCACTTCATAGCAAATACACAAACCACAGATATGACACAAAACTATTTTTGTGCCTCTGTGAAACAGTGGAAAGAACATTTCTGTCTCTGTGAAACAGCGCAAACACATACAATTTTTATTTTAATTTTACACCTCATTCGATGTTAAGGATTTTTTTTTTAATCACATTGTAATTTGCATTTCTAAAACAAATACTGGTACAAGTCTAAAAATGCAAATTAGCCTACAAATCAGCCTGTTGCTTGTTCCCAGTGAGCTGTGTCTAAATTCTGGTAATTCAGGTATAAACAAAAATATTTTTAAAAAGTGCAGTTAAAAAACTGTTTAATTTTTCAATAAAATGAAAGTATATGGGTAGAACAAGGAAGACATCCGAGCATCAAGCTACAAAACCTCAAAGCAATATTTCTTGAAAATAGAACCTGCACAGCAAAATAAATGAAAAACAAACATGAGTGAGCGAGTGTGATGGAACTGTAAAAGCGCATGAAAGAAAAAGGATTTTTTCAAAAGGCAGAAATCAGCATCTAAACTGCAGAAAACAAAGGTACAGTGTGCTGATGAAAGACAGTCCAGGGAGTGTGGATAATTATTTGAAGTGATGTTCAGTGATGATTTAGGAATCTACATTGAAGGTGACTGCTGAAATTTTTGTATGGTGCCATTCTAATAAAGCATACAGTACAAATATGACTGCAGCACTAAAAATATAATTTCTCCACTCATTCATGGTCAGGTTGCATCAAGGATCAGGAAATATGGCAAACGTTATTTCAACCATCAATGTACAAGTGTACATCAAGATTTTGGACACTTTCATTCCATTGATAGAAAATGGGTTTAAATGACAATGAAATAATTTTCCAGGATAATAACTATAATTATCCAGGATAATAATAACTTTATTTTTTCTTCAGGAAAGACAAATCCACTCAATGACATGGATAGCAAACAATCCAGATTTCAATCCAATTTTAAATTTGGAAATAAAAGAAAATAATAATTAGTTCACGACAAGGCTCAATCCTTGCAAAGCAGATCTGTCAACCTCTATTGGAGAAAGTTAGAGGACAATACTTCTGCCTCAAAGAATTTAGGTTGTCATAAAAGCCCAGGAGTAAACACCAAAGTATTAATTGTAGTAATTTTTTTTCTGAGGAGCCTAGTTTTTTCCTCATTTAATTATTTTGAGGTATGTTTCACAAAATTCAGGTATTAAACAAAACTATGTTGCGAATTGTATGTAATTTGTGTACTTGCTAAACATCACCCAAATGTGGAAATGCATTTTTGCCAGGGTTTGTCAGAAGCGTGTGGACGCCTGGCCATCACATCCGCCCCAGGATGGATGGTTTGTATATGAATTAGGATCATTCACTGGATCAAACCTGTTCTAGCATGCCGATGCATCTATGGAAAAATAAGCTCCATGAAAACATGGTGTGCCAAGGTTAGAATAGAAGAACCTGAGTGGCCCTGATCTGACCTTAACACCCCACTGAACACCTTTGGGATAAACTGGAAAAACTAACTTCACTACAGACCTCACTAATGCTCAAATAGGTGAATGTACAGTACAAGTCTTTGGTCCGAAAGCTAGTGAAACCCTTCCAGGAAGAGTGGAGGTTATTATAAAATATCTGGGTGTGATGATCAGGTGTCCACAATCTTTTGGCCATGTACCCTCTGTATAACATACCCATTTGTTTTTGTGCTGCTCTTTTCTTTTCCCACCGTTCCATTTCCTCTTCAGTCACTTCCTCCCTAGCGACACTGCTTAGATCATAAACATCAATCTCATGCAGCTTTGGGAGCAGGTCCTTCACCCAGTCATATCGTATTGGGCATACAGTTCTTACATAAACTTTTGATGTGACCAAGACATCATGGAATATAATCCAGTCTAGCTGTTGCTCCTGCCCAAAAAGCTGAAAGAAACAAATATGAAAAAAGTATAAATGTGATAACTTATCAATCAGAATAATTACAGCTTAAGAAGCCAGTTCAATAAAATTCCTTACAGATGATGATGGATGAATTTGAACTGTAGAGCCGTGTCCATCCATAGTACAGAAAGCCTTTCCGACAGATCTTCTTGCCACGTTAGTAAAATAACCCTGGCAGAGACACTGCCTGAAGAGCTCACTCTTGCTGCCTTTGAATGTCTCGTGTGGAAAATCCTTTTGCTGGAAAAAAAATATATATATACCCTAATTACATATTGCCATGTCATACTTTTTACACATTTATCTAAATCATTATCTTATATCTAACATTTTTCTTTCCTTTAAATATAACGTAAGACAGAAATGTAGCTTGTCATGTTGCATTCACATTATGAGCCAATTCAGTTATTTTGGTCAAACTGGATTTGTTTGTCATGGCAAGGTACATTCATAATTACAATTGACTTTTATCCGACCCTAATGTGAATGCGTCTGTCCTCTGAAACAGCATACATGCCCACATTTATACATATTTTCTCACATTATTTGGGTTAAAACATGTCATATTTGTGTGACCACTCATTCATTTCAAACTATAGGTGAAATTTTAGCAAAACATAAGCTCAGGATTTTGCTCTGGAGGATGGCAAGATGTTAGTTGGCTGTATTTGTTGAGGTCCAGAAGGAGAAAAGAATTGGTGCTGGTGGTGCAGACTGATGATGTTAGCACCCTACGCATGCACAGAGACAAAATTTGCATGAATTTTTATCTGTCCGTTCTTATTCAAGTCACATGACCACATATCACATATACAGTACCAGTTTGTGTGGACACACCTTTAAAAAAAATTATGTTTTTGGCTTGTTTTTGTGTTCTACATTCTAGAACATTACGAGAGATTTTCAAACTATAAAATAACACATATGGCATGAGGTAATTAAGTAACAAAGGTCAGCTGTTCTGGAATAATACTGTCAAGAACAGTATTGTGACGTGAATTTGCAAAACCCATCAAGCACCATGATGAAACTGGCCCCAGGAATGCAAGACCAAAGCTGACGTCTGCTGCAGAGGAGAAGTTAATTTAGAGTTACCAGCCTCAGATGTGACCAATTAACAGCACCTCGGATTAGAGCCGTTATGAAGGCTTTACAAAGCATAAGCATCTCAACATCAAGGCTTTACATCTCAACATCAATCAAGGAGATTATTGCATATTTTGGACATCTTCAGCACTGTTTTACATCTAGGCATTTGGCAGACGCCCTTATCCAGAGCGAGTTACATTTTTTTTTTTATCTCATTATACATCTGAGCAGTTGGGGTTAAGGGCCTTGCTCAAGAGTGGTAGTGGGACTTGAACCTGAGACCTTCCGAACCGTAGTCCAATGCCTTAACCACTGAGCTACCCCTGTTTTACGATGAAGAAAGAAATAAAAATCAGGAAAGACCATGCAATTAGAAGGTTTGTGCAAACATTTGGGAGCATATATCTGATCTAGGATCAGTCAGTGACACAGATCCGATCTGAAAAAAAAAAAAAAACATCAGATTTGTGTGTTCAGACAGCCCAAAAAAATCTGATCTGTGCCACATTAGGATAAAGCATCATATTTTAGTCACTTTGAGGTGGCAATGTGAACAAAAAAAAAAAACAACAACAAACTTAAAGTTTAACCTCTGACTGAAAGTCCTAACACTAGAGAATCCTCTCAAGTTAAAAAAAAAAAAAAATCCTTACATGGAGCACCCATCAAGTCCCTATGTAAGCTCTCCACTGTATTAAAGCAATACCTGTTTTAGGCGAAACAGAATTTCCCTTAGTTGAGTTTCAACACTAAATGCAGACTTGAGTGCCCGCCAATGGATCCAGTGATCTTTACTCCATGCAGATGGATTTTCACTGCAAACAGAGTCCAATAGAGATCAGCTGTCCAATACACTTTGATAACTTTGAATTAAAAATGGGTTAGAGAATAATGTTTTACCTTGCTTTACATTTCTCAAAGATGCAGTGCAGCATGAGGAAATCATTACAGCCCCCAGCACAAGCTGCTAGCTCTGTGTGTATTAGCTCAGCTTCCTTCAGTTTTTCTGAATGACCTTAATAGAAAAAAACACAAAAATGCATTTACTATACAAAAAACAACTATTGGAATCACTGTAGTGACAGTCCTGGTGCAGAAATGGCTACCTGGTCGGATGAAGATGTTTTCCACTGAGAGCATGGCTGCCACAGGGAGCATGACCTCCTCACAGCCAAGAGCAGCGGATCTGAGAAGTGCACGGGTAAGCCCAGGAGGAAGAGGGAACTCTATCATAAGCCTTCCCAGACTGGTCACATTACCCTTCCTTTTCAAATCATAATAAAGTGGCACATTTAGACTGCGTTCACAGAGGGGATGTTTTCTTTTCCATTATCTGGAGAACCTTGTGGCTCATTCGACATACAGTGGTGGCCAAAAGTATTAAAACAACAAATGCCAGGTATTATGGTAATTCACCCTGTGAATAAACCATATGACGTCACTAATTAGTTTGTGTCTATCAATCTGAAGAGTTGGGCTAATTAGAATCTGCACAAAAATTACTGTTTCAAAATGAATTCCCAAATGTTGCAAATTTCCGTACATTATCTTCAGAAAGCAATCAAGCACAAAAGCAGGATTAAGCGAGTGCCACCACATTACTGTACTGATTGACTGTCTGCACAGCCAGATCCAGTTTTGAAGAATAAAGGACTGCATACTAAACACTGACTGTTGTATAGCAATTTCTCTGCACAAAATAACAAATTATTCTTTTGATTGTCATCATTTTAAAAAGTTGAGAATGTCATTAAATTATTGGCCACCATTGTACATCATACATAGACATCTTTACATACGCAGATACCATCAGCTATAAAGCTAGCTTAGCTTGCTATCTAGATTAAATAAAATATGACTTAAGTCTAGTGATGAGATTGTCCTCAGCGTACCTTTGGAGGTGGAAAAACAGGAAACTGCTGTATATCAGTATATACAGTATACAGTTACGTGGAATGTCATGATACATAGTGGTGAATTACCACAAAATAGGCAAATTATGTTATGATGCAACTCTGGAACATTGACAATGAGATATTCATAAATGCGCTCCTTATATTTGATATATTTGAAAAAAAAATGTCTTCGTATGTTGCCTTCCACGTATGTTCTTCTTGCTTTCTCCCAGTTTCAAACTCGTTTGGGTTTTTATTTTTAAAATAAATAAATTAAATAAAAATAGGGCGCAGGCACTGGAAACTGGAAAGTTCAAGTTGTTGTTTTCATCTTTTTTTTTCCTCTGATGAGAACAACGAGGGCCACCATGTAGCGTCTTTTAGAAATTGGCATTTGGGAAATTGGCATTTTGTAAAAGCACCCTTACTGTTTACAAATCATCTTTTTTCTGTTAAACAATCCAGAGCAGGGGCATTATATATTTACTGCTTATTTCTTCCACATAATTATGAGCTTACTTTAATGTTAAGCGCATAACCCTAAACAAACAGCCTACACAGAATGACCTAGGTATAAACATGTTCCATCAAGCATACCACCTACAGAGCATCGTTAACAAGCTTTAGAAAAAACCCAACCTGTCAACTGCATCAAACTGGTAAAGCTTCTTCAATGCATCCAAGATGAACCTTTCTTCCGGATGGTCTAAATATGGAAACCTACAGACCCAGTGATAGTGACCATGTTAGAGATTCCTATAGCCAAGTACAAGCTTGAAAGCTTAAAACAAGCAATACCTGATAACATCATGGACTCCAAGACACTTGAGGGTGAGGATAACAGAAGTGAGGCTAGTTCTCTGTATTTCGGGAACGGTATACTCAGGCATGCACTTTTCCCAAAACTCCTTATTATAGATTCTGAAGCACTTCCCTGCTGAGGTTCTTCCAGCTCTGCCTGCTCGTTGCTGAGCTTCACTTCTGCACAGTAACACCGCCAGAACATTTAGACATAACCCGAAATTCCCATATACAAAACACAGCATTAGAACTCAAGGGGTATGTTTATGGCTTAAACATTACATACTGTACTCACTTTGAGATTGGTACCACGTCAAGGATGTCGAGGCCAACCCGTGAATTGTGATTCAACTGTTTCACAAATCCACTATCAACAATATATCTGGAAAATAAATTAAATGATAATAGGGCTCGTTGAACAGATTTCACATAATTAATTCATGAAAACTTTCCCCAAATATTTTTTCAGTGTTATAATATTCTATATTAATTCTGAGAAAGAGTGATTCACCTGACTCCGTTGATTGTGAGTGACGTTGCTGCAATGTTGGTTGCCACTACACACTTCCTCACACCTGCAGGAGCAGGCTGAAATATCTGCCTTTGTTGATCTGAAGGCACAAAAACAACCAAGCCCAGGAAAATATACGTTCACTGACTATGACCATGATTACATACAGTCTTTTTTTCTGAACATATCTGCCACAAATGCCTGCATGAGGATACGGTATTCAAACACCAATTTTTTTTGACACAATATAAGAAACAGTATTACAATATTATTGTATATATACAGTATATTATACAGTATAAACAATATTATTGCCTCTGAATAAAAGGCAATAACTATCCGTTACAGAAATCCTCACACTGGGGTTTGTGTCACTCTTGCCTTTAAGTGTGTAAACAAGATGGCTGCTGCGCATATCTTGTATTCATTTAACATGTTACTTTATTGCTTGTCCTCAAAAAGTAGTTCAACAGAGATACACCGATTGCAATATTCTTGGTCAAAACAGAACCAAGAAAAACGGCCAGAAAAGTCTGACCTGCCAATTCTGATCTACTTTCTGTCTAAAAATCACAGCATAGACAAACATTTCTGTAATGTTTTCTTTAACGGAAAATTAAGTTGTATATTTATAATAAATGATTATTATAAAAAAAAAACTTTTTCTTTAAACCTGCACACATTTCTTTAAAAGTACACAAGATTTAATAAATCAAAAAGTGCTTTTTTTTGTACCAATAAAATCCAACTGTAAATGAGGCGATAGTTACCCAGGAGGGCAAGAGCTATCACGTGCTTCCTCCAGGACATGTGACACCAGCTGACCACATATTTTTAAACTACTGCTCACGTATTAGTAGGGGGTGGGAGTAAAGTCCTAATCCACGTGTGTTTGCAGATGCCCATGACTGACTAGTGTCGCAGTGTATTATGAGAGAGAGCAAGTATGTGCAAGTATGCCAACCCTCCCCCCAAAGAGTACAGGAAATCCCTCTTTGAATTCTTGATCTCTGGATGCTAGGGCAAACCCTTTTCCCAGGGTCTTGTATGCTGTCGGCACAAAATCAGATACATCTGAGGCCGATTGGCAAATTAACAAGCATGGCCAATCACGGTGAAAAACGGCCAATTCCGGTCACTGGCTAATTAATCTGTGCATTTTTATGCAATACAAATATAAAGTATAGGAATAATATGTTTGGTGTTTAAATAAATAACTAAAAAAACGTAGTATAACATAGCCTATAGGGATGGAAATCACCAGGTACCAGCCAATATGATATCACGGTACCTAGGTGTCAGATTCGGGTTTCTATTCAATTCTGTTAGTATCACATTTTTTATTATATAGATATAATACAAAATTACAAATTATACAAATTGTTATACACAGTATATTCTGTTACAAATCTAAACCAACTCCCTACCACACAGAACGCTGTGCTACCTGCTAATGTGTGAATAGCTTAGAACACTCTACCTGTTGGCATGGATCCATACAAAGGCAAAATAAGAAGACCTTCAACTGTCTTATCATTCACATCATAACGGTAGTCTATGGATTCTGCCTTTTCAAACAGCATGTCGCAGGCTTTCTCGATCTCAGACTGACCTGGGTGAAACATATTAATTAATCAGGACACTCTGTGACTTCAGAACAAGTCATTGTCAAATTCATCTACAGCTACCAAATAAAATAACTATTATCATATGTACCTGTCAGAAAGACAAGGATATCACCAGATGCTTCATTAGTATGAATGTCTAAAGCCACCTTCACCACCTTTGGAAACAAAGATCATTTGGACCATTATATGACCATTTGTCTCTTATCAGAAACCCTCATTTTAAAGCTTTCATGCCCAAACCCCAACTCACAACTTTTAGATATGCAGAACCATCTTTTTCTTTTGGTCCAATCAAATTGCAGAAAAGTTCTTTCACAGGATAGGTTCTCCCTGAAATCATAAATACAGGACAATTCCCCAAGAAGGCACTGAGCTTGTCTGTTTCCAGAGTCGCAGACATCACTACCACCTTTAAAGGAAGTACACGGCTACAGGAGCTTCGAGATGGAGTCTTTTTCAACAATCCAAGCAAAATATCCTGTGAGAAAAAATGGTGTGAGGACTACATACACAGTAAACCAAAATCTTGGTGTAGTTTAACAGAAGATGAGTTTAACTGGGTAAAATGTACAAGGAGCTAGTCAAACCAGGAGATGAAATTTCATTACTCTATTTGAACATTAGTGTAACACCAACTTAAAGAAGAATTTAAACACAATACAATTGTGCACACAATCATTCATGATCACTTTCATGAACACTGAACTCAGCTGAGTTCCTGAGAAGCCAGCGTTTCATATGGGAAGTTGGCAGTCCGATCATGGCTCCAGAGAACTGAGAAAACCTTCTACCCTGATGGTATTCAGGCACTAGTGAACCTCTGGATTAAGTACGTTAGTGTAGCAGGCGATTATATAGATAAATAAATGTAGTTTTTACTCTTGTAACCGTGTTATTCTAACCAATCAAAAGTCCCGGTTTGACTTGAACATCGTCAAATAGACACAAAAGACTTTTTCGTTATTCCTGATACACATTAAAAATTAACAGATGATTTTACCGTGTTAAGGCTTCTCTCGTGGACTTCATCAAGAATCACAACACTGTACTGAGATAAACTTGGGTCTGCAAGGACTTCCCTCAGCATACAGCCATCTGTCATGTACTTAATCAAAGTGTCCTAAGAACAATAAAATATAACTAAACAAGAACTCACAGGTGTAAAAATAAATAAATAAATAAATTAGATTATATTATATTGTGTGTGTGTTTAAGCACTTAGAATCCACTTGATTCTTACCTTTGTGCTGCAGTCATCAAAGCGCACCTGATAACCAACCTGGTGCCCTAAACTGACCCCCATCTCCTGCGAGACTCTCTGAGCGACGGTGATGGCTGCAACTCTCCTCGGTTGTGTGACACCGATTTTCCCATCTTGACATAAACCTAAACACAAATGTATTAAACATATTTATTTGCTTAATCAAATATCTGCTTAATAGTCAAATTAAGGAGCAGAAGGCTATACTTATTTAAGGAGTCAATAGCTGTGCAGGCAAGTAGTATTTTATAACACATGCATTTTTTAAAACAAACTAGTGACAAACTAGTGAAAAATTGGCTAAGTTTTTATTCAGCTTCTGTAGCCATGGCCTGGGTCTCCAGATCTCCAAGGAAGAACTGTTGGACAATGATACAGAAGGCATTAGCAAACATGATCTTCAGGCTATGATCCAGCAGGCATGGATTGAGCGTGTGACATCAGCGTACTGCACAAGTATTTTAGACTCTACGGCCAACTAAATTCAGCAGATTCTGAAGAATAAAGGACGTCACACTAAACACTGACATGATTCATTGCAAAATATATATTATTATTATTATTATTACTACTACTATTATATTGGTTGTCATTAACCAACCAGATGAGGAAAAATCGTGTCAGTTACATATCACGATTCTTTCATGTGATATTTCATGTATTGCCACTGTGACTTCAAAATATTTTTTTTAAATCTATTTTTTAGTTCATTTTTGTTTGTATATAAGGTGGCTTTTTTTATTGTTTCTCCATTATGTTGCAGGAAACTATTCACACATTGACAGGCATCACAGTATACTGTGTGGCAGAAGCAATTTATTTACTACATTTGATTAGAATAGTAACAAAATCAGATTGAAAAAAGCTTAATATAAAATCGGGATATTTATAAAATCGTAATACAATACTTAGAATCGAAATATAAATTGTGGAATCTGCATCTAGGTATCATGATAATATCGCGTGATCATCTGGTGATTCCTTTCCCTACTTGGTATCATTTTAAACATTTTGGATTTTACTTCTGTCTCCACCACTGTATTATAATCACTACTTCAATAAAAGTCATACAATTAATTATCTGGTTTCCAATTATTATCACACCACTTAATGAAAATGACAAAGTCATGCTACTGTTCCTTGTTACTCTTACATGCCACTGATAATTACTGAATGTTAACAACCGAAAAATCCCAACTATTTTAAAAAACATATTTTTAACATAAGTCCTTCCTGTACTGTGTGCATTTGCAGACAGTTGCAGCTCACCAGCCTGACGCAGGTACTGCGGCAGCTGCGTGGTTTTCCCGCTTCCGGTCTCACCGGTTACAACCAGGAACTGGTTTTCCTTTACCGCTTCTATTAGTTTGCGTCTGTGTTGATAAATTGGAAGTTTTTTGGACTCCGCGTCGCCTTTCCAGCTCGACTCTTCTGGCTTCGACATACCGTACTGTAACTAAGGCAGTTATGACGTGTTCATTTGCTCAAACTGTTGAGAAAGGGAACCAACGCACAATAAAACATGCCTTTTCTTCTTTGGTACTACTTGTGCTTTGATAACACTTTGAAACGTTTAATATATTCAGCAACTAACTGCAAAGGATAAAACATGCAACGTTCTCTAGCGGTGTTTTATTTCCTGTGGTTGTTTCTTCTTCTTTAAGAGCTTTTGGCAGTTAGAAGTCAGCTTGTATGTGCACCATTGCCACCTGCTGGACTGGATTGTGGATCAGGAGCTTCAATTCAATTTAGCGCTTTTAACGATGTTCATTGTCGCAAATCAGCTTTACAGAATAAAGGAAATATGGAGATTAATTCGAAAAGTTTGAGGAAAAGTGTATAAATTATATTTATCAGTTTGAAAGGAAATAAAACAAACCACGCATGCACACACCTGAAATCTAAAATCCTAAATTCACTTACCTGTTCCAATCTCATTTAATATTTTTTTCTTCCCCATATTGATTTGCTTACTATATTTAAAGTTATTTCAACTTTTGTCTCGTAGCTGCCATAAGCTCCTGCCTTTCTTCATCATGTTTATTGCATTCTATTAGCTCATGTCTAATCGTTTCTGCATGTCCATAAACTGTGCTTGATCAAGTTGCGTGTACACAGTTTTTCTGTAAAGAGTATGATTTAGTTCTGTGTGACCTAATCTCAATCTGGTTATGAACACTTCCTCTCTCAGGTTCCTGCATTAAACGTTACCTACACGTTTTTGTATGCTGTACATGTGTCTTTCTGTGTCCCCTGTGTCCCAGTATACTTGTCAGATTTTGTGCAGATGATCCTTGATTTTCTTGACTCCAGCACTAGTTCATGGAGTTTCTTTGAACTGTGTGTGCATTTAATGGTAACTTAGTCAGCATATTCACTTCCTCCTTTCCCTTAATTCTTACGTGAACTGAAAACCAAAGAAACCTCCACACCCATAATATGTAGTTGCAACAATGTAACAGTTTAAACATACTCGAGATTTGTATGTGGATAATTTGGGTCTGTGTACAAAGTGCAATCTGTACAATTGTACAATAACCGTAAAAATTCCTAAATGTACAATACTTTCACATCATATTTGTTAGTGTTGTGGTTTAACAGCGTGTGTCTGATATGGAATCTCCCTGGTTATTCATTTTATATATACTCTGTAATCACATGTCACAGAAAACAAACCCTAGATCTGTAATAAATGAGCCAATCCACATCTCTACTGAGATCTCAAGACACAGCTGCTGTTGCCTCCTAGCTAGCTAGTGGTGCACTGTGTAGCCTATTTAGGTATAATATCTGATCCTCAAAATCAATTGTTTGAAGAGTTGGACTCCATTTCAGTTTGTCTGGTAGACTTTATATGTTATAGTTATAGACCCTGTAAACTCGGTTCTGAGGGCATGGTTATTTGGTTATCTGGCAACACTGGTGCTGACAAACTGCCAGATTCATTTAACACATTGTGTTGTTAGTTCCTCCCATTGTAAAGCTAAAAATATTCCTAATAATTGAATATTATTAATATTAACTGAACATACTGACACTTGGTCTGATGCTTGTAAAGAGGGATAAAGAACAGTGTAACTGTGCCCTATTTCAGGGGCCTTGAACCATTTGAAATGATCCATTTTCTCATACTCATTTCTTTAAAGGAGTTCTTTACACCATTGGTTCTTAACCCATACTGGAGGCACTGTGTATTTGTGTTTGATTTTCTGTTGTAGACCTATATCTATGGATGGCATAATGAGGTAGTGCATGCAGGGTGATACAGGGTGTGTGGGGCTGGTGTTTATTGAGGCTCTGTTCTTTGTTTGGATACTCCCTACCTTCCCAAACTGTAAAATGTAGACTTATTATGCCCCGAATACTCCCGCAGGATTGCCTAAGAAGGATGTGACTAATTGTGATCGTGTAAAATTACCCAACAGATAATACCAGTTTAAGCCTTGTCATTTGCAACAGTGTTACTCCCATCTCTGGCTCCATCGCAGACACTAGGGAGAAAACCAAATAGAGAAAGAAAAGATTGGTCATATTGGTTGGTTATTGTTCCTCGTCTCAATGTAGCTACCAGTTCTGACACCTTTTTATGTTAGCCAGCATGATCTTTATCAGCAATTTGTGATATATTAGCTCTTCTGTGGAATTGGACCAGATATTTGTGACCTGCCAACCAAGTAACCACTGCATACCAGAAAACATGGGAAAGTTATCTGAAACAAAACTACAAACCATGGGAAAAAAAACATAAAACATGTTGTTTGAAGAGGTTCTGACCCAGTTGTATAGCCATAATGCTTTGGCCTTACCCAGAGTTGCTTAGATCATTGTGCTTGGCCATTTGTCCTGATAAAACTGTTTACTTGCTTGATAATATATCCACCCCGCAATACTGTAACTGACTTGTCTTTGGTTTTAACATTTTTAATTTTAAAAAATCAGCCTCATATATTCTACATTATTTACACATGAAGTAAAATACTTCTAGCCTTTTCTATTACTTTGTTTTAATTATCTTGCTTGCAGCTTATGATCAAAATCAATGAATCAAATGAATCAAATAAATGAATGAAAATTCCATTTTCAAATTCTTCAATATTACAATATTTAATTGCATGCATCCCCTAAACACCCTTTCATTTTTCCAATCTCACTGGTTATCATAGAAATAATCACAGCATCTTCCTAGTACCCAGTGGTTTAAAAAAAATTATTTTTAATATAACATAACATAACAGCTACACTCCAATGATGCACGGCTACAATCAGAGGCCCTCCTCGAATAACGAGTCCTTGCTTAATGAGGTATTTTGCAAACTTCTGCCTCATGATGCACAAAGGTTTAAATTATTTACATAAAGATTTAAATAAAAAAATGTTAGGAGCGAGTCTTGGGGGCAAATAAGAGCTTTAGTTATTAAAATGTGTTCTCAGAACAATAACTTACATGCTAGCTAGTTAAATGACCAATCTATTAGATATCCTCTGTCATTCTGAAAACACATTTCAGTGTCTGAAACTCACAAATGTTCCAAGGGGTTTCATGCGAAGCACATAAGAATTTCACAGATTCATATATGGCTTCTCTCTCTACAAAAGAGAACATTGTAATCTTCAGCCACTTGTGAAGCCTAAATATTTTACTCCGTCACCGGGCAGAACTTACAAGACAAAACTGTAGTCATTATCTTGTCGAGGACAGCTGGAAATTGTTTTTAATTAATGAATGAATTAATTAATCAATTAATTAATTGTTAGTGTTTTCCTGACACCACTTCTAGACATGGTTAAATTGTTCAGGGCATCTCTTTCTTTGCTCCACCTCTGTTAGTGTATTCTTATGTTCCCTCTAGTTGGTGTCAAATCCTTTCAAGTGCTTTCTCTTTCCATATATGGCAATACGTCTTATAGCTCATGTGCATGGACAGATGTTCAAGCAACTTTCTGTCTTTCCCTTTCTTTGTTACTCTGGAACTTAGCCAGGAACATAATGACGTTTTGTTTCGGCAATGTAACCTGGTGTACATGACACAACAATAACATAACATAACGCACAAGTTCAATCTGGCTGTTATATATTCTGTCTATGCTGTAATAAACTAGAGAACCTTATGACGCTCCTTGTGTGTGCGTCTCTCCAAATATATAAAAAAATAAGAAAGCACAAAAGACAGTATAACTTTAGAATCATTCTTTATTTTAAACCTAAAATAACAACCATTAACAAATATTAAAAGAATATATTTTTTGTACATCAGTAGGTATTCAAATGAATTACCAAAATGAGATGGAAAGTAAGTATTCAATAAATGGAATACATGACAGGATGTGCTGTTCTTAAAAAAAGAAAAAGAAAAAAAAAACATCCCGGTGGTGTGATGAGGCCTTTTACCACTAAAAGCTGATCATTTTATATTAATAGTATAGCCCCTAGTTTTCTTAAACAATAGCAATGTGTCAATTATTATTATTATTATTTTGGAACAACAGAGCATTTTTGTCTAGTGAGAGATATATAAAAAAAATTTATATACAATTTTTTTTTCTGCTAACCACGTTTGTTCCTGTTATCACTTAGCAGCTATAAACTGTTCCATTGTCAGTCTCTCTTTTCTCATGAAAAGAAAGAAAAATGCATGTCTCTACATTTCTGTAGAAAAATTTACAGAAAATTTTCTCATTTACTAATTAGTTCCAAATATCCTCCCCCTCAAAAACAGAGCTAAAATTCAATTTTTCTTTACATTTCCAGGCACTGGGCTGACGTTGAACATCCTGTCTGTTTCTGACTGTCAAGAATGCACAGTCAGCCAATACAGTGTCACAGAGACTTCCTGACCTTCATACAGTAACAATGTCTCACAACTAGGTCGGGTCAAACAAACATAACATGTTCTTATTTAATGCCTATGTAAGCTTAAAAGGGAGAGAAAATAAGAATTGGAGAGATTTCTTAATTACATCTGAATTTTCACTGCAAGTTAATGAATTAATAATAACTAATTAATATATATATTTTTAAATAATTAATAATAAAAGACCTGTAAAGAAATAAAAGGACAAAAACAGGTCAGTGGGTATTTCACTACATAAAAGTAATAATTAATATAACAAATAGTCAACTGGGAATTGTTGATTAAATGTACCCTTTGTGAAGGAGAGTGCATCTGACCTCATTATGTGGGTCAGGACTAGGTGAAGCCCAACACTTATTAAATATAAGCTCAAGGTCTTCATCCTCATGCTTCAAGACAAATACCTCAACAAATACCTGCTCCCCCAGAGTGTGCATCACATGAGAGGTCTGGTTCTTATAGAAGTTTCCCAAAAAAGAATATTAAAAATCTTGGTTAAGCAGCATTGATATCCGATTTTTACAAATTTTCTTCAGTACTGCTGCAAAACATTAAAGATCACATTACATAATACTTAAATGTTCAGATTATGTAAAAAATATATATTATTATATTTTAATATTAAATTATTTGATAGCTTCTTTAATAATAAATAATACATCCTTAATACACACCTGTGGTAAATCCCATCTGAGCAGTTTACAGAGGCTGTAAACTGTAACCTGTTGGTAGGAAAGCAGCAACCTGTTTAGTGTTTTATTATTTTCAACATTAATACTGTACATTAATACTAAACACATCCAAACTATGAAAGGATATGTATGGAATTATGTATCAAACAAAAAAGTGTTAAACATTCCAGAATATGTTTTATATTTCAGATTGTCCAAAGTACTTTGATAATAACTTGGCACACTCGTGGCATTCTCTCATCAGAGTCAGAGGTTGCAATCACCTCAAATATTTTCAATACTCTGTGTGCATGGAGTTTGCATGTTCTCCCCGTGCTTGGAGAGTTTCTTCCGGGTACTCCGGTTTCCTCCCACAGTACAAAGACATGCAAATCAGGCTAACTGGTGTTCGCCCAAATTACCTGTAGTGTTTAAATGAGTGTGTGTATGTGTGTGCCTTGCGATAGATTGGCGGGTGTACCCTGCCTCGTGCCCCAAGTCTCCTGGGATAGGCTCCAGGCCCCCCAAATACCCTAAATACAGGATAAAGAGGTAAAGACAATGAGTGAGTGAATGAGTTGTGCATTGGCAAGAGTTCACTCACTCACTCATCATCTATACTGCTTAATCCTGTATTCAGGGTCACGGGGGCCTGGAGCCTATCCCAGGAGACTTAGGGCACATTGCAGGGTACACCCTGGACAGGGTGCCAATCCATCGTAGGGCACAGACACACACACATACACTCACTCATTCACACACTGTGGGCAATTTGGGAACGCCAATTAGCCTAACCTACACATGGACTGTGGGAGAAAACCAGAGTACTCGGAGGAAACCCACCAAGCACGGGGAGAACATGCACACAGAGACAGGAATCAAGCATGGCCGGGGATCGAACCCAGACCCTGGCGGAGCAAGGCGACAGTGCTAACCACTACACCACCGTGCCACCAGCAAGAGTTAGTTTGTGACATTTTGAAGCACTATCAGGACAATCAGGACAAATGCATATTACAGCAAAATAAAGTTAAATAAAGAGAAAAGACAGTTAAAAGACAAATCAATACAGTATGCCCCAGGGCGGTTGTCAAAAGCAATTAGAGCTACCATGAAACTGGCTTTCATGGTTCCTGTTCCAGAAAAGGAAGACCAAGAGCTTTCTCTGCTGCACGGGAAAAGTTTTTTAGAATGGCTGGCCTCAGAAAATGCCGATTAACAGCATCTCAGATTAGAGCCCACGCAAATGCTTCTTATGGTTCAAGCAGCAGACATATTTCAACATCCACTGTTTAGAGGAAATTGCATGAGTCAGGCCTTCAAGGTTGAATTGCAGCAAAGAAGCCATTTCTTTGGAAGTCCAACAAGCAGAAGAGACTTGCTTGGTGCTACATACTCAAGGAACGGACTGATCAACTGAAAACTGCCCTTTGGTCTTTTGAGTTCAAATTTGAAAGTTATTGTTCTAACTGTCATGTTTCTTTTGGACGTTCTTAAATATGTGAAGTGCTGCACAGGATGACCCATCCAAATCCATCTAAATCCTATTGAGATGATTTCGGATGAGTTCGATCAGAGAATGAAAAGCAGCCAACAAATATTCAACATCTCTGTGAACTTCACGAAGACCATTTTTCCAACATTTGTAGTGCATTTATACCTTTACAGCTATTTAAATACAATAACATGGAATGCACATAATGTGTTAATTAGATGGTACAGTTAGATGTCACTGAACAGTTCAGGCACAGTCAAGCAAAGAATAAAAAGATTACTCGTACAATATATGGGGAAAAATTCTCACTATCAACACACTGCATATTGAAGTAGGCTAGAAAACAATACGTGTGTAATGTTGCAAAAGAATTGCAAATGGTCTTCGGCTTACCGTTGTCTGAACATGACAGATAATGATAGAAGTCTGGTGTATCCGTTATGCCATATGAGCACCGCCCAGCAATCACTCTAAGGTCATGGTACCAGCCGTGCTCATCTGTAGCAGTGTTTAAAATAACACATACTGTATTTAAATAAATACACTGATACTAATTTTCATTTTCATTATTATTATTATTATTATTATTATTATTATTATTATTATTTGCTACACTCATAACCAAAACCTACCTTGTACAAACAGGGGTTGGACAATGAAACTGAAACGCCTGGTTTTAGACCACAATTCATTAGTATGGTCCTTTTGTGGCCAATACAGCATCAGTTCGTCTTGGAAATGACAGATTCAAGTCCTGCACAGTGGCCAGAGGGATTTTAAGCCATTTTTCTTTCAGAATAGTGGCCAGGTCACTACGTGATGCTAGTGAAGGAAAACGTTTCTTCAATAATATTTAGATCTGGTGACTGTACAGGCCATGGGAGATGTTCACCTTCACTTTCATGTTCATCAAACCATTCTGTCACCAGTCTTGTGTGCATTGGTGCATTATCATCCTGATACACGGCACCGCCTACAGGATACAATGTTTGAACCATTGGGTGCACATGGTCCTCCAGAATGGTTCGGTAGTCCTTGGCAGTGACGCGCCCATCTAGCACAAGTATTGGTCCTAGGGAATGTCATGATATTGCAGCCCAAACCATCACTGATCCACCCCCATGCTTCAGTCTGGGCATGCAACAGTCTGGGTGGTATGATTCTTTGGGGCTTCTCCACACTGTAACTCTCCCGGATGTGGGAAAGACAGTGAAGGTGGACTCATCAGAGAACAATACATGTTTCACATTGTCCACAGCCCAAGATTTTCACTGCTGGCACCATTGAAACTGACGTTTGGCATTGGCATGAGTGACCAAAGGTTTGGCTATAGCAGCCCGGCCATGTACATTGACCTTGTGGAGCTCCCGACATTTTGGTGGAAACAGGAGAGTTGAGGTGCACATTTAATTCTGCAGTGAGTTGGGCAGCTGTGGTTTTATGTTTTTTGGATACAATCCATTTTAGCACCCGGACATCCCTTTCAGATAGCTTCCTCTTGCGTCCACAGTTACTCCCGTTGGATGTGGTTCGTTCTTCTTGGTGGTATGCTGACATTACCCTGGATGCCATGGCTCTTGATACATCACAGACTTGCTGTCTTGGTCACAGATCCACCAGCGAGACAGACAACAACAGTTTATCCTCTCTTGAACTCTGATATGTCACCCTTAATGTTGTGTGCATTGCAATATTTTAAGCAAAACTAATTAAACCTTCACACACTGCTCTGGTGGAATGTGCAATCAATGAAGATTGGCCACCAGGCTGGTCAAATTTAGCCATGAAACCTCCAACACTAAATTGCCCAGTGTTTCAGTTTCATTGTCCATCCCCTTTATATTTATGTCGACATTCACTGACTGATATCTTTGACAATGTGAGCAAATATGTTTTTGGCTGTGCATGTGACTGTGATTTTGTATCAAATGTGTAACGTGCTAAACTGCATTTGTATATACAATATACAGTATTGTATTTTTTCCACCTATAGGTACCTAACAATACACTACACCAGGCACTACAGAAGCGTCCACATCCTTAGATATGTCATCTAAAAGAAAGTTATCATAAAGGAATTTTTTAGGGCAGCTATAAAATGGCAACAGAACTTACTGAGGTACAGCGAGAAGCAAGTGCTATGTCGCTGGGGCCCTCTAGTGGCCGGCTGCGGTACCGTTTTAGCCCCACCCCTTTTCAACATTGACTTAAAGGTCTTGATATTTCTGCAGGAAAGTTTTGATCTAAACTGTTCTAACATCACCTCAGCAGGGAGCTATTTGCATTTTTTTTTTCCAGCAATGTTTTTCAATTTAATGTTTAAGCTAGCTTATGATGATGATAATATAGCTCTATATTCTATATATATAATATATTCTAAAACTAAATCTAAGTAAGCAAAGTGATGGCAAACACTAGCTAAGAATAAAAAATGGGGACGTTGTCCTGTCCTGTTCTGTGCATGTTCAAAACATAATTTCCTACTCATAGGCCGCAGTACTGCACTCGTGAGCAGAGAGATATTGCACTTCTAAATCCTTGCAGGAGTATCTCATTTATGCTCAATGATTTTGGCTTTATGCTAGCATAGTGCTCTAGAATCTTTGGAATAAACTGTTCCTGACTATACCAGCCAACTTTAACCCCTTTGTATTACTGCTTGTCTAAACCATAGTCTTATGCAGACTGGGGAATTCTCCCTGTAGAAATGCCATATATTTGGATATATCGGCTTATACCCTCAAACTGACTAATTTACCAATCTCTGATGCTTCCACTAATATACTTTACATATAAGGATTATGTTCTTATATGAGTTCATTTCAGTCTAGTTGTAACACTACACCAGGTGGGAAAGTTAATGAGGGATTAAACACTTACTTATTAGCTATTTATGTTTAGCTAATGCTTTCTAATGGAGAGAGTCATAAAAATAAAAATAAAAACACAATTAACACAGCATAATGACACAAAAAAGAGTTGTATTGCCCACGTTTATAGGACAAAAACAGAATGCTTGTATTGATCAATTCCAATAATGCCGGTTTGTTAGCCTTTTGAATGGGTTAACATTAAAGCTATGCATTTAATTAATATTCTTAGTATGTATTTTCAGTTAAAGGCAGGATATAAGTATAAGTTCTCTGTGCCTTTATTAATACAAATCCATTATGTTGTCAGACCACATATAACAATCAGCCATAACATTAAAATTTATAAATTAAGCAGAATATTGTGCAGGTCTCCCTTGTGCTGGCGTGGCAGCTTTGCCACTTCGGGCATGACTCCACAAGACCTTTGGGTGTGTGCTGTGGTGACGTTGGTTGTTGGTTGTTGGTGGGGCCTCAAACTTTTGTTCACTGCATTCCATGAATGCTTGGTTAGATTGAGATCTGGGGAATTTGGAGGCCGGATCAGCAACCTTGAACTCTTTACCTGCTAAGCCTCATATGCAGCAGGCTGTGACGCCCTGGGTGTTCTGATACCATTCTATAATAGACTTTTTTCAGCAATTTGTGCTGTATTGGCTTTTCTGTGGGATTGGACCAGACAGACTAGCCTTTTTCCCCCTCAGGCATAGAACCTTGAGTTCCCATGATCCTGTCACTAATGTTTACTGGTATATAATAATCACCATTGTTCAATTCACCTGCCAGTGGTGTACCTGCTCTGTGTATAATTCCCGTTTGAGTATTTAGAACAGGCACAAGTTAAAATCAAACAATAGGAACGTAAAGATACTTACAGATACATAAACTAGAAAAAAGAATAAGCCAATGCACAGCATGGACAAGAACCTTAGCTTTAACAGTGTGGTACATACATATACAATTAATGAATCCATTAAATTCCTTTGTCTATGCTTAAACAAAATGTATGGCTTATATGGCTTATTTTATTCGTCCCAAATACTGCATTCATGGTCCAATCAAATAAGTTTTGATGAATTATGTTTTAGTTAATTAAATATTAATATAATATTAAATCAAGCGTTTTATAAAAAAAATCAATAAAGAATGAGTCCAAAAAGTAAAAAAAAAAAAAAAATCCTTTATTTTGATTTATTATAACTCTAAAGAGATTTTCTCTGATGGCCTCTCAGAACTGGAGCTCTGTGACCTTGATAAGATTACATTTAATGGGTGTTAATGGGTGTTATACAAAATTATTTTTATATGTTTTATACAAAAAGAGGAACTATCAAGAACGCAAGACCCTACAACGGAAAGTGAGGACAGCCGATAAGATCATCATGGTCTCCCTTTCCTATATCACAGACATCTACACCACACGCTGCATCCACAAAGCCACCAGCATTGTGGCTGATCAGGCAAACTGTCAGAACTCTTTTCTATCTTGCTGCTACTTTAACAAGAACTGTTTACTGTTTTTCGTCTCACGAACAAGTTATTTGCACTACCTCAACTCATTGTGTCATGTTGTCATGCTGCTCTTGTTTGCACATTTGTATTTGCACTTCATGTTGTCTATTTGCTGTGCTTTTATATTGTAGTACTTTGATAGTTTTATTAATTTATGGTGTTTATTTGTTTTGTCTTAGCTAGTAAGCAAATTTGGTGTCCTAGGTAGCTAGTTAGTTTTGTTAATTTATATTGTTATGCTATATGTATTTGGCACCTTGGTCCTGGATTAATAGTTGTTTTGTTTTAAATTGTATTAAACTGTATGTGGTTAAAATGACATCAACTTGAAAACTGATGCTGTTCTGTACTTCTCAACAAAAGTACATATGCTAAAAATCTTTTGACTTCTTACTTATTTGAAATATCTCTCTATAATTTGCAGAAAAGCTTTTGTTTTCACAGCTTTATAAATTCATCAAAAAACAAAAGAATCATCAAAATCATCAGAACATGTGGGCAGAAAAAAGAAGGCAAATCGAATATTTATTTATTTATTGTTTAAACAAGAAAAGTATCTAAAAAGTGATGAATAATTAGAAGTAATGATGAATAATTCTTCAGTCAAATAAATAATTCACACATGACATAAACTCTAACTTTTTTACACAGTAAAACCAGAATGTAAGAAAATATATTATTTGCTTACATATTAACTCACAAATCCAGTGGAGCAATAATTAATAGAACATTACAATACATTAACTTAAAAAAAGACATATTTTCAGGGAACTGAAAGATGATTAGTTATTTCTTGAGTTTGGCAGGTATGTGCTGGTCATATAATGGATTTTTGAACTGATATTCTGATGGAGAGAAATGAGAAAGTAGGGACATAGGTGAATAATCTTGCATAAGATTTCTATATACATAACGATTTTCCAAAACTGCCTAGTCTATATTCTTCTAACACTAAATAATTTTCAAAAAAGAAAAAGGTTATAATTATATTTATAAGTATAATAATTAGTAAATATGTAGACCAGTAGATTGTTAATAGAGAACAAATGTACTTTAAATGTGGGCATGTACTAATAACATCAACTGCATCTTCATTTATTTTAGATTCAGTGATGTAGCTTACATTTACATGCTAAGATTTCTTTAAATGAGATATTTACTATTTTATAGAAATATGAATATACAGGAATAGGAAATATATAGGAATATATAGGAATAGGAAATACAAGGTGCAAAGTATAAATACTGATTCAATACAAATAATATTAGCAGAATTAAGTTCTATACAAGGAATAGCACTTGGATTATATCAAAGCTATCAAAATATGGTAATGTTATGTTACTACTTTTAGTATTACTATTTCTACATAGTAGTGTCTATGCAAGAAATAACAGAACAGATTATGCAGTTACAGTATATGAACACCATTCATGCCCAGTTGAACCCCGAGTCAGAGTCTGGAGTGTACCACAGTGATTGCAACTGCATGTTTAATGTAATAATTAATGAAATATTCACAAATTGTAACAGTTCATAGATAGATTTACCAACATGAAATAACCACAAAACAAGTTAGTTAGTTGATATCAGTTATCTTATAGGAATGATGAACAGCATTACTGAATTTGTGGATTATTTGTGAATTACAAAACATGAGGGAATACACAATATTGATGGGGTCTTATTAACACCTTTATAGCCAAATGTGTGAAAGGGGCTTCTGTGTGTGTCTCTCTCTCTCTCTCTCTCTCTCTCTCTCTCTCTCTCTCTGACAATTAAAACCTATTTTCATTATTAATTCCAAACAATCCTACAAGGTTTATTCCTTAAATAACAATCTTAAATTAATTGATTTTAGTCTTAATCTTAGATTATGTTGTGTGACCAACATACAAGTGGAGACAAGCCATGGTATAAGAGTATAATTTATAATTAAACTTGTTGTGTCAGTGTACCTTTGTCTTTGTTTTTGTTCCCAGCATAGCCAGTTTTGTGAATCTGTGCCTGATTAGCTAGGACATAAAAGAACAAGATGGTTTTTATTGTTTATGTACATTAGATATAAAATGTCAAAACACCTCTATTTAAATAGCAGGTTCTTGTGGTGTAAAAATATACCAAGATCTTTTTCACATTTCACGTGATGTAGCACCCAACAAAATTGAAGGAAAATAAATAAATAAATAAAAATGTTTTAGCAAAAAATGGACCAGGAACAGGATCAGGTGTTTCTGTAGGATTTTCCTGAAATCATCTTAGTTTCCTCCAACTGGAAAGTCTTTAAAGTCTGCAAAGAGCTTACAAAGCATGTACCGGATATCATCAAAGATAGGAAACAAAATCATTTCCTGAACTGTCTAAAGATAAATATTAAAAGAGCAGCCGGAATATATGGCATGTATTGGCCACTCCCTATGTGTGACATCTTTGTTGGTTCTCTATATGCTTGAGCTATCACAGCCCTAGTACAGTAGGAGCATCATTGCCTCTCTTGCAGAAGAGCTGGATTTGATTCCCTGATAAGAATGACTTTCAGTGCTGGACCTAGGGCTATTTTCAGTGCTGGATCAGTGCAATTTAGGATTAAAGAAAATGTGAAGAGGTTGCATCAAGAAGGGGCTGGGGCCGAGAAGGGGCTGTCCACATGTCAACTAATGCCAACATACTCCCCACCCCTGAAAAGATATCCATTATCCCAGTGGCAAGTTTTTACAGCTTTGGGCTTCTAGCTTAGTGCCTCCCCTCCTACTTGCAGACAGAGCTTGGCCAATCATCTCTCTCTCTAGACCCCCGACTGCTAGAGCTTCACCTGGGAATCGAACTAGCAATCTCTGGATGACAGGGCGAGCATTTGCGCCACTTAGAGCATTTTTAATGGTAAGTTCTGGTTCTGGTTGCAGCACCATGCCATGAAGTTGCTTTTCTTAAACATGACCTCCAGATTCAGCTCTATTCAGGATAAAGGGAGTGCATAGCTCCAAATGCGAATCTATTCTGGCAGAAAACCTCTGCAGGCCTCTGCTAAACAGCTAAAGATGACGAAAAAGTGTCACCTTCCTGCATCATAATGACTCAAAGTCAACAAAGAAATGTCTTCAGAAGAAGAGGATGAACTTATTGAAATGACCAAGACACAGCTCAGAGGTCTGTGCACAGAGGATCCACTCATAATGTTATAGATCTGGGGCAAATAAAGATGGTATAAGACTGGGAATACTTTTGCTAGTTAGTTCTTACCCAAAAAGACTAAGTGTGGTATTGTAGGAAAAATGTGTTTTAAGAAAGTATTATTTACAGGAATGCACACATATGCAATCAGGGTAAGTTTTCCCTGACAAAATTTGTTTTGGTTTCATTTTTTACTTAACAAAGCCTACTTTTTTAACAGAGGTGTGTACATTTTTTAATCACTGTAATCATTTTGAATTTATTCAAATGCTAAACAAGTGAAAAATTTAGAGATTGTAACATACCATAGTATAGTCCTGATTTTCCCTGCTGTTTTGGCATTTTTCTGATTGCTGCTGCAGATGATGAGTTTCAGTCACCTTTTTTGTGGAAATCTTTAGACAATAAATATATTTTTAATATAATGAAAAATAATGTATTACCTTTCGGGGGGATTTTTGACTTTTGATTGGGATCGTGTTCATCATTTTCTAAAAATAAAAATAAAAAGAAGAAGAAAAAAAAAGTATACGACAGCAGCCGGGTAAGAATGGATAAATCCAGAGTTCAAGATTCAGTTATTACGATTTCAGGCCAATGTCAACTGCACTTTGAACACTATCTAGAAGTGTACTGTACTGATTATTTTTGTCTATTTAAAATAATGAAAATAATGAATGAAATAGAGAGGGAAAATGGGTAAAAAGCATACCATAAACACTTCTGTTGTCATGCTGACCTGGGAAAAAGGTGAACAAATTTTTATAATAATAATAATAATAATAATAATAATAATAATAATAATAAATCACTTAAAAGCAATTTAAATGAATAAATCACAAAATTACTAATATTACTAATACTTGTGTACTATTTCTTAATAAAATAATACAATTGATTTTTACATTTCTACATTGATAAGTATTGTTTCATACAGTTAGCTTTTAATTTGCACAATTCTTAACTGAGTATTTGAACTTAAAAAACAATTGAAAAATTGTTAAATGATTGATCACATTATTAATTCTGTAGCATCTCAAATGTGTCTTCATGAGGTTTTACGCCAATGAAAAAGGTCACCGAGTGCCAAAAGCCACATCTACATTTGACTGGTTAAAACGTGACCCGATAGGCAGTGCAGAACAGCTAGATATGTTTTAGTCAGCTAGATATGTTAATAATCTTGCACCTTCAAGAACCACAGACCCAATTCTCGATGCATAGCTATGTTTATATTAAGCAGATGAAATGCTGGAGGTGTTGACATAAAAATGAGGATGGGGTTGATAATGTAATGTCTGCAAATGTGTCTTGCAAAAATGCTTGTGAATAAAAATAAATAAAAGTAAATACATTTTTACTAATGCAGTATTTATGTTATAACATTTAATTACCTCGCCTATCTCTCTCCAGATTGTGTCCAGCAGGAAATGAACTGTCAACATCGTCATACAGTTCAAGACTATTTCTTCTCTCAGTGTTCACATAATCCTTGTCCTGGTTGTCACTCGCTGTATCTTCACTTTGGCCATCAGGCTCTTCTTCCAGTGCATTTTCATAATCTGCCTCATGTGTATCACTCTCTACGTTTTCATACTCACCATCGCATTCATCAACCTTGGTGCTCCCAACACGATCTCTTTGTACTGCCGTCTGTTGTTCTTATATAATGTAAACACCAAAGAAGTCATGAGGTCAACGGTCATTAACTTGCTTTTGTTAAGATCTATAAATGGTGGGATGACAACAAATTGCACTCACCTTTTTTTTCTGAGTTAACATAATAAGAAGACGATGATCTTTTTACACACTTTACTGTTAAAACAGAGAAAACAATACAACATTATGCAAATTATAATGTTTATGTACACTAATGTACTATACATTGACTACAATTATCTTCTCCCAATAATTAAGTACATTGCATAACATTTACTGTAAACAATTTGCCAGGAAAGTGCTTTAAATTCACAGTTAATTACTGAAACACACTGACAGTACTATACTATAGTATAATATTTTTATAATAATGAGGTAATGTCTGTTGATTTTAAGCAAGATGATACAAATTACTGTAATATAATTACAGTATTTAAAAATCTATTTGCACATTTGGCTGATGCTTCACAAAAACAACATAAAACCGAGGTAGGAAATAACTTTTATGGGCCTTGCTGAAGAACCCAACCATGGCAGCAGTAGAACTGAAGCCACAATCTTAACGTCTTGCCCACTGAGCTACCACAACTAACTCTGCACTGATGCAGGCACCTTTATTATACTCAATAAAACAATTTAAACACTCTCACTCTTACCAAAACTTGAAACACCGCTGCTTTCTAATATTTTAGTGTATACCAGTGCAGTGCTGTAATTGCCGAATTGCCTACAGTAAAATCTTGTATAAACAAATTACACACAAAGACCCTTACAGTAGTGCGCTGTAAAACAATGTTTTTTACAATGTACAAAACTCGCCACAATGACAAGCATACCTAAACGAGGAACATTTTAATAAAAAAAACTAACTAAAATAAAATTTCAAATTCTCACCTCTGAATTTACAGATAAGAATAAAAACAAACACAAGCAGAATAAATATTCCACCTCCAGCAGCAAAATAGTACCACGGGATATTCAATCCTGGAAACACATAATGAACATAGGTTCAGCATTGTTACATGTAAATCTTGATAGCTTTATGCAGGGATTTAATTAGGATTTAGACAAAGGTGAAGCCCTATTTCTAGTTTAATTGAAAGATTAAAAGATACGTCAGGTGGTATACATGGGCAACGTATTTCAATAATAAAAAATATATCTGTGGCATCTGTTAGATGTGGGAGTGTAGGTGAAATAAAGGATATCGAATATTGTGAATTATTTACGCTGATAGCCTTGTTTCACATTATGCATTTAGAGAAGAAACTAAAAGTATTAACATGCATTGTCCCAAGTAAAAATTGCACACCAAATGACAGATTGTGCACATGCAACAGAAGTGTAAGTATTTCGTTTGAATGAAAATGTAACATATTCTGTTTACATTATTTGGTATGTGGAGATTAAAAGGCATGACCCCAAAAGGCCTGAATGGATTCACAAAAAATGCAGTTGTATGTTTGCCTATCTAATAAATTGCCCCACATCATTAATATCGTACATTCATTGAACCTTTGATATAACGCATTCCTCAACCCAAATAAACTCATTGTTTCATTAAAATGATCTCAGTCACTAATTTTCAGTAATCGCTCTATCTTGATCAGGGTAACAGTGTGCACTGTTTATCTACTACTGTAACATTTTAAATGGGTTAGTTCATTGATGTTCAATTCTCCTTAATTAATTAGCCTATTAGCTTACATTCTGTCAATTTTCTATTTTCCTACAACAAATTGATTACAAGCACATAATATTTATTTTGAAAATGATATACACCATTCCAAGTGTTACAGTACCTCCATTGTTGATACCTGAACTTTGTGAGAGCGTTAATTCAACTCTCTGGCACTCGTGGCTCAGCTCACAGCAGTACGTGCCCACGTCAGAGGCCTGGAACTGATGAACGAGGATGGAGAAGTTTCCTCTGCCGAAGAGGTAGGGGAATACTGTTAATCTGCCATCCCTAGGATCCTCAAAGGTGACATTTCCATGAGGCCTGATGATTAGAAGGCGGGAAGATTGCCTCCAACTGGCTTCTTCGGTTTTCGAACTGTTCAAAAGTGTGCATGGGAGCAACACCTCCGAGCCCAGTGGAATGTGAAGAATAGTGTTCATGCAAGACTCTGAACAAGTTAATCCTAAACAATAATGTGGAGGAACATGAAGGCCATCAATTACGATATTCAGATCACACTTGTCATGTATAACCATAAAAGGTATACTTGAAGCACATGTGCAGTGCAAATTGGAGCTCTAAGTATAATTTGGGTTGTCATCGTCATCAATTTTTAAAAAAGATTTATGACGAAGATAAAAAAAAAGGATTTTCCACTCACCATTTGGCACGAGGGCACTGAAAAATGCTAAAAGTTGAATAATGTATCTCACGCACATGTCCTACTCGTTACACACACCAATTTGCAATGGAACAAGTAAGAGGCAGAGCACAGAAATAGTCCTTCCTGTAGATGGCTGTCCTCTGTCATTTCCTGAGACACAACCGCCCCCCCACCCACCCCCCCTTAAGCCTATACACAGACATTTGCTAAGAAATAATATGAAAACTGTTTATCTATTGTTTGCCTACTGTTTATGGATTTAAATCAAATTACAATGAATGTTTTTTTTTTCAAAATTGCATGCCCAAATACTGCCCCGATTATGCCCATATAATATGTGCTAATATATGCTATTGTACAATGTTATCACTGTGTTGTATTTAAAAGCTGTTTACTATAAATACAATTTCTGATGTTGCTAGTGTAGACAGGCTGTAAGTGGGTGAGTTAACATTTACTAAACCAGAATTTTACCTCAGCTCTTATCGTGAACTTCACCACATCCTGTGTAGAAGAAAGGTTTATATAATCTGTACATAAAAACAAATATTGTTCCTATAGTACTCTCACTGGACATAAGTTTTTTAACATTTTATATTTTTTTATTTATTTACATGCATAGCACAATATTCATTTTCATACATTTACATTTATAGTAAATCAAGTACTTATTGCTTTGGTTATTAAACAATACATGGTGACAGATATTTGCTCTACTATGTAAGGAAAATAGGGAAAATCTATTGCATCTATTAACTGTGCCCAAAATGATGATCTGAACAAAAGCAACCAAAGCATTTTGATTATCAAATGACAGATCTCTATGAAATGCTACTTTGCTTTCACTTCGGTTTTGCAGCACAGAGTTGCAAAACCACACAATCACCATTTAGAAAGCTGCAAAGCACTGTTTCCTTTTATTGCTATTTATTTATTTTTTGGTTACTTCTTCTGCAGAAATATACCTGGGGTTACATAACAATTACTGTCTTTTGTTCTATGCTCAGTTTAGACTGAGCATAAATATTGTTTTATGTATTTACCTCCATTACTAAATATTCAGTATGTAGTGACATAAACTACAGCTTATGTACTAATATAAAACATTAAAATGATAATAAGAAACAACTTTATTTCTAAAAAGAGCGCTCAGCATGTTTTAAACTAGCATTGTTTAAGAAAAAGCATACACTTTCTTTTAATTGAGCTTTTGTTTTAAGCTGCATTTTTACACAACACCAGGCATAATGAGGTGACAACAAACCAGCGCCCCCATGTGACTGTTCTAACATGAGTGCTTTAGAGGCTTTCCATAACAGCAGCTTAGTAAAAGCAGCACTAACCGTGGAGGCATGGACACTAAGTCATGTATGCTGTTGTATCTGATACCAAGACATTAGCAGCAGATACTTGCAAGGTGTGAGGTATGGCCTCTGTGTAACAGATCTATTGTCCAGCACATCCCACAGCAGATTAATCAGATTGAGATCTGGGGAATCTGGAGTCCAAGACAGCACCTTGAACTCTTTTTCATTTTTCTCAAAATAATCCTAACCTTTTTATACAGTGTGGCAGGGTGCATTTTCCGGCTCAAAGAGGCCACTATCATTAGGGAATACTGCCACTATGACGGGGTGTACTGGTCTACTGTACATCACTGTTTAAGTAAATGGTATGTGTCAAAGTGGCATCCACATTAATGGCAAGACCCATTGTTTCAAAATGTTTCCCAGTTAACTTGTATATACAGTATGTCACAAAAGTGAGTACACCCCTCACATCTCTGCAAATATTTAGTTATATCTTTTCATAGGACAACACTGCATAAATGACTCTTTCACACAATGAAAAGTAGTCAGTGTAATGTTTGTATAGCAGTGTAAATTTATTGTCCCCACAAAATAACTAAAAATACAGCCAATAATAGCTGAACCCCTGGCAACAAAAGTGAGTACACCTAAGTGAAAATGTAAAAATTGGGCACAATTAGTGATTTTCCTTCCCCTTTATCATGTGACTCATTAGTGTTACACTGTCTCAGGTGTCACCAGACAGCAGGTGAGTTAAATTTGGTATAAAAGCTCTTATACTCTCTCAACCTGACCACTGAAAGTTCAGCATGACACCTCATGGCAAACAACTCTCAGAAGACTTGGAAAAAATTAATTGTTACTTTACATAAAGATGGTCTTGACTAAGAAGATAGCTACAGTAACACTCTACAACTGTGCTGCAGCACAGTGGCCAAGACCATCCAGCACTTTAAGAGGACAGGTTCTTCTCAGAACAGGCATCGCCATGGTCAGCCAAAGAAGCTGAGTGCACATTCTCAGCGCCAGATCCAAAGACTGGCTTGGGAAAACAGACGGATGAGTTCGTCCAGCATTGCTGCAGAGATTGAAGAGATGGGAGATCAGCCTGTCAGTGCTCAGACCGTACGCCGCACACTGCATCAAATTGCTCTGCATGGTTTCATTCTAGAAGGAAGCCTCTTCTAAAGATGATGCACAAGAAAGCTCACAAACAATTTGCTGCAGACATGCAAACTAAGGACCAGGATTACTGGAACCATGTCCTGTGGTCTGATGAGACCAAGATAAACCTATTTGGTTCAGATGGTGTCAAGCGTGTGTGGCGGCAACCAGGTGAGGAGTACAAAGACAAGTGTGCCTTGCCTACCGTCAAACATGGTGGTGGGAGTGTCATGATCTGGGACTGCATGAGTGCTACTGGCATTGGGAAGCTACAGTACAGTTCATTGAGGAAAACATGAATTCTAACATGTACTGTGACATACTGAAGTAGAGCATGATCCCTTCCCTCTGGGAACTGGGCCGCAGAGCAGTGTTCCAGGATGATAATGACCCCAAAACACACCTCCGAGATGACCACTGGCTTTCTAAAGAGGCTGAGGGTAAAGGTGATGGACTGGCCAAGCATGTCTTCTGACCTAAATCCCATAGAACACCTCTGGGGCATCCTGAAAAGGAAGGTGGAGGAGCACAAGGTGTCAAATGTCCACCACCTCCGTGATGATGTGATGTGAAGGAGTGGAAGAGGATTCCAGTGGCAACCTGTGAAGCTCTGGTGAACTCCATGGCCAACAGAATTCAAGCCGTGCTGGAACATGATGGTGGCCACATAAAATATTGACATTTCACCTTTTCACTTAGGGGTGTACTCACTTTTGTTGCCAGGGATTCAGCTATTATTGGCTGTATTTTTAGTTATTTTGAGGGGACAATAAATTTACACTGCTATACAAACTTTACACTGACTACTTTTCATTGTGTCAAAGAGTCATTTATGTAGTGTTGTCCTATGAAAAGCTATAACTAATAATATTTGCAGAGATGTGAGGGGTGTACTCACTTTTGTGACATACTGTATTATATTTGGTTTACCAGATAAATTTGACTAGATGCAACATAATTTTGTTGCAATGATATACTGTTTATATATTTTGCAGAGGTCCCACAGTGCATCCTAGTGCCATCTCCTGCCTAGATAAGTTTACACATGTGTACACACACACACAGCTATTTTTCTGCAATTACGTGTAAAGGTTGGAAGTTTATTGAAATTGCATTCACAATTGTTCTGTCTTCTTTCATACTGTCATTACTATCAACATTAACAACTACTACTTCATTGTCATGCATTGTACTATTGTTTTTACTGGAAGGATATAAATTAGCTGGAGGTTAATCTATGATGCCATCTTTGATAGTAATCAGGAAAAAAAATCTAATTGCTGAACTTTGTTATTGTCAATGCATTGTTGCAAAACCCATCCATCTAATGTCCAGACAGCTTCAACCTAGACTGCATGTCTTTGAGAGGAAACTGAAGTACCTGAAGGAAATCCACTAAGCATGAGATCATACAAACTCCATGCACATAGAGCAGAGGCAAGATTAAAACTCTAAAGGTGCGAGGCAAAAGTGTTAACCACTCCAGGGTTGCACTGCAAAAAATGTGAGCATCTTAGCAAGTGAAATATTCTTGAATCTAGCCAAACCTATCTATACTTATCTATACTTTCTTTTTCTTCAGATAAGATTACAACAACCCAAATATAAAATTATCAAGCTTGTTTCTAGTCAAATGTTATTAAAATTGCAAGCAGGGAACATGCACACAGAATCAGAGTTTTTTTCTACTGGCACATAATTTTGCTTCTTTCAATAAAATAAATTCCTTTAAAAATGCCAATAAAATAAGACTTATTTTATTAGTCTTATTTTTATTAGTCTTATTTTATTGGCATTTTTAAAGGAATTTATTTTATTGAAAGAAGCAAAATTATGTGCCAGTAGAAAAATACTCTGATTCTGTGTGCATGTTCCCCTCCCGGGCTTCCTTGAGGTACTCTGGGTTCTTCACACATGCAATCCAGATTGTATGATGTTTTGAAATGGCCTGTAGTTTGTTAATGGATGAGCTTGTGTGTGCTTGTGCCCTGGGTTGGGTTGGCATCCCATTCAGGGTTTACCGTATAACATGAATTAGATAATGTAGTGTTATGAGCAATATTGTGCTGTTGTGTTTGTACATTACGTGGTATAAATACCATAAATAAATATTGGTATTCTGTTGTTTCAAGGTTATATTTGCAATGCTCTTTTGCAATCCTTTATTTAGCAGGATTCATTTTTGGACATCATTTTATCCAAGTCATTCTAAATTTCAAATACCACATTGTCCAATATTTGTTCATTAGTCCATATATTCAAATGCAATTTGTGTATGGTATGGAAGTGATACCAATTCCAACACCTTAGTCTATCTCTAAATTACTCAAAAAAAACTTTATTTCTTTTAGTAGTAAATAAATTTCTTAGAGTTTCGCGGTCAAAGTAATAAACCCAATTACAATACTGTACATTGGCTTGACCTTAAATAGCCTGTTCATGCTGTGGCTGAATTAAATAAATTTTGCAAAGAAGATCATCATTACTTGGTTTCCCTTCAATATATAAAATGATAATTAAAAACTGCACTTTGTGTTTCTTCATGTCTTTCTTGCTACATAACTTATTATATCTTCATGGTCTCATGATACATTTTGTTTGAGGATCTGAAACCATGTAATGTGACAAATAAGCAAAAAATAGAGGAAATCTGGCAAATATAGTACTTTCAGCACTGTAGTTACTTAACTCCTTCGGCAAGATGTTTGCAGTTGTGGTGTTTATAACGGGTATGACATTTCCCCCCCTTTAAAGTAGTTTGATTTGTATTGCCATCTTATTGGATTAAGAACACTTAATAAGGGCCTCCAGTGGTTAAAGTGCTCGCCCTATCATCCGGAGATCACTAGTTCGAATCCCGGGTGATGCTGTAACCTCTCGCAGCCGGAGGTCTAGAGAGAGCTTATTGGCCGAGCCCTCTCAGAGGGGAGGGATGAGAGGTACATATTGCTCCGACATTAACCAAGGCTCTACAGCCAGTCAGGGGCGTCTGTGAGCTCGCTCAACTTAATCACCAAGACAGTGAGCAAATTTACAAATGATGAACCACAGTTTGATCAAACAATAATTAAATTAAGGAATGGGTTAGTATCCTCTGCAAAATTTAGAAAATAGTTAACTATGTTGTATAGCTTATTAAAGGCAGCAAATAATATTAATAATCAAATGTTTAAATGGGTATAATTAATTTAATATATAATACAAAAAAAAGTATAAAATTTTTGTTCCCTCTCTTACAACTGGAGACATTTCCAGATGCACAAAAAATTTAAAAATGTATTTAAAAAAAGCTGTTCAAGAAATGTTACAGGTAAAGTAGTGGTAAAGTACTGGTAATGTTTTTAGTTATTCTTTTATAATGTGTTTTCAGTTTATAGGTATTTACAATATAAATCAAATGTGTTTAAACATATACTATAATAATCAACTCTAATAATTGTTGTATCTGATTTATTATGTTTGCTTTAAACAGCTATTATGGTAAGATGATCTTTATGTGCAAATATTGCCCCCACAATACTTCCTAATTATATAAACAGTAACTCTGATAAATCATTTACAGAAACAAAGAAAGCCTCGAGACCAGTCTTGTCTGTAACATCCAGTTGGAATTTTATTCATGTTATTTTGCTGACAGTTGTTCAGAAGATACTGTATTTGCCCTGCTTGAGTATATCGAGTTCTTATTTATTGCCACAGATTGTTCCATGGTGGACTAAAGGAGTTGGACAATGAAACTGAAACACTGGCGAATTTAGTGTTGGAGGTTTCATGGCTAAATTTGACCAGCCTGGTGGCCAATCATCATTGATTGCACATCCCACCAGTAAGAGCAGAGTGTGAAGGTTTAATTAAAATATTGCAATGCACACAACATTATGGGTGACATATCAGAGTTCAAAAGAGGACAAATTGTTGGTGAGCATCTCGCTGGCCATCTGTGACCAAGACAGCAAGTCTGTGATGTATCAAGAGCCATGGTATCCAGGGTAATGTCAGCATACCACCAAGAAGGATGAATCACATCCAACAGGAGTAACATTGGACGCAAGAGGAAGCTGTCTGAAGGGGATGTGTGGGTGCTAAACTGGATTGTATGCAAAAAACATAAAACCACAGTTGCCCAACTCACTGCAGAATTAAATGTGCACCTCAACTCTCTTGTTTCCACCAAAACAGTTCATCAGGAGCTCCACAGGGTCAATGTACATGGCCGGGCTGCTATAGCCAAACCCTTGGTCACTCGTGCCAATGCCAAATGGCGGTTTGGTGCCAGCAGGAAAAAATCTTGGGCTGTGGACAATGTGAAACATGTATTGTTTTCTGATGAGTCCACCTTCACTGTGTTTCATGAGTTACGGTGTGGAAAAGCATCAAAGAAGCGTACCACCCAGACTGTTGCATGCCCAGACTGAAGCATGGGGGTGGATCAGTGATGGTTTAGGCTGCAGAATCATGGCATTCCCTAGGCCCAATACTTGTGCTAGATGGGCGTGTCACTGCCAAGGACTACCAAACCATTCTGGAGAACCATGTGCAGACAGTGATTCAAACATTGTATTCTATTCTAAAGGTGGTGCCGTGTATCAGGATGATAATGCACCAATACACACAGCAAGACTGGTGACAGAGTGGTTTGATGAATATGAAAGTGAAATTTGACATTTCCCATGGCCTACACAGTCACCAGATCTAAATATTATTGAGCCACTTTGGGGTGTTTTGAAGGAGCGAGTTAGGAAAGGTTTTCCTCCACCAGCATCATGTCGTGACCTGGCCAATATTCTGCAAGAAGAATGGCTCAGAATCCCTCTGGCCACTGTGCAGGACTTGTATCTTTCATTCCCAAGATGAATCGATGCTGTATTGGCCGCAAAAGGAGGCCCTACATCATACTAATTAATGATTGTGGTCTAAAACCAGGCGTTTCAGTTTTATTGTCTACAAAAACAGGCTTATCCATCTTGACTCAAATGCCATAATGCCAAGTTTTATATCTACAGGGTGGGCCATTTATATGGATACACCTTAATAAAATGGAAATGGTTGGTGATATTAACGTTCAGTTTGTGGCACACTAGTATATGTGAGGGGGCAAACTTTTCAAGATGCGTGGTGACCATGGTGGCCATTTGGAAGTCGGCCATCTTGGATCCAACTTTTGTTTTTTCAATAGGAAGAGGGTCATGTGACACATCAAACGTATTGGGAATTTCACAAGAAAAACAATGGTGTTCTTGGTTTTAACGTAACTTTATTCTTTCATGAGTTATTTACAAGTTTCTCTTCGTTCACAGCCATTGACATGTCGAAGAGGTTAACACGTGATGAGCAGATCGAAATTGTGTTGATATCTGGTGAACGCAGTAACCGGGTCATTGCAGCAAATTTCAATGCAAGACACCCTACGAAACCACCCATCTCCCATGCTACAGTTAGCAAACTGCTTGCTAAGTTTCGTGAAACTGTGTTGGATTTGCCAAAATGTGGACGCATGAAAACTGTCACTAATGAACAAACATCAGTTGCTGTCCTAGCTTCATTCAGCAAGAGCCCACAGCGTAGCACTCGCCTCATGTCACTGGAGAGTGGCATTAGTCAAACATCCCTCGGCGGATATTAGCTACTCACAAATGGCACCCTTACAAACTCCAGCTACTGCAGCATCTCAACGAGGATGACCCAGATCGGCGCACACAATTTGCAGAATGGGCAAAACAAAAATTGGAACAGGACCCTCAGTTCACGCAGAAGATTTTGTTCCGTGATGAGGCAAACTTTTATGTGAATGGTGAAGTTAACAAACAAAACCACCGCTATTGGTCTGACATTAACCCACATTGGATAAATCCCTCCAAGACTGTTGGAACAAAAAAAGTGATGGTATGGTGTGGTATATGGGGTGCAAAGATAGTGGGGCCATTCTTCATCAGTGGAAACCTCAAGGCCACTGGATATTTGAAATTGCTACATGATGATGTGTTTCCCTCTTTATGCACTGAAGCTGGCACGTTCCCTGAGTTTTTCCAGCAAGATGGTGCACCACCACATTATGGGTGTCAGGTCCGAGCATTCCTAGATAAACAGTTTCCTGAAAAGTGGATTGGTCGTCGTGGGCCAGTTGAATGGCCCCCAAGGTCTCCCGATCTGACCCCCTTAGACTTTTATCTTTGGGGTCATCTGAAGGCAATTGTCTATGGTGTGAAGATACGAGATGTGCAGCACCTGAAACTACGGATACTGGAAGCATGTGCTGGCATTTCTCCTGCGGTGTTGCTATCAGTGTGTGAAGAGTGGGAGAAGAGGGTTGCATTGACAATCCATCACAATGGGCAGCACATTGAACACATTTTATAAGTGGTCAGAAACTTGTAAATAACTCATGAAAGAATAAAGGTACGTTAAAACCAAGCACACCATTGTTTTTTTATGTGAAATTCCCAATAAGTTTGATGTGTTACATGACCCTCTTCCTATTGAAAAAAACAAAAGTTGGATCCAAGATGGCCGACTTCCAAATGGCCACCATGGTCACCACCCATCTTGAAAAGTTTGCCCCCTCACATATACTAATGTGCCACAAACAGGACGTTAATATCACCAACCATTCCCATTTTATTAAGGTGTATCCATATAAATGGCCCACCCTGTAGATATAAAACTTAACCCTTACTACTACAACTAACACTATTACTTTATATTACACAATATAACCAAAGTTTATAACCAAATAATGGATCCATATATGTATATGCATATTATCAAATGTCAATGATTAGATGATTAGATTATGATTATTACTTAAGTATAGAATTATCTTCTGAATCAAAGTTAAAGATCAGTTTCAAATCGATAATAATAATTCCTTGATTGTTTTTTAACATAATTAAGTCCAATAATTATCATTATGTAATCTTAGTTCCTACAAACAATATATTTTGGATTATTTTAAGTTTACTGCAGTGATTTATTTATTACAGGTACTGTATTGCATATCATGAGGTATTTATTTATTTATGTGTTTTAATTTAGAATTAAATTGACTCTCATTGTTCACTCAGGTTTGTTGACGGTGAGGTGATTGGTTGCTTTACATCTCAGGGAGCCCTCATGTTTGTGTTTCCTTCTGGCTCTCCCTTTTAGTTATGCTGTCATAGTTAGTCCTGCTGGAGTCCCTGCTTGCACTTTGCACTAATATACATTCACCTTATACATGTTGACTGTGACCAGACCTAACTGCCATCTCTCCTTATTTTCTGTTCTCTCCTTTTCTGCTCTCTCTCTCTCCCTCTCTTCTTTCCCTCTCTCTGTCTCTCTGTCTCGCTATACATGTTCGCTCCTGAGTTGCCAGTGATCCAGACCCCTCTGCCCTCTGGAGCCGTCTAACCCGTCCTGGAGTCCTGCTTCTGGTTGGAGATCTCGTCGCATGGATGCCCTGTGTGGTCTGCCTGGATTCGTATGGTGGCTGGGGATGGTTTGCATTAAGACTGTCCTATCATCGATTGATGCTCTGGGGACCTGTGACGTCAGTTGTTCGATAGCTCAGGACTGGAATCTCCTACAGTCTACCTGAGCCTCCGGGAACAAACTGGACTCCTTTTAATTTAAATTTTAACACATCTCCTGTTACACTGAACTTCCAGTACACATTATTATGCTGATCATTCTCTGCTATCCGTTATCACCCAGATGAGGATGGGTTCCCTGTTGAGTCTGGTTCCTCTCAAGGTTTCTTCCTATTACCATCTCAGGGAGTTTTTCCTTGCCACCGTCGCCCTCGGCTTGCTCATCAGGGACAATCTTATCATTTTGATTCATACACATTGCATAAAAACTTACTTCTTTTTATTGTGTAAAGCTGCTTTGCGACAATGTCAATTGTTAAAAGCGCTATATAAATAAAATTGAATTGAAATTAAATATTATTTACTTATTATTTACAGCACATTATTATTTTGTCTATATTCCTGCACGTGTTATATTTGATTTATTGGTTGTGTGGCTTATGTTAAGAGGAACTAACAAGTTACCTGCCTTGGGTTTTACCAGGGTGAGAGTGTGACACGGTGTGTGAGAAGCACGTGAGAGAAGTTTGTACTGTATACTGTCTTGCCGTTTGGCTTAATAAAATAAGTTGTTGTAAATTCAACTGTATCAGCTTATTACCCACAGCCAGAGAGACTGGAGAATAGTAATAGACAAGTCAAGGAAGTTTGGGTTCCAATTATATGGCATACAGTATATCTTAAAATCATAAGAGGACTCATAAATGTATAACAAATTATCTAATTGATCTGGATGAAGTAAAATGGAGTTTATTGCAGCAACAAAGCCAAAGTGAGCCAAAGTTTGCTCTTTGCCAGCTCAAAAACAGGCAAAGAGCTAACTTTTACAAGAATAGGCAAAGAGCAGAATGAAAAACAATACTTTATATACTGTATATACTACTGTATATACAATACTATCAACTGTCTCCTTCCTGGATTTTTCTCTTTTTTCTTACTTCCGGTGACCGGTCACTGTTCCGGTTACTTGGTTTCTCTTTCTTCATACTTCCTTTAACCAAATTTTGTCATCCTGGTCTTTTTTTTTTCTTTTTCTTACTAACGTTCGCCAACGAGGTCGATGCCAATTTTAACAGGTGTACCACTGTTTATGTGCCTTGGACTGATTTGCCAATTGATGTGGTTCTCAATTGAGGTGGCAGGCCTCTCCATCAACCTCCTTATCTAGCCAGGAATATCAATTCAGATGCTCACAGAAGTCCACTCTACATCAAATCAGTTATGCCTTTTTATATGTATCTATATACCTCAATGTATCTAAATGTATACCTCAATTTATTATTACTTATTTTATATCTTTATATTAATACAAACTTTATATGGCTTTTTGATAATATTAAATGCTTTTCTCCAGTGGTCTGTATCCAATTTATTCATGCAACGAATTAAACTGTACTTTGCACTAACCATGAGTGTGTTGTGGTTATCTGGTTGTTTCTTGATAAAAGATAATGAGTGCCTCTCAGCTACAACAGCCTATTTATACTTTGGGTCCTATCCGCTCACCCAGGGGCACAACTGCACATTTGCTGAGGGGTGTGCAAGATCATGGGTTGAAAAAAACTTGCCACGACAATCGCTGTGTATGTCGTCACTCATTGTCTGTATTGCTTTATCCTGTATTCAGGGTCACGGGGACCTGGAGCCTATCCCAGGAGGCTTGGGGCACAAAGCAGGGTACACCCTGGAGGGTGCCAATTCATCGCAGTACACTGTTGTGTATGTGACAAATACAATTTTAATTTGAATTACCCCAAGAAATGCAGTAAACTTTGTAGAATAACATTGCATGTGTGTAGATATTTCAACTGGAGCAACCATACCTGGCATTGACCACCTTATCCGTATAGATGATGATGATGAGTGATCCGTTATCACCCAGATGAGGATGGGTTCCCTGTTAAGTCCGGTTCCTCTCAAGGTTTCTTCCTATTACCATCTCAGGGAGTTACCTTGCCACCGTCGCCCTCGGCTTGCTCATCAGGGACAATCTTATCATTTTGATTTATACACATTGCATACAAACTTACTTCTTTTGATTGTGTAAAGCTGCTTTGCGACAATGTCAATTGTTAAAACTATATAAATAAATTAACTTGACTTGACTTAACCTGAAGTGCCTTAGAGCCTGTGCAGTCTCAGCCTAGATTGTAATACCAGAGGCGACATTTTAGGGTTGCCTTCTATGTATTTAAAAGTTTTAACTGTATTTAAAAGTTTTAACTGGGTCAACCATATTTGCTAATAACCAAGGATCACATTACCCAATTGCCATACAACCAAGAGTGTGGTATACTTTTTAGTGTGATCTTGCATGTATTTTGAAGTTTCAAATGGGTCACAAGCATGTTGATCCAGGATCACACAAGCAGTAAGTAACTTGCTATCTTGATTTATGTTCACATATTGTTAGCAGTGTAGTCTCAACCAGCCTTATAAAAGTGAACATCCAAGAACATCATATGATGACTCAACCAGAAACTATGGATTACTGCGGAGGTGCGTGCACTTTTGAGGACCAGAGACTCTGCCTTCAGAGCAGGGGCAAGGTAGCCCTAAGAACAGCAAGGGCCAAACTGTCCCGGGCCATCAGAGAGGCAAAACGCACACATGTCCAGAGAATCCACAATCACTTTAGGGACAGCGGTGACACACGGCGCATGTGGCAGGGCATACAAGCCATCCCCAACTACAGGACATCATCACCTGCCTGTGACAGCGACGGCTCCCTTCCAAATGCACTGAACAGCTTCTACGGACGGTTCGATATGCAGAACAACGTGATGGCGAGGAGGACCACCCCTCCTCTGAACGACCAGCCATCGTCTCCGTGCCGAAGAAGTCTTCTGTGTCCTGTCTCAATGACTACCGCCCAGTTGCACTCACTCCCATCATCATGAAGTGCTTCGAGCGGCTCGTCATGAGACACATCAAGACCCTGCTGCCCCCTCACTGGACCCCCTGCAGTTCGCGTATCGTTCTATCTGTTCGATGGACGACGCCATCTCCACCACTCTCCACCTGGCACTGTCACATCTTGACAAGAAAGACACTTACATCAGAATGCTGTACATAGATTTCAGTACAGCATTCAATACAATCATCCCCCCAACACCTGATCGGGAAGCTGAGCTTGTTGGGCCTGAATATCTCCCTCTGTAACTGGATCCTGGACTTTCTGACCGAAAGACCTCAGGCAGTGTGGATCGGGAACTACACCTACAGCACCACCACACCGAGTACTGGGGCCCCCCCAGGGCTGCGTGCTCAGTCCCCTGCTGTTCACACTCAAGTTTGCTGATGACACGACCGTGGTGGGTCTCATCAGCAAGAACGACGAGTCAGCGTACAGAGAGGAAGTGCAGAGGCTAACGAACTGGTGAAAAGACAAAAGAGATGTTTGTTGTCTTCAGGAGGACACTGAGCGATCACTCTTCACTCAGCATCGACGGCTCTTCTTTGGAAATCGTCAAGAGCACAAAATTCCTTGGCGTCCACCTGGAGAACCTCACCTGGTCCCTCACCTGGTCCCTCAATACCAGCTCTCATAAGAAAGCCGACAAGGTCTTTTCTTCCTGAGAAGGCTGAGAAAGATGCATCTCTGAGACGAACTAAAGAACATCCGGACTGAACTGATAAACACACACATGCACAATCACACTGATCTACAACCATCTTCATCTATTCATACCCACCTACCTGACCACGTACCTTGCAATATTTCCACAATATTTATCTCACTCTGCCATTTGCACAAAAATATTTTGACACAATGTACATTTTCTACTGCTGTTTTTTGTATTTTCCCACTACCTCAACTCACACCTCATGTCACACACATCATACAGTCTGCTATTTGCACTATTTTTTTTTGGATAAATGTCAATTGTTTACTGCTGTTTTTCTCACTACCTCAACACATACCTCATCGCTAAAGAAGGCATTTCAGTACTGAAACGTGTTTACATTGTTGTGTTACGTTGTTGTGTTATCATGTAGCTCTTGTTTGCACAATTGCACATGCACTTTGTTGTCCGTTGTCGAGTGTTGTCTCTTCTAGTATATCTGCATTGCTAATTTATGTTGTGTTGTAAATTTATGTCGTTTGCATGTATGTAGCACCTTGGTCCTGGAGGAACGTTGTTTCGTTTCACTGTGTACTGAACTGTATATGGTTGGAATGACAATAAAGCCTACTTGACTTGACTTGACTTGAACAGTGGTTCCTACATGCATGGTTACCTTAAAAAAGCATTGTCAGACTTGAATCTAATCAATTCCAGTTATGGCTTGGTCAGTGTGTTCTGTAGTGGGCATTTGGTTGTTGATTTCCACCAAGAGCTTTTATTCAAATGGATTTTAAATCAAAACATTACAAACACATTATATATTAAACCAGGGGTGTCCAAATCCAGTCCTGGAGGGCCAGCGTCCAACACAGTTTGGTCCTTCTTCTTCTCAAAGCCAGCTGATTTAACTAATCTGTTAATTACTAGGTTCAGTGGGTGTGTTTAGACACTCACTGAACCTATAATAATAAATGCTGATTTGCACTCGCGTGTATCGCGTCCTGGTCGCGCGCCGCTCCAGACTCCACTCCAGGTTTTCTGACTGTCCCCACATCTGCATCTACCTGACCTTCCACACGGTCGCGTTCGCCCTGAGAGTGACGTCATCAACCAGCGCGACCATATATAAACCAGAGAGAGACGCGGGAAAGAGGAAAGAGATTGTGATTGTGGTGTTTTGATATTTGGTTGTGTTTTCTGGTTTTGACTTTTTGCCTCCCATTGACTTTGATTATTGCTTTGCCCTTTTGCTTTGGTTGGTTTTTGTATATATTTGTAGATAATTTCACTGTATTTTTGTGCACTCACCAGTAGTTGGGCGTGGCAGCCATTTATTTTGGGAAGAGGGAATTTATTCACTGTTTTTGGTTTAGGGTGTCACGCTCTCGGTACCCTCGTGCACTTCATTGACATTTCCGTTCCCACTCTGTCAAGCTCCTCATCACGCTGGTTTGTTTTCCCACGCTGTCATGGCATTTCCCACGCCCCCGGACCGCCCCACCTACACACCGGTTCCTCATCCAGCGCTGATTTCCTTGGGTTTTTAGGGAAGCACAGCACACCAGTTCTTCGCCAGATTATTAAGTGCTTTTGCCAATTCTCTCGCGTTTATTTTTTGACTGTGATCACGTTACCGAAGTCTTGTTTCGTTTCTTACCCGTTGTCTTACGATTCGGATTTGTTTGCCTCGCTGACGGATTTCCCGGTTTTCGACTCAACGCGCTCTCTCTCCCAACTACGGCTTATCTTCACGTCTCGGCACGGACACCACGCTCACGAATCTAACGGCTTTCGACCCAACGCGCTCCTTCTCGACCACGGCTTTTCTTCACGGCTCGGCACGGACGTCACGCTCGCAGATTTAACGGCTCTCGACCCAACGCACACGTTTTTTCGACCACGGCAGATCTTCGCGTCTCGGCACAAGCACCACGCTCACAGATTCAACTGCGCTCGACCCAGCACGCACGCCCCTCCTCTTCGGCAGCGAATAGACTCAACGCTCCTCAGCGTTGCGCTGCACACACAAGTTTACAGCCCGAGCACAGCATCAGCTCAGCCGCCGCCCCTGCATCTGGATCTACCTCAGCAGCTAACGAAAGCCACTCCCTATGTCAGGGAAGGTACCTGTATTTTTGTTTGTGTTTTTTTTTTTTTTTTTGCAGGCAAGTTTGCAGGTTAATTTTGTTTATTATTTTGGCCTGGGTCCACCCTGAATCCTCTCCTGTTGTGTGTGTGTGTGTGTGTGTGTGTGTGTGTGTATTTTTTTGTAAAGCAATACAAACCTCATTATTTCATCAGTTAATGACTGGATCTAGTTCTTTCTGCCATATACCACCATTTCCATACAGTTTAAAATAGAACCCTGAACCATTCTTTTGCTGTACGGCTCAACCCTAGACTGGGATGTAACGCCATATTTAAGTGACCACTTTGATTTTCAAGCACAAGAAAGTCAACAGCTTTATTATGCAAAGGTGTTCCTTCAGTTAAAAACAACTAGTTTGAGATTTATATCTGCTCATCTTATTTGAACTACGCTAGAATGCCTCATCCCACCCCGCTGTTAAAAAAAAAAAGTTACTCAGTAACTTTTACTGAGTAATTTTTTTATGAGCTACTTTTTACTCTTAAGTAGTTTTTATAATGGTAACTTTACTTGTACTTCAGTAAAATTTCACTGAAGTAACAGTACTTTTACTTGAGTACAAAATGTTAGTACTTCCACCTCTGAAGTACAGCAGTCCATAAATATTTCAGAATAAATTGACACAAGTGTATTGTCAGTCTATCAATGTTTACAGCACATCTAACTACCAAGTCTTTATTAGCTTCTGTGTCATATTCTACCTACATCACAGAGGTTTTTGTTCCTCAAAGTGGATCAAAATAAATGGCAAAAGATGATTATTCGACTATCTGATGGACGAATGGTAGGAGATATTAGAAACCTTTCAGATGTTTTGAATATGCCAAAGGAAATTGTTTCCTTTGCTATTGGGGTACACTTTTGGACCAAAATCAAAGGTTATGTTGGTTGTGTCCCTTAATTTGTCTATTAATTTGATTATTGTGTGCCTTAATGCCCAATATTCCAACAATCTCACTTGCCTTGAACTTCAGGTCTCACTCATGTTTCTCGTTTTGGACATTTGCTCTCTTGGATTTCTGATCACCGACCTCTGATCTCGTTTTATGACCCTGATTTTGGATCACGGACTTTGCTTGACTTTTTGGCTTGGAACTAGTGATGGTGAGATGAAACCTCATTTAGGTGTCGAGGCTTTCTAGCCAATACTGTAGATTCACCAAAAGGTTCATCTCATGAATAAAAATTTTTTTTTTTAAATAAATAGGTGCAATAACATGAGTTTATTAGATGGACTGAGATCATTAATATAAAGCAAAATTTTCATGTGCATTTTCCTTTTTCATATATTAGAAGTACATGTAAAAGTCATTGTGAAATGCAAAAAAAAAAAAAGGTTTAGGTTTCCTGAATCTTGATTAATAAGTAAAAAAAATAGTCCAATGTAATTAAACAGTAAGACATCCCATGTAAATGAGCTTTTCCTTAAACCAGTTGAAGCGCAGAATAAGTCAGTCACGTGATTCTGGCAAACGCAGGGTCTCGTTTATCATTGGTCTTGTGGCTTTCAGGAAAATGACACACGCCTCAAATTACGGCTGCTCGACACAAGCCTCGGTGTGTTAACATCAATACTTGGAACCTCGCCTGTCCACAACCATGATTATTTCCCCCAGATCTGCCCTGCATTCAGCACACGTCAGCTCTGCACTTTACAACTCAGCAAAATCTCTTGTTCACAAAAGAATCAGCGCACTCTACACCACAAGACAACCAGCACAGTTTCCCACATGCACTTGGATCCACCACGCCTGTTCAGATTGTAAGAGTATAATCTGGCTACTCATGGATCCATCAGAAGTTGCACTTCTGGGTTCTTATCAGCAGAATATTCGTACTGTCACAGAAATCCTGGCGTCGCTTGCAGATCAGGTTAGGTAGCAACATGCCACCCAACCTCCTACTCCTCAAACACCACTACCAACACCAACAGTCTCAATGGTCTCTTGTACTGGCTTCATTCTTTCCTAAGTAATGGTCCAAGGTAGCATATATCATAACCCTCCTTATTTGAAAGGCAAGGAAATGGGGAACATCATTATGGGGCACCCAGGTCTCCTGCTGCACCAATTACTGGGCGTTCATTACTGAAATAAGGAGGATGTGTGACAGCTTGTTTTCGGGACGTCAGGCAGCAGGCCAAGGATCCCGCTCTACTCATGATTACACCATCAACTTCCTAGTGAGTCTAGTGAGTCTACGTGTGTAATTGTTGTCACTGTTTAAACAAGTTAAGTTCGCCTGTGTCTTCCCTGTGTGTCTCTATTTAATAAAACGTGCTTGTGCAACCTGCGTTTGCGTCCGTCCTCAGTGTATGAGACATGACAACACTTTGCTAATAAAGACGTGAAAGCGATAATATCCTTTTGTATAGAATTAGGTGATAGTGAGCAATCAGGAATCCCCAATATAGCAATCAGAGGACAAGGTTGAAGAGTTACCCCAAGACATAATAGCAAAATAACCTGTCCAGAAGCCTTACAGCTTAGGACACAGAAAAAACATGTGACTAAGGTGACAGGGAGAACCATGGCATTTATCACATTTGTTTTCCACTGCCGGATACAATTCTGAAAGTCTAGATTTAGAAAAATGTGCCCTGTGTATGACCTTAAACTGAATAAGTCCAAGACGGTGGAAGATCGTACCCTCTCTATAGCCTGTTCCCAGGACTCCTTCTGCATTTGAATTCCTAGTTCCGCTTCCCATGTACGCTTAAGCTTAAAATTTGAGTGGTTACTAAGAGACAGGATAGTATCAGAGTTTCGAAATGGTTCCTCTATGATAAGGGATAAATGATAGCATAGTTTCCCACTGCTGTTCTGAAGGTAAAGAGGGGAAATTAGGGAAACACTTGGCAACAAAATTTCGAATTTGAAAATAGCGAAACAGATGGATAATTGGGAGACCATAACGTGATGACAGATTGGCAAAACTATCGAAGACACCATCCACATATAAATGTTTAAATTGTTTTATACCCTTGTCACACCACACTGAGAATGTCGAGTCCAGGAGTGATGGGGGAAACAAATGATTGTCGTTTAGAAGACCCAAAGAAGATGGCATTACGAATTTAAAGTACCTTCTAAACTGAAACCAGATCCTAAGTGTGTTAAGAACCACCTGATTATCAGTATACAGAGAGGGTTTTATGGGTAAAGAGGAACAGAGCAGAGCCGGTATAGAAGATCCCTTACAGGATGATCGCTCCAATTTACACCAAGAGGAGACAGAAGATTTTAGCCAATAGCATAATTTATTGACGTGAGCGGCCAAATAGTAAACTAGAAAATTAGGTAATGTCAGACCTACGCTAAATCTACATCTCTGCAGTACAGCTTTACGAACCCTAGGTGACTTCACACCCCAAATGAAAAAAACTATGATCTTAGCCAGTGAGACAAAAAAATCTTTTGGAAAAAATAAGGGAATGGACTGAAATAAAAATAAACATTTTGGCAAGATATTAATTTTAACAACATTAATCTTACCGATTAATGAAAGGGGGAGATTACCCCATCTTTGAATATGAGATGTAATCCTTGATATAAGGGGAGTAAAATTTGCTGATTTAAGGCCAGATAAAGAGCGAGTCACGTTAATAAGTATTTAAACCCCGATGGACTAAACTGAAAGGGTAGATCGAACTGTTGAAGATGACATGCAGCCGAATTAATGGGAAAACACTCACTTTTCCCCAAATTTAATCTATAACCTGAAAACGAGCTGAAGTTCTCCAGAATACCTAAAACAGCAGGGATGGAGAGTGCAGGATCAGTTATATATAATAACAAATCATCCGCATACAATGATTATTTATATTCAATTTCATTACAGATGATTCCCTTGAATACTGAGGAAGATCTCAGTGTGATAGACAGAGGCTCGATGGCGATGGCAAAGAGTAAAGATGACAGAGGGCAACCTTGATGACATCCACGACCCAGAGAAAAATTATCTGAATAAACATCATTAGTATGAACACTGGCTTTAGGGAACGAATAAAGAAGCCGAATCCAAGAAATAACTTTATCACCAAATCCAAATTTCTTTAAGACTGCAAACAAGTACTGCCACTCCACCCTATCGAAAGCCTTTTCAGCATCTAAAGAAATCACAAGTTCAGGAAGTTTAGATGGATGTTTTGAGTAAATACGGTGTACGGGTATTAAAAAAAACGATTGACGTCCCTTTATGGATCTTTGTCATTTTTTAGAAGTAGCGCTATAGTGGCTTGTGTGAAAATTGGTGGTAATGAACCCCTTTCCAAGGATTCATTAAACACAGATAAAAGCAATGGAGCCAATTTACTAATAGATTGTCATGCACACTCGTAACACGACCGGCACTAGGACCTGGAAGTAGTACGGTCGGGTTTCCAGGAAGCATAAAAGGAGACAAAATGGCGCTTCACATTGCTCAGTCATTGAGTTCGCCCATGCCTTTGCTGACGCTACGCCGACTATTCTGTGAGTACTCACCGATTCTGGTTGCTTCTTTGATTGAGTGTGTGTTGCTAGAACGCGGGTTTATTTGTGTAGATCCTTGCTCTTTGTGTAAGAGAGTTCTTAGACTAATCGCGTGGTTATCCTGCCTATTCGTGCTGCTTCCGCGTTTGGGTTTACCATCCACGCTACACGGGCTAACTGCTAAGGCTTTTCAGTTTATCCTTTGGTTGCTCGTGACAGAATGACTGAGCCAAAAGCAGTAAACCCAGCGGAGTTTGCTCGCCTCTGTGATGTGGTTGACCAACATGCCAAACTGATCAATAAGCTCTGTGGTGAAGTCGCGTCTCTCCAAAGGGACCTCCAAGACGTCGCGGCCTTGCGCCGCGAGGTGGCGGAGTTACGGCAGGAGAACGCGACCCTCCGCGGGGTGGCTGCTCAGTCGGCTGTTGCCACGCCCGTCGCAGCGGCTGCAGCGCCGCACCCCTCCTCTTCTGATGTTTTCATAGCTTTACCGGATAAGTGGGATGGCACAGATGGGAAATGCAGCGTTTTTCTAACCGCATTGGATCTTGTGTTTGAGTTCAATTCCACCAGATACTCCACAGACCGACTGCGCGTTGCGCTTCTCGTCTCGTTGCTATCCGGGCAGGCAGCTGAGTGGGCCACGGCGGTTCTCCGATCAGATTCAGACACTGCTTATTCATATGGAGAATTCACCCGTCAACTAAAGCTAACATTTGAACATCCTGCTGCTGAGGTGGAGACCGATATGAAATTGTACCATCTGCGGCAGGGAGGGTCGTCCGTGAGTCGCTACACCGCGGATTTCCGTACTCTCGCCGTGCAGACCACCTGGGGAGACGCCGCCCTCCGGACGGCCTACTACGAGGGACTGGCTTCACGCATAAAAGATGAACTCGCCGGACGGGAGATTCCGACCACACTGGAGGGACTGATTCAGCTCGCTCTCCGGATTGACCAGCGCCTGCTCTCCCGTCCGAGGCCAGCCCCCCGGACCCTGCCGCCCATCACGCCACCTTTTTCACACGCCACATCCCGACCACCAGCCTTCACCACCACCGCTATGGCACCCACCGGATCTCCACCTCCCGCCGTGGTTGACACCGGAGCCGGGGAACCCATGCAATTAGGACGCGCCTCCTTGAACGCTGCTGAGCGAGAACGACGCTTCAGGGAGAGACTTTGTGCCTATTGTGGGTCAGGAGCGCACCATAGAGCCATCTGCCCTCTTCGCCCGGGAAACGCCCAGGCCCGGTGAACCATGGAAGCAGTTCACCGGGCTCCCTCCATCTCTCCGCCACCACGCCCAGCGTCTCTCGTCTCACGGTTCAGGTACACCTCCAATTTGGCCACAAACGAGTCAAAAGTTCTGCGTTCATCGACTCCGGTGCCGCTGGAAACTTTATTGACTCTTCATATGCCAAAAGATTGGGGTTGGAGACTGAAGCGTTATCCCAGCCAGTTCGGATTACATCTGTCGACGGTCGGCCCCTTTCCTCCAGCCCCATCATCGCCCAGACTCGACCCATAACCCTCGTCATCGACCAACACCAGGAAACAGTCCGATTTCACCTCACCTCCATCTCCTCTCCACCCATCATCCTCGGACACCCCTGGCTTCTGCAGCATGACCCTCTCATCTCATGGTCTCAGAACCGGATCCTCCAATGGGGGGCCGACCTGTCTCGAACTCTGCCTGCGGGCACCAGCTGGGACGTGCTCTAGGGAGTCTGAGGCCCCTGATGTCGACACCAACGCTATCCCTGAGGCTTATCGGGACCTGGCTGAAGTCTTCTGCAAAAGACGTGCCACTCACCTACCTCCTCATCGGCCCTACGACCTGGCCATTGAACTTCAGCCAGGTTCTGTTCCCCCCCGCGGCCACCTGTACTCTCTCTCCACCACTGAGACGCGGGCGATGGAGGAGTATGTATCCTCAGCTCTCCGCCAAGGCACCATACGACCCTCCTCCTCGCCCGCCGCCGCGGGATTCTTCTTTGTAAAGAAGAAATTCGGCGAACTACGTCCTTGTGTCGACTATCGGGGGCTCAACAACATCACCATAAAAAACCGACACCCATTGCCTCTTACCAACTCTGCCCTGGATGCCCTCTCTGGTGCCACCATTTTTACAAAGTTGGACCTCCGGAGCGCCTACAACTTGGTGCGTATCAGAGAGGGCGATGAGTGGAAGACGGCATTCATCACCCCCACTGGACATTACGAGAGTTTAGTCATTCCATTTGGTCTCTGTAATGCACCAGCAGCTTTCCAACGTTTCATCAATGACGTTCTCCGTGACATGTTGGGCCGATGGGTATTTGTCTACCTGGATGATATCCTTATCTACTCTCGTTCCGTTGAAGAACATGTTCAACACGTCAGAGCGGTTCTTAAGAGACTGCTCGCTCACCAGCTGTACTGTAAGTTGGAGAAGTGCGCTTTTCACGAGCGCTCCACCACGTTCCTGGGCTTTGTCATCTCGTCCCAGGGTGTGGCCATGGACCCACAGAAGCTAGAAGTTGTACGTCATTGGCCCCTACCCAAGACTCTCAGACAACTTCAACGGTTTCTCGGGTTTGCGAACTTCTATCGTCGCTTTATCCGGGACTACAGTACGGTTGCAGCACCATTAACCGCTCTGACTCGGCCATCATCTCATCACTTCCAACTCAACTCTACCGCCATCTCTGCCTTCCACGAGCTCTGCCGTCGATTCACCACCGCCCCGATTCTTCTCCATCCAGATGCAAACAAACCGTTCGTTGTGGAGGTGGATGCTTCGGATGTGGGCGCCGGGGCTGTTCTCTCCCAACGAGGTCCAGACCAGAAGCTACACCCTTGTAGTTTCTTCTCCAAAAAATTTGACCCCACTCAGCAGCGATACGGGGTAGGGGACCGCGAGCTGCTGGCCATAAAGTGGGCATTGGAGGAATGGCGACACTGGCTCCAGGGCGCCAGGGAGCCGTTTATCGTCTGGACCGACCACCAGAATCTCATCACCATCCGGAATCTCAAACAGCTAAATCCAAGGCAGGCGCGGTGGGCTCTGTTCTTTGAAAATTATGATTTCCACCTATCATACCGCCCGGGGTCGAAGAACACCAAGGCTGACGCCCTCTCCCGACAGCACGAGGAAGACGCCCCCCGGGCGGACCCCGCGCCTGTTCTTCCCTCCTCCAAGATCATCGCCCCACTACGCTGGGAACTGGAGACGAGGGTTCGCCAAGCACAAGCCGCAGAGAACGAACCGGCAGGTGTGCCGCCTGGACGACTCTATGTCCCCAAGAACACCCGGACTGAGGTCATCCAATGGGGACATTCCACCCCTCTATCAGGGCACCCAGGCACGCAGCGCACCCTACAATACGTGCAGCGTGCCTTCTGGTGGCCATCTATGGCCAAGGACATCGACGAGTTCGTTCAGGCGTGCCCAGTGTGTGCCAGGGCCAAGGACACCAATCAACCAACACCCGGGGAACTCCAACCGCTTCCTGTTCCCCGTCGGCCCTGGACACACATTGCCATCGACTTCATCACGGGCCTGCCGGTCTCCGAAGGGAAAAATGCCATCTTGACCATTGTGGATCGGTTCTCTAAAGCTGTGCACCTGGTGGCCCTCGCCGGACTCCCGTCAGCTAAAAGGACAGCCGAGCTGATTTTAGAGCACGTAGTCCGTCTGCATGGGTTCCCCAAGGACATCGTCTCGGACAGGGGGCCCCAGTTCACTGCACGGTTCTGGAAGGCCTTCTGCCGTCTGATCAATTCCACCTGCAGTCTCTCATCAGGTTACCATCCTCAGACTAATGGTCAGACGGAACGGACCAACCAACAACTGGAGCGCTACCTGAGATGCTTCGTCGCCAACCGTCAGCGCTCCTGGGCCCGCTACCTCATCTGGGCTGAACTTTCCCATAACCTCCATGTTTCCTCTGCCACCAAGTTAAGTCCCTTTGAGGTATGCCAGGGTTTCCAACCTCTGATGTTCGAACATCAAGAACCGGAGGTTGAGATACCCGCGGCCCAACAGTTGGTCCGCAGGTGTCGACGGTCGTGGATTCTAGCCAAGGAAGCAATCCAACGTGCTAACACCCGTTACACCATGCAACATCGCCGTCGACACCCTCCGGGACGATTGTACCACGTAGGTGACAAAGTGTGGCTGTCCACAAAGAACCTGCACCTCCATACAGAATCAAAGAAATTATCACCAAGGTTCATCGGCCCCTACCGCGTCACCCTCTGCATCAACCCTGTCACCTACCGGCTCCAGCTGCCTGCGGCGCTCCGGATCCATCCGGTATTCCATACGTCACAACTCAAACCCTTCACGACGTCACCCATGGTTCCCCCCACCCACCCTGCTCCTCCTCCCCGTATCATTGAGGGTGGTCCCGCCTACACCGTTCGCCGGATCCTTGATTCACGTCCTCGGGGCAGAGGGCTCCAGTACCTCGTCGATTGGGAAGGTTACGGTCCCGAGGAGCGATCTTGGATTCCGGCTCGGTTCGTCTTAGACCCCGAACTCATCCGGGACTACCGTCGTCGGGTATCCTCCACCCCAGGACCGTCGAGAGTCGGTCCTGGACAGGGGGGTACTGTCATGCACACTCGTAACACGACCGGCACTAGGACCTGGAAGTAGTACGGTCGGGTTTCCAGGAAGCATAAAAGGAGACAAAATGGCGCTTCACATTGCTCAGTCATTGAGTTCGCCCATGCCTTTGCTGACGCTACGCCGACTATTCTGTGAGTACTCACCGATTCTGGTTGCTTCTTTGATTGAGTGTGTGTTGCTAGAACGCGGGTTTATTTGTGTAGATCCTTGCTCTTTGTGTAAGAGAGTTCTTAGACTAATCGCGTGGTTATCCTGCCTATTTGTGCTGCTTCCGCGTTTGGGTTTACCATCCACGCTACACGGGCTAACTGCTAAGGCTTTTCAGTTTATCCTTTGGTTGCTCGTGACATAGATTTTTTAAAATAAAATTCAATTGGAAACCCATCAGGGCCTGGGGCTTTATTAGACTGCATAGCTGTCTAATAACTGTAATAGCATTTAATACTGCCCATTCAACGGAAAATGGGCAGTCCAATTGCCTGGCAATATTAGTATCAATAACAGGATTTGAAAGATTATAAAGAACTTCGTTCATTTTAGCTTTGTCCGTAGGAGATTCAGACTTTCTCCTTTCTACATTCAGACTGTATAACAAAGAGTAAAATGTTTTAAAGGTAGAATTAATTTCCAAGGCATCTGTAGTAATAGTGTCATAAGTGGTTTTAATACTAGGTATCAAACGCGAAGTGGCTTGTCGTCATAGTTGATGTGCCAACAAATGAATTGCCTTGTAGCCATATTCATAATACACGCCACGACTGCGTGATAACAAGCGCTCTGCCTCTTTAGTTGACATAAGATCGAATTCTGCTTGCAAATCAAGATGCTGCTTCAGTAATTCTGGAGAGGGGTTCAGTGTATAACTTTGGTCAAGGTTACTAGTCAAGTCAAGTCAAGTCAAGTCAAGTAGGCTTTTATTGTCATTCCAACCATATACAGTTAGTACACAGTGAAACGAAACAACGTTCCTCCAGGACCAGGGTGCTACATACATGTAACAACATAAATGTACAACATAAATTTTACATTTTTAAGTTACTCTAAAAGAAGAACTATCAATATCTATACAAAAATACAAAAATAGACAAAGTGCACGTGCAAATGTGCAAACAAAGTGGTACATGACAGACACAACAATGTAAGACATAACAGTACTTTTTGATGAAGGATGAATTGAGGTAGTGGGAAGAGCAGCAGTAAACAGTTTACAATTTTGACAGAAGTATTGTGTGCAAATAGCAATAAATACTGTGCAAAAAATTGCGAGGAGCAGCACAGGTAGGTAGGTATGAGCAGATTGAGATGGGTGTGCATCAGTGTGATTGTGCATGTGTGTTTATCAGTTCAGTCCAGATGTTATTTAGTTCGTCTGAGTGATTTGTGTGTGTGTGATCAGAGTGATCAGTCCAGTCCCTTTGTGTTTAGGAGACGGATGGCTTGCAGATAAAAACTGTTTCTCAGTCTGGATGTGAGTGCCCGAATGCTTCGGTACCTTTTTCCAGATGGCAGGAGGGTGAAAAGTGTGTGTAAGGGGTGTGTCCGGTCAGCCACAATGCTGGTGGCTTTGCGGATGCAGCGTGTGGTGTAAAGGTCTTCGATAGAAGGGAGAGAGACCCCGATGATCTTCTCAGCTGTCCTCACTATCCGCTGTAGGGTCTTGCGGTCTGACATGGTACAATTCCCAAACCAGACAGTGATGCAGCTGCTCAGGATGCTCTCGATGGTTCCTCTATAGAAGGTGGTGAGGATCGGTGGTGGAAGCTGTGTCTTTCTCAGCCTTCTCAGGAAGAAAAGACGTTGTTGGGCTTTCTTATGCAGAGAGCTGGTGTTGAGGGACCAGGAGAGGTTCTCCTCCAGGTGGACGCCCAGGAATTTTGTGCTCTTGACGATCTCCACAGAAGAGCCGTCGATGCTGAGCGGAGAGTGTTCGCTCCGAGTCCTCCTAAAGTCAACAACCATCTCTTTTGTCTTTTCGACGTTCAGAGCCAGGTTGTTGTCTTTACACCAGTCCGTTAGCCTCAGCACTTCCTCTCTGTACGCCGACTCGTCGTTCTTGCTGATGAGACCCACCACGGTCGTGTCATCAGCGAACTTGATGATATGATTGGAGCTGTGTGTCGCTACACAATCATGAGTCAGCAGTGTGAACAGCAGGGGGCTGAGCACACAGCCCTGGGGGGCCCCAGTACTCAGTGTGGTGGTGCTGGAGGTGTAGCTCCCGATCCGCACTGCTTGAGGTCTTTCGGTCAGAAAGTCCAGGATCCAGTTGCAGAGGGAGGTGTTCAGGCCCAACAAGCTCAGCTTCCCGATCAGGTGTTGGGGGATGATTGTATTCAATGCTGAACTGAAGTCTATGTACAGCATTCTGGCGTAAGTGTCTTTCTTTTCAAGATGTGACAGTGCCAGGTGGAGTGTGGTGGAGATGGCATTGTCCGTTGAACGGTTTGGACGATACGCGAACTGCAGGGGGTCCATTGAGGGGGGCAGCAGGGTCTTGATGTGTCTCATGACAAGCCGTTCGAAGCACTTCATGATGCATTTACTAATCGCAGTTGTAAGTTCTTTAAGCCTAGCATTAATCTTTTTATTAGCAAGAACAGAATAAGAAATAATTTGACCTCTCAGGTAGCATTTAAGTGTCTCCCATAGCAATGAATATGAACCTGAATCGTTTTATTAAAGGACAAGAACTCCTCAATAGAACTTGAAATTAATTCACAAAATTCTTTATCTACCCAAAAGTGGTGGGCTACGTTTATAGGTAGAAAATTGAATATCCAATAACAGAGGTGAATGATCAGATATAACAATACCAGAATAATCAGAAGAACTAACACTCGGATTAAGAGTTCTGTCAATAAAAAAGTAATCAATCCTGGAATAAGAATGGTGCACCTGGGAGAAAATAGGACAGTTTTTTTTTTTAATTGAAGGATTGCGAAATCTCCATGGATCAATAAGATCGTTCTGTTTCATAAAATCTAAAAATATTTTGGACATAGATGATTGAGTCAGATTACGAGGATTAGATCGATCCAAGATTGGATCAAAAACACAATTCAGATCTCCAACAAGGATCAGCAAATGAGTATTCAAGAAGGGGATATTACTCAGCAATCTACAGTATTAGCGAATTCAGCATCATCAAAGTTCGGGGCATACACATTCACCAACAAAACCTTTTTTTGCATTAGTGTACCAACAACAATGATGTATCTACCATTCCTGTCAGCGATAACATTAGTCGATAAGAATTTAACTTTCTTATTAATGAGAATGGCAACTCCTCTAGCTTTCGAATTAAAGTTTGAGTGAAAGATCTCACTCAAACCTACCCAAGGGCAATGTAACCTATTATGATCTTTAATGCAAAGGTGAGTCTCCTGTAAAAATGCAATATCAGAATTTAGACGTTTCAAGTGTGTGAAAACCTTAGATCTCTTAACAGGGTTACCCATACCTCTGATATTCCAACTAATGAATCTAAGAGGCATGCCCGGGATCTATGTTGCTATTAACCATTAGTTAGAATATTCTGGGGAAACCAAATTCCAGGGAATTATGTCAATAAAATCTAGTAGTATAGTATATGGTAGAAACTTCAGAGGAAGAAAATAAGACTTTACCATTATTATTATTTTTGTTTTTTTTTAAGCCATTTAGCTGTAGTATACCATACTGTACAATTCCATAGCTGACATATGGTAAATATGGCTTGAATTTCTCCAAGAGACAGTTCTACTGTCTTTAACACATTTATTACACGCACTATTGGCAACAGGTTGTAAGTAGCTGAGTCCACATTTACTGAGGTGTTATTTCAGATGAGATCTAATCCAGAATTTCAACACATCCTGTCATGATCTGACAGAAAAGTTGATACAATCTGTGCATGAACAGCAAACTAATGGTATAGGGATAATTACAGGCACAGTAATTATGGTAATATTTTTCAGCGCAATTAAAAAAAATAGACAAAACAAGTTCATTGGTTATCCTGCCTCCCCTCTGTTTACAGCTGACATTTGAGTATGTCCTGTATGGCCTTGATATACATATACTTTCTTAATCAGGCGAGGGAGCTGTCCGGCCTAAATTCCTCTGCCAATAGATGTTGGAAGTGCACACCACATACTAATAGATTAGCAAGCAGCACTCCCACTTGCCTCCATCAGCTTCCCTTTATCACACAAAACTTTTTTTTCATTAAGGACTTTAACCATGTTTGCCTGTCATTCAAGTCTATTTACAAAATAATCCAATTAAATTAAATCAAAAACATTAAAACTTGGGCTATGGCTCCGTAGTCCACTGAGGGCGTGCTGTGGTGTCTGCCATTAGACGTTGGCAGCAGATCCTTTGGGTGTACGCTGTTGTACATGTACAGTGAGAATAGCAGAATGCTTAGTACACAACCCTGGGGGACTCCAGTGAGAGGTGGCTGAGACGTGTCTACCCATCCTATTGCCTGTGGTCTGCCAGCTAAGATGTTGGAGAGTCACTGACACTGAAGTGAGTCCCAGGTGCTCCAGTTTGGTAGTGAGTGTGGGGGGATTTATGGTATTATACCTGAACTGTAGTTAACAAAGAGCATTTTAACATAATTCCCCTTCCTAGTCTCCAGGTGGGTTAGTGATGTGTAAAGAAGGTGTGAAATGGCATCATCGGTCAATCGGTTTGGATGGTATGCAAACTCTAATGCTCAGGCATGTTAGCTAGTGAGAAGATGATCTGACCAGCTTTTCAAAGCACCTCCTTACAACTGAGTGTGAGCGCTACAGGGTGATAGTTGTTGAGAGAAGCATAAAAGGGTTTCTCTGGGAAGCGGAATGAGAATGGATTCTTGTAAGGATGATAGAACTCTATTATGCAAATTTAATAAAAAAGAATTAGTATTCTTTATCATGGTAATGGGCAGGGCTAAAACTGTACTACAGCCAGCCCCTAGAGGGCCTCAGAGACATTTTCCCTTCACTTTTGAATCCCTCTTATGACATCCAACAGTCTCTGGTTCAGACAATGTAGCAGACAGTTATGGCATACAAGTTAATCAACTGCCTCAGCAAGATGTTGCCAGTGGTGTTGTTTATAACAGGTAAGTCATTTTAGCCTAATCTGTGTGACTTGTACAGACCTTGTACTTAAATATATATCCAAAGGATAAAGCTGTTAGTATTTTGTAACATGGGCCTTACATGCTCCTCTCTTTTATAAATGTGTTATGTAAATCATAGGGATATACACAACAGTGGGATTCACAATACAAGAGAGAAATTTTACAAATGAAGTCCCACTGTTTTGTCAAACCACTTTTCAGTCATGGGGAAGGTTACTATTTTCTACAATTCTTTTAAACCCACTAAAATATTTGTAAAAGTCACAGATGTCTTAGTAATCTTATGTTTAATAATGTGTAAATAAATATGTTAATGTGTAAATGAATTTCTTTTTATTCATGTATTTTTAAGCATTTTTATTCCTTGCCCTTCCACTGGAGATGTTTTTGGAATCACAGAGAAAAGCTGTTTTATAATGAATGTCACTGGTAAAGTTTGTTTTCTATGTTTTACTAAAGTGCTATTCTACAATATATGTATTTTATACAAAGGTCAGACATTTTAATCCATATATTACACTACACTGCCTGGTCAAAAAAGTCACCATTTCAGAAAGGTAATGGAAATTACTGAAACTGGATTAAGAACCCAAGGATAGGATAGGATAGAGTTTTTCTTCTCTAATGACACAACCATATTCCAGGACTCTAATGGTGAAAAAGTGGTTCTGGGAGCATGAGGAATCATTTTCAAACATGAACACATTGTGTGCTGTCATCAAAGATAAAATGACTAAATGAAATCTTGGAGTATGCAACTTTTTTGTAAGGGAGTGTATTGTACTCTAATTGATAAAGTAAGGATGTTTGTAAGAAGAACTTTACCTTTGGAGAATGCCATGGCAATTGTTCAATATATGACCCAGTCTGTGAAAAGTCAGTTTTGTGATTTACTTTTTTCTATGTACATAAATCCATATGCAGAATGATTCCATATACAGTACAGTAAAATCACAAAAAAGCTTGGTATCCACTGACTGGGTCACATATAAAAGTATGCTAAATCGCTTACAGGAGCAACAAAAGTCCTGAGGCCAATAACATCTGTTGCATACAGCAGGTGCGAAGATAAGGAGCAGCTCATGGTATATGTTTTTCTCACATTTTCAATGACATAAATTTAAATGTTATGTGTGGTTAGAATTTATGATGTTGCAAATTTTTGGTAATTAGAAGTGAGTTTTATTCAGTAGTGCCATGCAGTTGATTTTGTGTTGGTTTCTCAATTCTTGTTAAAACCAGTTTCCCCTGTTAAAAGTGTAAAACACATGCACTAGTCTTTTATATATGTAGATATGAATAATGTTTACTCACAAATTGATTGTGAAAGTGTAACAGTACGCCATGTCATGCCCTCCGCTCTAACCAAGCCATGATCACCTGCAACTCCTCTCCACATTCCATCCCACGGCTTCTGTTTTGCCGCCTCATTCACCGGCATGAGCACACCTGCTCTGCATCTCATTCGTCACTTTCTCCCTATTTAAACCAGCCACAAACAACCATCCAGTGCCGAATTATTGCGTGCCACAAGCCTAGTGTTTTTTGTGTCTAGTGTTTTGTGAAAATAATACCTTTTTACCTTTTTCATGTTATTGACCCTTTTTTCTCTTCTGGTTACTCCCTTAGCTTTACGAGTTGGAACGGTTCACTACATTGATTGATAACCCGGCTTTGAACCTTTTCTTCTGTTTTTGACTCCGGCCCTGCCTTTATCCTCAGGATTGCTGAATCTCCAATCTCTCCCTCAAACTGCACATCGGATTTTACATGTGCACCACAGCCCTCACCTCTCCACACAGCCACGCTCACTCCTCTGCCGTGCTTGCTCAACCTGTGCATTCAGTGCTCTGTCTCTCACCCACCTCCACAACCAAGCCACGCCACAGCTCTTTTCAGACAGCACCCCAAGTACTGGTTTCTTTTGATCATCTCTCTCTCTCTGTTTCACCTCCTCATTTTGAAATAAACTGTTATATTGAATCCGACCTATTGTGTCTGCTTTTGGGTCCTCCAAGCCTGCCTCACACGGACCAGCCGTGACAGAAAGGAAAAAAGATGGTGTGGTGCAGTTGCTGATAAAGATAATAGAAATAGGTAATAGAAAGGTGTCAGAACACACAGTGCATTATGGTTATGGTGGCAAAAGGGGGACCTACTCATTATTAGGCAGGTGGGCATAATGTTATGGCTGATTGATGTGTATAGGTGTATGCACAGTACAGTCAAATTCTCTCTTCAGTGCATCTTTTCAGTAGTGCAGTATGGAAGAGATATAAGGACAGAACTCTCTCTGCAAGACAATAATGATTGTCTCCAAGCTTTGCATAGGGTGAAGAGCATAAAACGTATTCAGGGGCTCGCCAACACTGCTTCAGCCCTATATTATGTTCTGTAAGTACTCAAACAAAAAGGTGCATTAATAGCCAACAATATAATACAAAGTCTGTATTAGCTGCTGTGTCTTGTACAACCCACAGCACAAATGTTTTTGTTCCTCAACATGGATCAAAAGAGAACACCAAGAAATATATTATTCTTCTGTCTGATGGACAAACACTTGATGATGTAAACATGCTACATATAAAGGGGATTGCTCTGAATTTTATTGGGGTAAGTGTATACTTTTACAGCACATACTTAACTCTTGTGAAAAGCAAAAGTATAAATTGTATATATGCCAAGATATACTGTAGTATTAGTTCACTGCCACAGAAAAGCTTTAATCTTTTTCATTTGACTTTTGTAAATGCAACTGTAATTACTTTGGGATATTTAATAATAATAGTGTGCAAAGACGGGGCGGTCACGTGACCCGAAGCAGGATGGCAGCTTAGAAGTTTTGAAACTCCGTATTTTTCTTATTATGCCCTATTTTTTATACACTTTGTGATTATTTAACAGCACATTTAGAAATGGAAAGTGGAGGGGATAAGGACTTTCAGATTTTTACAGCGACAAGATCACAAAAAAGGAAAGAAAAGAAGAAAAACTCCACCACGCGTGATGGAGAAGGGGAAGAGGCCAGCACTAGTTTACAGTCGGACACCTCGCTAATTTTAACCGAAATTAGGGCTGTTGGTGCTCGTTTAGATGGTATTGAGGGACAGCTGGGGAAAATAGCTACCTCAGTGACAGTTCTTGAGAACTCTTTTGCTGCCCTCACCGCACGAGTTACTGACACTGAAACCCGGCTAAGTATTTCTGCGCATGAGGTGTGCAGAAATACTTACCGGATGATGGCCAATTTGCGCACGACCGTGGAACAACTCCAAGCCAAAGTGGATGACTTGGAGAACCGTGGTCACCGCAAAAATGTAAGGATTGTCGGGCTTCCTGAGAAAGCGGAGGGCAATGAGCCTCTGAGGCATTTCTTCAGAAAATGTTGCCAGTCTGGTTACAGCTTCCCACGGATTTCCCTGCTATTGAGATGGAGAGCGCGCACCCAGGGCCCCCTTCCATCCCAGTCTACGCCGAGCGCACCGCCGAGGAGTGTTATTGTGCGTTTCCTATGTTTCCCGGTAAAGGAGGCAGTTTTGCAAGCAGCTAAGAAAACTAAAGTCAGTTATAAAGGTGCCACATTGCGCTTCTTTCCAGATTTATCTGCGGAGATTGTGCGGAGGCGGCGGGCGTTTGGAGCGGTGTGCAAGACTATGGTGGAATGAGGTGTTTACCGGGGTTTTGCATATCCAGCTAAACTCCGCTGTTTACATAACTGAAAGATTATTTTATTCGATACTGTTAAATCAGCCACTAAATTCCTGGAAGTTCCGGATAAGTGAGCTTCTCTGATTAATTAGCGTTGACTTTAAGACAGTTTTCGTGGTGTTTTTCTTTCGTTAAACAATTTAAGGGTGTTTTTTCCTATTGAACTTAATTGTGAATAAATGGCTTTTTGAAGGTTATGCAGCTATCCAGTGAAATTTGGTTTGCACGCACAAGGCCCTTTCAGGCTGTATATTTTATGACTGTGGCACCAGATTTGCATAAATGGTTTTTTTCTTATTTGTCACCTGCCATTTATTTGTGTATTCATTGTTTTTTAATGTCTTATTAATAATATATTAATATATATATATATTTATTATTACAGTGGTTTTTTTTAATAAGGAGTTTTGAGGCAGTCTTCTCTGGCTGCCGTTTTTCAGGTCGGTCAATGGAGGAGTTGGGGGAAGGTGTGTGTGACGATGTCATAGCCTAGGTGGTGGTACTCGGGCTTGCTAGACCGGCTGATGTACTTGCCGTGGGCATATAGGGTAGGCATGCACGCAGAGGGGTTGTTGAACAGAAAGTGTCTTTATTTAGACAAACTCAAAAACAGACAAACAAACAAAGAAACAAACAAACTCAAACTATAACTAGGGCTCTTTAAACAGACATAGGGACTACGGATTGACAGGGAGCCAGGAGCTGAACACAGGGAAACCAGGAGCTGACACGGGAACTAGGAGCTGACACAGGGAACTGAGGATGAGGAAACATGGAGCTGGAGCTACCTAAAGATACATAGGGGATAACTCGAGACGAGACAGGACTGGAGAGACAGGACTGGACTGGAGAGACAAGGCTAGACAGGACTGGAGACAGGGCTAGACCGGAGACAAGACAAGACTGGAGACAGGGCTAGACAGGAGACAGGACTAGACAGGAGACAGGACCAGTGGCACAGAGACTAGAGAGGACTGGTTAGTGGTTAGTTAGATTAGTAACTACACTGAATACTGGGGACGCTGGATGCTGACCTAACTGGGTTAGTAGCTAATGGAGTTAGTGGCTATACGGGTTAGTACTGACATGAGGCTATTCCAAACTAGTGGCTAACCTACTAGCGACCAGAACCACTAGCAGTCAATCCCACTAGAGGCTAACCCTACTGGAGGCTAACCCTACTAACAGTCAAGGCCGATTAGCGGCTAAGCCCTCATGTGGCTACACAAATCTAAACAGAAAGGGAAGCTACACACAAAGGATTAAACCAGAAGACTGCCACTGGGAAGGCATATAACAGTACTTACACTGTACACAGGAGGAGACACAGCCTAGCTAAACACTGAACAGGACAGCTTCCATGAATCCTACAAACACAAGGAACATCAAGAAAACAAACAATAGAGCCCTCTAGAAAAAAAAGGTAAAACAATATAACTAAAACATACTGTAAACTCAAAGAAACAAACAAAAAGCACTGCCCACATGACGGTCATACAAATCATACCAACAAACAAATAATGCTCGACCCAGTTTCCCAGAACCAACTGCTATTTATAAGATGTTTAATGAGCCACCTCGGTTCAGGTGAGCCCCATCACCTGACCGAGGTGCCTTCTGAGAAACTGAGTCGACCAACAAAAACTACAAAACAGAAACAGTGATCTCTAGTGGAGGTTCCTAACAGACGAATAGTTTTTTGTGTTATTTGAGCCCTATTGTTTTGGGATAGGGAGAGGGGGGAGGGCTTGTGGAGGGTTTTTTTTTGTGTTTAGCAGAGCTGACCGTTCAGATGTATGTCGTTTACTTCACTTCTGTCCACTTACAACATGCAAATACTTTGCACTGCACTAACAAATGTCCAACCTGACTAGGGTGGTCACATGGAACGTGAAGGGCATGGGTAATGTAGTCAAAAGAAAGAAAATTTTAACATGGCTGAAGAAAGAAAATGTAACTATTGCACTTCTACAAGAGACACATTTGTCAGGTAGGGAACATTTACAGCTCAAAAGAGATTGGATTGGTCAGGTATATTTCAGTTCTTTTTCATCAAACAAACACGGAGTTGCTATTTTGATTCATAAAAACTTTCCTTTTATCTTAGAGCAAACTGAACAGGATCCTGATGGCAGATTTATTTTGATTACCGGTCACATCTTAAGGAAACCCTTAACTGTTTTAAATGTGTATGCCCAGAATGAGGACGGTCCTGACTTTATATCAAAGGTGATCATTGTAATGGTCTGGGGATTATGGCTGGGGATTTTAATTGTGTCATGGATAACAAGTTGGACAGGTCATCTTATATAAAATCAACATCCCGTTCTTCTGAAACTCTTCAAAATATGTGTCATGCTTCAGGCTTGGTAGATATATGGAGAGAACTACATCCAGGTGTCAAAGACTATACCTTCTACTCTCCTCCCCATAATTCTTATTCCAGATTAGACTATTTATTCTTGCCTTTCAGATACATTAATTGTGTAAGATCTTGTGAAATAGGTCCAATGGTTCTTTTCGATCATAATCCTGTTTATTTAGGTTTGACAGAATTTTCAACCCCTAAATCATCCTATTGGAAATTTAATAGTACTGTCGCGAACTAACCGGAGGTGAAGCAGAAGACTTAGCAGTTAGCCCTGTAGCGTGGATGGTAAACCCAAACGCGGAAGTAGCGCGAGTAGGCAGGATAACCACGCAAGTTATTCTTAGAACTCTCCCGAAGCGAGAGCAAGAGTTTACACAAATAAACCCGCGTTCTAAATACACACACCCAATCAGAAGCGATAACCCAAGAAAGTGAGTACTCACGTTTGGACGAGCGAGGCGACGGCGATAGCACGGGCATAACTCAATGACTGAGCGATGTGATGCGTCATCTTGTTTCCTTTTATGCTTCCTGAAACCCGACCGTATTAATTCCGGGTCCTAGTGCCGGTCGTGTTATGAGTGTGCATGACAGTACCCCCCCGTCCAGGACCGACTCTCGACGGTCCTGGGGTGGAGGATACCCGACGACGGTAGTCCCGGATGAGTTCGGGGTCTAAGACGAACCGAGCCGGAATCCAAGATCTCTCCTCGGGACCGTAACCTTCCCAATCCACCAGGTACTGGATCCCTCTGCCCCGAGGACGTGAGTCAAGGATCTGGCGAACGGTGTAGGCGGGACCACCCTCAATCATATGGGGAGGAGGAGCAGGGTGGGTGGGTGGAACCATAGGTGAGGTGGTGAAGGGTTTGAGCTGGGAGGTGTGGAATACCGGATGGATCCGGAGCGCCGCAGGCAGCTGGAGCCGGTAGGTGACAGGGTTAATCCGGAGGTTGATGCGGTATGGTCCGATGAATCTGGGTGACAGTTTCCTTGACTCAGTCTGCAGGTGTAGGTTTTTTGTTGAAAGCCATACCTTATCACCTACTTGGTACATTCGTCCCGGTGGGTGTCGACGGCGATGTTGCAGGGTGTAGCGGCGATTGGCTTTTTGAATGGCGTGGTTTGCTTGTTTCCAAAGCCGTCGACACCGGCGAACCAACTGTTGGGCCGACGGCACTTCCACCTCCGGTTCCTGATGATCGAACATCGGAGGTTGGAAGCCGTAGCATACCTCAAATGGGCTTAGGTTGGTGGCCGAAGATAGGTGGAGGTTGTGGGACAGTTCAGCCCAAATGAGGTAGCGGGCCCAAGAGCACTGGCGATGAGCAATAAAGCATCTCAGGTAGCGCTCCAGTTGTTGGTTGGTTCGCTCCGTCTGACCGTTAGTCTGTGGGTGGTAACCGGAGGACAGACTGCAGGTGGAATTGATCAGACGGCAGAAGGCCTTCCAGAACCGGGACGTGAACTGGGGCCCCCTGTCCGAGACGATGTCCTTTGGGAACCCATGCAGGCGGACTACGTGCTCTAATATCAGCTCAGCTGTCCTTTTAGCTGACGGGAGGCCGGAGAGGGCCACCAGGTGTACAGCTTTGGAGAACCGGTCGACGATGGTGAGGATGGTGTCCCTTCCTTCCGAAACCGGCAGGCCCGTGATGAAGTCAACGGCAATGTGTGTCCAGGGTCGGCGGGGAACCGGGAGTGGTTGAAGTTCCCCGGGTGATGGTCTGTTGCTGTCCTTGGACCTGGCACACACTGGGCACGCCTGGACGAACTCATCTACGTCCTTCTTCATACTGGGCCACCAGAAAGCACGTTGTACAAACAGTAGGGTCCGCCGTCTCCCGGGGTGTCCTGAAAGGAGGGAGGAGTGTCCCCACTGGAGTACTTCGGCCCTGATGGCGTTGGGGACGTAGAGTCGACCAGGCGGCACACCTGCTGGTGCGGTCTCCGTAGCTTGTGCCTGGCGAACCCTCGTTTCCAGGTCCCACCTGAGCGGTGCGAGGATCTTGGTGGCTGGCAGTACAGGCGCGGGGTCCGCCCGGGGGACGTCTTCCTCGTGTTGTCGGGAGAGGGCATCGGCTTTGGTGTTCTTGGACCCCGGGCGGTATGACAGGTGGAAATTGTAATTTTCGAAAAATAGTGCCCATCGCGCCTGTCTGGGGTTCAGCTGTTTTAACGTGCGGATTGTAATGAGGTTTTGGTGGTCGGTCCAGACGATGAACGGCTCTCTGGCGCCCTGGAGCCAGTGTCGCCATTCCTCCAAGGCCCACTTTATGGCCAGCAGCTCGCGGTCCCCTACTCCGTATCGCTGCTGAGTGGCGTCAAATTTCTTGGAGAAAAAACTGCAGGGATGCAGTTTTTGGTCTGGACCTCGCTGGGAGAGAACAGCCCCGGCGCCCACATCCGAAGCGTCCACCTCCACAACGAATGGTTTATCGGCATCCGGGTGAAGGAGGATGGGAGCAGTGGTGAAGCGGCGACAGAGCTCATGGAAGGCAGAGACAGCAGTTGGGGTGAGATTGAAGAGGTGAGATGATGGGCGGGTCAGAGCGGTTAGTGGCGCTGCAACGGTACTGTAGTCCCGGATAAAGCGGCGATAAAAGTTGGCAAACCCGAGAAATCTTTGGAGCTGTTTAAGAGTCTTGGGTAGGGGCCAATGACTCACAACTTCCAGTTTCTGCGGGTCCATGGCCACACCCTGGGGCGAGATGACAAAACCCAGGAACGTGGTGGAGCGCTCGTGGAAAGCGCACTTCTCCAACTTACAGTACAGCTGGTGGGCGAGCAATCTCTTCAGAACCGCTCTGACATGCTGGATATGCTCGTTGAGTGTTCGGGAGTAGATGAGGATGTCGTCAAGATAGACGAACACCCAACGGCCTAACATGTCTCTGAGGACGTCATTTATGAACTGTTGGAAGGCGGCAGGTGCGTTGCAGAGACCAAACGGGATGACCAGACTTTCGTAGTGTCCTGTAGGGGTGATGAAGGCCGTCTTCCACTCATCGCCCTCTCTGATGCGCACCAAGTTGTAGGCGCTCCGGAGGTCCAACTTAGTGAAGATGGTGGCACCAGAGAGGGCGTCCAGGGCAGAGTTGGTAAGAGGCAATGGATGTCGGTTTTTTATGGTAATATTGTTGAGCCCCCGGTAATCGACACAGGGACGTAGACTACCATCGCGTTTCTTCACGAAAAAGAACCCCGCGGCGGCAGGTGAGGAGGAGGGCCGGATGGTGCCATGGCGAAGTCCGCTGGAAACATACTCCTCCATCGCCTGCGTCTCGGTGTTAGACAATGAATAGAGATGGCCGCGGGGTGGTGTCGCACCTGGCTGAAGATCGATCGCCAGGTCGTATGAGCGATGAGGTGGTAGATGGGTCGCACGTCTCTTACAAAAGACTTCAGCCAGGTCCCGGTAGTCTAGCGGGATTTTATCTGTGTCGACATCGGGGGCCTCGGACTCCCTAGAGCACGTCCCAGCCTCGGCCCGTAGGCAAAGCTCAGTGCAGGTCGGCCCCCATTGTAGGATCCGGCTTTGAGTCCAGGATATGAGCGGGTCGTGTTGCAGCAGCCAAGGGTGTCCGAGGATGATAGGTGGTGAGGAAATGGTGGTGGTGTGAAACTGGATCTGTTCTCGATGTTGGTTAATGATGAGGGTGATAGGTTGGGTTTGAAAGGAGATGGGGCTGGAGGAGAGAGGCCGACCATCGACTGATGTAATGGTTACAGACTGGGATAACGCCTCGATCTTTATCCCCAATTTTTTGGCATAGGAAGAGTCAATGAAGTTACCTGCTGCCCCGGAGTCGACGAACGCGGTACTTCCGACCCGTTTGTGGCCAAACTGGAGATGTACTCTTACCGTGAGACGGGAATCACTAGTCAGGGTGGTGGAGAGGGACATGGGACCCGATGAGTTCCTCCCATTTCTCACCGGGGCTGCGCGTTTCCCGGCCGCAGAGGACAGATGGCCCGATGATGTGCAGAAGATCCGCAATACGCGCAGAGCCCCTCTCTGAATCGGCGTTCCCGTTCTGCAGCGGTCAAGGAGGCGCGCCCTAATTGCATGGGTTCCCCGACTCCTGTGTCAACCACGGCGGGAGGTGGAGTACCGACGGTCCTGGTGGGTGCTGCAGAGAATGAGGCGTGGACTTCTGGAACTGGTGAGCGGGAGAGGAAGGGCGTGGTGTGTGGTAGAGCAGTCATGGTGGGTGGCAGGGTACGAGGAGCTGGCTTGGGGCGAACGAGCAGCCGTTGGTCGATCCGGAGGGCAAGTTGAATTAAACCCTCCAAGGTAGCTGGAAGCTCTCGTCCGGCGAGCTCGTCTTTTATCCGTGCAGCCAGTCCCTCGTAGTAGGCCGTCCGGAGTGCGGAGTCTCCCCAGTCGGTCTGTACGGCGAGAGTACGAAACTCCGCGGTGTAACGGCTCACGGACGACCCTCCCTGCTTTAGGTGATATAACTTGGAGTCGGTCTCCACCTCAGCTGCTGGATGTTCAAAGGTGAGCTTGAGCTGGCGGGTGAACTCGGTGTAGGAGTAGGCGACATCTGAATCTGAACGGAGAACCGCCGTGGCCCACTCAGCTGCCTGCCCGGATAGCAACGAAACGAGAAGAGCAATGCGCAGTCGGTCTGTGGAGTATCTGGTGGAGTTAAACTCAAACACAAGATCCAATGCAGTTAGAAAAACACTGCACTTCCCATCCGTGCCATTCCATTTATCCGGTAAAGATAAGAAAACATCAGAAGGTGGAGAGGGAGTTGGCGGCGCAGCAGCCGCTGCGATGGGCGTGGCCACAGCCGGCTGAGCGGCCGCCCCGCGGAGGATCGCATTCTCCTGTCGCAGCTCCGCCACCTCGCGGCGCAAGGCCGCGACGCCCTGGAGCTCCGTGCGGAGCGATGCGACTTCACCACGGAGCTGATCGATCAGCTTAGCATGCCGGCCAACCACATCGCAGAGGTGAGCAAACTCCGCTGGGTTTACTGCCGGTGGCTCAGTCATTCTGTCGCGAACTAACCGGAGGTGAAGCAGAAGACTTAGCAGTTAGCCCTGTAGCGTGGATGGTAAACCCAAACGCGGAAGTAGCGCGAGTAGGCAGGATAACCACGCAAGTTATTCTTAGAACTCTCCCGAAGCGAGAGCAAGAGTTTACACAAATAAACCCGCGTTCTAAATACACACACCCAATCAGAAGCGATAACCCAAGAAAGTGAGTACTCACGTTTGGACGAGCGAGGCGACGGCGATAGCACGGGCATAACTCAATGACTGAGCGATGTGATGCGTCATCTTGTTTCCTTTTATGCTTCCTGAAACCCGACCGTATTACTTCCGGGTCCTAGTGCCGGTCGTGTTATGAGTGTGCATGACAAGTACTCTCCTTAATGACAATTTGTTTTGCCAGTTCCTTAAAGAAAAAATATTCCAATATTGGCAGGATAATGAATTTTGTCCAGTAAATAGCGCCACTAAATGGGCTGCAGCCAAGGTCACCTTAAGAGGCCACATCATCTCTTTTACTACTTGGCATAAAAAACTAAAGGCTGAGAAGAAGAGGTTAAAAGATAATTTCACCTACACAAAACAATTGGAATCTTCTAACCGATGCCAGATCTAAATTAAACCTGGACTATTCAGAACATGTACAAAAATTAATAACACTTAGTAGGCAAAGGTTTTATCAATATGGAAATAAACCTAATCATGTTTTAGCATATCAACTCAACTGTGAACGAGCTGAAAGATCCATTAATGCTATCAAAACTACTGAGGATCTCATATGATCCGGTTTAAATTAACTCCAGTTTCAAAGATTTTTATGAGAATCTGTACACTTCCTTATGTGCATCCCCCATTTTTTTGGATAAGATATTGTTACCTTCAATTTCAGAGGAGAACCAGGCTTTTCTTAACACTCCTCTTACAAAGGAAGAAATTTATGCGGCTATTCAATCTATGCCTAGTGGGAAGGCGCCAGGGTTGGATGGCTTTCCTCTGGAATTTTATAAAAATTTTTGGGACGAGCTCTCTCCTATTTTTGTGTGTGTAGTTGATAACCTTTTGGAAGACAGTCTTATTCCAGGTTCCTGGAAAACTGCCTCTATTAGTTTGATTCTTAAAAAAGGAAAGAACTCATTGGACTGTGCCTAATATCGTCCAATTAGTTTACTTAATGTAGATTTTAAAATTGTGGCCAAGGCCTGTCGTCTCGAGAGAATTTTGCCTAAGATCATTAAACCTGATCAGACTGGATTTGTTAAATCTCACTATGGTTCAGACAATGTACGTCATCTACTGAATATAATACATCAGATGAATACAAATGGTGTACTGAATACAAATAATATCTCTAGATGCAGAAAAAGCGTTTGATAGGGTCGAGTGGAGGTTTTTGTTTAAAATATTGGACAAATTCAATTTGGTCTCTAACTACATCAGACTAGTTAAACTTCTTTACTCTGATCCAACAGCTATGGATAACACTAATGGTTTATTATCAGGTAAATTTTCAATTCATAGAGGCTGCCGTCAGTGATGCCCCCTGACGCCACTCCTGTTTGCCTTGTTCATCGAACCTCTGGCAGAAGCTATTCGCATGCATAGGGGTGTTGAGGCAGGTGGGATGGAACACCGCGTATTATTACATGCAGATGACATCCTTCTTTACTTGAGGCAGCCATCTCATCAATGAGCCAGTCATCAATTCCTTGTGTGTTGGAGATAAGTAATCAGTATAGCCAGTGTAGTAGATACAAAATAAACTTTTGCCATAAGCCATGTTTTAAAATGCCCCACAGAATGTTAAATTACAGTGTCCCTTTCACATCACTGACTCTGGGTTTCTTTATTTGGGCATACACATGACCGCTGATCTAAAGGATTGGTTCTCCAAGAATTATTCACCCTTACCAACAATGCTTAAACAGGATAAGGACAGGTGGACTTCTTTGCCAATTTCTTTTTTTGGAAGAATTAACACAATTAAAATGAATGTGCTTCCCAGTTTACTTTATTTATTTCAGTGCGTACCCTGTTATTTGAATTCTAACTTTTTTAAGGGTCTGAATACAGTCATCAAGTTTCTCAGTGCATGATTCAGTCAAAGAAAAATAGGGCTTACAGAAAGCTAAGCTAGACTTTTAGCAGGAATCATCTTTGCGGTTAAAGGAAGCATCTCCAGCTAACAGGTGCATCTCTGGGGTTATTTCAAACAGGAAGCATTTTTAGCATCGTCTCCATGTCGACCTTCATCTGGAGGTGAGCCATCTGGGTAGCATGCAGGGCCCTTTGTTCTTGTAGCTCCTGCAGTCATTACATTTACATTGAATTTACCTGATTGCTGTGTTGAGAGCACATACTGGCAAAAGTCCAGCTTTAAAGCTCTGTCGGCTGTATGGATGGTATGGTGCTGTCGCCATTGCTTTGCACCAACAGCTCTTAACATGCACACAGTAGGAGGTTTCTCTTTAATTTGGACAGCATTGTACTGCCAATAATTGGCTTGAGGAGCCTCTCCCTGGCCACTCCATTCCCCCCCCCCCCACCTTCATAAGCATATTTCATGTTGCAGGCAAAGAACATGCTCTAAACTTGGATTCCTTACTTCCAGGTGCTCATGATTGCTGCCAGGGTGTCATGATTGCATGCAAAGTAAGTTTGGGAAGGATATTCTTTCAGTCCTTGAACCTTCCTTCTCTAGAAATATTTAGGGGGAATAATTCATGCATTATGTCAATGGCGTAGTCTTGCCTTCTGGATGGATGGATGAGCAGGCTTGGGGTAATTACAGATGTAGACTTTAAAATAAATAATAGATAAACAAACAGGAAACAAAAACAGAACAGTGACTATGCAGGTGTGAAAACAGTAAACAGATGTCAGACCAAGACACTTTTTTTTTCTATCAATACCCTTAATATTTACTTATAACAGGTACTATTATCAGACCTTATAGTTGAAATGAAATGATATGAAATGAAAAGAAATTCAATTCATTTACATGAATGTTATAATTGATTAATGTAAGGGTTTTACATAATGTAGACATTTTAATGTGGACAAGATGCCACATGCATTTTCCACCATTAATATGTAGGGTTTACATGAAGTAGACCAAGAATGGCCACTGCATTCTTTACCTTCATTATGTAGTGTTTAGCTCTGGGTCAGAGGTATATCGAATATTTAACGATTCGGGTTAATTTGAATAACTGAATAAAAATTTATATCATACACTTTATATGCTATCAATCCAGCGTATAACACAATAGAGTTTAACTTACCAATCCTGCTTATCGCAAGGCTTATTCCGCGGCCAACATGACCAAGACAAAATCTACAAAACCTACATGAAACTACGCTACTTGATCACACACACACGCACACACACATACCAACAGTTTGGAGGATGAAAGTTAATGAAGTTTATCTAGTACTGTTTACTAAATGAAAGAGAGTTACAAGAGCAGAATCGTGGATTTAATTTTACGGTTTAGTTATGAAACGAGCACCAATTTTTTAGCAAGGTATACAGCTTTGTGTGTTTACTTGCGTTATGTTTCATTCTCAACCTGTGGTTCGCCTACAGCAAAGGGAATCACGGCATTGCTGATTAGTTGGCGCTTGAAATGACGTCTTTCAGGAAAGCCCTTTGGTGAGGCGTTGGTTGCCTGGTTACCGATGGCTACGCTCTGTAACTTTTTCTTTGAATAAAGCAAGCTTTAGATTGATATTAGACATCCCGTATCTTACACATTGATTTATACCTTCATTTAATAAAAGGGGTTGGTAAATGCTGATAATACCTTTAAAATTAAGCAGAATAATCAAAATAACACACAGACATAAAACATACTGTATATATGTATATAGAATTTTGCCCTACTGGCACACTTTAAATATTGTTTAAAATAGTGTCTCTCCCGTATGGCTCTTTATTTGTTGAAAGGCATGTGGAGAAACATTGGACAACCTGTGTCCTGGGGTCAATGAGAGTCCCAGTGGTCTGTATTACTGAGGGTTTTTCCCCTACTCAAAGGTGTAAAACTGACTCTGTTGTTTATCAGATTGTCTCAAAAAACAGATAAGATTAGCGAGATGGCGCCATGCAGGCTGCTTGAGGTTCTGGAATGTGATCGATTGTTTGCTCTCTTTGGGGGACTGTTCATTCCTACATTAAATAGCAGCTGCTTTCCACGCAGATTGTATATGTAATATTTAAAAGTATCTTTAATTACAGCAATGGGTGCTTTATATTGCAATTTTTTGTTTTTATATATTTTAACTTTTTATCACTCTCACTCACTCACTCATCATCTATACCGCTTAATCCTGTATTCATTGTCATGTGGGGCCTGGAGCCTATCGCAGGAGACTTAGGGCACATCGCAGGGTACACCCTGGACAGGGTGCCAATCCATCGCAGGACACAGACACACACTCACTCATTCACACACTACGGGCAATTTTGGGAACACGAATTAGCCTAACCTACATGTCTTTGGACTGTGGGAGGAAACCTACCAAGCACGGAGAGAACATGTAAACTCCATGCACACAGAGACGGGAATCAAGCCTGGCCGGGGATCGAACCCGGACCTTGGTGGTGCAAGGCGACAGTGCTAACCACTACACCACCGTGCCTCCTACTTTTTATTATTTATTAATTTATTTCATTTTATTTTGCCAATAATCTGCTTTAACATTTATTTACCAATATACTAAAATATTACTTGTTTGTTGATAACAGAATGATTTTCTTTTCTTAGGTTGAGCAAGATGTTCTAAAGCATTGTAGGAATGAACAGGACGCAGAGTGGGCTATCACTTTATTGCACCCCAGGGCTCCCCTTTTAGTAAACTACATGACTCCAGCTCCTCCTTTTATCTGTCTTCTTCGACAATAAAGTCTCTCTCTTATCTTGAAGCAGGACTCGTAAGAGGCCCTGGAGAAGAGGGCCTGCCACACCTGGAAGCTGTAAAAGCCCAAAGACCTCGACCTCCAACCTGTAAATTGGCCATCTGGTAAACAAGGGAGACATCTTTACACCCCTGAGTGGGGGAAACACCCTTCCTAACCTAAGTTTACTGATACCCCCTTTGACCTCCAGAGAGGCCTTTTCGTGAACAAAGGGACACATGGCAGAGACACTGCTGCCGATCAACTCTAAAGTACACCAATGGGACAAACTGACACCTATATATATATATGTATCATATTATATCATATCACCTGTATTATCATGTTAATATCTATATGTATCTCTGTTGATTCTACCTGTCATAGAACATGTAACCAGCAGTTATAAAGTCTTTTTAACTAGATGAAGGCATGAATGAATGTGTGAGACATGCGATGTGTGGTATCTACGGAAAGCTTATCCTATTCAAGGAATGCTTATGTACATGAATTACTAGTAACATGAACAGAGCATGTGTAAAGTTAATTCATAAAGGTATTAAAAGTTTCCAACCGGATAAGTACCACGTGATGACCATATAATCACCTGGCCTAATGAATGCACAAGGGGAGGAAACACGTGAGGCGGGGATAATCCCGCAACCCCCTCTGATTGGAGCAATCACTCGTGGGATGGACCGATAACAAAGGGTTAAAACGCCACGGTCCGAGCACATCGGGGTCTTCCAGCGTCTTCCAACATCATCCAACGACTGACCATCTGAAGGAAGCAAGCGCCACTCGGGCTTCGGCCCTTGTGAGCGCTACGACGTCTTCCAACGTCACGTCATCAAACGACTGACCATCCGCACATCGGAAGCAAGCTCTCTCTCTCTCTCGTCGCTCGTCCACCGTCGACTCTCGCCTTGCGTCTGACCGGCAAGCTAACAGCTCATCTGCTCTCCACGGCGGCACGAAACTTCGCGCCAGAACTTCAAATACGCCGCAAAGGCTCCGCTAGAAGAAGCGTCAGAGCTCCGCCGTCAGTAACCGAGCAACCAGCGCATCAGCGAAGGGCTTCCCAGAGAGACTTCATCACAGCGCTAGAGCACCAATCAGCAACGCTGTGATTCCCTATCACCGAACATGAATCACATAGGAAGACCGCAGCGCAACGCAAGTAAACAAACAAAAGCTTCATACCTTGCTGAAATTGGTGCTCATGTCATAACAAACCGTAAGATTAAACCCAAGGCTCTGCTCTTGTGACTTTCAGGTCTAGTGAACATTACTAGAAAATTACATCAACTTCATCCTTTTAACTGCATTGTGTGTGTGTGTGTGTGTGTGTGTGTGTGCGCGCGCGCATGTGTGTGTGTTTAATAGCTTAGTTTCATGTATCGTAGTATAGTCAAATAAATTCTTGTTTCTTGATAAAGATCTGTTGTCGTGGTCCAGTAATTTTAAGTTTAAACATTTGCCCAGATCCTAAGTTACCTTGCTCATAATTGTCAAATACTAGATTCTGGTTATCATCGGTGGCCACGTGATAAGCAGAACTGGTAAAGTTACACTAAATCATACTAAACGCTGGTCGGGTAGTTGATAAAGTGTACGCTATAAATTTTAATTCAGTTTTAATAAAATTGACCCGAATCCTTAAAGATTCGATTCACCTCTGAACCAGAGCTGAAGTCCTACAGCATCCACAGGCGATACAAGAGATGATAAAAATTGCTGGCAGTGAGAAGAGATTTTTCAAGGTTTTCATTATTCCAACATGAAAAACATTCTCTCTTTTTTGGAAAAAAGCATAAGTGGAACTGGTGGTAAATGTAAATCAATTGTTAACTTTCTGTATAACATCACATGTGATTGTTAAAACTTGATCGACAAACTGTATTATTCAGGTACTGTTTGTCAGGATGTACAGTATTTAGGTCATAGGCCAATCGTATGAAACAACCAGTGATTTCTTTCACACCCATACCCATAGGTGTTTCTCAAACAATTGCCACAAAGTGACAGTGCCCGGTGACGGATGATGGAGAAATGACAGATGTATATCAACTTCCTAAAGTTTTGCACATGCCACGGATGGAGGGAATTGTTCGGTATGCAATAGGGGTAAGCATATCTTTTAACAATATTTCATAGCTCTAATGACAGTGTTTTTTGTTGTATGTCCCAAAGGTATTTTTGTATACTCCACTTGCACATATTCATACCCTGGTACACATTCTTTTCTTACTGTACTAATCAGAGTTTGTAGTAAATCAACAGTGCTGTGTGCAAATTTATCCAACTTAACCAATATTTATTACAGTATGCGTTCATGTGTAAAAAGAAAATTAACTATCCTAAAATATCCTGGTTTTAGCCTGTTTATTAATTAATGTATTTAATGTGTTTTTTTTTTACTGTTCAATACTATATGCTTACTATTATACTTGTTATATTTGGCAATTAACACCTTTTTTCTTTTACATACTGTATGCAGAAATAACTTTTTTATTTACTAATAAATTATGTGAAATAATGTTCAATTCTCAGCTCGGGACAAGCTCAGTAGATGAGATGATATGGGTAGCTGGTAGTAGAGACAGATTTTTCAAGGTTGCTAATTATGATGCCTTGAAAATCATTATTTGGACATTGGAACAGAAAATAATTGACGTTCAAGTTAAATCATTCTATTTGTAAATAAATACAAATGTATAGTAGCCTTTTGCGATATTATTTGCATTTGTTAATACTTAATACCTAAATTGTTATTCAAATGTTTTACTGGTCATAGGCTAAAAGTATGAAACAAGTAAAACAAGTGTTTGTTTTTTTAAAGTTATTGTTTTATTTTTTGTTTCTAAAATGATTATAGATTTAATAATTAGGTCAATGCACCTAAATTCAAAGTATTTCACCTTAGTGTTTTATGTGGGTGAAATGATTTTTAAAATATGGGACATCACAGTTTCAAGAAACAAGTTACCAAAACTGTACACTCCTGAAAACTGTATTTACAGAACAACAATACTTACACATTAGGCTTGCTTTAATGTACATTATTGACAGCTCAACCGAGCACCTCCAGATCCTAAAACTCCACTCCAGATCTTCTCCCTGCGCACCTACGTGTCGCTTGTGCACACCTGAACATTGTCAACTAATTATCTCCTAGCTTTATAAGTACGCTGAGAGAACCATTCAGTGTTAAACGGTTTAACATTCCCCCGCGTTTAGCTTCAGGGATTGTGGAGATTCCCTCGCATCATAGCACTATCACGCCCTCCATGAAATACACGACACCATTGTTGTTGTAACTGATGGATTTAATCTTTCTTATGGTACTTCATGGTCAAATCCACCATCAAACCATATAGATGAACAAAATACACATAAGCAAACATTTGTTGATATAAACAAACTCTAAACTAAATATATACAATAAGAAAAATAAATAAACATACCTCGCTGGCTGCACATAACCAAGAGGGAATGAGTACACTTGCAAACACAAAACCTTATAAATATCTTCCTTTCACTTGTCGCGACCCAACTTCACTTGAGAACGCTCACTTCTTCTTCACTTGACCCATTTCACATGGTTCTTAGCAGCGTCATAACAAAGAAAAAGTCTGGGTGCAACATAGCGCAGCGGAACGAAATAATAGTTCCTACTAGTTAAAATACAACAAATACTCCAAAACTGAACAAAATAAAACAAAATCAATAAACATTAATTAAATGTCTCAAATAATATCATAAATAATGTTCATGGCAGCTAAAGCCCCGTTTTCTCTCGTCACTAAAGGTTTCCACACTCTCTCCTCTGCTCGCCTTCTCCTCCTGCTGCGTCTGCTTTCCTAGACCCTCGCAGACCCTTTCCTAGACTGTGTCCTTAACAAAGCTCTGAACATCACTGTTCATCTGCTATTGGGTTCACTCCTGTTCAGCCCCCCATGACAGTATACTACGGCCATGATGGACCCACTGGACGCTTCTTGTCCCAGGCCTAGCCTTCAAACTAGGCTCCAACTCAGGTCTAGTGCCCGTTCTGATGCCCGGATTTAGCTGGAGGAGCAACAATGTCGGGTTCAGGTAGATATGTGCCTCTACTGTGGGCAGGTTGGTCATCTGCACCTTTAGTGCCCATTAAAAGCAAGCCCCCCCGTCCAGTGAATCTAGGCACACTGGAGGGGGTGTCCCAAGCACAGCTGTCTAGATCCACTTATCCTTGTCATACTCCTCTTGGATAACCAGTCTTGTCTTCTTCATGCCCTAATTTAATTTGTGCTGCGAACGTTAAGGAATTGCACACACCTACCCTTCCACTGCTGTCAGTCCGAGCCCTCGATGGAACGCTTCTTCCTCCAATTATCCGGCGAACCGCTTCAATCACTCTGCGAACATCTGGAACCCATTTGAAGGAGATATCATTCCTGGTCATGCAGAAAGCTCAATCCCAGCTGGCTCTTGGACATCCATGGCTTATCCGCTATAACCCAGATATTGACTGACGAAATAACATAACGCCATCCTCAGATTGAGCGCCCTCTACCTGGCCTTTTGCCTCGGCAAGTCTCAGGCTACCTCTCTTCCCGCCACTAACCCTATAATTATGCAAAGGATCTCATCCATGGAACAGTGCAACCAAGGGGAAGCCTCTACCCACTTTCTCAACACAAAAGACAGGCCATGGACAAATACATTTCTAAATCGTTAGATCCCGGCATCATCAGACCGTCGGCATTTGGCAAAATAAAGAGATGGTTCCTCGGCCCCAATTCTCTGAGCCTGACCATTCCCTCCAGTTCATTGTCAAGGTGGACTTAGGATTATTGGTGAGACACGCAGTGGTGTCCTGGAGGCAGAACAACCCGGCATCCTGGAATGGGTGCACGACTCAAGGGTGGCCTGCCATGCACTTTAACCTTCATCCAGCAACGTTTCTGGTTGCCTACCATGAGGGACGATACCTGCCACTTTGTGAGTACCTGCGATGTCTGCGCCAGGAATAAGACCGGCAACAAGCCACCTTCTGGTCACCTCAGAATTCCTGCATTTGAAAATAATCAAAGTATCAAATCCAACTATGAAGTCTGATTTAATTTGTTGGGGAAATAAAATTTAGGCAGAGACGTCCACTCTGTCTTGTTAATTCATCTAAAAACCCCTACAGTATTTGCCAACAGCGCACCCAGTTTGATAAATTCACACATATCTTAAATGAAAGGTGAGAAGAGATTGAGCAGAATCTTCTGACACCGTGCTTGCTCTGAAGGACTATATATTCGACAAGAATATAGAGAATATAAATTTTAATAATAATATTACGATAATTAATTAAATAATAAAATTATATCAAATAAGGACTTTATCTAAAAGCCAGACCAATTTTCCCATTCACAGCTGAAGTAGTTAAATTGTCATGCACACTCGTAACACGACCGGCACTAGGACCCGGAAGTAATACGGTCGGGTTTCAGGAAGCATAAAAGGAAACAAGATGACGCCTCACATTGCTCAGTCATTGAGTTATGCCCATGCTATCGCCGACGCCTCGCTCGTCTAAACGTGAGTACTCACTTTCTTGGGTTATCGCTTCTGATTGGGTGTGTGTATTTAGAACGCGGGTTTATTTGTGTAAACTCTTGCTCTCGCTTCGGGAGAGTTCTAAGAATAACTAGCGTGGTTATCCTGCCTGCTCGCGCTACTTCCGCGTTTGGGTTTACCATCCACGCTACAGGGCTAACTGCTAGTCTTCTGATTCATCTCCGGTTAGCTCGTGACAGAATGACTGAGCCATCTGCAGTAAATCCAGCGGAGTTTGCTCGCCTCTGCGATGTGGTTGACCGGCATGCTAAGCTGATCGATCAGCTCCGTGGTGAAGTCGCATCTCTCCGCACGGAGCTCCAGGGCGTCGCGGCCTTGCGCCGCGAGGTGGCGGAGCTGCGACAGGAGAATGCGATCCTCCGCGGGGCGGCCGCTCAGCCGGCTGTTGCCACGCCCATCGCAGCGGCTGCTGCGCCGCCAACTCCCTCCCCACCTTCTGATGTTTTTCTATCTTTACCGGACAAATGGAATGGCACGGATGGGAAGTGCAGTGTTTTTCTAACTGCATTGGATCTTGTGTTTGAGTTTAATTCCACCAGATACTCCACAGACCGACTGCGCATTGCTCTTCTCGTTTCGTTGCTATCCGGGCAGGCAGCTGAGTGGGCCACGGCGGTTCTTCGTTCAGATTCAGACATCGCCTACTCCTACACAGAATTCACCCGTCAGCTTAAACTCACCTTTGAGCATCCGGCTGCTGAGGTGGAGACCGACTCTAAATTATATCATCTACAGCAGGGAGGGTCGTCCGTGAGCCGCTACACCGCGGAGTTTCGCACTCTCGCCGTGCAGACCGACTGGGGAGACTCCGCACTCCGGACGGCCTACTACGAGGGACTGGCTTCACGTATAAAAGACGAGCTCGCCGGACGAGAGCTCCCAGCGACCTTGGAGGGCTTAATCTTAACCCTGTCACCTACCGGCTCCAGCTGCCTGCGGCGCTCCGGATCCATCCGGTATTCCACACCTCCCAGCTCAAACCCTTCATCACTTCACCAATGGTTCCACCCACCCACCCGCTCCTCCTCCCCGTTATGATTTGAGGTGCGTCCCGCCTACACCGTTCGCCGGATCCTTGACTCACGTCCTCGGGGCAGAGGCCCATACCTGGTGGATTGGGAAAGGTTACGGTCCGAGGAGGATCTTGAGATTCCGGCTTCGGTTTGTCTTTAGACCCGATCTCATCCGGGAACTACGTCGTCGGGTATTCCTCCACCCAGGAGGACCGTCGAGAGTCGGTCCGGACGGGGGGGTACTGTCAGCACACTCGTTAACCAGCACAAACGACCGGCACCTAGACCCGAACATCTAATACGGTCGGGTTTCAGGAAGCATAAAAGGAAACAAGATGACGCCTCACATTGCTCAGTCATTGAGTTATGCCCATGCTATCGCCGACGCCTCGCTCGTCTAAACGTGAGTACTCACTTTCTTGGGTTATCGCTTCTGATTGGGTGTGTGTATTTAGAACGCGGGTTTATTTGTGTAAACTCTTGCTCTCGCTTCGGGAGAGTTCTAAGAATAACTAGCGTGGTTATCCTGCCTGCTCGCGCTACTTCCGCGTTTGGGTTTACCATCCACGCTACAGGGCTAACTGCTAGTCTTCTGATTCATCTCCGGTTAGTTCGTGACATAAATATGCTTATACTGTAGCTACGTAGGTTATATTTTAATTACAAACTGCATGTAATGTAAAATATGAATAAAACAGTATTAGACACACATATATGATATGGTAGTATATACAATGAAAAAGCTATTTACACATGAGTGCTCAAATGTAAAGTAAACGCAATTATTAATTTATTGTGTATATTTAACTTCATTCAGCCGTTTAAGTTGCATGGAAAAATAACATGGCTACCAGCCCATTATTATTTTCTGTTCGAATTTAAAGATGCACACGCATGTGCAAAAAGACAAAGTATACAACAAAGAATACGAAAGTGTAGAATCTTTAAAGCTAGCCTAAAACAATATTGTCTCCAATGCTGAAGCAAACATTATTTTGTTTTAGTGTATTCGCTCAATACAACGCGACAGCGCGCTCTGAGGTGAGCACATGCAGACCCCCAGTTACTGTAATCCCTCATCCCAATCCCAATCCCTAAAGGTAAACCACAATATTCTAAAACTAGAGAGGTATGTGATGCTTGCCATGGCAAAACATTGAAGTCATGCTATCAACATGCTAAGACTCTAGCATCATGTTAGCGACATTCTAATGATGCAGCTAGCAACATGCTAATCAGCTTAACGTCATGCTTGCCAGTGTTGGTTGAGAACTCAGATTACTTTTTTGATGTAATGAGCAATCTAACACGTTAGGTCCGCCATTCAAGTACTCGGTTACTTAGTTTTTTCAAAAATGTAATCCGTTATTCAGACAATTTATGTAATCGGTGAGCCAGACAGCAGTCATTCTTCTGTGTGTGTGAGAAAATCGTCCTACAAGCCCCGTCCCCGATAACCCGCCCCCATCTGTTATTCCTGCTGTTAAGCCCATGTCTCACCTACTGTATGCAGTGCGATTATGTGAGGACGCGCGGAAAGATGGAAACCTAATCACACCACCAAAACTCGCTGTTAATCATGATGAACTGTACTTATGGCCACCGTACGAAACCGCGTAGGTGAAATAGGGGTATTAGTAGTTAACAGATTATGGGCCAAACTTCGCTGAGTGAGGATGGTAGAATAATTATAAAGGTCTTGACTAAAACAACATGCACGAAGAAGCGCAAATAAGTTTTGTGAGAGTTAACCGGAGTACCTGGAGGAAATCCACCAAGCACGGGGAGAACCTGCAATAAAACCCAGACCCTGGAGGTGCAGGGCAACACTGCTAACCACTAAACCACCGTGCCGCCTTAATACCTCTGCACCAATACCAAATAAATATCTGAAATATGTTGCGTGCATTTGTATTCAGTATAATTATCTAAACCTGTACAGTGGAACCTCAGATTGCGAGTAAAGCGGTTTGCGAGTGTTTCGCAAGATGAGCAAATTTTTTAAATACATTTTGACTTGAAAAACAAGCAGGTCTTGGTTTATGAGTGCCAAGTACCATGTATCATGCATGCGCTCCTTGTTTTGATGCTGAGAGTCACTTGATCACAACTGAGCCAATGTTTTTTCTCTCTCTTGCGCTGTGAATTTGTGGGTAATCGTCTCCCCTGCTGGGTCTTAGTGCTGTAATTAATATTAAAGTGCTTAGTGTGAAATTAATTGAAGACTCAGGCTTTGATTTCAGAAAGTTACAACTTTATTGGTTGATCAATAAAGTCGGGAGGTCTGCAGAACACCCCACGACTCCCGTCGGCTTCTTGCTTAAATACTGATCCTAAACAAAGGCGGCCAGTTTTCCCGCGCTGATTTTACATTCAACATCTGGGTTTCATTAAATTTCCCAGTTCTAGGTGCCTCAATGTATAGATCAGATTTCTTAAACAGGCACATTCCAAGAGGCCTATATGCTCGGCCTCTCACGCAAGTCTCTCATTATTTCAAACTGGGGTATCTTTTATTTCTTAAAAGTAGGGTATGTCACATAACATAAAATAAAAAATTCTTCTACATCTCCCCACTCTGGTACTTATAAGTCCCACAATAATTGTTTTATCTAGAGTGCAAATTCATGTGTTAGTCTTACTTACACTATCTGGTGATTAAATTAAATCACCAAGGACCAACCTATGTATTTGAACTCTAGTGGAGAATCGGCCAAACCTCTCCTCCCACACTTGACTAGAAAGGAGTAAAAGACTCGACCTCCATGACCTTATACTTTTCATAACACAGTAACAATAACACGTCATGAATATGTAATTAACACAGTGATATTTTAGGTTTACACTAACTGGGTGAATGATACAATATAAAATTAAACATGCAAAAGACATTACAATTTTAAAAGTGGGTATAATTTTAAACAGCCTTGTTGTAATGTAAGAATCTTCAACCCAGATACTTTGCGCATCGTAAAGAGTCAGTTGGAGCCCACAAGAGAGGTTACTAGCACTTCATTATGGGCCCGTGTCTTCCCTCCTGTGCTATGGAAGATGCGCATCCGAAGACTTGTCCTTGTCTGTTGATGCTAAGGAATGCTGTTACTTTTAGAAAGCCTTTGGTTAGATATGGATATACACAACATAAATTTCATTAGACACGGTAAAGTCACCCATCAGCTGCTCCAATTAAATTTCTATATCTGTAATAAAAGAGAACTTAATTTAGTGGCATTAAACATTGGCATAATTTGTTTACAGCTTGCTCCTTCCAGTGCACTTTTTCCTGTTGAGGAAATTAAGATTAATTGTTGCCGCTACTGTTTTATCTGTAAAAATAATATAGTTTTGATTAAACAGAAATACATTATATGTTATACAACATAGAGGACAAGAATCGCAGTCACATACAATATGTACAAAAGTTTGTCATGTCAGTTGTGTCAGGGAGAAACTGGTCAAAGTCAGTCAGTCTGTCATGCGACTTCTAACACGACCGGCACTAGGACCTGGAAGTAGTACGGTCGTTATTCAGGAAGCATAAAAGGAGACAAGATGGCTCCACACATTGCTCAGTCATTGAGTTTGCCCATGCTATCGCCGATGCCCTGTCCGTCTAATCGTGAGTACTCACTTTCTTGGGTTTTGCTTTCGATTGAGTGTGTGTTATTAGAACGTGGGTTTATTTGTGTAAACTCTTGCTCTCGTGCCGAGAGAGTTCTAAAAATAAACAGCGTGGTTATCCTGCCTGTTCGCGCTACTTCCGCGTTTGGGTTTACCATCCACGCTACAGGGCTAACTGCTAGTCTTCTGGTCCGTCTCCGTTTGTTTGTGACACAGTCGGTCGCATCTGTATCAGAAATGGGATGCTGCTCTCAAGCAGATTCTCATACTTAATTTGGGGCAGCGAAGTGTTCATCGCTGTGCAATTTGTCATCCAACTTGTGCCAATAGTTGGTTATTTCCCAATAAGGTTTAAATTTTTTCACTTTGCTACTATTGGATGTTGGCCATTCGCTCTTCCTTCCGTTCTATCAGTCAGCGGGTTCTTTCCTTCTTTCTCTGTACTTATTTCTGGGGACTCTCATGTAATGGTTCAAGTGATACCACGTGGTTCTGCTGAACCAGAACTGCTGTTGGAATAGCTGCTAGGATTCCCTCCTGGTTTTGTGTTACTTCCTTCTACCATTTGTAGATACATCTGGTCTTCTGGAACAACTGGGCATGGTGTGTCTTTCTTCACTTGGGCTCCGTGCTTTTTCCTGCACATAGATTACTTTATATATTGCAGTTAGTTCCCTCATTTGCAATTGAGGGGTCTATACAATATAATTCAATTCAATTCAATTCAATTTTATTTATATAGCACTTTTAACAATTGACATTGTCGCAAAGCAGCTTTACACAATAAAAAGAAGTAAGTTTTTATGCAATGTGTATGAATCAAAATGATAAGATTGTCCCTGATGAGCAAGCCTAGGGCGACGGTGGCAAGGAAAAACTCCCTGAGATGGTAATAGGAAGAAACCTTGAGAGGAACCAAACTCAACAGGGAACCCATCCTCATCTGGGTGATAACGGATAGCAGAGAATGATCAGCATAATAATGTGTACTGGAAGTTCAGTGTAACAGGAGATGTGTTAAAATTAAAATTAAAAGGAGTCCAGTTTGTTCCCGGAGGCTCAGGTAGACTGTAGGAGATTCCAGTCCTGAGCTATCGAACAACTGAAGTCACAGGTCCCCAGAGCATCAATCGATGACAGGACAGTCTTAATGGAAACCATCCCCAGCTACCCTACGAATCCAGGCAGACCACACGGGGCATCCATGTGACGGGATCTCCAACCAGAAGCAGGACTCCAGGACGGGTTAGACGGCTTCAGAGGGCAGAGGGGTCTGGATCACTGGCAACTCAGGAGCGAACATGTATAGCTCGACAGAGAGACAGAGAGAGGGAAAGAAGAGAGGGAGAGAGAGAGAGGAGAGAGCAGAAAAGGAGAGAACAGAAAATAAGGAAAGATGGCAGTTAGGTCTGGTCACAGTCAACATGTATAAGGTGAATGTATATTAGTGCAAAGTGCAAGCAGGGACTCCGGCAGGACTAACTATGACAGCATAACTAAAAGGGAGAGCCAGAAGGAAACACAAACATGAGGGCTCCCTGAGATGTAAAGCAACCAATCACCTCACCGTCAACAAACCTGAGTGAACAATGAGAGTGGGGAGGACAGCATCTAAACATACCAGTTCACCAGAATACTCTACGTCCATGAGTCCCCCAGATCTGCTCCTTTACCTAAGGTTAATCTATTTACAAAATGCTTGGCTAAATAAATAAGTTTTTAGCCTAGACTTAAACACTGAGACTGTGTCTGAGTCCCGAACATTAACAGGAAGACTATTCCATAACTTTGGGGCTTTGTAAGAAAAAGCTCTGCCCCCTACTGTAGTTTTAATAATACGTGGTACTGACAGGCAGCCTGCATTCTTTGATCGAAGTAGGCGTGGCGGATCGTAAGACACTAACAGTTCACTCAAATACTGTGGCGCGAGACTATTTAGTGCTTTAAATGTCAAAAGTAGTATCTTAAAATCGATGCGAAATTTCACAGGGAGCCAATGCAGTGTAGATAAGATAGGGGTGATGTGCTCGTATCTTCTGGTTCTAGTGAGGACTCTCGCTGCTGCATTCTGGACTAACTGAAGCTTGTTTATACACCTAGTTGAACAACCAGACAGTAAGGCGTTACAATAGTCCAACCTAGAGGTGATAAAAGCATGAACAAGTTTTTCTGCATCATTTAGTGACAATATGTTTCTTATCTTGGCAATATTTCTAAGGTGAAAGAAAGCTATCCTGGTGATATTATCTACATGAGCTTCAAACGAAAGGCTGGAATCTATAATCACACCGAGGTCTTTAACTGTTGCACTTGATGGAACAGAAGGCCATCTAAAGTTACAGTCTGATCAGAAAGCTTACTTCTAGCTACTTGTGGTCCTATGACTAGAACTTCTGTCTTATCAGGATTAAGCAGAAGAAAATTAATTAACATCCAATCTCGTATGTCCTGCACACACTGCTCAATTTTAGCAAACTGTTTTTTCTCATCTGGTTTTGCTGAGACATATAATTGTGTCATCAGCATAACAATGAAAACTAATACCATGTTTACGAATTATGTTGCCCAGAGGAAGCATGTAAAGGGAAAAAAGCAGTGGGCCTAAAACTGAGCCCTATGGAACACCAAACTCCACTTGAGAACATGAGGAATGGTCACCATCTAAATCTACAAACTGATAACGATCAGTCAAGTAGGATCTGAGCCACAAGAGGGCAGTTCCCTTAATTCCAACTACCTTTTCTAATCTGTGAAGGAGAATACTATGATCAATGGTGTCCAAAGCTGCACTGAGGTCCAGTAACACAAGTATAGTGACGCAACCCTGATCAGAGGCCCATAGGAGGTCGTTTACTACTTTAACGAGTGCTGTCTCTGTGCTGTGATGAGGCCTAAATCCTGACTGATACAGTTCATTTATGCTATTTCTGTGTAGATGTGAACACAGCTGCTGTGATACTACCTTTTCCAAAATCTTGGAGATAAACGGAAGGTTTGATATCGGCCTGTAATTAGAAAGCAGACAGGGGTCAAGTTCAGGTTTCTTGATTAGCGGTTTAATAACGGCTAATTTAAAGGATTTGGGGACATACCCACTACTGAGTGAACAGTTAATTACTTTCAACAGGGGTTCTATTATTGCTGGTACTATCTGTTTGAGAAAATGTGTCGGTATAGGATCTAATACAGGTTGGCGATTTTGAAGAAGAGATGAGTGAAATTAGTTCCCTCGCTTCAAGGGGAGTAAAGTGTTCTAAGTTCTGATGTGATGTGGTTAGTTCATCTGAATTATTTAAATTGTCTGGTTTCAAAGCCTGAATTTTTTGCCTAATATTTATGATTTTATTATTGAAAAAGTTCATGAAATCTTCACTACTGCATGATGATGTTGTGGAGATTTCTGCAGTGGTCTTGTTTTTAGTTAATTTAGCTACGGTATTAAATAAAAATCTCGGGTTGTTTTTGTTATTTTCTATAAGAGTGGAGAGATACGTGGATCTAGCATCACTGAGAGATTTTTTATAGTTCAGGATGCTCTCCTTCCAAGCTATTTTGAATACTGTCAATTTAGTTTGGCGCCATTTACGTTCAAATTTTCGAGCGGTTTGTTTTAAAGCACGTGTGTGGTCATTATACCAAGTATAACACAGTCATGGGTCGACCCGTAATGGATTCATGCGGGTTAGGTGTGTATTTCTGTTAGTTCGCATGCAATAGTTCATTAGTGCAAGGGGTAATGCATCAAACCAGTTAATTTTATTCTTTCTAATATCCCACTGCGGATGATCAACACACCCAAATCTTTACTTTGTTCTCCACTGGTGTAGTACCTGCTTTACAGCTTTCTGAATGAACGCTGATCTATTAACCGAACTGATCTTTGGAATTCCAAATCTAGGAATAATTTTGCTTATAAGAACTTGATAACTGTTCTTGCTCCTTCATCTGCAGATGGCATTGCTTCTACCAATCTACTAAACCCATCAATTACTACAAGCACGTACCTTTTGCCTCGAGCATCCTTCACCATGTCCTCACAGTTCATCACTAAGTACTTAAATGCCCGTCTGGTACTGGTATACTGGCTAATAGGTGTCGCTGTTCCTTTTGTGACATTATGCTTAGCACATATATCTCACATGAAGCTAAGCCTTGGTTTTTAATTTTCCTCACAACCTCTCCTCTGGTACAATGATCAAATCCATGAGCATCTGGAATCAAAATGTTTAACAGCACCGTGGATGCAATGATTAAACCTTCATGTGAACGCCACACACCTTGTGCATCCTTTTGAGCTCTGGAGCCACATCGAGTGCTCATATGGACCTGCTTGATGTTGAATTCGAATAATATCCTCCAACTGAGGCTGCGGTTCTATAAGGACTACTGGTCCCATCACTGCCACTTTACACCTCGATGCGTGCTTTGCTTCTAAGCCGGCTATGTTGTTACCCTTAGTGACATAGTCATTTCCTTCTTTTGTGAGCTTGACATTTAATGACAGCCAATTGTTTTGGTAGCATCATAGCAACCATTAACTTGCTTATCTGTTCAGCATGCTGGATAGGTGTTCCTTCACTCTTTTTAAACCCTCTCTGCTTCCATACCGCTCCAAACAGATGACACACACCATGTGAATAGGCTGAACCTGTAAAAAATATTTTCTACTAGCCCTTTGGCTGTTTGACATACGGCTGTGAGATCTTTCAGCTAATTTGAGCAAATCCCGGATGCGAACAATTCTGAGATAAGACAGGTTTGAAGTCTTCTCCATCCTTTATTATTACTGACTACCCAGTGTGTCTTCTTAAATGGTCTCTAAACTAGACTCATCAACAAAATAAGTAACCTCTGCTTCAGATATTGGTTTACAGTCAAGATCAGGATGTAACCTAGTTAATGCCAATAAATACGCCAGACAAGCATGAGACACACCTTCATATGCTAAAGGAATTAATTCAGCTGGGTTAACCATGTCACATCTTTTTATAGTAATGTTGGGATATGTGAGCAGTGAAGAATATGCTAGAATGCAAGCTTGAATTATGACAAATTTCCCTTGTTTTATCAATTCTACAACTTTATGATGTGTATAAATGGTTGCTGGGTAACCCATAGCCAATGTAGATGCTTTTCCATATGCATACTGTACTGCTGTAAGACCCTGTTAATAACAGGGCGGGTAACCTTGTGCTACATTATCTAACTTGTGCTGTAGTAAGGTAGGGGCTGTTTTTTCCTACCACTGCAGGTTTTTTGCATCAATACAGCTGAGGTGTATCCCTCAGCTCGGTTAGCCACCTACAAGTAGAATGGTTTGGTATACTCTGGTATACCTAAGGTGGGTGCTGTTTGTCTGTCTTTTTTGATGGATTCAAATGCTAGCAATGCATTTGTGTTCCATTTTAACGGAGCATTCAGATTTTGCAGACCTTCTTCTCTCATTACCTCCCTCAGTGGAGCTGTTTTTACTGCATACTCCTCAATCCAGTCAGTGCTGAAGCCTGTTAAACCTAAAAAGGTCATCAACTGTTTAACTGTTTGTGGCAAGGGTGCTTTACTTATGCCTTCTAATTGGGTAGGCGCTATGGCTATTGTACTATGTGAAATTAACCGCCCTAAATATTCAACTTGAGGCTTGTAGTATTGCCGTTTAGCTTTGGATACTTTGTGACCTCCCTGTGCTGGCTTACCGAGTACCTTAAGGGAATCCCTATGGCTTGCTTCCAATCATGTCAAGCATATCACACAATCCTCCATAAACTGAAGAAGGCTACTTCCTTTCATTAAATCTTCTAAATCAGCTTCCAAACCTGATTGAATATGTGCAGTGAGTGTCGGAACTACTGTGGCATTTGTCGGTAGTATATTGTTGTCCAGCATATGTAAATGCAAACAAATATCTACTCTCCTCTGCTACGGGAATACTGGAGAAGGCTGAACTAAGATCAGTTACCGTGAAGTATTTGGCTTCGGGGGAGACATTGGTTAGCAGTGTGTGTAGATTTGGAACATCTGCTGGATAATCTTCTGTTATACTATTAATTGCCCGTAAATCATGCACGAGACGCGATTTATTATTGCCTGGCTTGATCACAGAGAAAATTGGAGTACTACAGCAACTGGTCGTCTGCTTTTACCGGCCTTCAATAGTGTTCTATATGCCAGCTTCTCCCTCAGGTCACAGAAGATATTGTCTTAGTCTGGGTAGTTTTACATTTGTTTTGAGTTTTACTTGAATTGGGTTGGCTGATTCAATTAGGCCTATATCTGTACCATGCTGAGACCATAATTCAGGTGGGACCTGACTCTCCATTTCCCTATATAGCTTACCCTCAACAGACTCAACTCCTTCAGTTGCTGATGCCATTTGTGTCTGTGACGTGTGGCTAATAATAACCTCCTGAGGAACACCAATCAAGTTATTACCCCACAATATTTTGATATAGTTTTTATCTGCAGAATGAAAAATCAACGGGTTTATGGTTGACTCCCACTGGACTTCTGTAGCTCTCTTCATCATCAGTCCTAAGTCCTTTGATCTGCAATTTCTTCCAACATACACTGTCACATGGGGAACAGAATCAGTTACATTGAACCACCTTTTCACAAAATCGCACTCATCTATGCTGATAGCTACTCCTTGCTGACCTATGATGATGTACTGTGTAATTAACTCAACCTTGTGCTCTTTTGTTTCTTCCTGCCATGTTTGTTCTAAACCAGCATTCTTAGTTGGATCATACACCATTGTACAGTGAAAGTAGGTAACTGTGCTTCAGGAATCTGTGCTTTAATGAACTTTCCCCACTTATGGATTACTTTACTTACATCCCTTTCTAGCTGTAGTATCCAATACACATTTGCTTGTGGCTCAGTCATTATCATTAAATATTTTACACCATTCATGTCAACATACACCCCTTCTGGAGAATATCATATTTGCAATCCTGATTTACACAATGCATCTCTGCCCAACAAATTAACCGGTGTCTGACTTGAAACTAGTACAGGTATAGTCACACTTTTGTCGCTAGTTTGTAGATGACTGGAGTGGACATAGGAATTAACAGCTATTGCCCCAAAATATTGCAAATTTTCCAGGCATGGGGAGATGACTTAAATTTAGGCATGACTTAAATGTACAAACTGCTCCTGTATCTACTAACAAGGGTTCCTGTTCAGCATTTAGTTGTTAAAACAGGTAACTGACTCTCCCCTGTTTTGGACCCCCCATGGGTTTACTGGGCCTTGAGCTTGATCTTGAGGAGACTGTTGCCACACCCCTCCCATCACACCCCTCGGGAGCTGGGGCCATGGATGTGTAGAGCACCTTGATCGGTTATGTCCAGCCAGTCCACACCCCCAGCATATGCCTGGTGGAAAGTTAGCATAAGTGTCTCTTTGTCCCGTCTGGCGCTGATTAGTTCTCCACTCTTTCTGCCTTTGCGGATAAACATTGCAGACATCTGGTGTGAGTTTGGGGGTAGTGCTGTTGGTGCGGTCATCGCTGCCAGTGCAGCTGGCTGGATCATGGGTGAAGGATTGCCTGGGGCCCCCCAGACACTTGCTCTGCTGTAATTAGGGTCTCTTGGACCTTTTTCTTGTTTTTCTTCATCAGTTCTTCAAGATGTAACTGAGCTAGTTTCTGTTGTAGCTCTTTCTCTTGAGCTTTCAACTTCTGCTCATTTTCCCTGTAATGTTCAACAGCATGTGAGACGTGATCGCAGAACTCTTCGTGTGATCTTGAGTTTAAACCACTCACATCTCCAACTGATCACCCTTTAATGCCTTTGGGTCAATTCTAGCTGGATACTCTCCACACAAGGCCTGCCACACAGTAGGGCGGTATGCATCAAAGACAGTTCCATCCATATGGTTTGTATCTACAGCCTTGCTAAAATCAGAAGCACGGAGGACGTTCTCCATCTTTTCTCCCCCCATAGTCTTTGTCAGAAGCACTTTCATGTCTCCAACCGACAACAGCTTGCCTGAGGTCTCCTCTTCCAAGACCTTAATCCATTTCCATGCACCCTCGTGAATGTTAGGGAGGCGGTTGACAAGTCCCTCGAGATCTTGAGTTGCCCATGGTACATATTGTCCCCATGCACCTTTGATTAAAATTGGGAATAGTGGAGCTAAGTTCCGAAGTCTCCCAGTGTTCCTTCCATGTTTCCAACTACCCATGTTACATGACCACTCCTCCTCACCCCCATCCTCTCTACTGTACAATGGCCTACGTCTAGTCCTTGATGTTGTATCTACCTGACTTCTTGACTGTCCTGGTGTTTTTGTGCTCCTGTCTATCTTCTCTCCACTTACATGCACCCCCTCTTCTCCGTCTATCTTATCTTCCCTCCCATCCAACTTTTTCACTCTCTGTAGATCTGCCCTTACTTCCTTATAAAAATCTGATGGTGTGCTTTCCTCTCTCTTCATCCACCTATCCTGTCTCTTTCTAGACTTCACACACGGCTCTCTATAACCTTCACCTAAATCTACATGACCTTCCATCTGCATTTCTCCCGAAACTTCAACCATTCCCTTAAGCATTGGGAATCAACCTTCTGTCTGCCCATATGGGGGAGGTGTAACTGACGCTTCACCCCTGTTACTCACTTGCCTCACTTTTTTAACTTTCTCCTCACCTGCTTTTTCTTTCTTACAAACTCATCTCCTTCTTTCTTAAACAGAGCCAAGACCTCTCTCTCCTGCTGTCTTTTCAACTCACTCTGGACATGCTTTTTCTCTCTAGCTGCAGTCTTGTAATTTTTTTTTTTTACGTTTCCATTTCCCCACACAAAGCCAAATCAAATGTCCCCTCCTTTGGCCTCCTTTAGTTCTCTTTCGCCATTTACTTGAAATCTTAGTTATGAGATCTCCACACAATGGATGCTTTAACACCAATATCTCCACCGGAGAGGCTGCCATTTCTGCTTTATAGCCCTTGTCACCAAAACCAAGATATTCCTGTACTACTTTATGCTTATGCACTTACTGAGTAACTAAAGTAACTAAATTTACTTATAGCAACATACAATATTATATAATCACCTAAACATCCACCTTCATTAACAAGACTTAGCAATGATAGCCACTCTTTAATATACAATATTTCACTACTGTCCTATTAGTACTTGCCAAAAGCACAGTATTTTTATACACAGTGAATATGATCTTGCAAGAAACGATTAATGCCACAGTATTCATTTTGGGTTCAGACACATTCACCACACATTCACCACTCCACACGATCTCTTTATTTTTAGGCTTATACGTTCATTCTGTGTCCCTTATTTCCTGGAAATTAGGGCTCATTCACGCATACTTTGTCCCCGGTCCTAATCAGGGCTCATTCAAGCATACTTGTCCCTTTTATTTTATTTAGCTATTTATTTATTTATTTTCTTAGAAGGGCTCATACACACACTTGTCCCTTTATTTCAACTTAATCTGTTAATTTATCTATTCCTATAAGGGCTCATTCACACACACATCTCCGGTCTGGCGCAAGCCGACCCCCCCTCTGGTGGATTGCACACGCAACTCCCTCGGGGGTTCACTCAGCCAGATTCTCTCTCTCTCCCTCCCACTCAGATACACACACACGCACACATAGAGCTCTCATTCACTCAGACAATATCAGACAGACATTAGACAGTACAACATCAATTAAACACAAACAATGCAATTGCATACAACTTAATGGCACCCAAGTGTGCTCCTCATAAAAAAGATATAAATTTGCTGCTATAACCTCATACAATTCATTAATCAGCAGCATAACATAAAAAGATATTCATAAAGCTGCTACACTCATACTATACAGGTTAATCAGCAGCATCCAAAACAATTGACATACACCTGTATGTTCCTCATAAGAAATTAATATCCATAAAAAAATTAAAAAAAAACACAATGCTCATAATATACAGTTTAGGTATACACAATTCTTTTGACATACCTAAGTACGTTCCTCATAAAAGGGATTTATTTATATTAACTACTGCGGATCCTCACACAAGCAGTATTACTAATTAGGCGCAATTCCTTATTAACCTACTCCACTGCCATCCGTCTAGGCCTTCTTGACAATGAATACAAATTAATAAAAATTAATTGCTATCTATCAAAGCCCTCTTAGCAACACAGATAGACCTTCAAATGCACTTCCTCATACCTGTCTGTTATTACTACCATCTATCAAAGCCCTCTTGACAGCAAAACAGACAAATGCAATGCTTATTTTATCAGTTACTATTCAAATACTACCATTCAATGGTTAGTAAGCTGATGCTGTTTGTGCTGCTCGCCAAGGAAGCCCATGCTGATCAGTCACCTTTGCCCCTTTTCCATCCAGTTCGTGACGCCAAAATGTCACGGAAATTAATTGAAGACTCAGGCTTTGATTTCAGAAGGTTACAACTTTATTGGTTCATCAATAAAGTCGGGAGGTCTGCAGAACACCCCACGACTCCCGACGGCTTCTTGCTTAAATACTGATCCTAAACAAAGGCGGCCAGTTTTCCCGCACTGATTGTACATTCAACATCTGGGTTTCATTAAATTTCCCAGTTCTAGGTGCCTCAATGTATAGATCAGATTTCTTAAACAGGCACATTCCAAGAGGCCTATATGCTCGGCCTCTCACGGAAGTCTCTCATTATTTCTACCTGGGGTATCTTTTATTTCTTAAAAGTAGGGTATGTCACATAACTTCAGGAGGACACGGAGTGATCACTCTCCACCACCGATGCTCACCACCTTCTATAGAGGAACTATTGAGAGCATCCTGAGCAGCTGCATCACTGTCTGATTTGGGAATTGTACCATGTCAGACCGCAAGACCCTACAGCGGATAGTGAGGACAGCTGAGAAGATCATTGGGGTCTCTCTCCCCTCTATCGAAGACATTTACACCACACGCTGCATCCGCAAAGCCACCAGCATTGTGGCTGACGGGACACATCCATCACACACATTATTCACCCTCCTGCCATCTGGAAAAAGGTACCGAAGCATTCGGGCACTCACATCCAGACTGAGAAACAGTTTTTACCCGTAAGCTATCCGTCTCCTTAACACAAAGAGACTGGACTGATACACACACACACACACACACACAATCACTCAGACGAACTAAATAACATCTGGACTGAACTGATAAACACACACGCAGAATCATACTGATATACATCCATCTCAATCTGCTCATACCTACCTGTGCTGCTCCTTGCAATTTTTTGCAGAATATTTATTTGACTGCTATTTGCACACAATACTCTTATCAAAATGTAAACTGTTTACTGCTGCTCTTCCCACTACCTCAATTCATACTTCATCAAAAAAGTACTGTTATGTGTTACATTGTTGTGTCTGTCATGTACCTCTTTGTTTGCACATTTGCACGTGCATTTTGTCTATTGTGTATTTTTTGTATAGAAATTTGATAGTTCTTTTAGGTTAACTTAAAAATGTAAAAATATGTGTTGTAAATTTATGTTGTTACATGTATGTAGCACCTTGGTCCTGGAGGAACATTGTTTCGTTTCACTGTGTACTAACTGTATGTGGTTGGAATGACAATAAAAGCCTACTTGACTTGACTTGACTTGACTTGAAAATCAAATAAAAAATTTCTTCTACAGTGCTTGTCTCTTATTGGTATAATCAACATCTCCCTATCTGTTTCAGCGTGTCTCCTATGTGTGTGCGCGTGTAATTTGACACCGACACACGCACACACTCTCTCGTCGTTACACCCCCCTCCTCGGCTTCACATACACATACAGACACACACTCTCTGCTCTACACAGAAACTCTGCTCTGTTGCGATTCTTTTTATAGGTAAAGTGCTGGTTCATTTATTTTTTGTTTGTTTTTTTTACTTTACAGCAGTGATTCCGTTAGTATGCGCTCACGCGAGTGTCATTAGTGAGATTTCTTTTTTTTCTGGTTAAAACAGTGTTTCTGTTGTTTGTGTGTTTGTTGTGAAACTTATAAAGGGAGGTGGGGGGGAAGGGGGAGGGGTTTTACTGTGTAAGACGAGGCGAGGGAAGGGGCTAATTCCATACACACACACACACACACAAACACAGACACACAAATACACGACGCCTGCACGCACAAACGGAATCACTTATCTTATTCATTTTTACTTTTTTTTTAAAGGTAAAGTGCAGATTAATTTTTTTATTTTTAATTCATATATTGTATTAATTATTTTTATGTATTTATTTCTTTGGGCTGTGGAACGAATAATTTGAGTTTTTGAGTTGATTTGGTTTACAAGTGTTTTGGAATACGAACCCACTTCCTGAATAAATGATGCTCGTAATCCAAGTTTCCACTGTAATTAGTTTAGGGTTTTTGTCCTGCTGGAAGGTGAAATTCAGTCTTTTGCAGATTCAAACAGGTTTTCTTCTAAGATTGCCCTTTTATTTGACTCCATCCATTTTTCTCCAAAACATGATGCTGCCACCCAAATGTACAGTTAGTCACAGTTTTGCTATTTTGGTCTCATCTGACCAAATCTGACCTTCTTCCACATATCTGCTGTGTTCCACACATGGATTTCTTATTGCCACATTACAACGAAGGACAGATTTATATATTTACTGAATATTATATACGCTTAGATCATTTTGGAAAATTTTTAAAAATCTTCTGCCAATTATGTTTATCTGAAGATGCAGGGACAGAGATCGTGTTTGTTCTGGATGGATCTAGAAACACTAAATGGACAGATTTTGAAATGACTAAAGACTTTATGAGTTATGTGATGAAGAATATTTGGACAACATGTTTTAAGGTAAGTACATTCAAATTGTATATTTTTTTGGTTTGTAAAAAAAAAAAATCAAGAAAATATCATGTTAGATGTTTTTCCACATTTAATTAGCAATTGTAAACACCAAATGCAAGTTAAAAATAAATAAAAAGTTAATATATGAGTAGAAACAATGATTGCAATAAGTGTGCACACCCTTAACTAACACTTTGTTGAGGCACATTTTGTTTGTGATACATGAATCAGCCTTTTGTTTTTGTTTTTTGAGTCTACCAACTTAACATGTCTATTGGAGTCCTAGATAAATCCCTGGATAAATATTGTGTATATACAATATTATAATATAATATAATATGCAGAGGTGGAAATTACGAATTACATTTACTCGCGTTACTGTAATTGAGAAGTTTTTTTTGTGTACTTCTACTTTTTAAAGTAGTTTTTAAAATCTGTAATTTTACTTTTACTTAAGTATGTTTTGTTTGAAGTATTGTAATTCGCTACATTTTAAATCATATGCGCTGCTGAGTAAAACAAATGAATGAAAATGCAAAAAATATTCTGCTTTCCTTGCGCTCGCGTGTGTGTATCGCGTCCTGGTCGCGCGCCGCTCCAGACTCCACTCCAGGTTTTCTGACTGTCCCCACATCGGCATCTACTTGACCTTCCACACAGTCGCTTCCGCCCTGAGAGTGACGTCATCAACCAGCGCGACCATATATAAGATGCGGGAAAGAGGAAAGAGATTGTGATTTTAGCGTTTTGGTATTTGGTTGTGACTTTTTGCCTCCCATTGACTTTGATTATTGCATTGCCCCTTTGGTTTGGTTGGTCGTTGTATATATTTGTAGATAATTTCACTGTATGTTTGTGCACTCACCAGTAGTAGGGACGTGGCTGCCATTTACTTTGGGAAGAGGGAATTTATTCACTGTTTTTGGTTTAGGGAGTCAGGGAAGGTACATGTATTTGTGTGTGTGTGTGTGTGTGTGTGTGTGTGTGTGTTTCTTTATCCTTTTTTTTGCAGGTAATCTAGCTACTAAATATAAATACCATTTAGTTTATTATTTTGGCCTGGGTCCACCCTGAATCTGATCCTCCTCCTGTGTGTGTGTGTGTGTGTGTGTATTTTTTTGTAAAGCAATACAAACCTCATTATTTCATCAGTTAATGACTGGATCTAATTCTTTCTGCCATATACCACCATTTTCATACAGTTTAAAATAGAACCCTGAACCATTCTTTTGCTGTACGGCTCAACCCTAGACTGGGATGTAATGCCATATTTAAGTGACCACTTTGATTTTCAAGCGCAAGAAAAACAACAGCTTTATTATGCAAAGGTGTTCCTTCAGTTAAAAACAACTAGTTTGAGATTTATATCTGCTCATCTTTTTGAACTACGCTCAATGCCTCATCCCACCCCGCTGTTAAAAAAAAAAAAAAAGATTTTACTCAGTAACGTTTACTCTGAGTAAATTTTTTATGAGCTACTTTTTACTTTTACTTGAGTAGATTTTTATAGTGATAACTTTACTTGTACTTCAGTGCTTTTACTTGAGTACAAAATTTTAGTACTCTTTCCACCACTGATAATATGTTAGTATTGTAATCTGTTTAAGAGAAACAGTTTCACGTGTAGGTTCGTAGTTAGTACCCTAAGTAAAAATAAAAACCTTTTAAAAAATCAGAAGCATTCTCTTTAAGATATTTATTCTGCATGAAGTTTATATCATGAAGGCATTGAGCTTTTAAAACATTTTTAGAAACTTACTCGTAAATTAGCAGGAAGTGATTGACACTGTGCTGTTATGAATTTGTTATTTTGTTATCCAGTTAGCTGGTTATCTAATAAAAGTGCATAGCAGACAGCTAGCAGTTAGTCAACTGAAATGCAGCTGTCTCTCAAAGCAGCCACCCACTTATTATGCAATCATTTTATGGCTTATATAATATAATATAATATAACATAATATAACATAATATAACATAATATAACATAATATAACATATATAACATAATATAAAAAAGATCTCTCCATACAGTCATGAATGGAATATCTAGCTATTGAGATCAGCACTGCCTGGATGGCACATATTCACCATGGCATTGTGTACCCACAAGCTTATGCAATTTATTTCCATCCAGAGTTGCATTAATTTGTCTCCATAATTCTCTCTCAAAGCCTTCTCAAGCATTTCCCAAAGGTTCTCAATGAGGTTAAGGGGTGGACTCTGTGTTGGCCAATACGTGTGTGAAAATTATGTCTCATGCTCTCTGAACCACTTTTAAACAATTTGAGCTCGATGAATCCTGCAATTATCATCTTGGGATATGCCCATGCTATCAAGGAAGAAAAGTCAGTAATGCAGTATATTCAAGTCATCAGCTGACTTCACATAACATTGTTGAACCTAGACCTGATCAACCAAACCCCAGATCATACCACAGCCGCTACAGGCTTGTATAGTAGGCACTGGCATGATGGGTGCATCACTTCATCCACCTTTTTTAGCCTGATGCTGCCTTCCCTCTGGAACAGGGTAAATCTGGACTTATCAGACCATATGACCTTTTTCCCAATGCTCCACAATCCATTCTTTATGCTCCCTAGCAAACTGATGCCATTTTTTTGGAATTGGCCTCACTAAGCAGTTTTCTCAAGGCTACACAGTTTATTTAGTCTCTTTTGAGTTGTATTTGCATTGTGCATGTGGGAATGCTCTTATTCTTACTATTAAACATAGCTGAGTGTTCTACTGTTGTTTTATTAGTTGATTTCACCAAACATTTAGCGTAAGTGATCCCCCCCCAAAAAATATTTTTTAAAATTGATTTCCAACCATGTTTCTTCCTCAAAGATAATGGTTTGCATTGGACAGATCTTAACTTTGTTTAGTCAAATCCTTTTTTTTTGGCCAGGAACAAGGGCCTTAACATGAAGTACAGCTGCCTTTTATTTCTTCTTCGGAGAGTAAGCCTACTGAGTGAGCGAGGAGCAATAAAAGATTTAGGTGCACGCCCATCACTGGCACACGCTGTGATGATATATGTTTTAGCCTTTAGTCCTACAGCTTTACAAGATGGTAACTCTGGCATATCACACATGGTGATGTTTTTGACACATATTATTGTTTAAAACAACTGTGTAGATAAATTACAGTGTTAGATTGAGCAGAAGACCCTAGGTCTATGTGACATGTATCTCAAAACATGTCAGCAAACCAATGCATTAAAGTTACACATGCAGCAACTACTAGGGCGATATGATACGATTCACAACCCAATCAAGAGTACTAATTTAGGATATATATTATATTTAGCGATAAAAGTATAAAAATATTAAATTCACTCTCACAAGATCTTCCAACACTGCTCTAGTCATCAAACTGCCTAGTAGGGATGGAACGATTACTGAATTCCTATCAGCTGCAGTAAATCTTAGCAATTTGGAAATAAATTTAGATAAATAAAATCCGATCTATTTCATAATTAAGCTAAGCAACTTGCCTCTCAAAAAAGCCACAAACAAGGGCAACATGAGAGAGAGGTCACTTGATCACTTATCAATTTATTGTGCGTTTCACAATAAATTGCAAAAACAAAAGTTGCCAGTGGGTGGCAAGACCGGCCCATGGCTGACACAACATTACAATTATTACAAAACTGTACAATTATTAACATACATCCAAACCATCTAAACATACAGTATTGAAACTTAATTAATGTATGGGGAAAATGTCCTGTTCTTCTTGCCCTCCATGTCTTTTCTTCTGCTGTATAACACACACACATACTTAAACACCATAATCATTATTTTAATAATAACTTTTTTTGTAATAAAAAGCATATTAGCATCCTAGTCCTGTACTTGAAAAAAATGTTGCAGCATTTACCTAATTTAAAATCTTCAGTCGTTATCACTCATAGTGTATATACAGCTGTTGAAACTATTAACTATTAAAATTAACTTCCATCTTGTCTTCTTGACTGCTATGTTTCTATGAAATGCATATTAACACTTATTAATAACTAGGCAAAATTTTAGCTTAAGTGGTAGCACTTACCTTTTTTTAAAATCCATCTTCACGCTCTTCATTTACATCCATCTACAGTATATATACTGTATAGAGCCTCTCAAGCCTTAGGACAAAGTTCTTGCAGCACATACCTTTTTTATGCCATATTTTATGTGGAGTATGCTGCTGAAAGTTTCTTGCCCATTCTTTGGTAACACTCGTTTTACATCAGCATTGCTCTAAGACATCAAAAACAAAGCGGGCAAGGTCTTTGAAGACATGGTCTCCACTGCTGTTTTTGTAATGGAGCTCTTCAGCTCAAAATGACTCTGTTTGGCATTCTACTCCATAAAAAACACACCAGAGAGGGGGGAGAGCCACTGCTGTCTCTCTTTCCAAGTCAATTAGTCCCAAAAAGATAATCATTACCATCTACCATTAGAGACAGCCCCCAAGACTTTTTTTCTAAACCAAGGAAGATTTCTTGCCCCGCTCCTTCGCTATCCTGCGCAGCAATATAATTTAATGAAAAACTGCAGAGAGAAGGTGGAAGAAATCACAGGTTGATGCAGATCTTGTATCTTACTGTGCTCTTCTTTTTAAATTCTCATGAGAAGTGACTTCCACTAAAACTGCCTTCTACAGGGAAACGCTATTAGTCCGGTGCAAATCAGCATGTCTGTGATTTGGCCAGTATTTGGGGTGTCGTAAAGGTTTTTGTTTCCTGCGCACCTTTTTATCCATCTTCAGCAAAGAACGGAGGCTGCGTTGGAGTGCTTTAAAAGTATAGAAGAGCGAATGCAAGAAGAATGATTATAAAGTGATGGATGACATATATAGCAGAATGCGCTAAACACTGTTTATATTACACAATTTCCTAAAATAGTGCACAATTAAGGAAGGAGGTTCAAGTCATAATTTGAGGTTAATGTGTTACAGATAAATCAAGCGTACAGCTCGAGCTATTAGATTTTACCGACATAGGGCATTATCATTTTGTTCCTTTTTTTCAGCCCATCTAACCAGACAGCCATAAATTCTCTCTCTGCCTCACACACAGTCTGCATACACACACACACACACACACACACACACACACACACACACACACACACACACACACACACACACACACACACATATTAGGGATATTGTGAGAGACTCAGTGGATGTCATACATCCGGTGTTTGTTTCAGATAGGGAAGCAATTGTATTGGGGTGATAGACACCACTCATTTTCTGTTTTCCATGTAATGGTCTCATTGTGTACAGGTGTGCCTTATATTGGGGCCAATACCAAAAGACAACCCTTTTCAATGTGGCATAAATTTCAACATTCTGTGGGTATAAAAAGCTGGTATTGTCAGTAGGTCATTCCAAGTTCATCATTCAAACAGCCATGAACACACAACGTCACTTAACGGACGAGCAGCGCCACCTGGCCAAGGCGCACCTTCAGGTCGGTGGCAGGCAGTCAGATGTTGCTCGTGAACTTGGTGTGTCTCGAAGTGTCAAGCAGACTTGCATCAAGACTTGCATCAAGACACAGAACTACTGGCAGAGTTCATGACAGACCCAGGAGTGAGCCCCACGAGTGACAGACCGTAACGATGACCAGTACCTAAGGACCTATGTATTCAAACATCGTTAAGCAACTGCCACACGTAGCTGCAGGCCTGATTACCAGATGTGAGGGGTAGTAGGGTTTCCAGTCAAACCCTTTGCAACCGACTCCACCACTTTGGCTTGAATGCCAGATGACCATTGCAGGTGACTCCACTGACACCAAGACACCGCTGTGAATGTTTGCAGTGGGCACCCGACCATGTGACCTGGACAATGCAGCAGTGGTCTACCGTCCTGTTCAATGATGAGTGTCAGGTCACTGTTGCTGTAGAAGGCAGGTGAGCGATATGCTGAGGTTAACATGGTTCCCAGGTTTTGCTTTGGTGGAAGAAGTGCAACAGTCTGGACAGGCATCACCAGTCAGCGTAAAACAGATTTGGTTATTGTAGATGGCTCAGTCACTGCACATTCTTACCTCAGAGACATAGAACCCATCATCATATCATCGCCCAATTCTGCCAGCACACCCCCAACTTTCTCTTCATGGATTATAATGCTCCACCACATCGTGGCAGAATTGTCACAGCCAGAAAGTTGGAATGCCTCATATGGTACAGTATTGCCATCAATGTCCACTTGTGGAAGAGTGGAGCGCATTGCCTCAGAACAACATTATGAGGCTAGTGAGGAGCATGAGACGTCGCTGTCAAGCTGTCATCGTGGCAAATGGTGGAAACATCGGCTACTGACATTGTAATTTTTTGTTATTTGGGGCTATCCTTATTTATTGTCTAAATCTAAAAATGGTGTTCACCTACATTATTAGTAATATCAAAGGGAACTTGTACTTATTTCATTAAAATTCAGAGCAAATAGGAAAAGCACTCCTATTTAGCACAAATAACAACATTATTTGTATTAGGGATAAGTTATCGTGAGTAGTGTATATACGTATATGCACTCACTCACATATATATATATCCGGGAGATGAGTAAAACCGCAGGCTTTTCTTATTCACTTAAAACTCAGATGTGAGGGGGTAATTTCGAAATCACACAAGGTCGAAATCACACAGATAAAAGTAATTCTGTGCGAATAGTACATTAGGTAACCAATTTACTAAATACTATTAGTTGGATATTGTTTGTCAGGATGTATTTCAGTTCACAGCCTGTAGAAATTCTGTTTATTCAGCAACTTGCATACAGCTAATTAATAACTTCTTCTAGATAGGGAGTAGTGTACAGCCATTCTGTCTTGCCTAGGATCCTCAAAGGTAATTTCTATAAAATCTGTTACTCAGGGGGCTGTAATCTTAGCTCCATCTAGCTTCAGTCTTGTCTAAGTTACATTTTAAGGAAAGGTGTATAGTTACAGTACGTGTCTAGAAAAAAAACTGTATTTTATACTAAATTAAAATTTATATTCTGTTCATTTTTCAATAGGACATCATGAGAGCAACGTCTTCATGCCCTATGAGATCCCAAGAGTAATATCTGTTACACATCTCTGAACAGCGTTCATTCACCTCAAGATAAACTGGGCAAAAATATAATACACATATACAGTATATACTGTACATACAGTACTGTATAAACAGATGACAGAAAGAGATCCTAGGTGGAAATGTATATTATCGCCCTTGGCTTGCTCATCAGGGACAACCTGATCATTTTGAATTATAAATATTCCATACACATTTCCCTAATTTTCATTTGATTCTGTAAAGCTGATTTGTGATTTGTGACAATGACCATTTTTAAAAGCTCTATATAAATAAAATTGAATTAGAATATGTTGTTTTTACTGATTAATTTTTCTTTTCGTGACTATATTTTTTTATTTAAATAAACAAGATTTTGCTTTCTCAGGTTGTTTTTGAGATGTTTGAGATGAGAACAATAGCGTTAACCATCTCTTTATAGCTGGGATGTCAAACTGAACCCAAAAGTGTCAGTATGGGCTCAGGCTTTCATTCAAGCCAAGCAGAAGCCACTAACTAATTTCACCTGTTAATTCATCATTCTTGTATTTTGGTAGGCTATCAGGTATCTTTCTACTTGGCTGGTATGAAATCCTGCACCCACATTAGCCATTTCTGGATCAAGTTTGACACCCCTGCTTTATAGTTTGAGCAAGGTTTACAAGTTTTACATAATGTGACTACAGTAATTAAAAAATTCAATGTTACTAACAAATGTGACTTGATAACAAATTCAATCTTGTTTTTTGATCTGCACTTAATAGCTGTGACAACTCTTAAAATAAATATTGTTTTGATTATACAAAAACATTTTTACAAAGATTTGTTTCCGAAACACAGGAACCTTTCCAAATACCAAGTACCAAATACAAGTATTGAAACAAAAGTGAAGTTTCTCTCTCTTTTTTTTAAATAATGACAATCAAGATAATAAGAATCAATTATTTTAAGCAATGAAATTGCCATACAACAGTAAATATTTAATCCTATTCAATATTCAATATCTATTCTTTAAAACCCGCTGGATTCAGCTGAGAATTGGCATCTGCAGTACAGTATGTCAGTGCTCAGCTGGGCTCAGCCGTCACTCACTCAATCATGCCTGCTTGATTACTTCCTGAAGATCATGTACAAAATATGGTTTCTTGACTGGTACTGCCTTCTTAACCATTGTCCAAAGTTTTCTTCTGGGTTCAGGTCTGGAGACCCAGGACATGGCGCCAGAAGATGAATACCATTCTCACAAGTTTTTTCAGTTTATTGCCACAACTCTTCAGTCAGAAAGGCTAGAACTAATTAGTGACATCTTCTGTTTTGGCATGTGTTGTCTTAATACTTTACGCTACCATTGTTGCCAGAGATGGATGCAAGTGCAGGTTGATATATTATTAACCAAAATTGTCAAAACCAGAAATACAAGATATAAACAGCTTGCCCTCTTCACTACAAAATCTAGGAGTGAAACTGGTGAAAGTGTGACCACAGGACTAGGTTATGTATAGTGCATGTGCACTGAACAGCAGATATGTGTAATCAGAGGTACAAGCAGGTGAAATGACCGCAATTTGTGGCGCTGATGAGAAATGGAGTAAGATGTTTAAACTATTGTTATTCGACTGAAAACAGGTCAAACAGGATGAAGTCTGATGGAGCAGGATCATAACTATATTTTAACACCTCAAAATGAAGCTTTTACAAAGTGTTGACAATGTGGGCAAAATTGTGTTGATATTTATGTAAGCTTACAATGACCTTGGATAGCAATCCTCTCTTTTTAATCACTTCAGCTTTTCAATAAGCATCTCACTGTCCCGAATACTGTTGATTGCTGAACCTTTTTACCTAGTGCTGGCACTTGGGAATTCAAGAAAACTGTAAGCATCAGTTATCCGGTGGATGGTTGACTTTTAAACTTTTTCTTGGTCAGTGATTAAGGATGTTTCTATTCCATACTCTGCCATTTACTTTAAGGCTCATAGTGATGAATTCATGTCAATATTAATGATTATCTTTAAGAAATTTTCACCTTCCTTAAAGTATTGGTCCAAATTGCGTTTGCAGCTATCCAACGGAATCGCTGCATGTTGCTCTTCTTTGTGCAAATCACAAGTGGGGCATAAATTTGTGCACGCACTATAGTTACGAATGAACTGATAACTGATGTAATACAGCAGTGACTGGGGAGACAGTATCCTGGAAAGAACAGTGACCGTAAGACCAGACACACTATTTTAAAAATTCTCACAGAAAGAATAAACATACATTGATCTGTCCACTCATCATCGAAGGTTTAGCTTCCATTTTGTGCCATGCTTTTTTTGTGTTTCATGAGGATTTGGGCAGCTTGCAGATGCATTGTGATGCATTGACGCATGTGTCTTCCACATACTCTGTGTGTACATGGTAAACTATCGCGTTGATTGACACATATGACCCAAGGGGAAAAGTGCTATATTCCTCCAAAAAAAAGCGCTAGATGCTATGATGAAATCTGGCACATAACGGCTCATAACATTCCCTCTACTCAACATTTTGATTTAATTTACAGAAAGTCCCTTGGCCAAAAAGAATTGACTTATTAAAGAGTTCACGAAATGAAATTTCTTTGTCCAACCCATTTTTTGTCTTAGTAAGAGGATACTAACACAACTGCCTATACACAGTATATTACAGAATCGTGCCACTGGTTAAACAATGCATGTTAAAAGAACAAGCAACACAAGCAACACTCTCCCATTCATCTCGCTTCATTCTCTCAATTAATTTTTACTTTTGCTTTCATCGTTATTGCTTGGCACTTAGTAGCAGTACCGGCTTCATTGCTTTGCTGTTACACTTGTATCGAGACATCCTGGGCTTGTACTGCACTTTGTGTATTGCACGCATTGTGACAATGTACAGCGGACATGTGATTTAACTTCCGTGATTGAACTGACTGCATACTGTTAACTTGCTGTATGGCGCAGGTTTAACTTCAGGCAAAACTACTACCCAAGTTTCATTTAATTCTGTATATATTCGGGCAAGAAAAAGTATGTGAACCTTTTTGAATTTCATGGTTGTCTGCATTCATTTGTCATAAAATGTGACTAATCTGATCTTTCATGTCTTAATTGAGAACAACCATGAAAACCCCATAATACCCATTTGTCCTCAGCCAAATACACAGCCTGGGATTACAGAAGAATATGAGGCAGCCTACATCCACAGATAATATATGGTTAGTTCTTCAAGATGTTTAGAACAACTTACCTGCTGAGTTCATTTAAAAACTGTGTGCAAGTGTACCTGGAAAATGTATAGCAATTCTTTTTTGCTAGTTTTTACACTAGTTGCAGCAAAAAAAAAAAAAAAAAAAAAACATTTATTGTTGATTTTAACATTACCACTGTCTCTTATTTGAAGGAAATTTGTATTGCAAATGTATTTGCTGCAGTTGCTAGTGTTGAAAATATACCAATGCGGTATTTCAGCCTAGATCTAATTCAGAACTCCCCCACATCCTGCCATACTCAGGCAAAAAGGGTGTTACAATCTGTAAATAAACTAGAACTTCAAATGTATTGGTGCTGAAATGCAGGTCAAAGAAGTGCAGGTCAAAGAAATGTTTCTTTTTCCCATTTTAAAATGTCTGCACGAATTTTCAGCCTGAGCCGATTCAACTTACACATTTAGATTATGCAATAAAACTGTTATCTGTAAAATGCTCAACCCACTTTCACTTCAGCTTTATAGCACATTTCACATGTTCCACTTTGAAAGACGCAAACCACTGTGGGCTTCCTGTAAATGTCATAGAATTTTGGTTTATACTTCTTCAAATATACATTCTTTTCTAATTTAATGCAACAATTTACATTACAAATTATAAATAGTACAGTACTGTAGTTTTGTATGACTGCGCACCAGTCTCTCTCTCTCTCTGTCACATACACTCACACGCACGCACCCACAAATAATCAATTTACTATTATGGCATTTAAAAATCTATTTTTGGACCATGGTACAAAATTTGCTATACATTTAAATATGGGCCTAAAACAATCTATTTTATGTGTTTTAAAATATTTGTTATGTTCTAAATCACTAAAGCCTTGCTTGACTATTGTACCCCAGTGTGTGTGTTTGGGTTTGCTTTTTCATCTACTTATCTGCTTATGCTGTATAATAATGTAAAATACCTGCAGCAGCTCTGAGATTCCTAAAAAGAAAGAACAATTATTATAATATATACAATAACATTGCTTAGGAAAAGAAAAACATAGCCTCTTCCTGATTAAATTTTTAATTCAAGCTCTGTGATCATGTAACACATACTGTAGCAATGAGGTGACAGCAGTTATAACTAGCTTCTCCATGTTACTGGGTGGTTGTCAGAATGCTTTTGGCTATGTGGCTTGACAAATTTGTCAATTGTCATTTGTAAAATGTAATTTGATTATTTTGTTCTAGATTTCGTTCATTATGGTTACATCAGATTCATCAGATGTTGATTAGGTGTTTATTAAAAGCAGCCCTTCAAGCTACAGCACAAAGAAGTTGTATGATTTGCTTCAAGATGGTTTAAAAACTGTACATCCTCTTGCTAAAACAATAGGCCATAGTATATGGCTAAAACCCTGTTTGGGGGATGTCTGCACAGAATAAACAAAATAAATAAATAAAATCAATGGTAAATAAGAACTAAATTTACTTTTTTTGGATAAAGGCTGTCTTAGGTTGAAGAAAGCCAAGGGATTTCATTTTACCACCTGCTTCCCAGCAAAGAGACAATTAAGAAATTAAGAAGTTTTCTTTGAAACTTGTTTAATAGCATTGTCAGACAAGTTGAGTCTTGACAGGAACATTGCACAGAATGTTTCTCCCAGGCAGATCCGTTGTCTTAGTTTGCAGAAAGCCATTGGAGAAAATGCAAGTAATGGCAAAGTATTTGAAACAATTACAAACAAGTTGTTCAGGTGCACAGTTTCAAAGGTCAGGTAGCACTTCCATAGATATACAGTCACTATTCCATATATAGATTCATATACACACCATGTGTGGCAAGTCAGCAGCCACTATTCCAGGAAACCATTGCATGTGGCTTGTCATTGCTTCGATTCATTTTTGATCAGACATTTAATTTTAAACTGATGGATTTTAGAAAAAAGCATTGCATGGAAAACGCATTAAAACATGGATTTTGTTTAAAGCAGAAAGTGTGCATGACTTGTCTATAAATGTCTAGGCTTGTCTTTGAGTGTACATTGACCAGTTTTCAACAAAAAGACTCCTGCCTCTTTTTTTCTTCCTGAGAAATATGACAAGATTTGAAAATGAATACTGTTTGTTGTCTTAAAACAAGCATGGGGAAAGATTTTCTCAGTTGCTGAATGTGTGAATCTAAGGGCTTAGAGCTCAATTATCATGTAAATCAAGTTCATCCACTTTTTTAGAGGCAGCAGCTTGTAGAATGAGTAGAAGTGTTCATACAAAGGGCAGGAAGACAACGCAGGAAATTGTACATGTACAGACAATGTGAGAGACAGTTAGGGCATATGAGTTACCCAACTGTCTCAGCAAGATGCTTGCAGCTGTACTGTTTATAACAGGTATGTCTATATGTTTTTACTATATGGGCATCTTATATAGTTGAGTAAGAAGTATAGAAATTATATTTATAATTATATTTTATTTTAAAAAATTATAGCTATATATATAAAAATGGATACTTGTTTTTGGATAAAAAACATAACTTTTGAAGAGCTAATTACTTTTGTTTGTAACCTGTACTAAACATCTATCATTTCATAATTGGACAATATACTTTGGCAGGAATATATACAGCAGTGGGATTCAACATATATACAACACCACTGAGCAATTTTACAACTGAAGACCCATTGTTTGGTCAAACCATTATTAAATCAAAGGATGGGTTGGTATCTTCTACTAATTTCAAAAAAGGCTCTAATTATTGAAAAGTATTTAATCGCTTGTAATTAAATAGATTTGTGTGTGTGTGTGTGTGTTTTTTATTTATTTATTTATTTTAGAGTTTTTGTTCCTTCTCCTGCCTCTGGAGATGCGTATACATGCACAAACAAAGGCTGTTCTCATATACCAGTTATTGGTAAAAAAAATTTTTTTTTACTTTACTAATGTGTTTTTAAAAATTTGGTTTCTTTAAATAGCAAAGGTTATCTTTACCTTTTCACACTGCAGTATAATCTCAGATAGAAGTATACTAATAAATTAATTACAGGTGGAGGGAAAGGGCTAAATCCAATTGCATCTGTGGCATCCAGTTTCATTGGAAATGAAGAGCAACTTCTGGTATATTTTCAATAACAATTTAAATACTTTTTCTATGATTATGCTTTAAAAAAAATTTTATCTAAATTTTAGATATACTGTAAGTAATGCATTTAAGTTTGTCTGCTTCTCATGACAGTCTAGTTGTGTCAAACCACAGTTTCCCCTATGAAAAGCGTCAGACACGTTGACTTCTCTTTTAGATAGCGAGACGTTCCCTCATGAATTGACTATTTAAAACGGCTGCTGATCAAGGGACTGATAAATAAATGTTGTGTAGACTGTGCACAAAACTGTAGCTTATGCATGTGGCAGACACTCAGGGCTAATAGAAAAGAAAAATAAAATAAAATAAAGTCTCATTTGAAATTCTCAGGCAGAAGTTCTTTCCTAATTCATCATGGCCATCTGGAGTCTCTCATGATGTCTTAGTCATAGGTCTGACCACAAACATTTGTGCCACAACCGCCCCAGTTTCCAATAGATAACACAAATAGTTTTAATGAAACTAAGCAACAAAAAAAAAACTTCCCCAGCAACCATCATTTTGTTGTTTTAATTCAAATTATCTGAGTGCGCCACATTATTATTTAAAAAAATTCTCTATTATCCAAAACATATTTTCTATAGTATTGTCACAACCCTAAAAAAAACTTTTATTAATGTATACTGTATATGATAGTGATAATGAGGTTGGATCAAAACAAAAACTGGGATTGTGAAAGAAGGAGACTATATACTGAAAAACAGAGGGTTTATTAGTTAATCATTTAATTTACCAGCTAAATAGCAAAAGCAAAATACATAAATAAAGAACTTTATTTATCTTCAAGACTATCAGGATGGCTATTTATTTATGCTGATAAAATAAAATAAAAAAACAATTGACTATCCAAAGATTATGAATCCTTTAAGGGTCGGCGGCAAAATATAAAATTATACGGTACAGACCAAAGGTTTGGACACACCTTCTCATTCGAAGAGTTTGAATTTGTATTATGGCAAGAAAAAAGCAGCTAAGTAAAGAAAAACGAGTGGCCATCATTACTTTAAGAAATGAAGGTCAGTCAGTCCGAAAAATTGGGAAAACTTTGAAAGTGTCCCCAAGTGCAGTCACAAAAACCATCAAGCGCTACAAAGAAACTGGCTCACATGCGGAACCGCCCCAGGAAAGCAAGACCAAGAGTCACCTCTTCTGCGGAGGATAAGTTCATTCGAGTCACCAGCCTCAGAAATTGCAGGTTAACAGCAGCTCAGATCAGAGAGCAGGTCAATGCCACACAGAGTTCTAGCAGCAGACACATCTCTAGAACAACTGTTAAGAGGAGACTGTGTGAATCAGGCCTTCATGGTAGAATATCTGCTAGGAAACAGCTAAGGACAACAAGCAGAAGAGACTTGTTTGGGCTAAAGAACACAATAAAGAACACAATAAAGAACGCAATAAAGAAAACTCTGAATGAGAAGGTGTGTCCAAATTTTTGGTCTGTACTGTATATATAATATGTAAATTATATATATAAATTTTAAATTAAACTATATTGTCGGAACCCAGAAAAAATATGCACACAAATTTCTTGTGGGTGTTTTTTGTTCTATAAAGTTCATTGCCAAATAAATGTTTGTGAATAAACTGATGTAAAAAAAAAAAAAAAAACAGACAAATGTCCGATTCTCATGCATGATGCATCTGTTATCCCAAAACCTAGGTTTGTAACCAAGCTCAGACAAGGAAATCATCAACTGAGTATTTTAATGGAAACTGTACATCGATATTGAACAGACATGTCAAGAGTAAAATCTATCCTGAGAAGTTGGGTACGTGTCTGCACTAGATAATAAACAAGACATTTTGTCATCCGTAGAGCCTTTCCTCACAATGCATTGTTTCAGTTTTACAGCTACTTGAAAAAAAAGCTATCGACAACAACAATAAATATCAGGACAGTCCTTATCAAGGTAAAGCATCGTGGGAAAAGTTTATATAATTAATAGTAATGAAAAATTAATACTAAGTACATTTTATACAGTATGTAACATATTTTTAATACTGTAAATGACTATTAGACTACAGGAGGAAGAGAAGAGCTCTACAAAATGATCCTAACACTGATATAGATGACGAAGATGAAGGTAAGTTTAAGTTTGTCACACATGAAAAAAAATGGACACAGTATATCAGGTGACTGATGCATGTGAAGTCTAATACACTTACGTCTGATCACTTCCTTAAATTACAGTTTGGATTCTTATAGAGATAATATTTGTGAAATCATTGTTTTTATCTAAAGATGCAGGGACGGAGATCGCTTTTGTGCTTGATGGTTCTGGAAGCATTGACGAACCGGATTTTATAAGAGCCAAAGACTTCATTTCTAATGTTATGAGAAATGTCTGGAAAACATGTTTCAGTGTAAGTAAGGAACTATCAGGATGAAAAATCCATGATATGATGTGTATGAAATAATGTTACAGTTGTTAACATACTATAGTATATTAGCAAAACTACTAGAGTATTTAAAAACTGGTTAATTACTGTATTATTTCATATTACCCGTTTCATTTTTCAATATATTGTATCTGTATATTTACCTAGCAAAAAAAAGCAGGGTACAGTATACCATTTTACAAAATTCTTAGTCACCCCAGATTGTTTTATAAAATTTGTCTTAATCAAAAGCAATGTCTTCTGTCAATAAAAAGGATTTATGTGACCTTCTTAAAAATGTAATTATTGAATAATTGTACAAATTGTATAATTGTGAAACAAATATATCAAGATATAGGATGCTTTTTTGAAACTATGAGGAAAATATTCAAAAGCTTTTTTGTCTAACGTGTACAAAGAGACTGAGCACTTAAGTTCTAAACATAAATTACTAATTTAGATAAACAATCATTATTAGTAATAAAGTCGATTCTAATCACTACCCTCTTCCACATACCCCCAGTGCAACTTTGCAATAGTGCAGTTTGGGAGAAATATAAAGACTGAACTCTCTCTGAAAGAAAATGATGACAGTCTCAGAGCACTGGATAAGGTGAAGAACATAACACAGTTAGGTGCAATCACCAAGACTGCTTCAGCCCTTTACCATGTTCTGTAAGTGCTTAAACCCAAACTTTCTTATCATGTGTTTATAAAATTTGATGGCCATCAGTCTATCAGGCACATCTTACTGCAAAGTCTTCATTAGCTTCTGTCTCCTGTGCTACTTACAGAACAGAGGTTTTTGTTCCTGAATATGGATCGAATGAGAAGGCCAAAAAGATGATTATTCTGTTGTCTGATGGAGCAATGTCAGGAGATAATAGAACCCTTTCAGATGTTTTGAACATGACAGAGATGCAGGGGATTACTCGCTATTCTATAGGGGTAAGTGTACATGGTTACTCTATTTTTTAGCTCGTGCTGCAATTATTCATTCTAAATTATTTGTCCATATGTCAAAAATACTTAATTTACATATACATTTTTTTATAATAACAAATGTTTTAAAGATGTCTGATAATATTAAAAACTCAAGTTAGTAGTTTTTTTTTATTATTATTATTATACATTGGCCAAACTTAACCATGTGTAAATGGAAATGCATATTTATATTACATTGTATAAAGATATGCATACAAAGGATTCATTAAGATTACAGTACTAATAAAGTGATGTTTTACTTTCAGGTGGGGCCAGAGGTATTGGGTAAACTAAAAGCAGAAAATGAAATGATAACAATAGCTGGCAGCAAAGACAGATATTTCAATGTTTCCAATTATGCAGCCTTAGAAGAAATTCTTTCTTCTTTAGAAAAAAACATAATTGGGATTGAAGGTAGGTTATTTGAACATAAACTTAAATGACTTGTTTTATCAACTCAATCAATTGTCTTATTCCCTAGCATTGCCGATTTGTTTTTAAAGCAGACTGCTGATTTTAAAGATTCATATTGATGTGCGTCTTCTAAAATGTTATCATTTTAATAGTTATCATTTCACATAATTTGGGCAAATAAATAAATAAGTGTTATAAGTATCATAATGTAGTAATTGACAGAAGGTCACCTGTTGCGGGAGAGTATAAAGGGTAGGAGGCTTTGCATTTTGTGCTTTCTCTGTGACACAACAAGCTGCATTTTTATGTGTATTACTAACTTCAAAAGAAAGGGTAAAACATATTTTGCACTTTCTACAACATTAGATAGAAATATAGATAGTGCGTGATGTGTCTTTCATTAATGCATTTGCTTTAAAAAAAAAAAAAAAACATCCAGTTGTTCACAGTGGTATGAGAGGAATGCACAACTTTAGAACATGCTGTAAACTCCACAGTAACTCTTCTTCATATCACGCTTTAACACACCACCATGCCACTAATTATTTTACAGCATAAAATTATTTTACAATATGCTTTGACAGATTAAATTTATTTATATATATTTACTAATTTATATAGTTTTAATTATTCAGGAAGAATTTCAGGGCATGGGCGCATGCAAGTTAAACCTGTCAAAAAGAATGTAGAGCTGTATAAAGGCCTGAAATGTAATAAAAGGAATCTTATATAAGAGTGGATGAGTTGTCCTTTTTGCAGCAGGCATTTGTTAAAACTTACTATGGAAAACATGACTTGTGATATATTTTAATTCAAATAGTGTTACTTTCAAATTTTGATTTGTTGTTTTATACTTGATCTGCCTAATATGGTTTTAGTTTTAATGAAAAGTTTTAGGAGGTTTTTTATTGGTTGTTTTTTCAGGCCTACAGAAGGGAGCAGGATTTGAACTTCAGCTTGCAGAGGCTGGCTTTAGCTCTCACATTACCCGTGATGTAAGTGCCAGATATTGCTCATCAACTGTAGGGGGGGGGGGTCTGTTTTTTCAGGTTTCCTTTTTTTTTTTTTAAGTTATAATGAAGTCAAGTTTGTCCTTATACAAAAGCTGCAAAGTCATACCGTCTACCTCAACCTGTAGGGTTCAATTCTTTTTGGTGCTGTGGGAGCCTATGACTGGAGTGGAGGAATAATTTTGAAACAAAATGGCGAAGAGTCTGTTACATTTTTTAATGCAACCAAGGAAGAACCCAGATATTCCTATTTGGGTATGACCAACAGAAAACATAAATGTTAAATAAAAATAAAGTAAATCACATCCTAAAGCTTTTTGATAATTACAGGTTACAGTGTGGCATCCGCAAATAGGGACTCAAAAACACTGTATATATCAGGTGCGCCGAGATACAACTTGACTGGTGCAGTATTTATTTTTAATGGAATCAATCAGACTTTGCTACAAGGAGATCAGGTTTGAAGAAATACTTTTAAATTCTTTCTCTACAAAAAGAAATATTTTTTTATATGTCTTTAAGCAGGAAGTGTTGCAGGTCATTTTTAACAATTCCTGACATACATCATACATCTTGGTTCTACAGGTAGGGTCTTATTTTGGATCAGTTCTCTGTGCCTTGGACGTTAATAATGATAAGGAAACAGATTATCTTCTGGTTGGAGCACCGCTTTTCCATGTGAAAGGGGAAGAGGGAAAAGTGCTCATTTACAAACTGAATAAAGTACGGTATATATACAAATTGCAGCTTTCCATCCAAATAAATATTTTATTTTACTTCAATTTAACTATTTAATGGTTTGTTCCTGCAGGGGAAATTTGAGAAAGAAGCCAGTGAATTGCATGGACTTGAAAAGTACAGCTATGCAAGGTTTGGTTCTGCCGTAGCAGATATTGGAGACATTGATGGGAACGGATTCAGTGATGTGGCAGTGGGAGCGCCTCTTGAAGAATATAATGCAGGGAGTGTCTACATATATAACGCATTTGAGGATGGATTAAAAAAGCAGTTTTCACAGGTAGGCTATATCACGATTTGCATAATTTCCACATTTGGTACTTTTACAACCTGAAGAAAATGGAAATGTTGGGCTTCTATTACTAGTTGATTTACAAGTTCTTTAAAAAAATGTTTTGTGGATTGCATAAATATTCGGAATTCTAGACCAATACTTTGTAGTAGCCAATTTTACCTCCAAGGGTCTCTGATCAGTTTTTGATCTTAGATCGTTATATGTTTGCCTACCCTCTACAAAATTGTATGGAACTTAAGTGTAGCTTTGGCAGTATGCTTAGGGTTGTTGTGAAGCTGGACGGTGAACAATGTCATATTCCTATACACACTAATCATATCTATCCCAACACTGTGTTCTAAGAATGATGAATGGTGTTTACACATTTTATGACGGACAATTTTATTTTATTTTTTAATTTTGGTCAGACAGCTCCTTTGGTTAGCTGCCTCCCTCCTCTTTTATTTGAGAGGAGGTAGGGGGCTACTGTGGGGGACGTCTTTCACACACACTAACAGAAATGCTGCTCTGTCGGGAATCTTCTTTAACAAGGAACCTCTTTAATGACACTCGAGCGCCTTGTGCACGCACACACACAAGGTCACAATAATAATAATAACAAGTACAGGGGCGCACGGACGTTAACTATACAAGTGACCCATGCGTAGTGACACTGAGGATGGGAGACGATTACCCATAATCCTGTATCGCATGAGAAGAACCACTCACTCATTCTTAATACCCTTACCCTATACACAGGATCATGGGGGGACCTGGAGACTTGGGGCATGAGGCAGGATACAACCTGGACTGGGTGCCAATCCACCACAGGGCACACACATACAGACGGTGATTCATACACTATCGGGCAACTGTGGGAGGAAACCGGAAATCCACTAAGCACATGGAGAACATGCAAACTCCAAGACGGGAAGCTCTGGTGGTCCAAGGTGGCAGTGATCAGCACTAAGCCAGCATGCCACCCTATGTAAAAATTTATATTTGCTTCTCCATAACTTGTCTCAGACTTGTTTTTTAATATATATATACATTTTTTAAATTGGTATTTAACAAAAAAGCAGAGCCAGATCAATATACAGTCAACACCCACAGCAAACATTTAAAAACAAACAATAATCAATTAATATAAGAGTGAACATGGAAAACAAGGGCAAAACAGTCCAGTAAAAGAAAACAAAAGAAAGAGTCATGGTTGTTCAAACGGATACCACAAAGGGGCCCATATCCGCCAGAATAGCTCAGATTTGTTCTGTAAATCGTAAGTTTTTCCAATGGAAGAAGATTACCCACTTGCGCCAATCACAAAGTTGGTACACAAGATGATGACCATAAGATACGTATACATTTCTTTGCCAGGTAAGTAATGAAATTTAATTTAAATCAGAAGGAAGATCTAGTGATATTTAACAATTTAACAGGTATATAGTTGGAGACAGTGAATTTTCTAACCAGTATTTTCTTTGCATTTGTGGCGGGACACTGAGGATTTTAAGAAAGTGCAATCTAACGATTACGCCACCCTGGAATTTCACCAGGGAATATTTATTGAAAATTTGTTCTCAGAAACAGCACAGGTTCGTTCTCAGTGAGACGGCAGGAGACGTGGATGTAAAAATCAATCAACTTTTATTACAAAACATAAAAGAAAAAGAGCAATCACACTTTAACATAAAAACACATCATACAAACTTCATATGGGAATGACTGATATTCTAAAATAAATGAGCTCAGGGTACACCAGCTGAGCCGTGACAGCGGGCAACAAGGGTCACAACTAGGCCTCCATGGCACCTCACCATTCCATACACCTGTGTAGAGACACTCACATGCGCGCACACACATGAAAAGGAGACCGCCACTAGGACTATAACCCTGCCTTAGGCACTCAGCTCCTGTAACCACAAAAGAATGTTATACAGTTCTCAATGTTATCATAGACACCCTGGGAGTCACTTGAAAGGAAATACAGCACTTAATCACACACAAGGAAAAGCTCAATTAATAAAAGAAAACAAAAAAACACACCAATACACTTAAACACATATCAGCAGAAAAGAACAAACAATTCACACACAAAATTATGATCAACCAATAGACAAACAATAAAACGAAAGAAAAGAAATCCAAATAACTAAACATGTATGCACATACACACCAAAACAAAAAGAGTCCAACACAACATGCACAGCTAAAAGATGTTCCAGAGGAGTTACTGGGAGCAAAGCAGTTAGCTCACAACTAATAGCAGCAGTTAGCTCCCCAGGTTTGCAGTTGGATCCCAGCTAATGACAGCAGTTAGCTCCCAGACAAAGCAGTTAGCTCCCAGCTAGTAGCAGCAGTTAGCGCACAGACAAAGCAGTTAGCTCCCAGCTAATAGCAGCAGTTAGCACCCAGGCAAAGCAGCAGTTAGCACCCAGGCAAAGCAGCAGTTAGTACACAGCCCCAACTGCACAGAAAAGAATTACACATGGAATGCAGCTAACCGGTCTATAAGCAAATTACAACCTAGACAACTCAGCTGACACCCCATGCTTACCAAACAGATAAAAATCTTAATACATACCATGCAAGTAGAACCTCATGGAACCCAATTACACTATCAGGGAACAATGTGCATTGCAAAGAGGCTCACATGTCCGATTCTGTCCCACGCCAACCTCTGCATCAGAATAAATAGACACAGCTAAACATTTTAACAAATTAAGAGAACTACAGCACTTACGAGCTCTCTTACCTGTAGAGGGATAACCTCAGGCCAATGCCAGCGATGACACCAAGGCAAGAGGTGGGACCTACAGTATAACAAAAGGCTATCCCGTAATCAAACCTATATATATCCTCTCACTGCCCCATCATAGGACAGCCAACAAGCCAAGTAACCAATTAGGTCTAAGTAGGTGGAGCCTCAACCTGCCACACACTTCATACCAGAAAGCTTTAATTTTCTTACACTCCCAGAATAAATGCATCAATGTTCCCGTTTCTGAATTAGATTTAAAACACAGCTGAGAGACATTTGGGTACATTTTGTGTAGGCGTACAGGTGTGAGATATGGTCTGTATATGAATTTGAAGTTTTGCTCATGCACAGAAATTGTAGTGGATTTGTAAAAAAACCTCGTCACATATGGAGAGCCATTCATCATGGGTAAATGATTGGCCCATATCTTTTTCCCAAACCTTCCTTAGAGGATTCAAAGGTGAAGGGGTTTCTGATAAAATAAGTCTTTCCATAAGTCTTCTCATTTCCATTTCCATTTCTGTGAAGCTGCTTTGAGACAATGACCATTGTTAAAAGCGCTATAGAAATAAAATTGAATTGAATTGAATTGAATAAAAGGGAGCCATACAGATAAGAAATCTGACCCTTCAACGCCCCTGGAAGCAAGAAACAGACGTATCTGGAGAAATAAAAAAAAATCTGTTCTAGGAAGTTGATAATCCTTTCTAAGTGTAAAAACACAATTTTCCACCCATGTCCGAAGGCCAACATTAGCTAACGAAGCAGGAAAGTCAGGGGTTCAGAATGATTGGGGATTGCATGGTTAAATTCCTGGGGAGTTGGAGATATTTTTGACCTCTCCCCAAGCCAAAAGGGTATTTAATAATAAAAAATGTTAAACTACCGGCCGGATCTTCTTAAAATTATTAATAAATGTCAGGAGCGGGGTGACTTAACTGGAGTGAACCCAAAAGCAGATGAATGATGCTTGAATTATGTTGAAATTCTTTACTGGAAATATGGAGGCTTGAATGTGTAGGCACAGTGGGAGCAGAGGAGAGAAGCAGCGTGTGTGTGCTTGGTGACTGAGAGAGTGGGGAAACCTTTAGTGACGATGGAGCAATTCTTGCTGCTAACCAGCGTAGCTCGCGGTGATTGGAAGGTTGAATGTAGTGGCCGATCTTCTCTAAGAAAACGGAGGTCGGCGCGCGGCGCAAACTCTCTTCCTGGTGCGCCATAGAAGCAGCAACGGGCTAGAAGAATCGTCTTTTCCAGGCGGGAGTCAGAATCCGGTGATCCAGCAGCGAGGGCGAACGAATCCAAATCGTGAGTACAAATCCAAATCCTGAGAGCAAGCGAGGTCATCCCCGTTAATCAGTCAGATAATGATAGAAGTACCAGAGGGCGTAGGCGAGAGAGAAATCCGGGAAACAGGCAGGGTCGAAAAACACAGACTAGGATACACAATGACTATTTTACACGGAGAAAAAGCGAGGCATACGAGTGAGATACTGCGGCACTGAGTGGATCTCTTAGTGTGCTTATAAGCTGGAGAGATAATTGGCCTCAAGACCATAGCCCTCCCAATCTACTAAGAGGCCTCTGCCTCGCCGTCGAGCCTTCAAGAGCCTGCGTACGGTAAATGCCTCACCACCATCAATAATTTGGGGAGGAGGAGCTGGGCGGGTGGGTGGATTCAGTGGGCAGGAGACCAGAGGCTTGATCTGGGAGACGTGAAAAGAGGGGTTTACCCGGCGCATGGTGGGTGGAAGAAGAAGTCTGACAGTGCAGGGGTTGAGGACCTTGACGATCATGAATGGGCCGAGGAACCTGGGGGATAGTTTCCGCGAGATGGTCTTGAATATTACGGGCAGATAGCATGACCCTCTGGCCCACTCTGTACGATGGTGCCCTGGAACGTTGTCTATCCGCTTGCTGCTTGAAGGTTGAGACAGTCTGGAGGATCCTCAACCTTGCTGCTTGCCATGTTCTTCGGCATCGACGGATAGAGCAGAAGGGACCTCCTCCTCCTGCGAGGGGAACAGGGGAGGCTGGTACCCAAGGCAACATTGAAATGGAGAGAGTCCAGTGGCTGACGTGGGCAAAGAGTTGTGTGCATATTCGATCCAAGGGAGCATCCCGCTCCAGGAACGCGCTTCCCTTGAAGTCTCCAAGTCATGATTAGCCCGCTCTGTCTGGCCATTAGTTTGGGGGTGATACCCTGATGATAGGCTGGGCGTCGCCCCAATTAGTTTACAGAAGGCGGTCCAGAACTGGGCAGCAAACTGAGGCCCGCGGTCCGAAACTATGTCTGTCGGAAGACCATGAAGACGAAAAACATGAGTGACCAACAGTTCTGCTGTTTCCTTAGCAGTGGGGAGATTGGATAGTGGGACAAAGTGAACCGCCTTGGAAAAGCGGTCTACTATCGTGAGGACACAGGTGTGACCTTCGGAATCGGGGAGTCCGGTTACAAAATCCAGGGCTATGTGGGACCATGGTCTGTGGGGGATCGGAAGTGGTCTGAGGTGGCCAGCCGTGGGTTTGTTGCTGGTCTTATTTCTAGCACATATATCGCAACCGCTCACAAATTGACAGGCGTCGTTCCTCATGGGCTACCAAAAGCGCTGCCGGACAAGGACTAAAGTGCATGCTGCTCCGGGGTGGCAGGCCAACTGTGAACCGTGCCCCCATTCCAGGACACAGGATCGCTCTGCCTCTGGGACAAAGAGCTTGCCCGTAGGGGTCTCTGGAGGCCCGGGCTCCTGGTTGAGTGCCGTTCTGATTCGTGACTCAACATCCAGTAATGCTGTCGCAACAAGGCATCGAGTGGGCAGGATGGTGGCCTCAAGTGCTTGGTCTGGTGATGGGCAGAACTGGCGAGACAGGGCATCAGGTTTGGTGTTCTTAGAGCCCGGGCGATAGGCCAGGGAGAAATTAAACCGAGAAAAGAATAGGGACCACCTCGCCTGTCTGGAGTTAAGGCGTTTGGCTGTCCTGAGGTACTCCAGATTCTTGTGGTCCGTCCAAACGAGGAATGGGACCTCTGTCCCCTCCAACAAGTGCCTCCACTCCTCCAGCGCAAACTTTACGGCCAATAACTCCCGATCTCCAATGTTGTAGTTCTTCTTGGCGGGCGAAAGTCGGTGAGAAAGAAAACAACACGGGTGCAGTTTATTGTCTTTGGGTGACCTCTGTGACAACACTGCTCCTAATCCTGAGTCTGAGGCGTCCACCTCCACCACAAACTGGAGTGACGGGTCAGGCTGTTGGAGAATCGGGGCCGAAGCGAATCGCTTCTTGAGCTCAGTAAATGCCCTGGCGGTTTGCTCAGTCCAGAGAAACGGAGTCTTCACTGAAGTCATGGAAGTGAGTGGTGCAGCGACCGAGCTATAGTCCCGGATGAACCGCCTGTAGAAATTGGCGAAGCCCAGGAAACACTGGAGGTCCTTACGGGTGGTTGGAACTGGCCAGTCAGTCACAGCGCGAAGCTTGGCAGGATCCATCTGGATCTTAGATGGGGCGATGATGAAACCGAGGAAGGAAATCGTGCTACAGTGAAACTCACATTTCTCTGCCTTAACGAAGAGCTGGTTCTCAAGGAGCCGTTGAAGTACCTGGCGGACATGTACTGTATGTTCTTCTAAGGAGCGGGAGAAGATGAGGATATCATCAAGGTAGACGAAGACACAAGCATTGATGAAGTCCCTGAGAACGTCATTGACCAGGGCTTGAAAAACCCCTGGAGCGTTGGCTAGTCCAAAAGGCATGACCAGGTATTCATAGTGGCCCGACGGGGTGTTGAAGGCAGTCTTCCACTCATCTCCCTCCCTGATCCTTACAAGGTGATAGGCACTGCGGAGGTCCAACTTGGTAAAAATTTGGGCTCCCTGCAGGAGATCAAAGGTGGTGGACATCAAGGGTAGGGGATAGCGGTTCTTGACTGTGATATCGTTAAGCCCTCTGTAATCTATAGGACGTAAGGAACCGTCTTTTTTAGCCACAAAAAAGAAGCCAGCCCCGGCGGGTAACGATGAAGGTCTGATGATACCGGCGGCTAATGACTCAGAAATGTACTTGTCCATGGCCTCTCTTTCTTGTTTGGAGAGTGAGTAGAGACACCCCCGCTGGGGAACCATGCCTGGGAGGAGCTCAATAGCACAGTCGTAGGGTCGATGTGGTGGAAGAGAAGTCGCCCGGGACTTGCTAAAGACTGTCTTGAGATCAGAGTAGTCATGTGGGACGGAGGAAAGGTCTGGAAATTCCTCAGAGGAAGTAGGTACTGGAGAGGGGCAGAACATAGACTTGAGGTACGAGGCTAAGCAGAGGGGACTCCATCCGAGGACGGCGTTGTTCTGCCAGTCAATCTGTGGATTGTGGCGGATGAGCCAGGGACGTCCAAGAACTAGCTGGGCTTGAGCCTTTGGCATGACGAGAAGTGATATCTCCTCCGCATGATTTCCTGATGTCCTCAGGGTGACTGGAGTACTTCGCCAGGTAATCAGGGGAAGGAGCGTTCCATCCAGAGCTCGAACCGATAATGGCAAACCCAAAGAAATGGTTGGCACGTGCAGTTCCTCGACCTTTGAAGCACTAATTAAATTCTGGTCAGAGCCGGAATCAACGAGGGCATGGAGAACGCAGGACTGATTATCCCAGAGGAGCATGATGGGGAGGAGTGAACGGCCCCTAGGCGACTGAGTTTGGTACGCCCCCTCCAGTGTGCCTAGGTTCACGACATTGTCGCTCCTCCAGTGAGATCCGGTTTCGCCCGACCTGCATGGGTTCAACCGGATTGCCAATGGGAGTGGTTGGAGCGGGAGAAGTGCTGGTCCTGGGTTGGTGTTGGGTGCGGTGTCTCTGTCGGAGGCGGGCATCCACCCGCCCTGCTAGGTCCATCAATCCATTTAAGTCTTCAGGGAGTTGCTGAGAGACTAGCTGGTCCTGGACAGACTCCGAAAGTCCATTTAAGAAGGTGTCATACAGGGCCTGGGTGTCCCATTGAGTAGCCGCTGCCAAGGTTCGGAACTCGATGGCGTAGTCATAAGCATCTCTAGAGCCCTGATGAAGCTCCAGCAGGTGCCTCGCGGCCTCCCGACCTGCATGAAAACGATCAAAGACCCTCTTCATCTCTTCAGTGAAAGCACTAAAGGTGGTGCAGCAAGGGTCGTTAGCATCCCAGATGGCGGTTCCCCACTCACGGGCTCTATCAGTGAGGAGGGTGATGATATAAGCCACCTTGGAACGCTCAGTGGGGAAGGTCGAGGGTTGGAACTCCAGTGACAGGGAGCACTGAGACAAGAACGAACGACATGTTCCAGGATCGCCATTGTATGGCTGAGGATTGGGTAAACGAGGTTCGTGTCGAGCTGGGGTCGTCGAAGTTGCTGGGAAGGCAGTGCATGCTTGTTGAAATTGAGTTGAGAGCTGAGACAAAGCCTGGGAGATCTGCTGGAGAGTTTGCTGTTGAGAGTTAATTAAAGCTCCTTGCTGAGCGACAGTCTGACGCAATCAGGCATCCGAACGGGCACTAGACCTGAGCTGAAGCCGGGTCTGAAGGCTAGGTCTGGGGCGAGAAGCGTCCGCTGGGTCCGTCATGGCCGCGGTATACTGTCAGGAGCGGGGTGACTTAACTGGAGTGAACCCAAAAGCAGACGAATGATGCTTGAATTATGTTGAAATTCTTTACTGGAAATATGGAGGCTTGAATGTGTAGGCACAGTGGGAGAAGAGGAGAGAAGTAGCGTGTGTGTGCTTGGTGACTGAGAGAGTGGGGAAACCTTTAGTGACGATGGAGGAGGCGGGGCTATGACGCGCAGGAATCTCCACTAACCCGGAAGTCGATTGCGAGTACTCCTCTCGGCTCTTTGCTAGCGAATTCTCACTGCTAACCAGCATAGCTCGCGGTGATTGGAAGGTTGAATTGGAAGCAAACTCTCTCCCTGATGTCCGTGAACACGGAAGTGCTCGAACGCGGAAGTGCGCGCGCCGTAGAAGCAGCAACGGGCTAGAAGAATCGTCTTTTCCAGGCGGGGGTCAGAATCCGGTGATCCAGGAGCGAGGGCGAACGAATCCAAATCGTGAGTACAAATCCAAATCCTGAGAGCAAGCGAGGTCATCCACGTTAATCAGTCCGATAATGATAGATGTACCAGAGGGCGTAGGCGAGAGAGAAATCCGGGAAACAGGCAGGGTCGAAAAACACAGACTAGGATACACAATGACTATTTTACACGGAGAAAACGCGAGGCACACGAGTGAGATACTGCGGCACTGAGTGGATCTCTTAGTGTGCTTATAAGCTGGAGAGATAATTGGCTGATCAGGTTCAGGTGTGCCAGAATGACAGGTGTGTGCGTGGGGAGAAAGATCAGGAGTGGAGCCTCAGTGTCTGGAAGTGCTCGGTTGATCAGGCTGACTTGTGACAATAAATGGAAGAGATGTTAGTGTTCTCGGAGCACATACAAAGGATTCCATAGTGACCCACAAGTAGCCTGTATAATTTGAAAACCATCTAAGCATTTGTTTGATCTGAGCAGCTCAATAGTAAATCTGTATGTTGGGCAAAGATCCGCCTCCACACTCCTTCGGCTTGAGAAGAGAAGTGAATTTAATCCTGGGCTTTTTATTATTCCATATAAATGTACTGATGGCTGTATTCAGACCCTTAAAAAACTTAGAATTCAAATAACAGGGTATGCATTGAAATAAATAAAGTAAACAGGGAAGCACATTCATTTTAATTGTGTTAATTCTTCCAAAAAAAGAAATTGGCAAAAAAGTCCACCTGTCCATATCCTGTTTAAGTTTTGTCGTTAAGGGTGAATAATTCTTGGAGAACAAATCCTTTAGATCAGGGATCCTGTGTATGCCCAAATAAAGAAACCCAGAGTCAGTAATGTGAAAGGGACACTGTAATTTAACATTCTGTGGGGCATTTAAAAACATGGCTTGGGATTTCCAAGTTTATTTTGTATCCACTACACTGGCTATACTGATTAATTATCTCCAACACACAAGGAATTGATGACTGTGGCTGCCTCAAGTAAAGAAGGACGACATCTGCATACAATGATCCACACCCCGGACGCCCCTATGCATGCGAATAGCTACTGCCAAGGGTTCGATGAACAAGTAAAACAGGAGTGGCGACAAGGGGCATCACTGACGGCAGCCTCTGTGAATTGAAAATTTACCTGATAATAAACCATTAGTATTAACCACAGCTGTAAATCAGAGTAAAGAAGTTACTAGTCTGATGTAGTAGAGCCCAAATTGAATTTGTGTAATATTTTAAACAAAAACCTCCACTCGACCCTATCAAACGCTTTTTCTGCATCTAGAGATATTATAGATATTATAATCTGATGTATTATATTCACATTGTCTGAACCATAGGAAGATTTAATGATCTTAGGCAAAATTCTCTCCAGACGACGAGCCCAGGCCTTGGCCACAATTTTAAAATCTACATTAAGTAAACTGATAGAACGATATTAGGCACAGTCCATTGAGTTCTTTCCTTTTTTAAGAATCAAACTAATAGAGGCAGTCCTCCAGGAACCTGGAATAAGACTGTCTTCCAAAAGGTTATCAACTACACACATAAAAATAGGAGAGAGCTCATGTAAAACTTTTTTATAAAATTCCAGAGGAAAGCCATCCAACCCTGGCGCCTTCCCACTAGGCATAGATTAAATAGCCGCATAAATTTCTTCCTTTGTAAGAGGAGTGTTAAGAAAAGCCTGGTCCTCCTCTGAAATTGAAGGTAACAATATCTTATCCAGAAAAATTGGGTGGGTCTTCGAATGCACATAAGGAAGTGTACAGATTCTCGTAAAAATCTTTGAAACTGGAGTTAATTTTAACCGGATCATATGAAATTACTCCCTCAGTAGTTTTGATAGCATTAATGGATCTTTCAGCACGTTCATAGTTGAGTTGATATGTTAAAAGATGACTAGGTTTATTTCGACATTGATAAAATCTTTGCCTACTAAATGTTATACATTTTATGAAGCTGTTCCAATCTTTTAACCTCTTCTTCTAATTTTCTCCTATTCTCAGCCTTTTGGTTTTTATGCCAAGTAGTAAAAGAGATAATGTGGCCTTTTAAGGTGGCCTTGGCTGCATCCCATTTAGTGGCGCTATTTACTGGACAAAATTAATTATCCTGCCAATATTGGGATATTTGTTCTTTAAGGAACTGGCAAAATAAATGGTCATTAAGGAGAGTACTATTAAATTTCCAGTAGGATGATTTAGGTGTTGAAAATTCTGTCAAACCTAAATAAACAGGATTATGATCAGAAAGAACCATTGGACCTATTTCACAAGATCTTACACAACTAATGTATCTGGAATAAGAATTATGGGGAGGAGAGTAGAAAGTATAGTCTTTGACACCTGGATGTAGTTCTCTCCATATATCTACCAAGCCTGAAGCACGACACATATTTTGAAGAGTTTGTGAAGAACGGGAGGTTGATTTTATAGAAGATGACCTGTCCAACTTGTTATCCATGACACAATTAAAATCCCCAGCCATAATTCCCAGACCATTATAATGATGATTAAACAACAGGATCATCTTTGATATAAAGTCAGGACTGTCCTCATTCAAAATAAATCTGTCATGAGGATCCTATTCAGTTTGCTCTAAGATAAAAGGAAAGTATTTATGAATCAAAATAGCAACTCCCTGTTTGTTTGATGAAAAAGAACTGAAATATACCTGACCAATCCAATCTCTTTTGAGCTGTAAATGTTCCCTATCTGACAAATGTGTCTCTTGTAGAAGTGCAATAGTTACATTTACTTTCTTCGGGAATGTTAAAATTTTCTTTCTTCTGACTACATTACCCATGCCCTTCACGTTCCATGTGACCACTCTAGTCAGGTTGGACATTTGTTAGTGCAGTGCAAAGTATTTGGATGCTGTAACTGGACAGAAGTGAAGAAAACAACATACATCTGAACGATCAGCTCTGCTAAACACAAATAAAACCCCCCACAAGCCCTCCCCCCTCTCCCTATCCCCAAACGATACAGCTCAAATAACACAAAAAAACAACTCGTCACACACACCTTCCCCCAACTCCTCCACTGACCGACCTGAAAAATGGCAGCCAGAGAAGACCGCCTCAAAAATTAGTAAAAAAAATCTTTAAATCCACTGTAATAATATTAATAATAAAAAATATATATCCATAAGACATTAAAATAAGACATAAAAAAATAATGAATAAATAAATAAATGGCAGGTGACAAACAAGAAAAATCCTTGTTTATGCAGATCCGGCGCCACAGTCATAAAATATACAGCCTGAAAGGGCCTTGTGCGTGCAAACCAAATTTCACAGGATAGCTGCATCACCTTCAAAAAGCCATTTATTCACAATTAAGTGAATAAATTAACCACTATCAAAAATACGTCATCAAGGCCACATGCACAGACATTAATATCCGAGGGAAGAGGAATCGATTCGGCCACCGTTTTAGACCACCAACGCCAAAATATCAGGAGCCGAGCGCTCTCTCATCGTCTCAGGTAAGTTTTCTTTTTTTTCACAGATTCTTACATGTTTAAGAGAAGTAAAATTACAGAGACGTTTTAACTATAGCAGGTAACATTTTAGAAGTTTAAAACGGTGGCAGGACGCATGCGCCGTATCGATTCCTCTTCCTTCGGATAGTAACGCTTGTGCATGTGGCCCTGATGACGTATTTTTGACAGTGGTCTAACACTACACTACATTCATGGGCGTAATTTCGCAATTTGTCCGTGTAACAGAGGAGTTGTAAAAAGTTGTCTTGTTTTTTTTTTTTTTTCTTCACAGAGAATCACACCCTTAGACTTCGGATTTCAACTTGAGAACTTTGGGCAGGCAGTGAGTGTCATGCCTGTATCAGAAAAAGACAAGCCACCACTAATCAATGTTGGGAGTAAAGGAGCCATAAATTTCTTCCAGTGAGTATAGAACACTGCAGTGTAGAAATTAGAGCAAATACTCAAGGTATGACAATCTAGTATCACACATTTCATGTATGACAGTATGTCTTACTTCATCACATTTTCAAAATGCAACATGTTGAATATTCCTTAAATGCAGTGCAGATTAATGCGGTTTATGTGTAAGGCATGATTATAAGTTACATTTCAAGGGATACCAAAATATTAATAAAATGTTAAAGTCACAAAAATTTAAGACTTTGGAATGTAATTTCTTTTTAATTGAAAAAATGCTATCGCAAGCATTTTGTGGCATCTGTTGGGTGATGTCATTCTGAGCCACATAGATTATTCAGAAGAAATTTTCCAGAAGGTTATTGCTAACTTCAACTGGTTAACAACATGTTAAATTAGAAAAAAAAGATGCCTTATGATAACACAGTCATGTGATAAAGCAAAAGGTCATGACACAGAGCCATGACTTCATACGTATGGTGACTGGGGATGATTGCACTTTACCATGAAGACAGTCCTGGCCTTGGGTTGATGCAGACAGCTGTTCTCTGAGGACTTGTGGCTGCAGTCGCTCAGTAGTTCAGGCCCGGAGTCTCCTTAAGCCCACCTGAGCCTCCAATAATGAACTGGACTCCATATTAACTTTAAGACATTAACTGTAATATTGAACTTCCAGTCACCTAACACACAGTATGACTGAAGATCAATCCCTGCTATCCGTTATCACCCAAATGAGGATGGGTTCCCTGTTGAGTCTGATTCCTCTCAAGGTTTCTTCCTATTGCCATCTCGGGGAATTTTTCCTTGCCACAGTCACCCTCGGCTTGCTCATCAGGGACAATCTGATCATTTTGATTCATACACATTTTTCACATTGCATACAGTACTCACTCACTCACTCACTCACTCACTCATCATCTATACCGCTTAATCCTGTATTCTTAGGGTCACGGGGGGGGGGGGGGGGGGGGGGGGGGGGGGGCCGGGAGCATGTCCCAGGAGACTTAGGGCACATGGCAGGGTACACCCTGGACAGGGTGCCAATCCATCGCAGGGCACAGACACACACACATACAATCACTCATTAACACTCTATGGGCAATTTGGGAATGCCAATTAGCCTAACCTACATGTCTTTGTTAATGTTATAACAGCCTCCACTTTTTGACAATATGACCAATAAGTATGTGCACACCTGACCATTACGCCCATACGTGCTTGGTGATTTGTCCCCGCTTTAATGTTGTAACAGCCTCCACTTTTTGAAAAGGCTTTTCACTTGTTTAATGAAACATTATTATTTTGTTCTTACATTTGTTACTTTTTTTTTTTGGTTTTGTTATTTTGTTTTGCAATTCTCGGCCATCATAGTACTCCTTGATGTGATAAATCACAAATTTGTTCAATTTAACATGAATTTGCTTATTTGCATTTATTATTTAAGGGATACACAATAAGAAGAGAGTTGAATGAATTTATATTTCTTCTAGGACAATTCCTGTTATCATAATTAAACCAAAAATCACAATTACTGCAAGTAAAGAAATTAAGGAAATTCCAATTGATAAGCAGAACAATGATGAATTAAGCAAATTCAAGGCAAAGCTCCATCTCTGCTTCAATTCACCAAAGGAGGAAATTAAGTGTAAGTTGTTATACCCAAACCTAAGTGTGTCAGCTTAACATTCTGTCTTTCTTTATTTTATTGATGTCCATTTTCAATATTTTGTTTCTTACACACTTCCCTCCTTCAGCCGGTGAACTACCAATTGAGTACCAGATTGATTTGGACTCGGGTAAAGAACAAAAGCGACTGGTTCATGTCAAACCTCATGAAGGGACAATGAGGTTTACCATTACAGAATCAAAAACCTGCACTGAGTTGATAGATGTGAAATATGTGGTAAGTTAATGTGAACATCCTGAGCATTAATTCCCATGTTAAAATACTGAAAGATTTGATTCAGTAAATTCTTTTTAATAAAGTGTTTTTTTCTTCTTCTTATATCATTTTCAGGGCTGTTCTGACTGTTTCTCACCTATCAAGATTAGGGTCAATTTTACATTAACACTATCCACTGGAATACCTATCCGGGTTCTTGATGTATATAATCCAAAAGAAGCCATAAAAGAGGTAAATTTAAAATACTGTGAATTAAATATGAAGCATGTTCTAGAATTGTTGAACCTGTATGTGGTGAACCCATTTAAATAATTTGCTCTTTTTTTTTTTTTTTTACTTTGTACATTTGCATTACTATAAAATGTACATAATCCACAGATATTTGGGTTACATTGAAGGTTATAATTGATCTTAACTAAATATGGATAATTGTACAGTGTATTGTATATAGGATAGATAGACGGATAAACTTTAAGCACCTGTAGCCCAGCAGAAGCTTATTGGTTAAGGCATTGGCCTACTGGGCTACATTTGCTTTGAAAAACAAGCATCAGCCTAAAATTAATTTATGATTTCAAAAAGGTGTAAAGAAATACTCAGCACCTATTTTTTTTCCCCTTTTTTATGCCTCAGATTCAATTTGAAAAGGACTGCAGTCAAAACTGTAAGGCTGCCATTTCACTGAATGCCTCCAAACTCAGGTGAAGTTGTCATTATATCAGTGTTTGCAATCCTGGAGACTTATCCTGGCTGATTTTTCATACTTTTTTATTACTTTTTTAACATAACGTTTTTCCATCATTATAGCAAAGATACTATAACAATTGGAGAAACTCCAGAGATAAAGTTTGAAAGTAATCTTACGAACTCTGGGGACAGTTCCTATATTACCACTCTGACCCTGATATATCCTGAAGTACTATCTTTCAAGGTAAATCACAATTATCCTTAAACTTGTGGGGTGTTGGCTTGAATGTTGAAGTTGAAGTTGAGAGGATTTCAGTTCAATGTTTATATGATTTCACAGAAATCTGAGCACGGAACGTGTGAAGATAAAAACGACAAACATCAAATAGTGTGTAAACTTAGGCATCCCATATTCAGAAAGAATACAGAGGTATAAACATGATGTGTCAATACAATCAAAATCTCTAAATTATTTTTATAAGATTAAAATTTTAAATAAAACTGCCACTAATTGTATTTATTTATTTATTTATTTTTCATTTTCTGCTTTAGACCAGAGTTACTATCGTTTGGCAGCCTATGGACAAAAACACAAACAGCACAGCTTTAATTACTGCTCTTTTAACAGGGTTGGCATATTAATTTGTATCTTAATATCACACAGATTTAAAATCTTTCTATATGTTGTAGTAAAATATTTTATTAATTTGTATTCATTTTTAGTGGAAACGATGGCAGTGAGCAACTTGACTTTAAGACGTATACTTTCACAGTGAAGAAAGCCCTTAAGGTCCAAGTTGCTGCGTAAGGAAAAATCCAAAAATAAAAAATAAAAAAAACATTGTTTTTTACAAACTATGTTTGTATTATGTTGTTTAAAGAGAACCTTTTTTTAAATTATGCAGTACAGCCAAGCCAAACAGTCTGAATATTACAGAGGGGGAAGAAAGCAAAAAACAAAAACTACATCTTACTTTCAAGGTAAATATTCTGAATCTTCACCTGTCGCTCCTTTAAGCGTTCATTTCTGCTGTGCTTTGATGGTTCATATTTTGGTCGCCTTTCAACTCCCATGTGCTTGTCTGTTTTACATTTGCAGCTGCGTGGTGAAAACACATATGGTGCCAAAATAAATTTGATAATAACAATTGAGAAGCAAGCACATAAAACTGACATGATCATTGAGAATGTTGAACCAAAGGTACGTCCAGCCACGAGGGGCTTAATTTGATGCAACTTGCAGTAGCATGAGAATCTGTTTTTGATTGAGGCTAATCACTTCGCTCTGACCCCAGTTACACTGGGATATGCGAAGAAGGAATTTCACTGTGCTGTAATGTATATGTGACAAAAATAAAGGCTTTCCTATTAATCACTCTGCTAAATGCAGTAAATGTAAATAAAGATGAAGCTACCTGATCAAATGTTTTTTCATGTATTTCATTACATTCAAACATTGCTGGTTTCTTTTGGTTAGAACTGCTCATGGCCTTCAGATGCAAATATTAAGGTAAGGAGCCTATTATCAAGATGATAAGAAATAAGCATGTTCCTTGCAATATACTATACAGTACATTAGGTGTAACGTATTATGTTATCTTGTGCAATATGATCATGTTGTTTTTCTCTGTAGAGCATCTTCCAGATTGTATGTAAAGAATTTACAGATTTGCAGGAGGTTAACATCACAGCCCAAACACATATCCATGACATTAAGGTAAACTGGAAAACTACTTGTCTATTCATAATCTTTTTTAGAAGTGGTTAATTTTACTGCTAGAAGCAAATTTCAAGCAAGTTGGTTCAGAAACTGCCGATATCTGTATTTTAAGGATATAGATTTTAAGTGTAGGTTGTATGTCAATACATATTAATGTACATAAGGTGCATTCAAGTCAAACTGGGACTTTTGATTGTGCAGCATAACAGCACACACCTTCATTTATCTACATAATCCCTTGCTACACTAATGCACTTCATTGTTTAAATATTGGTTAATATAGGTAGTAAATGTCCTCATTATACAAAAGCCATGATTAGACTCCCTGCTTCACATCTTCATCTAAAACGCTAAATGTCAAAAACACTGGCCTCCCAGGGACTGGTTTAATGGCAAAGACGTTCGTCTTTGTTAATCAAAAGAGGCCGCTTAACTGAGAACATTCCACTTAACGAAAGTTCATGATCACCATTCACAGTCCTATGGCCTTCTTTAAATTGTCTGCACCATACATGTTTTAGGGCGGCAAATGTCAAGAAAGATTTCATCACAAGTCCTGGGTCATACTGTATATTAATTTTAAAAGATTTTCTATGCATGTGAGCAGAAGTCATGACCACATGTAAACTTGTTCCTTGTCCTTTAAATAAAACAGAGTGTATCTGAAATGATCATTGCCAAGGCGGAAATTACATATAATGAGAGCATCTATGATGGAAAAAACGTAGTGAAGACGGACCAAGTGGGTGAAATTTAACCTTTAAATAGATCCATAGATTCCTATATACTGTATATATGTTTATTTGGCTCATGTTTTTTTTTTTCTTTTTTACTTCAGGTAAAGGTTTCACTAATTAAGTTGACAGTTGTGAAGTCAACTCCACTTATTGTAGGCAGTGCCATTGGAGGGTTTCTCCTTTTAATCGTCATTATCATAATTCTTATTAAGGTAAACTTTAGTTTTTCTTGCTACATCCTTGAATGGTTCATTTATCCCTGAACTTTACCTTCATCTTAAGTTAACACTTCATTTCTTCTTATATGCAGTGTGGATTTTTCCGTCGACGCCATAAGATGGATCGAACTCCGAGTACTAACTAAAGACATGCACATCGTTGACTTGATTATTACTTATTATAAAAATTAAGTCTTAGACAAGTCTGCAAAGATTTATTATTATTATTATTATTATTATGAAGATTATTTTATTAGCATTTTTAACATTGTAAAAATTTAATTATTGGGAAAATATTATATCCTAAGCACTGAACTATAGGATACAAATGATACTTCAGTTTTTTTTTTTATCCTTAAATTATTTTAAACAAGCCATTTGTTTTTCTAACATCTTGAGGTATTTTGTACCTACCCTATTTACTTTTAGTATGTTTATCACAGCTTTTATATGTCTATTTTCACATGTTCATGTATTACTATAATGGACATATTCATTCAATTATTTATCTTCTATACGGCGCATTCTGTGTACAGGGTTGCCAAGCCTATCTCAGGAGACTTACTGTAGGGCATGAGGCAGAACACGCCCTGGGCAGGGTGCCAATCTATCACAAGGCACACAAACACATACACAAACGGGCCAACTAATTTAATCTGCATGTCTTTAAATTGTGAATTATCTTTGAATAGTCTGGAAAAAAAAACCCACGCACAGGAAGAACATGCAAAAGCACACACAGACCAGAGACGGCAATCAAACCCTCAACTCTCAGTGATAATGATATCACAGTCACAGTGATAATACCGCGCTGCCTCATAAAGGGCATAATGAGAATTACATCCTTTTCTTAATTATACTTTTATACACATTCTAATATTTTGATAACTTCACTTACCAAAATGTATGTAAAAAAAATTATATTTGGCTACAGAGAGCATGTTGTCATGCCTTATATAGAAGTTAACTGGAAAAAAAGAAATTTCCAATTCTGTTGGTATTTCAGCACTTCTGCTACTTCAACTACGTTATAAATGAATAACAGAGGACATTCTTTTACACATGTAGCATGAGTGAAAAATATTTTTTATATTATGAAAAACCTCACTGTTGTTTTATTCCTTAGTGCATTTTAATATTTCCATTCATTTCTTAATTGTTGTTTAATCCATATGAAATTAAATAAAATATTATTTTTCATATATATTTTTTCAAATATTATTTCATATAAATATTATTATTTTTTAATTATTGTTAATTAACATAACTGTGAAAAACACATTTGTTAATGTCCTGGGTAAATGATGAGGGTTTTTAATACCCTCAGTGTCAAATTTTCAGACAGATGACCTGGTGGTGCCATTACCAGCATAAAAAATCTCAATATGAATAAAGCCAGCTGCATCCTTTGAACTCACTGAACTGTTTATATTTCTCATGTTTACTTCCTTTTTTTAACTACTGTTCCTGTTTCTCTGTTTCTTAATTTCACTTTAGCCCAGTTTTACCTGTTTGTAGTCTCTTGCCTGTCTTTTGGATAGTGTTTTTAGACTGTGTTTTGGACTGTTGAATGTTCTTAATTAAAGATTCCTTTTACCCACAATTGTATTTGCCTCCACTCTTAGATATTACATGTTTCCAGTACTGTAACATTTTTTTTTAAAATAAAGAGTTGCACTTATAGAGGAGGCACATAGTAACAGTCTGACGCTAACAGTCAATGTTACTCTTTGCATCTTTTTCAGTGCTTGAATTAAATTTGTTTGAACATTTGTGTCCAATAACTTTCTAACAATTAGTAAAAGATAAGACTCAATATATAAGACACTATAGTCATCCTAATGCAAAGATCCAATGAAAATAAGTGCATGCTATAGCAGTTTTTACCATTGCTAACAAATGTTCATCTTTACTTATAATACTTTTTCTAAACTCTTAACATACCAACACATTTGTGTACATCGCATAAATAAACAGATATTTTGGAAAACACATTTTATTTTTTAAATATTAACTACAAATTTCAAAGTACTGAAGAAAAAAACTTATTCTACAGTACATACAGTACAGACCAAAAATTTGAACACACCTTCTCATTCAAAGAGGTTGAATTTGTATTATGGCAAGAAAAAAGCAGCTAAGTGAAGAAAAAAATGAGTGGCCATCATTACTTTAAGAAATGAAGGTCAGTCAGTCCGAAAAATTGGGAAAACTTTGAAAGTGTCCCCAAGTGTAGAAACTGTCTCACATGCGGACCGCCCCAGGAAAGAAAGACCAAGAGTCACCTCTGCTGTGGAGGATAAGTTCATCCGAGTCACCAGCCGCAGAAATCGCAGGTTAACAGCAGCTCAGATCAGTGAGCAGGTCAATGCCACACAGAGTTCTAGCAGCAGACACATCTCTAGAACAACTGTTAAGAGGAGACTGTGTGAATCAGGCCTTCATGCTAGAATATCTGCTAGGAAACCACTGCTAAAGACAGGCAACAAGCAGAAGAGACTTGTTTGGGTTAAAGAACACAATAAAGAACACAATAAAGAAAACTCTTTGAATGAGAATGTGTGTCCAAACTTTTGGTCTGTACTGTATACTAACTACATCAAAACATGGCAAACCTGGCTTAATACAGTACAACTAGCACACTAGCACATGTTTTATCTAAGAGGAACATATTGTCAATCAAACCACTAACAGGAACCTTATTTCTTTTCATGTTTCACTTCTACCTGCATACAATAGACAACAAGAAATCCTTTTTTTTCTGATTCATTAATTCATCATTTATATATATTTTTATAAGGCAACTTCCTTTTACTTTAAACTACTCTTTGTTTTGCTTGAGTGTTGATGTGTATTTATGGCAACATACCATCTGAACATGAATTAGTGCTCTTTACTTTAATCACAATACAGGAGAGAAAATAGTTTTACTGTAAAAAACTGCTATAGTAAAAGCTTTGTACACAATGTCAAACCTTGAGAGGAACCAGACTCAACAGGGAACCCATCCTCATTTGGGTAATAACGGATAGCAGGTGTTATGCTACTGGAAGTTCAATACAACAGATGATATGTTTAAGTCTTCATGGTAAAGAGTGAACCATCCCCAGTCACCACATACATTCGAAGCAGACCATGCATGGGGCCAGCATGCAACAAGATCTCCAACCAGAAGTGGGGCACCGGTCAGACAGCTCAAGAGGGCAAAGGAGGCCTGGATCACTGGCATCTCGGAAGCGACGTGTGTACATGTGTGTAACAGAGAGAGACAGAGAGAGAGGGAAGAAAAGAGAAGAGAAGAGAAGAGAAGAGAAGAGAAGAGAAGAGAAGAGAAAAGAAGAGAAGAGAAGAGAAGAGAAATGAGATAACAGTTAGGTCACAGTCACATAATGTATAAAAGTAATTTATATTCAATGCAGAGAGCAAGCAGGGACTCGGGCCGGACTAACGAAAAGGGAGAGCCAAAAGGAAACCCAGATATGGGGGCTCCCTGGAAAGTAAAGCAACCAGTCACTTCACCATCAACAAACCTGAGTGATCAATGGGAGTGGGGAAGAAAGCATCCAAAAATACCAGTTGTCCATATTTGTCTACATCCATGAGACCCTCACATCTGCTCCTCTACCTAAGGCAAATATATTCACACAATTGCATGACTAAATAAATAGGTTTTTAGCCCAGACATAAAAACATGGCGAATGTGTCTGAGTCCCGAACACTATTTGGAACGCTATTCCATAACTTTGGGGCTTTATAAGAAAAAGCTCTGCCCCCTGCTTTAGTTTTCGTATACGCGGTTCTGACAAGCAGTCTGCTTTCTTTGACCGAAGTAGGTGTGGCGGACCGTAAGATACTAGACATTCACTCAGATACTGTTGTGCAAGACCATTTAGTGCCTTATAGGTAAATAGTAGTATTTTAAAATCAATGCAAAATTTCACTGGGTGCCAATGCAGTGAGGATAAGATAGGGATGTGGTCATATATCTTCTGGTTTTAGTGAGGACATTTGCTGCTGCATTCTGGACTGACTGGAGATAAGGATTACAATAATCCAACCTAGAGGTTGGATTAACAAAGAGTAGTTTAAAGTAAACAAAGAGTAGTTTAAAGTAAAAGGAAGTTGCAAGACCATTTAGTGCCTTATAGGTAAATAGTAGTATTTTAACAGCATGAAATCATTTTCTGTGTCGTTTTGTGAGAATATATTCCTTATATTTGCAATATTTCTGAGATAAAAGAATGCAATCCTGGTCATATTATCTGCATGAGCTTCTAAAGAAAGAATGGAATCTATAGTCACACCAAGGCCTTTAACTGTTGTACATTATGAAACAGAAAGGCCATCCAGAGTTACTGTGTGATCAGAAAGCTTACTTATAGCTACACGTGTACAAGCTACAATGCTTGTGTCCTGTGTCCATTTTCTTACACAAGAATTATCTTGTCACACTGTGATCGCCCACCCCCCCACCCCCCACCTTTTTTTTTTTACAAGGCAACTTCACCAAATGCAAACCACATTGCATTTTTAAAGCTAATGTACTACACTGATGAAGCTAAGTACTGTGCAGTACTGTGTTGGAAGGTTTTTAGCACAACTCCATTTCTTTAGGTGTTGTGTGTGCTCAATACAGGCCAATAATTTGAAGGGTTTTGTTTGACCCAGCAGTGTCTGTTTAAATGAGACATTTACGCCTAACATTTGAAATATTATTGTTAGGTGAGTTCCAGAGCACATAAAGAGTTGGTGCCTTGTATGCATGTCTGTGTATGCGTGAACTCGTGCTTTCTGTCAGATAGGGTGAGTGTTTCAGCCCACATAGAGAAAAATGTTTTTAATATTAACATTTCATAATTTGTAAAAATTCCTATGGTAAGTGGATTGAGATAAGAAAGGAGAGGTTGTACTCGTATATCCTTTCCAACAAACAATTAAATAAGACAAAATCACTGCAGGTTATCTGTGTCTGTTTCATATGTGGGGGAACAGGTTAACAAAAACTTACCTGGCTTTTGGTGTCATAATTGGTTGCTGTCCATGTTGCACTATGTCTGTATACTAATCCAGAGATTGCAAGCAGTATCACTGATGCTGGTAAAGGTGCAATAAAGTACATAAGGAGGTACATTACAATTTATGAAGGGTCAATATTTCAAATTGACTTTGACCTTTTTCAAAAGGGAAGGATTTATCCTGCATTTAACTAAAGCTTGTAACTTTTAATTTTCAACCTGAGAAAAATAAAATATATTTACATGATAAAAACATATACAGTATATATATATATACTACATACAGAAATTCAGTTTCTTTGTAAGGATGGGGTATTTGTACAGGTAGGTAGTAGACAGCATCATCATCAACTTTTATGTCATATTGTGGGCGTGTCACAGGCCTTCTTCACTGTCTGTGACAATAGGCAGCATTGTCTACAACAAAAAACGAGTATGTCAGGCCGAGTTCATACCTGCTAAAAAGACTCAGATTGTAGAGTGTCTACAGCGAGGCACATACAACAGGCAGAAATAAGGGCTGCCGAACCATTGGATCAGCGTGAGGAGTGGCAGCAGGTTAACAGCAAGCTCCATTTGCAGGTAATGGTGGCATGCAGGCATCAGGATATGCACACGGTCAGAGCTGTGACCTTTAGCTAACAATAAATAAAATGTCTATAAAATTAATATTTATATGTCTACAAAATTAATATTTACTTTAAATGAGTTTATAATAGGCTAGTATTGGCATTAGCTTAATTGACAGAGACTTTCAGAAAGGAAGTGGATAATAAACTTTTGACCACTAACGTTAACTGACTGGATTGTTGGTAATCAATCACATGCTTTAACAGATGCATAATTTTTTGGTGTACTTTGTGACTCAAATGTGGCAATAAAACTTTCCACTTCTGAGCTAAGTCAAATCTAGCAATAACCCCACAACAAACTGCATGCTATTAAATATTGTGTTAAAATACTGTCCAATAGAAATGTAAATTGATTCTACTCTAGCACACCTTGTGGGATTTACAGAGATTACCACTATCCTGGACATCAGCACCAGAATGTTTTTATTTTCATTAAGAGATGAGGATCACGAAACTTGGAGAAAAATCTTGACTCTCTGACAACACTCCTTCACTTTCCCTTTTTTTCCCAAAAGAAGAAAGTGAAGTTAGTCCTCTTGTTTTTAAGCCATGCTTTAAATTTCACACAATTTTCACACTTTTTGATTTTTCAACATGGAATATTAAAACAAGTGCATAAGACTATAATCTGAATCAAATATAGATCTAGTTCATATTTTTAGATTATTAAAAAACAACAAATAGATATCTTTAAATTTATTCAAACAACTGAATACATGCAATGATCAAAAATAATTACTGAACCCTGTGAAAACCACAGAAAACCCACTGTGGACCACTTAACAACCAATAATGGACCACACACACACCCCACCTCTCCCCTCCAAGCTGGAATTATGGCCACCTATTTGCATGTATAGGCAGCACAGTGGCTTAGTGGTTAGCACTGTCACCTTGCACATCCAGGTCCTGAGTCCCATGTTGTTTGCAGTGCACCATCGTACAATATGGGAATTAATACAATAGTTACCAATGGACTCCACACTCCCTAGATGGATGGATTTGTATGTATGACCTAATATTTGGCCCTTGAATCTGGAGTTATGACTCTCCAATTTGGAGTTTTGACCCTCCCATTAGGGGTGATGACCTGCTATTGGGAGCCATACCTTCCCATTTGGGGTTATGACCTATTTGAAGTTGTGACCCTTCCATCTGGGGTCATAAACCTTATATTTGGAGTTATAACCCTCTAATCTGGAGTTATGCTCACACCATTGGGGCTATGACTCCCCACTGGAGTTATGACTCTTTCACCATTTGGAATTATGATCCACCCTTTTGAACCCTCCCGTTCGGTGTTGTAACACACTATTTGGTGTTATGATCCCACCTGGTGTGCCCGCCCATGTGAGAATGCAGTAATATACTTCTCCGTTCCAGTGTTTGTTTATATTGTGTTTAACCTTCAGCAAATTACTGGCTGAAGGTCAGATACAGTGACATCTGTTGGCAGGTGTATGATTTATAAAGGACACAGCAACTAAAAAAATTAAAGAAGCATGTGGCATGTCAAGGTTAACCCTCGCTGTATAAATGATCTCCTGCCAACCGTAGAACCGCAGCAGTGACAGTGCACTTTTAAAACACTTCAAATTAAAATCATGACTGATACAAAAATGCTCAGTCCTTTTGACTTTGCACTTTACTACTCCTATGAAAATAATTAACAACTACACACATAAATGGTAGTTACCTGGATACCTCATTACAGATGACCCCGTGTAGAGTTCATGTTTCAGTAAGTGTTATATTGTCATTTTATGTGTGTCACACCCTATAATACATATGTAAAAATGTATTTATTTAGACAGTTTATATTATTCGTTAAATTGCCATGAAGAAACTACACCTGCCTGCCTAAACCCTCTCCATTCTCATGCAGTGCAACACTCGCGAGATCAAGAGGGGGAGTAAGTTAAAGGAAACATGGCGATGTCTAATCTATTAAAGGTAAGACCTAACAGCTCGAAGATTTACTATTGTACTTAATTAACTGGCGCTTTGTGTCTTCGCTTCCAACGCGATCAGTTATTTTCTGTAATCCTTTATATATTAGAGTTTTGTTCTGGAACCTTCCTGCAAAACAACTTTCAGCCAGGTAGTTCAGTAAAGAGATTGAGTAGCCGTGCTGTTTTGCTAGTCAAGGGAACGAACATCACCGTTCTCTTTCCACCTATATTCCGACAAATGCGGCATTCTTTGATATGATTGGTTAGTAACATCCGGGTCTTGAGCTACGATTGGTTAATATCTCCTGCCTTCAAAGTTGTGAGTTGGAGTCATTGGGCAAAGCGCCGGAAGCTGCCTATTTTGGAATACGGGTCGGGAAAATAATGCCGCACAGCTCCCTAGCTAGCTAGCATCCAAGCTTAGTATTGGCCCATTTTAGCTTGTTAGCTAGTAAACAGTCATATAATTAATTTTATCTTTGACATTCAATTGTATCTTCTGTCCGTCGTCGTTTTCTTTTTTCCTCTGTATATTAAAGTGGATATTAACATTTGTTTGGATGTAGTTAATTTGCGGTGGACAGTTATTTAGCGTAGCTACCCAGGATGGGCAATAATTTGATGCCGGTTAGCAGCACTGGCTAAGAAATATTATGATTATTAAAACGTTCAAGGTTTTACACTATTACGTCTTCATCGCTCAAACGAGGAGATATTCGGTTTATATTGAGCCTTTAATTTGTGTCCCGATTTGTATGGTTACTCACTTAAATTAAATATATAAATCTGCACATTAGCTTAGCTAGCTAACGCCTCCACTGCTCTTTACTACATTTAGTGTTACAGATCCTTTTATGAAAAGTTTGTTTGCGAATAAGCTTTTTGCGTTAATAATTTTTAGGTAACTAACTTGGTGTTAAGTGTTGGTCCGAATACGGGAACAAGTTACCCTGGCAGCTGTCACCTGCCTAACATTTATTTATATATTGACAGAAGCGTTTCTCCAACGTGCCTTAGAATGAGAACGTACTGTAAGTCTAGAGCTGGTTAAAGAGCTTAATTTAAAGGAAAATTCCACCCTAAAAAAAGTGTTGTTTAGTGAATTGCTGGTGAAAATTAAGCAGTGGTGGCTCAAAAGGTTAAGTCTCTGGGTCACTTCGTTATAGGTTCAAGGCCAGGCTGCCACAGTCGAGGCCCTTAAACCTCTACGCGTTGTATTCCGCACAGTGATCTATGTTCCACTGTTCTGTAAAGTACATGTGGCTAATAATTGAATCATAATCTTTTTTTTTTTTTTTACTTTTGTGAGAAGTTAGTCATTGTGCCCGGTGCTGAGGTTATAGAGCAGGGTCTTGTCCAGAAAGGGCCAGTGTGGGTGCAGGCTTTCATTCCCTAAACAAGAGCATCTAATTAAACAGGTGGAATCAGGTGGGGTTTCTGCTTGGATAGAATGAAAGCTTGCAGTCACATCAACCCTAAAAGATGTCAACCCTGTCATAGAAGGAGAAAGGAGAATTAGAAGAAGAAGAAAAAGTGTCAGTCATCCAAAACATAAGTGAAAAGGGTGAGATTTTGGTGATTGCGCCAAGCTTACAAATTCTTGGCGCAAAATTACAGAAAGCAATGCAGCTGTAGAGCACTGTTTCCTGCAGAGATTTTGGTGAATGCTTTGACTGACTATAGTGTTTATTATATGCACAAACATGATTGTAGCATTAGCATTAAAGTAGAAGTTAAAAGATCGCTCTCTTCCGGGAGAGATAATACACTAGTCAAATCCTGCATGTTTAAGCAGAAAGGAAAAAAGGCAGTAAGGAATTAATTATAAAAATAAATCTTTGCCATGAATGATTGAGTGGTAATTATAAAGATTTAATATGCAAGTCAGTCAGGGTTGATATTTTTTCCCTCCCTGCTAGCAGCTCTCTGCCAGTTCTGGGAATTGTTCCAGAGCTGTGCATCAGAAAATAATGAATCTGATCTGATTCAGATCCGATCTCAACGTTTGTGATTTCCACTTGCAAATCATGCACACATAATATCTCAAAGCCCCATGCTATTGCGCTTCTTATTATTTGTCTCGTAACAAGTTAGTGTCCATCTTGTTTACTGTAAGAATGTTCGTGTGAGAATGTCATCAACAGTGTATGCTCTACAAAAGAGTACATTTAAACAAAACTGTGGTGTGTTAACGAAGGCATTTTAATCTTTCTCAGAACAAAGGGTCCCTCCAGTTTGAGGATAAGTGGGATCTGATGCGCCCAATTGTCCTGAAGTTACTTCGCCAGGAGTCTGTAACGAAGCAGCAGTGGTTTGATCTTTTCTCGTAAGTTTGATTAATTGAATTTGATGCTGATAATCGGACATAAGTCTCTCTAATTTTGCCTGAAGCATCAGTCTTTTTTTTTTATCCTTTTTTCCATGCCACAGAGATGTTCATGCGGTCTGTCTATGGGATGACAAAGGCCCAGCAAAGATTCACCAGGCTCTTAAGGAGGACATTTTAGATTTCATAAAGCAAGCCCAGGCGGTAAGGAATGTCTATGGTCTCCCCAAATCCACCCCTTTATGTGATTGTAACTCAGATTTCAAGCTACACGTTACATGAATTAGAATTGATTCAATTCAAAATTATCCTGAAGTACTGAACCACTTTCATATGGGGTCCTATACCGGATATAGATCTTTTGCAGTGTGACAAAAATGAGAATAATCATTTTGGAATATGTGTAGCTTTTTCCCAGTTTCACTGCTCATACTCCTGTCATTATCAAGCCAAGCATGGAACGTGTACTGCATTGACTGTATTCAGTGCATGGCTGATGAAATTTATTAATTGTTTGATGTTAAAAGAACTGACTTGTGTTTGATATAGTCACTGCCATTTTCAGTGTTTGGGGAAAAATCAAATGTGACTTCAAACATGAAATGTTTTCCTGATTAAATACTTAGTGATGAGTGGCTACCGGACAGAATTCAGGAGCAGAGGAATTGTGGTGTTGAGTAATCATTAAGTCCAGCACTTGCTGCAAAACCTAGCCATCTGGCCTTTTTTATCACCTTCTCAACCTGAACACATATTGCTGATGAGCAAACCGAAAAATAGTTTTGCAGGGTTGGTCTATGAGTGCATTTTGTTTTTTCTTCTATCATTGATTTGTTGCACATAAGACGCCATTCATGTGAATTGTGGAGCTATGATGTTTAGGGATTACAGATAAGTGGTGCAATTATGTTAAATATTGATTTACGTCACAGTCACAAGTCTAATTTACGCTACAGTGATCTATTCTGAGAAAACCAGTCTTTTGTCATTTGTGGCACTGCTCTTCCAGAAATTATCATCATGAACATGGCCATCTCCTGACCCAACTGCTGTGCTACAAATTAGTACAGCAGTAATGAAAATATATGAACAAAAATAGAGATTAACTGTAAATTCTGCAGTGTTGGAGCAAACTAGTTACATGCCGCTTTCATCATTTATGTTCCTGCTGTTTGAATGGAAATTGATTTAACAAATAATTAATAAGAGCCATGTTCACAGCAGTCTAAGTATCCTTTAAACAAAAGCTCTATGTAGAAGAGATTAGATTACCATGGGAACCTGCAGTAGTTCCATCATTTTCAGGTGCTATTCAGTGAGGTTATTTAGCCATGTCTGTTTTGTTTTTTCCCCTGTCATCTGGAAAAAAAACATTTCATCACAAATGCCTGTTTTTTTGTTTGTTTGTTTTTGTTTCTGATGATAATTGTTCAGTGAGGATATACGGAGCTGTCATTACTAATTACTAATGCATATAAAACAGCACACTTTTTTTCCCCCTTTAACAGATCACTAAGAAGATAAACCGTTAATGCAAATATCACACAGAAACTGTATCTGAATATGGCTAAAGCTTCATTTATATCTTCAAAGCCAATTTTATCCACGGGAATGACAGATCTGCTAATCCTCATGCTTATATAATTTTTTCAACTTCATGCTTTTCAGAGGGTGCTCAGTCATCAAGATGACACGGCCCTCCTCAAGGCTTACATTGTGGAGTGGAGGAAGTTCTTCACTCAGTGTGATATACTACCTAAGCCATTTTGCCAGCTTGAGATCACTCTGATGGGGAAGCAAGGCAGCAACAAGAAGTCCAACGTGGAGGACAGCATAGTGCGGAAGGTAAGTGTGAGACACTGGAAGTAGTCAGCTCAGTATATAAACATCAAACATGTGATTTGACGTGTGTTTTTACTCCTTTGTCGATTCCTAGCTGATGTTGGACACTTGGAATGAATCCATTTTTTCCAACATTAAGAACAGGCTGCAGGATAGTGCAATGAAGCTTGTCCATGCTGAAAGACTTGGAGAGGCTTTTGACTCTCAGCTGGTCATCGGGGTACGCGAGTCTTATGGTAAGCACTGAAGAATTTGAGTCTTTTTGGTTTTGGTTGGTTTGATTAGTTCTGCTTTATGATAGCTCAACCTGGGTGTGTTGTATCAGATTCATAGGATGAAAGGATTATTTATATTTAAGGAATAACACACAGTTTGTGCTGTTATGCAAAAATAGTGCAGCAGAAATGGCCATACAAGTCATTGTTTATGAACTGTTGCTATGGAAACAATAACATTAGAAAGGGCACTTTAATATTCAAGTATACAGTGAAGGCAGAACATGTGTGAATGCTACATGAAAGTCCCTAATGTCACAATTTGCAGTGAACTTGTGTTCCAACCCTGACGATAAGCTACAGATCTACAGGGATAACTTTGAGAAGGCCTACCTGGACTCCACAGAGAGGTTCTACAGGACACAGGCTCCTTCTTACCTGCAGCAGAATGGAGTACAAAACTACATGAAATATGTAAGAAAATTTATGTCAAATGAATATGGCCATTTTATTGTAAATAGCAACTCTAAGCCAAGATAGCTGATAGCTGGTGCATTGAAGGTGCTTTGAAATCAGCATTTTTTCAGTTATTACATGTAAGAGTTTTACTGGCACCTAAGTTGGCAAAGCAGAAAATAACTTGCCTTATATACCTGGACATCATGAGCCTATACTTCACCAATGCCATAGCTGTCTATGATCATAACTCAAGAGAGCAAAATTGACCTTGCCCTCTGGATGGGAGGGCCATACACTCTCTCGTCTGACATTGACCATTCAGTAGAAACACTAGATAAGTCTGAGTTCATGCATGCTGATGGCGCTTTCCTCTGAAGGTGTGCTTGGACTGCTGTTGATGCTGCATCAAAGAAGTTGTAGTTGACTAGCTTCACCTGTCCTGGCAGATGCACATATTATCTTTGTATCCTGTAGCACCAGTATTGCTATTCACTGGAAAGTGTTTTTTGTATTAAAAAAAAAAAAAAAAAAACATGATGTGGAAGAGTTTGAGTGTGCATTAAAAGCTCTGACCACAACGCCACTGAACAACTAAAACTAGGGCTGCACGATTCTTGACATAATGTGAATCACAATTTTTATCCAGAGGAATTGAGATCACGATTCTCTCATGATTATCTCTTTATTTATTTTTTTCCCTTCCAACAAAAAACATTGATTGCATTGAAAAAGAAAGTGTTGTCTGCACAAGAATTTCAACTCTCTTTTTCCTATTTTAATGTGACTAAAGTGAAAAGTTGTTAAACATAAATATAATTTTAACAATAATACATAAAAATTTAACTAATAAGTAGCACATTTTGTGAAAATTTTGGACACTCAGACAAGTACAGAACTTGTGAAACATGTTAAACACAACGAGTTTTGGCATAGTAATTACATACAGTTTGAGCAAAATACAAGTGAGTGTTTTAAGCAAACAAAAATAAAACTGGAAAAAAAAACTTTAGCATGAAAATAACAGCATGCTACCCCAACATCCAAGAGATGAGGAGAGAAGTGCTCATCAAAATCATTTGCTAATCTCTATCCTGATTGGTAATTTAATAGTGTTTTGTGTTGCACTGTTTGAGGACAACCAGTGACCGTAACCGATACAGCAATCTGGGATTGTTGTCAAGTAACTAAGTGAACTTGTGAATGGTGCATGATCTGAATGCAGGGAAAAACACGCAAGCGAATCACCATCATTCAAAAATGTGATCGCACATTTCTGAATGATGTCATTTCTTTATTCATATTCTATATGAATAAAGGTTGTGATTTATTTATTTATTTTTAGATTAATCGTGCAGGTCTAACTAAAATTAAATTCACAATCCTTAAATGCTTAAATTCACTAAAGCTCTTGTGACTGAATGAGTACAAATCCCCTCTTCCCCAATATCTAGTGGAAAGTTTTCCAAGAAATGTGAGGGTTGTTAAAACAATGAAGAGAGACAAAATATTTATTGCCATGTTAAACAAGCACATATGGGGTGGAATGTCAGGTCAGACATTTGACAGTGCGCATATGTCCTCAGGTTAGAATATAGATACAAGAGTGCTTCTCATTCAACAGTTTTGCATGCCTGTATTGCCTATCCATTTTATTTGTAATGCACATTCTTTTTGTGTGTGTATGTGTGTGTGTGTGTCATCTTTGTCACATGTAGGCAGACGCTAAATTACGGGAGGAGGAAAAACGTGCACTACGTTATTTAGAGACACGACGTGAATGTAACTCTGTTCAAGCAGTGAGTATTTATATACGTTTGTTCTCTTTTATATCTTTTTTCACTATTTTTGAGACGGTATGCGAGTCATAACCATTGAAATTTTGAGGTACCAATAGAGAAATTACTTTTCTTTTAGCTTATGGAATGTTGTGTAAATGCACTGGTGACATCATTCAAAGAAACAATCTTGGCAGAATGTCCAGGCATGATTAAACGCAATGAGACAGACAGTGAGTATCAGAACAGCTGATTACCTTTTACATTTACTTTTGAGAATTAGTCTTCTTATCTTGCTATTATGTTTAACATGTCCTGTGCAATTCCAGAGCTTCACCTGATGTTCTCACTGATGGATAAAGTGCCAAGTGGAATAGAACCCATGCTTAAAGATTTGGAAGAGCACATCATCAGTGCTGGCCTGGCCGACATGGTTGCTGCTGCTGAGACTATCACAACAGTGAGTGGAGAAAATTAAAACAAAATATTAAAAACAAAAGAGTTTTTGTGTAGATGTATGCCTCTACACATGTATGGGGACACTATTTATGTCATAGAGTTTCTTTTCCAGTGAATTTTGTCAAAATAAGTAGACATTTTTTTTTTTTTTTTTTTTACTCAAAAATATTTCTTGTTTATATTAGATTTTATATGAGTTATACCATCTCACCCATCACACTCTATATGGGTTATGCTGGTACAGTGCTGTTTTTGATGCCTTTGTTTCATGATCTGTGACCATATGTACAGTTGTGGCCAAAAGTTTTGAGAATGACATGAATATTGGAAATTGTAAAAGTTGCTGCTTAGGTTTTTATAATAGCAATTTGCATACTCCAGAATGTTATGAAGAGTGATCAGATGAATTGCATAGTCCTTCTTTGCTGTGAAAATTAACTTAATCCCGAAAAACCTTTCCACTGCATTTCATTGCTGTCATTAAAGGACCTGCTGAGATCATTTCAGTAATCGTCTTGTTAACTCAGGTGAGAATGTTGACGAGCACAAGGCTGGAGATCATTATGTCAGGCTGATTGGGTTAGAATGGCAGACTTGACATGTTAAAAGGAGGGTGATGCTTGAAATCATTATTCTGTCATTGTTAACCATGGTGACCTGCAAAGAAAAGCATGCAGCCATCATTGCGTTGCATAAAAATGGCTTCACAGGCAAGGATATTGTGGCTACTAAGATTGCACCTAAATCAACAATTTATAGGATCATCAAGAACTCCGAGGAAAGAGGTTCAATTCTTGTTAAGAAGGCTTCAGGGCGTCCAAGAAAGTCCAGCAAGCGCCAGGATCGTCTCCTAAAGAGGATTCAGCTGCGGGATCGGAGTGCCACCAGTGCAGAGCTTGCTCAGGAATGGCAGCAGGCAGGTGTGAGCGCATCTGCACGCACAGTGAGGCGAAGACTTTTGGAAGATGGCCTGGTGTCAAGATGGGCAGCAAAGAAGCCACTTCACTCCAAAAAAAACATCAGGGACTGATTGAGCTTTTGCAAAAAGTATTTCGAATGGACTGCTGAGGACTGGGGCAAAGTCATATTTTCGGATGAAGCCTCTTTCCCATTGCTTGGGGCATCTGGAAAAAGGCTTGTCCGGAGAAGAAAAGGTGACGCTACCATCAGTCCTGTGTCATGCCAACAGTAAAGCATCCTGAGACCATTCATGAGTGGGGTTGTGTCTCATCCAAGGGAGTGGGCTCACTCACAATTTTGCCCAAAAACACAGCCATGAATAAAGAATGGTACCAAAACACCCTCCAACTGCAACTTCTTCCAACAATCCAACAACAGTTTGCTGAAGAACAATGCATTTTCCAGCACGATGGAGCACCGTGCCATAAGGCAAAAGTGATAACTAAGTGGCTCGGGGACCAAAGCGTTCAAATTTTGGGTCCATTGCCTGGAAACTCCCCAGATCTTAATCCCATTGAGAACTTGTGGTCAATTCTCAAGAGGCGGGTGGACAAACAAAAACCCACTAATTCTGACAAACTCCAAGAAGTGATTATGAAAGAATGGGTTCCTATCAATCAGGATTTGGCCCAGAAGTTGATTGAGAGCAGCCCAGTCGAATTGCAGAGGTCCTGAAAAAGAAGTGCCAACACTGCAAATACTGACTCTTTGCATAAATGTCATGTAATTGTCGATAAAAGCCTTTGAACCGGATGAAGTGGTTGTAATTATATTTCAGTACATCACAGAAACAACTGAAACAAAGATCTAAAAGCAGTTTAGCAGCAAACTTTGTGAAAACATATATTTGTGTCATTCTCAAATGTGTAGGTTTATAATAATAAAAAAAACAAACTTTTCTTTCTCACTTACTATTAGGTATAGTGTGCTCAGTATGGCCAAATATTTATGGACAACAGACTATAAAACTTGGACGCTTTTTGAATCTCGCATTCTGGATTTATTCCCCCATTTGTTGTTGTTATAACCTCCACTCTTTTGGGATGTCTATCCACTGGATGTTATAATATGACCAGGAGGATTTGTGTTCATTCTCCCTGCAAGAGCTTTAGAGGTCTGGCACTTGATGTAGGGCAAGGAGATCTGGTACTCAGACAACGTTCCAGTTTATCCCAAAGATGTTTTGGCCAACCAGGTAGTCATGGAGCTTGTCTTGTTCATGGGGCATTGTCATTTTGGAACAGGTCTGGGTCAGTTCCAGTGAAGTTAAATTGTGACTTGGAGCATACAAACCCGTTGTATACAATTGAGTGCTTCCATCTTTGTGGCAGCCGTTTGAGGAAGGAGCATGAATGGGTGTGAATCCACATGCTGTTGGCCATGTAGCTTACATTGACATAGTGCAGGCTATGGTATTGGTATTATTAAGGTCTGAAATGAATCATGCATACATAAAAAAAAAAAAATAATAAAAGCAAAGTAAAAAAAAAATTAAAATGCCTAATGTTTTATGTGTTCAGGACTCTGAGAAGTATGTGGAACAGCTTCTCACTTTGTTCAACCGTTTTAGTAAGCTTGTGAAGGAAGCATTCCAAGATGATCCTCGGTTTCTCACGGCCAGAGATAAAGTGAGTGCACTGGAGCATATGTGTTAATATGCTGGATATCTTAAATGTTTACTACAGTTTAATGAAAATAACTGCAGTATGACTTTTTTCTTTTTATGTGTTTAGTTATTACAGACTATAGAAAAACTATATGTTTGTGTGTTGACCGATCTATCTTCAGTCCGCTTGCACCGTTTTATTCTATTCCATGTAATGGTGACCATTAAATAATGTTTAATAGAATGTGCATATTTTATTCATCATTATTAAATGGTCACCAATACAGGGACATGATTGTAATGACCTGTTAATTTTTACTAGGCATATAAAGCAGTTGTGAATGATGCTACCATATTTAAGTTGGAGCTACCTATGAAACAGAAGGGGTGAGTCACCAAGTGCAATAAATAAACTTTGCGTTTCCTGTTCTGGTCCTTTCTGGCCTCTTTCATAAGCTAAGATGTCTGTTTAGTGATCCAGCTCTATACTTGTCTGTGTTTAAAGAGTGGGCCTCAAAACACAACCCGAGTCCAAGTGTCCAGAGCTGCTAGCAAACTACTGTGACATGCTGCTGAGGAAGACGCCACTCAGCAAGAAGCTCACCTCAGAGGAGATCGAGCTAAAGTTAAAAGAAGTGGTAAGGTCATTGAATAGCATGTTGAGCTCCTACACAGTAAAGACATCTCTTTCATATAAAGTCAGACTTAAAACTGTGTTTTCTTTTGCAGTTACTGGTGCTAAAATATGTCCAGAATAAGGATGTGTTTATGAGGTACCATAAAGCCCACCTAACCAGGAGGCTGATCCTGGACATCTCAGCTGACAGTGAAATTGAGGAGAACATGGTTGAATGGCTCAGGGTAAGGACAGGGATGGAAAAATGCTGCTATCTTTTTTTTTTTTTTTTTTTTTACCTAATTTTAAAGGCATCTGCAAAGATTCCATTATAATATAAAAAAAATCATAATATTTCTCTTTAATATTTCAAAATTTCTCATTCTGTAGGAAGTTGGTATGCCCGCCGATTACGTCAATAAGCTAGCTAGAATGTTCCAAGACATAAAAGTCTCAGAGGATCTAAACCAGGTCTTCAAGGAGATGCATAAACACAACAAGCTTGCTTTGCCAGGTCACCAGGCTTTTGTCATTATATGTCATTATATCTAAACCCAAAAAAAGGCGGGTTCTTATGCTGTTGTGTGTTCCGTGGTGCAGCTGACTCCGTGAATATAAAGATCCTGAATGCTGGAGCATGGTCACGCAGCTCAGAGAAGGTCTTTGTTTCGCTTCCCACTGAGTTGGAGGACCTTATTCCTGAAGTTGAAGACTTTTACAAGAAGAATCACAGTGGCAGAAAACTGCACTGGCACCACCTTATGTCTAACGGCATTGTAAGCTGAATTTTATTTTTCTCTGTGAATTTTACTTGAAGAAGCGCATCATAAGCTTGTTTGTTTGTTTGTTTGTTACAGATTACATTTAAAAATGAAGTGGGTCAATATGACTTGGAGGTCACAACCTTCCAGCTGGCTGTTCTTTTCGCCTGGAACCAAAGACCCAGAGAGAAGATCAGCTTTGAGAACTTGAAGCTTGCCACTGAGCTGCCTGATGCAGAGCTGAGACGCACACTCTGGGTGAGGAGTGAACATGCAAATGTTGGCCTGTGGTTTTTTTTATTATTTTTTTTTTTTAGGTTATGTTGTTTTATGTTATTCACTAATTCATGTGATTTATTATTCTAACACTGTAAGTAGACAGCATACACCAAATTGGCCAAAAGCATGTATATACCTGCCATGTGCGTGTTTGTTAAATATCCCATTTGCATTCATTTCATCTCGGCTGTTACAATAATCATCACTCTTCTGGGAAAGCCTTTCACACAATTTTGGAGTGTGGTTATGGGGATTTCTCAGTTTCATTGTTCATTTTGTTCTTGTTAGCAGTGTTGGGTTATGGTAAGAACTTGGGGTCACTTGAGTTCTTCCACTCTAACCCTGGCAAATCATGTTTTATGAACCTCTCTTTGTACACAGGGGTATTGTCATGCTCGAACAAGTTTAAGGCTTTCAGTTCCAGTGAACTGTTGCCAAATGTTTTGAGAATACTATTAATTTTCACAAAGTCTGCTACTTCTGTGTTCTTAGATCGTTTTGTCAGATGTTACTATGGTATACTATAGTATGATTACAAGCATTTCATAAGTGTCAAATGCTTTTGTTGACATTTACATTAAGTTTATTCTAAGAGTCAATATTTTCAGTGTTGACCCCCTTCTATTCATGACCTATGCAATTCACGCTGGCATGTTGTCACTCAACTTATGGGCCACATCCTGACTGATGGCAGGATGGATTGATCTTTACTGTTGATATGACAGGACTGAGGGTTTGCAACGGAGATTGTAAAACTTCACACCATTCAGGGGTGGGGGGGTATGATCTGCTGAAGAGAGCTCAAGACTTCCAGTTTTAGCATGACAGTAACTGAAAATACACAACCACAGGAATGGCTTCCATAAATGTTCTTGAGCAGCCCAGTGCCCAAACAATGAAGCCGATTTAAAATAATGGTGCAGTAACTTTCCCCTTCCGGACTGACAGAGCCTGAAAGGTTCTGCAGAGAATTGCTGCTGCAAAATATTGACTAAAGTGTCTGAAGCCTTGTGTAAATGTCATGCCATTTTAATGTTGAGAAAGAGCAATTCATTTTTATACTAATGCAGAAAGTTAATAAATTAAGGAAAATACGAACAATTTTTTAAATTCCTGAATGCAAAGTGATTAGCTGAGGTAATTCATGCAGTTGTCACGTTTTGTCATAGTTGAATGTGTTTTAGTGCCATGTTGATGTTTGTTCTGTTTCCCTCTCGCTCTCTTTAGTCTCTTGTTGCCTTCCCAAAACTCAAACGGCAGGTGCTTTCATATGAACCTCAAGTGAGCTCTCCCAAAGACTTCACAGATAGCACCTTGTTCTTCGTTAACCAGGAATTCTCCTTGATGTGTGTACCTCCTTTTTAATTATTTAAATTATTTTTTTATTGTTTATGCCCCATATTGATTAATGTATCAGGGGGAATAAATGGTTTAAATTTATTCCCCTGATACATATTAGATTCTTAAATTAGATTCCTGGTGTTGTGTTTTGCTCATCAGAAAAAACTCCAAAGTGCAGAAGAGGGGGAAGATTAACCTGATTGGCCGTCTTCAGCTGACCACAGAGCGAATGAGGGAAGAGGAGAATGAAGGCATAGTTCAATTAAGAATATTAAGAACACAGGTATGTAATTTTTTTCAGGGGGAAAGTGTTTTATAACTGCTGAAAGTTGAATCGTGAATCATCATCATTGTGTCAGTGTGTGATCCAGGATACAATAATGTATTTTGACAGAACAACACAAACCATATGCTCAGCGAATATACTGTATGGATATAAGATTTCCGTTGCTCATTCACACCAATTGTCTTAATACCAGCAAATATCTGTAACAAACATCCTGTTGTAGTTAATCCACTTACTGTACATGCATTAATGTAAATTTAAACCTAAGAATTCGTATAGCTTTAGAGACGTTTGGACAAAATTAGACCTTGAAATGTCCAATATTGTAGCCATAAACAAATCTCTAATAGATTAATCATTAAAAGTTGCTTCGGTACATGATGATGATGATGATGATGATGATAATAATAATAAAAAACTCTTATGTACCTGGACATTATGAAATTTCAGTTGACTGCTGTGGTTTGCTCCTGTTTTTTTTTTTTTTTCACCAGGGAGATTTGTTTTGACATGTTTTTTCTTGTTTCTCACTTTTGCTGTTGTAGGAGGCCATTATTCAAATAATGAAGATGCGAAAGAAGATCACTAATGCCCAGCTGCAGACCGAGCTGGTGGAGATCCTGAAAAACATGTTCCTTCCCCAAAAGAAGATGATCAAGGAGCAGATTGAGTGGCTGATTGAGCACAAGTACATCAAGCGTGATGAGTCAGACATTAACACATTCATCTACATGGCATAGCACTGAGGTTCACGCTGGAAATGCTTATCGTTCCAATCAAGACGAAGAGGGTGAACATGCAGCGGCTCAGCAGTGGGAGAGGAGTGCTGACAACGGAGCAAACCAAGCTGGCTGCTGATCTTCTTGTGGAGTGATGGGCTTGTTTTACATGACAGTCACACACCAGAATAGCTTGTTTTCAAGAAAAATCCCTGCCTTACCTTACAGTAAAGAAACCTGAGATGAGGATGGGAGATTTCAATGGAAAAACAAAAAATGAACTATATTTTTGCCAACAGGTAGTCAGTATGCATGGTGCGTGGTTTCCTTCATTTTTTTTTTTTTCTGTGAGTGTCGACATCAACAGCATGCTGTCGGTGGGAATGTCCGTCATCAGAAGACTTGTTTGTGTGTGCTGTGTTTGTATGTGTGTGTGTGTGTCCTTGTCTGGTCCAGGCTGTCCACTTTTCTCCTCTCCAGCTCAGCTCTCAGCCTGGTCCAAAAGCTCACACTGCAGCCACATGGGAGCTCCGTCACCAGGGTGGTGGACTGGAGCATTAGCACTTTACGCATTCTGCCACACATTCAGCATGGCCATGTTCCTGTCATCTGTTATGTGTTGCTTTGGATTCTTTATTTTGAGAATATATTAAACTTGAATAGTTAATGATGATGTATTATCCTGTAAGGCAGCCATTTTGATTTCACCATGGAGTTCACTTTACTTTCCCCTTATTCATTATTTCTGACCTCTCTTTAGGGCCTGCACAATGTCAGATACAGTTACAGCGTGATATAACACACTCACAGACTGCAGTAAGCGTCTGATCTCTTAACACTGGTTTTGTTTCGACTTGCCCATAGAAAACGTTACTCCTTTTCCGTTGACCTTCAAGCCACTTGAGGACACATTGGCTTCTTAGTGATGGGCAGCTGTGTTGTTTTAAAACTTTGCTGTTGGAACGGCTTGGTTTCATGAAAGTTCTCGACAGAAAGAGCTGATGAGCTTATCACCCTCATCAGCACGTCAACATGCAAGGATCGATGTTATCATGATATAGAAATTATATAAGGAATATTTTCTAGTGTATTTCACTCATTTAATATCAGTTCTTTCTGACCGGTATCATTACTCTGTTTCTAAATTGTCATTTTTTATAGCGCAGCCTCCCATACAAATTTGAGCAATGTAATAGTGATACTGTTTTCCGTTATCAGTTTTGCGTGCTAAGTGATATTGCTAAAATTTACAATTTTTGTTACTGACACCCTGTTGTTTTCAAATGTCACACCAGTTATTAGTTAGGGTATGTACAATGGCCTCCATTAGCAAGTCTTTAAAGTATCGTCTTGATCACTGAGGTCTATGATGATGGATGGGAAAAATCATTACATTTTACATAAAGCAAAAAAACATGATGTATTTCAAATCATGTTCAGTATTTATTCCCATACACTTTTTAAATAGTCTTCTGAAAATCACCCATCTTTCTTTTTCAGTCTACTTTCAATCATTGTAGATATACTATGTGTATGGTTAAATAGGTTACATACAGGGTTTATTTATATAAATAATTTATTTCATTTGCAAATCATTATACAATCCTGAGCCACATGAATCAACCAGGTGTCATTACAATGTGAAAAATGAGCTCCCATTCACAGACCAGATAGGAAAAGCTGAAACACAAACACACTGACGATTGCTTGATACGTAAACACAATAGACTGATGTGTGATTTGTTCATTCATTCATTGACCTTCAGTAAGCACTTTATCCAGGATAGGGTCATCATGTATCTGGAAATTATCCCAGGAATGAACGGGTACAAGGTGTGAATACATTGGGCTTTGACACCTGTCTGTCACATGGTATCATACATTCGTTCACAGCTAGCATAGCCAATGACCTATAATTTTGGTAGGAACCTGAAAGAAACCCACATAGCCATGAGGAAGAATCTGTGAAAGTCAGGACTACGGAAAATCTATTGTCCAGTATGATTATCTATAATTTCATAATGTGAGTGAAAGCATAAATAGTTTTTGATGTTTCAGGTATGTAATAATTCAGTTTTGTTGAGGTTTCTACAGCATGAAATGATTGAATTTGGCATCTGTGGTTTGAATGCAAGGTTTCCATTAAGTAGAGTGACACTACAAGACGATATAAAAATTTGTCAAAACTACCTATAGAATAAATTTTTTATTAAATCAGGTTTCTTCTGCTATTTTCTCGTAAGTGTATTTCAATTTGACAATAAAATTTGATGGAAATGCATTTAAATTCAGAAATAATTGAGCAAGTATTTACCCAAATTATTTTTTACAGCACAGTGCAAGATGAAAGTAGTTCCAGACACATTGTTAATATTCTTCAGCTTATTTTAAGAACTTCATAATAGTTGTAACAATCTATAGTGGATGTGGCACGTGGTGAGTCCTGTAGTGTTAACTTGAGGCTGTTGTGTTTTAATGTAGAACACTGAGATTTGAGTCAGATTTGAATCAGCAGAGTGATGTGTGTTGTGAGGTTCCACCACTGGAGTTCTCCTGTGTCATGGGTCCTAAGTCATAAAACAATAGATCTTGAAGGAGCTTTGGATAATCTTGCAGCAAAATCCATAAAAGCGTTTTTATCCAAACCTTGCACTGGATTTTAGTCCATTTATAGCATAAAGGGTTTCGGAAGCTGTTTGTGTTTTTGTGTGCCGTTCACTTTTCCCTCTCCTCCCACTTCATCCACATGTGAAAAGGCTGCAGTGAAGCATATAATCAGTATTCATTTTCTTTTGTGTCCTAAGATTCGAATAGAGTTGAATGAACAATTTTCAGTGTTAATTTCTGTGCGAGTGAGTAATTTTTCTGCACATGACTGGTTGGTCTTTAGGAAAATGATGGCAAGAAATTAGGAATGCTTAGTTGGAAGCAGCACCAATGCGAGTGACAAAATATATTAATTTACTTATGAAACATGCATTACTGCTTAGGATCACCTACAACCTTTAAGTTGTACAGACCTGACAGCTGTAAGCATTAAGACCTGGGTTTTTAATCCCCCGCTGAATTCAGGTGAATGTGTGCCACTATGTGCAGTGAGCGAGTAGAGCTCAAGTGGATGTTCATCGTGCAGTCAGGGTGAACTAGTTTGGTGTACACCGTATGTTTATTTCTCTTCAAATAAGTTCTTTTTTATGTTGTATAATTTATTTCCTTGCATAATAAAGATGTCTTTTAAAGGAGGCTGATATGGATTTGACTAACAGTTTGTTGCACTACATCTTTTTGCCACAAAGGAAAACTTTTTTTGCAATATTATTTCAGCATAAATTCACACTGAATGTAAGCATGCATAAGAATCATGAAGCTGACAAGAAACATATTTTCTGCTGTTCAGATCAGCAGAGGAAAAGAGATAAAAGTTGATGGTATGGTAGTTGTATAGACTCACAAGTTTCACTACATCACTGATCATGTCAAATTACAAAGCAGGATATACTTGAAATATTAAGTATCACTTTTTAATATTGGGAAATATCTAATATAAATATTTATCAAATAAATTACAAGTGTGTTATATATGTTTAAATTGCAATCTAATGCTTCCAATCAATTTGTAATTATATTTAGTAAAATAATCTCTGATAAAGATGTCATGATGCCTGAGAAAATGCCTCAGACAAGTGTGCTTCGACATTTTATAATATTGATATCAAATTGTCCAATTTTAAATGCAGCTGAAGTTTTTCATCAGCACAATAAATGACTTTAATTTCAGCAATTGCTGAGCAAGCATTTTGTTTATGAAAAAAAGTTCATGGGATATTCCTTAGTATCTAGACCAGGTGTTCTCAAACATTTTACATACAGCAACACTTTTAAATGTAAAAAATACATTCAGATTATTTGAAAGCACAAAAGGTTAATCTGCTGAAGTATTAATCTTATTTTGGAGACTGACATTTTATAGGCAAACTTGTATTTAGAACTTATTCAATACACTCACTCACCGTCTTAATCTATTCAGGGTCACAGGTGGCCTGGAGCCTATCCCAGGAGACTTAGGGCACAAGGTGAGGTACATCTTGGACAGGGTGCCAATCCATTGGAGGGCGCACACACACACTACAGGCAATTTTGTAAATGCCAGTAAGCCTAATCTGCATATCTTTGGGCTGTTGGAGGAAACTGGAGTACCCGGAGGTAACCCCACCAAGCACGGGACGAACATGCAAACTCTATGCACACAGGCGGGAATGGAATCTGGCTATGAATCAAACCCGGACCCTGGAGGTGCAAGGTGACAGTGCTAACCACTACACCACCATGCCACCTTCATTCAATACAAGTGACTACTTAATCCAGCTGATAACAACTCACTCATTATATCAGTTATTATGTACAAGGTCACAGGAAGCCTGGAGCCTTTCCCTGGGGACTTGGAACAAGGCAGGGCGTATACCTAAAAGGGGCACCAGTACATCACAGTGGGGAATTTGGAAACACCAATTAGCCCATTGCACTTCCTGTCTATGGATGGAAGAACATAACTTGGCAAGTTTCCTCTGGGTACTCCAGTTTCCTCCTAATATCAAAAGACATGCAGATTAGGCAAATTGCCTCTATTGTGTGATTGTGTCTGTGCGATTAGTTGACACCTTGTACTGTGCTTCATGCCCAATGTCTCCTGGGAAAGGTTTCAGGCTTCCTGTGTACTGTACTATTTGCTCAGCTCGGCTAACTACCAACAATATGACATCTGAACTATTGAACATTTAAACAAAGCATGGAAAAAACCCAGATACATGAAAGAAAAAGTCTGAATGAATTTGTGTTTAAAGTGATTACAAGTTTACAGTTTGATTCACATATATCACTGTTATGCTAACTTGTATATAAGTTGTAAAGTAAAACAACTGTCTGTCTTTGGCTGGTGCCCGGTGTTTGTACAGGTAAGTTCCATCACAGGAATGTCAACAACCCTCACTGAGTATAACAGTGCGCAGCGACATCATCAACTTTTATGTCATACTGAGATCATGTCAAAGGTGTTCCTCACAGAATCTAACAGTATTCAGAATCCTCACTTAATGTAGCAGTGGTCAGCATCATTATCACCTTTTTTTCATATTATGAGCATGTCAAAGTCCTTCCTAACAGAATGTAACAGTATTCAGCTTTGTCTATGGCCGAGCTCATAGTTACTGAAACCCTGGATCAAACTGCAGATCATCTACAGCAACACTACACACTCCATTCGCAGGTAATGGGAGCACGCAGGCGTCAGGATCTGCTCATGGGCTATGATGATGCTGCCTACTGTTTAACATTCGTTGAGGAATGCCTGTGACATTCTTCCATCCAAAACAGACTTTAATCCAATTAAATAGTTTCCCGCCAATTCCCATGTGTATTTTCATTCTGAGGTAGTATCACGGAGAATGCACACTCTCATGTTGGTTAACGTAGTTTTTGTGTGGACGAATTTTCAAAAGCTGGAATAACAGGTAGAGTATTTTTCTTTCATCATCTCTCAGATCATGCATCATTTGTCAAGTCCCATTTTCTATCTTACATTGATATCTCTGAGCCTAACTTCACCTGAGTAGTTTTTCTGCCCACAGTATGACATAAACCTTGATGATGATGATGCCTGCTGTTATATGCTGTGAGGATCACCTACACCGACCAAACAAACACAAAATACTGCACCTTTCAGTGGTTTCTTAGCTCCTTGGACATCTGTTATTTTTAAATTAACTGTAAGTGATAGAGCAGGAAAACCCTAAATGTGCAGGACATGTTGCCCTCCATTACCAGGGATGGAGAACCACTGACTAACAAGCGTGTTCCTGATAGAACAACCCTTAGTTGGGTTTCATTAATAATTTGACTTTTATTATGCCTTTCAAGTTTAAGGCATTTTGAACATGAGAGGAGATGATGTGGAAAGAGAGATATGCTTTTAAAAATGGACTTGGTAAATAATGTTGTAGTGATTAAAAAAGTCCCCATGTACTCTGCCCCAAGATAGTGAGCCAATGATTGTTGACTAATTTGCATTCCTGAACCATAATGCACTGCGATGGTTTTTTAAAAATAATTATTTATCATTTTATATCAAATGTACTACGTCTATTTTTTTCACACATTATAGTTTGTCATATTAATATGTCTAGAGTGCATACGCGTTATAACCTTTAGTTACCTACCCTTAGCCTAACATTCATTAGAGTTTTGTGGTATATATTCTTGTGTTATGAGCACACTTAAATGCCCGGATGAACCTCGGTGGTCCGGGGTGCAGGCTTCAAACCTGTAGCTGCTTAGCGGCAGAGTGGTTCAATTCCACCTTTCGGGCGGAAAGGTTGTTGAACTTTTTAATAAGAAGTTAATAAACATAAATAAATATATCGTTAGACCTCACGGATTGCGTCTATAAATGCGAATCTCGTTTTAGGTATATTCAAACTGATTCCCTGTGAGATACTCATGAGGGAATGTGAGCATATTTTCTAGTTATTCTGCACTATTCAGTTATAAGTGTATCGAAAATATTAAAGTGTCTTCTTATTGTGAATCCACTTCACCCGGATGTGTACCTTTCTCACAACCAATCAAAATGCCTGTTTTGTCCAACATCACCGGAAGTGATCGCGGTTGCCCTTGACATGCGTGTGTGCTCCAAACAACCGGAGATGCCTAGAGAACAGATCTGAAAAGCTATCAGATATTTATCTTTAACTGCTTTTCCTCAGGTATGCTTCTACAAAGCGTAATTGCTGTTGTTTAAAATGCGACCAAAGTAACTATTTATTACTGCAGTGTCTGTCTTATGCAGGACACAGAGTGGCTTTAGATGGCTTTGATTCATCTCTGAGTTTTTTCTATGCATGTGTATGTGAAACCGGTTGTTTTTTTGTGTGTGTATGTGAAACAATTCAGTTTTATGTACGTATATGGCGCTTTTAACAATGATCATTGAGGCAAAGCAGCTTTACAGAATTTTAAAAGAATATGTATTGATGGCGGCATAGAAAAACTCCCAATAGGACGAAACTTTGAAAAGAACCAGACTCAACAGGGAAACACATCCTCATTTGGGTGATATCAGAAAGCAGGGATTGATCTGCAGTCATAATGTGTGTTAGAATGCTGGAAGTCACAAGTCATCACAGAACAGCGGTCTGCATCTAAGAACTCTTCATGGTAAAGTGGAACCGTCCCCAGTCTCCATACACATCCCAAGCAGAACACACAGGCCTCCATGAGAGGAGATCTCCATCCAGAAGTGGGAGCCAACAGGATGAGTCCGACGGACACACGGCAGAAGGGGTTCTGGATCACTGGCAGCTCAGGAGCGGCATGAGTATCTTGACAGAGAGGCAAAGAGAGAAATTGAGATAACAGTTGGGTATGGTCACAGTCCCATAGTGTATAAAGTGAATGTACGTACATTTTGTGCAGAGTGCAAGCAGGGACTCTGTCTGTTGAACTATGACAACATAACTAAAAGGGAGAGCCCGAAGGAAACACAGACCTGAGGTCTCCCTGGGAATTAAAGCAACCAGTCACTCCACCATAAACAAATCTGAGTGATGTTTTAAGAAGAAAAAGACAAAGTAGAAGAGCAGCATTTTATTTACTGTTGATGATGAAAAGCTTACCCAAAGAAATAAACTAGAACGAGTGTTTGATATTTCAGGGTTGTGACTATTACACAGTTATCATAAGTCAGAGATATGTATGCAGGATTTCACATTCTGATTTAAAAAAAATAAAAAATTACCCAAATAAGCTGCTAAGCTCATTAAATGTCATGGTCATTGTGACAGAGCTTTGCCTTGTTTTCCCTGGTGTGGAACTTAGGGATCCATATTTCTGTAAACCTGCCTTGTGACAATGTCTATTGTTAAAAAATATCAAGTATTAAACAAATACAAAGATTTAAAACACTTTGCGATATTCAAGACATTGTAAAAGTGTCCACTGTTCCTAAACCTGTTGTATGTGTCCTCTCAAAGCAAGATGCCATTACACAAATACCCACCGCGCCTGTGGGAAGCCTTAAAGTTAAAGAAAGGGATCTATGCACGTCTCCCTCAGCATTACCTCAAAACCCACCAGGACACATCGCCCCCGACTCCGGTACATTGGAGACCTCTGGGGGTGAAATACAGAGCGAACCCGAAAACAGGCCACAATGAGCGGGTTCAGGACGTCCCCATTCCTGTTTATTACCCACCAGAGTCGCAGGATGGTCTGTGGGGTGGAGAGGGCTGGATATCTGGCTTCAGATACGCCAATAATGACAAGGTGAGTTTCTGGAACAAATTGGGGTATGATAATGAACATGATGATTTTATGATCAGGTTGAGAATCTGCTATCCTTTTTTTTCTTCTTTTTTTCCCACTCTTTATTTTCATTTTCATTGAAAACATACATAAAACCTACATACAAATATAAGCCTACATACATACCTATAAATCCTAAATTCTTACAAGAAAGAGATGGGCCATGTATCCAGGTTCTCTTAGAAGTACTCTATCATAGTGAATTTAGAATACTAAAAGGAACTCAAAACCCCACCTCTCTCCCCACCCTATTAACATTGATCAAATTGTTTACAGAAAGTTCATAAAAAATTAAATAGAAGGCATATTATACATTAGTGATATTTACAATCATAATATGGAACTGGCCAGGACAGAGATTAGAAATTGTAACAAGGTGTACATGGACAATAAAACCAAAAGAGACATTGTAAAATAGATAATGAAATGAAATAAATAAATAATCCTGCAATGGTCTTGTAGAGATCTATATTAGTTTAGTCTATCTGCAGAAATAGTATGAATGGTTCCCAAATCTTTTTAAAATTGGACAGTTTGTCACTTAGTGTGAATCTCAATTCTTCTAAGTGTAGCATATTTCCAAGTTCTCTAACCCACATTTCAAAGGTAGGGACAGCATCAGATTTCCACATTTGTAATATGAGTTTTTTTGCAATACACATACAGAATAGAATTGCTTGTGTTTGGTTTCTACTGCATGAACTGTCCTCTGCACCTAAAAGTCCAATACTTGGATCAGGCTCCAGATTCATTGAATACACTTCAGAAAGAAATTTAAATATATTTTTCCAGTATGGCTGTAATTTACTGCATGACCACAAAGAATGAAACAAAGTTCCTTTTGACACAATGCACTTATTACAACCTGTAGACATTGACAAAATATTTTATGAAGTTTTGATTTAGAATAATGGAGCCTGTGAATGACCTTATATTGGATCAGATGATGTCTTGCGTTTACAGAACATGAATGTACATTACTCAAGCATTCATCCCACCTGTCGTCACTAATGTTAATACCCATTTCCTCTTCCCAGTCCTGTCTTATTTTGTCTGTACTACTGTCCACCTTCCCTAATAGTAGCTTGTATAGGTTAGATATATTGCCACTAGTTCCAGGATGAAAATTACCAATGGTATCTAATATTGGATCCAACCTCTCGGTTTCGAAGTCTTTAATATGTTTTCTAACAAAATCTCTAACTTGCAGATATCGAAAAAAGTTTGAGGAAGTAAGGTTGTAATTTTGTTTTAGCTGTTCAAAGGAGCTAAATGTTCCTTCTTTGTAAAGATCTCGAACTGTTGAGATGCCTTTATCTTTCCATTAAAAAAAAAAAAAATCTAAATACATATCCTGAATTTTCAAGTGTGCTTTAATTTGTTTCCATATTTTAATTGAGTTAGAGATAATTATATTACCTTAAATGTTTTTTGTATCTATTTTATTAGGACTGTTAAGCAGAGCTGGTAATGAGGTCATGCTGCAAGAAGCATCCTCTATACCTAACCATTCAGGCTTGTCTCTTTGTTCCACCAAACAAATCCTTCTCCACCACGTCAGTGTGTTTAAATTAGCTGCCCAATAATAATATTTAAAATTGGGAAGACCAAATCCTCCTAGATCCTTTGGTTTATTTAAATGTTTTTTGTAAATCCTAGCAGTCTTATTTGCCCAGATAAATTGAGTTATTATTGATTCTAGCTGTTTAAAATAACGTAGGGGGATAAAGAAAGGAATAGCTTGAAAAACATAGAGAAATCTTGGTAATACAACCATTTTTATAGCATTAATCCTACCTACCATGGACAAAGGGAGTGTCTTCCAAAAACTAATATCATCATTTAGCTGGTCTACCTTTTTTTTTCCAATTTAGTTGTAATAATAAATTAGGCTTTCTAGTGATCGTTATGCCCAAGTATTTAAAGGAGTCATTGGCTATCTTAATTTTAACTTTTTCTAAAAATTCTTTATCTAGGTCATCAGAAATGGGCATTAGTTCGCTTTTTTCCCAATTTATTGTAAAACCAGAAAACCTGCCAAATTTATCAATAAGATCAAATAATCGGGGTATATATTTTTTGGGGTTGGAGATGTATAAAAGTATATCGTCTGCATACAATGAGAGATGTTGATGTCTTCCTTCAGTCATTATTGGTGTTATACTGAGATGTTGTCTAATACTAGCTGCCAGTGGTTCCATTGATATTGCAAATAAGAAAGGAGACAAGGGACATCCTTGTCGTGTACCACGGCTTAGCTGAAACATATTTGAGATGTCTTGATTTGTAATAACTGAAGCCACTGGATATGCATATATTGTTTTAATCCATTTGATAAATTCTGGGCCAAAATCAAACTTTGTAAGGGCCGCAAACATATCTTGCCATTCTAACTGATTGAAAGCTCGCAGCGCATCAAGTGCAATTACACATGTTTTGGTGTTTTTCTTACTATAAATTATATTGAATAGCTGTCTCAAATTAAAATAGATATGTCTACCTGGCATAAAACCGGTCTGGTCCTGGTGGACAATTGAACCTATGTATTTTTTCAGTCTGTTTACTAATATTTTGCTTATAATTTTTGACTCCTTTGGAATGAGAGAAATCGGTCGATATGAAGACATCAGCTACTTATCCCGTCAAGGTTTTGGAATTAATTCAATATTTGCTTGATACATTGTTGGTGGGAATTTACCCTGCTCTTCTGAATTTTTAATCAGACGAAGCATCAATGGTGCAAGATGATTTTTAAAATTTTTTTATAGAATTCGGCACTAAAGCCGTCTGGACCAGCGGATTTATTATTAGGTAGCTGTGATATTACTTCGTACACTTCCTCTAATGTAATCTCATCTAAGTGCTGTTTTGCTTCAGAATTAAGAGTTGGCAGATCTATATTTGATAAGAATTCCTCTATTGCCTTTTGATTTATGTTCTTTTTTGATTTATATACTTTTTTTTTTATAAAAGTCAGAAAAGCAATTATTGATTTCTTTAGGATCAACTAGTGCCTCCCCTTTTTCTGACTTTATTTTGTATATTGCACGTGCTGCCTGAGAATGTCTCAACTGTCGCGCGAGTAATTTTTGTGGTTTATCACCGATTTCGAACTGTTTTTGTTCGATATGCATAAGTTGTTTGGAAACTTTTTTTTTGAAAGTATAGAATTATACTCTCTTCGCAGTGCCACAATTTTTTTTGAATGTGTGTTCACAATTGGTTGATCTATATTCCATCTCTAATTTTGTAACTTGTGTGTCAATTTCAATCAATTTTCCCTTATTCTTTTTATTTTTAGCTGCTTGATATGACATATCACCTCTAATTACTGCTTTCATTATTTCCTAAAGGATTGAATCTGTCAGTTAGGTATTCGCAAAATTTGACATTTTTTAATAACATATCAAATTTCCAAATGCTACTTCCTCTAGACCGATTTATTTTTAGATTAAGAGAAACTGGGGCGTGGTCTGATAGTGTGATATTTTGTAGGAGTAACATATTGTAACAGTCTTGAGTCTATTATGAAAAAAATCAATTCTTGAATAAGTTTTGTGTACTGAAGAGTAAAATGAAAAATCATGATCTGTGGAGTGTATAGCTCTCCAGCTGTCTACCAAATTTAACTTTTGCATATAATTATTTAATAAAAGCGATGATTTGCTTGTTGTTGTTCGACGGGGTTGCATATCTAACTTAGCATTTAATACACAGTTGTAGTCACCTGCCATAATGATTTGTGAATTCATAAAATCTGGTATTTTTTTAAAGACTTTCTCAAAAAATGAAGGATCATCAAAGTTAGGCCCATAGATATTTACTAAAGTAATAGATAATGAATGTATTTCCCCTATTACTATTAGATATCTGCCATTTATATCATGAATTGTTTGTTTACGAATAAATGGAACAGATTTTTTTTTTATCATAATCGCTACTCCTCTAGCTTTAGTAGAAAAATTTGATTGATAAACTTGAGACATCCATGGAGCTTTGATACTAAACCTTGCTGTAGTTTTAATGTGCGTTTCTTGAAGGAATGTTATCTCTGCACCAATTTTCTTAAGATGTTCATAAACTTTCCATCTTTTGATTGGACTATTTATTCCACATACATTCCAACTTAACATAGTCAATGTCCCTCCACAGTTAACATTTATGTTATTCACAGTTTAAAACTGGTTGCATTGGAATTGACCTTCTTGAATACTCTTTTTTAATTGAGCCTTCCAAATAAAGAAAAATGGCATTCCCATGAACACGAACGTAATGAACCTTAAGAATTAAAACAAAATCCCAACTCCACCCACCCTCCCCCCCTATTATTGTATCCCATGTAACCATTATGGATACTCTTCCCCTTAAAGATAACATTTGCATCTGTCAACTCTCCCTTGATGCCCTTTGGCATTCTTCCGTTGAAATAGTCACCGCATATCTCAAAATATCTAAAAAATTACAATTTACAGTCTTTTTATTAATCAATTATGTTCATATCAGAACTTGTTCGTTATGAATCTTTTGGCACATTCAGCAGTTCAGTTCAATTGCTTTACCAGTTGTCCACTGTTTGGCGTAGATATATTTCGGCCATCTCAGGTGAATCAAAAGCCTTTGTTTCATTACCTTTGATGGTTACGATGAACTTTGACGGAAAACGAAATCCACATCTCCCCTCATGCTCCCTGCATTTTTTTCGTATGCTGTCAAACTTTTGTCTCTGTTTCATTACTTCAGCTGCAAGATCAGGAAAGATATACATCTTTGTGCCATCATATTGCAGGGGTTTCGATCTTGTCTAGGGGTTTCTAAAATGCTTTCCTTCACTTGGTAATGATGAACTCGAACAATAAATGCCCGAGGTATCTCATCTCTTGATGGTTGTGGCGATCGGTGTGCCCTGTCGATTATTGGACTTTCGATGTTCCCTTCACTCAGTACCTGCTTCAAGAGCTCAGTCACAAACTCTGTAGGTTTACCCTTCTCAGCACCTTACTTTATTCCGTAAATTCTGATGTTTTGACGTCGAGATCTTGACTCTAAATCACATGTCTTTTCTCGAAGTTTTCCACACTCCAGGTGTGCACATCGTTTCTCCAGCAATTCAATGCGGGCTTCATGAATTTTAGCCACCTCCTCCGTTTCAGTCACCCTGGCAGAGCTATTAGCTACCGATACCTTCACCTCGGATAATGTAGATGAAAGAACATCAAACTTTTGGTCGAAGGAGCGGTTCAAGTTAGCGATTGCTTCTAGAATGTCCGTATTTGTGGCGTCTGAAAAACTAGCCTTGTTGCTAGCATGACTATCACCTGTCGGTAATTCGGAAGGATTGGCCGTGTTTTCTTCATCGGTACACGACTTTTCAGCTTTCTTTTGCTTTGCTGGCATTTTTTAATTCTTCCCGAACTTGTTTTTAATACTTTTAGAAGACTATAATTTATTTATATGAAATTATTGAGAGTAGCGATAGAGCTATTGAAAACACGTCTACTCCATTCTCGGCCGGAAGCGCGCCCCTGATATCCTTTTTACAGTAGAATGAGGTTATTCTGTGGTCACCACGTTATTAAAGAGTTTTGTATGAGGTAGTAAGTGATGATGGTCGAGTGCACATGCTTTGGTGAATGTTTTGTGGGTGTTCGTTACGTTAGTGGATATATATATATTTTTAGTTTTTCTTTTCTACATACAAATATCTATAGTTTCTGCTTTGCTATAATTCAGCATAGCGTTGTGATATATAACCAGTGGTGTGTAGTATTTAAAGTGGTAATATCGCCGCCTGTTGACTATTGTATGTAATTGCGTGATTTGCCTTCCCGTCGTAAAAATGCCCGGTCATGTAGCAGGTGTGTTAAAGCAGAGCTGTTTACAGACAGTGACACAAACAGCATGCTTTGAGTTGAGGGCGATACAGTGAGCTAATACAAGCCATGTGCTTTTGATACCCAAGTAAATTTGAAGGTAAGTGCTTGTGTAATTTTACAAATGTAAATGGAGGAAATTTATTTAAGTAATATGTTACCGAAGATATCTCTACTTTTACTCAACTACAGGAATTGTGTCCTTTGTCCACCGCTGCTGATTTATGTAAATGTAATTATTTTGTAAAAATTAATATTAATGTAAAGTAAAAAAGCAATAGACTTTTGTTAAGTGTTTAGCTCCATTCTAAATTGTTCAGTTCCTGTGTCTAAAATTTTTCTGCAGCTTTCTGCACGAGTGCAGAAGACATGGAAGCCTCAGCTCTTCAAGAGGGAGCTGTACAGTGAAATCCTCGACCAAAAGTTTAACATCACGGTCACAGCTCGGACGCTGGATCTTATCGACACAGCCTACGGCTTTGATTTCTACATTCTAAAGGTAAGCGATTACTTTTTGACTTTATTTTATTTGACTTTATTAAAGTATCATGAAGGACCTGTAAAGCTCTGTGATGTCCATGTACAGCTCTACCAGGCATACTGTCCAATAGACCTGTGGATTATACCAGCGGGTATCAAAAACATTCAAGACTAGTTTTAACACGGCAACAGATGGCAGCACAAGGGCTGTATGCAGAGTCACGGGGACTACTGATCTTCATTAGCCAGTGTGCCAAAAGACATCACCCTGTGTGCATCGAGAACTGTGCAACTGGTGCTATTCTGAACATGTGCGTTACCATGTCTGCTATTTTATCATGTTCGAATAATGAACAAACGTGAAAATCTGCTCGACACTGGACAAATCTGCCACAGATACGCTTGACATTATTTAGGACGCTTATGGCAATGCTGCAGTGAGCCGTTTGAGGTGGTATTATGTGCTTGCGCACTTCAAGAGCAGAATAACTGGAACACGACGAGAGATCAGGAAGACTTTCAACGAGCTCAACCACCGATAATGTCGAAACCATTTAGCAACTTGTGCCTGATGATCATCGAAGAACAATCCTGCTGTCATTGGTGTTTTATACGGAACAGTCCAGGCAATCCTCACATGTGATTTGAACAGCTGCCGACCCAGGAGCAGAAGAAACACCACATCAAAGTCTGCTAAGAACTCAGTGGATGACTCGTCCTTCATGTTGAGGATCATTAACGTCGACGATCTTGGGTTTATGGGTTCGACCCTGAGACAAAGCGCAACTGTCTTTACAATGGAAGAGCCAGTCATCTCCACAACCGAAAAAGGCGAGGCAGGTGCATGCTCATCATCTTTTTTCTCCCATTGTACTTCGAGAATTCATCCTCAGGAACCTATAGTGAATTCTACTACCAGGATTTAAGGCGTCTGATTGAGGACGTAGGGCAAAAGCGACCGGGTCTGTGGCCTACGAATCTCGAAACTTTTTGATACCCTCTTGTACAATTCATTACAATTCAAAGATTATATCTTTTATGGGTCATTTTTTATTGAGTCCATTTTGCAACTATTTTGATCAACTTTTTAAATGTTAAATTCCCTAAAATTTCTCACAAATATACCACCAGAAAATGGCACCGAAGCTCAGGGGAAAAAATATTATTGCTTTGTATGATATTTAAAAAATCAACCACACATGCATTTCAGTGCATGTTAGATGATGCTAGTAGTTTTTAATGCTTTAAAACATGTAACAAATATAATTGCTCTAAACAGATCAGGAAAAAAAGATGTCACACTTAACTTTTTTCTATCAGACACCAAAGCAGGACCTGTGCTCCAAGTTTGGCATGGACCTGAAACGCGCCATGCTCCTGCGCTTAGCAAACAAAGACACTGAGCTCTACCCAAATGATCTGGCTCGCAGGGAGAAGGTCTACAACAAATACAAGGTGTATTAAAAAAAAAAAGAAAAAAGTAGTTGTAAGTAAGTACATCACTTCTGTTGAATGTGGATCGCTGATATTTTTTTGTGTGTTGCTGTGTCTGTTGGCTTGTGTCGCGGTGGTGAGACAGCAGTTTGAGATTCCTGCTGAGGAGGCGGAGTGGGTCGGCCTGAGTCTGGAAGAGGCAGTCGAGAAACAGAGACTTCTCGAGCACAAGGTGACGATATTGTGAATAAGAACAGTATTTTTCCAATCCAAGCCATAGTCTACAGTATATACACCTCTGTAAAATGTTTTTGAGCGTCTGTTCAGTCCACAAAATCATCAATGAAAAAGGCAGACTGACCCTATCCCAGAGTGATGGGTGTGTCAGGGTAAGAAGGGGAGTGCATGAAGTGATGCACCCATTATGCAAAGTGCTTAATGGAGGCAGTGTTATGGAGGCAGTGTTATGATCTGGGGTTACTTCAGTTGGTCAGGTCTAGACTCAGCAACAAGCCTGAGCCCACATTAGGACATACTAATTCATAAAAACCCGTGCCTCTGATTTATGTTTACTTTCCATCTAAGCAGTATAAACATATATTAATACCATTGATGTTAACATAAAAAATTATAGTAATCATTTCATTACTAGTTGTTTTATTAACAGTCTGTAATTCATTAATAAAAGTTTGGAGTAATGCTGTCTGTACTGGAGTACATGTTTTCCCCGTGCTTGGTAGATTTCCTCCAGGACCTCTGGTTTCCTCCCACTGTCCAAAGACGTATTAAATTAATGGGCATTACCAAATTGGACGTATTGCCCTGCGATAGATTCACACTGCCCAGGGACAGTCCACGACAGGATGAAGCATTATAGAAGATGAGTGAATGAATGAATATCTGTACATTTACAACCCAAAAGCCCCCAAATCTGTCATGACGTAGTGTGTGAATCATCTGCCAGTTGCACAGCAAAAAAGGGGAAGATGTGCACAAGCTTGGGCAAGATAAGTTCATAAACAAACATGGTTTGTGTTTTATTTGAAATATTTTTAAGTAGTCTGGCTAAAGTTTATGATGGTTTCTTTAAAATGTCTGTATACCAGCTGATTAAGATGTTTTGTGGGCGGCACACCGATTCCGATGCCAAATGTTTGCGTTTTTAAACTGTAGCCTACAACCATTACTATTTTCTCACAGCTCAACCCTGATACTAACCACGCACAAGAAAAACAGGAAACCAGATACCAAGTAACTGAGCTGGCGAACTGTGTTATACTGACTGTTATGTAAAATAAAATCTTGCTTTATAGCAAGATGGACATTGAGCTCACTTATGGCATTCATGACCTTTGAGTTGGACAGCTTTATGCAGTTGTTTGGTTTGAGCATAACATTATGCAATTTGTTCAGATCATGACCAGTTAGTCAGTCAAATCTGAGGCATTAAGGAGCATACCATAATCTTTGCCTATCTTCTTTGTCTCACAGGATCCAGAGCCACTTTACAAGAGTTGTGTTGAAAGCCTGGTGAAGGAACTGGCCATGCAGAAGCTCACTGAACCCCAGCTTGTGGAAAAGAACGACTAATGTGAAGATAAATGAAAAATATTTATTGGGGTTTTGTTTTCTGTGCTTACTTTTTTACTGACGGCATTTATGATATGCCAATATCCTGTAAATATCTAACTTCTAGTCAAACAATAAATGAACATTTATGAGAAGAGATTTATGATGTGTGCCTTTTTTCTGCGTTAGATCAATCTTACCGTAATTCTGCCAGCAGGTGGCATGGACTCATAACAGGCCCAGTTTTCAAACCGCATTGTGTACACGTGTATTAAAGAGATTCCTGTAGCTCAACCAGTACTTGGTTGTGTAAACAGTGTTTATATGTACAGTATATCATGCTAAAAGGTTAGTAGTTGGTACAATATCACAAGGTTTTATTTTAAATAACATCTGCTAAGATCTTACTAAGTTTATATTGGTGCATAATGAAATGATTTAAATTTTTTTTAACTGATTTGAATGATATCCACTTTGCAGGTGTCAATCCACTAGCTGTCTGCTCTCTGCGTCATTTTAGCTAACCAGCTAACTGGAATCATAATACTTTAACTTATCACAAGAAATGTAGGGGTTGATACATTTTGTTTGGTGTGAGAATAACATTTATACAATTTGTTCAGATCATGACCAGTTAGTTAGTCAGTCAGTTAGAAAATCTGAGGCATTAAGAAGCATACCATAATTAAACCTGCCTATCTTCTTTTTTGTCCCCCAGGAACCAGAGCCACTTTACAAGAGTCGTGTTGAGAGCCTGGTCTAGATGTGTAGGATATGGATGGATGCAGTTCAATCAAATGCAAAGTAATGTTAGCATACAAATTGTTAGTCACCTCAGTGTTTTAACCTAAGCTAAAGCTAAGCATTTAGCTTGTGGTGACTGAGGTAAATAGGCATGTTCCAGCCACTCTTATCAATCTTTTATCATTTTGATTCATACACATTCACATTTCATACAAACTTACTTCTTTTGTTTGTGTAAAGCTGCTTTGCGACAATGTCAATTGTTAAAAGTACTATATAAATAAAATTGAATTGAATTGAACTCTGCTCATTTGCACATTCATGGATTAATCATGGATTAGGCAAAGTCAGCTCCTGCCAAGATGGCGACAATCGGAGCTCCCACAGTTCAGCTTCAAAAGATCTCTTCAGAAAATATATGGTTGACATCATAGAGGGTTTATCCAGCTCCTACATGTTCTGTGCTCAATTACATAGATGCTAAAACAGCGCTTCCAGATATGGAGTAAAGCAGGGAGTTTGATGTAAGAAAAATAAATTATCTGAGGGGTATGTCAGCTGGAGTGTAAACACACACTATTTGGAGACCTCTGAGACCTGTGTTAACTTGTTAAAGAAATAGAAAAAATTGGTACATTTAAAGAAATTATATATGAAATTCCAATCAAGCAGTATAATCCTAATTAATGTTCCACCACGGATTGTGGTCCCACACCCGACTCAAGTGCATCACGTTATTTAAAACTGTCATTTCCGATCTAGAACAGTAACCAACTCTCATGTCAGTACTGATAATACACTGTGTATACACTAAGAGCTAAAATGACATTGTAATAAGCAGCGAGGAACAGCGTGGCTGTGATTTCCAATTACCACACAAATAAGTGATATAAATAAATATCACGGCTTAAAATGTTGCACAATATTGGAGTTTCCCACGTGGTGTTGGCCCAAGTTTCCTTTAAGAGCACGACAATGACATGATGGAATCTGACTTCACAGCATTTCTTTTGTCCTTTCATTTGAATATGACAAGAAGGGAAAGGTCAATGAACCTTTTAATCCTGTCTGTTTCCTGTCCAAGTGTGTGTGGGCGATTAATGAACAAATAACATGTGATTGAAGCATGCTTCTACTGAAATAATTACACATGACAATTTAAGCAAGATTTTGGCCTGGGCTATATTTCTTAAGAATGAGGATATAAGGAAATTTCACAACTGTTGGTCTAGTCCAAATTTAGCAGTGATATCACTTATCCAAAAACCAAAGGATCTAAATCAAGCCTTTAATAGTAGACACACAGATGCGTACAATATTTCCAAAAAGACATGATTGTGCATTTTGGTCATGGTTTACTACAACATAGTTTACAAACAATTATTTATATAGATGCATACCATTCAATCTTTCCAATCTGCTATGTCTTTGTGGGGTTTTCTTTTTTTTGTTTGTTTGTTTTACAATATATACAAATTGTTTTTTTTGTTTTTTTACAGAATGTCAAATCATAAAACGTCAACTACTTTCATATCATTGCATTTAATGCTATTAGTTGACATTCTAAGTGAAAGATGTTCCAAAAACAGGCCCATTGTTTTCTGTGCACATGCTCTACAGGGATGTCATAGTGGGGGGAAATTGAGACTGACTACTTAGGGTACTTGTAAGCCTGGAATGAAGCGCGAGAGATATGGATCAAGAAAGTAATGGGGCCCAAAGAGACAGCTTATGTACAGGGCCCTGAATACTGTTCGACCCCCTTGACACTGTGTATATATAAATATATATAGACGAAGGTGAGAATTTTGTAGACAGGTTAACACATAAAAACATGAAGCCTGTGCAATTCATAAATGACCAACTTGACAATTACTCCTCGGAAACCTTCTTTTCTGTTTTTCTTCAGAGAGAAGAACTACCTACTACCTAAGGTCCTGTGCATCTCCCTGACATGCATTACATCACCACACAGAAGGACATCAAGCTCATGCTTAAGAGACACTACTCACACACTTCAAAGTAGAGAAAGGTCAAAATCTGAGCAGCCATTTTATGGGATGTATACAGACATAAAGACAAAGCTCATTTTTCAGACTGGGCCTTTTCCTTAAATTTGTCCTTCAGGTTCAAAGGGTCCCTGGTCATTTTGAGAGCCCTCAGCGATGGCACATGCACATGGCATTCAGTGTGAATCTAAACCTACGCTTCACTTGTACAGACCCAGTACTTTCTTTTTTGACTAATGAAAATTGAGGAGCTCTTTCTACTTCTCTAATCTTATAAGTTTCAGAGTTCTTCACGAGTCGTCTTCGGTTTTGACCTGACGTAAGAAAATGTCTTGCAGATCTTGTGGAAGTTCTTGGTTGTAAAACGGGTCAACAAACGGAAACATAGAAGGCTGGCTAGCTTCCATGTGATTTGGGTTTGTTTCCGTGACATTGGAGTTAGGATCCTGGCTGTTCAATAGCCAGAGAAGGTTCTGGGGCTCCAGGCATTCGTTGATGCTCACCAGTATACTGTTCATTGTGTCTGGGTCCAGGCTGACACACGTGTCATCTCCCCGCAGACTGTCTGGATAGTGTATCTCATCCAGGACTTGGGAGAACGGGACCTGACTCTCATCCTGGGCTGGAATTCTGCCGTCAGATCCTTCGGCGCCGAATGAATCAAACTGGTGTATAGGACCTGCTGTGCTCATCATCGCATCTAGAGCAAAAAAGTAAGTTGGATGCATCACTGGGACAATAAAACAATGAGTAATTGTTAAATGCTGAAATACTCTACCTGCGTTGACACTGCAGTCCTCGTTAAACTTGCTGGATTTAAGTTTACGTTTGCGTTTGACCTCATATGGATCTGCACACCAAAAAGCAACAAAACTATGAGATGAGAGACGGAGAATGGTATTGCATTTCATTTCTTGATCTATTCATCTGTAACCATCTGTTATAGCTGGATGGTGGAACAGCATATCTTAAATTGTGTGCAGCTTCAGTATTTTCTCTGGCAGCATTTTAGTAAGAACTGAAAACTGCACAGGAAACCTTTGATCAGTGTAGTTAAAGGATGTGTTTCCACCTGTTTCACTTACAATGTTAATAAAGGGGGGAAAAAGTCCAGTAAATGTCCAGATTTGTTATGTTATGCTACATTAAAGATGATGCTCTTCTGATTTTAATGAACTAAAACTTAATCGCTGAAACAGTTGAGTGTTGCTGGTTTAGCTATAAAAAACACGCTCAGCCGTTTATAAGTAATGACTAATTTCACTAGAGATTCATGAGTAACTCTTTCCTCTGTTACTCATCCACCCTGAACAGAAAAAAGCACACATTTGTACAGTACACCTACAACTACCACATTAAAGCTTCCTATTTTACCTTTTTTAAGGCATCAATGATATAAAAATTGTGCAGGCAACTGTTCTTTTTGAGGTTATATAACCACCATTCATTGGTTATAACCACAACTATTTAAAAAAAATAAAAAGTCCCCACAATGTTTCATGTTGCAGGAACTATGGGTCTCGTGCTGACCTGGATTGTGAGGCAGGTAGGTGAACTTCACCGGCTCACTGTACATGCGGTCTGAAATACGACGGAGCGACACGTTCACCTCAACCTCTTCGCCAATGTCCTGCTCCTGATACGGTGGTGACTTGAAGACAATGGCGATCTGCCGATGCACATCGGTCTGTGCGAACTCAGCCTTAGCTTCCCAGTTACCAAAACTGAAGATGATCTCAATGTCATCTGTGGAATTCCAGCACACAAATACATGCAGACATTTTACTTAAGTGAAACAATTCTTACTGTTTTTATTGTTGCTATGATATACTGATTGTGTTCCCCCGTTTCATCATTTCTGTAGCAATGGTGGTTTTCTGGCTTTTACGGCATTCAATTTAATTCAGTTACATTTTATTGTATAGCGCTTTTAACAACGATCACTGTCGCAAAGCAGCTTTAAAGAATCTAATGCATTGCTTGAAACATGAAGTCCAGACCCCACAATCGGCAACCCAGCTAGTCACGGAAGCGAACAAGCATGGAAAGAACATGCAAACCCCATGCACACAGGACCAGAAGCAAGATTCAAACCCAACCCTCGAGATGTGCTAGCAAAATTGCTAGCAAATATATATTATTAAATAATTTCCATAACAGTCTTTGTATGGGTAGGCGGCACGGTGGTGTAGTGGTTAGCACTGTCGCCTTGCACCGCCAGGGTCCGGGTTCGATCCCCGGCCAGGCTCGATTCCCGTCTCTGTGTGCATGGAGTATGCATGTTCTCCCCGTGCTTGGTGGGTTTCCTCTGGGTACTCCGGTTTCCTCCCACAGTCCAAAGACATGTAGGTTAGGCTAATTGGCATTCCCAAATTGCCCGTAGTGTGGGAATGAGTGAGTGTGTGTGTCTGTGCCCTGCGATGGATTGGCACCCTGTCCAGGGTGTACCTTGCCATGTGCCCCAAGTCTCCTGGGATAGGCTCCAGGCCCCCGTGACACTGAATAGAGGATTAAGCAGTATAGATGATGAGTGAGTGAGTGAGTCTTTGTATGGTGTTACTTGAATTGAACAACAACAACAAAAAACTTTATTTACTAAAATAATCATATAGTTTACAGTCAATACATTTGCCTTTTACAATAGTTCTGGTAACTGGACTTTCCAGTTTGTATACAGGGGAAACCCCTTTCACTCTGCAAGGTCAAATCAATCTTTTCTTCCCCCAGATGCCTCACTTGCTAATGCAGAACCTGAAAAACAATAGCATGCTCCTGCTAGGAAAGCTAATAGCCTTTAACCTAATAGCTCAGCATTAGCTGTGAAGAGCCTGTGAGAGTGTTTTCAAAAACAGCAATCCCTCAGCAACATTTCTCAATTTATTTATCATATAGTTGTTTTTAACTGTGCATGTTTGAACCAGACTAACATAGAATATAAACTGTATCAAGTACAATCGAACAAGGTAAGATGAAACTTGATTTAACTCAAAAGTGACTAGCAGGAAAGCTAATACACAGCAACCAGGAGTGTCTCATATTAAACAAAATCAAACCATATTTTGCTTCCAAAGACTCATACTTTCTAATATTTTAATGTAGTTTTAAGGAATAGTTCTCCAGGTTTCCTGAAGGACTTTTTGGCTCTTATTTTTAGTTCAGTTCCTGTACCAGTCTAAAGTTGTTTGTTAAGCCACACAGTGACCTATGAATCATTCAAGCATTAAAAAGAAAAATCTAACTAGAAGTGCAAAAGTAGCCTTTCTACAATAAATAACAAATGTAGAAAAAATGTTTGGAGATACTGCGGTGTGCGTGTTTAATGTACAGAAGGTGCAAAAGTTCCAAGTTAATCCAAGTTAATAAAGAACGCCTGTACTACTGCTCATTCAATGCAATTGTCCAATTAGTCAATCATGTGGCAACACAATGTAAACCAACACGGGTATTCATTCACAAGAGCTTCAATTAATGTCCACATCAAGTATCAAAATAGAGGAAATGCCCAGAAGAGCTGGTTTTAGTAACAGAAAATGCTCATCACATCTGATTTTTTTTGTGCAAAATTGTCAAAAATATTTTGTGTTGCAGTTGCTACTTCTGGAAATGCTTTGATGATGAGAGGTCAGAGAAGGACTAAAATAAGGGTTACAGCAGCTTGGCCCCTCTTTGTAATGACGATGAGCAGAAAAACACCTCAGAATGCACAACCTAAAAGTCAATGGGCTATGACAGCAAAACACCATGTCAAGTTCAAATTCTGTCAGAGGCTACAGTGATGCTTACTTTAGTCTGTGCTTCCAGGAAGTAGAGTAACTCGATCACTCTAAATAATCACCTCAGAATGCTCAAAATGAAAACAGATGGACTAAAAAAGCATAAGACCTCACTGGGTAACACAGCTGGTCACCGGATGGAGAATTGTCCACCTGGTCACCATCCAGTCTTCACCTGTCCAGATTGGGTGAGTCTGCGGTCAAGAGAGGATCAGATTTCTGTTTTTGGCTGATGGAAATCAGTGGTTGTCTGCTATTGTAGGCCATTCATCTCAAGAGTTAAGGTTTTGCACATTCTGAGATGTTTTTCTGCTCACCACAGTTTAAACAGCAACTTAGATTTAAGTTGTCCTTCCAATCAACTTACACTAGTCTGATCATTCTCCTCTGACCTCTCTCATCAAAAAGACTCTTTCACCCACAGACATTTTGTTCACACAATGTTTTTTTCCTACTAGACCATTCTATGTAGACTTTTTACTGCTGTGTCTAAATTTTCCAGGAGATCATCAGTTTCTAAAATTACTTAAACCAACTAATCTGGAACCAACAACCATGCCATGGTCAAAGTCACAGAGATCACATTTTACAAAGTGCTGAAATAAAAAAATAAAAAATGCTTTTTTTTTTTATTTTGTACTTTGATTGCTTATTACAAAAAAAGAGATAATACTGGGTTCCTAGAATGATGTGGCAGTAGCACTCACCTTTTTGCACTTTGTCGCACAGCATGTAGATTTCGGTCTTGCCTGTGCAGGGACCTTGAACAATATTCAGCCTGTTGATTTTCAGCTCTGCAGTTGTAGTAGCTTCTGCACAGATGCACATAGAAATAATATTAGAGTTACCTGGTGTATTGATCATTATTATTATGTAACATAGAAATGCTATTCAGCCATAACAATGCATTAACAGTAACACTGACTGACTTGTTTCTTGTAATTATTCTTTTTTTATATTGTGAAAATTACACAAGTTTATGTATACATTTATGTATGTACAGCGTATATACAACTTTGAAGGGAAGGTAGCAAACTGGTATATTTGCATCATGTCTTGGGTAAACTCCACAAAAAGTAAAAACTCAACTGTATATTAAAAAATAAATAAATATGGTATGACTACACACACACACACACACACAGAGCTGCCCCAAAATTTTATACACACTTCAACAGTTGTCCTTTTTAAAACTCCAATTGAATTGTGGCAGGTCAGTAGTTGCACCATTAGATGTCAGTAGTTGCACCATTGTTGATACTATCATGTGACTATCAGAAGAGAAGCGTACATTTTTCATGTTGAAGTACGTATACATTTTTGGACCCCTCCTCATGTGTCTAATTATAAGTATCATCTGATTACAATGTTAAAAGACCCATCACTGGTCTTACTTTTGTCATAAATGGGGTTAGATACCACAGGGTAGAGATGGGTCCTGTCCCCATTTTCCCTCTCTAGCTCACACTGGAAGCATAATCGAACCACGTTCATGTCCATGTCCTCAATACTCTTCGAGTGGCCAGCTATTTGCAGGAAAGGGAGACAGAGAGCATAACATAAATCTCTTACAAGCCCAGTAGTAGCTTTATTGTCCAAATGGTATATGAACATCTAAAGTCAAAACAAGTCACATGCTAGGTGGAGTTATGGTTTGCATGTGAAAAAGTGTACAAAATTTTTAAAACACTTTTAAAACGTACTGCTGAATGGATCAATATTTTTCTTCTTCCTCCTCGTTAGGGATGCATCCAATTCCTTCCTCCGAACACACTGGATGCCCAAATTCATAAAACTGGAAAAGACATATGAAAACTTTCACTAAATATATAAATAATATATTGCAGAAATACATATTAACATCCTTCCATATTATATCCTAACAAGGTATATTCAACTGTATCTAAGTTACCCTAAACATAGTGATGTATAATAGTTTGTGTAATATTCATCAGGGAAAATCTACTTAAGGTTAAATGCCATTCAGAGTTCTTTATATTTACATAAACAATGCCAAGCAATCATTCGTAAATATTCTGAATAAAACTGACTGATGGTGTTGGCGTGTACCTGTGACGCCGTGTATTGTGCGGGTTAAAGCTGATCACACAAATGCCATCTGAACAGTCTTTTCCAACCAAGCAGTGTGGATGTGGGCGATGAGGGAGGTCCTTTGTCACAAGAGACACTGTGACTGTTACATTTTTTATGTTTTCAATTGGGCCTCGAAGCTATTTGAGAAAAAATGAAAAGATTATTACTGAGGAATAAAGAATTATTACCTACACAGTGATATCATATTCCATTCCAAATTGCCATATATGGAACCCAACAGTTCAAAATGAAAACGTATCTTCTGTTTGTTTTTTCTGTGTGGTACTTCCCTCCCACAGACCACACCAGTGCAGCGCCTTCCACAGTGACACTTTCTTTTTCATACCTCAGAGTTAGCATTTACAGATTAACACCATTCACTCAAACCAAAACAGGGACAAACCCCTTTATGTTTGGACTAGTCGGTACATTCCAGAAACAGCTACAGCAACGGTCTCAAATATTATTTGTACGTTTATTGCAAACAAATTGTACACTTGTGCAAAAATGCACATGAACTCCCACATGGGTCAAGGGCGTGGAAAGTAAAAGATTGATGCTCTGCATTATGAATCTGTGAGTCTGACTCATAGAAAAACACCTGGCTTAACGCAAAGGTCTGAATAAACAAGGCTGCATCTTTTACCTGTCACAAGGTAACCAATGTCACAAATTTTTAAATGCATCTTTAATTTACTGGCTTTCTTCAGAAAAGACAAGACAAGCCAAAGCTAAGAGCTTTAATATAACCCAAACAAGTCCTGTTCACATGTTAGAAATGTTATATAGTATAACATAACATAGTAAGTACAAAACAAATACAAATAATAATAATAATAATAATAATTTGGTGTGTAATGTACAGGAAGACAATGACAAAAACTTGATAATATTCACACACTAGTGTGTCCCTGGACCCACCTCGATGGCAGGTAGCGTCTTGTTGACATCAGTGCTTGAAGATCCTAGGATGCTACCAGCCGAACGTCCCTCACACTCATACCGGAACCTCATGCCACGCTCCTTGGGCTGTTCCACTACCACCAGCTCTGGTTTATCCAGCAGCTGCTCCAGCTGTTCAGTGTCCCTGTGGTGAGGACGCACAGTTGGACCCACTGCTGAAGCAGTGTTCCGCCTCTGACCTCGAGAGCCACGAGATGATGAAAGAGCTGACATGTTGCCTGAACTGAAGATGTCAAAATTCTACCAGTGGGGACAGGACAAGAAAGAGTCATTAGAGCGAGGCAGAAATGTCAAATATAACCCCACACATCATGTTGTTTGGGGTGGACTTGATTGATCTTAATGTTTGTTAAGTGAAACAGTGCAAAAGAAAGAACATAATCAGATTAGCTTTTACATCTTAGCCCTGACATACAGAAAAAGATTATTATAAGAACTGTTAACCAACAACAAGTCTTCTGGTTATTTTTTAGTCTACCGCAAGAGGCAGATAAAGCAAAAATGTGAACAGAGAGAGAGAGAGAGTTTTTGTGCAGAAGGAAGAGAAGGAAGAAGAGGAGGCATGGAAGTCAAAGTGAAGAAAATAAACACTTCTTTGAACGGAGTATTCAGGTCAGAATTTCAAAGTCACAAATCAATGGAGTAGCAACCAAGCACAGAAAGTAGTAGCGAGAAAACAGAAAGAAACAGTTTGTTATGGCCAGGCGGCTGAGAGAGCAACGGTTCTGCATGAGAAAGAGAGAAAACGTCTGGACATGCCTGAGGAAGAATGCAGATGGCCTGCACAAAGAGCAGCTAACAAGAGCCAGGAGGAGCATGGTGAAGAAACAGGAAACTCATGCAGAAGGATCAGTAACCAATGAAAATGAAGAGAGGAGGAGCTGTTACACTCAAGCTCTTTTTGCCAGAAGAGGCGCACTTGAGGCAGAGATCATCGACTGAAACAAGGCATCAGATTACAACCCTAATGGCTCTGCTAAAATGAAACTTCTGTTCCATATTTTTTCACATTCTGATCTAGCACAAAATCTTAGATTCTAGCATGGAAATTAAACACCTGTGCCTATCCAAAATGGACTTCATAGTCATTGGGAGCATATCTTAGTTTGTTTATCATATTTGTGGTTTTATTGTACCACACCTCCTGTTTAACAAATCCTTTAGTTTTTTACATTATATTATATATTTACAGCGCTCAGTGATAGGTTTCTCGTCTACCATGTGGAATACCCAGGTTCAATTCCCACCCAATGCCTACAGCCCAGCCAAAAGGATCCCAAAGGACGTAGTGCTGGTCCCAAGCCTGGATAAAATGGCTTGCATCAGGAAGGGCATCCGGCATAAAACCTGTGCAAAGTTGTTGGGCAGATTAGATGGTCCGCTGTGCGTCTCTCTGGCGGTAGCAGCCAAAAGACTAATAACAACGTATATTTACAACACATAATAAATACATAATATACACATACACATAATAGCCAGAGTGACATACATTTATATCATTATACACTATCAGTCAAACGTTTTGACACATCTTCTAATTAATCAGTCCTTCCTATTTTTATTTCTTTCTACAGTGTAAAACAATGCTGAAGGCAGCCAAATTATGCAACAATCTCCTTAGTTGATGTTGATATGTCTGCTACTTATGTTCTGTAAAACCTTCATAATGGCTACAATCTGAGGTGCTGTTAATTGTTGATTACTGAGGCTGGAAACTCTAAATGAACGTCTTCTCTATAGCAGAGGAACATTTTAGTCTTGCTTTCTTGGGATGGTCTCTTCATGGTGCTTGATGGGTTTTCAAAATGCAATTGACAATACGGGTCTTGCAAGAACTGATCTAGAACAGCTGACCTTTGCGTCTTAAAATAACACCTGCCTGTTGACGTTGTTACTTAATTACCCAACGCTATATGTGTTATTACATAGTTTGGAAATGTCCAGTATTTCTTTAGAATGTAGAAAATTAATCACTAAACATTGACTGAGAAGGTGTGTCCAAACTTTTGACTGGCACTGTACATCTGAGCAGGTGAGGGTTAAGGGCCCAACAGTGACAGCTTGGTGGCGCTGAGGTTTGAACCCCCTTCTGATCGTGGTTTAACAGCTGAGCTTGTTTGTCATTTGTACAGTCATCTCATGGAAGACTGCATGTTAGATTATTTTAGTAGCTTACTCTTTTTTTGGTAAAGCTTTTGGTTTAAAATGTACAAAAAGCAAAAGTGGACAAAACAACACATCACACCTTAATGCTTTAAAAGGTATCCAGCACCAATAAAATGGTATTACAGTTATTTACTTATCAAAGATCCAATTATGCCTGACAATAACTGAAACTTATTAGGTCAGTGTTCTTAAACTCTCTGTAACAAATGGCCCCTTTAATATATCTCTCAATACAATATTTTTTTCAGCAGAATTTTTTATATTTATTTTAAAAAAAAATATTTTGCTTATTTAACAAAACATTAGATTGTTCTATTCCCAACACTTTTGCAACAGTCAGAGAGAAAAATAATTATAAAAACTCAGTAACGAACCAAATATCTGACACTTGTACAAACATTTTTTGTGTGTCATTTTCGTAATTGAACTACTTAAAGTTATATATAGACCCCCTGGATTTGCTTTGCAGACTTTTGCGATTTTCAAAGCAAGTACAATGCTTTTACTAACCTTTGTTGCTGTACATCTGGGGACCAGCACTGGAGTAGAACTGCATCCAGGTATTATTGCTGGGGTTTGAAGCTGATCATCAGAGTCTGAAGGTGGAGGAGGAGGACCAGGGAGACGGTCTTTAGCAGAGTTCTCCAGTAGGAATTCATCTATGATCTCTATAGATAGATAGATACCAATAGAGATTGTGATGGATTTTTTTTTCAAGCACAATGCTGCTTTGCCATTGTAATTTTGTAATTGAACAGAATTGTACATTGTAACTCTCATTCACTCATCATCTCTACCGCTTTATCCCATATACAAGGTCGCGGAGGGCCTGGAGTTTATTCCAGAAGACAGAGCACACCTCAGAAGGAGGGCCACTCTATCGCCAGGGCACACACCCACACGGTTATTTACACACTATGGGCAATTTGTGAATGCCAATTTGTGAATGTCTAATCTGCATGTTTTGGACTGTGGGAGGAACCTGGAGCCCCCAAAGAAACCCACCAAGCACTGGGAGAACATGCTTACTCCATGCATACAAACCCATGGTGGTGATCAAACGCGGACCCTGGAGGTGCAAGGCAACAGTGGTAACCACTAAGCCACCGTGCTGCTGCCATTGTAATGCACTGTTTAAATAATAATAATTAAAAAAGATCCTTCAAGGGGTCTTAAAAGACTCATCAGATAATTCAGGGCTTGGCTATAATTACAGGTAATACTTAGAACCCTTTCTGATAGAGAAAAATGATTCTAGTGATTTCCATGGGGTTAAATGTATGTACTATCAGTCAAAGCTACATGTGCACATGTGCTTTATAAATAAAGCACATTTCTGTTTTGTTTTGTGAAAAAGGGTATTCTCTAACTTAAAAAAAAAAAAACAATGACTTAATAAGAGGACTTACCGAAGTCGAAATCTAGAAAAGAGAGAAAGCAAACAAACATGCATTACAGGCATGGCCATCCACAGAAGTTACTAAAACGAAACTGAAAGTTGTTTATGCTACAATACATGCAATGTCATGTCGTTCCCAAATATGGAAACGCCTGCCATCCAAATGTCAACAATATGAGCGACCGTGAAAAAAAAACCCGCAATTATGAATTTGAGCCTACATACATGTATTTTCTGCGTGTATATTATACACACTGCTATGTGAAGAATATTACGCAGCCTCTAATTCCACGGTGATAAAATGGCGGCTTGTTATGTTCAGTATGATGTCGATGTAAATAGAATACAGGCTACTGTTTATATATTTTGTATCAGTGCCAGTGAATCTGAGAGGAAACTGACAATCGCAGATCGCCATTTTTCTCCGCGATCACCTTCTACATGTATTACAACAGTAACGTCGCATTCGGGTCCCACAGTTACTCTTACACAAACAAAAAGTTACAAACTTACCATCTGGGCCCGGCGTGCCGTTAGAAACAGTTCCATTCATTTTCATGGCAAGGTGAAGTCAGTTGAAGAAAATTATTATTAATAATAATATTTAAACGCCTCCAAGCTTCGTCTGATGTCCCGGAGCGGCTGCGCTCGCGCTACACACTCATTTCCGCCTGCTCCGCTCGTCCAGCTGTATTAAAACGACGTACGCGTTTTCAAGGCAGTGTGTGTGTGTGTGTATGTATGTGTGCTCACGCCAGAAAAATAGCTTTTGCTTCTGCTTATTTTACACACACCTCGTGCCAGTCGAAGTGTCTCACGGTTTGAAAGGTCTTTGAATTTACCATCACGTTCAAACCTAGTTCGTGGAAATTCCCTTACGTCACCTCGGGGAACCCCCTAAAACTGTCGACATGGTAACGCCCCAACAACAGGTAAAGAACAAAGTGCGGTTTCACACTTTACGCTGTTAAAAATATTAATAACAATAATAAAAAGAAAAAAAAAACAATCGTAGCGATAGTACAATTCTACAAAAAGGCCGACTTTAGGTGAGAAAGAATGTGACGTCATTTGTTCGTTTTTAAATTATAGTAAGTGGCATAGTTAAATGTTCTGCTAGAATAAATTACTACCAATATTCGAGGTTACTTGCTTTTGTTGCTCTGTACCCTTGATGAGTCACAGTAATTACTTAATACGGATAGTAATAATTAAGTGTATTTAATATTCTGTCTAATTCCTGCCTTTTTGAAGCTCTGTGGCGGGAAAAATACTGTAAAAAACTCAAACTAGCCCATCTAACACTGCACACATCTCAGTAATTAATCGTCATTGACATGACGCACTGCTGAGCTGCAAAAACCATGACGGTATAATGGTAGATGACATGACGTCATTTCTGCCTGCATACGCCTGAAACCTTTGGCGCACCCTAGCGGGAAATGCAGGTTAATTCAAAACAAAAAGTCATTGCTCCCGGTTGTATAAGTACAATTCAGTAGTTCGTTTTAAAAATGTCTCATATAAAATGTACATGTCGTAAGAGAGATATAGAAGTTTAATTGCATGTTACGTTATTTGTATTGTTATTGCATTAATTTCTGGGTACAGTATTTAGAAAACATATTGTACATGTGCACTAAAATTAGTAAACTTTGCATTTAATAATTTATTTAAACAGTTGTAAAATTATTATTGTTGTTGTTGTTTATAATTTTTATATTAATTACATAATAGATAACTTATTCAGATTCAACACTGTTGCCTCGCACTCCAGGGACGAGGGTCCAATTCCCTCCTCGGGTCTGTGTACATGGCGTTTGCAATTTTTCCCTGTGCTTGGTGGGTTACCTCTGGGTACTCTGATTTCCCACAGTCCAAAGACATGCAGATTTGGTTAATGGGAGATCCCAAATTGCCATGGAAAAGAGCATGTGGGTATGTATGTGTGTATGATGAATTGACATCACGTCCAGGTCGTACCCCACCCCCTGCCCTAAGCCACCCATGAGTGAATGAGTAAGTTCTAGCATATCAAATATGACTATTGTTAGTAATTACATACAACATTAGCATTATATTAATATAATGTATTAATTGATCAATATTGGTTCCACATATATAGACAAATCCTAAATATTTTTATAAAGATTGTTAATATTATGAATATTAATATATAAAATATTATTTTCATCATGGTGGTTAATTTTATTATGTAATGTTTTTAGTAAACATTATGTCCGCTTTTAATTGGAACGCACTAAGCGCTATGCTATGACGTCAGTTCCTTCATAGTACAGACAGTTGCGTAAGGAGGACGGGGGTTTCAGGACTCAACCAATGGCCGTGCCGCACCGAGTCACGTGATCCGATTAAACACGATCATAAGGTTGCCAGATTGCGGTCGTTCCACACAGCACAAATACGGCTATTTAAAAGGTTCGCTGTGTTAACGATGACCAGCTTTAAAATCTTAGTCACATAAGTTATACACCAAAATGACAATAAAATACAAAGAAAATGTGTCAACGCAAATTTCAGGATTTAAAACAAGGCTAGTATTGTAGGATCCGCAATCAAACTGGCAACACAATGAGCGAGGCAAATCTGAATCGCTTGTTAAGTGCACTGTGCAGATTCTTCTCCTCAGCACCATGCCGTCCCCGATCCCCGTGACACGCCTTCTCCCAAGAGACTTCGGTCTCAACCTGGGCGTCTGCAGCAGCCCTCTCACCAAACAGCTAGGGCACGCGACTCTCCGTGTGCCGGTTAACACGTTTCACGGGAAGCTCGCGTGCAGACTCTGGTCTTCTGTGATCCACTGGCGTGAGCTCGGTGACCTGGAGCCCATCGGCTCCGGCGGGTTTGGCTTGGTGTTCAGAGCTACGTACTTCGGGGAGACGGTGGCGGTGAAGCGTGTCAAGTGCGCCAAGAACAAACTGGCTTCGCGGCAGAGTTTCTGGGCCGAGCTGAACGCGGCGCATCTGCGGCACGAGAACCTGGTACGCGTGATCGCCGCCAGCACGCAGGACAATGGCGACGACTCGTTGGGCGCGACCGGCGACGGCGTCATCGGCACCATCATTATGGAGTACGCTGGAGATGTGAACCTGCAGCAGGCGATCTACAGCGCCGCCGAGCCGATGCGCCCCGAATCCTGCGTGCGTTACGCAACAGATATGGCGCGTGGCCTTTGCCACCTGCACGCCCACGGCGTCGTGCACCTGGACCTGAAACCCGCAAACGTCATCGTTTCCCGGGCGGGCGTGTGCAAGCTGGCGGATTTCGGATGCTCGTTAAAATTGGAAGTCGTGTGCGATCGCGATGCCTCGGCTCGCCGGATGGAGATCGGCGGCACGTACACGCACCGCGCGCCCGAGCTGCTCAGGGGAGAAGACGCGACACCCGGAGCGGACGTCTACTCCTTCGGCGTCACTTTCTGGCAGCTACTCACGCGTGAGCCGCCGTATAAAGGAGAGCGACAGCACATTCTGTATGCCGTAGTCGCCTTCAACCTGCGGCCTGATCTAAACAAGCACGTGTTCAGTCAGTCAGAACCGGGCCGCTCGTTTAAGGAGCTCCTCAGTCGGTGCTGGAGTGCGGAACCAAGTCAAAGACCGAGCGCAGAGCAGCTGCTTGCAGAGCTCTCCGAGTTTCCTCCATGATCAAGAAAAACCCTACTCGACTTCAAAAGAGTAGGTCTAATATAAGCCCGACTTCTTCGACCTGATGCACTTTTGTTTACAGTCCCTATCTTAAGACACAGTGGACCTTTTGTCATGTTTTAATATGATCTTAAAATATTCTTTGCAATTACTTTTTGTCTAATTAATGTAAATAAGTGTTAGTAACGGTTACTTGTATAAATATAACTTGCTTGTAAATGTGCATTTGTTTTATTTTTGTATTTCAGATGGATTTGATTAAAACGTTTCATGTACACAGTCGTCTTTTTAGAGTTATATCATCGAAGGTGCAGCTAGATCTTTCCTCTGCTACATTTAACACTTGTGGTTGTGTGCTAATGGGCATAGTGGAGTTCTTCCTGTTACTGACGCACACCTGATCCAAATTGTCAGCTGATGTGCTGCTTCCCACAGGGCCTGAAACCAGCGCCGCTGCATCCTCTATCGTTGTAACTTTGAAACGCTGTAGTTTCCAGGTCTTGGATCTTCCCTTACTCTATATGAATATATTCAGACTGGTGAAATAATCTTACTCCAAGATTATAATGTCTTGTCTACTATTGTATAGTGTGTCACCACTACAGCTTTGCTCCTTTAAATGATGGCCTCCACACCGCCTCTGAGGGGTGTGCTGGTGTATCTGGCATCTAGACAGTAGCAGATCATTTAAGTGACTTCTGCTGCACCTTGTGATGTGGCCGTCTTGGTTCTAACTTGTCAATCACATCCCACAGATGGTGGATTGGATTGAGTCAACTTTGAATACGGGAATGTTCCTCAAACTGTTTATTTTTACAGTGTAGCAAGATGCATTCTCCTGCTGAACAAGGCCACTAGCTTCAGGAAACACCACTGCCATGACAGGGTGTACGCAACAATATTTGCGTAGATGGTATGTGTCAAAGTAACAACCATGTAAATTTTTTTTATTTTTATTAAAGCATTCCCCTGCCAGCTCATCTTCTGTCATAGTGCATCCTGGTGCCAACAACTCCCCATGTTCCCGGACTGGTCTGGAGAAACGCAGCAAGGTGCATTCTATTGTGTGCGTTGTGACACCTTTATAATCGGCATTAACTTTGCTCATACGTGATGTCTGATCAGACTCAGTAGTCTACCACCCCTTGACAGGTGACACTAGGATTATTCACTTCACCTGTCAGTGGTTTTAACATCTGTGTATCCTGGCACACAATTACATTTATGACTAAATCCACTGTAAGGTACAGGTAAAATCTGTACAGACACAAAACTAAAACAAAAAGTTCTGCATCACACCTTTAAACTGCACTTACGCTTCACTAAAAACGAGTGATCAATCTTTAATGTACCAAAATAAAAGGCCAACAACTCAAATTTTAAAGGAGGAGGAGGAGGGGGGAAGCAAGACAAAGAAGGCATTTTGTCCCAAAAATATTCAGAATACACATGTCTTGCACACATCAGAGCTCGTAGCTGTATTTAACACGCCACATTGGGGACCTGCATTGGAGTGTGTGAATGTAGCTGGGAGGGAGGAATTCTGCTCAGGCAGTAGACCAAAGTTCCTGCCCTCGTTTGTCAGTTTGATATCAGCACAATTAGATTTCACAAGCTGTCTTCTAATATACAAATGAAACTAGTTGAGGCTGAACAAAAAAAAGAACAAAATGTTATGAATCACCATTATTAACATGAATAATGTTAATATAATTACTTTAATACCTACAAGGCTGCATCATTTTTTGTTGTTCAAACTTAGAACACCAACCCTTAAAAAATTCACAGTCTCCAGTGAGTAGTATACAGGTTCATCAGCTCATTCTCTAGAAGTTGTGCTGCTTTCCTTACACACTACTCACCCCTGTCCTGAAACACAGCGCTCAGGCATGGAATGAGAAAAGAAAATGACAAAGAATCCACAAGGGGGAGGGGGTCAGATGGGAGCTTGCACTTGGCTTCTTTTTTGTCTTCTCCATTCTTTACAATATGTACTGCAAAAGCCCATGTGCGCTAACAGGACTTGCTTACTCATTAATCTTCATAATGGTAGTGCTAACCAACCCAAAAATATACAATACAGTACATCACGTTTTTACTTCACCTTGACTGCAAAATGTGGGAGATTGAAAAATATTAGGAATTCTACATTAAATTATTTTTCTTTCTGTTGCAGATCTCATACAAAAAAAAAGAGGAAAGATGAACTGAAATTTCACGCAGTGTCCTTTATAGAATACCGAGATTCCAGTTCGCTTTCCTGACGATTAGACATAAATTCAGCTTTGAAGATGTTTGTTACACCTTCGGTAGACAGGGGAGTGTAAAACATGTTAATCGTTTTTCTTCTCCTCTTCTGGTTTATCTGTGATGGCGGCGCTGGCTGTCTCTCCAACTGACACCTGAGCTGAGTTTTCACTGTTGTGGTCCAATCCACTCGTGCCGTACTCATTGACACGGTTGGGATCTACTCTGTAGATCCACCTCTGGTACAGATAGATGAAGAAAACTACATCTGTTGAAGAAGGAAATAAGGTCTTAATACGTCTTTAGAAAAGAGTTAGGAAAACCTCACCAGCCTGTAGAAATCAAGAAGAGATTATACATACCATCTCGAAGACAGCCTATCCTGTACATCATGGGCATTCTGATCACAAAGGCAAACAGATCATCTATGAATGTGTTGAGTGCTTTATAAGTGAGCATCCTCCACGGAAGGTGCGCCACTGACTTCATCTTGTAGTTGATGAAGAGCTGCGGTGTCATCGTGATGAAACCTGTGTTAAAAAAAATTAAACACATAAAGTCTTCCTTTTCAATATTCCTGACATTTTAGTTCAGGTCAAATCTGGTTGTTCTGTTTTGGATAAAGCTATCAGAAGGCTTAACCGCATGTATATCTAACTCAGCCAGGATAGTCTACAGTCGTGGCCAAAAGTTTTGAGAATGACACAAATATTAAATTTTCACAAAGTTTGCTGCTAAACTGCTTTTAGATCTTTGTTTCAGTTGTTTCTGTGATGTATTGAAATATAATTACAAGCACTTCATACGTTTCAAAGGCTTTTATCGACAATTACATGACATTTATGCAAAGAGTCAGTATTTGCAGTGTTGGCCCTTCTGTTTCAGGACCTCTGCAATTCGACTGGGCTGCTCTCAATCAACTTCTGGGCCAAATCCTGACTGATAGCAACCCATTCTTTCATAATCACTTCTTTGAGTTTGTCAGAATTAGTTGGTTTTTGTTTGTCCACCCGACCTCTTGAGGATTGACCACAAGTTCTCAATGGGATTAAGATCTGGGGAGTTTCCAGGCCATGGACCCAAAATTTCAACATTTTGGTCCCCGAGCCACTTAGTTATCACTTTTGCCTTATGGCACGGTGCTCCAAAATGCATTGTTCTTCACCAAACTGTTGTTGGATTGTTGGAAGAAGTTGCTGTTGGAGGGTGTTTTGGTACTATTCTTTATTCATGGCTGTGTTTTTAGGCAAAATTGTGAGTGAGCCCACTCCCTTGGATGAGAAGAACCCCACACATGAATGGTCTCAGGATGCTTTACTGTTGGCATGACACAGGACTGATGGTAGCGCTCACCTTTTCTTCTCCAGACAAGCCTTTTTCCAGATGCCCCAAACAATGGGAAAGAGGCTTCATCCGAGAATATGACTTTTCCCCAGTCACCAGCAGTCCATTCGCCATACTTTTTGCAGCTCAATCTGTCCCTGATGGTTTTTTTTGGAAAGAAGTGGCATCTTTGCTGCCCTTCTTGACACCAGGCCATCTTCCAGATGTCTTCACCTCACTGTGCGTGCAGATGCGCTCACACCTGCCTGCTGCCATTCCTGAGCAAGCTCTGCACTGGTGGCACCGCAGCTGAATCCTCTTTAGGAGACGATCCTCGCGCTTACTGGACTTTCTTGGACGCCCTGAAGCCTTCTTAACAAGAATTGAACCTCTTTCTTTGAAGTTCTTGATGATCCTATAAATTGTTGATTTAGGTGCAATCTTAGTAGCCACAATATTCTTGCCTGTGAAGCCATTTTTATGCAACGCAATGATGGCTGCACACGTTTTTTTTGCAAGTCACCATGGTTAACAATGACAGAATAATGATTTCAAGCATCACCCTCCTTTTAACATGTCAAGCCTGCCATTCTAACCCAATCAGCCTGACATAATGATCACCAGCCTTGTGCTCGTCAACATTCTCACCTGAGTTAACAAGACGATTACTGAAATGATCTCAGCAGGAGATAAGTTAATTTTCATGGCAGAGAAGGACTATGCAATTCATCTGATCACTCTTCATAACATTCTGGAGTATATGCAAATTGCTATTATAAAAACCTAAGCAGCAACTTTTCCAATTTCCAATATTCATGTAATTCTCAAAACTTTTGGCCAAAGTAATACTGTGTTCAGTGGAACTTGGACTGGAAGAGTAAACATATTTTTGTCATCATCATAATGAAAGCCATCATGAAAGGCTCAAGTTGGGAACAACACCCTCAGTAAAACCTTTTTACCCACAAACAGGAGCAAAGCAGTTTGGGTTAATACTTTGTGTGTTTATGCATACACAGGAGGACCACAGACCAAAAACATGCCCATGTGTACAGTCAAAAACCTGCTAAGCTGAATACCAGAAAACACACAATCAAGAACAAAGGTAAGGAATTGGTCATGAATAGCTGAGGCCTGTGTCTAGTTCTGCAGCTTCATTTTAAATTAGATGTCAATCAAATGTGTCAAGCAACAGTGGCCTTAAATTTAAAACAGTACTTATGTAATCTCGGATTTAAATGAACACATTTTACATTTGTTGGCTAAACGTCCATCTCATATAACCGAGTATGCGGTGCAAGTGATGTGATAATAATGAATGTTGCTTCTTACCCAAAAAAAGGGGAGCTCATTTTTGAATGAAGTGGTGCAGCCTGACATCTAGAAGCGATCCAGTTATGGGGAGGCTATATTTTATATATTTATATGGCTTTATAGCTTTAGCATCTTGTATATAGTTCTGCATTTATGTGATATTCATAATTATATTCCAGCACTAGTACAATTTCAACCTTTTAAGAGTAATGATAACTTTGGTTCTACATGACATATCAGAAAACTCAAATGCGCAGTGTGGAGTCTCAAGCCTTCTCCATCCACACCCACCGGCAGGACGTCCGTATAAGCGGTTGTTATTTTTAAAATGCAGTAATACTGTGGTGCTGCATGAAACCGCACTGTTTTAGTTTTAAGGGTTAATCCTCCTGTGTGTTTTTTTTTTTTTTAAATCAGCTCATTCGCTGTGCGAAGCTGGGTTTTTCTGCAGAGCATGTGCAAACAGTCACACCCTTTTCATTCTTTTTACATTCATGTACTACCCCTCGGTACATCGTACTCGTGCTACTGCTGCTGTTTATTCTGCTAGTGCAAACGGGAACTATCTGCTAGTTCTTCGATCACGAATGGCAGATGGACAGATTTTTATTATTTTTTTAAAGGGTGCGCAAACATACTTGGGAAACACATTGCTTCTACCTTACTTGGATTTCCACTGCCAAATGTCATGTGACTAAGTGCTCAAGTGATCTCTGTTCACAATTGTTTTGTCACATCTCTTCCGCAAAGTTGATTGTTCTGTCTTATCCTTTCAAGTTTTAATATTATGTTTTACAGTATGTCTTACATGAACACAAAAATTAAGTCATGAAAAGTCATGGAAAATGCACCTTGAAACATTTCTGCCTGCTCCAGCAGCCATGTGAAGTTGTTTTATTTCACACACATGCTTCTTGTTTCCATACCCACCATCATATCTGCACGTTAATGCCTGACTGACTAGTGTAACTCACTTATTCTCAAAGTCTTACTTTATTTATGACAATATTTGTAATAACAAGCCCATTTTAATACCCTGATGAAATAGTTAAGCAAACTGTGTGTGATAGTAAGATTTTTAAAGTAGTCTTTTGACATTCAGGCCTGCAGCTTCAAAAGGTCTGCTCATCTACTTCTAATCTGTCTTGGATGGGTAACTGCAAGAAGTGATCATTACAGAACTTATGCAATCTGCACTCACCGAATGTTAACAAGAATCCATAGAGCATGCTGAGCACCCATGAGTACCAGCCTTTGTGCTCTACATAGATTAGACTGTAAACAGCATAGCATCCAAAGAGCGGGTAGAGGAACCAGGACAGGTACTTAAAGGCCATCTAGATAAAAGAGCAAACAGTAATCAAACTTCTCGTACATCTTTAAAAATCATTCCAAATGTCTCCAATGAACAGCTCACTTACATCATCATAGATTTTAGTTGAAGATTCGACGTATGTGGACTTGTCTTTGAATACCAATCGTGGAAATACTCCTGCAATCTTGTTCTCTCTGTCCAGCTGAAAAGACCGGAAACGAGATTACACTAGAAATAGTTCTTATTTAACAGCATAGAGTATAATCAGAAACAAACAGCCAAAAATAATAATAAAATGTTGTTGCCACTCACCTTGACGTCCATGACTTTGGTGATCTTCCAGAAGTCAATAAGCAGCCCAATAAAGACGCTGACCTGCACCACAAAGTTGGTCTCGTTATCCAGGATGTAGAGGAGCACCACAAGGGACTGGAACACACCAAATATGATGGAGCGCACAGACAGCCCCTCTAAAGACTGACGACTGTTCCAGAACTGGATATCTAAGTGATAGATAGGAGATGGTGATGATGGGGGAGAAACACAAAATAAATGGTCACAGAATTAAAAAATGAGAATTTTTATACTACCTCATTTCTTTTGCTAAGTCATAAATTCTGTAAAAGTTAATATAACCACATGTTAAACACGGTCAGTGATTATGTACAATTCTGTCTTAAAACTATGATGTACAAAAAGAAAAAAAATTGCAGCATTACATAGACCAATTAATGTGTGTTCAGTGGCATTACAAAACTCATACACCAGTACACTCGTACAGACAGAAATCTGGTTAAAGGCAGGTCTGATGGGACCAGATTGAAATGGAAGATGTAAAGAAGGGGACAAACTGGATCCAGAAAGGACAATGTGGGTGCGGGCAGAAGCCACGCCTGTTCAAATAGTCGTTTTTGGCTTTCAATAAGCTATCAGACGTAGGTTCTGCTTGGTTGGAACGAAAGCCTGCACCAACATCATAGTCCTTTCTGGATCCAGTTTGACAGCCCTGATGAAGAGAGATTTCAAAAAGTGAAACTGGAACAAGTTTAACCAAAAACTAATAATAATCCTGCTTTGATCAGCTTTAAACTTTGACCAGGTCAAGGGGTGCCAGATCTTGCCAACAAAATCTACATACAGTGTTCAGAACACATCCAGTCCAATAAAACCAGGTTATAATTTTAAAAAACCTGTACTAGAACTCAGTGTATCCCATTTCTATATGCACATACTTATTTTCACCAAAATTAGCCTGAACTATTATTACCAAGATAATAAAGTATTACCATTATTTTTTTCATTCATTTTTGTTCAGAAGAAAAAAAATAGTACTGACCTCTCTTTGAATGAAAGTGAATTAAAAAAAGTAAAAATCAGTAAATTAATTTTATTATTTGATTTAAATGTTTGGCATTATGAATGTTTTGTTTAACACAATTGACAACAGTTCTTTGCTTTAATGTCTAAAAGTAATTAATGGAATTGCCAAATTATATTCGTCTCCCTTTTTGTTGATAATCCATTGCACAAAGAAAATCAGTAAGAGGTAACCATCCTCCTGATCCTACCCTGAGTGATACTGCATAAGCTCTTACAGTTTGGAAATCAGCCCATGAAACTCACCATTCTTGAACGCCAAGAACTCAAAGACGCTGTGCACAATTGAGACGACGATAGTCAGTCCTAGTAGGTAGGGATTAGTCTCGAGCAGTGCCACCTGTTGAGCAAAACTTCATTAAAAAAAAAAAAAAAAATCTCCAATGAGCATAGATTATGACAGAAGAATCAGAAATATAAGGTCAGACCTTGACAGAGTCCTGGTCCTCATCGGACTGCTCGTACGTGTCTTCGCTCAGGAAGTTCCAAGGTGAGCGAGCATTCTGAGCTGCATAGAGCTGCCAGCGCCACAGAGAGAGCGGGCAGTAGGTCAAGCGCAGGGGCAGCTTCTTTAGAGTCTCATTTATGGGATAGTAGTCCTTCTGCAGGTTCCAGTAATCGTTGAAGTAAACGATGGGGTAGTAGTCACCACTCACTGCATCAAACTGGACATCTGAGGGAAATAAAGAGATTTGAGGGAGGGAGATAAAGAGAGGCTATCGCTACTCAGCTTTAAAAATATGCACAGCCTGCTGAGGATGTGAATACATACGTTGATCGAGGGGTGGGGGCACCGAGCCTTTTACCCAGGCTGTGTGATCATCCACCATGTTGATAGTCAGGTTGGGATGCCAGTGAGATATGATCTCCACTGGACCATGACTTTCTGCACGCTACAAACACACAAACATTTTTTAAATTCCAAACGCTCTCATTAACAGGTGTAAACTGGTTTAGGGTTGCACTGAACCAACTGCTTGCCTACAAAGATCCACAGAGTTTATATTAACACAGACCTTAATCATCTCAGGATCAGCTTCTGTCTCTCCTGTCAGCAAGTTCTTCGTCTTCAGAAACTTCCTGCGCTTGAACTTGTTTAGCACTGGTACAGAATTAAGAAAGTATGCAGTTATTACCCGAGTCTCAGCACTGAAATTGTGCCACTATTTATTATTGTGAACTCCAGTTTGGCTGACTCACTTCGTGAAGCATGGACGGTGGCCAGCCTGCGATACTGGCCTTTTCGTTTCGGATCTGGATGGAAGCCACTCTTGGTGAAGTAGACATGGATGTATATAGAGCCGTTCTTCTGCACACTCTGTATAAGAAACTCGAATTAATTGCATCTAGACTGACAATAAATACATCAATATTCACAGGATGAAGTTAGCCCTGCTTCCGAGTTTAGCTTTAATTCACACGAAATATCACAGTGGACGACTTGAGATTCCGTTAAGCACATGAACAGCTAAAGTGTCTGTGGTTAGGTTTAGAGAAGATTGTTATCTGTCCAAACAACTAATCTGAATTAATGAATTTGCGTAGCTGAAAATCTGTGCATGAGGATACAGGGGCATTTCCTTTAAAATCCACTGCTTCCTCCAAACTTTATACAGTCGTAGTGTTCAGTATGTAACTACTTGTGTCAAATTTGAGATACGACTCCAGAGTGCAGGATGTTAATTCAGGATTATTAAACAGTATCAGCACTCAGGGCATGTTTACACTTTACACAGTCTGACTTCGACCTTTGTCTGCTTTCTAATTACAGGCCGATATCAAACCTTCCCTTTATCTCCAAGATTTCGGAAAAGGTAGTATGACAGCAGCTATGTTCACATCTAAACAGAAATAGCATAAATTAACTGTATCAGTCAGGATTCAGGCCTCATCACAGCACTTGTAAAAAGTAGTAAACGACCTCCTATGGGCCTCTGATCAGGATTGCGTCACTATACTTGTGTTACTGGACCTCAGTGCAGCTTTTGACACCATTGATCATAGTATTCTCCTTCACAGATTAGAAAAGGTAGTAGGAATTAAGGGAACTGCCCTCTTGTGGCTCAGATCCTATTTGACTGATCGTTAACAGTTTGTAGATTTAGATGGTGACCATTCCTCATGTTCTCAAGTGGAGTTTGGTGTTCCACAGGGCTCAGTTTTAGGCCCACTGCTTTTTTGTCTTTACATGCTTCCTCTGGGCAACATAATTCGTAAACATGGTATTAGTTTTCATTGTTATGCTGATGACACACAATTATATGTCTCAGCAAAACCAGATGAGAAAAACCAGTTTGCTAAAATTGAGCAGTGTGTGCAGGACATTGGATGAGATTGGATGTTAATTTTCTTCTGCTTAATCCTGATAAGACAGAAGTTCTGGTCATAGGACCACAAGTAGCTAGAAGTAAGCTTTCTGATCACACTGTAACTTTAGATGGCCTTTCTGTTCCATCAAGTGCAACAGTAAAAGAACTTGGTGTGATTATAGATTCCAGTCTTTCGTTTGAAGCTCATGTAGATAATATCACCAGGATAGCTTTCTTTCACGTTAGAAATATTGTCAAGATAAGAAACATATTGTCACTAAATGATGCAGAAAAACTAGTTCATGCTTTTATCACCTCTAGGTTGGACTATTGTAACGCCTTACTGTCTGGTTGTTCAACTAGGTGTATAAACAAGCTTCAGTTAGTACAGAATGCAGCAGCGAGAGTCCTCACTAGAACTAGAAGATACGAGCACATCACCCCTATCTTATCTACACTGCATTGGCTCCCTGTGAAATTTCGCATCGATTTTAAGATACTACTTTTGACATTTAAAGCACTAAATGGTCTCGCGCCACAGTATTTGAGTGAACTGTTAGTGTCTTACGATCCGCCACACCTACTTTGATCAAAGGATGCAGGCTGCCTGTCAGTACCACGTATTATTAAAACTGCAGCAGGGGGCAGAGCTTTTTCTTACAAAGCCCCAAAGTTATGGAATAGTCTTCCTATAAATGTTCGGGACTCAGACACAGTCTCAGTGTTTACGTCTAGGCTAAAAACCTATTTATTTAGCCAAGCATTTTTGTAAATAGATTAACCTTAGGTAAAGGAGCAGATCTGGGGGACTCATGGACGTAGAGTATTCTGGTGAACTGGTATGTTTAGATGCTGTCCTCCCCACTCTCATTGTTCACTCAGGTTTGTTGACGGTGAGGTGATTGGTTGCTTTACATCACAGGGAGCCCCTCTCTCTTTTAGTTATGCTGTTATAGTTAGTCCTGCTGGAGTCCCTGCTTGCACTTTGCACTAATATACATTCACCTTATACATGTTGACTGTGACCATACCTAACTGCCATCTTTCCTTATTTTCTGTTCTCTCCTTTTCTGCTCTGTCCTCCCTCTCTCTCTCTCTCTCTCTCCCCCTCTCTCCCTTCCCCCTCTCTATCGAGCTATACATGTTCGCTCCTGAGTTGCCAGTGATCCAGACCCCTCTGCCCTCTGGAGCCGTCTAACCCGTCCTGAAGTCCTGCTTCTGGTTGGAGATCTCGTGGCATGGATGCCCCGTGTGGTCTGCCTGGATTCGTATGGTGGCTGGGGATGGTTTCCATTAAGACTGTCCTATCATCGATTGATGCTCTGGGGACCTGTGGCTTCAGCTGTTCGATAGCTCAGGACTGGAATCTCCTACAGTCTACCTGAGCCTCCAGGAACAAACTGGACTCCTTTTAATTTTAACACGTCCTGTTACACTGAACTTCCAGTACACATTATTATGCTGATCAATCTCTGCTATCCGTTATCACCCAGATGAGGATGGGTTCCCTGTTGAGTCTGGTTCCTCTCAAGGTTTCTTCCTATTACCATCTCAGCGAGTTTTTCCTTGCCACCGTCGCCCTCGGCCTGCTCATCAGGGGTAATCTTATAATTTTGATTCATACACATTGCATACAAACCTACTTCTTTTTATTGTGTAAAGCTGCTTTGCGACAATATCAATTGTTAAAAGCGCTATATAAATAAAATTGACTTGACGTGACAATCTTATGTCTGAGACGGGAAAAATCTATTTTATAATAAATCCATGGTCTGAAATTACTGCCCAACTCTTTACCTCAGGTGTGTCCAGTTCCAGGTGATGCTCATAGCAGCCGTCTCCTGCTTCTCCTGTGGTCCAGTCTCCATAGACCAGATCCCGCTGGAACCAAAACAAAGCTTCTGTGCTGTTGAAGTCTGAAAATACCTCCTTTTCAGATAAATACACATAAAGATCCTAGGGAAAAAAAACGAGAACACTCAGTGTTGCTTGTGTCATTATTAAACATGTCTGTGTGCCAAACATAGCACAGCCTAGTGCATAACAGTGAATTTAGAAAGCAAGCCTCTACGGGGGGAAACCCAAAGCAAAAGCAGTCCTGAAATCAGAAATCTGAAAGTCTGCATTTCTATTCACGTCTAGCTTCAGGCACATTAATACCAGATAAATTAACCCAAGCCATCTGGTTCACAGCCAGAACAGACCTTAACAACAGAAAGGACTGCACTGTAATACTTGTGTTTATAGCACAGTACCATAAGGGTGTCCTTGGGGAAGAGGTTGCGGCTGGGCACTCTGGGTGCACCTGCAGGGGTGCTGGGGTCAGGGGTTGATGGTCCTCTGCGAAACCAGCTGCTGATGGCCCATATTATGAAGATCCTGGGAAATGCACAATGACACCAATGTACCATAAATACTAGTATTGATCCGGTTTATCAGCTGATATTTGCTTTTTTGCCTTGGAATTGGCCCATCAAGAAGATATTCACAGATACCATACATATGCATCTATGTATGGACATATTTATGTATACACAGAGACAGATAAATAGACAGACAGACAGATGAATCAAACTAAAGCTCTAAATCAAAGTAGCTTGATGATATTGACCATGAATAACAAGAATCCTTAAAAGTAGTCCACTAGGACAAGTGCTGCTCTAATTAACAATGTTATAAATTACTGCTCCTAAATGAAGATTGTGATCATTACCAAACTTGTCCAACTGCTACATGAGAGCTCAGGGATGATAGCATGCAGTCTGAACTATTTTTAAAGTAAAATGAAGGGTTATGACTAAGGGGTATGATTACATAACCAAAAGAACTGGTGATATAACTGAGCACTGTTAGACTGTACATCACTGTCACTACACAAGTAATGTGCACAGATTTTCTTTCCAATCTGCCAGAAAGATGATTATCACAAAGCTTACTGTGTTTGCAGAAAGCAGGCAGCTCTCTGACATATGAACTCACCGGAAAAGGACGCCCTTAATGACTTGCCAGGCGTTGGGCTGCTGCTGTTGCTGCTGTTGTTGTTGGTCCTGTGCAGTCACACCTGTCTGTGCAACTTGGCCTGAAGCAGCTGCACCATTACTGCTCACCTACATACACAAACACATCATGGCTATTCATGAATCACCAATCATTAAAATGGTTTAAGAAACATCTAACAATATGGTTATAGTTTTTTGAACAATAACTTTAAACAATACATAAATCATCAATAGAGATGCGGAATAAAGTTATTGAACTGCCACACAAAAGAATCACAATGCATAACATCACCACACTGCCTGCAAAATTGATTTTTTAAAATAATTTTTAGTTTATAGATGAGGTTGTAAAATGTTGCCATTCCTCTAGAATCCTACAGGTGGCGTGCTCTAAACTATTCACACACTGGCAGGCAGCATAGCATCTTGTGTGGTAGAAGCAAATCTTTATCTTTAAATAAATAAATATATTTAATTTGAATATTTATAAAATCATGATGCTAACAGAATCGCGAAAACAAATCGAACCCAAGTATCATGATAAGCTCGCATCAGCTGGTCCCTGGTGATTCCCAAACCTAGTTATGAAGATCACATTAAATGTGCAATATGTGTTATAAAGCCTACTGAATCAGATAAAGTCAAGAGATGTGATTTTGCTTTACTGCTACACCAACATCTGGAACATCTTCCATTTGCCGTCTGATCTTTAACCACCGCAGATCAATCCATCATCTACATTCCAGTAAATACATCCAAACCAGTTTTGGGACTGTAACAGCTTTGTGACACTGGCTATACTCATATGGACAATATTATAATTCGGATTGAAATTATTCCGGTTACAGATTTCAACTTGGCTGGTTAAATGGCACTGATCTAATAATGTGTGTGTTTACATGCTCAAAGCTTTCAAGATCTCTAATCTGTCCACAATATAACTTTAAGTGTTGCTTTAGTCTGAGGTTAGGATTCTGAAAAAATTCCAATAAATCCCGCCTTCTGCATTAGAACTGGTTGGAAGTCGGTCTCGTGTGTGGTTGGTTAGAGGCTTTAGCCAGTTGATGATAGTAAATACAGGCAGAGATTCCCGATCAGGAATTAAAGTTAAATTCCACTCCATGAAAACTTGTGTATGTTACCGCACGTGGGAAGAATGTGCGCAGAAAAAAAAAAAAAAAAAAAAGTATTTACACAAGGGAGAAAGAACTTCAAATGAATTGAGTTTACTTGGCTAATATTTACCTACTGAACAAATTATTAAAAGATATAATATATATAATAATGGGTATTATATGCTCCTGATTATTATTCAGATTCGGGTATTATTCCAATGATAGCTGCATTTACATGGATCCTAATATTGCAGTAATTGTAATATTGCAGACGTAACTAAGTATATTGCAAGTGATATTAATCACTTAGTTCAGCTAATGCTAATTGTGTTGAAAAGAACATAACACAAACTACTCCAACTATAATTATTCTATCAGCTGATCGTTTCCTCACCAACAAGAATTTATTTATCAGACATACTTTCTACAATTAATAAACTATTAAGAGAAACAAACCCTTCTAGAACTAGGCTTAAATGGTTAAATGACAGCTTGGCACTACGTGATACACGATACAGACAATGTTGATATTTCACAAAGGCACAATATACAAATGGAGGCTTTGACAAACAATAAACGCTTTATTGTGCGCTGCGACATTCTGACCAACCTCAGCTGCTGCAGATGAGGTCATTGATGATGGCTTTGAGCATTTACATGAACCAACAAATGAAGTGATGCATCATTAAAGGGTTTCAATATAACAGATATATTATAATACATAATATATAAATATAAAAATACAAGATATTTTCTCCAGGGTGATCAGGCTGGTCAGGTTGTTTTTTTTCTTTGTTCAATATTTAACAAAGGCCTAAACATTTAGTAATGCTGTGTTTTCTAAAAGAAATGGCAAGTGAGGCAGATGCTTCATTCTCACATAGAAGGGAAACTAAAAACAGAGATAAGATAAATGCTATTACACACCCTTACAACTGAACACAAAAACACAATGCTTAGAATAAATTCTAGTACTTGTGGTTGTAGTTGTCAAGAGCACACCTTGATCAGTCTTAAATTTATAATAGTGTTTCCATTTTTACAAAAGGCAGCACAAGTTCAGGAGTTTTAACCTGAGGCTGATTTTCTGAACAATACAACGTCCCTGTATTTATTACGTGATTTAGTCAACAAGACCGCGGAAGTGTTTTGGAGTGTAAATGATTCTACATGAATTGCTTCTGGCTCATATCCACATGACTGGTGTAAGCTTAAAATAAACCAGGAATCTTAATCATTAAGTCCTACCTCACTCCACGCAAGCAACAAAGGCGTGAATGTTTCATAACCAAGATCCGCACAACAGGTCGAGATGCAACATGTTAGCCAAAATAAATCATCAGTCTTAATTTGTACACTTGATTTGTTTACTTATCAAGATGACATCCTAATGCAAGAGCTTCATACAGTTGTGGGGACATGATGCAAGAATGATGCTGCAATGATGCCGTTATATTACACTATAAAACTGTTTCACTGCCTTTCAACTGAACAAATGACTTCACTGGCAGCATACAGGCTGATAATAAATAGACTACAAAATAACAAATAAAACACAAGAATGTCCCGAAAGACCTCCACAGAAACTGTAACTACAGATTGCGATGACGCAACAACTGCGATCAGGCCACTTAGTAGTGTTGCATTTCTTCTATGCTTCCATTTCTTCTTTTTTGCAATTATTTAAAAGTACTGACCATGTCCACTGACTTCTCATCTCGTTTCTCTGTCGCAGTAAGGAGTAGGAGCAACTTATATACAAAGTTTGGTTAGAATTGTAACAAAAAAGGCATATATAGATATTTATAAAATCATGATACTAAAAAAAATTGGCACCTAGCTGTCGTGATGATATTGTATGGTCTGGTCCCGGGCAACTTAAGGGTAAGTTTTACTTTATTTTATGTTCATTTCCAACTCTGAGCGGCCATGTTGATTAGATTTATTATTTCATAAAGATGGGGGGGAAAAAAACTTGGATTTGGAAATAAAACCCCATGTTGACTTCTTCATGTCATGAAAGACATGGTCCCCATTTTTCTTGTGCAGAAAGTAAGGTTCACTGAGTATAATAATAATAATAATAATAATAATAATATTTACTAAATGATGCAATTGATTAAAAATATCCTTAAGACTCTCATTTATTATCTTATATTTAAAAGTAATATTGTTTACACTAGTTGCTAAAGAAAATGCTATAGTAGAACATGCTGCAGTTTCATAGATTACTACGAACGTTAAGTTTTTTTTAAAATTTTTTAGCTTAAATAATTTGGCTTCTTTAGCTTGATGACGAGGCAACGTCTACAGGATTCTGTGCAGTTTATATAAAGCACTAGAGACAATAATACACATTAATCCACAGATTTAATTATAATCTAACCTGGTTAATCATATTGTGAGAGAATTATCATTAGATTAACCCTTGACAAGAGCAGAGTTACAAGATGTTGGATAACAAGTTCTTGTTTTACATTCCTGAAATAACAAAAATATAGTTGCAAGCAACGATGACGGGCCCAAGCGCCCTGCGCCATCGCCACCCCGAGTGCACCACACAACCTGTGTGTTGTTCAAGTGTGCAAGACCTCGAAAAAGCCATCGCCACCCGGTTGCACCGCAAAACCTTTGAGTGCATTGTGTGTGTGTGTGTGTGTGTGTGTGTGTGTGTACGTGAGGGTTAGCGTGTTAACATGAGTGATGTGTGTATTATTTTGTGTGTGATGTGTGCGTGAGACATGTGACTTGTTAGTGTGTGCGCGAGTGTTAAAAATTGTGGTGTGATGTTTTGTGTGATGAGTATTTTGTGTATACGTGCATGTGTGCGTCTGTGCGAGTGTGAGACTGTTTAAATTGTGATACAAGTGTGTTTGTGCTTGTGTGAGCGTCATGAGAGAGGCGTGCGTGTGTGGTTGTTAACATTTGTAATGTATGTGTACTGTATGTATGTGTGCGCGCATGTGTGCATGTTAACATTTGTGATGTGTATGCGTGTACAATAGGCCGCAGGTGCTGGAAGAAAAGCCTCACACTATGATGTTCCTGAATGTGATGTCACTGAACATGAGGTCACTGAACGCGTCACTGAGTATATGTCACACAGAAAGGTATTAATAATTTTTCAGGGTACGTATTATCATGGCTAGCCCGTTTGAGATATTAAAAATCCCTCTACAATGTTACATCCTAAATGTCTTTAGATCACTTTGGCCCGGTTTGGTGGTGATCGTATAAATTCCCTAGGAGGAGTATATCAAAATCCATCGGGTGTGTTTTTGCGAACTACCCAAAATAACCAGCCTCCTGTTGAATTGAGCTCAATGAGCTCTAAATGTGTACCGAGTTTCATGTGCCTACGTGAAAGTTTGTATGAGCTATCCAGCTAAATCTCGTGTGGGGGCCCCAGGCCACGAGATTCTCAGGCATCCTGATGGCAGCAGATTCCAACCTGTCTGCCAAGTCTCATAAGTTTTTGAGCATGTTAAGACCCCCGAAAGTTCCAAAAGGATGGAAAAAAATCCTTAGGAAAACAGGAGGGTCCTGCGCACCTTATAGTGCTTGGGCCCTAAAAAGATAAGAAAAATACCAAAGGATTTTCTTTCAGCCATTCTTATTTTATAGTTCAGCAAAAAAAAAAATCAACTATTAATATACATCATCGAATAACATCAATGTTATGTCACTGAAAATAATTTTCCAGTTCTTGTGTGAAAGAAAAACTTCAGAGCCACAGACACTACAAGAGAGAGGGGAAAAAAAAGAGAACATACTGAATACGTTTATATGGAAATTATTTATAAATTTATTTCAGGGGTTATTGAGAACTTGTCGGATGGTGTTACAGTTTTGTAATTCTCGGGAGAATAGCATGCTGTGCTGCAGTCACAGGGGATACCACTATTACTAGCATAGTTACAGAAGCATCTAACAGGTGACAAAAGAGCTGTAGTGGTGGGAAATGGAGCGAGTTAAAAATCACATCACAACCAAGATGATGCCATTGGACTCTTAAGCAAAAGCCTGATGCTGCCTTAGAACTTGTCAACTTGAGGTAGTCTTATTAAATACAGGTTCCTTTCTAAGGCACATTGAGACCACTAAAAGCACCCATTTGTCACTTAATGTTTATACCAGCATGCTCTTAGATCGGATAAACTTACAAAGGTGATATGGTTAAATCTCTAACACAGACCATACTAATTGTTCTGAAATGTTAATCATCCACATTACATTTAACACTAATGTTAGCCGCTACCTCATTGCTTATCCACAGCTGTTCCCATGCTGCAGTTTTAGTACATGACTGTTTGCATCTTTTACAGTTACAGGCCTGAGTGGCAGCTTGTGGTGTTCTGCTTTAGTGAACGTCAGTTAGGTTTAATGAGCTTTACACATCTTTGTTAAGGCGTCCATGTTTATTTAAACTAACCATGCATACCAAATGTCCCAAGGTGTGAAATGACATCATTACAACTTGCAAATTTCCCTTTAACAATTCCAAGTCACTTTGGATAAGACTCAGTCAAATGAAGTAAAAGGAAAATGTAAATGTAAGCGATCTCAAACTGTCCGTAAAAACAGCCATTACTTCTGACAAAAACAAGTAAGAGCTTTTATTCTTACTCGCTATTGTCCAACAAAGACTGCCGTTAAATCCCCCAGATTGCACTGTAGCTATACGACAGAAGCAACGGCACTTTCTATTTCTATCCACCTACCTATTTTTTGTAGCTGTTTGTTTAGTCAATCTCATAAATCAAACAAGCACATATTGACCTAAAGCAGTATCTCATTTAAAGATTTAGCACTGACTCTGTTGGCTACAATGCCAACCTGACGTTAGACAGCAAACTAAAGGTGAAAGGGAAACTGACGGAATTTTCGACTGAACAGGCGTTCTCTTTTTTTTCCTGGTTGGAGATTAAGAATTACTTGCAAGGTTGAACCTCAAGTTGGAAGAGAGGATATCAGGAGAGTGTCGAATGATATTGTGGCTAACATAGGAAACCATTAACCAAAGTTAAATCTGAGCTCAAGGAAAGAGGTTTAGGGCATTTTTAACATTAGGTACGATTTACTTGTACTGTGTCCAGGAACGACGCTAGCCCACGTTCACATTGTTTTTTTTTTTGCTCTCCCACATTTCAGATGGACACAGACTACAGTGATCAAAATGAATCAGACTTTGGGGCCAAGTGTTCTCAGAAACGATTGCAGGGTCCTAATATGAAAACACCCTTAAAGAGATGGTCTTGAGGATGATGAAGCATACTTGGGCACGGATCAAAACAGATATTGAAGCAATCGCATCTGAGAATGGATGTAAATCACTGTTTAGGGACAATCTTTTTGATTCATACATTTTAATTCGTACTCATTTTCTCAAACATTTCATACTAATTTCCCTAATTTTCTTTTGATTCTGTAAAGCTGTTTTGCAACAATTATCATTGGTAAAAGTGCTATATAAATGAAATTTTATTTAATTGCTTAGACATGACATAATCGGTGACATAGATCTCCTCAAAATTCTGTATGTGCTAATGTGCTAATCTCATCTATAGTGCAAATGTCCTTGTTTTTCTTCTGGTTGTGTTTAATGACAGCTCACAGGGGTTAAATGCAGACACGTGCCCGAGAACGGAGCACAAAAGCAATGTAGACCCTGGAAACTGGAAGGGGGTGGAAGGTCGTTCCTGAACTTGGAATTAATCAATTGTTATGATTAACGTGAAAACGCCCTAAGTGGACTCGGGAACGGTTTCGAGTGTGGAACAATTGTGTTCTCACTGATGAAAATAAATCAGACTTTGACGTCATGTGGTTTCAAAAAGATCCCAGGGCCCTAACGTAAAAATATGACATCGAGAACCTTTAAAGTTGTTGCAGAACAAATATTAGGAGCACTATAATTGACATAATGACCCACCAACAGATGAGAATGATGATGTACTTTCAATAAAGCACAGTGCGACACTGTTATAGACATTATTTTAATGTAGAACAAAATGTCCAAGTGAAAGTCAGCTCATTAAAGAGCAGACAGAATAACAAGAACGTCCCACACACATCCAGCTGAGAGACCTGATCCCTGATCCGAGGACTGGATCGCATATGATTATCATATATGAAGCTGTTGCTAATTCCTCGGGCCTGTGATCTCACCCGCTCACCTGCTGTGTAGTAAAAACCACCACACACACCACCCCCATCAGGCCAACCAGACTGACCTGTAAGACTAACCCACACGCCTGACGATAGCACGTAGTGGCAAGAAGACTGTACAGATCGGAGCTGTCGGTGAGGCAAACTACCTAAGCCGCTCATCTGCACTGAACCTGCTGCTTAGCATCGGTCTCTCAATCTGACAGTCCATTAGCCACCGAGCTAACACCGGGCCGAACTGGATGTCACCCTTAATCCGGTGCATCATATTGTCAACTTCATAGAAAAAAAAAACAACAGTCACATGTCCGCCAATTCAACGTAACAAGTTACAACAGACAGGAGACGCACTGTCAGGTTAACGATACATAACCTTTACTAGCCTAGCTACAATTTTTTTTATATCTCTTTTCTTTTTACTACCCGCATTCTGTAAAATACCGCCTACCGTTTATGGGTTGGTTGATTGTCGTGACTCATACAAAGCATTGTTATATATCATAGGCTAAGCGCTTCTGCGCGTCGCCTACTAGCCAACAGTAACGGAAAAAGCGCACCAATGTAAACGCAGAAGGCGGGGCCTTTACTCGGAATACAGGTGGGGAAACTGCAACGCGACTAAACGCACAGTGAATAAGGGGAATCGTTCATTCCGACCGGCATCAATTTGAACTGTTGTAATAAAATCAGCATAGACTTTCACCTGCTGAACCTATAAAACAATTAATTTTTTTTCTAACATGAAGGCTGGTGTGTTATGTCTATATTCGCTATTTCTGTCGCCCTTACCTCGCCGTTGCTTACGGTGGATTGCTGTGTTGCTTCGGTCTCCTGCGCCGCCATCTTCCTTGTCTCTGTCCTACACTGTAATGTGGCGTTCTCGGTATGTAGCAGGAGATCTCGCGGGATTTGAGACTAACGTTAGGATACCGCTATGTGATCGCGAGAATTGTAGCAACGTCATGTGATCACAGGCTGCCACTATTCAGACTGCTCATTACTCCATTCTCATTATTCAAGAAATACATTTTACTTCAAAATCGTTTTGGTATTACAGTAACTTGTGGTTGTGTTAATCGGTTTATTCAGGTATAAAAGAAAATCGCTTACTTCGCTTATTTAGTTGAAAATCAGTCTTTTTCTATGTTAGTTTTTTTTTTCACAAAACACCTGTAATCTTTCTACTGTTGAAGGTTGGAGCTGTTTAGATTTACAAATAACAAGCTTCATATTGTAAGTCAGTGTCCTGTACGATTTCAACATGTGCTGTGTTGCTGCTGACCCAGGAGCAGAAGTAACAACGCATTGAAATCTGCCAAAAACTCTGTCACCGTGCTGTAGATGACTTGTCCTTCATGTTAAAGATCATTATGGGTGTATGTGTACGACCCTGAGACGAAGCAACAGTCTTCACATTGGAAAAGCCCATCATCTCCACAACCGGAATAGGCAAGGCAGGTCTGTAAATTGACATCGTCTTTTTCAACATTCGCAGCATTGTGCATCAAGAATTCATTCACAGGGTCCTTAGAATATTGAGTTTGAGAACCCCTAAACTAGACCCAGGGTTGTCACTTTGTCTTACAAAGAATACTTGACACAACCGACTGACAAAAACACTGACTGACTGCCTCAGATTCAGGAACGGTTGGATTTATTTTCATCAGCAAACAGATAAGGATAGCATGTGTGATAGTTATGCAATATAGATTGATAAAATGCAGACTTTTGATTATAAAATCAAGAATAGGACATGGGAAGTGCTATGTATTTTCTGAGAAAGATGTTGAAAAAAAGGGACAATCTTGGGAAAACTGGGACAGGTGTTGACCGTACCTAGGAAACCCGAATATCTGGAGGAAACCCACAAAGCACAGTGATAAGAGTGACAGTGTAAGGAAACATATTAAAATGTGAAATATAAAAGTAAAAAAAATATTAAAGAAATATAAAAGGAAAAATGGTATTAGCTACACTGTGTGCCAATAAATTTCCATTCATATTATTATGAATTCACAAGATTTCCACTTTATTATTATGAATTCACAAGATTTCCACTTTTACTTACCAGTTTGCATCATATCCTTTATGGTACACTAAAGTGCCATACTCTGAGGCTCAGCACTTTACTTGTAGACATATATTCTCACTATTTTCACATATTTATGGCCCAAGCACTATAAGGTGCGCAGGACCCTCTTGTTTTCCTAAGGATTTTATTTTTTAAAAATTTCCACCCTTTTGGACTTTTTGGGGGTCTTAACATGCTCAAAAACTCATGAAACTTGGCAGACTGGTTGGAATCTGCTGCCATCAGGATGCCTGAGTGTCTCGGGGCCCCACACGAGATTTTGCTGCCTAGCTCATACACATTTTCACATAGGCCCACGAAACTCTGTACACATTTAGAGCTCATCGAGACGAACAACTTTCATGCTGCATGTCCTGGGCTAAACTCAACAGGAGGCCGGGTATTTTGGGTTATTTGCAAAGACGACATACTCCTCCTAGGGAAATTTTACGATTGCTACCAAACTGGGCCAAGGAGATCTAAAGACATTGAGGAAGCAAAACTGCAGAGGGATTTTTGATATCTCAAACAGGTCAGCCGTGATAATGTCGTAAACGTACGCTGAAAAATTATTAATAACTTTGGTATTATATTGAGTGACATTATTATCAGTGACACCTTCTGTGACATCACGTTCAGTGACATCACATTCAGGAACATCATAGTGTGAGGCATTTCTTCCAGCACCTGCGGCCTATTGTACACACATACACACACACACACACACACACACATCACTAATGTTAATACACACGGACTCACACACCATACACACAAACAAGCACAAACACATCCACACGTCATACACCTCTCTCCCTCACTCTCACACACACTAACCCTCACACACACAAACACATCACTAATGTTAATACACACAGACTCACACACCATACACACAAACAAGCACAAAACACAAGCACATTTACTCGTCACAGACAGACTGACACATCCACACTTCACACACCTCTCTCCCTCAGTCTCACACACACAAACCCTCACACACACACATGCACACACACATACACCCATATTACAAATGTTTACACTCATGCACACAAACACCTCTCATGACACACACGCACACACACACACACACACACATTAGCCCTGTATAGTGTGTGATGTGTGCAGGTTGCGCGGTGCAACCAAGTGGCGATGGCTTTTTCGAGGACTTAACGCACTCGAATAGCACATGTTGTGTGGTGCGCCAGGAATGGCGATGGCACAGGGTGATTGGGCCCGTCATCGTTGCTTGCAACTATATTTATATATTGTATTTTATTTTGTAATGTTCTAATTAAATCTGTTGATCCATTTTTTCTCTTCCAGCACTATTCATTGTAATGTTTACACTGACAACATACATTAATTCATTCATCTTCTGTACGGCTTATCCTGTACAGGGCCACAGGGGTCTGGAGCCTATCCCAGGGGACTTATGCCACTAGGTGGGGTACATCCTGGACAGGGTGCCAATCTATTGCAGGGTACACACACCCACATGCTCATTCACACACTACAGGCAATGTGGGAACGCCAATTAGCTTAATCTACATGTCTTTGGACTCTGGGAGTAAACCGGAGTACTCGGGAGAAATCCACCAAGCACTGGGAGAACATCCATTTCCATGAACAGATCCAAAGCAAGAATCGAACCTTCAACCCTGGAGGTGCGAGGCCACCATGCCATCTTGCCATCCTATGTATGAAAAATAAATATATGTATGTATAAATCAATGAATTAATTCATCTGTGTGGAATAAACTCTATGGGTATGAGGTTTTACTTTTGTTTTACTACTACTCTTCTTTTTCCTCTTTTTATTATTATTATTATTATTATTATTATTATTATTATGGGGAATATAACACAAAACAAAACAGACTACATGGAGCACATTTTGAAAGACATATGGTGTAACAACATCAGGGTTAAGAGACTTATGTGACATGTCACAGCGAAATTTTGTTTTATGTTTCTTCAATTTGTTCAAGATATGCAGTCAGAACAGGTTAAATATAAAATATCAGATGTTATTAAATTATTAGAATAGAATATACTTTTAAAGTGTTTTTAACACCTGTGTCATTGTGGGTTCTTATGGACTACAACCCACTGAAAAACACTTTTTTTTTTTCAGATTTTTTCCCCACCATAATTTCCTCAACATTTTAAAATTTCTTATAGTTACAGTTCTGCCTTGATCAAGTGCCTTGGTCTTGTGTTGTAATGGTAGAAATAAGCAAGCTGCAGGGTGGAGGTGTTGAACAGTTTTTCCCTGTAGTGTGCTGCCTCTAGCTGCAAGCATGAGCCATGGCAGATATTAGAAAAAAAGGGATAAAAAAAAAAATTATATAAGGGTACAGATATGTGACATGTAAAAATGTTCAGCAGAAAAATCCATTGTAAAGTTTGCCAGAGGAGCATGTACTAATTGTTGACTACAAACAACATTAACAACATTTAGATATATTCTGGGAGTTTAGCAATTTTATAGATGATTTGGAATAAATAAAATTTATGAAGTAACTTACATTACTGAACACCACAAGAACATCATTTTAATTTAAATTAATACTGTAAATAACTACGCTAAAATTAGCATCAACAAAAAAAAAAACCCCGAAATAAGTAAAAAACTTCCAACCCTTTCCTATTCTTTCTTTCTTTTTGACCAATTTGTTTTTTCTAGATTCATCAAATTTCCCCCCACTAATTTAGTTTTAGCCGATTCCCATGCGTCATTAGAGCACTCCCCTATTCAAGGCTACAACCACTAACCAGGGAGGGCTCACACACTGTAGGGAGCAGTGTAAGACAATCTGAGTGCTAAGTGCTATCCGTTCCTTCCACTTGTGTGAGCTCACAGACACCCATGATTGGCTAGCATAGAGTATGAGAGCTCTAGAATGCCAACCATGCCTCCCTGTACAGCTTGGCCAATCAGCTTCTCTCGGCTCCCTGGGTGCGGGAAGTTGCAGCATCACCAGATTCAAACTCCCAATCACCAGATGACATGGCAAGCTTGTTGCCTCTGAGCCAATTGGGGCCCCCTTTCCACTTGTGTTCTGTTGATGACCCATCTCATATCTTAAATCTAATCTGCAAATTTAAAGATGCTGTTGTCTGCTACACAGTAGCTATACAGAAAATAAAAAGTTTGGAAAAGAGCTGAGTCTGCAGCCTCTGACAGGTTCTGTGCTGAAATTATGAGAGGAGGATGAAGGGTGACATTTTGGGCTTCCTGTGGCCTACCTATTACAATGTCCAGAAGCCAGAGGCACAGATGGCTATCCAGAGCTTGGTCCCTGGTTCTTTAACTCGGTGACAATTATGGTATTGAATGCTGAACTGTAGATGACAATTGAATTATGAAAATTGCAGCGGGTCTAATGAGAAGGATTTAAGCATTAATCTTAAAGCACTTTATAACAATAGAGGTTACTATTTGGGGGCATTAGCCATTCAAGCAGGAGATGGTAGATTTCTTACGGACATGGACAATTGTGGTCTTCTCAAAACAATTCTTCTCAAAACAAATTATTCATTTAACCTTGGTGAACAGAAGATTGTACCCATGACCAGAAGAAAGCACTAATGATGAATGAACAAAGTAACAGCACTGACTAATCATATAAGAGCAACCCATGCCATCCAAAATGCTCCAATATTAATAAATGTGGCTTGCTATCTGACTGCTCACTTAAACTCTTTATCCTTGCCAGGGAAGTGGTAGGCAAGAAATACTAGGCATTAGATGGAATACCCTGTGGAGGTGACTGCAAGGTTCAACACACACACATACAAACACACACCTAATGCAATTTCAGCATACACCACCCACATTCCTGAAGGAAGCAAAACTTTACACAGATAATAACTAATGCTCAGTCTTGAACCCTGAAATTGTGAAGTTTCTGTGTGATTGATTAAATTGCACAGGACAAATAACATCTACAAACCGACTACATTTACAAACAAAGAAAAAAAGAGCTGAAAGAGCTGACTCAGTGAGCCGACTTGTCCTAAATGACACATCAATAGTCTGGGCATTTCCAGCTGGATGCCAGTAGCTCAGCAGCTCAGTCAACAAAACAAAAGTGTTTCCGTTCCCCCACATGGGTGGTGCTAGAGATTTTCTTTTGCTAGTGTTTTGGTGCTGCTTAACTTTCATTCTATTAATGTTTAGGTCCTAGTTTAATTTTTAGTGGAACACCCCTGACACACCTACGCACACATGGACACATCTGCATATACTCAGTACACATTTTGTGACAGTTACAATGCTGTTCTGTGTTAAACACAAGGTGAGATATTCAGCTCATAGGATATAGATGCCAACTTCACAAGCCAGTCTACAGCCAGGGCTTGCACACAAACAGTAAGACACACAGTTTTGTGTCCATTTCAGCCACAGAACCAGGTTTCCCAAACCTATGCTGTGAGTTACCAACATCTTGACTCATGAATCAACAGTCCCTTAAACCTGTTACACAAATGAGCATTACATAGAGATAACTAAGGAGTCAGAATTTGTGCCTCAACCACCAAATGCATATACTTCATAACAGGAAGAAACTATGCATTTACAATTATACATGTTCAAATCGAAGCATTGCATTTATGAAGTGACAATTGATAGATTATGATATAATTTATAATAAAGCCTGGAGCCTATTCCAGGAGACATCAGACTTGAAGTAGGGACAAGGTTCCAGTCCATATACACTGGAATACACATGCATGCACACTCATTCATGCCAATTAGCCACTCTGCATGTCTTTGGACTGTGGAAGGAAACTGGAGCACCTGGAGGAACCCCACCGAGCACAAAAAGAAGTCCACATACAGACCCGAGTTGTGAGGCATGAGGCTTTTTAGGGCTCTAAATTTTAAGATATATTCAGCTTACCTTGTAATTAGAAGTGCTATCAAGCACTATAAGGTAGGTGCGCAGGACCCTCTTGTTTTCCTAAGGATTATTTTTTTCCATACTTTTGGATTTTTCGGTGGTCTTAACATGATCTAAAACTCATGAAACTTGGCAGACAGGTTGGAATCTGCTGCCATCAGGATGCCTAAGAGTCTCGTGGCCCGGGGCGCCCAAGGGCCACCACACGAGATTTTGCTGCATAGCTCATACACACTTTCACGTAGGCACACGAATCTCGGTACACATTTAGAGCTCATCGAACCGAACAACTTTCGCACTGCATGTCCTGGGCTAAACTCAACAGGAGGCCGTTTATTTTGGGTCATTTTAACACATTGAGGATGTGACATTGAGGATGCAAAATTGCGGAGGGATTTTCGATATCTCAAACGGGTCAGTCGTGATAATGTCTTAAACTTACACCAAAAAATTATTAATAACTTTCTGTGTGGCATTATATTCAGTGACATGTTCTGTGACATCACGTTCAGGAACATCATAGTGTGAGGCTTTTCTTCCAGCATCTGCAGCCTATTGTACACACATACACATCACACACATGCGCGCACACACACATACACATATGCGCGCACACGCACACACAGACACACACACACACACACAGACACACACACACACACACATACACTCCTCTTTCACGACACACACACACTAACGCACTCAACAAATATTTAGGGCCCAAACTGACATTAGCCCTGTATAGTGTGTGACGTGTGCCGGTTGTGCGGTGCAACCGATTGACGATGGCTTTTTCAAGGTCTTGACACACTCAAATAACACAGGTTGTGAGGTGCGCCCGGGGTGGCAATGGCACAGGGTGCTTGGGCCCGTCATTGTTGCTTGCAACTAAATTATAAAGATTAGAGTGCAAGATGACATAAGACACATTAACTGCTTTGTGGGAATGTAAAATTATTAAATAAATATGAAGCAGACATTTAAAAAATAACTTTTTTTTCTTTTTGCAAAGTTAAGTTATGCAAATTAATGCAAATTATACAATCACAACACTTTTTCAAATTGCTGTTCGATGTGAACTCCAGTTGGATTTAAAAAATGCATTATGTCTCTTTTTTGCATAGTTTGTGACTGATTATTTATTTTTCCATGTATGAGACGTTTCTTCATCAAATACAAGGATGGAATTTCGTATATTAAAAAAAACTTCCAAGGGGGCACGGTGGTTAGCACTGTGGCCTCACACCTCCAGGGTTGTGGGTTTGATTCTCACCTCAGGGCTGCGGGTCTGGAGTTTGTTCTCCCCATGCTTTGTAGGTTTCCTCAGGGTAACGTGGTTTCTTCCCACAATTCAAAGACATGCTGATTAGAGTTCACAAATTCCCAATACAATAGTGTGTGTGTGTGTGTCCTGTAATGGATTCGCATCGTCCAGTATGTACCCTGACTTGTGCCCAAACTTTCCTGGGATAGGCTCCATGCCCCTGCAACTCTGTTCAGGATAGAGGTATAGAAGATGAATGAATGAATTAAATAAAAAACTTCTATTCTAGTCTTTCCAGTGTTCCAGTAAGTTTCCAGTATTTTGGAGGAATTTGTCAAGTTATACAAATAACTTTATCCAAATAAACTTTTAATTATTCCCCCTTAAAATTATTATGCATTTACTCAGTTTGATTTTTGACGTCAAATAGTCGAATAGTCGAATCCATCTTTAATTCCCACACTGGAGCGCTTGTTCTTTTAAAAATAGGGACAGTGGATACCAAGCCGACCAATCAAATACAAGAATCGGCCCTCAGTGGGTGGAACAAATCTATGTTCCTCCAATCGGAGGCCAGGTTTGCAGGAATCCTCCTGCTGCTTTATTTGCTCTGGGGTTGGCGTTGAATCCGCTCATTCCTGCGCTGTGTTGTGTTTACTCGGACTCTCGGGCTTGTTTATTTAGTAATCACACGTTCATCGTAGTGAAATGCTCAGACGTGAGAACGTGGATGGAAAGTTTGCGTTTATTCTTGTTCGGCTGCGTGTGTATTAATACCCAGTAATCTATTCGTACTAGTTTGTGTTTGGAAATGGACCGGATGAAGAGCTCCATGCAGCAGGTCCCGAACCCGCTGCCCAAAGTGCTGAGCCGCAGAGCTGGAGGAGCCAACAGCCTGGAGGTGGAGAGGGAGAACTTTGAGCGCAGCCAGGTAACACACACACACACACAGAGAAAGAGAGCGAGCGAGCAGGAGAGTTTTCCTCCCAAATATGAGCTTGATTTGTTTTTTAATAGAAAAAGCATTCATGGTTTCCATGAGAACACGTGCAGGAAGCCCAGGACAGGAAGTGCACTGATCAAGGCATTGATTCAAGGGTGTTTCTAACTGTTATTTCTGAAGCTGTCTGGCAGAAAGGTTCTGTTTGTGTTGCCTATTTCCAGGCATTGTTTAAGGTCACCACCAGCATCAACACACAACTCGTAAACACCATCTAAAGCCCATAATTACACCTAAAAATACTGTAAATCTATGGAAGTAGATCTGTCCTGACTGCTGAGTGTGGAAGCCTTCAGGATGAGGTCACTCGAACACACACTCTGACTTCTGTCACTGTCTGTCACTACTAGTTTGTTTGACACAGATAACCAAAGGCTTTAATCTGTGTGTATGGTCAAACAGTTAATCTGTGTGTATGGTCATGTTAAACTGCACTGTGGGTGTACTATTGACTATCATATCAATTAAATGTCTAGGCTTTTAAATGGATCTTCCAGTAAACTGTATTTATTGGCTTTTGCAATCATCACCTTGGCCTTGAAACATGTAGGCTAATCAAAAGTAACAGCTGGGTGGGGGTTTTATAACAAGCAAGCAAATCAGTGGTGTAATACCTGTGCCACGTCTGCTGGTAGTGATGCATTGGAGATATGCTTATATCAGACTGAGGTGTGACTCTGGGTTAGAGTACAGTGGTGAATTTCCAGCTCAGACACTTGTTATTCAACCCTTAAACTAACTAGCATAAATAGTTTAAGCCATACTAATCTGGCCTCAGGGGCTCATGCACCAGATTTGCCTATCCCTGCTTTATCAGGTTCAACAGTAAAATCAGTTCGACAGTTACCTAGGGATTATGGTTAGTGTCATACAGCCAAGAAGCAATGGAGAGGAAGTGAGGCACATAATCATGGAGCAGTGTCTTATTTTTGGCAGGACGAGGAGTCATCACCTCCTAAAATATGTGAGGGGTGTGACTTGTTGGGAATTGTGGCTATCATATCACAAAAACCAAACCTCGTACTGCATTCCAGAGTATGGGGTCAAAATAAATGCTTTCCCGTTGGGCTTCCTGCTGCTGTGAGGGTCCTCCATTTTTTCCCCCTCCCTATCCAAAGACAGCTAGAATGTAGGTCACGCGTTTCATAAAGCATGCTGCATTGCATAGCTTTGCTGGTGGGCTTGTGGTGGGATTTAAACACTGCAGCTGAAAGCCTTGTTCTTGTATTCCACTTCTGTGTTTCTCCATGTCGTTGTGTATGTACATGCGTGTATGCACACACGTTTGTTTGTGTTTATTGAATATATATTGGTATATCAAGTTATATCATAGAACTTGTTTGTGCTTCTTTTGTTAGACCTACTTTAACATACAGACACATTTAAACATCCTACCTCAGACAGTGTATAAGTGGGACAGTGGCATGGAGTAGTGCTACTGGGATCATGTACAGCACGTTTGGGGTCACTCGGTCACACTATGACAAACTACAATTCCACAAATAAGTCAGGATGCTGTGCATTTACTTGAACTTGTGCTTTATTCATTCTTTGTGTATATTTTCATGTATTTTCAAGTGTTCAGTATGTAGTCAGTATTTATACCAGAGCACAACATTTATTCAAGCTGTTTGTTTGTTTTTGGAAGTGTGTACATATGCAAATTTATATGTTGAGGTCCATTGATCCAACCTCAGTAGAAATGATAACACTAGGCCTCATTTATCAATCCTTAAGTAATATACTGTATGTGTAGAGTAATGAGGTAAATTATTAATTTTATTTGTCTAAATTATAGAGTGAGTGAGTGTTTCGTGATGGTACTCGTAGTCCCTGACCAAGTAAACTAAGCCGAGGCTACAAAGCACTTGAGGGCATTCTGTAATGCTGCAAATGTAATAAAATAAGCAGTTTAAACTTGACATTACCATCCAAGCGCACCTTTAAAAAAAGATGTAATTTAAAGTAGATCAAGTTGAGGTTACCATTGGGTAGGTTTCTTTTGTGTAAGTTTAAACACCAGGTAAATTCCAAGTTGTTTTTCCACCAAATTGGTGGGATTTTCACAAACATCAAATTTCTTGTTTTATTTTTTTCTTGTGATTGTACACATAAATCCTTTTGTATTGCACTTGATTTATTTTCCATACTGTACACCTGTACACCTAGGTTCACCTAGGCTTTATTATATTTCTTCACCCAGGTTTTCTTATTTTTTTATTCTCTTATATTTTTTATATTTTTATTTTCTTATATTTTTATTGTACATATATTTTATTATTAGTGTAAATAGCCCTAAATATTCTTTTATTCTAAGGTCACGGGCAGTCGCCTAGGCATTTCACTGCATATCGTACTGTGTATGACTGTGTATGTGACAAATAAAATTTGAATTTTGAATTTGAATTTTGAATTTGAAATGAAGCCCACTGTCAGTTATGATCTGGTCCCTCGTCTCGCCTTTGCCATCTGTGTGCCTGAATTACTGAGACCCTGCTGTGTAGTTTTACTCGAATGAGAAGGTGTTGCCAGAGTGTTCTGTAATGACACGAGTATACTAGGCCTCATGGGCTAGTCAGCGGTCTACTTAAGGTTGGGTTTGTACGGAAAACCTCCGGACAAGAGCCTTGTGTCGTGGCTTCTGACTATAAATGTGAGCTTCATCCAGCTGAACTTCTTAGCTCATTAATTCTTCAAGGATGCAGTCTGGCTATATTTAACTTTTGTGCGAACACAAATGGTTTGTAAATCGATCGAACTGTGTGGCGCCGCCCTGCTGTTAGCAGAATGTGTCTTGTGGTCTAAAATCTTATAAAATACAGTTAAACACTGCAAAAAGTCCCATGTAAAAGCCTGCCAGGCTAATTTAGGCCATTCTATTTCAATATGAGTGTACTTATCGCTCAGTGTGACATTCTTTTAGCTTATCCTCAGAGTCTATGTTCCCACGTTCCTGCTCTGTCCCTGTTTAAAGTTCTTTCTCCTCCTGTAGGGCCAAACACTTAGAACAAATTGTACAGAGAGTAAGATTGTTATGGCTGGATAATTATGTCAAATTACTGATGCTAACATCAAAATCAAGTTCCTTCCTCCAGTTGTCCAATCTCGGGACTCATTTTAATCATAGCACAGTGCCCTCAGTTGCTATGCTAAAGTAATATGGACTGCACTGAAAACGCTTAGGCTCTGTCATCAGATACTGTACGAGATGTTCTGCAACTCCTGCTGCAGTCATGTCGTGTTTGTAGCTTCGCCATAATGTACTGAACATCGCATTGCTGATATGAAATCTGCTTTTTTGCATATTGCTATACTATATTGCGTTTTTGCATATTGCTATACACTGACCAAGGATTGATTGCATAAATGGACATCATTTTTGAGAATTTCTGTATTGTAAATAATTTTTGATTGATTTTAGGAAATATTGGATTTTTGTCAAAAATCTGTCAAAAACTTTGTGTATTTAATGTTTTTACTGTCAAGTGCTGTGTGCCTTTTTCGGCATAGCAGTAATATGGTATATACACCAATAGTTTCATGTGACCATGATAACCTTTAGGCCTCATGGTTAATAGTGGCTATTCCCCTTTATCTTTCTCTAGTTTTCTCATTCTTATTTTATCTACTGTAGAAAGAGTGTGCCCCGTCACCACACCTCATCACCTATTCAGCCATTCTTATCACCCAAACACTGTTTCCCGCTATTCGTTCTTCCACGGATTTGGGTCCTGCACTCTCCATTGTTCCCTGGTCTTTCTGAACACTGCCGCTATTTCCTGTGTTCCTGTAGTCATTTTCTCATTGTGCTAGATCAATAATTGTGGGAGAGAAAAAGAAAGGGAGAGAGAGAATGAGGGACCAAGTGGGAGACAGAATGCACATAAAGTCCTGAGACATCAAAACCTGCAGGCCCTGACCTGTGGCCTCACTACATAGCCAGTGGATTAAAAGATCCTATCCATGAGTGGCAGAAAACTGGAACGTTACAGGAACCCGTTTAGGAGTTATTACCACATCCCCTGTACAGTCCTGACTTCACGCCAAGTGATTTCTACATGTTTGGTCCATTAAAGGAGTTCCTGGGATCCTCGTGTTTCAGACGTTAAGCAGGGAGTCCCGATCATGACTCTGGCGTAAAGAGAAAACTGCCTACCTTGATGGTACCCAAGCACTAGTGAATTGCTTTTATAAGTGCATGAGTACAGCAGGGGATTACATAGAGAAACAACAGAGGTTTTTACTTTCACCAGTTCTGTTATTTTGTACAATTAAAGGTTTGACTATAACGCCCCTCATATTATTGGATCCTGTAAAGAATGGCATTGGATTTGGATAAGAAATAATTTTTTGACTAGTTATTTTTCTTGTTAAGAGTGATTTGATTATTTTTGTATGTTTTATATTGTATACTGTATATCTATCTATCTCGCTATCCATCTATATACACTGTGTGTATTGTATACACAGTGAGTTTTGTGTGAAAGAGTTGTGTGAAAGGCTCTTTCAAGGTTTGGGGAGGCATGGTGTCTCAACAATGTTGCTTCGCACCCAAAGGATTAGGGGTTTCGAATCTTGCCTCCAGCTTGGTGGGTTTCCTCCTGGTACAGTGGTTTCCTCCCACATCCCAAAGATGTATAGTAGGCTGATTGCCTGTAGTGTGCCTGTAGTGTGCCTGTAGTGTGCCTGTAGTGTGCCTGTAGTGTGCCTGTAGTGTGCCTGTAGTGTGCCTGTAGTGTGCCTGTAGTGTGCGAGTCTGTGTGTGCTTGTGCCATGTATTGGATTGGGGCCAGATTCAGGATATGCTCTACCTTGTGTCTATTAAATCTGCCCTTTATACTACGATGGATACAAAGTATAGAAAATGAATAGATTTTCACGTGTAGTTTTTTTTTTTTTTTTTTAAAGAGTAGCAGATAAATAACTGTACCACCTGAAGGTGTGGTTATTGAAAAAGAAAACGTGAGGTCATGTCCTCTCTAAATACGAGGGCCTCAGAGTATGAATAAACGTTGCTTCCAGTGAATTAAATGTCCCTGGTTAAGTCTCAGTGTTTTTTTTCTGAATGTGGTTCAGTGATATCCAGGCTTAATCACAGGGGGCTGACATGATTGAAGGGTTTCATTCCAACAAGAGACTGACTGGCGTGTAATGCATGACACAATCTGCATATTTACTACTCCATATGTTCATGTCTTTTATATTAGTATTTGGAGTTACATTTTGATTTTTAAAAATTATTATTAATAAATACAATCCATACCTCTCCTTTCTCCAGAAACACAATCAGATTTCCTCAAGCTTTGCTACGTATATCACTCAAAGCATTGGTCCTAACTAAACATGTTTTTTGGACAGGTAGTAATTTGCTTGTACTTGTCAGAGATATTTATATACAGGACTGATTGAAATGACTGAAACACTGTCAGTGCAGTTACTAAGGATGTTTTTGAATGTGATCTTTCTTTCTTCTCTGAGTACTGTGCTGCAGAAACAGTATTATATAAACAGTAGCAAACCTGGTATTCTGATTTGTATTATTATCCCTTACATTATCGTACATTATCTTTGATTTGGAGTAATGAATTTGGTTGCATCATTTGTTGGAGCTGAGTTATTTCCACTTGTTTAATGAGTTCAAGGTCATACCTTTTAAACAATGCACAAGTACGCTGGCTTGAAAATCCGCCAATATAGCTGGCATTTCATGGATAAGACAAGACAGACCTCTAGTCTCAAACAGAAACTAAGTTTTAAAAATGTACTTTTAGACACTATATGCCTGAAGGTTTGTGGACACCACACCCATACGTGAACCCTCTCCCCAGAGTTGCCACAACGTTGCACACAATTGTATATCATGTTTTTGTAATGATGTACATTTTCTCTTCCTTCAAACTAAGAGGCCTACTCCTACTGTAAATTGTCCCTGACTTCAACCATTAAATCAACCATTCAATAAATACCAAAGGGATGAACTGAAATTCTGACTGCACCCAACGCCTGCTTACCCCAAATCAGTGTTTGATCTCACTAATGCTCTTGTGGCCGAATGAGCAAATCTCCACAACCATGTTCCAAAATCTAGTAGAAAGCTTTCCTAAAGGACTGGAAGTCATCTAAAGGTAACAAAATCTGAACTTGAATATACAAAAAGCATTTATATGTGTGATTAGTTAGGTGTCTACATGTTTTTGGCCATATAGTATATTGTTAACCAGCAAGCACTATGACGTCAGCACTATGACATCACCTCACTAAGATAGTGTTTATATCTTAAAGTGCAGATGTCATAGTGCGCTGGGGCCATATTTTCTATGGATTGTTATATTCATCTTTGCATTTCCACAGAATATTTGATACGGTAGCTAAACAATGCTGTCCCAAGAAGCTGGCGCTAAGTGTTAGTTGAACCCAGGTACTCCATAGGGGCTGTATTAAAGGTTTTATATAAAACATATTCGTGTTTATATAAATCATATTCATATTGTTGGTACCCTTTGGTCAATGAAAGAAAAACTCACAATGGTCACATAAATAACTTGTAATCTGACAAAAGTAATAATTTAAACAAATTCTATGAATGTTAACCAATGAAAGTCAGACATTGCTTTTCAAACATGCCTCAACAGAATTATTTAAAAACATAAACTCATGGAACAGGCCTGGACAAAAATGATGGTACCCCTAGAAAATACTGAAAATAATGTGACCAAAGAGACATGTTAATTCAAGGTGTGTCCACTAATTAGCATCACAGGTGTCTACAATCTTGTAATCAGTCAGTGGGCCTATATATAGGGCTCCAGGTAGTCACTGTGTTGTTTGGCGACATGGTATGTACCACACTCAACATGGACCAGAGGAAGCGAAGGAAAGAGTTGTCTCAGGAGATTCGAAAGAAAATTATAGACAAGCATGTTAAAGGTAAAGGCTATAAGACTATTTCCAAGCAGCTAGATGTTCCTGTGACTACAGTTGCACATATTATTCAGAAATTTAAGATCCATGGGACTGTAGCCAACCTCCCTGGACGTGGCCGCACGAGGAAAATTCATGACAAATCAAAGAGACGGATAATCCGAATGGTAACAAAAGAGCCCAGAAAGACTTCTAAAGAGATCCAAGGTCAACTTCATGCTCAAGGAACATCAGTGTCAGATCGCACCATCCGTCGTTGTTTCAGCCAAAGTGGACTACATGGGAGACGACCAAGGAGGACACCATTGTTGAAAACAAATCAGAAAAAAGCCAGACTGGAATATGCCAAACTACATGTTGACAAGCCACAAAGCTTCTGGGAGAATGTCCTATGGACAGATGAGACAAAAATGGAACTTTTTGCCAAGGCATATCAGCTCTATGTTCACAGACGGAAAAATGAAGCATATGAAGAAAAGAACACTGTCCCTACTGTGAAACATGGAGGAGGCTCTGTTATGTTCTGGGGCTGCTTTGCTGCATCTGGCACATGGTGTCTTGAATCTGTGCAGGGTACAATGAAATCTCAAGACTATCAAGGGATTCTAGACAGAAATGTGCTGGCCAGTGTCAGAAAGCTGGGTCTCAGTCGCAGGTCATGGGTCTTGCAACAGGACAATGACCCAAAACACAGCTAAAAACACCCAAGAATGGCTAAGAGGAAAACATTGGACTATTCTAAAGTGGCCTTCTATGAGCCCTGACCTCAATCCTATTGAGCATCTTTGGAAGGAGCTGAAACATGCTGTCTGGAAAAGGCACCCTTCAAACAACTGGAGCAGCTTGCTCATGAGGAGTGGGCCAAAATACCTGCAGAGAGGTGCAGAAGTCTCATTGACAGTTACAGGAATTGTTTGATTGCAGTGATTGCCTCAAAAGGTTGTGCAGCAAACTATTAAGTTAGGGGTACCATCATTTTTGTCCAGGCCTGTTCCATGTGTTTATTTTTTTAAATAATTCCGTTGAAGCATGGTTGAAAAGCAATGTCTGACTTTCATTGGTTAACATTCATAGAATTCTTATTTATTATTACTTTTGTCAGATTAAAGTTATTTCTGTGACCCTTGTGAGTTTTTCTTTCACTGACCGAAGGGTACCAACAATTTTGTCCACGTGTGTATGTCTTGTTCCTGCCGTCAAAAACATTTCATTCTTAGCAAAAGGCTAAGTATGTGTTTATAGTAAGTCAGAGTTACACTGCCCCAAGGATTAAAACAAGGTGGAGTGTAATGTTTATGAGAAAACAATAAACCACAGGGTAGTATGATGTGATCCGTTACTGTGCCAAAGTTGATGATTTGCTTATAACAGTACACCCCATGTGTTTTGTTCCTCACAGCAATTTGCCAACTTCAAATTACAAATTTTATTTAGTAAAGAATAAAAAAGTATATTTGTAGTTGTTACAGCTAATGTTCAACATCCTTGCAAAAGATACTGCATGTTATTGCTTATTTTAAAGCAGCTGTACTTACTATACCCCTACTTTTTTATTCTTAAATTAACACAAAAAATGTAGCAACTTATACGAACGTTCTAAGCATAATAAAATTATTTTCAAAAATCCATAATTTATTGAAACTTCAAAACTGTCTTCCTTTATACTCATTTACACAACACTGCTTCTGTCCAGGGTTTTGATTATTCAATGTCCTGTGAATGATCGATCACAATCCATAAGCAGCTCAAAGTGCAATTAGACAAACATGCAAGAAGTAAATAAAGACATGTAGGTTTATTTTAAAATGTGTGCATGTATACAAATGTGTTAGAATAGATCTGACCATTGTAAATCATGCATAAAGGTAAAAATTCCAAGGAAATGTCTGATTTCTAAAGAGGCTGGATTGTTGGTCAGTCTGAGGGGTGGACTGTCCCACGGACGGATACCTAGAAATATTGAAATATTACTTTCTACTGTTGAGAGATGTATATTTTAGTTTAAATAAAGGGTAAGAACTGTACCAGAGTCACGAGAAGGTCGACCTGGGCCTTCTGAAAGTCACTTCTGTGCTGTTTAAAGATGCTCTCATTCTGTACTTGGTCAAGTTGTTCTCCTACAGCTCCTAAAGACAAGTCAACAATATATGATGTAATGGATTAATTGGTAAACCTGATTTTCTTATGACTTGATAATGTTGCATGCATTTTATCATAAAACTGTGTTTGTGCACTCAATGTGATCATTAGCTGTGTTTACATAGAACCTAATATTGTACTAATGATGGGAGTAATATGCCAATTGGAATAAAGTACATCATGTAAACCCCTCAGTTGGAACAGTCTGACTTGATCCGGCCCAATCAGAATGAGATGGGACGTGTAAACCTTTGATAATAGTTACAGTGGATAAATATTAGCCATGTAAACACTTGATCTTGTCAGAATAAATATATTTTCTTCACATGTTTGCCCCACGTGGTGGTAATTAGGAGACATGACGAATTTCCAGGAGGGAAAATTTGCCTCCATTCCTGATCAGTAAACTCTGTGAAAACAAACAGCTTTACTTTCATCCATCCACTGGTTCGCTTGATGAGGAGGAGGCACTGATTTCCTCACTATTACACAAATAGGAAGCTTCTAAACAATCATATGTCAGACCGAAATAAATCATTTTAAATCCATGTACTGTATTATTTTAACAGATTAACTGGGTCGTCTACCGTACTAGTCATAGTTAATTATATAATTGAAATGTCATTTCATCAATTGTTTCTGACCAGTCAGATTTGAGCATTCAACTCCTTGGTATAAACTGACACAACACTCTTGTTTTTTGCTGTTTTATTATCTTTGGGGGGAAGGAAAGAGGATTTAGCTGTCTGTGCACTGTACCAGTGAGTGAGTGACAAACCAGTGAATAGCATGCCTTGTTTTGGCGAAGGCTCCTCTCCACCTCATTGTCTCTGGTGCTGTACAAGCAGCATTTAATAATTATTATTCACTCTGAATAGCAAGAACAGCGTCTTTTAAATGTTTACATAGAGTTTATGATTTACTTTTTTAATGATGAGTAAAACAAATTGGTGTAAATTTAAATAAACTCCTGGGAAGTCAAGTAGGCACAAGTCTTTTTACATTTTAAGTTTTTATAATCAGAGCGTGAGTAGCACTATGTTACCGGGTCTTGTTGCTTCAGGGTCGCCGGTTTGATCCCAAAACTCGGGGTACTGTTTGTGTGGAGTTTCGTTTCACGTTCGCACTGTCTGTGCAGTGTCTGTGTAGGTTTCCTTTGGGATCTGCAGTTTCTAACACACCGGTAGCTGGATTGCCTACGCAAGGAGTAAACTGTGGGTGTGCGTTCATGGTGCCCTGTGATGAACGGGTGTATCTCATTTCGTGTGAGATCTTGCCCAGCGTTCGCAGGAGAGCCTCCAGCTCTGTACTGTGACCCTGAGTAGGATATATTGGAACAAATGAATAATCTGAGCGCTAAAATAAAAACAATCCTTTTCACATTTCTCTCCAAGGTCTTTTCAGACATTATGTATGTAGTAAACACTTTTTTTTTCAGTTGAACTAATGTTTTGTTTATGGATATATGGATGATTTTCAAAATTTTAAATTTTCTTACTAATTAGATTTTTACACTCAGATTTGAACATTTAAACAAGTTTACACCCTTATACTCGGAGGTTATAATCTAGTAAATTCTCGGTTGGCTGAAGTCTTAAGGAGATCATGTTAAAGATGCAGCTAAGGCGGATAGCAGCCACACGAGGGCAGCGTTCACTGATACGCCGCGTAAACAATCGTTTACAAAAGTTTAGGACACCGAGGCGATGGTGTAATGTATTTGTCGACGTCGTGTAGATCGTTTGTTGTTTATTTGCGTGTGTTTTCGAGTGCTGTTGATAATGCACGCGTGATATCGGATGTAGTGGATAATAAAGAGAGTACTGTAGTTCGTATTATTGTAGGGCTGATATCATTTAGCCTGTGTAATCACTCGTTTTTTCCCCCCTCCTGGTGCATGCAGGCTCCTGGACTCGGGGGCTGAGACTGTGGGGCTGTAGGATAAATGTCGCGTCTGTGGGTTCTGTTTTCTGCACTCGGTTCTTTCCACACGCTTCTTTGCACCGGAAATGTGGAGGGAGGTGATATTGTAGCGAACCGGGGCACATGTTGAGCTAACGGAGCCTTCCGCCTCTCTCCTCTCCTCCATTCCCGTCTCCTCTTTTCCTCTCTCGTTTCCTTCTCACCCTCCCATAGTCTCTCTCTCTCTCTCTCTCTCTCTCTCTTCCGTTAGACGGTAGATTCAGACTTGTACTAGTGACTTGCTCTGCTTCCACAACGCGCCTCTATCTCTCTTATCTCTTCAGCTATGGACTTGAGTAAAATGGTAAGTTCTCGCCTCGTTTTTCCTCGGGATATTGGTGTTTGTAGAAAACAAGTATGTTTAGCTTTTGTGCCAATAGTTTGATCGCTGCTGGCGCGCGCGCGCCGTTGTATGTGTGTGTTTTTTTTAAAACCTCAGTCGGGTTGTTGCTACATTGTTACGTGTGTGAATGTTAGTGTAGTGTTTGCGTGCGTGTGTGTGTGTGTGTTGCGTGCATGTGTGCTTGGCTCGGCATTTCTCATCACCAGAGCGTGTTTTACAGAGCAATATCCAGCTGGCTAAACGTGGGCCGGCGTTATAAATGCTATATGGACGTGTATGAAGCATATGTGAGTGTGTTTGTGCCTCTATATACGTGTGTGTGTGGGTAATGGTGTTTGTAGTGCAGCTCTAATAACGAGCGGGGTTTTTGTTAAGAGGTCTGAGCTGCCTACTAATGAAACTTCCTAACTGGCTTCCTTTATACTCCTTTACACAACACTGCTTGTCTCCGGGCTTGGATTATTCTGTGCCCTATGAATTATCAATCACAAACCTCAAGCAATTCTAAGTGCTATTGACAAACATGCAAGAAGTAAATAGAGACCCATTGGTTTATGATAAAATGTATTCACCAAAATGAGTTAGACCCATCTTGAAGCATGCTTACAAGAGGAGATTTCCAAGGAAATGACTGATTTTCAAAGAGGTTGGATTGTTGGTCACTCTGAGAGGTGGACTGTCCCACTGACAGATACCTAGAAGTTTTGAAGTACCCCTTTCTACTGTTGAGAGAATTGTATTTCAGTTGAAAAATAAGTGGTAACACAATAACCGCCAATAAAGCCACTTCTGTGCTGTTCGAAGAGCTTTTTAGAGGATGCTCTCATTCTCTCCCTGGTCGAGTTAACAACAACAACAAAATAATAATTAATTGCTAAACCTTTGTTTAAGAATGTAACATGCATATATTTTATCATAAAACTGTATGTCTGTGCGTGCTACGTTATGATCATTAGTGCGTTTTTACTGACCCTAATGTTGTACTAATTGTATAGCTCAATCGGAATAAAATACACCTACAGCTAATAAAATCACCTCAGTCGTAACAGTCTGACCCTATCTCTCCCAATCGGAATGAGAGGGGGCATCTAAACCATTGATGATAAAAAAAAAAAAATAGCTTCCACTCCTGATCAGGAAACCATGTGAGAACAAACAACTCTCTCAGACCTGTCCTTACTTTCATCCACTGGCTCTGCTGCTGAGGAGGAAGCACTGATTTGTTCACTACTTAACACATAGTAAAGGTACTAACCGATCATACCCAGGTCTGAGTTCTTGTAATCAGTCATAATGCAGAAGGGTGGATTTATGAGAAAAGATCGGAAGCTAAATCTAACCTCAGAGTTGGAGAAAAATCCTACTACTTCTGTTATATTTCTGGCTGTTTAAATGCATCACAGTACACAGAACCATTTTATATTCTGATTAAATGCTTTGATCATATAAACACACATCTTATGAGGTCAGCGTCCATGTAAACCATTAAATCAGATTGATTTTAGTCAGATTGAAGAAATGGTGTTCATGTAAACATAATTAGTGTTGTCTTCTAGCTTGGGGATTTCTCGAGAATAAAAAAAAACTGTAAGCACATTTGTTATTAAAAAATAAAACTTCTCTACAGTTTGTTTTATGATGTAAAATATTCAGGGCCTTGAAACAGAACCTGTACATAGTGAAAATATTCTCCCCCCTAACACCACCGGTTTGCGATTTAAGGTCAATTTATTGACATTAATTAGCTTTAACACCCTATGGAATGGATTTTGTGTTATTCATTAAAATAATTCACTTTGCTAAACAGCTATTTCCTTCAAATGAGGCACATATAATATCCCTGCATACCTCTGATTCTTCATGTCAGCAAAGTCAGTTTATCTGAATAATACAATGTTAGCAAAGTCTTAGCCTTTTAAGTACAGAATATTGACTTGTCAGACTTCAGCATTTCTCCGAAATACTCACTAAACTTCAAACAAGCTTGAATCTGCTGGGTCAGATGAATTTGCCAATATTCAAAGTCTGTGGTGAAATAACAGTGCGAATTTATGATGCTCGATGATGCAAAAAACAGCGGACAAAACTAGTTCCTCTTTCTGTATGATCTTTTGCTGCAGACAGCATTGGAAATAAACCCTAATTTGACTAGGTTAGCATGGTGGTCCCTGGTTTGATCCTGAGCTCCATTTGCTGTCTGTGTTAGAAGAAACATACCTGTGGGTGGATTTAGCTGAATCTAAATTGAGCAAATGTATGTTGTTTTATGTTGTGGATCATTTATATCGTGAACAGGATAGTTATTAAAAATGAGTGAGTAATTTGGTTCTTGACTGACAATATAGCAGCAAACCCATAAGTCAGGCCATGTTTTTTTGAACACAAAAATCCTGCTGTGAATCCCGTTCGCTGTCAGCCCATCGCCTATATGTTGCCAGGCTTTTAAAGGTATTCCTGCCAAATATACCACTATTTCACAGTGGTATGAAAACATGCAGTAACTGGTGTATGTTCCCCAACTGACTGACCTGAGCTCAAGAAGTGATTAGATTTATTTGGGGACTTTTGGATGTAATTCTAGTGCTACTCTTGGATTTTGGAATTGTTTCTGTTTTTCTTCCTCATTCTCTGAGAAAATTCTATTACAAAATACATATGATAGTATTATCTGAATAAACTAATTTTGATTTCAAAATCATTTTGGTGATTTTTTTTATTTTTATTTTTGCCCCTGGTGCAAAAAAAAATCTTTGTGTGCTCTGAATCCTTGAATTTTTTTTAATTTAGCATCCATATGCATAACGCAACATGAGTAATATAATTTAAATAATCCTTCAGGCTGTTTAAACAGGCTTGCGTTGTGTTGTATTATGTCATGTTATAAAGTTAACCTGATAATTGGTACGCTCTAGGAATATGGGTTTATAGAAGAAACAGAAATTTCCTCATCTCTCTTAATTACCGCTCAGATATGAGTATTATCATGGTAATAATGTGTAATAATGCTGTTATAAATATTTTGAAGAGACTAATCCTATCTACCTAAGGCTTTGGTGAGTACAAGTTAAGGTAAATCATAGAGTAGCCAGTACAATTGCTAGAGCAATTACTTTATTATTATTCTTAAGTTAATTTTTTTTTCTTTATTCACATATTCCAAAGCAAATAGATTTAATGTTCTTTATCTTTAATTCCCAATTGAAATGAGTGTAATGGTATTATTGAGCAATCACCCTTTGAATTTTCTTATGGAAATGCATTGCTAATTGATACTGGAAGTTCAGGACCAGTTGATGTCTCAGTTGTAAAGGTGTTCTTAGTAGCTACGTTTACAGTAGCCAGACAACAATTCTTCAATCAAATTGACATCATTCCTATTAGAGATTCCATCTTAAGTGTTTACTTGGAATCTATTGTGTAATCTGATAAGATGTGTGTTTACATACTTAAAGCATTTCATCAGAATGAAACCTTATTTTTTGACTTGTGCTTCTGCTCCCTGTGAAGTGTTTAATATGCTGGGGAAATAACAGAAGAAGGATTTTTCTTAATCGTTGAGGTTAGGTTAGACTTCCTATCTTTTCTGATAAATCCCACCTATTATGTTTTTTATTGATTAAAATAATTCAGTCTCATGTATGATTGGTTAGATGCTTTATTACGTACAAAGTGAGCCAATCAGTGTTTTCTCCTCCCGTGGACGACAGTAAAGACTGGTGGGACAGAGTTGTTTTAACAGAGTTTACTGATTAGGAATGAAATAAAAATTTCCCTCCTGGAATCATGCACTTAAAGAATATATTTACTTTACAAAAGAGGAACCATCAGATTAATTGTTTACGTGCCTAATATTTATCTATTGAATGGTTTATAAAAGGTTTATACAACCTCTATTATTCCGGTTTAAATTAATTCCAATCTGGCCGGATGGATTTAAACAGTCCTGATTGAGGTGTTTACAATCATGCAGTTTTATTATGATTGAGAAATGATTCCCACTATTAGGAGCCTCTTATGGTTCCGTGAAAATGCACCCAGTGAATTGTAAGTCAGAACACATTTTGCTCTTTGTTCTCCTTGTATTTCAGTAGTGAGTCTGCTCAAAAGCAGATTTTTTTAACCAGATTTCTGAATCATCAACATCCAAGCCAATAAGTGAAAGGCGTCTCCTCTTGCTTGTCAATCATTTTCCTGACCTTCTCCCACCAGAATTGCTATTATACAGATATAACTGGACTATACTATACTTATTAGTCATGCTCAATCAATTAGATTTTAACTAAGGCGGCACACTGTCAATCAAATAAGAACTTCAAATTATAAGCTGGCTCTGCAGCGGTGGTTCTGTCCGGCCTCCATGCCACACAAGCCTTAATGGAATGTTTGCTATTTGTTGCCACATCTCGACCGCTTTCAAAATACATTCCGAACCAACTTTGGAAAACTTGTTGCGTTTAGATGAACATATAAGGGGGATCTGTTTCGATGTGGACTGAATAATCGGAACTTGAAACTAACCCCAAATATGACATGCAAAGATCTTAGAGTTAGAATTTTTATTTTCTTTGAAGGCTTATCCAGCCATTGAGCAAATGAGCTGGTCTTAAAAATAACCCCACACTCCTGTGTATGGAGAGAGGCTTTTGCTTTGCAAGCTCATAAAACTGACCCACATGGTTTATTATTCCATTACAGGACCATTATGCTGTTCTGGTCCCTTTGACTTTCTCCCCAAGGCCATATAACGTGTACACACGTCTGCCGACAAGTCCTCAGATGTCTGTTGTCTGTTTGTTCAAACCACACTGTGAGTGCTGTCTATTTTTCCTCTGTGGTTAATACATGCAGATGTTTGATGGTGGCCTCTGAGGGTCTTATGGCTTTTGAGCCCTGAGCTTGGTGTTCTAGATGTTTCCGGTTGATACGAACTTAGAAGCAGTGATGCTAGCTAGAGCATTTGGCTTAACCTGTAGGGTGAATTGCCTGTCTTGTTTCTCCATCTGAAACATCAGTGTTGACTAGGTGTTCTTTCCGAGTCAATGGTGCAAGTTTGAAAAGGCGTGTTTAAGGGGTCCAGAGCAGCTTAGCAAAACAACAGCTGTCTTTCAGTCAAGTGACCTTTTTCAAGCAGGGTGGAGCAGTAGCAGGAGAGAGTACTGTCTAAAATAAACTCTAAAAGAGGCTAATGGCTGACTGGCAGTTTTACATAGCAGCACACTAAAGTGTGTGTGTGTGTGTGTGTGTGTATTTAATAGTGCTGGGTTTTGTGTTAGCTGAAAACTGGTCTCCAGATTTGACATTTCTAAATGAGGGGAGTATCAGGAAGTGCATGGCTATTTTTAGTTTAAGTTTTGTGTATGACGTAAAAAAAAAAAAAGTCTCAGACAGTCACCTCACTTATTACTCATTATCTGCACCATGTCCGTGATTGTGCAGGAATGAATGCGGGAGCTGAGGAGGAAATTGTTTGGTTTGGCTCAGAAAACAGAGGTGTTTTTTAGCCAACAGGAAATTGCCAGGAGTGGGAGTGCTGAGATATAAAGCTCAAATTGATCCATTACATTTTCTGACACTAAACAATTTAATGTATTATCTCACAAGACAGGTTTATCTAGATGCCCACATTAATGAAATATTTACTATGCTTTAAAAAAAAAGATTTAATGTAAAAAAAAAAAAAATGATAAAAAAAACCCCAACATATTACATTTAATGTAAAAAAAACTAACTATTGCCAGGAAAAGCTATTGCATTACCATCATGTGTGTGCAGCAGTTGTGTACCACTCCTAAAGATGAAGTCACATCTTTCAGACTTCCTGATTACTTCCTCATTTCAGGATTGCTTACGATTTCTTGAACGATTTTTCCCCGTTACTTTGCGGTTTGTACAAATATGATGAAAGCACTAGATAGTTCAAAATGTTCGCGATTCAGTTTTTTTTTCTGTCTTTGGCAGCATTTGGATTTTGAAATGAAAGACGTAGTCCCTGTTGTCAAAGTAAATGTGCAACAGGAAATGTCAGCGTAGGACACCCAGAAAAGAAACGAGATACCGTCATGACCTTAGTGGGATAACCACAAGAGGAAAACCACAGCTCAACCCCTGAGAACAGAAAGTATATAGTTAGCTAAAAATAATATAAACAACACATAGCTCAACTGCTAGATGTGTGTACGGGGTGTGTGTATGTGTGTCTTAGTAGGGGTGTAATGATGCATCATGACATGACCCATCGCAGCGGGATGATGAGCAGTGTAAAAATATGCGATAACAGGATGCATGTCATGCGGTTACACTGTTTGACTGTTCTAATCTGTGCATTCTGCAAAGCTAAAATCATATATGGACATTATGCTGGTCACCTGATCACAGAATGCTAGCTCTAGATTGATATGAGCACCGTGCATTATATTCTATATGGTTCATGGTAAAAAAAAAAAAAAACAAACTTGTAAATGTCTTTTCAGTAGCATTCAAACAACATTTAAAAGCCTTGGAAAGCGACCAGATTAGCTGGCTTTGGAGCTTTACTTATTCATGCTACGAAGCTTATTATGTTGCACTCGATCAGTTTTCAAGTCCAGGGACAGATGTGCAGTGTTGGCTGGTTAGATCAGTCACATTATCTTATTTTCACCGGTTAACATTTGGACCTGAACTGGAAACTAAACATGGCTGAGCTCTGCCGGGAGATATTAGGAGCATCTGGTGATGCACAGCAGCGATGTATATGAGTTTCATGATTTCTTACCTGGTTACCAGTAGAGTTGTGGGATTCAGTCAGTTACGCAGTTTAATGTAGCTTTTGTTGGTCTATTTGATTTATGGAATCAATATAAATCAGACAGTAAACATTGGTTTCATTGAATCAAAATTTATTTGAAAATCGCAACGGCAAGAAATTCATTCGATGTAAAAAAAAAATTTAAAAAAAATCTGTTATAGTCACAGCTGTTCAGTTGATACGTCACTTCTTTTTCGTTTCACATTTTATAAGGTCTGGACATGTAGAAGATTCAATTAAAATAAATAATCATATTCTTAGAGTAACCAGTACAAGTTATCTTTTATTATTCAATTTACCTTCATTAAGCATAGAGTATAAAAGTAAAGAGTATTAGGAAATGTAGTAAAAATGTGATGTATGTGAAAGTGGCCTCGTCTAATAGTGCTGGAAGTTGAAGCTCATTTTCTTCCTGTTTTATTTTTAAATCCAGTGGGAAATTACATTTCTTCACTAATTCTCTAATAGAGTATAAGTAATTTATTTCATTTGAGTTTTCTCAATATAAATTGTGGTGCACACATTAAAATGAAGTTTCTTAATGCTACTATTCTTTGTCTTTGACATGTATAATTATCACCCACATCAGTTAGGATTACACTTTAGATCAAAATGGTGCAGATGTGCAGAATAGCTATTTTAACTTGTACAGCTTTTAATATCGGTCTCCTTTTCAGACATGTGGGTCATCCAAGGACGGATATCCACGAGTGCCTCGCGTCTGCGCTCGTTGCCACTGATTTGATTTATAGTGTGCTTTGGCCATTTCATATAAGAGGCTTTGTTTCTAAGCACAGCTGTTTGTAGATCACTCTCAGATGCTTTCCTTTTGCTCCTTCCAGCGTTGTAGCCATTAAGGATTTAATTGGCTGCTACGACAGGAGGGGAAATGCTCCAGAAAGCTAGCCGTAGCATACCATGCTGTAATCACTGGTAGCAGTTAGAATCATTTGCACAGTAATTGGCACTGGAGGGATGAACCGTAAGGTGTTTATGTGAAAAATTAAAAGGGACAACACTGTTGGAGATGCAGAAGACTCCAAATCCCTTCCACTCATTATCCCTCCACACATGGCAGTCCCTGTTCCTTTCCAGATAAATTTGCCTTCTCAGAGACTATTTTAAGAGCCTGGGCGTATGAGGCACATGCAGATAATGGGTCCTGGATACTAACAAGATTTTTAAGCTGTTCCGGCTTTTTTTTTTTTTTAGGCTTTTCTGGTAATTTAGTGACTTAATCATCCTTCATAGGGCATTTCTGTTTTGAGCCTCCTCCTCCACCCTTTACAGATGACTTGCATTTTTGAAGGGTGTATAAATTTGTTTTGGTCTGACTAGAACATAACTAGGGTCTGTTTTTAGAGCCAGTATAAATCAAAGAAGCTGTAGAGACCAGGTGAGTCCATGGAAGAGCACTGGAGCTGCGAGCACACCAGCTTGAATACGCAGGACCTGTTTGTTCTGGAGTGTGAGCCAACACCCCATTTTCTTCATCCCTCCCATCCTCTCTCTTCCTCCCCGATTCCCAGAGCCCAGCTGTGACTTAATGAGACACTTATCCCTCAAATTCATCTTGCCCAGACAAAGCCTGGCCTTGTCACCTTTACCAGAGGAGTCTGGCAGCGTGAGCAGAGGATCAGAAAACAGAGCAGAGTCTCTTCTGTTTCTTTTAGAGCCACGATCTCTATAGTTTAGTGAAAATCCTCAGCACCCTGGCTCTGTCAAAATAGCCAAGTAAGGAAGGAAATGAACATTAATGAAATTTAAAACAAAACCTTTACAGTTCTGTTATCAATACTTTGAAGTTCTAAAATAATCTCTAGCACTTCTTGATTTAAATGCTCTCATCATCTGAATTACATGCGCACACGTGCTCATTATGTATCAGCGTGTTCCTTCAATAGACTCAGCTTGCCTCGGAGTGTTTAACTGTCTCCTGTACAGCTTTGCTTGTTTATTTCACCTTCGTGAAGCACTGGATGTGGTAAAGAGGGAGGTGACTCCCACACTCTGTGTGGTCATAGTTTCGTATCCAAATGTAACACCATAAAACAGAAGTGAAAGTTTGTTTTAAAGGTCTATGATGGTTAATATGAGACAATCGGTTTGTTAGGATTAAAGAAAAGTCCTAAAGATTAAATAATGGCTGAAACCTAGGTCGGCGTTTAGCAGCAGAAGGAGAGATGAGACTGTGTGTGGTTAACAGATGGCTGATGGCTCTGTAGATGCCCCTCTGTAGCTTGTTGACCTTCAACCTCAGTGTCCTCTTCTTCCATAGACCAAAATGAAACATATTGTATTACTAAGCTGTACAACTGTTTTTAGGAAGCGCAAGTACTTGAGACATTGCTACCAGTCATGCATTGTTCAGACACTCGGCTTAATTTGTATTTGAGACACTGCTACCAGTGTACTGTTGGTTTAATTAGTTATATCTCCAGTACACAAACAGAAATGTTATTTGGTATCTCCTTAGTGTTTTCTCATTCATTAGTGTGAAATCTGCATTAACGTTCTGTTTCTGTCTTTCTGTACAGGCTGTGAGCATCAACAAGGCGATTAACACACAGGAGGTCGCCGTCAAAGAAAAGCATGCCAGAAATATCCTTTTTATTCGTATTTCCATCAGTTAGTTGTACTGAAATGAATCCAAGCCAGGGACACAACTAGTCACTTCCTTAAAGGTTAACTTGCTGATTAGTGTTCACAAACGACGACGATGATGATTATTCAACATGATGACAATCTAAAGTAAACATTTATTACAAAGTTAAAAATATAATAATAGTTATTTTGATTATAGTTTTAGTTATTATAGTTAAGTAATCTTATTACTAGTGTCAGTCATTTAGCACATGCTTTCCCTAGAGTACCAACTAACCCAATTTCACCTCTTTAGAGCTTTGTTTTTCATCCTTATTTGAGTCAGGATTAGGCATGGTCCTACAAGAAGGACATGTGCTCACGAGAACAGGGTGTAGGTCAGGGTGAGGTCTTGATGTCCAACTTTTGTTGCTGTTCCTAACTCTTTTCCACCCTGCATCCTGGGCACCCATCACGAGAAAGGCGCTCAAACTTTCTGGGCTGCCGTCAACCGCCTGCCCATCTCCAGCAACGCAGTGCTCTGCTGGAAATTCTGCCACGTCTTCCACAAACTTCTAAGGGATGGCCACCCAAATGTGAGTAGTGGTGTAACGCACCTGTGCGGGTATTTATTCATCCCTGGTCATGCAGGGTCAGTGTTTTACACACAATATGAGAATGTCAGTGTTCTGAAAAACACAAAATCCATGCATGCACACAAGAAACTAAAGTACCTAACTTACAAGTTACAAATACAAACATACTGCAGATCACAAGTAGCTCACGTGTATTGTATAAATTTTTTTTCAGTTTGTAGTGAATGTGAAAGATGCACCCCAGTATATTGTGTGGGGAGAAATGAGTCGTCCTCCCCGGTTTCAATGAAACAGTCCGGACCACGATGATGGATAATGGCTGTGCTGTAAAGCTGTCCTGTAATCCCTGAATAATTATAATTTTGGAAAATCCTCAACGAGACAGAGTTCACAGTCCAATAGAGCTCTGAGACAAAATGGACTCCATTCAAGTGCGCAGTAAACATCGAAGTAGCAATATCAGAGATTCCCCTTTAAAGGCACAGTCTCATGAGAGTATAATGCGGAAGCAAAGCACCAACCTTTTGTGTTTGGTTATGTTATGCTTTACATAAAATATTTGTATATTTGTTTCAGAGGTGTACAAGACTCACTTCGTCTGACTTACAAATGAATCTGTCTTATGAACATGCTCTCTGAACTGAATTTGGGGACCTGCTGTAGTTTGATGCATAATCTGGATCAACTTGCTCTATACTCATTCCCAATGCCTGCCCAAACCCTATACTCTGCAGCCGTCTACCATGATGTATTATGACCTCAGCAAGGTCCAGACCTTTTGGTTTTTAAAAGGTCTTGGAGTGTACACAAGTACAGTGTGAATGCATTCACATGACCGGATGTTGCCATCCCGCCATGCTGATGATCTGCTGTAGCTGTGTCTAGCTACCAGTGTTGAAACTTGCAGTATTTAAGTTATGAATAACGTAATTTTAATAATGAATAATTTTAATAATAATAATGAAAATTAACTTTTTAAGTTTTAAGTGTGGATGCTGAACAGAAAAACTGATAAATTCCCTCTATTAAACCCCAGAGGAAGAGTGATTGGTTTACATTTCCACCCTTGGATTTTGCATCTACTTTTTTTTGCATTTTACTATGCTCGAATAGGTCTGGCATCTTTCTACGTCATTGACTTTTTAGTGCATTCTAATATAATATTTGAAACCCATTAAAAGCACATAGCAGATAAAGCAATATCAAGAGCTGTACCTCAGGTTAGATTTATGGAACAGACCAATATAACCATTTCCACCTGGATCTGCCAGCTGGATCAGACTCAGCATGGAGTTTGCACAAATATTGTTTTTTTTATTATTATTATTATTATTAGTCCCTCTGATGGGAGCATTGGAACATGCAACAATTTGCCAGCATTTTTTTATTTAAATTTTTTTTTAGAGAGACCAAGGTAGGGATAAGACTGAATTAGGGGGGAAAAGGCGGTGGTCTAGAAATCAGACTGCTGCTGTAAAGTGGATTAAGGCCAAGCAGTGACATCAGTTGCAAATAATCTATAAAACAGAGCACAAATGTGATAACATAACATAGTTCAAATAGAAATTGCAATGTAAGATGGAACTTTCCAATCTAGTATTTATCAATGCGTCTTGTGTACACAAAATCACATTTTCAAAATTATGTTCTGTCTAAAATATAAAATTAAGTAGTTTAAAAGTTTTATGTTTTTTTCTTATTATTCTTCTTGAAGATTTGTTCAAGCTTCTTTTATCTTTCCTTCCAACAGAGTTGTTTGCATGTTGGTTACTTGCTTGTTCCTCTGTGCCTTCAAAAAACCCATCTTCTGTGTAATTTGTTATACAAAGGGTCTGTTCCACTGGAAAGTTCACAAAAGATTTTCCAAAGGGCCCAGTAAGGGTTTAAATTGGGAACTCAACTGCCCAGTGGATCTCACAGGCTACATTCACATTATCAGCCTGAAATGACTCATACAGATATCATACAGATCTGAACTTGGGGCAGTCTATAAATAAATAAATAAATAAATAAATTTTCATATCGGACCTAAGTCAGCACCGGCCGTGGGAGTTTCATAGCAGTCCTAGCAATTGCATCTAAAACCGCTAAAGCGAGGCATCTGACTTTATCCGTTTTTCTAGACCTCAACAAGTACAGATGATTAACTGCTTGCTGTTCTCCAAAGCAAAATCCCAAGCATATTCTTGCTAAAATTACATCCATTGCTTGAACCGAATGAGCGGTCACATGCATATTATGTGTTTTAACCCAGATGACAGAAACAAAGACGCATCAATGCGTACATGCCATTTCAGAAGACCACATTAGAGCCAGATAAAAGTCACTTTTAATTATGCATGTAAACCGTCATGACATGCAAATCTGTTCTCCCCAAAAAAGAAAAAAAGTTGAGCAGTGTGGATTGTAATGTGAATGTAGCCGTAGGCTCATAAAGTGAATCATAAAGTGATTGTGTGAAAGAGGTTTGGTCTAACCCTATATTTGTTTTTGTTTGTTTGTTTGTTTATTTATTAGGTCATTAAAGACTCGGTGCGGAACAAGGGAGACCTAAATGACATGAGCCGGATGTGGGTAAGTGCCTAATCACAGTTTGACTTTGACTATGAATTTTTTATTTTATTTTTTTCATTTTGAAACACATTCAGTGCAAGCAGACTTCTGCATTACACTGATCATTTCTAGATTCTATGAATTTTTTGTTTTATTATTTTGGTACTTGCTAGTCACAGGAGTTGGATTTATGTGTGTTAGATTTGGCTTCAGCAGACTAAAGCGTGTGTGTGTGCGTGTGCGTGCGTGACATGGCATTCCCTGTCAGTGTTGTTTGTGGGTCATTTAGCAGCTGATGACTGAGGGCTCAGTGACTAAGCTGTGTGAATGTGTCCGCTTTCCTCTCCTCGGCAGCGAGCAAAACTTTTAATTAGCAAACGACGACATCATCCATTTTTCTTCAGCACAATGTTCCACCACCCTCTCCCTCCTGACAGCCATGATCATCAACCCTAAACCTGATCCTAGCTTTTCCCAGCCTGTTGTGTTTAATTTTTTACTCTGTAGCTCTGCTGTCTCTTATTACAGTTAGGAAGTATTAGGGGTATATTTACTCAGCTAGCCTGCAGGAAGGATAGGAAGGAAGGAACATGCTTAACTCTCATTTTTGATTGCGGACACTTCTAGCCTCTTCCTATTTTTTGCCGGGTATTTGCTGATGATGTGGTTAATGTATCGAGTCAGGAATAATGTTTCCTGTGAACTGTCCTTTATTATATTGCAGCCATCTGTTGAGCTGTTGTTCCTTTTAAATCCACTTAATTATTTTTCTTCTTCTCTCTGGTCTTTGCATGGCACAGAGCCACCTGAGTGAAGGTTATGGGAAGCTTTGTAGCATCTACCTCAGACTACTCATCACCAAAATGGAGTTTCACATCAAAGTGAGTGACTCGGGTCTAATTGTTTTCCACAGTTGTTCAGGCTAAAAAAGATGTAGTAGTGTTTGAAAACTTGATGGCTGTGTAGGTGAAGAAATGTTCTGTGCTTTACTCTGAAAAACCGGATACCTACACTCACTATTCCCATCCTCTCCACTAGAATCCCCGTTTCCCTGGCAACCTTCAGATGTCAAACAGGCAGCTCGAAGAGGCAGGCGAAAACGACGTCAATAACTTGTGAGTTTTGTTGTGTATGCTGCATGTGACCATGGTGTTGTTTGTTTGTTCGTTTATTTATTTATTTATTTATTTATTTTATCCTGTACTGTCTTTGACCTGTCGAATTCTCGCTTCTTAGCTCCTGGATATAGAAAATGAAAAGCTCAGCCTTTTGTAAAGTTGCTTTTCTCACTCAGAGGGAGTCAGATTATGAACATGTCCTTTCTTCTTTATAAATTATAGCTTCCAGTTGACGGTGGAGATGTTTGACTACCTGGAGTGTGAGCTGAATCTCTTTCTTGCTGGTGAGTTACAGGGATCAGGTTCAGTCTAATTGATGCAAAGAGTTCTAATGCATAGAGCTTGTGTTTGTATGCAGGGTACTATCTGCATTTGGGGGCTGCTGATTGTGACGAGATTGTTAGATATGCCTGCTTTGGGCCTGATGCAGTGGTGTGTGCATGCGTGTTTGTGTCTAATCCCAGGGACAGGAAGCCACACCTCCTGTGCAGCAAGCAAATGGAGTCTCGCAGGACCCGAATCAGAGGGAGGGAGTCAGTAAGGAAAAGGGAAAGATGAAAGGGAAAGATACAGGGGGGAGTGAGGCGGGGGGGTGGAGAGATAAAGAGAGAGAGAGAGAGAGATGGTGAAGAATATGAATAGTGTAATATGGTTGAAGAACTGGAGCAGTTATGGACCTGAAATGTATACAAAGATTGATAGCTGAAATAAATAACCCTGTGTGTATATATATATATTTATTTATTTATTTATTTATTTACATTTATATAAACGTTGCTGTTTTAGGTATGCTTAAATGAGACTTCTTTCCTTTGCAAACATTGCTTTATGTCGGTGTGTGTTATGTGTCTGAATCAGTGTTCAGCTCGCTGGATATGTCGCGGTCAGTGTCGGTAACGGCGGCGGGTCAGTGTCGCCTTGCTCCTCTGATCCAAGTCATTCTGGATAGCAGTCATCTGTACGACTACACAGTCAAGCTACTCTTCAAGCTCCATTCTTGTAAGTGAGAACTCTTACTTCTGATTGTTAATTAATCTAATGCTAATTGATTACTAGATAATTCCTAGATAAAACTAACCTTAACCACAGTTGATTAAGCCCCCTTTTTTAAGCTCTTATACCTGTGGAATTCAGTTGAATGTTTATTAACCCCACGCACACACACACATCCAGTCACTCTGGATTCATGAATGCAATTTCTCTCCGTCTCTGTCTGTTGCATTCTTCTTCCTCTTCCTGTCTTCAGGTCTTCCAGCAGAGACGCTGCAGGGGCACAGAGATCGCTTCCATGAGCAGTTTAAAAAGTGAGTCCCTCTCATTCAGAACAACGCTGCACTTCTTTGGCTTACACTTTTATTTAAATGAACTCTCCTATTCTCTCTCGCACGCCTCTTCAGGCTGAAGAGTCTGTTCTACCGTTCCAGTAACCTGCAGTATTTTAAAAGGCTGATTCAGATTCCACAGCTTCCTGAGGTAAGGTAGTTCATAATCCTCAGACACCGAAGCTGCTTTTGCCCTCTAGTAAAGCTAGATCTGTGAGAACCAACCGGTGATGACTTCTTTTCTTTTTCTCTGTGACGCTCTGCAGAATCCACCAAACTTCCTGCGTGCTTCAGCTCTGTCGGAGCACATCAGTCCGGTGGTGGTGATCCCAGCCGAGGCCTCGTCCCCCGAGAGCGAGCACATGGTGGAGACAGATGAACTCGTGGACACGGACATTCCATCCCTGCCGGTACCTTACATTGGCACACACATGTGGATATGAAACTAAATTACCAGGCCTAAATTAAGGCCATTTTGGATACTTTTTCATGAAGTAGATTCCTCATGGAATGAAACTGAATCCAGAACCAATCCCAGTAACACTAAACACAAGGCAGGAGAAGACACCAGGGTGGAATTGCAGTCTATTGCAGGTGCACACACATTAACATGCTCATTCCCACCTGTGGGCAATTTATCATGGCGCTTCCCCTATCTGCATATATTTAGAAAGTGGGAGAAGACCAGAGAGGAAGACACCCATACAAACGGGGATGGGTGTGGGGGTTTGTGTGTGTGTGTGTGTGTGTGGGGGGGGGGGGGGGGTGTAGTAGACAGAAATTTGAGCTCAGGATAAATCCCAGGGCCTTGGAGTTATGACATGGCATTGCACCTACTGCAACTTGCTCACTTTTGTTAGACACAAAAAAGGCAAATCAAGAGCCTTTGATTGGATCTTTACTGCAGTGCTTAATCCATTTCAGACTAGACTATTATTTTACACTAACTGAGGCAGTGAGAAGCTTCTCATGTTTTAAAACGGCCATTTCAGAAGGCATATCCTGTGGTTGTGAAAAAGATGTTAATGTGTTTAAGAAGGGTCAAATTATTGACCTGCAACAAGCAAAGAAAACAACAAAGGATATTACTGAAATGACTGGAATTGGATTAAGAACTGTCCAATGCATTATTAAAACTATGGAAGGATCCTACTGAACCATCAGCTTCAGGGAAGAAATGCGGTCAGAAAAAAACATGAATGCCTGTGAGCAGGGATTACTTAAATGCTTGGTGAAGTTTCTTCATAAAACATGGACTGTAGTAAGCACAGCTGTGTTTAATAGTGAATGTAAGAACATTTCTATGTGCACTGTATGACATGAGCGATAAGAAGCGATGAAGTACATTCGTTTTAACAAACACACCAAATCTTTTTTTTTTTTTTGTATGACATCGGAGAGTATTTTTTAAGGTTTTTAATTCTCTAGTGATTTGCTCACCTTTGCACAGGATTAAGTCTTCTAGTGACAATTGTGCATGTCCTGTTTCGATCCCTGTTCCCTGTTTTTACACAAAGTCAAGAACCCCCGATAGTTAGTAAGGACTGAATGCAGCTGTGTGTGTATGTGTGTTTGAATCTGTCAATGTAGAGTGAAGTGGAGAGCAGGTTCGATGACCTCTTTGGCACCTCAGCTACCTCAGATCCCTTCAACTTCAACAGTCAGAATGGCATGCGCAAGGATGATAAGTAAGACATTATTTCATTGTTTTATCCAAGGGGGTGGTTACGTCAAACTGGGACTTCTGATTGTGCAGAATAGCCGAACACAGAGTAAAAACGTCCTTTATTTCTCCATATAATCCCCTTCTACACTAAAGCACTTATCCCAGCGTTTCAGTAGTGCTTGGATACCATCAAGGTAGAAAGTTTTCAGTTTCAGTTCGATGAAGCTACATCTGAAACGCTGACCTCACAGAAACTGCTTTAATGGCCAAACATGTGGAAGTGGCTTGGAGAGAGGTCAGGACTGTACGTGGGATGTGGCTAAGACTCGGTCGAGTTTCTGTCATGTGGGAGTGGTGTTCGTGAATTTACAAGAAATCTCATGAGTTCTGGTTTGACTAGAACACCGCTCAAATATTAATAATACAATTAGAACATAGCACCTTAGCCACACCTTAGAATGAATATAATTGAATATAATTGTAATATAATTGTACGAATGTGTCATCTTACTTCATGTTGCCTTTTTTATATTTGACTTTATTATCATAATAATATTAATAATAATAATAATTTATTATTATTATTATTATTATTATTACTATTATTGTTATTGTCTTAAAAAGCACCACTTTAACTGTAGATCTTTCTCAAGTTAATATACAGTACAGACCAAAAGTTTGGACACACCTTCTCATTCAAAGAGGTTGAATTTGTATTATGGCAAGAAAAAAGCAGCTAAGTGAAGAAAAAAACAAGTGGCCATCATTACTTGAAGAATTGATTTGTCAGTCCGAAAAATTGGGAAAACTGAAAGTGTCCCCAAGTGCAGTCACAAATACCATCAAGCACTACAAAGAAACCAACTCACATGCGGACCGCCCCAGGAAAGGAAGACCAAGTGTCACCTCTGCTGCGGAGGATAAGTTCATCCAGGTCACCAGCCTCAGAAATCGCAGGTTAACAGCAGCTCAGATCAGTGAGCAGGTCAATGCCACACAGAGTTCTAGCAGCAGACACATCTCTAGAACAACTGTTAAGAGGAGACTGTGTGAATCAGGCCTTCATGCTAGAACATCTGCTAGGAAAGGACTGGCAACAAGCAGAAGAGACTTGTTTGGGTTAAAGAACACAATAATGAAAACTCTTTGGATGAGAAGGTGTGTCCAAACTTTTGGTTGGTACTGTGTGCATTCATATAGTCTTTTGTTTTATGCTGGTAAATAAGGTGATGTTATTTACTATTTTCCAAAGATTTTAATAGAAACTCACAAATGAGCTGCAGTTCAGAGGAAATTTGTAGTGACAAACAAATCTGCAGTGATGACCACTTTTCTCAAACAAATTCAGCTAGTCAAGTCTCCATACTGCGTGTAAAATGTAAAACAACTTTTTAGAATCTGTGGAAAATATTTGGTCTAGTAATCGCCAGACACACAAACTAACGGTTCGATTGTTGTAACCTAAAGTATTTTAGCAAAATAATTTCTTAAAGCTGCTTTCAAATGATGATTTACAATAAACGCTAAAAATGCTAAGAATGCATGAGTAATTTTGCCTTGGCATTACTGTGTTATTGTGGGCTCATAGTTTGGGAATCCCATATTTGGGCTAGAGCCAGGTTATGTCTGTCTCTGGGAAAACAGCCTCTGTGTGTACAGACTGTATCATTGTTTCTCTTCAAATATTCTGAGCGTGGGTCGAATCATGGCTTTCTTACAAGCTGTCTCTCGGAGTTCTAGTATATTTTTCTGTTTCCTCAGAGACAGAATCATCGAGCAGTTGACTGCAGAGCTCCAAGCCCTGAAAGAAGAGTTGGAGTCATTCAGACTTGAGGTTAGCGAAATGCGGAAAGGTAGAAAAGTAATGTGAAAGAGTGTGGAACATGTTTAATCACAGAGAAGTCAAAAGAACCATAAGGCAAGAAGGGAGAGATATTTTCTCTGTCTTTTCAATGCATTTATGCTCATTATTGCTCTGTCCTCACTACCTCAGAGTGGCCGTCTGTGCCAGGCCCTGCGGGGGCGCGTGAGTGAACTGGAGGCGGAGTTAGCCGAGCAGAGCCACCTCAAGCAGCAGGCGCTGAGCGAGAGTGAGTTCCTGAAGGCAGAGCTGGACGACCTACGCAGGGTCAAAGAGGACACGGAGAAGGAGCAGCGGAGCTTGACTGAGATCGAAAGTAAGACTCTGCTGCTTCATTCTGCAAAGTGACGCTCGTGATGCACTCACTGTCCGAGAGCTATCTCAGGAGGGTGGGTGTTAAAGTCAGTGGTCACTGCCCTCTCCATGTGATTCCTCTGAGAAATAACCCTGTGACATTTACTGTTGCAGCCCATTGATCAATTGCTAGGAAATTGTATACATGACCAGATGAAATGACTGACTAGTGTTGAAACATTTCATCTTCTAATGCTAGGCCTTTCCACCATCTTCTAATTCAACCTGATATTTCCATTTAGTGTCCCGGTACCACAACATGAGACTTGGATTAGTACAGTATATATTGTGGTATCACTCAAAGCAAACAAGAAAAAATGCGCTCTTAAACACACAATGTGTCAAGCAATGTAACTTTTTGTTTTTATTCTTAGCCTAATAACAGCATGGTTTAAGGCTCTGTGTGAGCTTGTTTGAAGCCTGTGCCTAACAATGCACAGCAGAGCCCATTGTTATTGCCCTGTAAATTCAAAGCAAAGCCAGCTACCACCAAAGTGTGAGTGTGCAGTGCAAAAGCCTGAGTTGAATAAACTATTGTTATCACGTTTGTGCCAGGAATTGAACACAACTGAAAGTGTTTAATTAGTCAGGCTTTCTCCAGTAAAACATAAAATTGTGGAATTAGCTTAGTAATATCCATGATTTAGCTAACACGTATTTGAAAGACACAAACAAACTGTTTCCATGAATTTTAGAACTTGGGCTTAATGGTAATTTGGATAAAGGTTTAGATTTCTAAGGAACAATGAAAACCTTGCTAACCGTAAGAGGAAACTGACCTTAGAAGAGAACCTATTGAACCACCACTCTGACTAACAATGAAACGTACAATTGTAAATTGTAAATCCTTACATTATACAGTTGTAGAAGAATGAAATTGAGCAGAAGTGAGTTTATAAAAAGTGAGCGAGCAGGGGAGTGTATGTACACTCTCAGAAGAGAGAGAGAGAGTTGACTATTGGCTATTATGGCTTCTTTTCATAAAGTGGTTTAAAAGGGTGTACATTGGGGTGAGAGTGCAAGCGGGGACTCCAGCATGTCTAGCAATTAAAGCATAACTGAAAACGACAGGCAGACAAACCATCCTGCCATTCCACCATCAGCAAACCAGGCCGATCACATGACAGAGGGAAGGGTGCTTTTTACATCACTGACAGTTTCCCAAAACTCTTCATGTCCATGAACACCCAAATCAGCACTTACTGTATACCTGAGAGAAGATCCATTTAACAAGTAACAGTACAACTGGGGGTGCTTTACTGTTGCACTGTAACCTTTTAATAACCTAATTGAACTTTGGATTGAAGCAGACAGTAATAATACAAAACTTATCTCAGCGGTGAGACCATTCGGTCCTCATTTTATTATTACGAGGGGCGTTTAATCAGACCTGCCCTTGTGATGAAATTTCTTGTCAATGAGGCCATAAAAGTGATTGACTTTTACAGAAGACTACAAGCACAGTACAGTGATGAGACTCTGAGCCGAAGTAAAATATTTTAAATGGTGCAAATGTTTCAAAGAAGGTCATGTTGGTCAATGACCTTCTGAACATTCGGCGAGTGGTACAGTCCTGACCTCACTCCAAGCCATTTCTACATATTTGGGACATTTAAAGGAGTTTCTGTGAAGTTTCATGTGGGAAGCAGGCAGTCTGACTATGGCTCTGGTATACCGAGAAAAGTTTCTGCTTTGATGACATCCAAGCACGCTGGGATAAGCGTAGTAGTGTAGCAGGGGATTATATAGAGAAAACTATTGTGTACTGTTATTCTGCATCAAGTCCTGGTTTGACTTGAACACACATCATAGTATTTTATAATTGATAAAAAAAAGAATGTAGTATGGGTAAAATTGGAGTCTCTCATTTTTGTGTGTGCCCGCACTCTCACAGGAAAAGCCCAGGCGAATGAGCAGCGCTACACTAAGTTAAAGGAGAAGTACACTGAGCTGGTCCAGAACCATGCTGACCTGCTGAGGAAGGTAGGAAGTCATGTTTCATATGAACAGTGCACAAATCAGAACATCAGTATTTTAATGTTATAATGTTATAGTCTATATGTAATAGACTTTCTGGTTGTGTTTGTGTTTCTGCTTCAGAATGCAGAAGTGACTCGGCAGATGACGGTCGTCCGGGCAGCACAGGATGAAGTAGAGACTGTGAGGAGGGAAATGGAGGAGCGACTGAAGGCAGCTCAGGACGCAGTCTGCCAAAAGGTTGGGCATAGATGCATGTCTGAATACACTTACGGGAACCCAGGATCTCTGTGTCCTCATGGATGCTATAATCTGTTCCCACTGCATGTCTGCTAGTATCCCTGCATTCATGTCTCATACCTCCGTTTGTGCATGTTTGTATGTTTGTGTGTAGGAGAAAACCCAAGCAGAGCAGCTCCAAGTGCTCCAGGCTGACCTGGTTACCAGCAGAACAGAGCTAGAAACCCTTAAAGCCAGCATGGCTTCCTCCCAGAAGGTGGGATTCTGCTCCTCTTTTCACATCCCTCTCCATCACTCACTTACGTTCTCTCAAACATGTCATTACGCCTGCTGAAATTTCTGCTGAAAGCTTTTGGGAGCAGTTTAGCCTAGTCATCACAGCATCGTTGTTGTGGCTGTCACTCTAGAAGAGTGAAGCAGTGATAAGTGAGACAGCTGCCACTGCTAATCTGAGAAATGTGCGGCAGCCGAATGCTCCTCAAAATGAGCTCCAGGTTTAGATGCAACATTCGCCAAGCCATTTTTGTCACCATTTAGCTAACCTGTAGCCTGGTTTTTAAACCTCTGGGATCATTTTCATTTTATGTGGAACAATATTTTCCTTACCTTAGTGCAATTCCAGTGTTTGGTCAGCCAGGGACAAATAAATTCACACAGATCAAGTTATAGCTCAGGTGTACGTGTGTATCATGACAAAAGGTCCGGGATCAAGTGTTCCCACGTTTATTTTATAGGATTTTACCAGCGTTTAGGAAATACAGAAGGTACTGTTTCATTCAGGGCTTTTTAGCGTTTTGCTCTAAATTCACTAGTAAGCTATAGGTTACTGTTAGTAGTTTTCATTGAGGTAAAACATAATCTAGGTTTAATATGGTTGTAATATTTTTTCTCTCCTCTTCAGTCAAGTGAGGAGCTCACTCTGCAGCTGGCTGCTCTGGAGACTGAGAAGACAGGGCTTGTGGAGACTGTGTCACAGAAGGACACGGAGCTGGCAGGTCTGGGGGCAGAATTGAAGCGAGTGCAGAGCAGTCTAGCGAGCGAGAGGGAGAGCGGCGTGAAGGCTGCTGAAGCTCTACAGAATCAGCTCAATGAGAAGGTGAAAAACTGGCCGTGCTGAGCTTTACAGAAGTGTGCAAAAGTCAAGAAGTATACCCCTCATTTATTCCTCTTTTGCTTTAAACGAGCCAGACTTTGTTGTATTTTTAATGTCATTTTGAGGAATAGTTCTCCAGGCTTTCTGACGGATGTTTTTGTGACAATTTTTTTCCCCACTCTCATTTAAAACATTTATTCCTATTCATTTAATCTACATCATTATTTAATTTAATGTAATATGAAGAAATGTGGGGTGGCGCGAGTCTTTTGCACTGTGCTTTATATTTATATTAAGTCCATTTTTAGTATTTTAGTTTCACAGGAAGCATATATTGGCAAGTCGTTTGAGTTTGTCCTTTTCTGTCTGTGTAGGAGAGTCGTGAACAAGCACTGGAGAGTGAGATTGTTTCTGTACGTTGGACGGCTCTGAGGGCAGCACTGGAGGAGGGAGAGAGGGTTGTCCAGGACAGTCTGGCCCTGCTGGATGATCCCGCACACTTAAGCTGCAGCAGCTCCGCTGGTTAGCACATAGACCTTTACACAAAATCAAAATATTTGAAACCTGCATTAATATTCATATAGTCCTTACTGCTGGCCGTTCCGCAAGTGCTCATATTTTTGCCCAAAAGTCTAAAAAAAAATCCTTGTCTAACAGAGAGTGATTGAGTGTGTGTGTGTGTGAGAGTTGACAGACGGGTGCTTTGTCTCTCTTTTTGTTTATTGGCATGGCAGTATGCAGTTGCAATATTGGGAATGAATCATCGAGAAGAGGGAAAATGTTAACACATTTAGTTACATCAATGGTCGAATTTCTTCTTGATCCATCTCCTTCTTGCTGTATGTAGATTATCTTGTGTCGAGGTGCCAGACTGCCTTAGAGTGTGTGGACAGACTACAGTCCGCCAAAGACAGCTTTGCATCTGACAGCACAGGTGGGTTGTTAAGAGTCTCCAGGGAAATATTTTTCGTTTGACCTGCTGTTTCATGTGGTTGGAAGGTCAGGTTTTAAAGCTTGAACAAAAGTTTTTAAAAATGTTTTTTTATTAATAATATTTAGGATTAAATAAAGATTAAGGTGCAAATTATGCATTTCTGTTTTTGACACGCAGCTAGATGACTGATAAATGTATTATTTTTTATTAATTGCTTAGCTAATTCTGGACAATGGCATCGTTTGATCATTATATTAGTGTCTTGTTTGATAGATGTGTCCGAGCTTGTGCGGGCTGTGGCTCAGCTGGCTCACCTGGTGGGTGATACCATTACACAAGGCAGTGCCACTGCCCACATGGTGTCAGTGGAACAAGCAGACGGTGAGTGGATGCCACAGGGCACCAGCATGCACTTAAATTACTTTAAGTAATGACATGTTTTATGTAAAAACTAGCACAAAATAAAAGCTTCCTACACTCATGACAGTGCATTATATTGTAATGTGACTCATTTTAGAAATATTTTTCGTTATTAATTAGAGGTGTCCAGACCTAGCTTCCCCCAACACCATTATAATCGTCCCTGATGTAATCTGGGGCATAGGGCGTGTACTAAATACAAACATGTCTGTACTGCTGTCTGTTTGCACTCCGATTTCTCTATCTTTTTCTGTTTCTTAATCTTTACTCGTTGTATTTGTGCATGTGTATGACCAGCTTTAACATCCTGCGTGAAGACATGTGGAACCGAGGCTCTGGTTCTGATCGCTCAGCTGAAGGAGCAGGACACGCTGGCTACAGCAGGCAGCAATGGACTCAGAGCAGCTCTGGGCAGTGTGCTGGACACGGCACAGGTAAGTGCCCGATCTCCCTGCAAAACCCCTCACCAACTGAACCAAACCCGAGGACCATGCTATGTTTTTAAGATGTGCCATCTCCAACGATCAGAGAATCCTAGATGTGTCATGTAGTTGATCAGTTCAGGATCGTTTATTAATATTTTACCATTATGGAAACTTGCTTTGTCTGTACTGGGTAGACAGCTGCTCAATTTAGTTTGTTCTTTTTTAAATTCACCTTACATTCTTACAGTGGAACGTTACAGGTTATAAAAGTGTGACTGCACATTCTAGCTGCAAAGTGAGAAAAAAAAACATGAACATCTTTTATTTAGCAACAGTCTACTCGGCTAACTGTAATGAGTTATGTACACTTCCTGCTCAGTAAAGTTATTATAATATCGGAACTTTAATAAGTACAAAACCATGCAGAGATGAACCTAGTCATAGTCTCTCTCCTCCTGCTTTCTCTCGATTATCTCGCTTCTCCCCGTGTGTGAGAGTAGAAGTTGCGGCCGCGGGGTTTGGAGCTGCAGCAGGGAGAGCTGGGAGATCTGGTGGAGCAGGAGATGGCGGCCACCTCAGCGGCTGTGGAGTCAGCCGTCTCCAGGATAGAGGTGAGCTTTATATCAGTGAAAGACATGAAATGCAGAGTAAATAAAATAAATAATAAACTTCCTTTTTTCTGAATTCACACTTCAACAGGAAATGCTGAACAAGTCCCGAGCAGTCGACTCTGGTGTCAAAATGGAAGTGAACGAAAGGTAACACATCACCCGGCGAATCAATAATCTAGCTGATTGTACATGTTTATTCCTGTGTCTTTGCCTTGGTGGGGAAAAATCCTTTTTTATTTTTTGGGTGAAATTGCTTTAATTTGCCAATCTTGGCTGATTGAAAAACAGTTGACATAAACTGAATCACTTTAGCAGAGAACTGAAACATGTACGCTGACTTCCTTTAGGATTCTGGCCTCCTGCACAGACCTCATGCAGGCTATTAAAGTGCTGGTGCTGGCCTCTAAAGACCTGCAGCGCGACATTGTGGAAGGAGGCAGAGTGAGTGTGGCTTTTTGATTGATGTAATACTATAAATGCAGCATATTAGAGTCTTTGTACACTTTAAATTGAATTAACTTCTCTCTTCAGGGTGCAGCAACTATAAAGGAGTTCTATGCTAAGAACTCACGCTGGACTGAAGGCCTGATCTCAGCGTCCAAGGCTGTGGGCTGGGGAGCCACTGTGATGGTGTAAGTTTGCTATGATGTTAGTATGAGGTCGCTCAACAAGCATTTTATTACATAACTGTCTGATTTCTAAAAGTGTGTGTGTGTGTGTGTGTGTGTGTGTGTGTGTGCAGTGATGCAGCTGATCTGGTGGTGCAAGGCAAAGGGAAGTTTGAAGAGCTGATGGTGTGCTCACATGAGATAGCTGCTAGTACAGCTCAGCTTGTAGCTGCTTCGAAGGTACAACCTAACTCTGTATACTATTATCTGACCGAAATATAGATTTAAAGCAAGGGTATTGATCTCTTTCCCAATCACTGACCAACTTCCACAGGTGAAGGCAGACAAGGACAGTCCCAACCTCGCTCGTCTGCAGCAGGCATCTAAAGGAGTCACTCAGGCAACTGCACGCGTAGTGGCTTCAACCAAGTCTGGGAAATCCCAGATTGAGGAAACTGGTGAGGCACTTGTTGACACAGGTGGAGCAAGGTGTTTTTGCTCCCACAGCAAATCCCTTTGCTTCTATTCCACAGTTAATTATACAGAGTCACAAATGCAAGCGTATACATGGGGGATTTAAGACTTTTTAGCAAGTTGTAATGTTCTTACAGACCCCCCCCCCCCCAAAGAAATTTGTGTTTCTTTGTAAATAATTCAATTCAATTCAATTCAATTTTATTTATATAGCGCTTTTAACAATTGACATTGTCGCAAAGCAGCTTTACACAATAAAAAGAAGTAAGTTTTTATGCAATGTGTATGAATCAAAATGATAAGATTGTCCCTGATGAGCAAGCCGAGGGCGAAGGTGGCAAGGAAAAACTCCCTGAGATGGTAATAGGAAGAAACCTTGAGAGGAACCAGACTCAACAGGGAACCCATCCTCAGAGCGGATAGCAGAGAATGATCAGCATAATAATGTGTACTGGAAGTTCAGTGTAACAGGAGATGTGTTAAAATTTAAATTAAAAGGAGTCCAGTTTGTTCCCGGAGGCTCAGGTAGACTGTAGGAGATTCCAGTCCTGAGCTATCGAACAACTGAAGTCACAGGTCCCCAGAGCATCAATCGATGATTGATGATAGTCTTCATGGAAACCATCCCCAGCCACCAAGCGCATCCAGGCAGACCACACGGGGCATCCATGTGACGGGATCTCCAACCAGAAGCAGGACTCCAGGACGGGTTAGACGGCTTCAGAGGGCAGAGGGGTCTGGATCACTGGCAACTCAGGAGCGAACATGTATAGCTCGACAGAGAGACAGAGAGAGGGAAAGGAGAGAGGGAGAGAGAGAGAGAGCAGAAAAGGAGAGAACAGAAAATAAGGAGAGATGGCAGTTAGGTATGGTCACAGTCAACATGTATAAGGTGAATGTATATTAGTGCAAAGTGCAAGCAGGGACTCCGGCAGGACTAACTATAACAGCATAACTAAAAGGGAGAGCCAGAAGGAAACACAAACATGAGGGCTCCCTGAGATGTAAAGCAACCAATCACCTCACCGTCAACAAACCTGAGTGAACAATGAGAGTGGGGAGGACAGCATCTAAACATACCAGTTCACCAGAATACTCTACGTCCATGAGTCCCCCAGATCTGCTCCTTTACCTAAGGTTAATCTATTTACAAAAATGCTTGGCTAAATAAATAAGTTTTTAGCCTAGACTTAAACACTGAGACTGTGTCTGAGTCCCGAACATTAACAGGAAGACTATTCCATAACTTTGGGGCTTTGTAAGAAAAAGCTCTGCCCCCTGCTGTAGTTTTAATAATACGTGGTACTGACAGGCAGCCTGCATCCTTTGATCGAAGTAGGCGTGGCGGATCGTAAGACACTAACAGTTCACTCAAATACTGTGGCGCGAGACCATTTAGTGCTTTAAATGTCAAAAGTAGTATCTTGAAATCGATGCGAAATTTCACAGGGAGCCAATGCAGTGTAGATAGGATAGGGGTGATGTGCTCGTATCTTCTGGTTCTATTGAGGACTCTCGCTGCTGCATTCTGTACTAACTGAAGCTTGTTTATACACCTAGTTGAACAACCAGACAGTAAGGCGTTACAATAGTCCAACCTAAAAGCATGAACTAGTTTTTCTGCATCATTTAGTGACAATATGTTTCTTATCTTGGCAATATTTCTAAGGTGAAAGAAAGCTATCCTGGTGATATTATCTACATGAGCTTCAAACGAAAGGCTGGAATCTATAATCACACCGAGGTCTTTAACTGTTGCACTTGATGGCCATCTAAAGTTACAGTGTGATCAGAAAGCTTACTTCTAGCTACTTGTGGTCCTATGACTAGAACTTCTGTCTTATCAGGGTTAAGCAGAAGAAAATTAATTAACATCCAATCTCGTATGTCCTGCACACACTGCTCAATTTTAGCAAACTGGTTTTTCTCATCTGGTTTTGCTGAGACATATAATTGTGTGTCATCAGCATAACAATGAAAACTAATACCATGTTTACGAATTATGTTGCCCAGAGGAAGCATGTAAAGGGAAAAAAGCAGTGGGCCTAAAACTGAGCCCTGTGGAACACCAAACTCCACTTGAGAACATGAGGAATGGTCACCATCTAAATCTACAAACTGATAACGATCAGTCAAGTAGGATCTGAGCCACAAGAGGGCAGTTCCCTTAATTCCAACTACCTTTTCTAATCTGTGAAGGAGAATACTATGATCAATGGTGTCAAAAGCTGCACTGAGGTCCAGTAACACAAGTATAGTGACGCAACCCTGATCAGAGGCCCATAGGAGGTCGTTTACTACTTTAACAAGTGCTGTCTCTGTGCTGTGATGAGGCCTAAATCCTGACTGATACAGTTCATTTATGCTATTTCTGTGTAGATGTGAACATTGCTGCTGTGATACTACCTTTTCCAAAATCTTGGAGATAAACGGAAGGTTTGATATCGGCCTGTAATTAGAAAGCAGACAGGGGTCAAGGTCAGGTTTCTTGATTAGCGGTTTAATAACGGCTAATTTAAAGGATTTGGGGACATACCCACTACTGAGTGAACAGTTAATTACTTTCAACAGGGGTTCTATTATTGCTGGTACTATCTGCTTGAGAAAATGTGTCGGTATAGGATCTAATATACAGGTTGACGATTTTGAAGAAGAGATGAGTGAAATTAGTTCCCTCGCTTCAAGGGGAGTAAAGTGTTCTAAGTTCTGATGTGATGTGGTTAGATCATCTGAATTATTTAAATTGTCTGGTTTCAAAGCCTGAATTTTTTGCCTAATATTTATGATTTTATTATTGAAAAAGTTCATGAAATCCTCACTACTGCATGATGATGTTGTGGAGATTTCTGCAGTGGTCTTGTTTTTAGTTAATTTAGCTACGGTATTAAATAAAAATCTCGGGTTGTTTTTGTTATTTTCTATTAGAGTGGAGAAATATGTTGATCTAGCATCACTGAGAGCTTTTTTATAGTTCAGGATGCTCTCCTTCCAGGCTATTTTGAATACTATCAATTTAGTTTGGCGCCATTTACGTTCGAATTTGCGAGCGGTTTGTTTTAAAGCACGTGTGTGGTCATTATACCAAGGAGCGAGTTTCTTATCTCTAATCATTTTCCTTTTAACTGGAGCGACATTATCTAAGCTATAATACACAGAGTTGTTAAACTCCAGATTCAATATGTACGATTATAGTGATATAGTGGGATTTCGTTTAATTCATCTTTTGTTGATCGATCTAAAAATGCCCAAACTAACAAATGGACATGGTCCGATTTGCCAAGGTACTAATTTGCTTATTGAGCGAAAGTGGTGCACAGGAGGCCAACATATGCAGACTCGGGTCAGGGGCGGAGTCACATTGGTACACACAAAACAAATAGCTGCTATCAGCTGTAAAGCTATAAAGCTTAATTTTACAAACCATGAAAGAAATAAGCATTTAATCCAGGAGTAATTTTGTCCTAAATGAAAATAAATGGGGGAAAAAATAATTTACTATTATTTTTTATTGGATTAAGTACTTATGTATTATTTAATATAATGACTAGGATAAGAATTATTTAACTCTTTTAGTAAGTAAGGCTTCTTCTTTTGAGTTTATGGGCTGTTGGTACGATTCTGCCACCTGCTGGACTGGAGTGTGGAGCAAAAAGAATTGCTTTTTACAAAATATTTGTTACACAGCATTCTGTAAGAAATATAGCTGCTTGAGACGAATAAGCATTAGTGCTCTTGAATCGAATTGAAAAATGCAATCCCCAAACACTGAATCGTCTACCTATGAATCAGCTTTATTTAATTAACCCGAGGTCATGAAATGCAGCTTATTTAGATCTATTAACTACATTTCTTCTAACATAACAAGCAGTGAATTTATGCAAGACTTGCTGCAGTAGCCAATTTTCCTTCAGCTTTACAGTGCTGTCATTAGTGTGGGACATTTACAGGTACTCCTTATTATTTCTGAGCTTTCTTGCTGATCTGAATGTAAGTCAGTTTACAAAACATCATTTCAAGTTGTGCATCTAACCACAGAATCTGTCCCTGTTGTCTGCGGTAACGTGTTTATTTGTAGTGTTCAAGTTTGAAATCTGAGACTTGTACTTCTGTGTACTGATACTTCTGTGACTTCTCTCTGCCGTTTCAGACACTATGGATTTCAGCAGTATGACACTTACACAGATCAAGAGGAAAGAGATGGATTCCCAGGTATCTATTTGTACATGTTAATGTATGTGTGTGTGTGTGTGTGTGTGTGTGTGTACATGTTAATGTATGTGTGTGTGTGTGTGTGTGTGTGTGTGTGTGTGTGTGTGTGTGTGTGTGTGTGTGTGTGTGTGTGTGTGTGTGTGTGTGTGCATGAGAGAACACTGTGTCTAATCTTTGTTATCCTGCAGGTGCGAGTGTTGGAGTTGGAGACACAGCTTCAGAAAGAGCGTGAGCGTCTCGGTGAGCTGAGGAAGAAACACTATGAGTTGGCTGGTGTGGCGGAAGGGTGGGGCGAGGTACAGGAAGGTGAGGCATCGAGAAATTCTCAACATCAACATTTGAGTAGCAAAGAAAAAATGTTGTTGGATTGAGCAGTGATGAAACTCTTTAATGAGCTGCTGTGAATTAACAGTAAGAGCAAGTAGATCATGTTTTTATCTTATAATTGTAAAATTATTGATGTAGAATTCTTAAAATAACTATTCTAATAGCAAAAAAGTTTTCACATGTTTGGTTCATGGATGGTTTTCACTGTATGTAATTTAAATACGTTTATGCAAACATAACATCAATATTTATTTGATATCAGATGAACTGCTCAGATGGTTTATTTGCCTAAACCCAGTTGATGAAAATGTCTTCCTTATTTGTTGCTATGGTAACATCACTGCTCAGTTAAACAACAAGGGCTGATTGCGATCAGCTCAAATAATCGATCTCATGTGAATATATTATGACTACAACCAGCGAATAGTGAAGCGTGCCTAATTAATAGCTTGTGTAACTGAGCATGTAGGCACATGTTAATGTCTATATTCTTTCCTTTTTCTTCACAGGAACAGGATGAGGCGTGCCCCCAATGCAGTAGCCCCGCCAGGGCTTGTGCCTGCTCTCTGGCACTCGCTTGTTCCTCAGCGTCCCTCCCCCTTTGCTCTTCTTCACTCTATTATGACCTTTTATCTTTTAATACTGAATGAAAAGCCAAATAAAAAAGGTGCTTTGACTTTACCCCCCCTCCTGTTCCTCCATCTCCTCCTCCTCCTCCCCATGGAGTAAGGACACTTACAGTAGGTGCAAACGAGGAAACAATGTCACCTTAAGAGGAGGATGAAGCCTTAGCAGCAGCAGGAACGTATTTGGAGCACCACCCAGTGGACAGAGGGAAGAATTGCACCATTATTGGCCTGTCAGTTTTTTTTTTTTTACTTTTTTTATTTTTTAAGATTCATTCCCTGTCCACTACCACCTTTTAATTTTATTTTTTTCAGTCACAATTTCAAGATGACGTGCATCACACAGGGCGAGCAGGAATTGTTGACACTGTGCCGTGAGCTTCCGGATCAGCAGCTTCCCAGGCAGCAGCAGTAGTGTGTGACTTCCACCACCTCTTCCAGAAACTCATTCCTCATGCTATGGGGACGGACACACACACATACACACACACGCACACAACAGGCTGCTGAGCCATCTCTGAATTTTCCCTTGCCAACCCTCTTCCCTACAGAGTGGCCTTGCTCTGGGCTCCGAGCTCTGATAGAGCGAGTGTCCGGCCCACAAGAGAGGCTTCCCTCCGCATCAACACTAACGACTGTCTGAAAACCGAACTAAACTCCGCTTCTCCTTGTCTTGCTTCCTCTAAATGGACGTGTTTTTAAAAAAATTTAAATTCCTCTTCTTTCTTTTTTTTTTTATTCCTCCGGAGCAGTAGTTTTGTCTCAGAAAGTAGCCTTATGGGGCTTTAAAATATTTAGTCTACAGATCACATTTTGCTTACGAGGGATGAGATGTACTCCCTTGTCCAACTGTGTACAAGTGATGTGAGAGCTGTGACATCAGTCACACAAATTTCATGTCCATGGCTGCAAACGAATTGACTGTTTTCATGAAGTTCTGCTGCAAAACGAGGCTGTTTAACAGGACTACCTAGGACTCTTCTCCATAATTTGAGTCTCCTCAAGTGACTGTTCTCCTCGGGTGCCCTTAGACAACATTAGTAGCGCCACTGGTAGCCTCTTTTTTTATTTTTTACTCTCGTCTCAACATACCACCGGTCTGTATGGAGACTTCCACTTCGTTTTCCGCCTCCACACACAGGAGCATTAACACATGCGAGGAGAGACCTCTGTGCCTTCCAAAAGGTCAAAGCTCACATTTCCTCAATAAACCTTTAACGGCTGTAGCCTTTGACAAACGGTAGCCTGGTTTTGGTGATCAGTCTTACGGAAATACTCTATGGCATGACGATGTCGGACAACTTCTTGTCGGAGCTTCCAGCACAATTTTCTCCACACGGAGGACGCTCATAAAGAAAAAGGACACGGTGAACGTTGAAAAAGGAGGCTAATGGTATAACATAAAGATGTGCTAGCCCCCTTTCGCTAAAGCAATCTAGACCAGATAGCCTTGTAGACCACCACTGTTTTATGAGCACAGCCTACAATTAGGCCCAAAAGGAACCTGGCTTCATTATTTAAGTTTCATGTGTTTGTCTGTAATCACCACATCTCTCTCATGGAGCGATGCAGGTGCTGAGATGTGTGCATGTAACAGAACGCTATTGTGCTAATACATCATCGTCTGACTGACTGACTGCGTTTATATGCGTGTGAGAGTGTGTTTGTTTCAGAAAGCCCCAAAATGTGTTTCTATAGTATGTCTTTAACACCTTCACCATATCTCGTTGCACTGCTTTTGCTGTTTTTGGAAAGTTGTAACACTGGGTATTTAATTGAACGAGTTTATTGTCACCGCTGCGCTTGTCTTCATGTCTCACCCTGTAGTCCTACCAGCCTTCCAACTGCCTCTCACTTTAGCCAGTCAGACAGTATATGAATCCTTAGTAACAATTTTTTGGACAGTATCTTTTTATGATGTACTAAAACTTGTGTGTTTTTATTTCCTTTTTTTCCTTTCAATAAATATAGTAATGTGTTAAAGTGATCAGTCGTTTGGCTTTCATACATTTTTTTTTTTTTTTAGGTTCTTCTTGTTTTATACCCCTGAATTGTCCTTGCTTTTTTGAAGTCTGGTATTCCTGTGAGTTAGTTATATCCGAGTGACTGTCATTTTGCTGTCTGTGTTCAGTCTCTGTGCATGTTCATGCCCTTTTCCTCTCGCCTCCCAAAAAAACATTCCAGTACATAGACTAAATTGCTAAATTGCCTCTAGGTGTGAATGAGCGTGTGAACAATCAGTCTATCTCTGATTGTGATGATGCCCATGCACCAGTATTCCCAGAATAGACCCTGGATCCCTATATGTGGACATCCCTGACCTCGAAGCAATTGGAGATGAAGATGATGTAATGAATTGTTCAGGTTTTAAATAATTACTAGGCAATCCTTGGTGGTGTTGAAGAAGGTGTTACAGCACAGTCGCAGCTTGTTAGGTAGCTGGGGTCCGAGTGCAGTATTAGCTCCGAGTGCAGTATTAGCTGTGATAGCAGTGCCAATCACACAGAGAGGGGTAAAGGACCTTGGATCAGTCATCAAGATTCAAACACAGACTCCTCTTAGAAAGCAATGACAATTTCAACTCGACCACACATACTCGTAGCATATGTTTCTGTTCATAAAAATTTTTCATAAGCTGCAGCTTTCTCTTTGTTTTTCCTTCTGAAGTGTTTTGAGTCACCACCAGGGGGCACCAACAGCTACTCCACCCAGTGTCTAAAAAAATTACTTGCTCTTTACTCCAAATACTGCACCCCTTTAGTGTATTTCATCTGGACCGTAACCTCCTTTAGTGCATTGTTGGATTTCATATGTGTGTACAAAATGGCACAATTCCATACTATAGTACCTATGGTACAAGTTTATAACAAATGTACAATAATGTAAAAAAAAAAAAAGTGTTTGGTCTGTTGCAATACGTGAAAGTGGGATACCTGGTATGATTAGCAAGTAATGCAGATTTTTTTCCCCTTAATAAAGGATTTGCAGTCTTGTGGTAGTGTAGTGTTTAGCATTTTGACCTTGCACCTACAGGGTCGAGGGTTTGATTCCTGTCTCAGATATGTGGTTTGCGTCTTCTCCCTTTGCTTGGTGGGTTTCCCCTGGGTACTCCAGTTTCCTCCAACAGTCCATAGACATGCAGAGAAGGCTAACTGGCAGTTCCAAATTGCCTGGAAAAGTTTAGTTCCATGCACTTTTATTTGTAGAGCACTTTGTAACAACGCACTTGGTCACAAAGCAGCTTTCCAGAGTTCTGCATGTAGATTTAGATCCATAACGAGGGAGCCAGTGGCAACAGGACAGGAATAGAAAAAATCCCTGAGATGACACAAAAAAGCCTTGAGAGAAACCAGACTCAACAAGGAAAACCGTGCTCTTCTAGTTGATGTTGGGATTATAAATCATTTGACTGGAGAGAAGTGAAGACTAACCATATTGAGTTTGTTCAAAGCAGTAAAGAGGAGACTTGGAGAAAGTCATTTAAGAAGTGAAATAATCTCTAAAAGCTATGATAAAAGCTGGGTTTAGCAAAATTCCTAATGTAACCTGATTCAGTATTGACTTGGCATATATCCCGAGCACTCAGACCACACTGTTTTGACAGTCAGCATAACAAAGGATTTAAGTCCTACTTAGATATGACTCGCGTTGCTTTTTTGCACCATGAGTCTAATCCTCAGTAGACAACATGAACACTTCAGTTTTCAGCAGATACACGTCTGTTATTATGTTTAATATTTCACCCACATCCGACTTTTCTTCTCTTTTTCTCTATAAAAATGTATTGTTCACTTACTGTATGGTTTGAAAATGTAAGCAAATTAATTTCTATCCCCTAAAAGAAGATATTTAGAGTTAAAACATATTGATGTCAATGAGCGTATGGTTCTCAGCTGCAATGTTTACAGGGGTAGATATGAGAACAATGCATGCTTTTCCAACGTTTTTGCTTTGTAACAGAAGATTACAATTTTTTTTTTTTTTTTTTTGCAAAATGTCTTTGACTTGATTGTAGAACAGTACACAAGTGACTACTGAAGGAGCAGCCTTTCCACCTAGGGCTTAGCAAGTGAAAATCTTGAATGTATGTTAAAGAAATTGTAGATTTATATGTTTTTAAATTAAGTTTACAACAAACCATATATATCAATATTATGCATATTTCTAAATACAAAAAATACAAATTTAGTAAGATTTGATTAGAAATAAGATTAATAATCTTATAATTCATTTGGCGCTTCCGTGGATCAGACTTGTTTGTCCGGTGAACCCCATGGATGCTTGGTTGGACTCACTTGGTCGGACCAACAACCTTGCTCTCTTTGCGTGCTAAACCCCATATGTGACAGGCTGTAATGTACTGAGTGTTCTGATATATTTCTATTGTGGCCAGCATTGTGGGATTTGTACTGAACGGACTGGTATTGGTTACCTGTAGGCATGGATTAGCCCATGTTCCTGTCCCCAGTTTGTTGGTTATCAATGTTGTTCAGGTAACCTGGCGGAGGTGTTATTGTTATGGCTGATCAGTGTATATTAGAGCATAGTGATTTTATATATATTTTTTGTATATCTCAGAGCACAGAGTCAGTCATGGTGGCAGCTTGCTAGTGCTTGGGCTCGAATGTACACCCTTAGGATAAGCAACCCAGAGCTTATCCCATTGCACTTCCACTGCCCCATATTCATATTTCTTGTATCCTTATTGCCGTGTTTTACCAGCTTTAGCATGTTTATTTTTTAAGTTTGTAGTATGATGCTGTTACCCATCACAAAACCTAATATGCATCGACTGCAGTCTCATGAAACACTCATTGTGCTAATGGTTTTGTTTTTCAGCAGACCAGCCTCTTTTTCGGCTAATTTATCCTGCAGTGTAACAATGCACCGGTATCTCGCTATGACTATCCATTCTACAGTGCTTTTTCTTTCTGTAAGCCAAAGCACAATGGAAACTGATTTATTCCTTCATTCATCGTCTATACCACTTTATCTTGTGTACAGGGTCGCAGGGGGCTGGAGCCTCCCTCAGGAGACTTAGGGCACGAGGCGGGGTACACCCTGGACCGGGTACCAATCTGTCACAGGGCGCGTGCAGACACTCATTTACACTATGGGCAATTTTGGAAAGCCAATTAGCCAAATCTGCATGTCTTTGGACTGTTGCCAGAGGAAACCCACCAAGCACGGGAAAACATACCCCCACACAGCAGGGGCGGATCTACCGGGGTGGCACTTGCCCCCATTTGCCACCTCAGCACTAGTGTCCTAGTTTTCTAAAAATAAAATAGTTTTTTAATTTATCTGACGTTCCAATCCAGATATCAGGTTCAAGTCAATCACACATCTGCCTTTATTTCATTTTTATAGGACCATGTAATAATGCATGTGCACCCTAGTGTAGTGTACCTTCGAAGAAGTAGTTTGCTCTGGTCCCATCCCAATGAGACGTGGCGACATAGCTTACAGCAGGTTATGGTCGCTGAACCGCTGGATGTCCAGGTGGTGCTCCGAAAACAACGTGGGCTTCATTGACAATTGGAAGACTTTTGAGGGCAAAACTGGCCTGTTAGGGCGGGACGGTGTCCATCCCACTCGGGAAGGTGCTGCTCTCATTTCTTGTAGTATAGCACATAGTCTCAGAAGAGGCCTAGTTAATCGGTGACAATCCAGAGCCAAGGCCAGGGAGCAGACAGACAGGCTAAACCAACCGTCTGCTAGCTGCATAGAGTCGTCACTCAGGGTTCATCAGATTGAGACTGTGTCTGTTCCCCGAGATAAACATAAACATACATTTAGAAAGACTCAGAAAGTCTGTTTTAGTAATTTAATTAACATAGACACCACAAACTCAGATCACACTGAATGCGCAGCCAGCACCTCTGATCTGAAGCTAGGACTGTTAAATATTAGATCTCTCGCATCTAAAGCAGTTATTGTTAATGAAACTATCACAGATCAGGAGCTTGACATATTATGTTTAACAGAAACCTGGATTAAACAGGACGAGTATGTGGCTCTAAATGAAGCTAGTCCTCCTGGATACAGCTACATACACCAGCCTCGGCTAACTGGTAGAGGAGGAGGAGTCGCAGTTATTTATAACGATAATCTGTCTCTCGTACAAAAACACAGTTTTAAATCTAATGCATTTGAAGTTCTCTATAGTAACATAAAGTCAGCTCAGTCAATCCCGCTAATCATCATTTACAGACCCCCAGGGCCGTACTCGGAGTTTCTCTGCGAATTTGCAGATTTCCTTTCAAACCTTGTTGTTTCTGTAGATAAAGCGTTAATTGCTGGAGACTTTAATATTCATTTTGAGAATCCAGAAGACCCTCTGAGAACAGCATTCTTGTCCATACTGGACTCAGTAGGAGTAAATCAGTGTATAGTAGGACCCACTCATAAAGCAGGTCACACTTTGGATTTAATATTATCCTTCGGATTAAGTATAGGAAATATAACCACAATTCCACAGTCTGAAGTTATCTCAGATCACTACCTTGTCTCGATTAAAGCGTGTTATAGTAATAATGTACGCACAGCACCGCGCTTCCACCTTAAACGTACATTTACATCAAATACCGCACAGAGCTTTATCAATAATCTTCCAGAATTATCTACTTTGATTGGATCGCCATCTGACTTCACAGAACTCGAACAGGCGAATGAATATCTAGAGTCAGCACTTCGTTATAGCTTAGATAATGTCGCTCCAGTTAAAAGGAAAATGATTAGAGATAAGAAACTCGCTCCTTGGTATAATGACCACACACGTGCTTTAAAACAAACCGCTCGCAAATTCGAACGTAAATGGCGCCAAACTAAATTGATAGTATTCAAAATAGCTTGGAAGGAGAGCATCCTGAACTATAAAAAAGCTCTCAGTGATGCTAGATCAACATATTTCTCCACTCTAATAGAAAATAACAAAAACAACCCGAGATTTTTATTTAATACCGTAGCTAAATTAACTAAAAACAAGACCACTGCAGAAATCTCCACAACATCATCATGCAGTAGTGAGGATTTCATGAACTTTTTCAATAATAAAATCATAAATATTAGGCAAAAAATTCAGGCTTTGAAACCAGACAATTTAAATAATTCAGATGATCTAACCACATCACATCAGAACTTAGAACACTTTACTCCCCTTGAAGCGAGGGAACTAATTTCACTCATCTCTTCTTCAAAATCGTCAACCTGTATATTAGATCCTATACCGACACATTTTCTCAAGCAGATAGTACCAGCAATAATAGAACCCCTGTTGAAAGTAATTAACTGTTCACTCAGTAGTGGGTATGTCCCCAAATCCTTTAAATTAGCCGTTATTAAACCGCTAATCAAGAAACCTGACCTTGACCCCTGTCTGCTTTCTAATTACAGGCCGATATCAAACCTTCCGTTTATCTCCAAGATTTTGGAAAAGGTAGTATCACAGCAGCTATGTTCACATCTACACAGAAATAGCATAAATGAACTGTATCAGTCAGGATTTAGGCCTCATCACAGCACAGAGACAGCACTTGTTAAAGTAGTAAACGACCTCCTATGGGCCTCTGATCAGGGTTGCGTCACTATACTTGTGTTACTGGACCTCAGTGCAGCTTTTGACACCATTGATCATAGTATTCTCCTTCACAGATTAGAAAAGGTAGTTGGAATTAAGGGAACTGCCCTCTTGTGGCTCAGATCCTACTTGACTGATCGTTATCAGTTTGTAGATTTAGATGGTGATCATTCCTCATGTTCTCAAGTGGAGTTTGGTGTTCCACAGGGCTCAGTTTTAGGCCCACTGCTTTTTTCCCTTTACATGCTTCCTCTGGGCAACATAATTCGTAAACATGGTATTAGTTTTCATTGTTATGCTGATGACACACAATTATATGTCTCAGCAAAACCAGATGAGAAAAACCAGTTTGCTAAAATTGAGCAGTGTGTGCAGGACATACGAGATTGGATGTTAATTAATTTTCTTCTGCTTAATCCTGATAAGACAGAAGTTCTAGTCATAGGACCACAAGTAGCTAGAAGTAAGCTTTCTGATCAGACTGTAACTTTAGATGGCCTTTCTGTTCCATCAAGTGCAACAGTTAAAGACCTCGGTGTGATTATAGATTCCAGCCTTTCGTTTGAAGCTCATGTAGATAATATCACCAGGATAGCTTTCTTTCACCTTAGAAATATTGCCAAGATAAGAAACATATTGTCACTAAATGATGCAGAAAAACTAGTTCATGCTTTTATCACCTCTAGGTTGGACTATTGTAACGCCTTACTGTCTGGTTGTTCAACTAGGTGTATAAACAAGCTTCAGTTAGTTCAGAATGCAGCAGCGAGAGTCCTCACTAGAACCAGAAGATACGAGCACATCACCCCTATCTTATCTACACTGCATTGGCTCCCTGTGAAATTTCGCATCGATTTCAAGATACTACTTTTGACATTTAAAGCACTAAATGGTCTCGCGCCACAGTATTTGAGTGAACTGTTAGTGTCTTACGATCCGCCACGCCTACTTCGATCAAAGGATGCAGGCTGCCTGTCAGTACCACGTATTATTAAAACTACAGCAGGGGGCAGAGCTTTTTCTTACAAAGCCCCAAAGTTATGGAATAGTCTTCCTGTTAATGTTCGGGACTCAGACACAGTCTCAGTGTTTAAGTCTAGGCTAAAAACTTATTTATTTAGCCAAGCATTTTTGTAAATAGATTAACCTTAGGTAAAGGAGCAGATCTGGGGGACTCATGGACGTAGAGTATTCTGGTGAACTGGTATGTTTAGATGCTGTCCTCCCCACTCTCATTGTTCACTCAGGTTTGTTGACGGTGAGGTGATTGGTTGCTTTACATCTCAGGGAGCCCTCATGTTTGTGTTTCCTTCTGGCTCTCCCTTTTAGTTATGCTGTTATAGTTAGTCCTGCCGGAGTCCCTGCTTGCACTTTGCACTAATATACATTCACCTTATACATGTTGACTGTGACCATACCTAACTGCCATCTCTCCTTATTTTCTGTTCTCTCCTTTTCTGCTCTCTCTCTGTCTCTCTGTCGAGCTATACATGTTCGCTCCTGAGTTGCCAGTGATCCAGACCCCTCTGCCCTCTGAAGCCGTCTAACCCGTCCTGGAGTCCTGCTTCTGGTTGGAGATCCCGTCACATGGATGCCCCGTGTGGTCTGCCTGGATGCGCTTTGTGGCTGGGGATGGTTTCCATGAAGACTGTCCTATCATCGATTGATGCTCTGGGGACCTGTGACTTCAGTTGTTCGATAGCTCAGGACTGGAATCTCCTACAGTCTACCTGAGCCTCCGGGAACAAACTGGACTCCTTTTAATTTAAATTTTAACACATCTCCTGTTACACTGAACTTCCAGTACACATTATTATGCTGATCATTCTCTGCTATCCGTTATCACCCAGATGAGGATGGGTTCCCTGTTGAGTCTGGTTCCTCTCAAGGTTTCTTCCTATTACCATCTCAGGGAGTTTTTCCTTGCCACCGTCGCCCTCGGCTTGCTCATCAGGGACAATCTTATCATTTTGATTCATACACATTGCATAAAAACTTACTTCTTTTTATTGTGTAAAGCTGCTTTGCGACAATGTCAATTGTTAAAAGCGCTATATAAATAAAATTGAATTGAATTGAATAGTGTATACACCGAATAAGAATAGTGTTGCTTGAATCCACAAAAACAATGCAAGGATGCTTGCTTCAGTGTTGCCACCCCTCATAATTTTAATGCCACCCCATGAATAACACAGACCCAAGGAGGGAATCGAAACCCAACCCAACCCTGGAGGTGCAAGCCAAGGTGTCACCCTAAACGGATTTAGAAATGCCTGGATCTGTTTGAATCACAGGATCATATACTCATATTGATGCCAGTGGTTTTATACAAGCATTTAAGGTTGAGTGATGCATTTGAGCTTGATATTTGCTTTAAAATGGACTAGATTTAAAAACAGTTCTCAATACAAACTGAACAAACTTTTAAAAACTGAAGAATTATTGTGCTCATTGCTAACCATTAACCTGGGCAACTCTAATCATTTTTAAATAGAAGAAATTCAGAAGAGCCAGAGCCAGCCAAACTGAGCAAACAGGGAGAAGAGAGTCAGTCAGAGAGGTGAAACCAGGAAGGAAGGAACACTTCAGCCTGTAAGCTAAAGCAACGCATCTGAAAGAAATCAGGCTCATCATGTGACCAGTTCCATCCCTACACTGAAACACAATGGTGGCACTGTCCTGATGTGAGGGGGATTTGGGATTAGTACATGGATACACTTTATGCCTAACTCTCTCTTTCCACCTGATTTAAACTGCAACCTAAAATGCTCATTCCAAGATTACTATTCACTATAACATCCTTTAAAAACACTTACTACTGTTTTATTATACTCTTTACATTGTAATGATTTATATCTTAGTGTTGTCTGGTTAGTTATTACTGTTACATCTGGTTTGCTCATTCAGGATCAAGATCTAGGGTTAGTAGTTTGAAAGTTTACCTTCTAACACGACAGTGATTTGTGACACACACAGGACGGTGGCTTGGTTTCCGTCATTGTCCTTGAGTGTCCCAGTCTGACTGAAAACCTCGGGAGGGATCTGAAAATAGCCGTACACTATAGTGACAAACCTTGAGAAAGTTCTTCGCTGGTCGCCAAATACAGCTGTTCCAAGCATCAGATGCTAGAAAATGTACTGCTAGGATAAACTGTTTTCATAACAGATCACCAAAATATGGATACAATCGGCCCAGTGTCTGACTGGCCTAGAAATAAAGACTCATTACAAATTTGAACCAAAGCCTTCCCATCCCTCATCTAACACTGAGAGCCCTTGGCATTCATCTCTCACCCTGTACAGATGGCACGATGAAATAAAGAGCAAATACATCACCCACGCACCTTCCCACAGACGTCAGACAGACTCACTTCCTGAGCTGTGTGTGTGTGTGTCTATGTGCCTGATAAATACTGAACCCAGACAATGAATAACGCCAATTCTTTCCCCACACACTCTCCACCTCCGCAACTTGAGAAGATAGAAACCCAGTTGCTAGGAGACTGGATCTGCAGTGCAGCTCAGAGTCCAAGTCATGCGCAGCTGTAAACAGGAAAACGCCGTCCAGCGCCTGAAGAACCTTGCAAAAGTAGAGCACACTGGAGTGGACTCGTATTATATTCGAAAATAAAGCTGAAATAAGTCTATTATTACAAATGTGTTAATATTTCCTTACTGAATGCCATACACGAACAGAAGTAGATCATCAGGTTGACAACCAACGTTACCTTTATGGAAAATATGATTGATATGATAAGGTGTTACAAGGAGTATATAAACACACACTCAAACAAACTAAACGAACAAGGCGATCGACCAGATCTTTTATTTTAATTTAGTTCATTTTTATACCATTTTTATAAAAGAAACTACGCTTGAAACATTTTCAAGAGTTAAAAAAAAAAAAAGTGCCAAATATTGCACACCCATATTAGGGCTCCAGACAGAAAGCACACTATGAAATTCAAAGTCATAAATAACAAACCGTACATGTTTATTTACAGTTCAAAACACGCAGACCAACCTAAATAGTGGTGCCTTTCATTAACATACATGTAAATGTACATGTTAAATATATTAATATCTGTCATTTACAAAAAAAGAAATAATGCAGAGACAAAAGCTGGCACTTTAGCTACTTTTAACCTCAACCCTGATCTTTATCGGTGCACACAAAGACTGTCACATGCAGCATTACAGCATTATTGGTCATGATTTTCATGATCTAGCAACACATTTTGGTCATCTGGTGTCACACAAAGCTGCGAATGTTGGAGCTTTATGGTAATCATTGGAGAGTTCATGATTAATAGAGGTGAACAGAATGCATGCTGGAAATACACAACAATGACAGGAATATATGTGATACTGTATGGAATTTTATAATATAGTTCAACAACATATTTAACTACATCTTAGCCAGCTCCACCCATACAGTATGTTCACCCAATGTGTATAAGAAGTGAGTGGGTGCTTAGAGACCTCAAAATACTTCAAGCTGTCACCCGAGAGCTGGAGAAAAAGATACAGACTAAGATACAGACTCATGTCATTTTGTGATATGCCTTTGTTGGAAGAGTAAATAATTCATATTTAATTTCCACATCCTTTGATTGAAATTAGCGATGCACCGATTTATCAGCTGTAAACTGGTACTGCCTGAAATTCGCCTGGCATTGCCCTAACGCCGACAAAACCTGATGCTAGTGATGGTTATTTATCTGTTGTGTTGCAGTTTAGCGCTGGCTAAATGTTGGGTTGGTGACCTGTAGCCTGACGCAAAAACAACACTAAGTAAAAACCAACTGCAGTGTCACGAATGGTCAAACAGGTGGCGCTACGATACTACTAAAAACAGTGTCGGCGTGGGCACGACTGCGCAATATGCCGTTTGTAAGACATTTTCCTGTGACGTAGCTAGAAAAAGTTCTACAGGCAAGAATTGTATTTTTTTTCGTCTGATGGCTTTTACATTCACATTTAATTACAATTATTTTTACGATTTACAAAACATTTTTATGCAAGTACCAGAGGTGGATGGTTCCTAAGTACATTTACTTTGTTACTGTCCTCAAATACATATTTATGGTATCTGTGCTTTGATTGCGTATCTTTACTAAAAGGATACTTTTTACTTTTATTCCACTAATTCCTACAACAAATATTAGCATTTTCTACTTCACTACATTTCTGCATGGCATGTGTTAAGCAACCACAGTGGTAGTATCTGAAGTAGTAATATCGCCACCTGCTGGTTATGATGCAAAAATGCATGATTTGCCTTCCCTCTGTGAAATGCCTAATCATGTGGCAGGTGTTTGAATTCAGACGTGGAGACAGTTAAAGACAGCGATGAAAACAGCACATCCATACTCAGAAAGCAGAGCGAGAGAGACTATGACTTTAAGGCTATTGTACACTAATACAAGCTCAGTACCTTTTAATACTTGAGTAAATTTGATGATAAATACTTTTGTAATTTTACTGAAGTAGAATTATAATCGGAGGACTTTTCTTTAGTAATATTTTTTATAGGGCATCTCCATCTCTTCTCTACTTTTACTTAAGTACATGGTTAGTGCCCACCTCTGTGAAGTAGTGACAGTTCTTCTCATTGCGTAGGTCGGTAAGAGGCTAAAGAGGCTTTCAGACACATATGTCTGAAGGTTATAATATAGTTTTTTTCATGAATTTAAATGATAAAATTTGTGCTCACTAAAATATAGTGTGATGAAACGCTCAAACTTCAAAACCATAAATACATTATTATATATATATATATATATATATATATATATATATATATATAGAAGGTGTTCTTTGTGTCCCTGGCACAAAAGCGGGAATAAGTACCAACAAAAAACAAGTATCAGCCAAATAGTTATTTTAAATATCACAATCGGTGCATCCCTAATTTATTTTATTTCACTAAATGCTTTTGCATTCACTGCATACTGGTAGCATAAAACCAATGAAAATGGTTAGTCGTTTTTGGGAATGTCTGTGCCACGCTGCAGGAGTTAATGCTGGTCATTGCAATTGCCAGAGCTCTTCATGTCACTACAGCCTACTCACTGTTCATTTAACTACTTATAGATGGACAGGTTCTTTGGTTGATGTGGAGACAGCGCCAAGGCTTTAATCTGTGGCGTTATTATGCAGTTATAAAATGCTTGTTAGAAGGAGGCAGTATTGTACTCTCACATCATGTGAGAAAGCTCTGAAACCTCGTCCTCATGCCCAGCAGTAGTTATTAAAACATAATCACACATGAAAGCAGGACTAGCACAGGCGGCTAATGGATACAGATTTTTTTCGATCCAAACACAACATCATGTGTCCAGTTACTGTATGTATACTGGTTAACATTCAGCTTTGTATGTAAGGGCAAAGGAGAGCCTAAGCCAGATAAGATGTTGGTGTCCTAAAAACAGGGAGACGGGGAGGGCTCATTAATAAGCGCTGCCTCCCAATATGACTAGTTTTACCCCTCATGTGGGCCTCCTTCATTGGCTGTCTCCATCAGAGGCCCATTCGGAGACTAGTCATTGTTGGCAGTGCCCAAACTCAGCTGGATTTGGGATAATCATCTTAGCACTCTCCTATATAAATTCTTTACCTCTGTGATACCACGGCCTTGCCAAGGTCGGTGCAGAACCCAGATGCATGCAAACACATTGGGTTGTCTGGGGCTCGGATAGGTGGGACATGCAATGAACTAGCTCAGTGTATATATCTAGGCGAGTGTACATGTCTACACACCTGTTGTTGGATGTATTCACATGTCCATTCACTCATCTGGGATGTCCACACACATGCACACACATACACGCACGTACACCTCTCCTAGACTTGCCTCTCCTCTGGGCCTTATTCAGAACCGCTGACTCTTCACCGGCAACCCTGGAGTGTTTGTGTGTGTGTGTGTGAGTGTGTGGGAGAAATGTTAAATCGAATACAAGAGAGAAGGCGACATGAAACCAGCGTCACTTGTTTACCCGCACAGCCAGCATCTGAACTGGCTTCGTCCATACTCCATCAAGGCTCCCTCAGACCTTAGTCCCAGCCATTGTCCTTTATCATGTGGGCCAGCTCGATGATAAACTTACCCTCCTTGTACTTCTGGCTGCTCTCAAAGGCGTGCTCCTGTACACAAGTGGACAGAAAGAGGACAGAGTAAGGCCTGGAGTACAAAACCTCCCAGACAACTGGGTATGTGTAAATGTTTGTGTGTGTGTTTATCAAATTTTAATTGAAGGAACTGGAGCGGCCTGCACACAGCCCTGACCTTAATCCCTCTCAAGGCCTTTGGAATGAACTGGGACATTGATTGCAACCCAGGCCTCCTTATTCCAGTATCAACACCTGACTTGACCTCACTAATGCGCTTGTGGCTGAAAGGGCACACATGGACCAAAATCTAGTTTAAAACTTTCCTATAGGAGTGGACTTTCTTATAAAAGCAAAGCGGAGGAATGAATCTGGAAAGGGATTTTCAAAAACCAAACTTCTGTGTTATATTGAGGTAGACATATTTTTGGTGCCATCTATATAAATAAAAGGCTTTGAGATTGTCCTGCGAGATGGGCATGGCTACGCTTCACTCAATCAATGCGATAGTTTACTGTGTACAGGCAGAGTATGCGGAATGCACAGAAAAAAAAAAGTTATTTTTAACTTTAACCTTTTAACCATTTCGACAAACTGTTTTCCCGTCAATGACGGGTACTAATGCTAGTAGAATAATAAAACAGTATATAAAGGGCAAGATATGAAGAGCATTGGGCTCAGTGGTAAGCTTCTTCCCTGCCACATTGAAAACACCAGCTAATGGATGCAGGGTGTAGTAAGTAGTGCCGGCCCGAAGCCCTGACAGGATGGGAGGGTTGCATGAAGGGCATAAACCCGACATAAAACCCAAGTGGTATGTGCAGATCGGATTTTCCGCCCTGGTGACCCTTTAATGAGAGCCGCCAAAAGAACAACAACAAATAGTCCTTGTTATTTTATTAGGGTTTTATAATAAGCCACAGCGCCATGAAGTGCACGAAGCTGCAAAAATGTTGCTTTTATACAAGTCAATAAGAAGTATTTTTTTTTCTAGTTGTGTAATTTGTAGCTGTCAGGCGAGTATGAAAACACCTTACAGCCTAGACACAATATCCCCAACAACATCGCCCATTTAATACGAACGCCATCGAACAGCGTTACGATATGACATGACATGATATATGATAAGGTCCATTCATAAATAACGGTGGGTGCAGGTGAATTTATTCCCAGGTTTCCCTACATGTGTGTGTGTGTGTGTGTGTGTGTGCATACTCTCAAGACAGCTAACCTATTTGACAAGCCTGAACAGAAACTCGGGTCCACCAACGGATGTAAAAATATCAGCAAGTGGTGCAGCTGCTAAGCGAAAATGGACACCGAGTGCGAGAGTGCGAGCTCCTTAGGGATCAACTTTAAGTGTAGACTTCCAATCTCTGCATAGCATAGCAGTAGATCATTATCTATTTTAGGATCCTTGATCAGCGGATGCGTGTCCATGACTGCAGTAAATACGCTCCTGTGCTTGGGAGACTTGTGAACATACCAGAATACAAATACAAGAATGGGTCAAATATTTATGACCACAGATAAAGTAGGTGTGTTGCCTGGAGAGTATTTAGTGCTGGATATGTCATTCCACTCACATATTTCCATCCCAGCGTGGTTTTGCAGTTCTCACAGTAGATGTCTGCTACTGCGTGTAGGCCGGTGAGCAGCACTCGCTCTTCTGCTGGACCACAACCTACATTCACCCTGTTGAGAAACAGACCGATAAATATATGCACTGAACAATAAGCATATGAGAGCGTACAACCAAAGATAAACCCTTCAATCATATATTATTATAGATACTTACACAGAGTTGAAAAGATAAGCTCTGCCTTGACTTCCTTGAAAGGACTTAAAGAAAAACAATAAAACAGCCTATAAGAGTCTCACAACAAGTTGTTCTATCAAAACCATATTCTGTCACTGTTCAGTGTTAAAAAGTGAACAACAAGCTGTGCAGCAACTGCACATCTGACCACAAGCTGTCCTATCCTCTGCTCTGATCAACTTTGTCTTGCCTGCTACCACAGTTTGCTATGTATTCTTTTTCTCTTTTTCCTAACCGAGTTTGGCAATGAACTCCACACAGGAAGTCATAATCACCTTGGAGATGAGCTCGTCATGGTTGGCGAGGTGTGCGCGGCAGTGGATGCAGCTGTAGGTCCGGTGGCACGTAGGAAGGTAGGCCTGGAAGGTTTTGGAGCGCGTCATGGTGAGCATAGGCGGGCTTGGTGCACGGTGCACGAAGGGGCTGCCGGCCCAAGACGGCTCACACGGGAAACAGCGCAACACGCACGTGAGGGCCGTGGTGGTGCGTGGGGTGGGGCACACACACCTGTGGAGGAGAGCATATGCCTTGTTTTAAACACACCACTCTTCTTTCAGGGCGTGCACACAAAGTGAATCGGAATGTCTGCAGCTATGTGCAGATGACAGAGTTTCTACTGAGTTTCGAGAGAATGAATCATCCAACCATGACCCAACCATGAAGTGTCAGCAGTTAATGATGGCTGTTGGTATAATAGAGTGAGTAATGTTTTCTTTGCACATACCCCTTAAATCTGATGAATAAACAATACAGTTTTTCTCCATCTATTTTAATGCCACAGCTTATCAGAGTATCAAGGCTGACCTTGTCCTCCACTTCATAGTCACGATTTACCCTTCTCACATGCTCTAACTCCAGCATACTGTACGAGACGTGGCAAAAAAAAAAAAAGTCTCAAAAAGTTACCAGCTCTTCCGAATATAAGAGCAGATTTGTGATGTAGTCATGTTAACATGGACCAGAATCTTGCAATAGTTTGCGGAATACATATCCAACATGGTCTGCAGCAAAGGAGGTCCTGTCCATAAAGGTAAAGTGTCTCCTGAGTGTACAGTTTAGGACTGTAATAATAGGTTTTGAGAAGCAGATCCACAGCAGCTACTGTACGATGAGCTGTGGTTAACATCTATGTCATTCTGTGGAAACAGAGAGAGCCTTCTGGTCAGCTAATGGAAATGTGCAGCAGAAATAAAAGCATCTGAGCAGAGAATACATGTAAATACAGTCAGGATTAGAAGTATTTGGACAGCGGCAACGTTTTTTGAGTACTGACTCTGCAAACCACCATAACGGATTCAAAATGTGACTGAAATGTAGACTTTTAGATTCAATTCAAGAGGTTTAACAATAATATTGTATTAACAGTTTAGGAATTACAGCCTTCGTGATGTCTCTCTATTTTACAGCACATGTATAAGTAATTAGAAAAGCGTTCATTTGTGACAATTTAAGGACATAAACAGCCTGAAGCTGATTCCATGTACATCTAGGCATTTGGCAGACGCCCTTATCCAGAGCGACTTACATTTTTATCTCATTATACATCTGAGCAGGTGGGGTTAAGGGCCTTGCTCAAGGGCCCAACAGGGACAATTTGGTGGTAGTGGGACTTGAACCTGGGACCCTCCGAACCGTAGTCCAATGCCTTAACCACTGAGCTACCCCTGACCACCTGACATGTATTGAATTTCTATTACTGTTCAAGGGAACACAACACGCCATTCAATGAAGTTCAAATACAGAGAAAGGAGACCATCATTAGGGTGAAAAAGAAAACAACAACAGTTTGGCACATCACAAGGAATGCACTGCTGGGATTGGCAAAAGAAAACCCTTCACAACATCTATTCAGTTGGCTCAGTGGTAGGTTTCCTGCCTGCCATATGTGGAAGGCCGGGTTGGAAGCAGGAATGTCCAGAAACGAGCAGCAACTGAATCTGGATGAAAGCTGGCAAAGCTGGAAACTCCGGATTTACTAATGTTTATGGGTTTCAGACTTCAGACCGTCATTGACTGCAAAGGATTTTCAAACCTTTGTATTTGCGTAAAAATAATCCTTCTATTTATGATTAAAATTACAATTACATTTGAGCCAGTGAAAAGGGACCGACTTTGTTAAAACATGTCTGTAATCCCTAAACAGTTAATGCAATACCTTCGTTAAACCCTTTGAATTAAACCTGAAAGTGTACCGTTTTTGTGTTGTAAAGAAGCACAACTATGAAAATTCTCACTGTCCAAATACTTATCTATTCAACTGTAAATGTTACTGTAAATATAAATGTAAAACTGAGCTCTTTGTAGTAGAGGAGAGGTCTGGGGCTAGGAATCAATGCTTCTGTGGGCTCTGAGTGGCAAAGCAACTCTTGTGTTCTCTCTATTGTTAAGGAGGAAAGGCGTGGGCATAAAGTGCCCACTGAGAGCTTGCGTACATGCACTTGCACACACACAGTAGTCTCCCACATGCAATTGCACAAAATGATGCATTCACAAACAAACCTACTGGCACATGTGCGACCTGCTGTATCCCCGACTGTATATTACAGTATCTGAGGATTTAGCTGGTCTAGAGACATACAATACCTACACTTGCTCAGGAGAGGCAGTGTTTCATTATAGTTTATACAACAGTTAGTTCCGATAAAGTGATCTGATTGGCCTAGAGGCATTCGTTATGGTCTGAATGGTCTGCAGTACTGAGGAAGAGCAACTGCCTGGCAAAACCCACATTCAAAAGCAGTCACAGAAGCATATTACCAAGAAAGTACATCTGATAAAGTTATGTCAACACTTTGTGTCATTAATAATTCCCTTTAAGTCGTTCTGAAGGCGAGCTACAAAAGATAAGTAGCTTCTAACACAGATCAAAATCCCAAATTCCTCTCTAACCCTCAATCAAGGGCAATACTTGGCATATGGGACAAGTGGACTGAACACCCTACATACTGTACTGTAGTGCACCAGCTTTCCATTTAATTCTTGGTATTCAACTCCAGAACCTGGAATTTAACAGAGCTGATATTCTAAAGCAAAATAACAGTCCACCACCTCCCTGGTTTATTTTCCTCACCTTTTGGCTACATAGTACCTAAGAAAAACGACTTTCCACCCTGTTAATTACTGTTACTTAGCGGTCAGTCTCCAGCTCACGGTTAGTCAGTTCCACCAGATGCAAAAGGATACGTGGTAAAATAACCGGTTAAATAAACTAATTAATCATAATCTGTTGATGATAAATGGTGATGGTGGATCTGTTGTATAAAAAACTCAGGGTTGTGCTGTTATGCTGGTTATCATCACGGCTGTGCTGCCATTGCTCAATTATCACTGAAATATTAGCTATCAATATGCTCTCAGGCAGACAGACATGAAAATCATTTTTGTTGTTGTTGGTATAATAAGCACACCACATAATTGCTAGAAGAAAAGTACAGTAATAGCATTGTGTGGTTACAGAGAAAATGACAAGCCTTTTAGTACAAATTAATTTTAAATGGGAGCAAATTCATAATGTTTCAGGGGCCAAGGAAAATTAAGTCCTGTCCCCAGAGGTCCCCTGCCGACACAAACATCCGCTAGTGCGGAACCGAGGAATGAGATTAAAAGGAAAATGTGGTGTGGTTAATGACGAGGGGCAGATTATTAAATCCTCTGCAATCAATTTAATCAAATTCACTCTCAACTCGAACAAGGCGAAAATGTACAACTGCTACAGTCTGGAACTGACTCTGATCAAGCTTTCAGTGATCACTGCCCATCATAATTTGGCCCTTGTCAAAGTCGCTCAAATCCTGACACTTGCCCATTTTTCTGCTTCCAACACATCAACATTTCAATATCACTTTCAGGTATTATTGGTGGTTCATTTCACCCGTCAGTGGTCATAATGGTCCAAAATCTGTCACTGAACCATCCCGCCTGCCTGCGCCTCCTCAGTTCCTTCTCTGACTTGGGATCTCAAGTTCCAGTTTCAATTCCTAGTTTTAAATATGTGAAAAGGAAAAAAAAATAATTGGCTCTGTTGTTGGAAGGGTTTTGGATAAAAAAAAAAATGTCAGTGCAAATTAGTTCAACATTTTTTACTTCATCCTATAATTAAATATTGTTGAAGCTTGTTGCCTTCTTGTAAAATTTGTCCAAAAATAATTTCCATAATCTCTACCTATGGTCAACGATTAGGGTTTTTTTTTTTTCAATGGCCAGTGTTGATGCAGGTTTTAACCGTGTATGGAGGCCAGTAGATAATATACTGTAGTACAGCTGATGTTGACCCACCAAATTACAGAACAATATAACAAGAAATAAAAATACCATGGATGAATATTTCTGCTGCACTAATCATCAGTAACTCCAAAACCTTACAATGATAAATATGGCAGTGTGGTAAAACCCGGAGTACCTGGATAAAACCCAAACAAGATGGGAAGAGCATGCAAACTTCACATACTCGGAGTGAAGCTACTCCTGGAGGAGAGAGGAGCTACAGTATTGTGACACCATAATAAAGTAAATATTTTTGTAGAACATTTAAATCAATTCTTCAAGACTACTTCTTGACGAACATTTAGTAAAGACAATTCATTTGCATTTTAATAACTTTAATATTACCTCTGTAGTTTTAGTCAAGGTTTATCAATATATAATTCATTTTTAATACCTTCAAACCTTATAATGCAGAGACAACTGGCCCTTTTCTGGAACTTCAATGTTATTGTGGTATCTAAGAACAACTGCTGATAATGTGTTCCTTTACTCCAATCCACCACACACATACACACACACATACACACACACACACACACACACACACACATACACACACACACACACACACACACACACACACACACACACACACACACACACACACACACACACACACACAACACACACACACACACACACACACACACACACACACACACACACACACACACACACACACACACACACACACACACACACACACACACATACACACACATACACACACATACACACACACACACACACACAGTACACACACAGTACACACACATACAGTACACACACATACAGTACACACACATACAGTACACACACATACAGTACACACACATACAGTACACACACATACAGTACACACACGTCTAAATGTCTAGTCAAAGTTTAAACCCTAATTCAATTCAGTTGCAGTTGCAGTCTGCCCTGTATACTCTCGTCCTGAGCAGAACAACCTTCCTTATGTAACCAGAGCAGCACTGCTAAAAAGAACAACGGCACGAAGTGCACGTCCTCAAGTTCCACCCATCATTGCAGAGCAAGTAAGGCAAGCCCTAAAGCCCCGAAAAGCCCTTCATCTAATAATCATTAAACTCAGGGACTAGAGGACACAAGATGCCATATATTTAATAGCATTTCTAGTTGTCTGACTTTAGAGCAGGACGGAGAGTAAAAAAAACAAACAGATTAAATCTTCTATCCTTGATGCTAGCAAAGAGCAGCTTCAGCTGATTTACAACTAGCGTCTGGATTATATATTGTTTCACTGGTGAAAATAGTGTCTCATACATTAAAAATGCAATATGTCAACTGGTGATAGTTAAGGAGCTTATTAGGATGATGGCATATTGCTCACAAGTCTAATGTGTATGATATACATTTTTGAACACAATTTGCTGGTACAGGCAATATGCCTTCATGCCAAAGGCAACGCAGACATGATGATATCAGGCCAACAGTTCAACATCACCATTTATTATCAACAGATAATGATTCATTTGTTTATTTAACCAGTTATTTTGCTCCGCCAGCATACATCCCCTCTGAGTGGTGGAACTAACTATCCGCTACAGTTATATATAATTAATAGAAGAAGTTATAAAAGTTATATAATATAAAATATAATAAAAGTTAAATATACCGAAAACTTCAAGAAAAAAAAGGTGAGGAAAAAAAACATGGAGGTGGTGGACAGTCCTAGAAAGATTTACTTTATATTTTCACTCCACTTTTATTCCACAGGGGCAAATCCCAAACACTGTTAAATGGAAATCTAGTATGCCATGTAGGGAGTACAATGTATGATCCCTTGTTCCGCACGCTGAGTAGTGCTCTTGGCCAGGGGTTAGAGAGGGATTTGGTGTTGAAGCTAGTTAGTTTTGTAGCTCATGTCAGGCATGAAAAAAACAACATGGATGATTCAAAATCAATTCAACACCACATATAAGCAATCATTAAGGAGACCAAGTATTGTTTAAGGTGGCATAACGTTATCAGATGGTGTTTTCTTGCTGACTGGTTTTGAATGTGGTTTAAGCAGGCAACTGCTCTACTCTCCTTCCAGTACTGCGGGCCGTACTGACCTCCTTTTGCCCATGCTGCGACCGACAATTAGTATCATTAACGATACGAACATTCGAATACTTGTCATGCAGAGGAATACGTATATAGTTAAACATCTCCCTGCTGTTATTCTCTGCATCACTACTTGTGGAATGCCTCCTGTCCAATCAGATTACTCAGCCAGAACTAACTGTTGTACAATTCTGCATATGAAAGAGTATGCAAGTTTTAACCTTAATAAGTTCATGCACTGTTTAAATGCTTTTTTGTATGAAAATGTACAACTCACCTGCCTGTCTTGTGAAAATATTTCACTGGTACAAATAACCATTACAATAATAAAATTATTTTAAAAGTTAAAAAAATTTGACTTGAAAAACTTATAATCACAGGAATTTACAATAACAAGACAAGATGCATCACAAAAGTATAAATTAGAATTTTTTGGAATCTCCCAGCTGAAAGCTTAATGTTTTATGCCACTGTCATATTATTGTAATTATGCTGCAACATCATCTAAGCAACATTGGGATACGTTTTTGAAAGATAAACTTATTTGACAATTTTTTTTTTTGTTGGAAATGGTTATGGAAAGGAAAGGGTTGAATGCCTGATCCTCACACAAGTGTTCAATTCAATTCAATTTTATTTATACAACGCTTTTAACAATTGACAATAACAAGTGGCATTGTCGCAAAGCAGCTTTACACAATCAAAATGTTGCTAATGCAACATTAAATCTTAACATTTACTTTTAGTGTTTATTCTGTGTTATATCTATTTGTGCAACTCTGACAGCACATACATTAGAGGTCCTTTACATTCTGACAGTTCTGACCTGACCTGGCGAACAGGACATAGAGGTTGTGACATCTTCCTGTACACGGTCTGCTTCTGCTTCTCATGTCTCTTGCACACAAAGTGCTTGCGGGTTTCTTTAGTGTTGTTATGTTACCGCTCTTTATTTACTTTTTTATATTACAGTGCATCATAACTTCCAAACTCAGCACTAATAGTGGGAGCAGCAAGATATAAAGGGGAAGTATTGTTTTGAGGCAAGTGAAACAACAGGATGTTAAACAAAATGATGGAAGGAAATCAGTGAATTATATTGTAAAAATGATTTACCCAAATAGAGTAGCTTTGCTATGTATCTACACTATTATAATAAAAAAATTGTACATGCATTTCTAGGATGACCAACTTAAAGAAAAATAAATGCTGTTAATAACTACTGTTTCTTTATACAGTATATGGTATTTAAGTAACAGAACACATTATGAAAGCAAACACTCCCCTTATTTCTCTACATAATCCCCTGCTACTGAATATTAACACACTTATCCCAGCGTTCCCAGTGCTTGGATACCATCAAAGTAGAAAGTGTTCTCAGTATGCCAGAGCCATGATCGGACTGCCTTACGATTAGTGACTTAATCATAAATGTAGTGAACAAAAGGGAATATCCATGTACAAGTGCAACTGCAAAACAAAATTTGACATCTACATAATAGTAAAGATATTAACTTATTTACTTAAATATATTAACTTAACCAAAGTTCGAGTTTATCTTCAAACACACTTAGCACTGCTTGACTCTATAGTATACCGGTATGGAAGAGAAATGGTATATAAAAACAGATTACCGTGAGGTGCCTTCCTTTCGTTGCCACTGCTGGCTTTTGCTTATTAATGTTAAGTGTAAATCGATATCCAGATCCAAACAATGATGAACAATCAAACTCTCAAGTCTATCAAGTCAAACATCACCTTCTCAAAATTCTAGCTCTACTGTAGTTGCTACAGGAACTTCTGCCTGTAAATGATATAAAGCACATGGACAGTAGATGGGGTGTGATCATATGTTGATTGCCTGGTGATTTGAATTGAACGGCTGAGCTGTTATGTAAATAGCATTGCTATTTTCTCTATGATCCTTGCTCCATGTTGTCCTGATCAGTTGATTTGTTCAGTGGTTCTGGTCGTCCTATATTTATCCTGTGCTCTGACCCTGGCCTGTCCTGTTGACCACATTATTGATTACCCTTTGAATCTGGAAGTTAAGTGCTTTTTGTTTATGCTCTTTGGGTTATAGACTGAATCTTCAATATACTTCTTGCAAATGGATAAGCAAGTGGAACTTCCTCAGCATCATTTTTAAAATCCTGCATAAAGTCTCTCATTAAATGCATATAACCACCAGTTTTGCTTAGATTTTGTATTTGCAATGTACAACATTGTGTGGTGATATTATCAAAACTCTTTCTGCACCCTCTGAATTCAGTTCAGTCAATGTGAGGCAATCTAGAAAGAGGACGGCGCCTGTGCTCACCACCACATAAATAGTAAACAAATAAATGTTTCTTTATCAGTTGTTTTTATGAATAAAATGTACAAAAGTATTTTCCCAAAAATACTAAATGATTTTCAGGCTCTTATGGTAGTGCCACATTTAACCTAATACTACCTGTATTAGGGCACAGGGCATTGCTCAAGATTTTGGAACTCATGTTTAATGTTTTCTAAGCCATTATATACAGTGAAACCTTGGATTGCATAATTAATTCTGTAAATGTGTTCGTATATCAAAACACTCATAAATCAAATTGAATTTCCCCATAAGAAATAATGAAAACAGATTATTCATTAAAAAGTTAAAATAAAACAAATTAACCTGCACTTTATCTTTGAAAAAAGTGAAAATAAATCCAGACAGATAAGTGTTTCCGTTAGTGTTTGAGCGTTGTACATGTTTGTGCGTTTGTATGTGTGTGAACTGTGTGTGTGTTTTGTGACACCCTCTCTCCCTTCTCGTCTTACACAGTAACCCTTCCTCCTCTCTTATTTGAGAGGGGCAAGGAACAACTGTGCGGGACAACTTTCACACACACACACTAACAGAAACACTGCCTCACTGGGAAAGTTAACAAAGAAACATCTCTGACACTCGAGTGCGGGCACACACTAACTGACTCACTGCTGTAAAGTACAAATAAAACAAATTAATCTGCACTTTACCTTCGAAAAGAAACACGACAGAGCATTGTCTCCGTTAGAGAGGAGGTGTGTGTGTGAAGGCGGGATGAGGAGGGGTGTGTGTGTGTGTGTGTGTGTGTATGTGAAGGCAAGAGGAGGAGGGTATGTGTGAAGGGGAACGATGTCTAAAGACGCACATGCACACACATAGCGCAATCACATGCACGCTGACACACACAGAGAGAGAGAAAATGGACCTTTAACCTCTCTAATGACTTTCTTTTGATTTACACGCACACACACACACACACACACGCACGTGTTAGAATAAATAGTACACACGCTGAACACACACACACACACACACACACACACACACACACACACACACATGTTAGAATAAATAGTACACACGCTGAACACACACACACACGTGTTAGAATAAATAGTACACACGCTGAACACACACACACAAAATAAAAGAGCCTGTACACACACACACACACATGGTCACAGTGTACAGATATTTATATTTCAAATTATGTCAAATTGTTTGGGACATCCTGAATTAGTGATTTAAATGAATAGTCCAATGAATTGTCCACATTAAATTAATACACCCGTCACATCTAATCAGTTATTTAGTGACACTTTGGGTGATTTGAGTTATATTTAAGTTATATGTGGCAGATGCCCTTATCAACTGAGCAGTTGATTAAGTGCCTTATTCAAGGGCCCAAAAGTGGCAATTTAGTGGTGCTGGGGTTTGAACCTGTGCCCTTCCAATAAGTAGTCTAATGCCTTAACCACTGAGCTACCCCTGACCTATATGAGGTTATGGATATATTTAGAAGCTCCTTTTTGGTATCAAGTTCATTACTGTAATGTCGGGTTGATAAGATATGGCCAGTGTGAGTTTGTTTGTGTAAAGTAGTAAGAAGGAGGGATCCTTCAGCCTCATTTTGACACAAGGATTTCCCTGCTACCCTTAAAAATAACTATCAGCAGCTCGGTTTTATAGTGAAAAGTGCAAGCATTGCTAACATAACTAGAGTAACCAACTTGGATAGTGTTCATTAAAGTGCTTTTAAACAATGTTTAGGATGAAAACTTTCTCAATTATATTAAAGGAGCAGGAAGATAAGATACGTTTCACCTACTGCACTCCACTATCCATAATGCAAACCTAACCTGTGGAACTTGATACCTGACATGATTGGAAAGGTTTGACTGCAACAATCATTACTCCAATGTCCTAATGGCAAAACTCTCATAACCCATTCTTAATTATTAATTATATTATTATCATAGAGCTTTCATGCTAACTGTCAAAGTTAACTTGTAATTATGTAACATTTGTAGCTAAAGCTACTATTCTTTATAACAAGGCAAGTAAACTGTCTTCCCTTGGATTGCGAAGTACAGTGGAACCTTGGATTACGAGCATAATTCGTTCGAAAGCGAATTTCCTCATAAGAAATAATGAAAACTCAAATTATTTGTTCCACAACCTAAAATAAATTAATATATAAAAATAACACAAAATATAAAGTAAAAATCAAACAAATTAATCTGCAACCTTAACCTTTGAAAAAAAGTAAAAATAAATCCACACAGATAAGTGTTTCCCTTAGTGTTTGTGAGTGTACGCGCTATGAATGTGTTTGTGTGCATGCACGCGCTTAAAGGTGTATTTATGTGTTCCTGCGCACACACGCTGTGTATTTGTGCGCACCCGTGCTGCGTATATATGTATGTTTTTGCATGCATGCACTGTGTACTGTACAGGTGTAACACATTACAAAGTAACGTGTTAGAGTACTCAGATTACTTTTTTGATGTAACGAGTAATCTAACGTGTTAGGTCCGCCATTCAAGTACTCAGTTACTGAGTTACTTTTTAAAAAATGGAATCCGTTATTCAGACAATTTATGTAATCCATGAGCCAAACAGCAGTCATTCCCAATCCATTAGTGTGTGTGTGAGAGAACGTCATCCTACAAGCCCCATCCCCGATAACCCGCCCCCACCCCCCTCTGTTATTCCTGCTGTTATACCTTTATCTCACCTATGCGGTTTGACTATGCGAGGACAGATGCACGGAAAGATGGAAACCTAATTACAGCGCTGAAACATGCGGTGAATCATGATGAATCATATTTACGGCCACTGCGCGAAACTGCGTAGGTAAGATAGGGGTTTTAGTAGTAGTATTAGTATTAGTAGTTAACAAAGGCCAAACTTGGCACAGTGATGATGGCAGAATAATTATAACCGTCTTGACTAAAACAACATGCATGAGGTAGCACAAAGGAGTTTTCATTTTCTGCAATGGAAAAGTACTCTAACTAGTTACTTTTATAAGAAAGTAATGCTGTAATGTAACAGATTACTTTTTGAAGATAGTCATTTTGTAATGTAATTAGTTACTTTAAAAAGTAACGTCCCCCAACACTGGTACTGTGTGTGTGTGTGTGTGTGTGTGTGTGTGTGTGTGTAGCTAAACTAAGACGAGAGGAGGAATGACTGCCTCCCTCCTCTCTTATTTAGGAGGGGGAATATTACTGTGCGGGACGACTTTTACACACACACAGACACACACTGAAGGAAAGTCTGTTTTATCAGGAAAATAAACAGGAAATCTCTCTAATGACACTCGAGCGTGAGCACTGACTCATGGAATCGCTGCTGTAAAGTAAAAATAAAACAAAGTAACCTGCACATTACCTTTGAAAAGAATCATGCTTCCGTTAAGAGTGCGTGCGTGTGTGTGTTTGTGTGTGTGCGTGTATGCTTAAGAGAAGGCGAGAGGAGGAGATGATTACCCGCAATTCCGAAGTGCACGAGAGAGAAAAACCATTGGCTCAGTTGTTATCACGTGACACTCAGCGTCAAAACAATAAGCTCATGCGTGCCACAAGATACTCGTAAGCCAAGACTTGCTCATTTTTCAAGTCAAGATTTATTACACAATTTGGCTCGCAAACCATGTTACTCGCGATTTACAGGTTTCACCGTATATAGTTCAAGACTCACCAAAAAAAAACAGCATCCTCAAAAAACACTAGTGTACAGTTTTTATTAAAACCATTCTCCTCCATGTGTCAATTTGCCAAGTGATTCCATACCAAGGTGTCCAATATTATTTTATGCCAATTAAGGTCAAATACTAGTGTCACCTGCAACACTTAAAAAGACAACTGTGTGATGTTGGCCATTAAAAAGAGAGCCATATTTGTCATTAGCAAATAAAAAAAGGCTAAAACTGAAAATTGAAGGAAACCATTATTCTGGAGGAGTCCTGGAGGAGTACGTAATGCCTTGTTTTAAGCATCAGAGTCAAATGGTACAGGGCTGTGCTGTTGAGACTGGAGTACAAAAAACAAATAACTGGAAGGTTTCTCACTCTGTGATGATGTCAGTGCTTGACTGGTGCGAAAAGCTGGATAAATAATTTGAAATGACAAATATTTATTTTCACAAAGTCTGATGTTTATGTTTTTAGATCTTTTTGGGAAATGTTACTATGGTATACTGAAGTATAATTACAGTACAAGCATTTCATAAGTGTCATGTTGGCACGTCTGGCAGCAAAGAAGCCACCTCACTCCAGGACAAACATCAGGCATAGACTGATATTCTGCAAAAGATACAGGGATTGGACGGCTGATGACTGGGTTAAAGTCATCAGTCAAGGTGTGTCCCAGAAGTTTAGCATGGCAAGGCAAATAGCAGAGATCTTGAAAAAAAAGGGCCCACATAACAAATATTGACTTTTTGTATAAACCTGTAATGTAATTGTCAATAAAAGCCTTTGACACTTGTAAAATGCTTGTAGTTATATTTCTGTATGCCATACTAACATCTAACACTACACTACACAAAAACACTGAAGCAGGAGACTTTGTAAAAATTTGTATTTGTCATTCTCGAAACCTTTGGCCATGGCTGTAATTCCTAGGTATGCAGAAAACTATTTGGTGAAGAAACAGAAAAACTGATTAAAGTCTGTAAAAATGCACTGGCTGGTACACTCCTGGGTAAAAAAAAATATACACAAGGAATTGTTTAACTTTTTCCCCAAATAGGTTTACAAACTGACAAAAATAAGGAAAAATATATTCAGAGCTGTAACTGATGCAAAGAAAATTCTATGCTGCGCTATATTACTCTCACTCACTCATCGTCTATACCGCTTTTAATCCTGTATTCAGGGTCACGAGGGCCTGGAGCCTATCCCAGGAGACTTCGAGCACAAGGCGGGGTACACCCTGGACAGGGTGCGAATCTATCACAGGGCACAAACACATACACTCATTCACACACTACGGCCACTTTGGGAATGCCAATTAACCTAACCTACATGTCTTTGGACTGTGGGAGGAAACCGGAGTACCCTGAGGAAACTCACAGGCAGAACATGCAAACTCCATGCACACAGAGATGGGAATCGAACCTGTCCGGGAATCAAACCCGGACCCTGGTGGTGCAAGGCGACAGTGCTAGTGCTATATTAAATAAACATTATTTTACAGTTAGAATATTATCAATGCATTCAATACAATATGTCTAATGAAACTTACTCCAGTGCTCCAACATTAGTGATTCCTTACTTTAGACGATGTCCAGTTCTAAAATTAGTTGGAACAACTGAGAAATAAATATGACTATAAACTGACATGTACTGTATGAAATGGTTACAGGAGAGTTTCTCATACTGTTTGTAACTACGCACTGCTCGAACTTTGAAACAAATCCAACTATGGAAATATTACTGATATTATTTAAATGTGTACTGTAATATGTTGCCCATTTTTTATGCCATAGAGCACTGATGTTTCTGGAACTTTCCACTGTTAGAAAACCTTAGGTTGAAGTTAACATTATTTATAGCAGGAATGCAGCTGTGATCTGATTATCCTACTGGTCAGTTATGCTTGTATTAAGCCGAGTGCAAACATTGTGCCTTGTTGCTGTTTATTCATTTATGTGATGTCTCAAAACAACACACAGATTATGTCGTCATGGTTCAGATCCTCTTTAAGTTTTTACAATTTTTATATGATTGGTGCTCTACAAATGGAAACTTTTTCACTGATAAAAATTCTGTAAAACCTCGCCTTCAAATTTGCAAGGTAAGCCATGTTTTGCATTTTCTTTTTTCTTTTTAGTGTTCACATTAAAAAACAAATAAAACTAAATCTCCTGTTCCACCACATTCCCAAGGTGCTGTACTGGATTGAATCCGGTGACGATAGAGGGGCCACTGAGTTCAGTGAACTCATTGTCATGTTCAAGTGTTATCTTGTGCTCGAAAGTATGGACATGAACAGGAACAATACTCAGGTACACTATTACACCATCACTACCTGCCTGAACAGTTTATACGAGGCAGGGTGGGAGCCATGCTTTCATGTGTATGCCAAATTCTGACCCTACCATCAGAATGTAGCAGCAGAAGTTGAGACTCATTAGAACAGGCACGTTTATCCAGTCTTCTAATACCCAATTATGGTGAGCCCATAACCTCAATTTCCCGCTCTTAGCTGACAGGAGCGGCACTCTGTGCAGTATTCTGCTGCTGTAGCCCATCTGCTTCAAGGATCTACATGTGTGTTCAGAGATGATCTTTGGCATACCTCAGTTGTAAAGAGATTTTGAGTTACTGTTGCCTTTCTAACAGCTTGCCACGTTCAAAGTCACTTAACTCAGCTTTCTTCTTCATTCTGATGCTTGGTTTAAACTTCAGCAGATCATCTTAACCATGTCTACATGCCTAAATGCATCGAGTTGCTGCCATGTGATTGGCTGATTAGATATTTGGGTTAATGAGCATTTACTGTACACAGGCGCACTAATGAATTGGCCGGTATTTATTTGGCTGCTTGCAAGTAATTCTAAATGGCATCTGTGTTGTTCTATTCATGCCTAAAGTGGGCTACAAAGCTAACTAGCTTCTAAAACAAGTCTAAATTAGAAATGCCGGTCTGAATAATTTGGTAAAACTCAAGAAATTTGAGGTAATCAGTTACAGAATTTTTTTTTAATAATGATGTTTCCAATTTTAAGTAATCAGAACAATCAGTTTTTGAGTTTGTTGTACTTATTCATATTAATTGTTCTTTTCCTTGCATTATTAAGTAGCCTAACTCATACTATTTAATAGCAATTATAATTTCTTGTCATTTAGTTGGTGCAAATCAAATAAATTGTTGTTGGTCTTTTGGCTGTTGTTACTTAAGCACTTACAGTTACTTAAAATATAAAATTTGTTCAGCTAACTTGAAGTGTCATTTCTGCAAACTCATAAATACCAAAATGTTCTAAATACTCAAGATCTATTAATTTGAACTAATTGTAATTATTTAAGTTAACAGTACTCAATATGTTTAATTATTAAAATGTTTCATTTAATTACATTAGGGTTTACAGTGTAGGTGTGTGGAACGAGGGATTGTACTCACTAAATAGCGCACTAGATTTTATTTATCCCTATTTGGAATTCAACCCTAAAATCCATAAATGGAAACAAAGAGAAACTTATGAAATTTACAGGACTGTACACCACCCCCATGGTTTATTTTCGCTCAATACCAGTAAGAATTCAAAACTACTTTTATCCCTGTTAATTACATGAACTGCCGGTCACTAACTGTTGGTCGCCACCAGTCGCGATTTGTTAATTCTCCTTATTCTGGAAAGGATACGTGTGGTCAGAGCAAAAAACGAGGGTGAGTAAAAAATTATCCGCACTCTGGTTATATTAAAACTTCTGTTGGCCGTACTGTTTCCGTTCCAGGCTACCGTCTCCCCAGTCACTGCTGTGCAGGTGCTGTGTTACATCAGTTCATTTGTAACTGCGGTGTGAGCAAAAACGGATGCCCCAATTGTGATTTGCACAAAAGAACAGCAGCATGCAGTGAATCGTTTTTGTGGTCTGAGGGTGTACCTGGTGCCAAAACAACTAACTGAAGAGCATAAACAGAAGCTTTTGGTTATCGGCAAACAAAATTTGGACCGATACTCTAAGGTGTGAAAATCATTACTGTTGACAAGAAAATTGATTCGTCAATTTGAACCTGAGAGTCAATCGCAGCATATGGAATGGAAACATGCTCAATCGCCAACCAAGAGAAAAAGTCAACCATCAGCTAGAAAATGTATACTTTTTTAATGGGAATACAAAAGCTTGTTGACAGATGGACATTGAAGTGCATTGAAAAGCAAGATTATGTCAAAAAATGATTTATTGCTCTTTACTAAAAGTTAATTAAAACAAATTCTATTGCAAATATGTGGATATTTATTTAACCAGTCAAAAATTATATCATAATTGCTTATAATAAGCAGTCTTTGTGGAAATTTATGAAAATGTTGTATGCTTTTGGCATTTGGGCTGCGCTGTCATGCCTCTGACTGCATCACAGCCGTGCTAATAATCAGCACAACAGCACTCACTCTCGAGTAATACTGCTTAAATATATACAGTAGGTGTTTGATATAGTGGCACAATGAATAATACTGATCTTTTTTCATATCCTTAATTAAAGGCCTACTTGTCTTTAAGATATTGATGTTCGAATTTAACTAGAGCTGTGCCAAATGAACCAAACCAAACAAATTTTTTGTTGGTCGATTAATTTAATCAGTGGGTCAGTTTTCAATTTAGAATCGATTCACACTTTTGAATTATTTAAGTAAAGTTACAAATGTTATAACTAATCTAAATTACTTACAAATATACCACAGCTTTTTTGCAGAAAATATAAACTGGTTGCAACTGTTGCACAATAACTGAAAAATTAAACAAAAACTCTCGTTTTGCAACATTAGCAGTACAGTTCTTTTGAGTTTAGAGTCGATACTGGACAGGAGAGTGGAGCAGAAGACTGGCAATAGTTCTGCACTGTGTTCAAATAAAAACGTTTAAACAAACAAAAACACAAGATACACAGCATTTCAATGTTCCTTACATACCTTCAGTACTTCTTGATACAAACAGTAATATTGCGGTTTAGACAAATCAGATGAAACATTATTGGAGCGACAGTCTACCTGTAGTTTCACAGCCTTAATAAGAAACGTATAAAATATGGTTGAAACATTCTGGATGGTAGAAATCTTCAGTCCAGGCAAAATATAGTCTCTCTCTCTCTCTCTCTCTCTCTCTCTATTTCACAGACACACACATACAGCACTCCAACCCTGGGTATATGTTGCAGTGTACGCACCCTGCTCTTTAAACAAGTGTTTTGACTGCTGTCTGCTGTGTGTGTGTGTGTGTCTTCCTAAATCATCAATGTAGAAATAACTCAAGGATAAGACTGACCCTGTTTGCGAGTGTGTGTGTGTGTGTGTGTGTGTGGCGGAGGGGGGTCTGAAATGACGCAGTGGGATAACGACTTTATTTTCACTTAACAACAAATGACACGGAATATAAAATCAGCGTAACTTAAAGGCGAACAGTCCGTATGAAACGCGATATACACGGTGTCCCCTAAAATCATCACGGCTGCGAAATTATTAGTCAAAACGCTGACACACCTGCATGCATTCAGGTAGCTCCAGAACACAAACTGATCAACAAGCGAGCAAGTCCGCAGATCTGTGGCTACAGCCTGCGTGATTTATACCATAATCCCCGCATAAAGTTTCACACCCAAAACATACAGATACGCGACCGACGCATAAAATGTTACCTTTGAAAAGTAGAACCGAACCCTAAAAGGCACCGTGTCCTTTACTGTACAGGAGAGCCAGGCTGTATCTCGGAGGAGCCGTGTGTTTGAGCGTGTGTCAGTGTGTTATTGCGTGCTCTGCAGCGTTGCCTCCGTCCTGGTGCGGACGTGTTTTGGGGTGTTTCACGTAATTGAGCAGAAATCATCCTGCGCGTCTCCTACACAGACTGACACTTGTATCCACCTATCAGAAACAGGGCCAGCCTAGCAACACTGCGCTGATTGGTCAACGGGAGGCAAAAATAAAAACTAACGCGCATCAGTGGCGTGGCTCATGAAGCGGTATCTAGAGTGACTTTAATCATGTTCTGCATTTTCTATTTCAAGACGAAGGGTCACTGTCGTCCTGGCAACCTATGCGCGCCTAATTTGTTCCCGACTCCTCCTTAACCAGGCTTTTCATGCACATCCTAGTTCACAACTTTTCGCAGCTTGGCCACCAATGCCCTCCTTCCTGCGCGTGCATGGGCAAATGTGTGACGTTTTTACGGCGTCAAATGTGTCAAAATATAACGCGCGAGCACGTGACCATCCTCAAGCCAAACCACCCAGGCGCGCGGAGAAACACTTCAAGCCAAAGGCAAAAGACAAAGAAAAAAAAGTCACCGTTATGGCTTTTTCCCCCCCTATGGCAGGCCAATCAGGTCATAATGTACCAATAAGCGAGCGCGTTTTTCTTTTATAACAGTGCGTAACATGATTTACTCTGTCTCTTGCAATCCAGTTAACAATCAAATCCTCGGCACTGCCAGACCATATATAAATAAAGCAAACTGTGACTTAAATAATAATTGAGTTTTAATAGCCATTTTAGCAGTAACGAATTTTCGATATTAAATCTAAGAAAACATGCATTCAGCTCTTCACAAATGTGTTGGTGTATTATTTCAACAAAGCCTTCTATTTCAACAAAGCCTTTTGTAAAATAATACAGAAACACTAGGTTGTATTTCTCTGAATTAAAGTTTAGCAAATACGCAAAACAGCACACCAGAAACCTCTGGTTGGCGGCAGGGTTTCTAAGCCACTGTGCAGTCTCATCAAAAAACAATGGTGATTTTATTTTAAATTACAGGCAAACAAATATTTTTGTATTACTTACAAAGGGGACAGGCTTTACAGATGTGATTCATTATCCAAACAATGTCTGCGGAAATTTTTACTTAAATGCTGTTACAGGTACTGTACCTGTTTGAATTATACAGTATGCGTTAAATATAATAAAAATCATCTCATCAGAGCTGGTCTTGTTTTTTCCTAAAGAGTTTTGGCTCATTGTCTTCTTGCATCACCTAACTTTCATTAAGTTTTACTTAATGGATTGATACACTGATATTCTCCTGTATTGGGGTACTTGGATCAGTGACGGTGACTTAGTGGTTGTCGCCTTGCACCTTCAGGGTCCGGGTTTGCCTCTGTTTGCATGGAGTTTGCATGTTCTCCCCATGCATGGTGAGTGGGTAATCCAGTTTCCAGAGAAATGTGGACTAGGCTAATTGGCATTCCCAAATTGCAGACGTGTGTGAATGGGAGCCTGTCCAGGGTGTTTCCTGCCTTGTGTCCTAAATCTCCCGGGATAGGCTCCACGCCCCCTGTGACCCTATATAAAGGATTAAACGGTATAGACAATGAGTGAGTGAGGGAGTAATTTTGGGGGACAGAAGATATGGGGGAGAGAATTTTGGGGGACAGAGTAATAGAACACATCAAGATCGTTTTTGGAATCTTTGTCTGTTTACTTGCGTGTGCATCACATAAAAACTACTGAACAAATTTAAATGGAGTTTTCAAATGTATATTTAACTGAGCTATATTTGAGGGTACATATAGGCTTTGTTTCATTGCATTTGTCCCACAGGAAGAGAAGATATGCTCATTTGAAATTTAAATGGAAAATACATTTATATCATAAAAAATTGAGCTTGGAAAAATAATTTGTTCTTCTCATAATTCAACTGATTTTTAAATATGTGTTTATGAATGTGCACTTGAAATATGTTTAATAAACATAATCTCAGACCTCAATTCCACGCACTTCACAGTAACACATGCAGATTTTAGTTCATTCCAAAATTCAACAGATAATGTACATTTTTAAAACGTGCTTATCAGCGTTAATGACTGATAATTTGTTGTCAGCCTCTGTAAGTTAGACCACCACGCCCCTGTCCATGGGAGCTGTCCATGGTGCTCAACATGCTTTGTGTGCTTTTTTTCCCCAGTCAAGTGGGTAGTTGTGAGGTGGTAATGGGCATTGGCTATATGCCCGCTGCCACTACAGTATATGCACACACAGTGAATCTGCAATTTATATTGCAGAATAAGAGAGTTGTAAAACTATTACAAATAAGGTGTCAGTGGTTTGCTGGTCTTTAACTTGCTGATTCTGATGCAAATGTTTCTGTACATTCTCCTGGATGAAAGATCACACAGTCACACAGTATGTAACTAGCTTTCAGTTTTACTTATGGGCTCATGAGGAAAGGATGTAAGGGACTCAAACTCATCAGTAAGGTCTGATGCTGTGAAAAAAATAGGGCACCTTGTGAGACACCATTACATCTGCATTTACATTTAAGGACTTTACAGGCGCTCTTACCTAGACATAATCCCTACTTAGCTGTTATGTTAATTTAACAGGTGAGACAGAACCATAGAGACTGACAACCTTTCCCTCAGAAGAGATCGATTACTGGGAAAAAGCCCCCACATGACTAAAATACTTACAACAAGGACCACACTAGCCAGCAGGATACATACATTGCCTGTCAGGTGATGTTAGGACACATAACACATACCCAATACTTGGCTGTTTTGATATTTGAAATAATTAGAACAGTAATCAACATTACTAACATACAAATAGTGTACAGGGTGGGTCATTTATATGGATACACCTTAATAAAATGGGAATGGTTTGTGATATTAACGTCCTGTTTGTGGCACATTAGTATATGTGAGGGGGCAAACTTTTCAAGATGGGTGTTGACCATGGTGGCCATTTGGAAGTCGGCCATCTTGGATCCAACTTTTGTTTTTTCAATAGGAAGAGGGTCATGTGACACATCAAACTTATTGGGAATTTCACAAGAAAAACAACGGTGTGCTTGGTTTTAACGTAACTTTATTCTTTCATGAGTTATGTACAAGTTTCTGACCACTTATAAAATGTGTTCAATGTGCTGCCCATTGTGATGGATTGTCAATGCAACCCTCTTCTCCCACTCTTCACACACTGATAGCAACACCGCAGGAGAAATGCCAGCACAGGCTTCCAGCAACCGTAGTTTCAGGTGCTGCACATCTCGTATCTTCACACCATAGACAATTGCCTTCAGATGACCCCAAAGATAAAAGTCTAAGGGGGTCAGATCGGGAGACCTTGGGGGCCATTCAACTGGCCCACGACAACCAATCCACTTTTCAGGAAACTGTTCATCTAGGAATGCTCGGACCTGACACCCATAATGTGGTGGTGCACCATCTTGCTGGAAGAACTCAGGGAACGTGCCAGCTTCAGTGCATAAAGAGAGAAACACATCATCATGTAGCAATTTCAAATATCCAGTGGCCTTGAGGTTTCCATTGATGAAGAATGGCCCCACTATCTTTGTACCCCATATACCACACCATACCATCACTTTTTTTGTTCCAACAGTCTTGGAGGGATTTATCCAATGTGGGTTAATGTCAGACCAATAGCGGTGGTTTTGTTTGTTAACTTCACCATTCACATAAAAGTTTGCCTCATCACTGAACAAAATCTTCTGCCTGAACTGAGGGTCCTGTTCCAATTTTTGTTTTGCCCATTCTGCAAATTGTGTGCGCCGATCTGGGTCATCCTCGTTGAGATGCCGTAGTAGCTGGAGTTTGTAAGGGTGCCATTTGTGAGCAGCTAATATCCGCCGAGGGATGTTTGACTAATGCCACTCTCCAGTGACATGCGGCAAGTGCTACGCTGTGGGCTCTTGCTGAATGAAGCTAGGACAGCCACTGATGTTTGTTCATTAGTGACAGTTTTCATGCGTCCACATTTTGGCAAATCCAACACTGAACCAGTTTCACGAAACTTAGCAAGCAGTTTGCTAACTGTAGCATGGGAGATGGGTGGTCTCGTAGGGTGTCTTGCATTGAAATCTGCTGCAATGACCCAGTTACTGCGTTCACCAGATATCAACACAATTTCGATCCGCTCATCACGTGTTAACCTCTTCGACATGTCAATGGCTGTGAACAAAGAGAAACTTGTAAATAACTCATGAAAGAAATAAAGTTACGTTAAAACCAAGCACACCATTGTTTTCTTGTGAAATTCCCAATAAGTTTGATGTGTCACATGACCCTCTTCCTATTGAAAAAACAAAAGTTGGATCCAAGATGGCCGACTTCCAAATGGCCACCATGGTCACCACCCATCTTGAAAAGTTTGCCCTCCCACATATCCTAATGTGCCACAAACAGGACGTTAATATCACCAACCATTCCCATTTTATTAAGGTGTATCCACATAAATGGCCCACCCTGTACATATCCGATGATGATTGGTGAAAGTTCTGTTCACTATTTTGGCTGGCACCAAAATGTTATCAGCGGATCATTACATTGTTGTGGGTTCCATGGGTGATCAATTGGATTGCTATCTGAGGAGGTCAGATCAATGGCCTTGGGATGTTTGCCTGCAGGCGTAGGTGAGCCTTGGGTGGCCATGATCCTTTCACCAGTTTACTGTGTATATAAATTATAATGAATGCTATGATTTTGTTATGGTGTGCTAATATGTGGAGTCCATGTTATCTCTATATTTAGATATCTGAAATGCCTACCAGACCACAAACTGTGAAATTAAGCAACTTATTCAGTTTTTAGCAGGCCACCGTCAGAAATCATGTGTCAAATCTCAATTTCAGGTCTGCTTCTATGCTTCTAACACCTGGGTCTCAACTGAATAACCCATCCTCTACCTGAGTATGGACTAGCTGAAGTGGCTATAATTGTTGGCTGCACAAACCAGCACAAAACATTACATCAGCTACTTGGCACAGAGGACTTAGACAGAGAGCTGTATAGATTAATTTTATTAAAAAATTCCCAGCTATGGTCAGCAAAACCTCGCTAGTGTGTTGGTGAAGCATCCGATGCTTCACCAAATTGAGGCAGCACGACACTGGACTCGACACCAAACTTCTCTAAAAGGTGGATCATTGGCAACTGTCCATGGAGAAACTATAGGTGAGGAAATTGTATATATTTTTTCATTTGAATAAAAGTTTTAATATAACCAAGTGCGGATCAAGTTTGACTTACCCTAATATAATATGGATCTTATATTATGTATTATAATAAGGGATGTTTATTTAATGTTATTAATACAAATGTTTCATACAGATCCATACAAGGGTAAGACTGAATGCTCTTTTTATTTGGTGCTTTTGTTTTATAAGTGTCTACAAATATACAAAAATACAAAGACAAAGTGGGTTATAAATAGGCATGACCTACTCTAATGCTGTATTCATAACTTAATTTACCGTGCAGTCAATTGTTATTCTATTACACTCTTCTGTTAGCACTCGACATCTACAGTAGTAAAATGATCCCAAGAAAAGTAGCGAGATAGAGAAAAAAAATGACAGAGCGTCGGTTTGTGGTCATTAGGATTAAGGCAGCAGATCTTGCTTTATTCTGCAGATGGCGCCTTTCATCACAAAATCTCAAAGTTGCTGCGCGATTAACTGCCCTATTTCAAAACAAAACAAAACAAAAAAAGATTTGCAATTAACTAATTTATACTACAGTAACTCAAAACACACACACATAATAAAGGCAGTCTTGTGGGGAAAAACATGAATATAGTCACAGTATCACAGTATACCCACAAACACAGAGTATAAAAGAATAAACAGCAGGCCCACAAAACAAAATAAGAAAACCACCATTTAAAAATAGACTGTTTAAAATATATTCAGCATTGAGTTGCTTCTATATCTAATTTACATATATATAAATTAAACACTCATATCCTCAATTGTTCCACACAAACCTGGCCATTATCCATAAACATTGTGCTATTGCTTCCAAGATAGCTTTTTATAAAGTAATTTTCACCATCATCTTATTACATTCATTACTATGAACTGATTGATGGTACAAAATTGCATTGAAATCTAAAACATATGGCTTTTAAATAATACATTTAAACAACAAACAAAAGTAAAGAACAAATAAACCTAGAGAATCCAAGCCCCATAACATGTTTTTACGAGCAAATTATAATTGCATCACAAAAGACTACAGTGAGACTTGCATTGCATGACCACACTCGCAAGGCAGCTCCGTTTGCCTTTCCAAGCCAAGCAATTTTAGCCTAATGATGCAAAGTGTGACAGCTTTGGAACTTTGGGATGCTTATAAGAGACTACACACACTGCAAAGACATAAAGAACCAACTATAATGGAGACAGCACTCACTTCACGAATGCACATTCATTTTCTGAATTTGTATGGCTTTTTTTTTTTTATAGCTAAAGAAATTATTGCAATTAACCTCCGCTATGAGAGAACAAACAAAATGGCCGACAGCATCATCATGTTAAAGGAATGTTCCATCATTTTTTAATCTCCCTCTACCTTCATCTGCACTACATGTGAGATTACCCTACAAAGAAAGTCTGACTTGTTTCCTTGCACTTAGAAAGAAAACAGGAATCCCCTTTGTCCTCTTCAAAAATAAGGTAGTCAAAAGAGCAGTTGTGGGGACAAACAAAAACAAGTACTGTGCTTGGTACGAAATATATTTGATAGATTACATTTTATAGACAGCTCCGAGTGATATTTGTTTGCCACTGTAAACATGGACATGCTTTATTTTCTGTCGATCAGATTAACTTATTATGGCGCTAAATGCCACATCATAAGATGATCATTATTATGAGTCATGTGTATGAGTTGTAGTGTTACTGTACATATTATTTGTGTAAAACAGGTGATTTTTCCTTTTCCAAGTGGATCTTTCCTTTCCTCTGATTAATCTACAGCAAGTCCTTAAATTATATCACTCAGTCAAGTAAATACTTTTATACGCCACTTTTTAAAAAAGTTATTGCTTGAGATAGATATCTTCAGTCATATGATTGGGATAAGATATGCATATAGACTAATGCATAATGTGTAAACATGAGAGACAGACTATTTATTTAGTGGTCATTTGTGGTTTGTATTACTGACTGCATCTGGGTAATGGACTTCATGTGAGGCCCACTGCTGGTACCCTCTTGTGTCCACCATACACATTTCTGAACACGGAGGCGTATCCCTTTCACTTTGGCCATTTGCAGAACAAAAGAAGTAAAGCATAGCTAAGGGTTTTGTGCGTCTGTAATTGTGCGTCTTTTTTTTTGGATTATACACTAAGAATCATGAAACTATTTCCTTGTTCCGGGTTCACATGTATAAGCAACTTTATATGACTATATGATTTATATGACATGTTTATATTCATGTAAAATACAGTATGGTACTTATGTTTATAAGCGCTCTATTCAAATTCCATGTTAAAATGGAAACTGTATTATCATAAAATCAATGCCTTCTGGGTATATAGTGTTACTGCCAGACAATGAGGCTGTATTCGAATCAGTAGTAAAACAAAGCCTCTGATAAGTATCACCATGTGTCATGCTACTTGTGATATACAATATTCCTATCTTTACCCAAGCATTAACAAAAAAAATCAAATGTTCATATCTACAGATTCATGTAATAGCAGATTTAAAACTGTCTTCACAAAAAAGTGTTCACAAACTAGAAGTTATCTGGATGTGCTACTCGTAACATGTGTGCTACTGTTTTCAAAAAGGTATCTATTACAGCCTTATAACATGAGTATTATTAAAATGCGGTCAGCAAACTCCTATCAGCCTCTTCTGTTACTCCACATATGCAATGCTGGAGGATATTCTGACCAAGCTGCACAAAAAGTGGATAATAATACAGCAAAAATGTAATAAAGTAAGCTACTTTCCCCTTTACAAATCATTTGGATATAGAAGGGATGTTATTCTCCATGAACTTTTTGAGCTTAGTGGGGAAGTCTGTCATCACGCCAGTGGCCCCGAGGTCAAATGCGCGTTTAAAGTCTTCCTCATCATTCAGGACCCACAGATAGACCTGAGTTTAAATGCACAACAAATACATGATATCAGTTAAGTTCATGCCTGCATAGCAACTCTTTGAACAAAATAGTTGTTTATAATCTCTTCTTCATCACAGAATTCTCACCTGCATTCCACGAGCTGTTAGATGGTCAAACAGAGCTTTTCTCATGAGGAGGCTGAGGAAATTCAACCAGGCATAAGAACAATGACTTATACAGTATGTATGTGTGTGTGTGTGTGTGTGTGTGTGTGTGTGTGTGTGTGTGCGTGCGCATGTGTGTTAAATAAGTTTCAGTTCATTAACCTAACGTAACAGACAGACTCTGTAAATATTTTAATAAACTTGAACATACGTGTCTGCCAGCCAGGTGATGCAGCGTTCACTCCGGGTCATCTTCCTCCCATCTCTAAGTCTAAAGAGAAACATGACCATTAACAGCAGTCCTAACCTTCATGTTCCGGAGTCCATGACAAAAAAAACAAAAAAAAACAAGCGGTTCATTACTTGTTGGTTGTAACAAAAAACACTGTGCACATTACAACCACAGGCCAACCTAGGCCAAAAGTCACACTCTGGATTTAAATAAGAAAATAATTCAGAGCTGATGCAGTGAGTTGTTTCTCATTTCTTAAACAGGAAAGTTGGAGGGAAATGCTCAAGGAAAAGATTTTCAGAAAGGTCAAATGATTGGCCTTCATCTAGCAATGAAAACAAAAAGGACAATAATGAAATTACTGGGATTGGGTTAAAAATTATGCCTTATGTCAACCTTATGGAAGAAGTGCGGTTGGAAAAAATAAAAAAGAACTAATAACTAGTAGTGAAAATAGTGAAATTAAGAGCATTTCCACACACACATAATGCATGCAGAACCACAGTTTGCATAAAGACTGGACTTTGGAGCAATGGGAAATATGTCATGTGGTCTGATGAGTTCAGATTTCACATCAGTGTTAGAAGATGCACCCATCATGCGTAGTGGCCACTGTACAAGCCGCTGGAGGCGGTGTTATGATCTGGGGTTGCTTCAGTTGGTCAGGTCTAGACTCAAACTCAGAAACAGCTGACTGAACGATCTCAGCAACATTTTTTTTTCAATGTCTTCCTTTATATCTATTTGTTCATAAGTTGTTTCCAGTCAAAAAAATCGTCTTAAACTTAATGTGTCCATTATATCCCATACTTCCCTAAAGATAAAATGGGACTGCCCCTTTTTGGGACAGCTATTCATTTTGCCCAACCACCAAAAATAATAAAAATTACATAATTAAAAATACATATTGTAAATGCTTGACATGTTCCTTACTTGAAAAGAATAGAAGGCATGGGGATCTCCAAGAACTGCTCCTTTAGGGGTACAAACGGCAGAAGGCCAGTGTAGAAAAGCCCCATGAGGATCAGCACTCTGGGTAAACTGAACAGCAGTGGAATCTGAGGGTTCTAATCACACAAGGCAAAAACTAATCATCTAAAGCTGTTAAACTACATTACTGAATTATAAAATACAGTATAAACTGTAAACATAATATAATGTACAGTAATGATGAAAACAAAGTACAACCTCTTTCAATTTTTGGTTTTCATTTACAGTGAACCCTCAGCATATGAACGCACGCCCCACGCGTTTGTTTTGCAACTTACAAACCAAAATTTTGGCTGAAATATGTACACAAAGTTTTTTTTTTGTTTTGTTTGCATTTTGTGCAAGATTTAGTGAAGACATTGGGACACCATGGGTCCCAAGTATGTTTATGTATAATGCTCATATTAATTAACTAACTGAGATAACGCAAAAAAGGAACTTGTATCTCATCCGCTGGTGTTAACGACAGAACACGCAACAACACTCAATATACCAAACCCAAATGTGTATTATACAACACAGACACTGTCACAAAGTCCTGTACTGTGTGCATTGTGGGAGTATTGTATCGGCCTCACCGGTATTATGAGGCTGTAATGCACGATGATGAAAAAACTCTGTCCTGCTGACCTCCATGTGGGGATGTGATGTGGAGAGATAGTCTTGCAAGAGTAAAAGGCCCAAAACACAACTGATAGGGCAATATATAATATGGAAACAGATTATAAAGTATACAACACATTATAAAAAAAATATCGCCAGCTTTATAAAAACACATTATGTGGCTTCATGTTATCAAGGAGGGCATCAAGAGGAAAACGGAGCCAAGAGGAATCATAAATTGAAGTTAAGTGAGGTTTAATGTCTATTTAGTTCACATTTTGGGTGGCTGGAACAGAAATTGCATTTACATTAATTACTATCGGAAAATGTGTTCCGGAATACAAATTCTCACCTTAAAAAAAAAGAAAAAAAAAGAAAAATTTAATTTGTATGCAGAGGTACCACTGTACCTGACAGTTGCTGGGTTCTCACTATCTATAAACAAACTAACATCTCATGTGATGACAACAACAGTAAACAAAGCTTCATTACCCAGGTGGTCTACTTCCAAAATCATTAAGAATGTAATTATAAGTGTACAAGATTAGTTACTCATCAATAACTAGGACTAGCTCTATAAAATCAGAACTTCTGGTAGTTTGGTGTTCAAGAGCACTCAAGTGGATGTGTCTATATCATGTTATGGAAAAGGATGTCAGCCGTCTTAGAGAGGAAATTACGGCTGCTTGTCAGTCTGGGAAGGATTATAAGGCCATCTCCAAACAATTTTTAAATTCACTAATTTTACAAATGGAGAGCCGAAAGATAACTTACTGTAAGCACAGTAAATGTTTATATTCATGAAGGCACTACTTCTAAAGTTTATCTAGCTCCCCTAAGAATTTACTGTCTCGCGCCAAACAATAGCAATTTAAAATGCAATTTATTCATATTTCTTTGATTATTGATACTTAAATTGGTGTAAGCTTATAGAAGCATATGACCTGTAAAACTGTTGCTTAAATAGTTATTTTGGTTAAAGCTTAAAAAGTAAACAATCTGTAGTGTTCGTAACCATGTCAAATTTATGTTGCAATATCCTAACAATTTTGCATTTTAGAATAATACACTTTTTCAGGTTTATGTCTATGTCTTCAGGTTCATGCGAAATTGAAATTATGTTCCAAGTTACGGACACTACATCAAAAAGCATGGAATTGTATTTAGCAAAGTTTTTTTAACATGTATATAAAAATCATGGTCCGAGAGATAAGAAGCTTTAAGTAGTTTTAAGTAGATTTGGCCGACAGGTAGTTCACAGGCATTCCTCACTTAATGTAACAGTGGGCAGTGTCATCATAAATTTTTATGTCATATAAATGTATGTCATGTGGAGTAACAGAAGGCATCATCAATTTTAGTACACAGCGCATATGACAGGCAGAATTAAAGCCTCGTCAGCCTCACGAAACACTGGAGCAGTGTGAGGAGCAGCAGCACACTCGCTTACCTATTCGCAGGTAATGGTACTGTAGCATGCAATCGTTAAGATCTGCACATGGGCGTAGGTAGGGGTAACCTCTTGGGAAGATGTTTGAACATCATGTGCAGTGCTATGTTTGACAAAAACAAAGCACATCACCTCAAAACCATTCTACGTGTGAAGCATGGTCACAGTAGTAGAGCGGTGAAGATGTGGGTTTATTATGCTGCAACAGGACCAGGAAAGTTTGCTGTCATTGAGGTAATGATCCCAGCTTTATAAATATTTTTGCCCCAAATGGCCATCTGTCCAGCAACTTAGGCCGTCTCTCATGTAACATGACAACAATCCCAAGCACCCAAACAAACTAGCAAGATGCTGGAATGGCCAAGTCAAAGTCCAGTCCTTAACTTCATTGGGATCTTAAAATAGCTGTGGTTTTATATACTGTATTACTGAAAATGGTTTGCTTTTAGAAACTACACTTTGAAGAATTAGCTTTTCTAAGCTAATGAAATTCGGAGTTTGTTTACAGAAGCTGGAAAATACCATACAGATGTTAATTAGGCCCAGATAAATGAATGAATGAATGAATGAATAAACGAACGATTAAAAACATACAATCAAAACAGGATGTACTTTCTATTTACATAACTGCATAAACATAATGTCAACCTTTTGGTCATGATTATTACCTCTTTGTAGCATTTCTGAACGATCCTGTCACTGGAGTTACCCCATACAGTCAGCTGCTCCCGATCATATTTAACAACCAGCTCAGAGACCTTCACAAACAAGAGAGAATTATCCATTCAGTACCTGTTATAAATAGCTGTTCATCAGTGTATGTTTTAACTTCTAGGAGTGGGTTGTGGAAGTACAGACCTTCCTGATGAGTGTGTCATTATTGGCTTTGATGTCAATGTTAATGGGGGTCTTTGGGAAAGCCTCAAATACATCTCTCAGCAGAGGGATGTCTTTATCGTCACCTCCTTCGATAATGCACTCTGTACAGACACATGGCGCAAGAATTTGATAAACAAGATGTTATTTTTGGGTCCCCCTTTTTATAAAATGAGAGATTACAGATCATGCACAATAATTTAAGTTGTATATTTAAACAATATGGTAAACTATTTATCTCATTGGGGAAAAACAATCCATATTAGTTCTATTGTTTAAATAGTACTTTATTTTCATAAAAAATGTGTGAGAAATATTGACAACTCCAATAAATAACCTTCCGCCATGAATGCTGTTTCAATAAGGGGCAGCCCAAACTGTGTTATATTTTTAAAAAGCAGAAAAAAGAAAGATGATTGTTGACCTGCACAAACAGGTAAGTGAAAAAATACAAATGAGGTGTTAAAATTATCATTTACACTCACCTAAAAAATTATTAGGAACACCATACTAATACAGCGTTTGACCCCTTTTCGCCTTCAGAACTGCCTTAATTCTATGTGGCATTGATTCAACAAGGTGCTGAAAGCATTCTTTAGAAACGTTGGCCCATATTGATAGTTGATGTATCTTGCAGTTGATGGAGATTTGTGGGATGCACAGCCTGGGCACAAAGCTCCCGTTCCACCACATCCAAAAGATGCTCTATTGGATTGAGATCTGGTGACTGTGGGGGGCCATTTTAGTACAATGAACTCATTGTCATGTTCAAGAAACCGATTTGAAATGATTTGAGCTTTGTGACATGCTGCATTATCCTGCTGGAAGTAGCCATCAGAGGATGGGTACATGGTGGTCATAAAGGGATGGACATGGTCAGAAACAATGCTCAAGGGAGATAAACTGTGCCAAGAAAAGATCCCCCACACCATTACACCACCACCAGCCTGCACAGTGGTAACAAGACATGATGGATCTATGTTCTCATTCTGTTTACGCCAAATTCTGACTCTACCATTTGAATGTCTCAACAGAAATCGAGACTCATCAGACCAGGCAACATTTTTCCAGTCTTCAACTGTCCAATTTTGGTGAGCTTGTGCAAATTGTAGCCTCTTTTCCTATTTGTAGTGGAGATGAGTGGTACCTGGTGGGGTCTTCTGCTGTTGTAGCCCATCCGCCTCAAGATTATGCGTGTTGTGGCTTCACAAATGCTTTGCTGCATACCTCGGTTGTAACGAGTGGTTATTTCAGTCAAAGTTGCTCTTCTATCAGCTTGAATCAGTCGGCCCATTCTCCTCTGACCTCTAGCATCAACAAGGCATTTTCGCCCACAGGACTGCCGCATACTGGATGTTTTTCCCTTTTCACACCATTCTTTGTAAACCCTAGAAATGGTTGCACGTGAAAATCCCAGTAACTGAGCAGATTGTGAAATACTCAGACCGGGCCGTCTGGCACCGACAACCGTGCCACGCTCAAAATTGCCTAAATCACCTTTCTGACATTCAGTTTGGATTTCAGGAGATTGTCTTGACTAGAACCACACCCGAAATGCATTGAAGCAACTGCCATGTGATTGGTTGATTAGATAATTGCATTAATGGGAAATTGAACAGGTGTTCCTAACAATCCTTTAGGTGAGTCTATATAACACATTTGCAGCTGAAAAATAAAACAAAAAGAAAAAAACTCACATCTGGATGAAGAGGAAACAGCACAAAGATCACAGTTTTGGGACTGCACAGTTTAGCTCATTCTTGTGGTTACAGAGTAGATCACTGATGCTTTGGGGTTGTTTCTTAGAATGTGGTTCAGGTTTGTAAAGATCATGGTATCATATATTCTATAAAGCACCAGAACATGTCTGGGTTGGTGATAGAGTTTTTCACTAGATAATGAGCCAAAAATACAGTGAGGTCCACAGATATTTCTAGACAAAAGTATTTGCAAGTTCTTTATTTTGGTGATAAGTATGGCTACCAGATTTCAGACACTGATTGACTGCAAAGAATTTGCAATGGAGTTGTTGTTGTTGGTCTTTCGCCTGCTCCCGGCAAGAGGTCACCACAGCAGACTATCCGGTCTGTACAACAACTTGACACAGGTTTTACGCCTGACGGCCTTCTTGACGCAACCCTCCCATTTTATCCGGGCTTGGGACCAGCACTGCATCCAGTACACACAATGTAATTAAATATATTTGTGATTATATTAGTTTGTTCAGTTGCGTTCAATTATTTTCTGTCTCTTAAAGAGGGCTACAAAATTGTTCCAAAAAATACCTTTTAAATTATAGCAGTCATATAGATGTCAGATTCATTATTTCTTTTAAACTTCTATTTACAGTACTGTGGTTGACAGCTAAAAAAAAACAATACATCTGTAAATATCCAAAAGTTTACTCAACTGAGTATACACAAACATACAACCTGAAAAACAGGTAAAACTCAAGGTTTCTGACAAAATGTACACCCATCAGCCATAACATTAAAACCATTAGAATTAAAACCTAGGTTTTGGGTTCTGCTTGGGCTCTAGCCCTTCGGGTCATGGCTCTGCAGGACCTCTGGGTGTGTGCTGTGGTGTCTGGCACCAGCATGTTGGCAGCAGATCCTGTGAGTTGGGATGAGGGCCCTCAATGTCAATGTATCTGACTTTGTCTGGCGCATTGTGTGGATGCTCAATCGTATTGGGATCTGAGGAGTTTGGAGGTCAGATTGGTGGCCTTGGGCCCTTTGCTTGATGACCCATGTGCATGGTGGGCTGTGGGGACCATTTACTTCTATTGGGCAAGACATGCCACATGCCCCATTTTCTGTGGGATTGTATGGAATAGGCTGGAATTTGGTCTCCTCGGGCATGGATGAGCTTTGGGTGCCCATGATCCTGTCACCAGTTTGTTCAATTGATTCTCATCAACATCAACAGAGACATGACTTAAAGATGCATTTTTGCCAATGAGAATAATCCTCTCATTCCATACACAGGAGAGTCATTTCTCTTAAAGCTGCTAAAGAAGATTTAACAAAGTATTAATAATGTATTAATAGCTCAATCTTGCTTGCTTAAAAAGTTTACGAATTTTGGTGCACACATTTTTATCATAAAACTATATGGTGACTATTTACTTCCTGCATCTCTGGGTCTGAACTGAAGCAGAAAGCCCACATGCAAAAAGCTAAGAACATAAAGAAGCTTAAAATATTATGCACATTCTGTAAATCTCTCTAACCTCTTTAGACATTATCAGAAGACATAGGGGTCAAAAAATACTGATCCTAAGGTTAGAGGTGCATGTAAAACCAGTTCTTTGAAGTAATCATTTGCAGTATTTATTTATGAAAATTGTTAATCATCCTGGCTGCTGTAGTTCATTTTGTACAAGCAAAAAAAGTCCTTATGAGGTCAATAGTCCAGTGCTACCTACAGTGGGCTGTAACATATCTGACTCAGCTGAGCCTACAGGAGGATTAAAACAGCTGCTGATGACCAGCGCACTCACTCACCTCGCTTGAAAGTCACACCAAGCCTGCACAAGTAGGGCGGAAGATCCTAAAGGAAAATTAGCACACACACACACACACAAACATACATCATAGTATTACACATGAGCAGAAATCTATTGACATTAAGTAAATACAAGACTGAACTCTTCCACTCACAGCATATGCAACATCCGAAACGTCAACGCTTACTCCGGTCGACCTCTTCAGGTTGGAGTCGTGCAACACCACCACCTGCTCGTCCTTGGTCAAATGACAGTCTAGCTCCAGCATGTCTGTTCCAACCTCTACAGCACTATGGAGCAGGAAGACAAGGGATACAAGAAGAATGGAAAAATGGGAATGCATGACTCACCAAAAAAGGGAGTTATGATAGAAGACAGGAGCCTTGAAGATCACTAAAAAGCGTTATTAAATATGCATGCAAGCAGAGAATTGTGACCAGCGAGGAAACGCACTGTCTGAAGGCTGCCATAGTGTTCTCCAGGTTCTCAGCTGCACCTGTGGGCGGGGACAAAAACACCAACACACAGTCATTACTCAGGAGAAGAGAAGCGAGCGGACGTTATCAGAAGGGAACTGCATGCAAACGGGTTAAAGGTCTTATGAGACTTGCTAGGTGATAACACATTAGTTTTCAAAGTGCCAGGGATTTTCTACTGACAGAGAATTGCTCCACAGGTCCATGGGTCAATAGTGCACAGTCATATAGTATTACGACACAACAGGGCGCTTTTACCCGGATACGACGGATCATTTTGGTCGTGATTAAAAGTACTAGGTATGTGTACTGTATAGTCTTATACAAATCAAATTAGAGACCGAATAAAGTGGATACTACTACTACTAATAATAATAATGAAACCGAATGACAGACTCACCGCCGCGGTGTGAGATGTGGCGGCTGCGGAATGTCTCGCGCTTCCTGCGATGCAGCAGTGAAGGACATTTCAGCAGCAAGGCGGATGTGAGCACATAGCCCGTGACCGTGGATAAAACATACACCGCGGCACTCATACCTACAATGACGTATGACCAGAAATAAAAAATATAACAGACAGAAGCGAACCAAGGGCTTCGCTTAGCTTAGCTAACTACGTCTTCCAGGTTTCTCGCTAGCTCCTCGGCTACACACCGGCCGGTACCCTGCCTCACTTCGAGCTGTCACCGAACACAACTCAGCCGATATAAGTCGCCAAATAGCACCTAATTGTTCAGCAAAGAAACAAAAAAAACTTTATTTTGTTTTAACTTTATTCTGTAAGTAATCCATTCATACCGTCCCTATCTATACGCAGCAGAAACCTGTCACGTTACTATAAATCTCCGGGGTGCAGGTCGCCACTGTTTCGCTGTTGTTTTATTCTACGCGCATTCTGATTGGTTCTGCTGAAACGGAACGGGTGTCACTGATTGGTCGAAACGTTTCACGGAGCATCAACCCATCAGCAGCGCAGATTTTAAGCCTCTTTCACACGCACTCTCTCTCTATCTCTCTATCTATAGACTAACTAGCTGAAGTACACGTAGTTAACTGGGAAAGTGTTTAGAAATAGTTAAACGTTTAAAGCTAAAAATGAACTGATCATCTTTAATGTAATCATTTAGATAATTTCAGGTTGAAGCCCATGTACATGTATGTCTGTCTAAATTATTACTGCTTAATTTCTTACATAGAATACACTCCCTGTTTAGTTATTGGAGAGTGAATCACAGATGAACAATCATAAAAGTAAATTAGATTAGTTTAGGTTTTGTTTGAGAAAATATTAAGAGATCAAATATTAACTAATCCCACTAAAAATATTCAGTTTATCTTTTTCAATTAGTATGTATTGGTCCACATGTTTATTTACACTGAGAAAGTAATTTATTAGTAGCATATTTTAATGTGGATTGTTAAATCCGGCACATAACTAACTGTTCATAACATCGCTTTCACTTATAGTTGATTTCACTTATAGTGTAAGTTAAACATCCGGCCGATATCTATGTAATGCAAAAGATTATGTGATTCATAGACATAATTCTGTCTAGAGGTCAATTTAAAACCCGCTAATAGCTCAAAAAATACAAGCTCATAGCTTCTGAAACCTTGGGAGAACACCAACATAACAAAAGGCAGAGTCCTTTTAACCTTTTATGTCATACTGTGAGGTGATAATATATCTTCAGAAACGTAATGGTAGCAATCAGGATCTGCATCCTGGCAAAGGCTCGGGTAACCTTGTGGTCTGTCCATAGTGAACCAACTGGTAATTTAGCAACTTCACTGCAGTGACATGCTATGAAGAAGAAGCCTTTATTTGTCACAAATACAGTATGTGAAATTCAGGGAAATCTTTTCTTCTTATTCTTTTTGGAATTCCCAGCGTGTTTTTTTTTTATTTTTTTTTAGAAAATTAGAACCCAGTGTCATCAAGATACAGCACCCCAAGAGAGTGCTGGGGCCTATACCCATGACCTGTAATCCAGAGCCTTATCTACTGCCACTATCATGCCACTACTGCCTCTAACCTAACTTTAATTCATTCATTCATTCATCTTCTATACTGCTTTATCCCATACAGGGTCTGTCCAGGGGCCCATACAGGGGCCTGGAGCCTACCCCAGGGGACTTAGGGCACGAGGCAGCATACACCCTGGATAGCAAAAAGAGGAAACCCCACCAAGCACGGGAAGAACATGCAAACTCCACACACACAGACCCCAGGCAGGAATCAAACCCTCTATCCTGGAGGTGTGAGGTCACAGCTTCTTTGATCATTATTTTTTATGAAAATGGGCAACTGAATGCATATGATTTCAGCACTCTCTAGTTTACCTTTCAAAATAATTGCCTCAAACATTGTCACACAAAATTGCTTACAGAAAAATGCCTTTGAGGCAGAAAAAAAGCAACATATTATGTAAAAAAAAAAAGCTTCTGGGTTTTGCATCCATGAAAACATTCGTTATTGACTTTGCTTCTTTAATTACTTTTTACTGCTTTTTGTAGGTTTTATTTATGTGGAAACATTTTAAAACAATACATCCTTGCTTTTATACATCTAAGAAACATTTTTTAGAATTACTTAACTGCATAATCCGGGTGTTAAACTTTATAATGGCTATCGTGGGTATCCAAGCTGTTCGTAGCTCTTACTCTGTATGGCCTTTTTCTTGTTAATCTCAAGGTTATGGGGATTTAATGCTGGATGGGACTCAGAAAATGCTTTAATATATTCTTTAATATCTAAAATGAGACAAGGTTATAAAAACTATTCAGCACTGATACTTATTTCTCATGAAAATTGGTAATGAAGATCAATTGCCTCACGCCTAATGTTCCTGGCGTAGGCCCTGGATCCACGGTGACCCTGACCCGGATAAAGTGATTAATGACTGCATTATGTTCATAGTACTTACCCCAGTGTCCAGCTGTTCATACATTTCCTGTAATGTGAACTCCTTTCTCTGACTTGAACCAGAAATTAATCTCTCAAAGCTTTCATACAGCATGTGTACTTAGCATAGCTTGTAGTAATTTTGATAGCTCTGAAGCCTGTGTTCAGAAAACCCACATGAAGCAAAAATGTTTCACTGGATCCAGTAGATTGCCTGATATTCCTGATAAATTACAGACTGTTGTGCAAATTAATTACAAAGCCAAATAAATTATAAAGTATGTGGGAGAAGAGCTCCTCAGGATAACTACAGTATCATCAGTTATAAACCATCAAAATGCCATAATTTACACAATTGTATTTCTTCTGTTGCAATCTACTGTACAGTATGTGTTATGGCTTCCAGTTTAGTCAGATGTCCTCTTGAATAAATATGAGTTTTTATTTTTTCACCCAAGGGTCATTTATGCCTATTGGGAGCAAAGGCTAGCCTGTCCCGTCCTATCTCACAAAAAACAATGCAGTACAACTCGCCAAAAAAGTAAATGCTGGCTACAATCAAAAAGCACTGGTATACCCTGTCCACCCCAGCCCACAACACACAGGGCACAGTACCCAAAAAGCCCAAGGCTGCTGATCCAACCTCCAAACTTCCCAAAGGGGAACCTACACGATCTGGCTAATTGGCGTATGCTACCTAAATTTGACATTGTGAAACTGGTGTTCTGATGGCTTCACCTTTGTGACTTATTTTATAGCTGTTTGTTTACACAAGTTACAGAATAGCTGGGAATGATCATAAGGTACAACTGAGACTATTTGCCTGTTCACAGAGTTTAAACTGAGAGAATGATTAATTATTATCTAAACATCATATGTAATAATTGATTGTGTCAGAGATTGTAATTAAGCACAAACCCTGCTCTTTTGATGATGAATTAAAAGAAGGAACATAATAAACCTATTACATCTAGTGTATTCCAGACATAAGTGTCCCAAAGGTCAGCAGATTTGTCACAGTCAAAGTTCCTTCCCAGTCATGAACAAAGTCCAGACACACATCTGTTTCATTCACTAAAGCTGGTTTATCCAGAACGACTGTTGGAAAATCCGTTTTTGGAAATGATTCTAAATTAACCGTTCTTCCAAAATAATCATAAAAATCGCCCTGGTTGTTCTTTTCCTTTATTTCTGTGTCATATGAAAAACACCTCAGATGTCTTCCAAATTAAAAGAAACCCTTAAAGAATGGGATAGTCTGGAAAAGGATTTCCAACAACTCCAGGTAAGATTAGACAAACATGACTAACTTTAGTGATCAGAATCTTTTAAACAAGTTTCAACACAACTTTCTATTACATGATTTTTTTCTCATTTATATTTATTTCTACATTGTTATTGAGATGTCGGCTACCTATGCTCTACCTAAGCCTTTATAACGGCTCTAATTTGAGGTGCTGTTAATTGGTGATTTCTCTAAATATCCACCACCTCTGCAGCAGAGGTACATTTTGGTCTTTTTTCCTGGGATGGTCTTCATGAGAACCAGTTTCTGGTTCTTGGTGAAGCTTATTATAACAGGTGTAGAAAAGTAAATGCAAACCTTACTTGTGTTCAAAATATGTTCCCTGGGAGCTTATGGTGAATTAGAGCCCTAGGATGAGCACTGGAAACAATGTAGTATTACAAAACCTGTGTTTGTATCCCCCTGAGATTGAAGCAAAGATGAGACTTTGGCACAAATTGTAGTTTTTGGGGACTTTGTTTTTTTTTTTTTTTTTTGGAGAGCATCATTTTTATATATGGGTGTGACTTTCAACAAGTGAAGCAGACAGGTGACATTCAGGTCATGCCAGCTGCAGTAGAACCCATATAAACAGACAGATATGAACATTTTATAATTGCAATTTCCTCCTCACCTCCTCACCTCACCACTTTTAGTTACCTATTATTTTTACCCCACCTGTCACTGCATAATACATAAACAAAGCCTAAGTGTATGTTTTTTTTTTTTTTTGCATATCTATTTTTAAAATCATGAGGTGACTTTAGATTGCTTATAGCAAGAAATCAGCCATGAACATGAACCCACCCATTACATATCTACACAGACTGATAGTTCCTTCCCTGGATTTTGACACAACTCCACCCAGAGGGGTAAAGGCCACAATAAACCATCAGGAAGGCTGTGTGTTTTGATCTTCTGTTATCAGTGAATGTCATTGAATCTACTGAAACATAAACTGTAGTGTTTAATTCTACTGTATTAAAGAAAAAATGATTTAAGATTAATTTAAGTGCTTTTTACACTCCTGAGTGATAAGTAAAAGATTAAGATTGATAAGATATGTAGTAATATGAAAATCATTACAGAAACAAAATCTAATATTTTTCTGCATGTAACTGAAACTGAAATACTTCATGAATCACTCATTACTATTTTAACTTTCTTCACACAGAGCATGTGTCACTTTAAATCATTGTAATAATAATTGATGATGCATGTTTCATCTAAAGAACTTTCTCTTGTCGATAATTGCCTTTAATTTTTTATGAGAATCTGGATTTAAAACATTAACATACCTATTTTATTCATTAAATTTTTTTTTCTTTTGCTCTCAGGAGACCCATCATCTTTATCTGCAGAAGCTGGATGAAGTCTCCAAGCTCCAGAACAGCTTCACTGCCTCTATAAGTCAACAGAGGAAGCGCTTAAAGGACATGTCTCGGTCTCTGAAGACGTGAGAAGTGAATTTATTACAATCTGTGTTTCTAATTCTGTTATAATTTCTGTTTTTCATAAACTCACCTGTCAGTGCTAAGGTGAAAGAGCAGAAAACCCCCAACATGAGCACATGTCAATGTGGTGCTCATGTTTTGTGGTGCTCATGTTGGCGGTTTTCTGCTCTTTCACCTACTCTTCCTATTTAAGGTTTTTTTTGCCTACAAGATTGCTTAATTTACACTACATGATATATTTAAAATCCTATTACAGATACAGTAAAGGATTAACAGTAGAGGAAACCAAGTGTGTGGGAGAGATGAAGGGACACCTTCAGGAGAGGCCTGCTGTTTTCCTTCAGATGGAGGCTTTCCTTCCTAAGAAAAATGGGTAATGCAGAACTCCAGTCTAAAACTAAGACCATATTCTGTAGATTTTGCGTATGATATTTTCTCAGTATTTAGTGTTTTTCTGTTTTGTGTCTATGTTTCCTAAAGGATATATCTCAGTCTTGTGCTTGGGAATGTGAACGTCAATCTTCTGAGCAAGCAGTCAAAGTAAGTAGAGTGATTATATACATTTACACAAACATGTATTTCGCTATGTAAAAAATGTAGGGCAGTGATGGCTCAATCAGTTAAGGCTGTGGTTTACTGGATTACTAATTGGACGGTTGCAGGTTCAAACTCCTAGATAAGTTACTCTAGATAAGGGCATCTTCCAAGCGCTCAAATATTAAAACAACAATATAATTTTGTTAGTGTTTAATGTACAAACTTACACATTTGCTTTATAGCCCCAGTAAACATTTATGTTCTACAGAATTTATGCTTTTCCCAATTTTTTCAATCCCTGTCCAATATCCAATTAATTCCAACCAAAAAAGAGTGTCCTGCATCACTGGTAGCTAGTGTCCTGCATCACTGTCCTGCACACACTGTAATGAGATCAATTGACTACTGTATATATATTCACACAATCACACACCAGGTTTTTTAAAAGCAAGTGTGTGTTTGTGTGAAATAGTGTCTGACGTTTTCATGGCCTGTTTTGTTTAAAAGTGCCATCCATAGGAATTCTGGATTTTCTCCCCTAGCAGCATTCCTCAGTTCTTAGGCTTTTACAATACCTTTGAAAGAGAAATGCTGCTTCAAGTAGAATTTGTAAATTATATATACGTACATATTGCCACTAGATAAAAGTATTTACATTTCAAATTCAATAATAGAATTTCTGTTTAGTTTTTACGTTTCTATATAGTCATCTACAGACTATAAGAAAGAGTCATAGACACATACTGTATTTCATATAAAAAAAACTGTGTAACTGTGTCTATTTTCTATTATTTGACTGTAGGAGTGCCTACAAAGATGAATATGAGAAATTTAAGCTATATGTGACGGTAATCCTGTTCCTGCTAGCATTCATCTGTCAATTTTTAGCCACCTACAGGTAAGGTGGCTTACCTGTACAATTTAAAAATGTATTCGTTAAAGTTGTTATTCATCATGATTAATTGGATCAGAATCTTCTCATTTCTGGTGAGTAAGTCAAGAAAATCAAAGTTTAGTAAAGATTTAAGGCTGCTGTTTATTTCTTTTAATGCTAAGGGTATGAGTAAGGGTTTAATTACACCGTGCAGGTCTCTAAAATAGTGAAATAGAAACTGTCTTGGCAGAGGAATAATGATGCTGTATAATCAGGACCCTTAGATAGAAGTGGGCTAATCAGAACTAAAAGTGAGCACTTTTAGTCAGAACAGAGGAACGAAAAAGAAGAACATTTAAGAAAACATCTACACTCGGATAATATTCAAACTTCTATTGGCTGCACTTATCAACGCTTTAGTTTTGAGGCTACTGACTCCCCAGTTACTGTTGTGCAGGTGTAAACGTGTTGCATCAGTTCATTTGTAACAGTGGTGCAGGCAAAAATGGATGCTCCACTGATTTGCACGTAAGAAAAGAAGGGTGCACTGATTAGATAATAGGGTGTACCTGGTGCTCAAACAACTAGCAAACACTGTCTAATAAACAGAAAACAGAAGTGTTCGGCGGCACGGTGGTGTAGTGGTTAGCACTGTCGCCTTGCACCTCCAGGGTCCGGGTTCGATCCCCGGACAGGCTCGATTCCCGTCTCTGTGTGCATGGAGTTTGCATGTTCTCCCCGTGCTTGGTGAGTTTCCTCCGTGTACTCCGGTTTCCTCCCACATTCCAAAGACATGTAGGTTAGGTTAATTGGAGTTCCCAAATTGCCCATAGTGTGTGAATGAGTGTGTGAGTGTGTGTATGTCTGTGTACCCTGCGATGGATTGGCATCCTGTCCAGGGTGTATCCTGCCTCGTGCCCTAAGACTCCTGGGATAGGCTCCAGGCTCCCCGTAACACTGAATACAGGATTAAGCATTGATGATGAGTGAGTGAGTGAGAAGTGTTTGGATATCTGCAGACAAAATTTGGACCCATAGTCTAAGGAAGGTGAACCATCTAGCCAACCTACAGTAGCAGAAGTCAACTATCAGCTGGAAAATTGGTGCTTATAGTTTTCTGGGATTCTCAAGGGCCAGTATTTGAGTATTATTAGGAAAAATGTTCAACAATCAATAGTGCTTGTTACAGTGGTAGAGCTGAGGGACCTCCGGATTAAACGCAGAGGACTGCTATCCAAATGCGTTACAATCTTGTATGACAGTACACTTCTGCCTACACTGTGAATATGGTGCAAAAATCTCGTTTTGAGGTGTTAAAGCATCCTCCCTGTAGGCCTGCCTTTGCTCCATCAGACTTTGAACTGTTTGATCCCCTGAAAGCAGCTTTTTGAGAATCAAGATTCAGTTCTAAGAAAGAAGTGAAGACAGCGGTGCATCAGTGGCTTGCAGCTCAGCCTAAAAGATGAAATATGAAAGTGTGCAACATGTGTCGTCTTGCACCTCTAGGGTCTCGGTTTTATTCCCAGCCAGGCTCGATTCCCGTCTCTGTGTGCATGGTGTGTTTGCATGTTCTCCCTGTGCTCTGGGTTTCCTCTGGGTACTCGGGTTTCCTCCCACAGTCCAAAGACATGCAGATAATTGTAATTGGTGTTCCCAAATTGCGCATAGTATGTGAATGAGTGTGTGTCCTGCAATGGTTTGACACCCTGTCTAGGGTGTACCCCTTGTGCCCTAAGCCTCCTCAGATAGGCTCCATGAATAATCAATATCATTTTTGTTCTATTTGACCAAATATTGCAGTTTTTGGCTAACAATAAAATATGAAGTAATAAAAACTATACAAGTTGGCCGAGCTTGAGCTAAGAAAACACAAAAATCTTTTAAAATAATCCCTGGAAACGCTGGATGAGAAACCAGTCCATTGTATGGAACCAAACACCCCCACACATATTGTGTCACATTTGGGATAACTGCTGCTTAAAAAAATATCCTAATAACACTGCAGTCTCTAATTACATCATAACTAATCGTAGTTTTTAAAACACTGATAAAAGTAATCATTCAGCAGTATTCACACCCAGATAGAATATTTATTATTACTATTATGATTATTATTATTGTTTTGTTGTTGTTGTTGTTGTCAGAATGATTTAGGACAGCAATAATGATTTTAATACTAAGTAATATGATGCTTTAATCATAATATATTGTAATGTGTGTACCGTGGATCAGAGATGAATGCATTTCTAAATTTCTAATCAGACTAATATATCAATTTGGAATTATTTTTGCTTCACTGTGTTAATGACTTGTGTTATGTAGATTTGTGGATGCACTGGTGAACTTTATCTTGGTCTGGTACTATTGCACTTTAACTATTCGTGAGAGCATCCTCATCAGCAATGGATCCAGGTTAGTAAGGGGCTCAGGTCAGAGGGGCTTTAAATCTCGTTTGAAAATGCATTAACTAGGGAAAGCATGAAGCAATATATAATATATTTAAATTGTATAAACTGTTATGTGTCCCATATTTGAGCACAAGAGGACCGGTCTAATGATCATGCTTTCCATATAGGATTAAGGGCTGGTGGGTGTTCCATCACTACATCTCAACCTTTCTCTCTGGGATCATGCTGACTTGGTGAGTAATTTGCACAGATTTATGATGGAGGAGAGGACAGTGTTGCTTTGCTAAATATATATATATATCAGTTTTTTGTCAGGAGGAAGAAACCTTATGAGGAACCAAATGCAAAACCATAGGGAACTATAAATGATTACTTTTATACACACTATATCTCTGTACTATAAGTTCAAATAGTATTAAGGCGAGCACAGGGCAGTGTTTAATTCGATTTATGCTAATCCACTGATGTACTGTAAGGGTAGACCTAATCGTGAACTAAATGCTGAGAGATCGCCGATCCTTGGGGACCCCATTACAGCCCTGAATAATAAGAGTTTTCTTTTCTTTTCTTTTTTTAATTCCCTACACCACTCTGTATGTACAGTCGTGGCCAAAAGTTTTGAGAATGACACAAATATTAGTTTTCACAAAGTTTGCTGCTAAACTACTTTTAGATCTTTGTTTCAGTTGTTTCTGTGATGTACTGAAATATAATTACAAGCACTTCATACGTTTCAAAGGCTTTTATCGATAATTACATGACATTTATGCAAAGAGTCAGTATTTGCAGTGTTGGCCTTATGGCACGGTGCTCCATCATGCTGGAAAATGCATTGTTCTTCACCAAACTGTTGTTGGATTGTTGGAGGGTGTTTTGGTACCATTCTTTATTCATGGCTGTGTTTTTGGGCAAAATTGTGAGTGAGCCCACTCCTTTGGATGAGAAGCAACCCCACACATGAATGGTCTCAGGATGCTTTACTGTTGGCATGACACAGGACTGATGGTAGCGCTCACCTTTTCTTCTCCGGACAAGCCTTTTTCCAGATGCCCCAAACAATCGGATGAAGTATCCAAGAATATGACTTTTCCCCAGTCCTCAGCAGTCCATTCGCCATACTTTTTGCAGAAGATCAATCTGTCCCTGCAGGCTTCTTTGCTGCCCTTCTTAACACCAGGCTATTTTCCAAAAGTCTTTGTCTCACTGTGCGTGCAGATGCGCTCACACCTGCCTGCTGCCATTCCTGAGCAAGCTCTGCACTGATGGCACTGCGATCCCGCAGCTGAATCCTCTTTAGGAGACGATCCTGGCGCTTGCTGGACTTTCTTGGACGCCCTGAAGCCTTCTTAACAAGAATTGAACCTCTTTCCTTGAAGTTCTTGATGATCCTATAAATTGTTGATTTAGGTGCAATCTTAGTAGCCACAGTATTCTTGCCTGTGAAGCCATTTTTATGCAACGCAATGATGGCTGCACGCGTTTCTTTGCAGGTCTCCATGGTTAACAATGACAGAACAATGATTTCAAGCATCACCCTCCTTTTAACATGTCAAGTCTGCCATTCTAACCCAATCAGCCTGACATAATGATCTCCAGCCTTGTGCTCGTCAACATTCTGACCAGAGTTAACAAGATTACTGAAATGATCTCAGCAGGTCCTTTAATGACAGCAATGAAATGCAGTGAAAAGTGTTTTTTCGGGATTAAGTTAATTTTCATGGCAAAGAAGGACTATGCAATTCATCTGATCACTCTTCATAACATTCTGGAGTATATGCAAATTGCTACTATAAAAACTTAAGCAGCAACTTTTCCAATTTCCAATATTTATATAATTCTCAAAACTTTTGGCCATGACTTTACAGTAGTGCCTTGCATAACAAAACCACAGACTAACTACAGATTCCTAAGGGCTTGACTAAAAAACAAGAACTGCATGACAAATTAAATGTAATTCTGCTTATTATCCTGCCTTGTTCTGTCTCAGGCCTGATGGTGAGCTGTACCAGATGTTCAGGAACCAGTTTCTCGCCTACTGCATGTATCAAAGTATGACATTTGTACTAACTTGTGTTTTATTACTGTTCACAGAGATTAGAAGATTTTATTTATTTTTTTTTTTTATTTTTTTTTTGAAAAATTACTTTGCTGTCTCCGCAGGCTTTCTGCAATTCCTTCAGTACTACTATCAAAGTGGATGCCTTTATAGACTGAAGGCTTTAGGGGAAAGACACAACATGGATTTGACAGTGGGTGAGAAGACACATTGGTAATATTTAAGCCAGCAATTCACAGTATAAATTCCCTGTTCAATTTATATATATCATATCATTAAATGTCCTTGAAAACGACATTGTTAGCTTAGTGAGATTCCTCTGCTTTGAATGAAAAATTGTTCTACTTTATAGAAGGATTTCAGTCATGGATGTGGCGAGGACTGACCTTTCTGCTACCCTTTCTATTCTTCGGTCACGTAAGTGTGTTTCTCTGCACCTAATACCAAAAATGAAAATAAATTTGTTGAGGAACATGGAATTAAAAGAACAATATAAAATTCTAATTCTCCTAAGACTTTGATATGTGCTACATTAAGAAAGTAAAAAATGTAGAATATGTTTACTTTGGTCTGCTTTTTAGTTCTGGCAGCTTTTCAATGGCATCTCTCTGTTCAGAATGGCTCGGCTTTCTGAGTGTAAGGAGTGGCAGGTGAGATCATGCAAAATTGCAATTTTCCCAGTGTGTTTAATGTTTCTTATAATTCTTAACATTCTCTGTAATTAAAAACATGCTGTGAGTACAAAACCTTAACTTTTTCTTTGTTCAAATTTGCTGCCAGTATAACTCACTAAAAGCATATTTAAAGCATATGTTTGCTATACACCAATCATCCGTAACACGACCATCATTCAGGTGAATTTAATTTCATTGTCAATTATACAACAGTTAGTTTCGACCATGTAATCTGATTGGATGAAAGGCATTCCATAAGTTGTGATAATAGAAGATAAGAGCATGAGTGAAAGTAGGTCAGTATGATACACAGTACTGAGCCTGCCAAAACCAACATTCAAAAACCAGTTAAAAAGATGCAGGAAAATACATTTGATAAAGTAATGTCATCTTAAACTATACTTTGTCCTCTTGATAACTGTATCTGTCTAACACGAGGCTGAATCTGCCCCCCCATAACACAATAAAAAAATACAAGTATATTCTATTAAGTATAGAATATCAGCAATTCACTTTCAATGTTCAAATTATATTTTTCCATTATTCCATTAATCTTTATGAAGATAAATCTAAAAATAGTGTTTCAGTATGACTTGCCAGATTTTTTGTTCTAGAGTTAATTAGTAAGTTATTGTTGGCAAGTGAGTGTAAAATAAACTATTTTTTTAATGATTATTGTACAGTTATTATAATTTAGTTTTTGTATATATTCCATAAATGTTTCCCCTCTTTTTTCTGCTAGGTTTCTATGTGTGGGATTTGCTTCATGATTTTATTTACAGGCAACTTCTTCACTACACTTGCAGTAGTGCGTCACAAGCTGAAAAACCAGAGCTATGGAAAAAGCAAAAGTCTATAAACCTGGAAGTTATTGATGTATATTATTCATAATTCATGCATTCACAGTACATTTTTGACACAAGGCCATTTGTGAAAATGTATGCAACTGATGCTGCAAAATAAAAGCTGATGAACTGGACAACCCTATGGCTTTCTACTCTTTATAGTGGCAGCAAACATTACTGAGACAAAAGCAAAATTCAATAGATTAATAACATTCTATTTTTTTTTAACCAATGACAATCAGGATAATGTAAATAATTTTTCATTTTATGTAATGAAATTGCTATACAACAATCAATCTTATTATCCTCAATCAATCTTATTAAAAGTATGAAGACCTTTATTCTTCAAAACCTCCTGGATACGGCTGGAGTCAAAAAATCGTCTGCAGTGCTCAGGTGTCATTTGCTCAATCTGCCTGTTTAATTGCTTCCTGAAATCATGTAGAGATGATGGTCTGTTGATTGCTACTGCCTTCTTCACCACTGTCCAACAGTTTCCCATTGGGTTTAGGTCTGGAGGTGACCTAGGCCATGGCCACAGAAGCTGATTAACACTGTCACATAGCCAATTTTGCATTATTCAGTCCATTACAGTTAATTAGCAAATCTTTCCAGCCAGATAGGATAGAACTAATTAGTGAAATCGTCTGTTTTGTACTCATGGAGGACTTCAATATATGCCATGTGTTGTATTCTTTCTTTTGGCATCCACTATACAGTATATATATATTACGTACATGGAAAAAACAGGTCTAGCAATGTTTCTTGTTGCATTATTTATTAAATTATTTATTTTTTTAAATTATCAAAACCACTTCAAATTGTATGCTAGAAATAGTTGGTCATTTACATTTGACTTTATGAAATAAATGCTGGGAAATTCATCTGATGGTTTGCAAGCAGACAATCAAATGAAAAGACACAATTTCACAAAGACACAAATATAAAAAGTATTTTCTGTCAATTCTTACTGCTTTCAAAAATCAAACCAAGTGGTATTTATTTTAATCTCCTGAAACCTAGACAAGGCATTATTGTGAATAAACTTCAGAAAAACAGGCAAGAAACTGCTGGAAGGCTTGTTTTAGACATCTGTAAGAATTGCCAGATACAACTAGAGCACAAAACACAGAAGGAGAACATTTATCAGCTTCTAAAATACAAATCAAGGAAGACAATTATAAATAAGAATACATACAGTATGAAGACACTAGCTTTAGGGAAAGCAATCTTCAAAGTTTTCCAGGAGAATTCCAACCAAACTACCGAACTGCTGACCAAACTGATAGCATCATAAAAAAGTGTACAGAGGCATCTTGGATGCAAAAATGCTGAAATCAGTACATGTTAACAGATTGCAGACATAATGTCAACCTACAGCCCTAAGCTAAACACTTAATGGCACTGATAGATGGCAACAGATTATTGATACTGAAAATTATTGATACTCTAGTTTGGATAAACTAAAGGTTTTGTGGAGAAAACTTCCACTACAGTGTCACAGTTCTGCAAGCGGACGGCTTGGTCCGCTTGCAGAACTTGATGCCCACATGCTACCCTTACCTGTGTCAACCCGCTGCCAGTTTAACTTAAAAAGTTTAACACATAAATCTTTTTTTTTTTTTTCAGACTTGACACCTTGTGATTTTTTTCTGTGGGGCTCTGTGAAAAGACTGGTCTTTATCTCCCCTCTTCCTACAAACCTAGAGGAACTCAAGTAAAGAATCATTGAGGTGCTGGAGAATGTTATGCAATATGTTTGGCAGAAGCTGGACTACCGACGTGTGTTGTGTCACAGATGATGCGCATATTCAACATTTGTCAATCTTTGTGAACTCAGTTATAAAATCCATTAAAATATGTTGTTATAAAATCCTTTATTAAATAAATCCTTTATTTTTCAACATGAAGCCTATTTTAATTTAGTTTACCAAGGACGTGTAGTTACTCAAGTATCTGCATTTCAAATGTTATCAAACATTTGGGACACTCTGCATTATTACCTCACAGTATGACATAATAAGTGATTACTCTGACTGCTGTTACATTCAGTGACATTGCCTACTGTTACATGGGTAGGGACGCCCGCTACACCGGCATGTGACTTTTATATGTTTGTAGGATATAAACACTTACAAAAAACTGTTTGTGTTTTATTTGAAGTACATGCAAACCTCTTACAGGATAAAAAAAAAATCTTTTCAAATTCGAAATTCAAAACTCGAATTATATTTTTGGTAAAATACTTTATTCACAAATACTAATTATTTATTAAATGCTTTTATATATTAAATAAAAACATGTGTAATAGGTTAAAGAAAAATATTTATCCTAGAAAACAAAATTGCCGAAAATAACTAAGAGTATTTGAGGAAATATTGATATTTCTATGCAATTTTGGCATATACTTTATTTATGATCTTTTAAACAGTTATTTATGTTCCATTTTATCTGTGAATAAAGTCACGAAAAGTAGATAATATACAGTACAATAAGTAAGCACAATACAATACTGTAATCATTTTGGATTTCGCACTGAAATAAGCTCCGCCTCTTTACCCATAATTCCACAGTCACAACAACATGGCTGCCTCCTTGTGTACGCATTTCTGAGTTTCGCTGCTATAGTTCTCCTCAAGTCATAAACCGAGTCAGACAGCTCACGTGATATTACTTTCTGTGTGTATGAAGTGCTAAGTGGCACATAGCCATGATCATCTCCGTTATAACTTTATTATCGTTTTCTTTGTCCGTTGTGTCTGCTGCTGAAATATCAGGTGAGTGTGTTCGGCTAGCTTGGAGTTCTATACACGGTGTTATATTAGCAGTGTTAGTTAGCGACCACACCAGCAGTGTGCATGGCGTTGGGTAAAAACATTTAGTCTGAACTGCATTTTGTCTGACTGACTGTTCGCAGCTTAATGTGGATTCAGGTGCTGTGACCTCACAACTGAGAAATCTTTATCATCCATTATTTAAAAAGCAGTAATAATAGCACAAGTAGTTTCTTACATAAATTATATAAAAAAAAAAATAATACACTGCTTGGTCCAGAATGGACTTCATCAAGCAAAGAAAACAACCAAGCACATTTTGGAATTACTTAACCCAGGTTGAGAATCCATCCAAAACCTGGAAGGATCTAGCTGAACTGTCAGCTTTGTGGTTAAAAAAAAATCATGAATGGAGATCATGCTTACATGCTAAAGTTGCAGGGTAAAAAAAAATCCCCAGTAAAAACCTAACATAGTTGTAGTAAGAGCATTTCCATACAATACACAGTGTGATGAGATCTCACAGGATCAGGAGTAAACAGTTGTCTGTCTATAAGAAAACCATTTGTTAGCGGGACTAATTAGAAAAAGATTTCAATGTGCTAGGGAGCTTTAAGATTGAACTTTGAAGAGATGCAAAGAGGACATGTGGTTTGATGAGTAAATATTGACCCTATTCTCAGAGCCACGGGAGCATCAGCGTGAGAAGGGAAGTGCATGAAGCGATGCAGCCATCTTGCATAGTGCCCAGTGTACAAGCCCTCTGGAGGCAGTGTTATGATCTGGGCTTGCTTCATTTGGTCAGGTCTAGATCCAGCAACATTAAGTGCTAGTAAAATGAAGTCAGCTAATGACCTGAATGTACTGTATCTGTACCAGATTTATGGTGTTTTTCTTCCCTGATGGCACGGGGATATTCCAGGTCTCAAATGGTGAAAGAGTGGTTTTAGGAGTATGGGAATAATTTTCATACATGGACTGTCCATTCCACTGTGTGATGTAATTAAGGCTGAAAGTGACTTAATGAACTTTTAGCATGTGCTTGGGGGGCCAGGCAGTGTATAATGCAAGTATGCCACTGATCCAATTCAGTTCCAAGCATTGTACTGGTTTAGTAAGATCTTACCAAGTTTTGACTATCAGAATGAATATGTGTATTGGGATTTCAATGTATATCTGACAAAATTGCTGGAGCTTTAAATGGAAGGTATTAAAGATATCGGCAATGCTATTACACTCCTGAAAAATTGTGCCAATTTTTTTTTTTTTTTTTTTTTTTTTACATATACAGGTTTTTAAGCAGCCCATTCCAAAATCATAAGAAATTAGTTAATTTTCATCTCCTTTGGTTGCTATGGTGTGACATTAATGGTTAGATAAGCTCTTATGTTACTGCTGATATTTGAAGAAGTGTGTGCCGAGGATGATCACTTTGAACCAAAGGGCTTGCTTATCACTCCAAGCTGAATTGCAAACCTGTTTATCGTTGTGGGCAAGATAAATACTAGCAATGTAAAGCATGTCAGTTTATCTGTGCTTGTGGTCTGATCTTCATGGAAATGAATATCTTCTAAAATGTTATTTTCCAGGGTCTTTGAACAATGCCTGGCTTTACGCTGAAGCTTCCCTTTTGGCTGTGTGGCACAACAGATTATACTTGTACACTGCAGCTGCCCTCCTTATTGGGTTATGGTTAACTGTTAACATGACCAGGAAAAAGGTATGAATGCAATTTATTTTTGTATTATCTTTCTTCTGCACAGAAATATTCAGAGCTGCTATGTGAATATTAGAAAGTGGCCTTTAGAGTTGGCGTATCTGAGTAAAAGGAATTTACTCATTGCTTGCTTGCTTAATAATTTTTTTTCCCTTACAGAAGGAGCAGATCAATTCTGTGAAAGCCCAAACTTCTAACTCTGCGAACCAGAAGGAGAAATCAACTGGCAAAGAGAAGGCTGTGCATGTTGCAGGTGTCCGAATTTTCTATGGGTCGCAGACAGGAACTGCAAAGGTTTGCATTATTTGTAGTCATACACACGATTACATTCAGTTAGCTGAGTGATTTGTAGAACTGACACTTGATTAGTATCTCAGTACTATGGAGAGAGAATTTCTTCAGTGGTAGCCTGAAACCATGAAGCATGAAAGCTGCCTGAATTGTCATTTGTGTGATAATGTCAGTTGAAATGACTTCATTTTAATGAACTGTGTTCTTTTCTTGTACATGATAAGTTTAAGTAGTTACTGTAAACCACCATCCTGCAAAGCCTGAGATCGTCCAATTAAGAATTTCCTTCTGAATTTTTATGAAGCCATTGGCACACAGTGGTTTTGTGTTAACCCCCTGGCACTCAGCAGGAATAATGGACAAAACATCTAAGTCCAGATGTATAAGTGACTTATTTAACACACGTGGAGATAACTAACTTGAATAATTTTGCTCAGGGTTTTGCCAGGGAACTCGCAGATGATGTCCAGGCACTCGGGTTGCAGTCTGATGTAATTGACTTGAAGGATTATGACCCGGAGGACAAATTGTCAGATGAGGTGAGCTGTTGTGATAAATTAGATATTATGATTGGTTTCAGTTAAAGAAAAACTGTAATTTCAGTACTGTTCATAAACAAACAAACAGCATGAATCTTACTTTCAGTCTCTCATGAGTTACAGGTATTTTTATATTTATCAATTTCTCACTGATGCGCTCTTACTGTGTTTTAAGACAGGTGTGTGTGAAATGAGTTCTTTAGAGACTAATTTTCAGAAAAAGGCAGATCTGCTTTTTGATAATGTAACGCTATAAAAATGTGTTTCTGCTGTGCCAATTGGAAGCTTGTGCGCCCAGTTCAGAATAGGTTACTTCGAAAGCTCAGGATAACACATGGCCAATCATATTGAAAGCCAGTATGTGTGTGTATATGATGTTTTTAAAATAAATTTTTATTTTTGTTTGCATTCGAGTTGGTAAAATGCTGCAGTTCCTCTATGATCCTACAGGGGGTGTACGCTACACCACTATTCATATATTGCCAAACAGCACAGCATTCTGTCTGCTTTGAGCAAATTATTTGCTAAGTATGTTTAGAACTGTAATGAAATCTTTTTCTATAAAATCATAAAAGTAATGTTATTTATAAAATAAAATAAAATATATATAAAAAAAACAATATTAATTGAATTGGCACCTAGTTGTGAGGTCTCGTATCTGGAGGTCCCTACTGATTCCTGTCCCTACTAATTACTGCTCTATTACTGATCTCATGTTGTTATTTGCCAGTGTTGAGTTAATGTTTATAACTATGTTCTTCCTCTTTACAGTGCACCAGTAAAATGATCTGTGTGTTCCTCATGGCCACTTACACTGAAGGCAAGCCCACAGAAAACGCTGAATGGTTCTGTAAATGGCTGGAGGAGTCATCCACAGACTTCCGCTACGGCAAAACATATCTGAAAGGAATGAGATATGCTGTCTTTGGGTTGGGGAACTCCGTATACAAAGGCCATTACAACACGGTCAGAAACACTCCACTTTTTTTAGCATCAAGGCATGTTTTTAATATATTGGAATTATGCTGCAGGTAAAGTACATTCCTTTTATGCTTACAACTTCCTTATTTAGCTTGTAGGTCAGTGTTGGCATCCTAGTTTTCTCCAGGAATAGTGAGAAACATTGAACATATCATTAGAGAGAAGTTGATTTATATAAAAAAAAGATTCTAAATCAGTTAAAAACTGGTAGGCTTTTGTACTGTCAAATGATTATATGCATATGTGTGTGTGTGTGTGCATATACAGTATATATAGGTCTACTTTATAATGCAGCTGGCTGAAGTGCCTGTCGTTGATGGGTAAAGAGTTTTTATAAATACAGTGGAACCTGGGATTGCGAGTAACGTGGTTTACGAGTGTTCCGCAAACCGAGCAAAGATTTTTAATAGATTTTTATTCAGAAACTGAACAAGTATTAGTTTACGAGCGCCAAGTATCATGTATCACACATGCGACTCTTATTTTGACACCGAGCGTGACTCTCTCACCTTCCCTCCTTCCCCCACAGCTTCGCAAACACACAGAAACTCGTCTCTTGTGAGTGTGCGCGCGCAATTTGACACCGACACACACACATGCACAGAGGCTCTTTCCCCTTTTCACCCCCTCTCCGGCTTCACAAACACACAGAAACGGTAAAGGTCAAAGGTAAGGTGCTGGTTAATTTATTTATTTTTTTTTTACTTTACAGCAGTGTATGCGCTCACACCAGGTCAGAGATATTTCTTTTTTCCCTGTTAAAACTATGTTTCCGTGTTTGTGTGTTTGTTGTGAAACTTAAGTGATTCCATTAGTATGCGCTCATGCCAGTCTTGCTTTTTTTCTGTTAAAACGGTGTTTCCGCTGTGTTTATGCATTTGTTGTGAAACTTAAAAAGTGAGTCCGTTAATATACGCTCATGCCAGTCTCAGAGATTTCTTTGTTTTCCTGTTAAAACGGTGTTTCCCGTGCGTGCGTGCGTGCGTGCGTGTGTTGTGAATCTTAAAAAGTGAGGTGGGGAGAGGGAGGAGGAGTGTTACTGTGTAAAACGAGGCGAGGGAAGCGGCTAATTCCACACACACACACACACACACACACACACACACACACACACACACACACACACTGCGCGCACCAATGGAAACTTATCTGTCAGGATTTATTTGTACTTTTTTTTTTAAAGGTAAAGTGCAGATTAATTTTTGTTTTCATTTTATAGATTGTATTAATTATTTTTATGTATTTATTTTTTGGGGCTGTGGAACGAACAGTTTGAGGTTTCATTATTTCTTATAGGAAATGATGATTTGGTTTACGAGTGTTTTGGAATACGAGCCCACTTCCGGAACGAATTATGCTCATAATCCAAGGTTCCACTGTAGTTAAAAGGTTAAACCTTAAAATAAGCTGAACAGCTTTAATGTAATCAGTGATATAATTATTTCAAGTTGAAACCCAAGTATGTCTCTGCCTGTCTTTCTGTACAGCAGAACGCTGTACAGTGATAATGTCAGTTGAAATGAATTAATAGAACCTTATCTATTAATAAAAAATACTTTTTTTTTTTTAAGGTTGAGTATCTTACTCCTTGTTTACGCTAATTTGTACTTCTTACAATGTTTCAAATACACTCCCTTTTTGATAATCGGAGAGTGAATCACAGGAGAAATAAAAAAAAGTAGATCAGATAAAAATTCACTTATACCACTTTAGCGCTGTTATTTCAGTGTTGAAACTATTAATTAATCCCAGTAGAAATGTTTATTTTAGCATTTCTAATTAATGTGTACTGGTGCAGGTGTTTGTTTACATCAAGCAAGTAACTTATTAATAGCTTAATTATTTAATTTTAATTAGTAGATTTTATAGTAGATTATTCATAACTGTTCATAACATCGATTTTATGTAACATTTTAATTTTACTTATGGTGCAGGCAGATATCTAAGTACTGCCAAAGTTTCATTAAATTCTGTCCAGTCAGTTTTACTTGATGCTGTAACAGACATGCATACAGACAGAAAATATTGGTGACTAGTTTCAGTTCCATCAATGTTTGAAATGTAAAGATGTCATTGAAAGGGCAAGTTCTAACCAATGGACAGACAAAACTTTTCTTTTATTTATATAGAAAATATATGTTATGTAGTAGTATATATTTTCTTAGCGATTATGTATAGGGGCACTTTAGCACATAGAAAAGGTCTCTCAGTTCAGCTACAGTATTTTACACGCCCACACCTCTGACTTTTGCGGATACGTTTGCTCTAACAACCTGTGTTTTATCCAAGACACTCGAGAATTCAGAAAGCTTGTTTAAATTTCAGTTTTCTTTAATCTTTTATTATTGAATCCCTAAGTGTGAGAGAATGATGATGACTCTATCGATAATACCATCACTACTCCTACAGTAAAATTTAAATTGTGCAAAATCCATTTCCAGGTCAGCAAAAATGTGGACAAGTGGCTGTGGATGTTGAGCGCAGCACGCGTCATGACCCGCCGCGAAGGTGACTGCGACGTGGTGAAAAGCCGGCATGGCAGCATCCAGGCTGACTTCCAGGCATGGAGAGATGATTTCCTGAAGCGCCTTCAAGCCCTGGCCAAGGGTGAGAAGAAGAAGTGTAGCGGCAAGTGCAAAAAAGGCTCGTGCAAGAGTAAAAAGAAGCACCATGAGGAAGTGGAAGGCGAGAAGCACAGCTCTGAGGCAAGCCTGTCTATATCTGGCCTCTTTTATAACTTGTGTAGTCATGGTAACGATAGTGTGTTATCTGTTCTCCTGTGTGTAAATGGATTTCAAGCAGCGGGTGAAACGTTCCTTTACTCCAGAGCCATTTAGGCACTCCTGTAAAGAGTATGGCTTTTCTACCTTCTGTTTACAGCAAAACAGCAGGCTTTTATTAAGCTTGGGTCTTATTTTTTTACTAGTTAATATGCTCACTTGAATATTTAATCTAATTCTCTAATTTTCAGGTCTCAGACGGTCAAAAGCTTTTATTTAGAGATATATCCTCTCTCTCTCTCTCTCTAAATTAAATGAATAAATAACATTACAGAAGAATATTTGCATGCCTGTAAAGGAAGCCACATATTACATGACAGACCAGTTTTCAGATGGGAAAAAAAAACATCAATCATGTAGACTTCTGGGTTTTGGATAAAAATAGAAAGGAGCGAATGTGACAGTTACCAAAAGAACTCATATTCTCCAGCATGCTCAGTAAAACCTAACAGCTGTTTTATGTAGAATACTGCACAAATCTGTGTCGAACACTACCACTTATGTTCAAGCAAAAGGTTTCCACTCCAAATACTGACTGTTTATTGTTTGTGATTATTTAGTGCTCAATAACGTGAGCAGTCCAACTAATCGATAATGGCATTTGTCGACAACGAATTTCATTATCGATTTTTTTGATTAGTTGTTGCAGCCCTGACATATAATGTATGTAATGTATATATTTGTATATATAGATATGTGTACTGTATATGTGTATGTATATATACACACGCAGTGTATATACACTCCACATACTGGAGCTAATTATAAACACAATTAAAACATTTAACAAAGACAGGCATATTGATGAAGATTTTCTGAAAGTAACAGAATCTGCAGTAAGAATCAGTTACGCTTTGCAATTTCTTTTACTAACTTGATGAGAAATTGACTGTTAATAGCTGCTGTAAGTGACAACTTGATTTACTGAAATTCCACAAATGCTATAAATAATCAAATATGATGTCTTTTTGTGTGTGAGCGCACGTGCGTTGAACATGGTGGTATGTTTCATGTTGTAGGAGTTGTACGAGTCCAGCAGTGATTCCGAGTCTGGAAGTGAAGAGGAGAAAGCTCATGGCTCTGTCATAGACATGGAGGATCTTGGAAACGTCATGAACCACATGAGGAAAGCTAAGGTAGGCGTGGTTTCCCAGTCAATACTAGTTAAGGGGTGGAGTTTATCTGAAGTTATAAATGAGTTTCATCAGGTATTTTATCATTTGTGTGTTTAAAAAAAAAAATATCAACACTGCCTGGTGAAAAAAGTAAAATTATTAGCCTGCAACAGCTAAGGATATTTCGGAATGCTTAATAGTATTCCAACACCAACAATGTGACAATAACTCTCAAGACTGGGACTCACCAGTTGTTTTCCAACAGTTACCATTGTAAAACCACTTGTTAACTAATCAGGAAAAAGCTTCAGTTTGATTGTAACCATAAAGATTTAAAATAAAAGTCATGTAGTCTGAGATGGAAAGTGCATCAGGCAATGTGCACATCATGCCTATTACCTGCTGTACAAACCTCTGGAGGCAGGTTTGTACAGCAATCTTGAGTTGTGTTCTGATCTTGGGTTGTTTCCGTTGGTCAGGTCTAGGCTCAGCAACATTATGTGGCAATAAAATGACCTGAAGTCAGCTAATGACCTGAATGTACTGAATGACCAGTTTATCACACATTTGGACTTTTCTTCTTTGATGATACTGACATATTCCAGGACTCACAATGTAAAAGAGTGTTTCTTGGAGTGTGGGGAATCATTTTACACATGAATTAGCCACCACATTGTACACTATAATCAAAGCTAAAGGCACTGAACATCATATTAATAAGGGGAAAAAAAGTAGATAACTTTTTTTTTTCATAGTCTGTGTCTATTTTGGCAAAAAGATTACAACAGTTGGAGCAGAACACATTTTTTGCAGTAAGTTGCATCAGATCCTAAAGGGGGACTGATGAGGCATGGTCAGCCTTGTGCTTTCATCAGGACCATGGCTCAGCCCGAAGCAGCAGGCCTTGAGATCCCAGAGACATGGAGAAAAGATTGGTGATGTAGCGATGCACAAATCAGTGAATGGCATTAAATGCAAATTAAAAAGTCTTACAATTGTGTGTAAAACTTAGTGTCCCTTCTTTTTGTGTGTAAAAAAATCATCTGATTGTAATGGTTTTTAGTATGAGGTAAATACAACCTCGCAAACAACAACATATAACTTTGTTCACTGTGCCCCCCTACCACCCCTCCCCCCCATTCAGTAGTTTGTAGTTCCACCTTTAGCAGCAACAACTTAATGTAACTGTTTCCTGTAGTCATTTATCAGCCTCACATTGTTTTGATTCTTCTTTACAACGTTGCTTCAGTTCATTCAGGTTTTGAGGAATTAGCTTTTGCACAGCTCTCTTAAGGACCCACTACAGCATCTAGACTTTGCCTAGACCATTCCAAAACCTTGATTCTTTTATTTTTCAGCCATTGTGATGTAGATTTACTGGTGTGCTGCAAATGATTGTCCTGTTGCATGATCCAATTTCGACCAAGGTTTAGCTGTTGAACAGATGTCCTTTACCTCAACATTTACCTCTTGAATACTCTGGTGTACAGAGTTGTTCATAGTGAATGCAACTCAGTGAATGCAAGGTGCCCAGCTCCTGTGCTTTCAAAACAAGCCCAAGTCATCACCCTTCTATTGCAGTGCTTGTGTGTGTTTCTGCTGGAATACTGTTTCGTTTTGGCCAAACATGGTTCTGGACATTAAGGCCAAACAACTCCACTTTGTTCTCAGCTGTCCATTGGACAAAAAAAAAGCCTTGTGCTTTGTTCCGTTACAGTTTTTTGAACCTCTTTCATGTTCTTCCTAAACAAACCATATTTGTTCAGTCGTCTTCTAATAGTTCTGTCATGGACTTTAACATTTACCATGATTAGTAAGACGTGTAGGATTTAAGATGTACCTACTGGGGTCTTTTAGTATTTCTCTGAGCATCGCACAGTCTGACCTTTAGGTGAATGTGTTGGGCATCCACTCCTGGGAAGATTAGTAACTGTCTTTCTCACTGTGGAACATTGAACTCTAAATTGTTTATAAATGGTTTATAACCATTTCCTGATTACTTTCCTGTACTACAACTGTTGCTTCTTTAAGACCATTGCTTATGTCTGTCCTTCTTGGCATTGTGTTTACACATACCTGAGTGCTCCAGGCCAGCAGACTGCCAAAACTACTGCCTTTATCGTGGTCTGCACACCTCTGATCATCAGTTAATTAAGGGCGGATGATCTGTAGCGCCTGACCGCAACTTACCCTCTTAAATCCAGTGAAAGCAATAAGTGGGTAGCCTGTATGTTTTTTTTTTTTTGCTTAATTTTTGTTAACTAAGTAATGGAACATTTGGAAAAAAAGTTGTTGGTCTGAGCTTGTATCTGCCAAAGACCTGCTACGATCAGGTTATTTGTATTATGTATGGGATAGATAAACAACTCAATAGCTTGTATATAAGACACGAGTAAAGATTGGAATAAAGCATGTATACGTTACTCTGCAAAAGAAATACACTTTTGTTTGACTTTAGATATTTCTTCAAGTTAGTCATGAAAAGAGTTGATTAAATTTGAGGTCAGTGTCACAAATTACTGGGAAGATCCTGAGGTTTAACATGTAACTGTTATATGTATTATTATTATTATTATTATTATTATTATTATTATAGTTTATTAGAATAGTTTATTATTAAAGTGTAAATTGCTGTATATTACTCAAGGTGTTTCCAGTTTTCCTGGAAAGAAAGGTCTTGAGATGTGGGTGTACTTGTGTTAGGCCTGTGTGCATGGAGTTGGCATGTTCTCCCCGTGCTGGGTGTGTTTCCTCTGGGTACTCCAGTTTCCTCCCATAGTCCAAAGACATGCAGATTAGGCTAATTGATATTCCCATATTGCTGGTAGTGTGTCAATAAGTATGTATGTGTGTGCCCTGTGATGGATTGGCACCCCACCTCGTGCCCTAAGTCTTGTGTGATAGGCTCCATGCTCCCTGTGACTCCCATCATACTGGATAAAGCAGTATAGATAATGAGTGAGTTAGTAAACCACCAAGGAAGGAAAAATCTTTGCATCAAATTCTGTGATGAGGAATAGGCATACAATAGTAAATACTAGTTGACGTATAATAGTAGTGTACTTCTTTTTGACAGCTGTGTTATGTTTGTCACATTAATACTGTATATTCTGTAACAGATTCTTATGCATACTATCCTAGTTGTTGTATGTATATGTAACTGGCGGAAGTACCCGTCGTTAACAGGAAACGAGTTTGTAGAAATAGTCAGAGGTAAAAATAAGCTGATGAGCTTTAATATATTTAATAATATTAATATTTCAGGTTGAAGCCCACATAAATGCCTGTCTGTCTTCCTGTATGGCAGAACTCCCTACCTGTTTTAGCAGTTTTTTTCTTGTTCTTGTATTTATGATATTTTCACAGCAGGTGGTGCAAGTGTACACAGAAGTACAGACATGGCGTTTAGTTAAACATGGGGGGAAAATATATATATATATATTTCTTTTTTTTTCACTGAAAATGAGGTTATTCTGTGCACGTAGGAGTTCATGACAGAAATGTTTCATGTATACCTGTCTCACAGTCAAGCAATGTAAAACACTTTTTTAAAAAAATGCCCCTTTCTTCAGTCTAATGTTGCCTTATGACAACCCTTGTTAGGAGCCTTTTCTCACTTCAGTCATTTAAAATTTGTATACATTTTTTAAAAAGATGGGCTTCAGTCCTGCACAAGCTTTAAAACATGGCGTATGGATGTATGAGGAGATGGATAGAGAGAATCTGTAGCTCCATTGAAGGAGACTGAGCGGCAGATGGTTTGCTACAGTAGACAGCAGCTCCAGCAGGCGCTGCGAGGATTTACGTAACTGTGAACTGTGATCACTGACGCCCACTCTGCAGGTCTGTATGGAGGAGTGATTCATGAGATGGATCCCCCTCTTACCACACACGTATACACGCGCACACACACCAAGTGACGGAGCAGCGCACATCCCCCTTCAGTTCAGTGGGCTATATTGTGTAGTGTGTTACTGTGTGTTAAGTCTTAATCCTGTGATGGAACATACATGCACGTTTGTCATGGTTTTTGAGTGGTTCTTGGTCTAAATGGTATACAGTATATAGGTTATAGATTTATCATTTTTACCAGTGTTATTTTTTCTGCTTTAATTTCTTCCAACCTGGCACACAACCCGCTAACATTTATTGTTGGTATTGCCTTCGATTTATTATATGCATTGCCTTTGATTGAACTAACCGCATCAAAGCTCTTCATGAAGATTTCCTCTGCAATCCCCAATCAGTAGTAAGATCACAACTATGACTCTTCCTTCATTTTTTTTTTGTTGTGATAATTGCTTTATTTGGTCTACTACAGTATAGTGCTGTACACAGTCACTTGTTTCTTGTTTTTACTGTATGCATGCACTTGAAGATGAATGGACCTGTCTGTTTATGCCATCCAGCCCATTTCTCTTTTTTTGCCTGACTCTGTAGACAGTGATATGAATAATACTGTACAGGTTGCTGCCTTTATGATTCATTTTATCTATCTCGTAATGGATGTAGCACCATCGTTGTTATTTTTGTGAGGCTCCATGTTACAACACCTGCTCATAAAAAATACAAATTTTAATTTCATTTGACTGCCTTTAGCTTTAATTAGACCACACAATGTGGTGGCTAAATCATGTGTGAAAATGATTATTTATGACCCAGGATCACACTTAAAATTTAAAAACTAAAAAAAAAAAAAACTTTACATTTGGGTCCTGGAATATGACTGTAACCTCAGGGAAGGAAACTCTACAGATGGAATAACCTGTACATTCAGTACATTCTGGTTGTCAGCTGACTTCATTTTATCGTGACAGAACATTGCTGAGCCTAAACCAACTGAAGTTACCCCAGACCATAACACTGCCTCCAGAGGCCTTTACAGTGTGCATGATGGATGCATCGATTCATGCGCTTCACTTCCTACCCCAATGTACTCATCACTTTGGAGTAGAGTCAGTCTGACCACATGCCCTTTTTCCATTGCTCAACCTTTATGCTCTCTAGAAAACCGAAGTCTGTGTTTTTCTGATGAGTCTCGATAACAAGTGGTTTTCTTATGGACACACAGCACAAACGGTTCTCATCACATTGTGAGTGTGAAAAGTTCCACTATTAAACATTGCCATGATGTCTGATGTTTTTTTATGCTTCTACTTCCCCCAGTGTTTAATTGAATTCCATTCATGTTTTTGTCCAACCACATTTCTTCTACAAAGTTCAGCACTATCCTTCCAGGTTTTGATAAGGTTTTGGACAGATCTTAACACAATTCCAGTAATTTCAGATATCCTCAGTTGTTTTTGGTGCTTGATGGCAGCTAAAAAATTTGGTTCATGGAATGTTTTTACGTACATGGAAACTTGTTGTATAGCTACAATGCAAAAGCAATTATTGATTACATTGTGAAAGTGTGTATCTGCTTTTATTTTGTTCTGAATGAAGTACGGAAACATACAGCTATGCAAAATAAAGAGAGTACATGCAAAAAAAACAAGAACAGGCACACAATTATCCCAAGAATAATACTTATTTCATTTAAACAGGAAAAGGCCTTTTTCTGACAGGGTCATGATGCATCTTGGAAACTGAATATCTCTGCAGGTTCCTTGAGTAGGTGTATAATTATTTCTGCTCTATATCCTGTCAATAATATGTGTAATTCAAGAACAGGTAAATAATTTAGTTCCTTTATGTGGTTTATAGCAAGTACAACTGGCTATAAGTTGTCCTTTTTGAGAGGGAATCTTTTATTATGGAGAAGTGTTGACAGAAAGCATCATTGGTATCGATTTGTGGTGTATTTTTTTTTATTTGTCTACTCAGTTTGAAGTTCTGGGGTTATGCTCGGAAAAACACATCCCCTCATTTTTTTCTGTTTAATATATACGCTATATTGCCAAAAGTTTTCACTCGCCTGCCTTCACATGCATAAGAACTTCTCATTCTTAATCCATAGGGTTTAATATGATATTTGCCCACCCTTTGCAGGTTTAGGAGTGAGTTAATGGGAATTTTTGGCCGGTCTTCCAAAAAGCACATTTGTGAGGTTAGACACTGATGTTGGACGAGAAGACCTGGATCGCACTTCCAGTCAAGTTCTTCCACACCAAACTTGCTCATCCATGTCTTCATGGACCTTGGTTTATGCACTGGTACACAGTCATGTTGGAACAGGAAGGGACCATCCCCAAACTGGTTCCACAAAGTTGAAAGCATGAAATTGTCCAAAATGTCTTGGTATGCTGAAGCATTTCGAGTCCTTTTTACAGGAACCAAGGGGTTGAGCCCAACTCCTGAAATACATCCCCACATCATAATCCCCTCCTCCACCAAACTTTATATATATATATATATATATATATATATATATATATATATATATATATATATATCTACTGACGCTGCAGAAAGTTGGGGACCTCTATGTACCTCAGCATCCGCTGACCCTGCTCAGTGATTTTACATAGCCTACAACTTCGTGGCTGAGTTGATGTCGTTCCCAGTCACTTCCACTTCTATATTATATAACACTTCCTGTTATAAGACCAACAGTTGACTGTAAAATATTTAGAACTGAGGAAATTTCATGACTAATTGCACAGGTGGTATCCTATTACGGTACCATGCTGGAATTCGCTGCTCCTGAGAGTGACCCATTCTTTCACAAATGTTTGTAGAATCGGTCGCATGTCTAGGTGATGATTTTATACACCTGTAACCATGGAAGTGATTAGATACACCTGAATTTGATGATTTAGATAGGTGAGTGAATACTTTTGGCAATATAGTGAATATATATATTGTATATATTTTTTTCTTTATACATTTTATGCAATGTTTTGACTCAGTGTCCGATCCTGTTTTTTATGTGTATATTACATAATATTATGTACTAAATATTCATTTCCCTATATCTAAACAATGACTAAATGTATGAAATGAATAAATCTGGTAGGAAATATAGCTCCTATGGTTTGCTACAGTAATGTAAGCATTTATTAAATGTACATACTGTACCTTATCAAATTGGCCAGAGTTGAGATCTCAGTTCCAAGCAAACAATTGTGGGTGTTATTTAATCAAATGCAGTTAAGGTTAAATTTTAAGTAATTTGTGCTCATTGGTTATTCTCTAAATTACCACTCCCTAGCCAGCTAGTAAGAGTGGAGGGTGGAGCAATTATTTGCTTTCTACAAAATACACAAAGCCATTACAGGACATGCATCTTTGTAACCTGCTTATCTTGTTCTGTCATGACAGGGTAATATACTCTGGGGATAGTGTGAGCTGCTCAGTTCTTCATATATGAGTCCATAGCCACCCATGATTAGCTAGTTGCATGTGCCATCCATCCTAATCAGAGATCATGGCCAATTTTTCTCCCCTGGACTCCCAGCCACGGACGGCCAGGATATCACAGAGCTTTAAACTCACAACCTCTTAATGGCAGTGTGAATGCTGTTCTGTTTTGTTGCTGTGTATGGTTAGGCACTGTCTAATTTTGATACCTTTAAAGCTTCCCCAAAATAAACCTCTGTACTGTCGTCTGCCTACCAGTGACGTTCGGAGTGAGGGGAGAGGATGGAGCAATTACTAAGCTTGTATACTCATACTGTGAATTGCTGTGTGTTGGATTTGTTACTTACAGTATTTATTTTATATTCAAATATCGTGTTATGTTTGTGTAGGAGCTTGCGGCTGCTCATTGTCTGTTGTCACGCCCCAAAACCTCTGTGCGGCTGTAACCTGTTTTAAGAAAAAGCGACTGTTTAAACACTGAGGATGGTAGTGCACTGTTTTTCTTTTGGCATGTACGCTATCGTTTTTACTCAGTAACTGAGGTCACAGAGACGCACATAGCCACAGCCAGACCTCTCACTGAACAGATTACACCGAGCTATCGGACGGAGGCTTAATACCAACCTAACCCCTGAATTGTTTTTCCCCCATGCATTTTCTAAGTTTGAAAAACTCACTCACTCACTCATCATCCATACTGCTGTATCGTGTATACAGGGTCACGTGGGGCTTATAGCCTATCCCAGGACACTTAGGCCACAAGGCAGGGTACACCCTGAACAGGATGCCAGTCCATCGCAGGGCGCTCATTCACACAACTACACGCAATTTGGGAACGCCACTCAGCCCAATGTACATGTCTTTTGACTGTGGAAGAAAACCATAGTACCTAGAGGAAACCCACCAAGCACAGGGAGAACATGCAAACTCCATGCACAGAGAGTCGGGATTCAAACCCAGACCCTGGAGGTATAAGGTGACCGTGTGACCACTAAGTCACCACTAACTCTGTCTGAAAAAACATGATACAACCTCGGATTGCGAGTAACGTGGTTTACGACTGTTCCGCAAACCGAGCAAAGATTTTTAATAAATTTTTAATCGGAAACCGAGCAAGTATTAGTTTACGAGCGCCGAGTATCATGCATCACACATGCGACTCTTATTTTGACACCGAGCATCACTCTCTCACCTTTTTTTTGGGGGGGGGGGACCTGTGGAACGAATAATTTGAGTTTTCATGATTTCTTATGGGAAAATGATGATTTGGTTTACGAGTGTTTTGAAACACGAGCCCACTTCCAGAACAAATTATGCTCATAATCCAAGGTTCCACTATATTTAAATTCCATGATTTTTCCAGAATTTTTATGAGCGGATGAGCTCACATTACCCGTCAAATTTTTTTTTCCCATTTGAAATCAACCTTTTTCTGTATCTGTTAGCAATTCAATACTGACTTTTTAAGAGTCTCAGTCAATCAATCAATCAAGTGCTGGGCCAAGTTCTGTGTGTTGTTTTATTTTGGCATTATTCCCAAAAGAGTTGCCAGATCAAATATTTTCTTTTCTTTTTTTTAAAATAGAATAATGCAGTTTTCATGGTCTTGTCTCCTGGGTTCTGACTTCTTTACTGGTTCCACTTGCCTCCTACTTTAATGGAGGGGTAATGACTCTTTTTCACGCCCCCTGTGTCACTGATTCATCACTCGGAGCCCATTTAAGATATTGGAAGGTGTCACACATCCACGGCAGATGAGGACATTGCCTGAGTAACTTGGAACGAATTAATCAGGTTTCTCGCGCTATTGAGCAGTAATATCGATGGGCTGCTGAAATCATGTAACACTGCATTTGGATTTGAAAGCTTTGTGTCTGATTTAATGAGGTAGTTCATCCAAAGTGCTGGAGTGGTTAATGAGGGGATGTTGGTCGTTTGCATGGTAGATATCAAGTCCATTAATTGTGAGCGTGTGGGTGCATTTCGGGCACTTTTGACACAGGCGTGAGTTGACTCAGTAGCATATCACATTAGTTGGTTACACATTGGTCTGAGTGAAATCAGTCTGAATGTGGCAGCCATCAGGGCCGCCTTCACGCAGGTCACAGCTCGTATCAACACCTGCATGACTGCTGTCCCTGGCATGGATGGCTTAGGCTCGTGTTCTTCCAACTCGAATAACAGCACCGGAAGTGGATTCTGACTGTAACTATACCTGAATTTTATACAGGTGTAATGGGAAGGACATATACCTCATTAGGGATGGTGTACTTTGGGGAAAAGAAGATAGAGGTTAGATGAAGTAAATGGACACCAGTAAACACAAATGAGGTTTTCCAGGTCTCATATTTTGGTAACCCATGAACCTAAATGATTAAGCTAAATTCCCCCTGCTGCTCCTGGTCTGGTTTACCACAGGGCAACACTTGGTCTCTTTTTTTTCTGTTTTATGATGACTGCCCATTCTGATGCAACCCTTCCCATTTTTGTCCGAACATGGGACCAGCACTAAAAGAGCAGTTGGGAGCATCGCTAAAAGTAGATGGACTTTGTGCCGTCACTAGGAGTGCACTGACATGGAACCATCCCTAAGAGCATGCCAACATTTGCTATGAACATGCCAACTTGGGACCGTCATTACAAACACACCGGCTTGGGACTGTTGATATGAGTGTCAGCGCTCGGCTTGGGACTGTTGATATGAGTGTCAGCGCTCTCCAAGGTTTCCCCGACTTGAAACCTTGGGAGAGCGCTGACTTGTAGAGGCTGTCACTACAAGCAAGACTCTGTAACGTCTAATAAAGTGCTAATCATTCTTCTGTAAACTGCCAAGTTAACTAACAGTTTTATTTTTACCTAAGATGACTTCAAAGGTTATTAATCAAAAACAGAACTGCTGTTTGAACTTTTTATTAGCCATTCTAAAATATTTTAAACTTCATCCCTGGCTAATAGTCTTGCCATCTAACCTCTTTTTTTATTCATATTGCGTTTTGATGGAAAATTTCAGCTTGAACTAAAAATGGCAAAAGTGTTAGGGGTCTGGGTGATCAGTGTATAAATGAATTGTAATCAGTATGGATATATATGTATCGATATAACGATATAAAATGTAACAGATTTTTCATGTGTGTGTGCTACAGAAACAACTGGAGGAGGACCCATCTCAGCTGGGAGAACTGTCAAAACTGAATGGATTAAAGAAGACTGAGTCTGAAGAGGAGGGGAGGGAGATGATCACTCCAGCACTGAGAGAAGCGCTCACTAAGCAAGGTACAGCTTCACATGTTCAGTAAAATGTACACGAAGATGCTTGACAATTGGTATTAACTGCAGCTGATCATTGCTTGCGATCGAGTTCAAGCATACACTGATGTTTACCATATGACGTCAAGAAGTACATGAGGAGTGCCACAGTAATGGCAAATGGTACGATGCTTTCAGTTGAATTTAGTGCAGTTTAGCTCCATAGTCACATTAACATAACAGACCTTGATTTTGAACCCTCGTTAAGTTTCTGTGATGGAATAGAGGGCACAAAACTTCCAGTACACATTATTATGCTGATCATTCTCTGCTATCCGTTATCACCCAGATGAGGATGGGTTCCCTGTTGAGTCTGGTTCCTCTCAAGGTTTCTTCCTATTACCATCTAAGGGAGTTTTTCCTTGCCACCGTCGCCCTCGGCTTGCTCATCAGGGACAATCTTATCATTTTGATTCATACACATTGCATAAAAACTTCTTTTTATTGTGTAAAGCTGCTTTGCGACAATGTCAATTGTTAAAATAGCTATATAAATAAAATTGAATTTAATTGAATTGACAAAAGAAGACAGCAAAAAAGAACACTGACCAGTTTCAAAAGCTTCTTAATCCAATATCTAAAAATACACTGATCATGTCTGTTTAAATATCATATATTTTTCTTGAACTTAGCATATTTACATTTTGGTTTTATTTCTCAAGTTGAAACTGACCCTACAGTAGACAGTCATTGTGTGTGCGTTTTCTTTCTTTCTTGATAAAAAAAAATCTGTTATACTAAATTGAGCAAGTTTCAGAGTTTTTTTTCTCCTATAACTTTATTCCCATAATTGCACAGGCAATTTTTTTCCTATAAGTGTGAAGCCTACTTTAGGTTTTCAACCTGCTGACAATTTCCTTTAATTTATGTGCTATTTCTAGCTCAGTATATTAATAAAGTGTGCTCAGCACTGCACCTTTGCACTGTAATATAAAGCAGTACTGTCTCAATACTGTCTTTTGTATGATCGAGGTTTATTTAAAAGAAATTATGCTATAAAATGATGGATACTGTTTTCAGTCATGTCTTTGAGTTGTTGTTTCATAGTACAGGGCGCTTCAGATTAAATCAGTAGCTTCTCACACTTTCCCTAATGGCCTTCTGGTTCATCTTAGGATTTAGTTTGCTCTTTTACCTTTTTAGTCATTAACTTACACTCTTTTACCTTTTCTCACCAACTTACACTTATGTTTTATTCTGAAAAGTTCTTTAAAGATCTTATGTTATTAAATACTTAATCTTTTGTTATGAAGAGAGTGTCACTCTCCATACCATGTCGCTCTCCAGGCAGAGAGAAGACAGTGCTTGACATTTCCTCTTAGTTTTTAAGGTTATAATGTTCTTGTAGAGGGATGTAGTCCTGAACAATAATGGATTTTGTTCTACTCTTTGCGGGTGCTTTACAATGCTTCGCAATGCTGTGCCTAATGTTGGATGCATACAGTAAATGTATATCTTTGTTGCACTACAAACCACAGAAATGTTGGTTATTTGTGTAACCTGGCTAAATTTGTTTCAATTTAAAGGAGACTATTAGGACCATCTCCATGAGTTAATTTAGTAGCATTATGTTTCTTGTTGTCATTATGTACTTTAGATTATTAGATTTTGCATGCAGTGATATCCTCGACAACACAGCTGTAATCTAACATTATTTACTAGACAGGCTCCTTACATGCTTGCTAATAACCTATTTAAAGAATCAGATCTTTGCAATTCCTTATCTACATGAACACCAGATCGAGTCGCTTACTTAAAATTCATTCCCCCTTTTGCCCAAATTCATGACTTTCATTAACCAAACCAAAAAATTATAAGAAACCTAATTTGTGTGATGGATTTTTTTTAATGATGTCTGGAAGTTATTGTAATGAGTACTTTAATTTATTCTGTTCTTATCATGCCTCACCTTTCCAGAAGGATGATGGGCATTCAAAGTGTTGTCATATAACCATCTTCAACGCATTAATAAGGCCAAGACTCAATAATTTGTTCCTGGTAATAGGGTTAAAGTGAAGTCCTTCATTAATTTTTTTATGAAGCCCAGGCAAAGTAAATTGGTAGGAGAAGTAGAGCATAACTAATTGGATAAGAGAATCTGGCAAATGCCTAAATGTAATGTAATGTAAATGTAATTTTTGCCGAAATATACGATGTATGGCTAACAGTATAGTGTACTTGAAATAAGTGTGACATATGTGACCCGTCACATCAAATCAGGCATTTAGTCATATTTTGGCTGATTTGTGTCATGCATATTTTCAGATTCCTAGTTTAATAAGCTCCATTAAGCACAGAGGCTTAATGGTTAGCACTGTCACCTTTCACCTCCAGGATCCGGGTGCGATTCCCGCTTCAGGTCTATGTGCATGGAGTCTGCGGCCTGTGATTTCCTCCTGGTACTCTGGTTCCGACCACAGTCCAAAGACCTGCAGATTATCATGCCCAGTTGCTGAGGTATAGCCAGTGCGAATTTGTTGACAAGGAGGATCTCGGAAAATCCATCAAACTCCTATGTTTAGAATACAGTCGACCCCTGAAATTCTCGGTCAGGTTACATTCCTAGAGCACCTGCGAACTGTGAATTTTGGATGTGGTCAAAAATGCCTATTTCTTTAGTTTAAATCCTAAATATGCCCCTAAATGCAGTATGCTCCCAAAACACTTTAATTTCATTTCAAACTCCGCTTAATACATTACCCTTACAAAAAGAAAATGTGTAAGTAAAGCCGTATACTGTACACTGCTGTGTCTCTGCAGTGCTAGAATATGAAATACCCCGATATGTACTGTAATTCATGCAAGTGTGTTTTCTTTGGTGCTGTCGTTTTCTCTAGTCTGTGTAGGGTAAATACAGTAATAATTCACCATCTCAAGCCACTTTTTCCTCTGCAGTTGCTTTCATCGAACACTGGCCCTACAGTGTTCTCCCTACAGTACTAAAAATGTATACAGTATTATATTTTATGTGGAAATTTTTTTAAATTACCAAATTATATTGTTCTTAATATTTTAGCAGTAAAACATGAGAAAATGTGTTTAGCGTGAAAAATGATGAAAAAATAGCAAAAAAAATTGCAGAGGATATTTGCGGTTTCCGAAACATTGCGGGGGTTTTCGGAACTTCGCGAGGGTCGACTGTATTTAAATGAGGATTCCATGATGTAGTAATAAAAAGGGTATGCCTCATTTTAACAACACTACCAGCAGCGTGGTTTCATAGCAAAAACATGCATGTATTTCTATTACATCTGGAATGGATGTTCATTAAACTCCTCAAAAACAGTGTTTAAAATTAAATGTCTTACTTTTGTTGAAGGAAGAGTATTTTAGCATGACAGTGCCTCATCACCAAATCAAGCTTCAGGAAGACATGAAGAACTCAAATTCACAGAAACCTCCTAAGATGAACTGGAACACGATAATGATGTGTTTGTTATAAAATATAATGTGGAGGCTTATAGCGGTAAAGGGGGAACATCATTCATATTAATACCCGTGGCTTTTGAAATGGGATGTCCAAAACTGCAAATGATGAAATAACTTAGTGTGTGCTTTGACTAATGTCATGTTTTTAATTCCCAGCTCTAGCACTGCAGAGTTTATTTTATTTTACACTGTGTGTTTAATGTTACAGTGGAATTCCAAGGAACATCTAGAAAAACTTTATATACTGTATGCCAATTTATAAGTATTCAATATTATGTGCATAAATGGCATGGCATGCGTTTAGATAAACGCTACTGCTACTACCTATCGGCTAAGGCAAGGGAGAGAGCTCGCAGTTTTAGTTCACCCGCAGTGGAAAGAAGCATAATGAAAGCAAATGTACTGTAGGTTTATAATGAGCGCACAATCTACTAAATTAGATAAATGGGTTATAATCTCCATATCATCCATATATTTTCTTTGATGATGTTTGTACAGTGATTGATGTGGTTATTCACAAATAATCAGCTTTATTCTGTTCAGTTATCCATCCTATATCAGGATCGTTGTGCCTACTTAAATTCCTGTACCATAATATCAATATTTGTACCGACTGTCCTACAGAAACTTTTTTTGGCCAAAACACACTTAATGATTGGTTGATATTTATTCAGATCAAGACCGCTGTTGTAGTTCACAGGAAAGGACACTAGTGTAATTGGCATTACGTAGTAACGGTGGACAAATCAGTCATTCAAAGCTAGCACAGCAGGCAAGTGAAAGCTCTAATGGGCTGCCTGTGGTGAGCTAGTCACATGCAGAGTAAGACTAAGATATAAACCAGTGTATATGATCATTATCCTGTCCTTGTTTCTCATATGTTTTTGTCCTCGATTTAAAAACTCAGCAAGTTGTTGGATCATGTTTCAGCTATGATTAAAATTTCTTTGACACTGAGCATCTGTAGGTGGCCTAATAGTATTATCGGTGACAGGATAATGTCCTTGTTTTCTCTCGACGCGTTTAACTGCAAGCAAATCGGGTAATGCTGGCAAGAAAGTTTTCTCAGTTTCTGCTTGGTTGTGTCTTCCACATACCGTAATTTTACTGATACAGGAAAAAAAATCACCCTTCATTCATGTTCAGTATTTAGCAGACATGCAGAGTTCACCTAGTGGTGGGATTTGGGAACATGACTCATTGTTACATTGAATCATTGTTACATTATCGGTGTGACGTATCAGTACAAAGCATGAAGTTTAAACATAAACCAAATGGATTGTTAAGTTGTTCATTTGTTGTCTTTGCTAGTTGGCTAATTAGGTTTTGTCTTAGCTATATTTGCTGTTAATTTATGTCGTATGAAGCACCTTGGTCATGAAGGAAAGTTGTTTCCTTTACACTGTCTTCATGAACTTTATACCGTTGAAACGACGACAAAAGCCGAATTGACTTGAAAAACATTCGATTGAAGTAAATGGGCATTAGTTTTTCTTCTTTTTTCATCACCTAATAGCTAGAGTTGTTCAATAAAATAGAACGTGCAATTAAATTTAAAACTCAGCAAGTTGTTGGATCATTGTAAATTTACCACAGCTTTGGCAGAACATAGTAGCCGCTTGCATTTTCTGCAAATTGCTTTCAAAATACTGTAACGCGGTTTGCGATTGTTCCGCAAGACGAGCAAAGATTTTTAATGATTTTTGACTTATTTCAAGTCTTGGTTTACGAGTATCATGTATCACGCATGCGCTTCTTGTTTTGATGTGATCACAACTAAGCCAATGATTTTTCTCTCTTTTGCGCTGCGGAATTGTGGGTAATTGTCTCCCCTGCTGGGTCTTAGTGCTCGTCTCTTACTGGTATAATCAACATCTCCCTCTCTGTTTCAGCGTATGTCTCCTCCGACATACACACACACTCTCACCTTTACACCCCCCTCCCCGGCTTCACAAACACATATACACACACACTCTATGCTCTACACAGAAACTCTGCTCTGTCACGTTTCTTTTCAAAGGTAAAGTGCTGGTTCATTTGTTGTTGTTTTTTTTTTTTACTTTACAGCAGTGATTCCATTAGGATGTGCTCACGCGAGTGTCATTAGAGAGATTTATTTTTTCCCCGTTAAAACAGTGTTTCCGTTGTATGTGTGTTTGTTGTAAAACTTGCACAGCAAAACTCCTCCTCCCTCGCTTTTTAAGATGAGGTGAGGGAAGGGTCTAATTATACACACACACAGTGGGACAGAAAATTTGCAAGAAAACGAAACTTGCTTTGTACGACTTGAATTTTAAACAATAAGCCACACCCCATTTTAATATTGATCAGTTAATAACTTTAGTAGTTTTTAATGCTTCAAAACCTGTAGGAATTATAGCTACTTGAGACAAATCAGTCAATAAAATGAGTGCTACTGAATTAAATTGAAGCTCTATTAATAGGAGTTCAGGCTAGTGATGCGTTCATTTCTGTGTAGATACAAGTATAATGTGATGGTTAGCTTTGTACGATTATCTTAAAGGATATACTTTTTTTTAATACCGAGCATTTTAATACAGTAATTAAATAAACATGCTGTACTAGGAAAATATACAGTTTTGTGATATCTTTCTATTTCTACTTGGCAACCAATGATTATACTGTATGAATTAACCGATTAGATGGATTAATTTCTGTGTTCATGTGATTTACAGTATTACTATTTTTTTTTTTTTCTACAGGGTATAAACTAATAGGCAGTCACTCTGGGGTAAAGCTGTGTCGTTGGACGAAGGTAAGTTCACTTTTTCTGTGATGTTGCTTTCAAGTTCCGATTTAAAATGGTTTAAATCATCAGTGCCTACATCAAGAGGTGTATGAAACTATTGATTGTTTAATCTGATCCAGTCCATGCTAAGAGGGAGAGGAGGATGCTACAAACACACATTTTACGGCATTGAATCTCACCGGTGTATGGAGACCACTCCCAGTCTGGCCTGTGCCAACAAGTGTGTTTTTTGCTGGAGGTAAGCTGATGTTTTTTGCTATTTTATCTTAAACCTTGTGAAGGTTTGATATGGCATTTCCAGCGTGCTTTACATTTGTTTTTTAGCCACTTTATTTTGTTATTTTTATTACTGGGCATAATTACTGTACTGTGCTTTAATTTCAAGATTATAAGATATTTAATTTGCTGTCATTGTGATTGATTACTGGTGGAAATCAAACTTCCTGGGCACAGGTGTGTTAAACAACTTGGACAGTGACGCTGATTTGTGCTGACATCAATGCATAAAACACAAGGTAGTCTGCTATTTTCTCACAAATGAAAAGGACTCTGAGGAGGGCTGTCACAAAGACTCTGCAGATCTCTTATGAATGCTAGATTGAGAATGACTTGCCTTCCGCCGTACAGATTCTTGGTTTCAAGATGTTGACAAGGTGTAAATATTTCTGTAGACAAACACTGGCGATACACTGATGGTATCTGATGGTACTTTTTCCTTCTTCTTGAGGTCTGTTCAAGGAAGCAGCAGTGCAATAATATTCATTAAGGCTTCAGATCAAATTATTGCTTTATGGAAAGAGGATACTTTCTATGCTTCAAAGCCATATCCGTTTAACATTATTTGTAAAGGAAACACGCTATTGGAAAGCTGAGCTGATACCAAGATGTTTTTTGTCCATCCACAGTGATCAATACACCACAGAATTAATTTTAGGTTTTTTACTAATCTACTCATCTCAGCTTTTTCTTTGTGTCCTGCACTATTTAGGGGTAAGAAAAAAAGAAAAGAAATATTAAAATCATGGATGCATTTTTTAAAGAGATTCTATTTGCTTCTGGGCTTGTTTGGTCAATGCTTTAAAAGCCTCAAGCAACGGACCATTATTCTTCATTGATGTTCCTGAGTATATGCATTAACATTATATATATATTTTTTTACAACATAGAGAAGACACTGAGTGCAATTACTTCATTTAATTGTTGAACTGCTTAAACTTTTTAAGTTTCACCATTAAAGGAAGTATCTGGATGAATCGATAACACTTTAATTTCCTTTAACTGAGATTATACCACAGCGCTGCTGTATTCTTCGGTGGTGGTTATTAATAGGATTGAGGATTAGTCTATAGGATGTAGAGTTTCCTCAGAAATATTCATATCTTTGATGGCAGAAATGCTTCAAGATGCACCTTTACAGGAAAACATCAGCTATGTGTTGGACATTATATCACAGCGTTTTTTCTTTAACCAGGATGGCTAATTAGACACAAATACACATATTTAAGAAATATCACAGTAAAGGGAGTGAAGTTGCAATGGATATCAGCACTGTTGTGATATCTTTAGCATGTGTATTACTTCCTAATTATTTTCAAATAAGAAAACTAACCTCTGAATTAATTTACATTTTCAATCTGAAACAAATGACTAATTAAATACACTGATTAATGTTCATGTAGTGTGTGATTATATAATGAAATAACTTTTAATTGTATAAACTATCATTAATATTTTAATATTAATTATATTTAATATTTTAAACTGCTCCCTGGCCCCAGTTACGCTGGGATATGCGAAGAAGAAATTTCACTCTGCTGTGATGTATATGTGACAAATAAAGGCTTAACTTAACAAACTTTAAACTGAATACGCCAAATAAGCAGAGCCTACATTATCCTGTGTTAATCATTAATCCCAGCAATGACTAACATGAATTCTTACCTGTACTGGAACACACACTCACCGACCACTTCATTAGGTACGTATGCTTGTCCAGTGGCTTCTTGACACAAATATTTTATCAGCCGATGGAAGCAACTCAATGCATGTAGAAGATCTACTGAGGGTCAAACCAAGCACCAGAATGAGATAGACTTGCTTGTTGGTGCCAGATGAGCTGGTCTGAGCATTTCTGAAAGTGCTGATCTACTGAGATTTTTATACACAACCATCTGTAGGGTTTACAGAGAATGGTCTGAGAGAGAGGAAATATGTGGTGAGCAGCAATTCTCTGGGTGAAAATGCCTTGTTGATGTCAGAGGAGAATGGCCAGGCTTTTGACATAATAGAAAGGCAACAGTAGCTCAATGGCATCTTGTTAAGACCAAGGTATGCTGACAATTGGAAAATAGAAGATTGGAAAATCATTGCCTGATCTGAGGAGTCGCAATTTTTTGCTACAGCATTCAAATGGAAAAGTCAGAATTAGGTATAAACAACACAAAAGCGTGGATCCATCCTGCCTTGTATTAGTGGTTCGAGCTGCTCATGGTGGTGTAATTATGGGACACACTTTATGCCCTAGTATCAATTGAGCATGGTTTAAATGCTGCAGTCTTCCTGAGTAGACTATTGCTGACTATTTCCATCACTTTATGAGCACAGGGTAACATTCCATGTCACAAAGCTAAAATTATCTCATACAGGTTTCTTTAACAATTAATTCTTTTGATTGTGTAAAGCTGCTTTGCAATTACGAAAATTGTTAAAAGCGCTATACAAATAAAATTTAATTGAATGAATTCACTGTACTCAAATGGTCAACACTTTTTCATAGAGAACGTTTGGGATGTGGTGGAATGTAAGATGTGCATCAGGGTTGTGCAGCTTATGATAGGTGTAAATATGGACCAAAATCTCTAAGGAATGTTTCCAGCACCTTGTTGCATCTTGTCCACAACAAGGCAGTTAAGGCAGTTCTGAAGGCAAAAGCTGTCCAATCCAGTATTAAAAATGTATCTAATGAAATGGCTGGTGAGTGTGTGTGTAAACCACAGGAGAAAAAAGGCTAAACCCATTTGCGGCTCCCAAGTGACAGAACAGAAAAATTCTTGCCATATTATGATGCCACACTCTGAGAGTGGCTGGGAGTCTAAGGGTACAAAATCGACCATGTTCTGACGGAGGAGCAGGGTCTTTGTGACAATACACTGGAATCGTTTAAATGACAAACCCACCAACCATTAAATAGAAAGCTTACCTTAGCACAGAGATGAGTTAAGTCAAATCTATGTTCTACAAAATATATTTGACCAGTTTTACACTGCGCAATCTGGAGCAAGCAGAGTTGTGTACACCAAATGCACCCATTTTCTTCACCAGTTCCTTTGGTGGTGCTGTGTGGAGAGATTCAGTTGTATCTCTCAAACAAGTTTGCTCAACCCTGGGATTTAATTTGTTTATTAGTTCTGAAGAACGCTGTCTGTGCGGTGCCTTTTATATTTACCCTTTATACACTTTAGTCCTTAAAGTCCAGTTAACGCCTAATGATGACATTAGCCAATTAGAAGCTTGTGCAAGTGTTACTTCAGTGTCTATGTGAATGTCTTTAGCCCAAATTTAATAAAATGTTTGACCACAAATGTAGTAGCAAAGAATATAAAGTGAAGTGACTATTGTGTAGGATGTGGAAGATCATTCCAGCCCAGCCAGTTCTGACCATTCCCCCGCTCCCCCCCAGTTCTTCTAATGCCACTGTCATATTTGACATAGGTCATCTTCCGTTCCTAACGTTGCGGCCGACACTTATCCTACTAGACTTTCTTTCCGTCCTCCTTATTTCACCTTGCTCACAGTTGGTGCTCCCTTTTATTTTCTCACCACAGACACCACACGAACCCTGTAGGCACTGAGTGGCGTTGGAAGATGGACCCCGCTGAGAAGATCCTTCAAGAAGCACTAGAGAATCATCGCAACATGATCCGCCAATTCCGAGGTACTCAGCCTTTCTGTGATTTTTCAGTTATATATATGAGACGACAATGCTGATTTATTATTATTTTTTTTATATCCTGTCCAAAAGATGGACAACTGAAAAAGCAAAGAAAGTAGGGATGTCGGAGGTGTTGCATAGACTATCAGAGAGTCAGTGGTGATATAATACTGTTGCCATGGTTCACAAAGTCTGCGATCACACCATTGTTATTGGATTGGGTGTAACTTTCATTCCTACCATATAACTTGAAACTGTGTCCTTCAGAATACCCAAACTTTTTTCCCTCAAACTTTATTCAAAGGCATAGTACAACAAATAAGCTATTTAAAAGATTTGTCTGCTATGCTTAAACAATTGCAAAACAATGAGCTACTGCTGATGTATGACCAATTAGAGGGTCATTGTTTGAATACTGTGAATCTGGAATGTTAAGAAACAGAGAAATAGAGTTCTTGTTAACCCCAAGACGGGGATGTTGAGATCGGATGTTTGTGATCCTAATTCATGAGCCCTTTAGTACCTTTTCCATATGATATTTAGCTTTTTTTTCCATGGGTGGCTTTATCAAACCACTCATCAAGCAGCCCTGCTAAACAGAGCCAATGGGATTCTTTATGTTTTTCTTTTCCTTCATTGTCTGGACTTTATTATAAGCTGACACGGACAGATAATCAAAATCTGTTCTGACCGAAGACATGTCCGTCTCTGATTAGGTAAGCAAAAAGCGAAGTTAATTTAAACGTTCTGGACTAAAGTAGATTTTAGTAAAAAAAAAAAATTCCTCTGGTTCAGAGCCTGATGATAATCACCCTTCATTCAGGATAACTATAGGCTTCAGTCATTTAATGACAAGCTCAGAAACTTTGGCATTGTTGGTAGACTGTGTCAAAGCAAGACGTTTCAGAAAGCTGTTCATGTGCATACGTTTGTAAAAGCCAGTCTCCTGGAAATAACTAGGTGCGGGCATGGCACTGCTGAATTGCATTTGTTGACACCTGAAAAACTCCACAACATGCACAGAGTGGAAATGATGAGCACATGAAGAAAGCTGACTTTCACAAAGGAAGTTTGTTATTCTGTGTCACATCACAAATTACTAAAAGGGTAATCAGGTGTAAATTAAGTGAAGCCAAAGGCGATTGACATAAATACTGGTAGAAAAAAATGTCAATTATTATACCCAAGTGTTCATGGAGACCATGTACATTTTGCAAGGAAGTGCAAAGTGTCTTGGCCAAAAATTTCTCACCCACCAGTTTTCCCTCCTCAGTGCAATGTTGGGAAAGCAGAAGGGCATGCTTCATAGGAAACCAAGGGTGGCACACATTAGGGGTGCTCCGATCAGGATTTTTGGGCCTGACCACCGATCTCCGATCACTAGAAGCTGTATCGTTCGAATCCGATCACCGATTACAGGGCCTACATGAAGCCTTATCATGTAGCATTATTTATTAAACTATATCTAACAACAATGTAAATTAAGTATTGAAAATTACTAGACGAGGACTGTCATGAATTTACAACTGTATTTATTGGCAAGCAACATGTGCAACACGTCAACTTAAAACATAGCAGCCTGTGCTTGGTTAGTAATTGGGAACAGCTTAGAACTTGAGAAATACAACTTTCCTGTAGATTGTATAAAATTAAATTAAATAACAGACAAGTAGGACATGAGTATCTGGAAGTTCTGCAAGCATCCGCAAGGACCGCCAAAAAAATTAAACATGTTTAATATTTCGCGCGGAAAGATGGTAACGTAATCACAGCAAAAACTTGCGGTGAATCATGATGAAGCGTACTTACGGCCACCAAGCGAAACCGCGTTGGTGAGATTATTAAGTATTAATTCGTATTACCAACAGCTGAGTGAGTGGCGGCGAGCAAATTGCTGAACTCTCCCGCTCTCTTAGCGCTAGCCAAATTTGAAAACTGCTCATGTTCCTTTACATGACAAACCTTCAAATGTCTGATGAGGTACATGGTGTTAAAATGCTTTGGGTGCTTCATACCTTGTGGAATTGGCTTGTTACACAGGTTGCAGATTGCTAATGTATTGTCTTTTTCACACAACGTGTATAATTGCCAGACCAATGAAGCCATTTTAGCAGCGTGCAAAAAAATTGTCTCGCGAGTTTTGCCTCATCTGATCTGCTTTTTAACCAGCGATAACCCTGTGTTATGATCAGCCCTATAGAAGAATATATCCTGCATCTTGAAGTATGAGGCATACCAGAACAGTTGCTTCTCAGTCACTTAGAGCTATAAAAAAATGCTGCATTACAAACATAAGCTATTTAAACCTAATAGCTTAATCTATATATAACTCGCACCAAACTTGCTTATCCATGTCTTTTATGGACCTTGCTTTGTGCTCTGGTGCACATTCATGTTCACCAGGAAGGGACCATCCATGGGAGCATGAAATGGTCCAAAATGTCTTGGTATGCTGAAGCATTAAGGGTTTCTTTCACTCAAACTAATGGGTCCAACTCCTGGAATACAACCCCACACCAGTTCCAACATGACTGCGTACCAGTGGACAAAGCAAGATCCATAAAGACATGGATGAGTGAGTTTGGTGTGAAAGAACTTGACTGACCTGCACAATCCTGACCTCAGCCTTTGGGATGAATTAGAACTCTTCTGGAAGAATGGTCAAAAATTCCCATAAACACACTCCTAAACCTTGTGGAAAGCCTTCTCAGAAGAGTCGAAGATGTTATAGCTGCAAAGGGTCGGCCACCATCATATTAAACCCTATGGATTGAGAATGAGATGTTACTCAAGTTCATATGCATGTGTAGGCAGGCGAGCAATATACTGTAGTGTATATTGAAACACAAAATTACATGATCTAATGAAAGCCATGCTGACATTTTCCTTGAATCTCAATTCCGGATTGATTCAAGCTCATAGGGAATCCATGCATTTATCCAGAGTTTACCAATAGTTATTATTTCTGTTTGGCTTTTTCTTTCAGATTTTGTTAGCAATATTGGAACATCTGACTCCAGGCTTGTTGCCCTTTAGTGTTAATAAGGTGTTTTGTCTGTTACAGGTGTCCCAGGAGTCCGGCCTGAACGTTTCGAGGAGGGTTTGGCAGTGAAGCACTGTGCTCTGTCTTTAGTGGGCGAGCCCATAATGTACCCAGAGATCAACTCCTTTCTGCGTCTCCTCCATGAGTGCAAAATCTCCAGCTTCCTAGTCACCAATGCCCAGTTCCCTGAAGAGATCAGGTGGGTTTCAGTGATTAAAGGAATTTCTTGCCATAATACAAATTCAACCTCTTTGAATGAGAAGGTGTGTCCAAAGTTTTGGTCTGTACTGTATGTATAGTAGTATGTACATAATCAACAGTGCTATGTGTGCTCTGCATCTTGACTGCTCAGTCATGGCCTCCAACATAAAGTGCTCACTTTTTTTTTGTCTGGGTCTGGGCCGTGCTGATAACTAACACTCGGCCATGGAATAGAAATTTTCTGCCCTACCTCCTGTCTGGTTGGACTTTTAGTTAGCTCTCCTTCTTCCTTTTTTCATGTGGCCTCTTCTCCCAAAACCTACGAAAATACATGCTCACCTCGGATTGCACTGCCCTGTGCGGTGCTGCCAAGTGACCTTATGTGATTATGAACTGTCGTACACTTCGTCTGGACTGATCCACATGGGTTTTTGGTTTATGTATGCATCCTTGTGGACAAACAGTTCTCTTATCTCAATCAGCATGCAGCCCGGTAGGGATACTTCAGAAAATCCCAAGAACAAAGGACCTCTGTTTTCTTCTGGTATCAGGCATCCCTGGAGTGTTCACAAACAAAAACGGAAGCTTACAGCTGAGTAAGAGGAAGGATCAGGCAAACTTGTCTTTTTTTTGTCATACAAATATATATATAGATATATATATATATATAGATATTTTTTTTTTTTTGCTTATCTTGCCTTATTAAAATGCAGCAACTCGCATGCATTCCATTTATCTTACAGAAAAGATGAGTTGCTTTCTTTGTAAAAGTTGTTTCAGCATGTGACTTGGAGACAAAATCGTATTCATAGTGGTGCATATTATTAGAACAACTTATTATGTATGTATTAAGCCAAACCCAGTGCTGATGATAAATTGTCAAACCTGATTAAAAAGCATACACACAAGTTTCCAGTTTGAAGGGTGCCTTTTCCAGACAACATGTTTCAGCTCCTTCCAAAGATGCTCAATAGGATTGAGGTCAGGGCATATAGAAGGTCACTTTAGAATAGTCCAATGTTTTCCTCTTAGCCATTCTTGGGTATTTTTAGCTGTGTATTTTGGGTCATTGTCCTGTTGCAAGACCCATGACCTGCGACTGAGACCCAGCTTTCTGACACTGGCCAGCACATTTCTGTCTAGAATCCCTTGATAGCCTTGAGATTTCATTGTACCCTTCACAGATTCAAGACACCCTGTGCCAGATGCAGCAAAGCAGCCCCAGAACATAACAGAGCCTCCTCCATGTTTCACAGTAGGGACAGTGTTCTTTTCTTGATATGCTTCATTTTTCCGTCTGTGAACATAGAGCTGATGTGCCTTGGCAAAAAGTTCCATTTTTGTCTCATCTGTCCATAGGACATTCTCCCAGAAGTCAACACGTAGTTTGGCATAGTCCAGTCTGGCTTTTTTCTGATTTGTTTTCAACAATGGTGTCCTCCTTAGTCGTCTCCCATGTAGTCCACTTTGGCTGAAACAACGACGGATGGTGCGATCCGACACTGATGTTCCTTGAGCATGAAGTTGACCTTGGATCTCTTTAGAAGTCTTTCTGGGCTCTTTTGTTACCTTTCGGATCATCCGTCTCTTTGATTTGTCATTAATTTTCCTCCCTTGGCCACATCCAGGGAGGTTGGCTACAGTCCCATGGATCTTAAATTTCTGAATAATATGTGCAACTGTAGTCACAGGAACATCTAGCTGCTTGGAAATGGTCTTATAGCCTTTACCTTTAACATGCTTGTCTATAATTCTCTTTCGAATCTCCTGAGACAACTCTTTCCTTCGCTTCCTCTGGTCCATGTTGAGTGTGGTACATACCATGTCACCAAACAACACAGTGACTACCTGGAGCCCTATATATAGGCCCACTGACTGATTACAAGATTGTAGACACCTGTGATGCTAATTAGTGGACACACCTTGAATTACCATGTCCCTTTGGTCACATTATTTTCAGTATTTTTTGAGGGGTACCATAATTTTTGTCCAGGCATGTTCCATGAGTTTATTTTTTAAAATAATCTGTTGAAGCATGGTTGAAAAGCAATGTCTGACTTTCATTGGATAGCATTCATAGATTTAAAAAAAAAAATTATTATTACTTTTGTCAAATTAAAGTTATTTATGTGACCATTGTGAGTTTTTCTTTCATTGACCATTGTGAGTTTTTCTTTCATTGACCGAAGGGTACCAACAATTTTGTCCACGTGTAGCACGTGTACCTAACATTTGTTCTAAAGAGGAGCTTATATGACTGAAAGATTTATGTAACAATCAGAGGAAAAACTTATGGAAAGTCTTTAGAGAAAGAGAAAAAAATCTAATTGCTGGAACTATTGCTTAAGTTAACATTACCAGCCTGAAGTTACTGATGTTTTACTAGATTGAATATATATCTGAAACATTTTGCCTCAGCTAAAGTGAGGTGTCTGCATTCCTTTCTTCATCTGGACCTCAACAAAAACAACGTCTAACTGCTTCCTATCCTCCAGAGCAAAATCCCAAGTATATTTTTTGTGAAAATAGCATCCATTGTTTGAAATTAATCAGTGGACGAACAAATATGATGTGTTTTAACTTGGGGAACATGAGCAAAAATGTATCAGTGTGTGCACATGTGCCATTTTTAGTAGACAGACACGTCTACATTAGAGTCAGATAAAAGTCTCTTGTAATTATTAATACTTATGACATGACATGCAAACCCAATCTGCCTAATCAGATTAGTAGAAGATGAGTTTATTTATCACCTATACATTGTGACATAATAAAATTTTCTTTGCATAACACAGCTTGTTTGGAAGAGGGAGTCAAAGCAGAGGGTTACCTATGAAAGCCTGAAACCTGGAGCTTACCTCAGAGACTTTGGATATTCCACTAATCTTATTGTAATTATGAATGAATAAGAAGTATGACACACGGTTGCCTTAATTAAAAAAAAAACATTGTAAATGTTGGGAATCCTGAGTGTTACAACTACACACATTTTTTCCTATAACATTGTGCAATATATTGTTTTGCTTTTTGCGTAAATAGTTCTATCAATTACTACTAATGGAATGATGATAATTAGCAAAAGTTTAAGTATGGTACTGCTTTCTCCTGGGGCTACAGAATCCTGGTTTTGCTGACTCATGTCAGAGGTGTGGATGACTGTCCCTCATCTGCGAGGGGTGTTCAAGTCAAACTGGGACTTGTGATGGCATTGCTCCTCGATTGACATTTACAGAAGACTTTAAGCACAGTCAAGTGATTAGACACTAAGCCACAATAAAATATTTGAAAAATGCAAACATTTTAAAGAAGGCTGTACCTCCATGAATGACCATCCTGGCCAAGTTGGCTCAGCGCCCACTATAGTGGTCCCCTTTTCTCACTCCAAGAGATTCCACATGTTTGGAACATTAAAGGAGTTCCTGAGAGGGCAGCATTTCGGACATGAAGCAGGTGGTCCAATCATGCCACCAGTGTACTAAGGACATCTTTCTACCTTGATGGTATCTAAGCTCTAGTGAAACACTGGTACGAGTGCATTAGTGTTGCAGAGGATTATGTAAAGAAAAATTATTATTATTATTATTGTTATTCTGCTCAATCAAAAGTCCCGGATTGACTTGAATGCTCCGCATAGGTTTTTGCTACTCAACCGCTTCATGCATATACACAGCTACACTAACTTTTTTTGTTTAAGAGCAGCACAAATATCTGTCAGTAGATATGGTTTGCATATTGTAATAACAGGTAGGTGTCTAATCCACAGTGATGATAGAAAATTTATCTGATGCACTTATTGTGTTGTTGCTGATTTGGAGTACATGGACAGGAAAAAAGCAAACAGGAATTAATGAACAGAGTGCCTGAGGCCATTAAAAGCTCAGTGGACTTATAGTACATGCCGAATGGAAATCTATGGAAAGTTGAGGGCCATGGATTTGTGTGGTTTATATATTTTTTTGTTACTGATTTTTCTTTTCATCTCTCTGCAGGAGCCTGGTGCCAGTCACCCAGCTGTATGTGAGTGTAGACGCCAGCACCAAGGACAGTCTGAAGCGGATAGACCGTCCTCTATTCACAGACTTCTGGCAGCGTTTCCTGGACAGTCTCAAAGCCCTTGGAGAGAAGGTGAAAACCAAGAAGTGTTCAGATACCCTGATAGAAGTGAACTTTTATTTCCTTTTATTTTAAAGCACAAAAATATCAAAGTATTACACAGCAGTATATCTATATTTCTATATTGAATGCTAGGTTGTCATGCTAACTGACAAAGTAGAAGGTTGTGTGTCTTGTAAATGAAAAACATTGTTAAAACTATGGCTTTAACTCTTTAGTGTGAGGCTTAGACTCACACTATACATTTTCTGCGGAAGTAATTCAGTTAGCTGTGTTTTCTTCAGGACTCAGTGAAGGTCATTTAATTTACTCTCATCATTGATTATCTGAGGGCAACCTTTTTTAAAAATTATTTATAAAGATCTGTCCTATTACATTTTTTTGAATTTCAAAGATTTACAATTTTTAAGAAGTTAATAATGTATTTTTGTTCTGCGATGGACATGCCATCACTGGTCATGGATTTTTAAGGGATTTTCCACAGCTCATACCATGTGCTTACTCAGATCTCACCTTGGGGTTGTTTTCAGATCATAGGAGGTAAAATCTCAGTAACCCTGCAGTGATGAAGCTTAAAACCAGCTACTGTTGAATGACTTGACAGCTCCTGTGGAGGCTACGAGGTTTGAAAAATTGAAAGATATTGTTGACAGCAGCAGGAGGCAGGACAGCAATATCTCAGATATTTCCCAGCACATCCCTCTCAAGTTTTCTTGAATTCAGCCCATTAATCAATTTCTCGGGGAGTTAAATAGGCTAGAGCCGGATTTATTACAAATGGAAAACATTTCCAGTTGTCAATCAGAACTGATTCTGTGTTTGTGGATGTCGTGTACTAGGATGTTTTTCAAGTCAGTACGAGTACTTCCATTTGAGTGCCGGGTACCGATTCCAGTACCTGGTGTTGTTCCAGTGTAGAACGTGAACAAAACATTACAAATAGACCCACGACAGAAGCATTTCATCAAATACACCTACTATTGCTTTACTAGTGTGTGATCCTTGAAACTGCTCAACACCTGTGTCAATGTTTGAAAGGCACTGAGAACTATATTAGAAAATGCGCGCTTTGGCTCCACTGTTTTCATCATGTCATAAATGACACGACACACTCTCATTTGATTTGTATTTAAATGGGTGCGCATGCACACATAAGAACCAGTCCACGCAAAGAAGCACTTTTTTTGCTCACAAAGCGGTTATCGTTAACAAGGTAATGTTTATAACACAGTTGCTCCTTTGCAAAAGTTGTTATACTGTATCTTACAATCACTTTTGGCACTATTGTTGCAGAAAACAGAAGTGACTGGCAACCAAATGAGACATGAATGACTATGAATTCCGCTGCTAATCTTAGTTAACAAAAACACTAAAGAGAGATGTGCCGCTAAGTAGGGAAGGGAATCACCAGTGACCGCCCGATATGGTATCAGGATACCTAGGTGTCGATTCAATTAATATTGCCATTCTGTATGAATATTTTATAAATATCCCAATTTGATATTACATTTTCTTCCAATTTTGTTACCAGTTGTTAAGACCTTGAGCCTTTAAGATAAAAGTTTTTTTACATGAGTTTGTTTTAATTGAACATGAGTAATGTATTCTTGTAGCCCATTCCTTATTCTCAACCGAAAAACCAACGGTATGTCAATGAGGGACTAGTTTAGATTTAAAAACTAATTACATGGCAAGATTAAACTTGGTCGATTTAGAATGGTTGATCACCAACGTATACAAAGAAAAAATATAAAAGCTGCTTTACTTGGTAGTAGAGTAGATTTCTTCACTACCTTTACTTTTCAAAAAAACAACTTTACTTTTTTTTGTAAAAAAAAACTTGTGCCGTCCTGTATGTTACACAGTGTGTATATATACCTAATAATAAACTTATTATTATTATTTTTATTTTTTCCCCCGATTTTCTCCCTAATTTAGTCGTGTCCAATTCCTCCCCATTGCTAGGGGGCTCCCACATTAAGCTACTACTACCACTTCATTGGGAGGGCTGAAGACTATCACGTGTTTCCTCCGAACCACGTGACGGCAGCCGACTGCATCTTTTTGAACTGCTCGCTCACACACCGTTGGGGGTGGTGTAACACACTGATTAGCTGTAGAGCCGTGATTAATGTGGGAGCACTAAGTGCCTCTCATCTCTCCCCTCTGAGAGAGCTCGGCCAATCAGCCCTAGACCTCCGGCTGCGAGAGGTTACAGCATCACTCGGGCATCGAACTCGTGATCTCCGGATGATGGGGCGAGCACTTTGCCACTGCGCTACTCAGAGGCTATAATAAACTTATTTTAAAAAATGTTGAGCCAACTTACCAAAGAGAACAATTGATATGGTGACTCTTAATGTATGGAGACTTTTGATTGATTTGCAATTACAGAAGGAGTCTCTAGTGTCAGCACTTTTTAACAGTCAAGCAAAGGTATAACTACTCTTTTAGACTTTGCACTATGGGAAAAGCTGGGTGAAAAACGTTTCTCTGTAACATCTTTTAGTAACGTTTTGTAAGTTTTTTTTTTTGCCTAATAGACTTCAAGAGAAAGTGCAGCAGGAGTGCAATTGGAATCGTTATAACTACTATAACATAAGCGATGAATACATTAATAAATAACTACATATAAATAATGCATTTTTGAATAATAGCTATGAGCTTGGTAAAACTTTTAAATTATTTGATGAATGAGGTAATAAAGCAGTTTTTGGTAGTGAATTCGGAGCAGTATATTTCTTTCTTCAGAGCGCACTGTAGTTAATGAGCGTTGAGCATGTGCTGGTAGGGAGGGCGGCACGGATAATTTGGCCGACGTAATACTCCTCGACTCGGCTCCGAACTCAGTGACCTTGAATCTGCAGCATGAAAATATGCATCATTCTTTAGGGTTCAGTTGTAAAGGGTTCTCTTGTTTATCACCTAGAGATTATTAGCAGTTAAGTCTGCTTAATAGAGCTTTATTTGAAAAATGTGCTATACACACTACAGGAACACGAGTACTCATGAGAGTCTCGTAGGCATATTTCCTAAAGGTTCTGTCACGTAGAGGTCTCTGGGAATATGAATATATGCACAATCAGCATTTGTATTTAAACATCTGTATCCAGATCAGGGGCCAAAATTCTATTGACTAACCAAAGCTGAATTATTCTCTAGATGTATCTGAAGATTCTGCTCAGAAGTAACATACAGTATATCATTAGTCTGTTGTAGCCATGACTTAAGCCAAAGTACTTTTTTTCATTCAGTCTAGGTACTCGTTATTTCTCCTGAAGCTTTTGTGTTCTGCTGCTTTGCATCAGCAAAAGTCCAACAGATTAACTTTCAGACAGAGAGCGTGTCCTTGGCTCATCTTGTGTTCTGTATGGATGAGTCGTGTTCTTCCAGCTCTGCATCTCTTTACAAGACTACAAGGTCAAGTTCCTCGACCTCTTGAAAGCTTAAAAAAAAAAATTATAATAATTAATGGCATATCGCCAATGTGGATGTTGAATTTAGGATATACACAGGTCAGCCATAACATTGTGACCACTCACCTAATAATAAATAGTCCCCCTTTTAGCGCTGACCCCTTGCAGCATGGACTTCACTGGACCTCTGAAGGTGTGCTGTGATGTCTGGCATCAAGCTGCCAGTTGCAGATCCTTTAAGTCCTACACTGTAGGTTTCAAGACTCCATGAATCAGACTTATTTTTTCAGCACATTCCATAGATGCTCCGTCGGAGCGAGAGCTGGAGAATACAGTATGGAGGCCAAGTCAACACATCAAACTCTCTGTTGTGTTCCTTGAACTATTCTAGAACCATTTTTGCAGTGTGCCAGTTGCATTATCCTGCTAAAAGAGACTAATGTTATCAGGAATTACGGTTTCCATGAAGGGGTGTACTTGGTCAGCAATAATATTTAGGTAGGTGGTGCGTGATAAAGTAACAGCAACATTGAATGGCTGGATCTCAGCTCAAGGATCTACAGTATGTATACTGAGATCAGGTTACTGTCTGTGTAGATTTTGGCCATGGCTACATGGGTTTCTTTAGGTTGTCCGGTTTCCTCTCACCTCTGAAAAACATGGCAGTAGGCAGACTGGCAGGGCTAAATTGCCCTAGGTGCCAATAAGTGTGTCAATTAATGTGTGCACAGTACCTGGAGATGCACTGATGCCCTTTGAGGGTGAATTCTCATATTAAGTTTAGCGTTCATTATATGCTCAAGAGAGAATCTCCCCACTGGTAATTTTCTTTGGATAAATGGGAAAATCTCTTTCACACTCTCTCTCTCTGTCTCTCTTGATCTCACTCTTTCTCTCCCTTTGTTGTTCATGTTCAGCTTAGTTGATATGGCTATTCTGAGATCTTTTGACAGGTTCTGTAATGTATCTTGCCAGTTATTCTTAGAAATACTAAAGAGAGCATATTCTCCATAATGATTGACGGGGGAAATCAGCAGACATGGAACTGAGGAGTAGCCATTGTCACATGAATGCATAGTCTATCTTTAAAGCTTCTGTGCTAGTGCATTCTGGGTTATGATGGGTTTAAGACTGTTTGGAGAGATAAGGAGAGATTTGCATATTTAAAAAAATAATAATTTAAGCTTATCTCACTTTCACTTACCCATTTCGGGCATAAGGAAATAAAAGACTGTTAGGGCAATTATAACAATGCAGGTATGAAGATTTATACTTTTTGTCTTTCTAAGCAATATGCTTTCATGTCTTATGGAATAGTTAGTTGTAGGGCAGGATGTGTCACCAAGCAGCGTATGATTGAGTTCCATGCTCTGTTTGTTAGATTTCACTTGTGTTAAAGATTCTCTTTGTTCATGTCTCACCCTTTGTAGCAACAACGCACAGTATATCGCCTGACCCTGGTGAAGGCCTGGAACGTAGACGAGCTGAAAGCCTATGCTGAGCTTATTGCACTGGGCCAGCCAGACTTCATCGAGATTAAGGTAAGTCCCAATGTATACTCCCTCTCTTTAGTTATCAGGGTCATATCAGTCACAAATCACAAAAAACTCTAATTGACAGTTCCTTCAAATTCCCTTAGACAGAACTGGTGTTTTGTTCTCGTTTTCTAAGCATCTACAGTAAAGCAGATCATTTTACCCCACAAGGCTGCAGATTAGTTGGCCTGTGTTCGGAGAATAAGAAGATGAGTGATGTGTATCCAGACTAACCAGATAGTTATTTGGAGACTGAATAAAAAATCTGTGCTTTAGTTCATTATCAAGAGAACCACATAATGACTAAATCATTACATTTACACCATGGACAAGAAATGAATTGAGACTATCAGCAAAATAATTGAATCTTTAGTAAGATTAATTATTTTGTTTTTTCTGTGGAAAGAAAATTAAAGTACTAAGAAATTACTAGAAATGCTCTAAGCACTATATTGAACTCTAATTATTATAAGTGTTGTAGTGTAATTGTGTTTTTTAAATATATATTTTATGTAATATTATTTATAACTTTATAAGTATTTTAAAACATGTACTGTATGTTTTTTGGGCATTTGACTTTTCAGTGCTTATATATATATATATATATATATTAAAAAACATTTTGGAGTTATTAAATAAATCCAACATTTCTTTTTTTCAATATTGCTTTTAGAGTAGGACTGCCTGGCTAAAAAAAACTAAAAGGGTCAACTTATTGACCTACATCAAGCAAACACAAGAATTACTGGAACTGGGTTGAGAACTGTCCAATGTATTATTAAAACATGGAAAGATAGCGGAGGTCACTTTTGCATAAGAAATGTGAAAAAAATATCACAAATGACTGATTGGAGATAAACGCTTGGTGAAGTTGCATCATTAAAAAAATGACAAAAGAAATCAGAGGTATTTTTAACAGTAAAAGTAAGCACAGCCACACAGCATGACGAGAACTCATGGTGTTGGGACTGAATATCTGTATCCGTAAGAAAACCATTTATTATTGAGGATAATCGGGGGGGATAAGGCTTCAGTTGGCTAGAATGCATAAAAAATGTCATGTGGTTTGATGAGTTCAGATTGACTCATATCAGGTTAAGAAGGGAAGTGCATGAAGTGATGCACACATCATGCATAGTACTGACTGTACAAGCCTCTGGAGTGCTAAGTTCTGGGGTTGCTTCAGTTGGTCAAGTCTAGGCTCAGCAACGCTATGTGACGATAGAAGTCAACTGATTACCTGCATGTACTGAATGACCAAGGTATCACATCTATGGAATTTTCTTACTTCCCTGATGGCAATTAAATAAAGATTGTTTGAAAAAAAGCCATATTTTTTTCATCAAGTAAGGGTGGGCCACTGTTCAATTGGGCAGTTTTCCAGGCATCTCAATCTTGGCATTTAAGTGGCTGACAGTGTACACTGTTTTTAAGAACTGGAAGTGAAAAATTCTTTATAATATTCCACAGTTGCTAAATATTTTTAATCCTGCTAATAAAAAAGGCATTTAAACAATTCTTAAAAATTTTAATTAAGCAAACGTCATATGGGCAAGTGTGAATGGTAACACTTTCCTTTCTATCCTTCCATGCACACTGTTTTGCATATATGTTTGACCTTAGATGTTACCCTAGATTTTTTTTGTGACTTCCCATTATACTAATCACCAAATATCTCTGGAGTGATTTTTGCTAGAGGACCACTCTTTTGAAGAGTAACAATGTTGTTGACTTTCCTAAATTTGTATATCATCCTCCTCACATTGAATGGGTGGCGGCCAAATCAAAGGGCTTTTAACCTTTTCCAGCCTGGTGACCATTGATCACTCTCTTTCTGAGATCCTCATGAATCTTTGATTGTGGCTTGCCATGGCACACTAAACTAAACCTGTGTGGTTGCCTCCTCTTCAAATTCTTCCTGCCTGCACTCTTATACCTGCTATTATGTCCATTATGAGGCGAGGGAACCTTGCCGGTCCGCAGCGATGTTGTTAATCCCATTTAGCAGCCATTCAACAGCCTCTTGATGCGTCACTGCAAACAGGCTTGGCGCATTTCCATTCCAAAGTAAAGCAGCGTGTAACTTTGACATGCTGTTTCCTAGCAACAATAATCGAGCTGCTTTGACGGACATTGGGATGCCAGGATTTGTGCGACCCTTTCTCGCTAAAATGCACACAAGAATGTGTGGAAATTCTGCTGAATATTGTGATTTAGAAGTTTGCTACTACCAGACTGCTTTTTAATAAAGTGTTAATAGTATTTACATTTTTTTTTCAGTTCTGCTTTCCTCCTATTAGTGAGTAATTATCATCAAAATTTGAAGATGAATTAAATCTTCAGGAACTCATTAGCCTTAAAAACATCTCGTTGCTTTGATGACACTAATGGCAGTATACAAATTATGTAATTGCCCTCACAAGATGTCCCTGGTCTTTGGGAGGAAAAGGTAATTATTTCTCCTGATTATTTTATTGCATGTAATACACTAAAAGAATGTTTAATCTGCTGATTTCCAGAAGCAAAGAGCCAATAAATTTTTCGTTATTATTATTCGTTGTGCATACTCTGAAGCACACCAATTTCTCAAGCAAAGAAGATTTTTTTCATTAAGCAGTGATGTAAAGTGGAAGTAGTTTGTAATTATACTTTTTAAGGTTCATCAGACCTTTTTTTTTTTTTTTTTAATCAAAGAAATATTTTTATTCTGATTATACAATACAACGATCCAGACTTTTTGGTTACTAACTATGATCTCAAATTTGTCAAAATTATTAGCAAATACTTGCAATCCTACACATTAAATTTACTTTGTGAATATTTTAGTTACATTGAGTATGATATTCTTTAACTAACTAGGATATTGTAAAAATTATTTAACATTTACATGAAACAAGTGTGAAATATATTCTTTTACAAAGTACTATGTGTATTTACCAGGAATTATGGTATTTTTTTTACACTGTAGTTATGTAATGTTATTATAAATCAAAATAAAACAGAGCAGGTTAAAGGTCATGTTAAAGGCACTATGATATTAGGGGTCTTCAAGTAAAACTGGGACTTTTAATAAAATTCTTGTAAATAAAGCTGTGAAACCAAAGTCTTCAAGCACAGTACGGTAATGAGACTCTTAGCCACAGTAAAACATTTGAATGTTGGTCCGTGATCCTGGCTAAAGTGGCTTGGAGCCTACTGAAGTCGTTCCTGTGCCTGATCCTTGAAATAACTTGGATAACTTAGTGCCAACTTGCAGAATAATCATCGGCCAACATCACTTGCACATTAGAGCCTTGTCTGGGAGTTATTGCCACATCCCCTGTACAGTCCAGACCTCGGTCCAAGTCATTTCCACATGTTTTAAGACATTAAAGGAGTTCCCAGGAGGCCAGCATTTCAGACAAGAAGCAATCAGTCCGATCATGGCTTCAGTGTACTGATAAAACGCTCTACCTTGATGTATCCAAGCACTAGTGAAACTCTGGGATAAATGCATTATTGTAGCAGTTGATTATTTAGAGAAATTAAGGGACTCTCATAACTGCGTTGATATTCAGCACAATCAGAAGTCCCGGTTTGACTTGAACCTCTCATAAAGTTTTAATAATTGTATATATTTGGTTCAATACAATCTTATAATAGGAATACTAGATACATTTTCTAGATTTTTTTGTGCAAGTTAATTAATTATATACTGTACTATGAAATGTATCTTAAAATGGTTTAAGTACTATAAATAGGTTTAATAGTTTTATATTTGAGTCATTATAATTGTAAAAGAGCCATTGTTCTAGAGCTAAGATTTAATTAAAATACTAAATTAATAAGGGTGGAAAGAAATGAAAGCCTTAAAAGTCTGACATAAATTGGAATTTGAATCTATAAGCTTTTGATTTTTGCTTTTGAAATAGTTTAATATAAAGTTTTGCTTTAATCCACATGAGGCACATTAAAGTTGCTGTGTAGTTTGTGTGAAGTAACTCTTATTCTGCACATAGCCCATCATTTCCTTCTCTTTAGAAGACCATTTTTTGTTGTGACGTACAGATTATACTTGCATTCAATATTTCCGTTTACATTAATATAAAATTTTGTAGAACCTTATCGTACACATTATACTGTACTTCTTGCTCATTAGCATAGCTAAAGATGTATTTCATACACACAGGTTTATGCTATGCATACATTTATATATATAATTGTATTTTAAGGTGTGTACTGTTTTATGTATAAATAGAGTATAGGTCTACATACAGTACTTATCAATTCTGTGATAACTCCTAGCTAATTATATAAAATGTTAGGAAATTAAAACATCTATTGCAGTGATCGACTTGCTGGTGTGTTTCATTGTCTTGCTGCATAAACCAAGTGCAATTGAGCTTGAGGTCATGAACAGATGGCCAGACATTCGCCGTCAGGATTTTCTGGTAGAGCGCCAGATTCATGGTTCCATTAATAATGCGACGTCCCCCCGAGAGCAACCCCAGACCATCACAAATACTCTACTACCACCATGTTTGTTGGTACAGTATGATGATTTTTAAAAAATTAAATGCCGTTAGTTTTACGCCAGCTGTAATGGGATGCACACCTTCCAAAAAGTTAAACTTTCATCTAATTAGTCCACAGAAGTGATGGGTATAATCAAGATATTTTTTGCCAAATGAGGCTTTGTGTTCTTTGTGTTCTCTCAATGGATGCCATTTTTTGCCCAGTCTCTTTGTTATTGTTGATTCTTGAACACTGACATTAAAAGAGCAAAGTGAGCCCTACTTTAGATGCTCTGGGTTCTTTTATGAGCTCCTGGAGGGTCGTTGTTGTGCTTTTGGTGTAATTTTGGCAGTCCAGCAACTCCTGAAAAAGTTTTACTATGGATCCAAATTTTCTCCATTTGTGAATAATGGCTCTCACTGTGAGTTGCCAGAGTCCCAAAACCTTAGAAATGGCTTTGTGACCATTTCCACAATTACTTTGTTTCTTATCTGTTCTTGCATTTCTTTAGATTGCATTGCTTTTTAAAAAAAATTTTTTTAGATTTTTTCGTGTGCTTCACATTTTTTGATTCAACAGGTCTGGCAGTAATCCAGCCTGGGTGAAATTTAACTCAGCTTTCCAAAAATCACAGTTCATTAAAGTTCGTTTTTCAGTTGTTTCCTAATAGAGGTTCTGTAACCCTAGAGATTTATTTAGGTCGTAACTGTGGTAAATTGCATTTGGATTTATTGTCGTTGTCTCAAGGCTTGTTTACATCCTCCTGTCCACAGGAGCTCAGTATTTCTCTCACGCACAGTGACATTTTAAATTGTGCTGTGTGAGCTGTGGTTTGCAGTATGTTACAGAAACGATTTCACGCTTGTAAAACTTTCCGCTGAAATGGAGAGATTATTTAGCAAGCCTCAAACAAGACCAATTATTTGCGTCTGTTGCATTTTCCTTTGATTTCTTTTTTGCCTCAAGTGTTCATTTTACTTTCTTTTGAGAGTTTTTCTTCACATGATTGTTTGAGAAAATTATGACCCTGAGATTATCTTAAAACAAACTTTTAAATGGATCCTATTTTCAAAATAGATGGCCAGTTTAACAAAAGTGAAGGTTTGATCAATTTAAAGCTGCCACAAAGTTGAAGTGAAACACCAATGCCAACACAGTGAATGTAGATGAAGGACTGAAATAAGGAAGTACCATTGTGAATGTCTATAGATTTAATAATGTGGTTGTTTTTTACAAAAAAAATACATGGTCACGCTTTCTCTTTCTCCTGCAGAACATGTGTGGGATAATACTTACAGGCAGGTTCATGGAAATACAAGAATAATGATAAGGTGGTGTGTGTGTGTGTTGTCATTGGTGTGTATATGAAAATGGCTGTGATTCCTGAATGGTTGATGCCACACTTTTGTCAATTTTGTCCTGACTTCTCTCACATTTTGACGGTTCCATTTCAAATTCAGTCTGGTGTTGTATAGAGACAAAATACCAACAAACCCTTTTTGTTCTGAAATTAATGAACCTGGCCGTATTTTATTGACATGGTTGATGTTGATTTGTTGGAACTAGATTACAGTGACCTAGTAATGAGAGAAAATCACCAAGAAGGAATTAATCAGACATTGTTAATGCTGTTTATAGCACTTTCCTGGTTCCTTTGTCTGCTGATTAAACTGAACAATGTGCTCTCACTGTGTGTGGTCTGGTTCCCTCCTGGTTGTTTCTACAGCTCATTTTTCCTGATCATTGCAGCATTTGTGAATGTAAACTTATTAGATTGTTCACATTTGTTAAAATGAGAGTGTTCTTTTGTGTTCAATTATCCATATAAGCAAATCAGCTTTTTTTCTGCAGGGCTATCATTTTTTATTCATGATGTACTGTAAACTCTTCAACCTATTTAAAGCAGCATTGTTGAAGTTGGGGTGTGGTTTAGTGTGAAGGGAGGAGATTGTGTACGGAAACAGCAGAAAGCAGCATCAGAGCTGGGAAGCTGAGGTACTGTATCTACCTTGACAACCAATTGTACGGACATAAAGACACTCCTGTGCTCTCATTCTGAGTCTGCTGTCGCCTCTAAGACTGTGAAGATTTCATTGTGGCAATTCTTTTTCTCCACACTCCAATCCAGTAGGTGGCGATATTGGTTATAAATGCAAAAGAACAAGTGGTGTTACTCTCATAAAATGCGAGTATTTACAGAAAACACAACCGGCTTTTGAAAGTGTGAAGCAATTTTAAATATTCTGAGGTTTGTGCTGTCCATACACAGTCCAATCCAGTAGGTGGCGATATTGCTCATGAACACAAAAGAATAAGAAGCGTTACTCTCATAAGATGCGAGTATTTACAGAAAATGTAACCGGCTTCTAAAAGTGTGAAGCGATTGTGAATCGAAAACTGACTCAATGTTTCAGTTAAACACTGTAAACATCATCAATTTTACAGTGAAATGTTTAATGTTTCAGAAGCTGTAGTCAACAAGAACATCTTTTATACAAAGCAAATTCTGTGCATAAATGTTTTTTAAATAGAATTAAATTAATACCATATCAGCCATGTTAATGCACTCATCCTTACCTGTTCTCACCAAAAATAAATGTACATATTGTTTTGTTATATTGACTATCCGTGAGTGAATTGAATTATAGTATTATTAAATATATCAATGGGCTATTTCAAAAATAATGCAAAAGTGGGCATATCTTTTATAATAACTGACGTACAGTAGGTTGTTTAAATTACACACATTGGTTCATTAACTCTTCCTCTATACAAAGATATTCATTAACATAGTCTCAACAATTTTCTCAAGCATCTCATGCAACTCAACAAATTCACTTTTTATTACAAGAGATGCTCTTTGAAAATTTCCTTTCTCACAGTTGGTGGAATCACGCTCCGTAGTTTTGTCTTCAATGCTGGTTTTTCCCTTCTTTGAATTTCCTCATCCATCTGTGCACATTGATCTTGTCAGTGATGCCCTCTGTGAACATTCTGTAGTGAGGTGGGAGAACATCTGCCACCAAGGGGATTTTCCTAGAGGAATTGAGAACTGGGTTCAGTGATGCCACAAATGGATGACTTGTGATGAAGACTATGTTGAGGAATACATTTGTGTAGAGGAAGAGTGACTCTAAAGGGACTTACTATACCAACATGCAAATTACAGAAAGATGTATTCCAAAATTGTAAAAGTCAAATAATTTTTTAAAATGTCAGGATAAAGCAGAGAATTAAAAATAAAATAGCAGTCTAGAAGAGGTTTGTAGCAGTCTTACATTTCTCTCCTTACTCTTGGGTTGTTGTTTTTCAACAATTTCTTTCAACCTTTTACCGCAGCTTTTAAAATTACTTTAATTTAGCAGCTGTTCCAGATGCAGGTTGCATGATGAGGTTGCGCTAGTATACTGAATGTAAATGTCAGTGCTACTCTTGCTTTGCACTGTGCCTCCTCAGTTATACACAGATTAGCAAAAAGTGCAGAACATGACATTTTCCTCTATTGCTGTTCTTCGATTTTATTTTCTCTGCAATTTCACAATGTTCTTTTCTTTCATATCAGGGAGTAACCTACTGTGGCGAGAGCTCAGCCAGCAATCTGACAATGGCCAACGTGCCCTGGCATGAGGAAGTCGTCCACTTTGTGCAGCAACTCGCCAACCTTCTGCCCGACTACGACATCGCCTGCGAACACGAGCACTCTAACTGCATTTTACTGGCCCATCATAAGGTGATTTTCACACACACTTTCACACTGGTGCCCTTCTGTTTATATTTATGCATTTTGTATATAATTGTAAAATAACAAACTCTCCAAAACGTATTACTCATTACTCATAGCCATACAGTTGTTGTTCTCATGAAGAACAGGTAAGTATTTTTTGTTTTTCATGAACGGAGTTCTGATACGTTACATAGATCATATTCAGCCTTCAATCCAAACATTTATCCGCATGACAGTTCTGAGGCACGATTTATGCCCAGTTTACATCTATTTCAATCACTTTCTCAATCTGCAATCTACGCTAAATCAATTAGGGAAGCATAATGATGGATGCGTTTTAGCATCAGCTGTCATCGGAGCAGTTCATGATTTCTCTACATGATTTATGCTGCTTTGTAGGGACATTTCTATCTTCATAGTGATCATCCCAGAGCTATAAAGAAATATAGTGCACTCATGGTATCACCTCTGTAATAGTGTATTTAAAGATAGTAGCTGCAAATTGGATGGTGAGTCAATGAGAGTGGAGCAGCCACTATTCACACCCAGACAGCCAGGATTAGAGAGAGGCTGAGTGCATGCAGTATGTGTGTCTGTGTTTGTGTCTGTGTGTCTGTGTGTGTGTCTGTGTGTGTGTCTGTGTGTGTGTCTGTGTGTGTGTCTGTGTGTGTGTGTGTGAGAGAGAGAGACCCACAAGAGACATTGTCAGGACAGCAGTCTAATATCTCTTATCATCTCATGTTGCATCTTTATTGCTTTGGGATATTTTGGAGTTGCCACATTCCCTTATGTTTTATTGACACAGTTGTACATGTTTCGGTTTTCTGAACCAATTTGTTTAAGTTAAGATATACCTATATTCGTCCCACAACAGGGAAATTTCTTAAATTTCAATCAATCTGAGCTTGCACAAACCCTTGAACTAATCATGAAATTGGCTCAGTGCTTGTTCTGAACTGAGTGAATACGGTTTAGTTTTAACTAGTGCTGATAGATTGAATTAATGTTTTAATGTGATTTTCAAAATGTTCTAATCGAGATGTGCAATTTTATTTGTATAGCGCTTTTACTTTGCAAAGCAGCTTTACACTATCAAACTAAAATTATGGAACACAGAACACATTGTGAGAGTAAAAACTCCCTTTATATAATCCCTTGCTGCTTTAATGTATTCATGACTTCTTTCCACTGGTGCTCATTAATCCTACTGTCTGTCTGAAACTCTGGCCTCCCAGGACCTCCTTTAACCCTTAAAAGCCAAGCATCACAGATCTGTGGCAGCAACACAGCATAGGTCAATGACGATAAAAAAATATATACATGTGCTTATATGGAAGTCTTGCCGGTGTGTTTTAATGGGGAGGCTTCAGGCATCGAACTGTGCAGTTGCATTTTCAGATATGTCAGGTAGAACGAAATTTATCATTATTATAACACATAAATTTTACCACTACCGAAATATGGGAGTGACATCATCAAAAATGTAGAACTGTCAACATTAGCCTTTATACATATTTTTATGGTCATAGAGTCAGCCGAAAACAACCATCAAAACATGTGGCACTTTAGGCAGCCTGCCACAGTAAAATACTTGTTCCCATTTTTTAAAAATTCAATCTACATAATTAAGAAAATTGTTCCGAGCTGGTTAAAGCTAGACTGTTTTTGTTCGGATCACAGCACACAACCAAGCGGAATGTCTTGCACTGATGGGTACAGTATGAGCGTGTTACACCCTTATTCATATTCATATAAACTCGGTTTTATTCTTTTCTAAAAACATGTTTTAGATTAAATCGGATTTGATTTGACGGCATTTATGCCATGAACCTGTGATGCTGGATGAAGACAACATTAATTAATCAATGTTGAGACAAACATTGGTCATGTGCCCAAAAATACAACTTGTGTTAAACATGCCTCCATTAAACCACCAATATTTTGCACAACGTAAACCCAGGAATTTGCCGAGGATTGGCATAATGACTAGCAAAATGTCAGCTCTGACAAGGTATCAGTTGATACCCAGAGCTCAGATTGCAAGTATCCTATAGAAAATGGAAATGTGGAATCAGTGTTTCACGTACACTACTTAGAATGGTGTGTAGAATTCTCCTCAAGTTAGCTGAAGGTCCTAGATATGCGATTACAGGAGTGATGGTGACGTGGTGATGAGTTTGCAGCCTCCAGCAACATCAGTTCTGGCCCCACATGAACACTCATCTATGCACTGTTGCCTTTATGCGTCTATGCACTGTTCTCCTCAGTGACCCAAGGGGGTTGCCACAAACACTTCCGTTGGGCAAATTACTCTGTAATGAAAGTATGTGGCTTGCCCCATGAGGAGTTGTATTTAAAGACTTGCTAGACTCAGCACTGAGACTGCATTTACCACTGCCACAGGTGAGCATGAAGGTAGAGATGACATTGCAGCAAAGTAGTTCACTTCAATTTTATTTTTATAGCACTTTGAACAATGATCACTGTCACAAAAGAAGCTTTACAGAATAAAAAAAAAAGAATATTAGGGAAATGAGTATGAATTGTGTGAAAAAAAAAAAAGTATTTTTTGCACCACCACCAAAAAGGCAGACCCTTAGGTTTAGTCTAACACTAGTGGAATGAGTATAAAGCTGTGTTAGGAGGGTTTTGGGACCACACACAGCAGACAGTGTTATTAATGCAGATACTAGGAACAAAGGCTGTGGTTGTCTTTTAGATTAAGAGATTTCCTGCCAGCTATTGGCTGCTTATATAATCGATGCGTCAGTATTCGATTTGAAATAAATTTTTTAATTAACTTTTTTAAATGAAAACATTAAATGGTCTAAAATTCCACAGCTTTTGCAGAAAAGACAAACTGCTTGCCTCCTTTGCAAAGTACTTGTAAAATACTATTGCTGATGCTTGTTCTTCTTTGAAGTTTATGGGCAGTTGGTACAATATCACCACCTACTGCTCCGGAGTGTGAAGCATAAGATCGGCAGTAAAAAATATATATATTTTTTGTACGAGACATTGCATTTAAACAAAGAACACATCATTCCAGTGTTTAGTAGTTACTTTTAGTAGTTTTTTTATACTTCCAAACCTGTAAGAAATATAGCTGATTAAAACAAAGAAACAATGTTGTTAAATCAGACAGCCAAAGAGATCTTTTTATCTATGAAGAAGTCAACAGGAATACTGTTCTGAGGAGGTTTGTGGAGGTAAAATGCTTAGCCTTCCTTTCAGCACAGCATTATGTCACCCCTCACAGGCACCTGATGAACAACTCGATTTGCACTTAAGCACACACCCTGGAGTCGTGCCTCTTGGCCACCTGCCTCCCAGCCTATAGAAGTCCATTTGTGGCTAGTGGTGTAATACATTTTGTGAAAGGCTGTAGGAAATCCTACTTCTGCTGACAAGTCGCAGATGCTATGCATTATGAAATGATTTCTGGATTTTATGCCTCATGGGATAAGCCCACTGTTGCAGTACTTTATTTAAAAATGGTAAGGGTAAAGATCAGGACGTAATGCATGTAGCTAAATATGTAAGAGGAAGCATGGTCACTGTTTTTTTTACCCCGCTGTTCAGAGGTGGACTAAAATTTTGTACTCAAGTAAAAGTACTGTTACTTCAGTGAAATTTTACTGAAGTACAAGTAAAGTTACCATTATAAAAATCTACTCAAGTAAAAGTAAAAAGTAGCTCATAAAAAATTTACTCAGAGTAAACGTTACTGAGTAACTTTTTTTTTTTTTTAACAGCGGGGTGGGATGAGGCATTCTAGCGTAGTTCAAAAAAGATGAGCAGATATAAATCTCAAACTAGTTGTTTTTAACTGAAGGAACACCTTTGCATAATAAAGCTGTTGTCTTTCTTATGCTTGAAACTCAAAGTGGTCACTTAAATATGGTGTTACGTCCCAGTCTAGGGTTGAGCCGTACAGCAAAAGAATGGTTCAGGGTTCTATTTTAAACTGTATGAAAATGGTGGTATATGGCAGAAAGAACTAGATCCAGTCATTAACTGATGAAATAATGAGGTTTGTATTGCTTTACAAAAAAATACACACACAGGAGGAGGATCAGATTCAGGGTGGACCCAGACCAAAATAATAAACTAAATGGTATTTATATTTAGTAGCTAGATTACCTGCAAAAAACAAAACACAAACCAAAATACATGTACCTTCCCCGACTCCCTAAACCAAAAACAGTGAATAAATTCCCTCTCCCCAAAATAAATGGCAGCCACGCCCCTACTACTACTACTACTACTACTGGTGATGCACAAACATACAGTGAAATTATCTACAAATATATACAAAGACCAACCAAAGCAATAATCAAAGTCAATGGGAGGCAAAAAGTCACAACCAAATACCAAAACGCTAAAATCACAATCTCTTTCTCGCGTCTCTCTCCGGTTTATATATGGTCGCGCTGGTTGATGACGTCACTCTCAGGGCGGAAGCAACCGTGTGGAAGGTCAGGTAGATGCCGATGTGGGGACAGTCAGAAAACCTGGAGAGTCTGGAGCGGCGCGCGACCAGGACACGATACACACACGCGAGCGCAGTGAAGCATTTATACAAAGCATAATATTTTTTGCATTTTCATTCATTTGTTTTACTCAGTAGCGCATATGATTTAAAATGTAGCGAATTACAATACTTCAAACAAAACATACTTAAGTAAAAGTAAAATTACAGATTTTAAAAACTACTTTAAAAAGTAGAAGTAGACAAAAAACTACTTAATTACAGTAACGCGAGTAAATGTAATTCGTTACTTTCCACCTCTGCCGCTGGGGTATACTGTAATCAGTATAACTGTCAGGTAAAGCTGCTCCTTATGTTAGCTGAATCTGTAGTCACCCCTTCAGAGATTGAGGGTTGGGGATTCATTACTTCAGAGTTGCTCTGTGTCATGGAGTTTGCATATTCTCTCTGAGCTTGTTCGGTTCCTTGTTTTCCTCTCACAATCCTAAGACATCCAGGTTCATTGGCATTTCAAAATTACCCATTGTGTATGAATAGATTGTGTGTGTGTGTGTGTGTGTGTGTGTGTGTGTGTGTGTGTGTGTGTGTGTGTGTGTGTGTGTGTGTGTTTGTGTGTGTTTGTGTGTGAACTTGTTCCCCAAGTTGGATCCTCTTAGTTAGGCTCCAGCCTCCCTGACCTATAGGGGTACCTCAGTGGTTAAGACATTGGACTAACTACCAGAAAGTCATAGGTTCAAACCCCAGCACCCCCAGTCTACCAGGTTCCTCAGCTCACAATTGCTTAGATGTACTGTATAATGAATAAACATACACACTGTTCTGGATAAGGTTGTCTGCCAAATACTATGAATATAACTTTGCAGTATAAATAATGGATGGATAATTCTTTTGTAGATTTCTTTATCATTACAGTCTGTTTGGAATTTCACATGTTCAATGTCCACATGGGTTCACTTCGGGCTCTCCTGCTTCCCACTACTACCCAAAATGTTTGTGGAATAAGTGTGGGCATGCTGGCCTGAAACACTTGTCCCATCTGTAGTGTAGTACTCACTTTGACCCATTTTTCATCGGATGCGTTCTATATCCAAGGGAATCCTTGCAAAGTTACAGATATTACCGAATATTTGTTGATTAAGCTTCCTCTGGCAACTTCATGCACAAGAGTTACTACACATCTCATTACTTGAAGATAGGTTCGCTGAAATGCTCTTTTGTGCATGTTCTCACATTTTCTCACTTGTTTTGTGTTTTACATCTGCTTGCATATCTTATTCCAGTTTAAAGTGGATGGAGAGTGGTGGACATGGATTGACTACGAGCGTTTCCATGAGCTTATTCAGCAGTACGACAAGAGCGGCAGGACCAAGACCTTCACCAGTCTGGACTACATGGCAAAGACGCCCAGCTGGGCCGTGTTCGGGGCTCGAGAGAGAGGTTTCGACCCGTCAGACACACGCTTCCTGAGGAAAAACAAAACCAAAGATATCTCCGGGTGCTGATGTCAAACACTGGCAGCTGAATCTCTTTTTCTGCATTCTCTTGTTTAACATCTGAATATGAGAGATGCATTTTAGACAAACTTTATTTAAAGGATTTAGACTTTTGAAGATCTGTCTGAATTATCATTCTACACATAATAATATAATTTTTAAGGATTATCCCATGTCGTAAAGAAGTGCTGACTCGTGTTCCCTTGCCGTTTATAGATTTTGTTTATAGATTTTTACTGTATGCTACTGTAGGTTTGAAACATCACATTCATAATCCATAAAGTGGACGTGCTCTGCATTAACGATGAAGTCTTGTCATTTCTCTCATTTTTTCACCTTCACCTGTTTCTGGTTTCGTTTTGTCCCCAGTTTTCAGTCTTGTTTTAGTCTGCAGCAAAATATTCTTTTATTCTTTCTATTTAATTAAAATGTCACTTCACACACTGGGTAGTTCTTTTGTGTAAAATTAGCATAAGGCCAGCTGTGTCATGAGCTTTCATTCCCAGAATTCAGTCATGGAAGCTAATATTGCAGTGACATTAGCACTGCAGTTCTTCTTTTCAGTCGGTGTTCTCCCTTATAGTTTCCTGCTGTGAATGTAGGTGTTAATTGATTTTCTTTTCTGTGTGTGCGGCTTCTCATTATGTTTTGTTCAAGGACCTTTCATCATTTTGAGCTTGACTTGACTTGCTTCATGGTTATATCTGGATTTCAATGGCAGTTGCAGAATGTAAGCATATCATGTGATTTGTCATTGCAGTAACTGCATTTTCCACATCTCTCTATTTTTAGATTGCTCAAAGGGTGTCTTGAAAGGTAATTGTTTTAACTGCTTGTACCTAAAAGTGTGGGGCCTTATTGAATTTTGAATAAAATATACTATACTTATTGAATGTTGTTTTCTTTTACAAAGTATTAAATACTGTGACCTGGGCAAAATGTTGGTGTAAGAAACAGGTGGTGAAACACACAGTGGTGGGCGGTTCATGTGTGAAAATGATTCCTCATGCTCCCAGAACCACTCTTTCACAATTTGAGTCCTGGAAGAAAACCTTAATAGATGTCATTCAGTACATACAGTACAGTCATCAGCTGACTCCGTTTATTGCCCCATAATGTTGCTGAGTCTAGACCTGACCAAACAGAAGCAAACCCAGATCATAACACTTCCTCGAAAGACTTGTGCAATGGCCACTATGCATGATGGGGACATCATTTCATCTTTCCCTTCTTATATGACACGCCATCACTCTGAAACAAATCTGGACTTATCAGATGATGACCTTTTCCATTGCTAAAAAGTCCACACTTTATGCTCCCTAGCAAATTCAAGCTTTTTTCTGATTAGTCTCACCAACAAGAGATTTTCTTATGCAAACAGGTTTAGTCCCAAACCTGTGCATCCTCATTACATTGAGTGCGTGTTTGCGCGTGTGTAAAAATGCGCTTACTTTCACTATTAAACATAACTGTGATATTTATAGATTATATTTTACCATCCAACTTCATTAAGCTTTAAATTGATCTACATTCATGATTTTTTTTTCTGATCACATTTTTTAAACAAAGTTGGTGATTCTGCACTATCCTAACGCAGTTCCAATAATTTAAAATCTCAATAAAGATAGCTTTCTTTTGTAAGTACTCTTATAAACAGTTTATGCATAAATCAATTTCTATCCAGCATGATAAATGTCTTAATTTAAAACCTTTTGAAATAGCTTTTTCCCCCTCTATCAAAATACCACAAAAGAGCTGAAATGAAGGTGATAAATGACCATGTTTAACTGTATGAACTATTAAGTGATAACATCAAGGCTGTCCCATCGGGCTTTTGGATCATGCCAAGCAGCCACAAGAGCATCAATAAGCTCAGGCCTGGGGTGCAGTCAGAGTTCAGCCATTTAGATCCATTGAAGGGAAATTCCAGCAAACAAAGACATTGTGTGTGTGTGTGTGGCAACAGTTTGGGGAAGAACCACATATGGGTGTAATGGTTAAGTATGTACAGTACATTCTTTTGGCAATATTATATAATGTAATATATATATTCCTGATTATTAAAAATGTATTTATAATATTAAGACAGATGTAAAGAATTCACAGCAGTCTTTCTTCTAAGAATGTGCAAGCTCTGTCACCCAACAAGAGGTGTCTTTGTGTGTTCACTAATATTTCAGCATGTTTATCATTCTCTCCTGAAAGATTTGGAACTATCAATAAACAACATCATTCTTCAAGGCATAGCTGACCCCTGAAATATTTTAAGAGGATTCTAAATGCATATAAAATAATAATATTCATTACCGATCAAGCAAGTCATTATCTTTCTTCCATATTTATAAAGGCTCGATCTGTTTAAGTTGTCTTTCCAATACTTTTCCAGCGGAACGATCAATCATAAAGATGGTTCGTAAATTTATTATATAAATTTACCAACTAGATTGTTTGACACTAGATTGCGCTTGAAATCATCAAATTCGAAATTCTTGCCATCACTGCTCCTGCTCCTGCCTGTATCTACTCAAAATGCATGAGCACTTCATCTTACTCATTTTTCTTTCATCTGCCACACCCGCATTGCGCTTTACATGCTGTCGCATGCAGATCACGGTCAGCCACTTCGGGACTACAGGACAGCTGGGAATTCTACATAATGAGAAAATGCTGAGTAGCATCCATTTAAATATTTTCATGAATTGAAATGAGGCAGCGGGTTGTATTGGGCTCGCAGGCCAGTTTGACATGAGCGCTCTAAGGAATTTTCTGAACAAATGCAAACAAACTGTCATTCTTCATGGAAGTATTTTAATTTATTTTCAGTTCCCAGGGAGGAGGAGTTGTTGTTGTTGTTTAATCATGTAAGGTTCCTAAGTACATAAGCATTTAAAGCTACAGTATGCAACTTTTGAGAATCAAGCAAACTCTAACATGTAACTAAAATCAATTGAGTTTGCTTTGTCAAACCCTTTGTGTGTCCTGCTGCGCTCCACTTCACCTAGCTCATTATGAACACGCCTGCACAAACTATGTGATGTTACTGCCTTCTGCAACTGATCAAAAGTTCAAAATGTCTTTGATGGGTTTTATACTGTTCAACGATAATGTCATCATGAACAAGTAAGAAATGCATGGTGCATTAAGATGTTGTGTTTGTGTGTGTGTGTGTATGTATGTATTGAGTCAGGCAAAAAAAAATAATAATTCACACTTCAGGAAAAGAAAACCTATAAAATATGTATAAATATTTAAATATTAATTTTATTGATATATGCTATATAATATATAATGGGTATGTATGATAATGTTATGATAATTATTTGATAATTTTATTAATATTATATTAATATTAGGGCACTGTTCAATCCATCCCCTGAAAATGGAAAGAGTATGGCACACAGAATACAGTCTGACTTCTGAAGGCAGTTGCTTCCACTAGATTTTAGTTAGGGGTATCAGAGTAAAAGGGGTTGAATACAAATGTACTCCACACTTTTTAGAATTTTATTTATAAAAATTGTTGAACAGCATTTATCATTTTTCTTTCACTTCACAATTATATGCCATTTTGTGTTGAAATAAAATCAAATAAAATCCTGATAAAATACATTTATATTATGTGGTTGAATTGTGAAATAAATATGGGAAAATTCAAGGGGTATGAATACTTTTGCCAGGCACTGTAACAGTGGTAACCCATCATGCTTGAACACCCGACCCTTTAATTAGCAACCCAGAGCCTCAACTGCCTGAGCCACCACTACGCCAGCAGTGTCATTATACAGTATTAGTATAAAATAGAATAAGATCGTATAAAAAAACATATAACATTATTACATTCATTAAAGTTAGCATAGCTGCAGCTGTAGCAGATGCCAAACCAGTGACTGAAAGCTCCAGAGGGGAAACCACCAGGTTAGTGGAAACTAAAAGACATTCGCCTAGTGGGCACTAAAGTAATGCAACTCATCAGTCAGGAATGGATTCAGCAGCAGCAGGCTGGATGGCTTGTGAATGAAGCTTGGTGTGGATGTAAATGGTTGGTGATCATAACAGAAAGTTACCAGTAAAGCAGAAATAATGCCACCTGAAGTCTTCCTACAGTAGAACTGAAGCCTGTTCATGTATAGATAAACAATTGTGTAGTCTCACTCTCGACTTTGGCCTTCTGTGTTTAATTCGAAGGCTGAACCTTACAAACAATCCTTTGGAAGGGAATAACTCTACATATTTAAAAGTACCAACAAGCACAAATAAGGTGTTTACGAAAAGTTTGAAATCTCTAAAACAGGAAATTGATACAAATTGCATTTTGCTTGTCTGATACACTGCTTTGTTAACAATGAGCTGTTTGGAAATGCTGCAACAAAGAAGCGCTATTTTGCTTCACAAAGCATCAGAAGACCATTTTAATCATGCACACCTGTTTGGACTGAGGACTGAGCATAAACACCTGATCCCAACATTTAGGAGATGGATCATGCCTTAGGGCTGTTTTGTAGCTAGTGGCTCAGGGACTCTTGTAACAATTGATGGCTTTATGAATCATGCTTTGTACCAGGGACGTCATTTATCAAAGTGCACACAGAGCAAGTTCTCATTCCAGCCATAAGAAATGAGAACGTACACAAGAAAGCCAACATTTTTCACATACGCATGCATAGAGGTGCACACAAGGAATGTTAAATGCTTCAATGATCTTCAGTGGTCATATATGCTGTACAATTACCTTTATTTGAAAAAGATAATTTACTGAAGCATGAGTTATAAAGAGATGATGTAGAGTAAGATGCGTCATTATTTGATTGATGGTTGGAAAATGCCAGGCCTGTCATCATATTTTAGGGTTAATCTATGTTTACAGCTACTGTTGCTGTGGTTATTTATTTATTTATTTACTTATTTATTTTTGGCTTTTAATAAAGTCCCTATCAGAAGGATTTCTGAACAAAATGCAAAATCGCACAGGTTAATCTATTTATATACTGTCTGGTTTCACTTCTGATTTCAATGTTGTAAGCACAACGTTCACCAATTACTCTTTCATTGATGCTGAATGACTGAAGTGGGAACTGCTAAAGTTATTATTTGATTACATGTATCTGCATACATGTGGTCAGCAACTGTTCTAAATATATACAGTACACTAGTATTATGCAAAGGTCTTGATCCACCCCTCATATTTGCTCATATTAAATTAAATTTAATGATGTCGATGAAATTAAAGGAAAGGGAACAAGTGTTTTATTTGATGTTGCAAATGCCTAAAGATACAATTTAAACATCATTGGTTGTTTACGTAAGAACCTCAGCGGCAGCCTCATTTCCCTTCTCGTCTGCTCCAACCAGTCTACATTCAGCATCACCAGCTTGAACATCTGTCATCATCTGCACCTGTTTCTCATGCTTGAATGTGTAGGTCATTGTGTGGCTTAACAAACAAAAAACAATCATCTGAAACGGGTGAAACTTGAAAATCTTGCCAAAAATCAGAGACAGAAATACCATCAGGAAGCCTACAGAACTATTTCTTAAGACTACAGTTAAAATACAAGAAATTCTTGTACAGTATGAAGAAATGAGTATGTGTATATGACCTCTGCACAGTAATAACTCACATACTATACATAATTTATTTACAACACAGTGAAATATAGTTTATTCGCATGTTTCAGCTTTTTAGGGTTAAAGCCAATGTAGCCATTCTGTGCTGAGTTAAAGTTATTGCAGCTGTATAATGTCTTTCTTTCCTTTAAAGATATTAGTTCCTATTGTCCACAGTGGACTGCATGTATGTATGTATGATTTCTCATAGCCGGTAAACCAATGTTTCTTAACCTTGTGACAGAGTTGTGTCTTCCTGAGATTTCAGTTTATAGTGAAAAAGGGAAAGCTTTTAGTCGCATAAGCTTTTATCTGCACTCCACTTCTGATACACATGGACTTCACCTAAATATCAGAGAAATTCTAATCCATATGCACTCAATGAGATGGATGAATAGTAGGTTACTCACAAACAAATTTCATTTTCTCCTGCAAACCAAAATGGATAGAAACTTTGGGTGTTTTTTTTTTTTTCAGGTTTCAGATAATTTTTTTAGGAAATCAAAAAATGAGAAAATCAGGCTGATGTGGAGGAAATAAAAAATGCCTAATTAAATAAGATGTAAAAATGTAAATTATAGATCAGTTTTAACATTATATAGGGTCACAAACCATTGTTATAGAAATCTGAGTGTATATTCTAAAATATATTAATTTATTATTAATAGGCTCACCAGAGAAAATGGAGGTAAGGAGAAACAAATGAAGATGACAAATAATTCCTTTTCAAGCCTTTATTACAGTATATAATAAAAAGTACTAATTTGTTAACAGCAGCTTGAGAACGAGAATCAGAATAATTTCTATATTCATTATAGTATACGTATGGTACAAAAACTATATGAAACTGAAATTATTTCCTGTTCAGTAAAGGATTTCTTTAGTGAAATCTGTCTTAGCAACACCAGTCCTAAGCCTTCAAAAAAGAGCAACCAGAGCCAGCTTCATGGTTTCTATGTAGTGCCATTCGCAGGAATCTCATGGTGATCTTTTGACCATCCATGTGGGGCCAATCTTGCAGCACCAAGTGATTTTCAGATGATGAAAACTCCAGGCAGAAATTGGATAAGGGAAGTATCAGGCAGGTCCGGTGAGCAGAAGGCAGAATCATTATTTCGGTTGAGTTATTCCATTTTCAAGAGGGTTTCCTGAGTAAGCTTGTGAACATCATTACCAAAAGGAGGGATCTGTCGCTGTGAGAATAGACTTCCTGTGGAGAGAACCCTGTGTACTATACCAGGTTGTTATATCGTGTGTGTGTGTGTGTGTGTGTGTGTGTGTGTGTGTGTGTGTGTGTGTGTGTGTGTGTGTGTGTGTGTGTGTGTGTGTGTGTGTGTGTGTGTGCTCTATGAGGATACGTTTTTGGCATGTTCAGGTAGTGATCCTGCCATCAGAGTATTCACACTGTTCCTCTCCGTCTGGTCTATGCAAAGCAGACTTGTATGTTATACAACTGTAGGTTTTAGCATTCAGGCTAAAAGATCACAGACATTCAGCTGTGTGAACACATGGGGCAGTTACGCTAGGCTTTGTTCCACAGATTTCAATAGAAAGGGTGCCAAAACCCGAACGCTGTCACCTGCCAACACTGAAATAGCCTAAACTACTTAATAGGAACATCTGGGCCAGCTGGACATAACCAATTACTTAAATAAGAATGGGATGAAAGCCAGACATTCTGCTTCTCCACACTGATGTCTAACTTCTTACTTCTAATTCCTGACTGGACAGTGAGACGTGCTTTAGACACAACCAACCTGGATGGAAAACTTTTACTTTCAGGCCCCAATGACGCAAAAAAAAAAAAGAGCACAATCTAGTTTCTGGTTATACATAGTAGGAATTATTGTTATGGCACCTGATAATATGAACATTGTTGCACAACCTGTTAACATAACTTGACTAAAACAAGTCCTAGGTTTTAGATATTAAACCTTATCACATTCAAGACGTAAGGAGTTGACTGGACTAAAACATATTCAATTCCTTTTACCGGATACCTCAATATCTCCAAATTGTCCAAATATTAAATTTGTAAACTGATAGCTGTCCTCAATTGAAGTTAATAACACTGTTTCAGATAGTAATAGGAAAAGACTTGAAAAGTCGATATCACACTAAAATCCCACCCATGCAAACCTAAACCACTGGGCAGCTACCAGTTACTGTAGGCAAATTCTTAGGCATAATAATGTTTAATCCATTACAACCCTGGTATCATATATTCTGTATCCCTATCCTTGAAACCCATTGGTTTCATGTGTAGATATATCTGTATACTCATCGTTCACTTTTACAGGAGCACCACTAGCATACAGTATTTATGTAGCTCACCAGGCAGCGAATCATGTGGCAGCAGCACAATTGCTTAAAATACAAAGTGCAGATACAGGTCAAAAGCTTCAGTTAATGCTGACGTCAAACATCAGAATGAGAAAAAAAACATGATCTGTGTGAATTTCACTGTGGCATGGTTGTTAGTGTCAGGTGGGCTGGTTTGAGTAATACAGAAACTGTTCTGATCTTCAGGGATTTCATGCAACAGTCAGAGGAAAATACCCAGACAGGATGTTGTAATTTATATAATTACTTTTTACAACCACTGTGAGCAGAAATGCATCTCAGCATGCATATAAAAAATAAGCCACAGCTGGAGAAGACATCAGGTTGCACTCCTGTCTGCCAAGTGCAGGTATCTGACGATATAATGGGCTTAGACTCACCAAATCTGGACAATTTAGCCTCAGAGTCTGGTTCTTGGCTCACAGGGTGCAACCTGATGAGGTCTTTTGCTGTTTCTAATGCCCTGAATCCTAGACCCCCAACACACACACGATCAATAAGTAAATAATAATAATAATAATCATTAAAGTTTAAAACGTACCAGGATCAGGTATATTTAGTTTGGCCTCATAAATATATAAAAAAGAAAACAGCAATATATATATATATTAGACTGAAAATGGTTGCTCAGTCTACTGTATACGATATATTGTGTTTACAGGTATGTTGCCTCCACATGGCTCCTTAACTTAGTCATAAACATGCTGTCTTAATAATCTAAGCAACACCGGGCACATCCTCATGAACCTAACAGGTTCTTGTGAATCTTTTCATTTTTACAAAATCTCCCATTATACAGTTTTCATGTGCACAGTCTCAACATGAAAACATGTTTTTTCTTAATATTTTAATCTTATTAAAATGTACTGTAGATACAACAGACAGGTAGTGTGGATGGGTGGTTAATATTTTAGAGAGATTAGTTTAAAAAATCTGTTTATTTTGTTTATTCTGTTAAGTTTTCATCAGAACTAAGATAAATCTTCCTTGGTTGAAACATTATTATACAAATTTCTTTTATTTAAAAGTGATAAAAAAGCTTAGCCGTGAGAACCAAACATTGCCTGCATATCCTGTATTAAAATTATAATGCGATACTTTTATCGCAGTGCTAATGTAATTTTATAAAACACCTTTTCTTAGTGGAGTTAAACGTTTTGGAAATAATACTTATGAGCAACAACTTTTTATGTTACATAATTTTTGCCTGTCTCATCAGTTTACCATCAAGGTCAATAGCACTGCTTTTTAGAGTTTTTTTCTCCATCAAAACCCAAATTACGCCTGGAGCAGAGCTGTCTTTTAAAAAATACATTATGCTGTTGGCACCGGTTGTAATTCTCAGGGCAAGAGTGTTATGGCTGAGTAAATCAAGAGCCTAGGCATTGGCAGCTTGTAATGAATGACACTGCACCTGCCAATCGTCTGTGTTGCTTATCTTCTGTTTGGCAGATACCATAAAACTTGTAAGTGTTCTCCATTCCTTTTTGTTTTGTTAGGTAGTGTACAAATGAACTGCCATGTTACTATAAGATAAGTTACTATAAGGTTCATATCTAATGTGATTGGGTGTACTGGTTTGACCTACTTCACTAATAAGAATTAATGAATCCTCGTTTTTCAATAATTCATTTATAGCACTCTAACTCTCATGCACTGTATACTAAATGGAATCAGAGTGCTAACACTGCCTCTCCAATTTAGCAAATTCACTGTATTCACAGTACGATAGTACTGGAATATTTCACAGAAAAAGGTGACTAAATATACGTGTGAAAAATTGTTGCCTCTTTGTCCTTTGATAAGGCATTCCTATCCTGATAGATCTCAACTCTACTGTTCCCTCAATGAATAGCCTAATAATCTAGGTTGTCATCACTGTGGATGGTACCACATACAGTAGAAATCATAAAGATAGCCATGAATGTTCTTCCTTGGATAGCATTATGGCTAGAATAGTCTGACCTTAAAGTTTAATCACTGGATAGTTTGTTACAATACACATAAATGTAAATCTGTTTCCCCAGCTTGTTTCTGCCTCTAGTGCATACTGGTGCCATTTGTTCCATGCATCCAGAGATCCACATGATGGTAAAGAAAAAGACCAGGCGAGGCCACTGGACTTCCTTCATTGGTTTGTGGTCCATTTCTGACAATAACATGCCCACTTTCAGCAGTGTACAGGGGACAGCATGGGTACTCTCACCAGTCTGCCTCTTTGCCACCCATTTGCCCTTCCTTGGACTATTTTTGTCAGATACATAAAACTGATCCCTGGGAACACCCCGCAAAAGCTGCCATTTTGGAGACCCAGTTGATTCAGATCCTTACATTCACCCATTTTTCCTGCTTCCATCACATCACCTTTGAAAATCAACTCTTCGCTTGATGTCAGATACATCCATTCCTTGACATGTGCCCCTGTAATGAGATAATTGATTATATTCACTTCACCTGTTGGTATTTTTATATAGATCTACAGTGTTGACTGATGGTTTTTAGACCCTTTACAGTTTTCCACATTTTGCTGTTTCACACATCTTAAAATTAATTCAAATCCTTTTCGCCCCTCATTATTCTACACACAATACTTTATAATGACAAAGTAAAAAACAAGTGTTTATTGTGTTTTAATTTACTGAAACATAAAGACTGAAATATTTCAGTTACATCGAGTAAATTCTTAGACCCATCACTTAAAATAATTTAGTTAAGCAGATAATTATAAAATAAAATGTTCCTTAAGGTGTTCCTTACAATAGCTAGTAATACATAGAAAATATTTACCCTGATACACGGTGTACTTGTCCTCATCATCAAGGTTTTAGGACTGTATTTGGAGGTCAGCTGATTCGGTTCATCTCTATGATGAAAGATATCTGATGTACTTGTGTCAGTGGATGAGTGAGTGAGCAAGTGAGTCAGCTGGTGGAAGCATTTAGAAGACACTGTGGCTGAGAAGTGAGGGGGATTCTAATTATCACATCATATCATCACCCTGCTGTTCCGTGTGTATTAGTGATTGAGAGAATTATTCTTTGCACATTTCTGTGCAACTGACTGACATGCCTAGAATGTTCTCTCCATGTCTTTCCTTTCCTTTTACTAATTGGTAAAAGCCTCGCCATATTATCATATTGTAATGACAGGTAGTCCAACAAATGTTGTTTTGATAAGCTAATTAAGCTAAACAAAATGAATAATCCATTTGAGCGATGTATAATAGAGTCTATGTGATTTATGTGCCTTTCTCGTATGAACAGGGTTTCTCAGGATGAATAAACACTAAGAAGAGAAATTGCTCTTTAGATGGTGATGCATAGGGCCAGTGAACTTCTCATTTAGTGCTGATTAATGAATACATGCTGACCCACATTCAGCTTTCATTGGAGTCTGTGCAATACGAGAACTGTGCTTTTCACTTTACTCAATTAAATGGCAATTAAGCACTTTTAAATTACCTTCATTTTCGCAATCAAATTGAATCCTTAGCCATCTCTCTCTCTCTCTCTCTCTCTCTTTCTCTCTCATTTTATGGCAGAGACAGAATCTATACATAATTGATGATAAACATTTTTGCATTAATGTATAAAGCAAATAAACATAATTGGATATATATATATATATATTCTGCCAGTTCACTTCTTATCAATGAAATCATCTTTTTGCAGCATTTTGAGACAAAAACTTGCTATATTTTCTCCTTTTTGTTAGTTTAAAGTTAAACAAACAACGGGCACACGCCAAAAACACATCACAGGACACCACAGACACACACATAGTGGTTGACCTAGAAAGAGCCACAAATACAGTACACTGTAGCTGTTTTGTACCAAAACTACCTGCTGTATTATTGTGTCACTCTAATAGAATACCATTCACTCATTCATTCATCTTTTATAATGCTTTTTTCTGTACAGGAGGCCTGGAGCCTACCCCAGGAGACTTAGGGCACAAGGCGTGGTACACACCAGACGGGGTGCCAATCCATCGAAGGGCACACACATACACACACTCACTCACACACTACGGCAATTTGGGAACGCCAATTAGTCTAATCTGCATGTTTTTGGACTATTATTTAGTAAATGTAAGCTAGTGGCAAACTATTTTGCAGCTTGTGCATACTAACTAATTTGACACAGTTTAACTATTTACTATACACAGATTTGTGGATACATAATCATCATCATACTCATGTTAGCCCTTTCAAGGGGGTAACATTAAAGCTGAAATCACAAAACAGTATTTGGATGTATAGCATTAATAGCTAACTATTAGAACTGGGGCATTAACAGTTCCAGCATGCACCTTGTGCACCCTGTGTAAAAAAAAAAAAAAAAAAAGGCAAGGTTGGAGTGAAGAACTCCAGAGCACAGAGCACTATACAATCCATCAGCACATAATGTTTTTTTTCAGTCATGTCACTGTCAAATTGCATATATGTCCATGGTCCCATAAGGTTATTTTCTTTAAAAAATATTACTGTGAAGTGCAGCTTCGCTCCCCAAACCAATACCAGTCTTCATGAAATAAAAAAATAAGTATATAATATTATGTTTGCACAATGCCAAAATCACACCATATCCTGTTTCAGATAATGCATTATAATAAGCTGCATGTTACTTTATTTGACTTGTCAGACACCCTCATACAGAAGGGGGTACAAACAGAAGTGAAAACACAGGGTTAAGGACCTTGCTCAAAGACCCAGCAGGGACAGATTTTCGATTCTGCCATTCTCACGATATGCCAGGCCTCCTTGTCCAACGTCAGCGCCTTAACATTTTTGGGCAGGAGGGACAAATCTGCCCAGCCACATTCCAAAATATAGTCCAGTGCTCAATCTTTGCAGGTTATTACGGTTCTACTTAGCAACTATGAAGATGCATTTAATCCAAAAGTGTTTTACTTTAATGACTTATGGCTGCAATTGCTCTGATTAGGACAAAAATTGCCACATACAGGTGTGTACCCAAGTCTTTGTCAGTCAGCAGTTAATCACAACAAAGTGTACTTCATGTTAACTAAAAACAAAGTGTACTTACTGTACAAAATGTATTTCGTATTAACGCAGCTGCACTTTTGACCTTATAGTAAAGTAAAGATCACCAATTTACTATGTAAATCTGCTTTGTGACAACATCTAGTGTTAAAATTGCTGTACAAACGAAACTTAACTGAACTGACTTATACCAGCAATTTTTGGAACTGGATGTTCAACAAGAATCAATGCATGTGTGATGGTCAGGTTCCCACACACTCTACTCACAGCATCTAGTGTAGTATTATCTTGTGTTGCTGTACTGTTTAGGATGCCTAATGGTGTAGTGGTAAGCACTGTTGCCTTGCACCTCCAAGGTCCGTGTTCAATTCCCGTCTGTGCTTGGTGGGTTTCCTCCAGGTACTCCGGTTTCCTCCTACACTCCCAGACATACAGGTTAGGCTAAGTGTCGTTCCCAGATCGACCCATAGTGTGTGAATGTGAGTGTGTTTGCCCTGCGATGGATTGGCACCGCATCCAGGATGTACCCTGCCTCGTGCCCTAAGTCTCCTGGTGTCTCCCCCTGTCATCCTGTATACAGAATAAAGCGTTATAGATGATGAGTGAGCTGTACTATTTAAGCACATCATTTAGAAGCTGTAGGTCTGATACATGGCTGTCTACTATGGGGTAAATTGACTGAATAGTAGGCTACACATCTACAGAATGTTGCACACTATTTGAGGCTATGTTCTGTGCATTCAGTAGGCATGGATTATAAATAGTGTACATATAGGGTACTGCTTTTTTTTCTGTCTGCCTATAGACACGTAGCCAAGTCAGTTCATGGAATTAATGCAATCATTTTGGTAAGGCCGTAGTGTTGAAACCCATCATGCAGCCCGGTAAGGCTGGTGTAAGAGCCAGGCACGGGTTAATGTTAGCTGTGAAGGTAACCGTGGGAAAGCAGCAGAGCAGCTCGCGCGCGCTCGTGCATCCATAACGTTACACAAAAACTCCTATGTGTGTGTTTATTGCTCGCTTTTGGGGCAGTTTTAGTGGTCACCTTTTTTTTTTTTTGGTGAGCAGGACTTCCCTGAGACACCTTTCATATGTCCACGGCCGAAGGGAGGGAGAGAAAAAAAAACAAATCAACAAAAAACACCAACCCCCGAGTCGCGCGGCTGATGTGGAGGAGATGATGGAGAGCCGCGGGAACTGACGAAAATCTGATTAACCGATCGATTTGCGCTGACGCTCAGGAATTAGGACGCGTTTTGGACTCATGCCGTCCAAACCAGTGTGGAATTGCCATTAAACCCACACACCACTGGACTGATATTATTTCTCAGTCGTGCATTTTTTTCTCCCACAGCTCATTTGAATCGGATGTCGGAGCGGATTTGATCAGGCATCACTTCCAAACCGTGGATATCACTCTTAAAGGTGAGCATTTAAAAGTTTTAATATAAATAAATATGTGCAATAAAATTAGTTTTTATATGTTTTAAAAAAAAGCACTACAGTTCATGCACAGTGTTCAGAGACGCCTCTGTGGCAAAATCTTTCATTTGATAGCTCCAGCTACCTGTTGTATGATCCATTTATGCTCATTGTAAATCCAAACCATAACGCACACTGGTTCACTTGTTCCTGTCTGAAGCGCTTGATTCATTATGCGGATTCAGCAAAAAAAAAAAAAAAATCGATTTGTTTAGTTCCAAAAAGAAACAGAGCTAAATAAGTAAATAAATAATCAGTTCCTGTAACATTATTCTAAATGAATCTAGGAATGCATCATCATCATCATCATCATCCTGTAAGTCATGCCCAGGTTTAGATTTTCCTGTTTCATGGGTGTATTTTGAAGTTTGGGGTTTATTCCTTATCTGTGTGGAAATAAAACGAATAAATATTATTAAGGCTTTCACATGCAAGTGCACTGCTCTGATTTCACCACATCAAGATACATCACAGCTCAGACACATCAGACTGCTGATGAGTGCATTTTATACAGTATGTTGCAATCTGCAATACAGAGTAGAAAAAAAAAGTAACTCTAAAATTAACTAAAAAACAACTCTGAAAGTCTTATCTAGTTAAAGATATGTTGTCTCTCAGCTCCAGAAGGCTTTGTAAAAAAAAAACACACACACACACACACACACACACACACACACACACACACACACACACATCAGTTAACACATCCTACGTACAGGTGAGGATGTGTCTTGAACCTCACGTGACGCTGATTCCCTTGATAGCCCTCTAGTAAGTGCAGCTGTCTGAAATGGTTCTAGTGACTCAAGAGGCACTGTGTGCTGCGTAAGTGCTTTATGGGAGCGCCTTCGCTCGCAAATCACTACGGAACAGCTCGTCTTGAGGCATTACTGCACCTACACACTGAACCGCAGAGGATGATCTGCTACTCTAATCACAGAGCTCGTCTAATGAACTCGCAGCTGCTGCAGTTTCGTTTGGGCACGGACAAGTGACTACCTGCTGAAATACCAGCCTGGGATTTAACACTTGTGCTCCATGCTCCTTTGGGAGAGGAGCTGATACAGGAGGCGGTCGGGCTGAGCTGCCCGGTGCCTGCTTCTTTTCTGTCCAATGGAGGGCACCGATCCAGAGAGGGAAACAGAGGAGCAGCCGGAGGGAAATTGGAGCAGTGGTGAGGAGGACGGGACACTGCAGTACCCTGAGGACTGCCATCACAATGGGTAAGATGAAGCAGGGTGCCAGGGCTGAGCTTAAAAGATGCATTCACTGTAGAGATGTTGATTCAAGGTGGTAGAAGATTACCTGACTTGAATTACTTTGCTTGTTTTGTTAGAATATTTTCTCTTCTCTATAGAGCTTACTCAGTGTTTAATCGTCTGTTTTTATTTTATATGATTGCTTCTTAGTGGAAATATTATCTCAGTTTTGTTTTAATATCTAAGATTTTTCTTTTTGATTTGTTTTTACATGTATAAGTTTTCCCACTTTGTTATTGAGATTGGAATTTTTTTTTCAAGATTATATTCGATACTTTTATATTTTATTTAGCCTGCACAAGTGTTCTAACATCTGTCCCCAAAGTGAATACACTGCTGATTCTTATGAATGCTTCTTCTAGATACTCTCGAATATTTTAACAAATGCAAATATTCTGCATTTTTGAGATATCATTTGTAAGACAACATTAGGAAGAGAGTGAGCATTGTTACCAAAAATCTTGTGCCTAGCTGGACAGAGTGCTTATGATCAAAGTTTTCCAGCTGTTTCGCCATGTATTTCACCTGTCCTGTGGTTTAGTTTAATGTAGAAGGTGTTCTCAGTGACCTTTTCTACTTTGTAAAAATGTGATTTGAAAGGCTTTGCTCTTTAGCAGAACAGCAGTTGGATTAGTCATCCACTTCTCAGCTCAAGGTGTTCTCAAGACACTGCATGGGGGTCTCGGCTTCAGTCTCCTCCTGTTTAGACACTGTGGATTAAAACATATAAAGAAAGAATAATACAGTCTCAAACTACAGTACTGGGCAAAAGTCTTGATTCCCTCCTTGCTTATTTTATTTAATATATTTTGCTTATAAAGAGCCAGACGTTCTTGGATATGTAATACACTGTATTTTTGAGGAAGAGTTCTCCAGGCTTCCTGAAGGACATTTGGCTCTCATTTTTGGCAATTTCATTTTCAGTCCAGTCCCTGCAACTGATCGTTTTCAGAGGAATGGTTTTTGTTTGTTAAGCCACACACTGACCTATGATTCAAGCATAAAATTATCTAACCTAATGCATGAACTAGAAAGAAACAGGTGCAGATGATGACATATGCTCAGGCAGGTGATTAGTAAACTGGTAATGCTGAGTGGTTGGAACAGACGAGAGGGGAAATAAGGTTGCTGCTGAGATTGTTACATAAACAAACAATCTTGGCATTTTTAAATTGTATCTTTAGGCACTTGTCAGTCTGTCACATTTGTTCTCATTTCTTTAATTTAATCTACATACAATAATTAAACTTAATATGAAGACATGTGGTCAATCAATTGAGGCTTTTGCAGAGTACTCTACATCTCACTGCATATTAGAAACAGTTTTCTTCTTTTTTCTCCTTTTCCATTTTGTTATTATTTATTTATTTACTTACTTATTAAGTACAGTTAAGTAGTCTTTGGTTAGCATGTGGTTTATTTAGTTCCTAAAAGAAACAATGCTAAATAAAATAAATGAGTAAATAAATAAATAAACAGTTCCTGTAACATTTTTTTTAAATCTAGGAATGCATCATCATCATCACCATTATCCTGTAATTCATGTCCAGGATGCCGGCTGTTTCATAGGTGTATTTTGAAGTTTGGGGTTTATTCCTTATCTGTGTGGAAATAAAACAAATAAATATTATTAAGGATCACACCTTATTCAAAAATAACACCTTATTATCCAAAGGATAACATTCGTGACAAGATTTGCAATTTGTAAGCTACAAGAAACTACTCTATTATGCATCAGTCAAAAGACAAGCAAACTGGACGCCTCTAGATAATTAGCTTAATTAAATTTGTCAAACTGCACTGCTCATCCGGGCTGTTATATTTCCAGTGTCATGATTTATTTTCTCCTCCCTCTCTGTTTGCACAATGTGTTGGAGTTTATGGCCAGTGCAATGAACGTTAAAAAAAGAAAGACTTGGATGCTTTCAATGTAAAGGTGCATTCATGTGGAAAATAAAGACAGGCCTTATGATTTAAAGTCCTGAGGCCTTAGTGGCTGCCAAGAACACTGTTCTAGCCAGCCAAGCACCAGGCACCAGAGTTCATAGCAGAGAATAATGTAAATGGTTGCATACAGCTTGATATTAGTGCCCATGGCCTTGAAGAATTGTTTTAGAAAACCTTCTGTTATGCTGCCACTGTGTTAACAGCCAGTTCCAGCCAGTCAGTAGTGATTAAATAAATTGAGTATAATGCACACTCTGTAATAAGGTTGAAGTAAATTTTTGATCGTTAATGAAAGACATATGGAGCACAATCATCTGGAAAATAAGCAGTCACATTACTGCATTATTAATAATACTGTAGGAATCATATTAAGCTCAATATCCAGACCCAGACCATGAGAATTTACTAGAATGAAAAGTCATTTTTTCACACCTCAGCAGAAAAACACCCCATCACACGCAGCTGATTTAATTTCACTCACTGATTTATAATCACACATTTCATTACAGTTCACTTGGCTTGCTGTTGGGTTCATGACTGCTGGTCCCCCAGCAGCATCCATCTTTTACACTCAGCAGCCAGCAATCAGCCAATCGACCTTCAGTGGGCTGTAGTTTCAATCTGGCGTGTGTGTACAGTATTGGCTGTGTTTCTCTCCTCTCTTTTACACCCAACTGTGACCCAGGCCCCTGTTGTGTATTCACACTGTGTATGGGCTCTGCTCCCTAACCATATAGTCTATGATGACCTGATGGAATTTTTTTATGCTGGTTTTCCATGAGTTGGCCAGGTTTTGGGTTACGGAGTCAAACTGAAATCTCAGTAAATAGTGAGAATAGACACAGGCAAGACAAACAATAGATAATGCAAAAAGTCATGATGAATTTTTGTTGCTAATTGAGATTTTTGAGCTCTTCACTACACAATGTTTAATGATGCATAATTTCTTTTACAAATATTTTAAAATATATACTAGAGTAGTTTTAGAGAATAACAAAGTACAAATTTAAACTTTTTCACTGCTTTAGTTACTTACCTTCAGTAAGCCAACCTCAACTTGGTGACATTGTACACATTTACATACCTGTTATTATTATCATTATTGTTATTATTTATTTATTTTTAAAACTCATTATTTATTTATTATTCTTTTTTTTTATTTTTATGAATCTGTCTCGTGAAATACAGGGAATCTTACAGCCAGAAATAGTCCCTGCCCGCAAAAATGTAAAAAATTCATGTCTTACAGATCAAACACAATGTTTTCTTATTTCCAGTTTGATTAAGGTTATATTAATACATTTAAATTATTCCAGAAATTTGGGAACTATGGATCTTGTATTATGTTTTTATCTGTTGTTTTGTTTACTGAATTAATTGTAATTAGGAAATAAGAAAGTATACAATAATTCAATAGTTACAATAGTTATAGTAATAATTTATTTTTAGTTTGTTTATTTCTTTATAGTACTTTATAGAACTATTCTGGACTTTTTAAAAAGTGCTCTTTAAAAAATTTTATTGGAATAATTACAGTGGAAGGCGGCACGGTGGTGTAGCACTGTGGCCTCCCTCCTCCAGGGTCTGTGTGCGTGGAGTTTTCCTACTATGTCCTTAGTGTGTGTGTTTGTGTGTGCCCTGTGATGGATTGGCACCCTGTCCAGGTTGTACCCAGCCTCACGTCCTAAGTCTTCTGCAATAAGCTCTAGGGCCCGCGACCCTGTACAGGATATAGAATATAAATTAATTAATTAATTACCGTGCAATTGTAATTAGTAGTAATAGAACACTCCGCAAAATTAGTTTTCAGTTCTTTTCGAAGGTTCAGAGCAATGCATTGTTGCTAATAAACACTGGAATAAATGAATGAATGAATAAATGTTGACACATTTATAAAGCTTCTTTCTTTTCTCTTCAGTATTCGATTGTGAGTTTACTGCAAGCACAATCACTGACTTTACTATCAGTTTGTTTTTCTCCATCGTGGTTAGGGAGAAGATGCCCTTCCATCATGTGACGGCAGGGCTGCTGTATAAAGGCAACTATCTGAGCCGCTCTCTGTCTGAACAGAGCGATAGTGACCAGCTGGCTAGTATCTCTGCGGAGGAACTGGATGGTAAGCGAGAAGCATGACACACAAACACACACTCACACAATGGGATAATTTACTACAGCAATTTACATGATGATGATGATGATTTGTTCCATAAACAAGCACGATTTCATGATAGTATAATATTCAATGAGAATAATCTGAAAAGCATCTGACATTTATATATGATCTACTGATTTAAACAGTTTCACACGTATCAGTCTCTGACACTCAGAATGTATTTTCAAGAGTTTTCATTTATCAGCTCAGAGAGGCAGCAAAACAAGTCCTGCAAGTTTGAATTATTCATGTTAATATAGAGCACTATGTCTCCTGAGTCTCAACACCTGGTTAAATCTGAGGTACTATGCATTCCCAATTTTTATTAAATGAATAGCATGAAGAGATTTTTGTAGTACTCTATACATCTAAAAGTACTGAACACACTGCTGCTATCATAACCTCCACTCTTCTGAGAAGGCTTCCACTAAGTTTGGAGTCTGAGAGGTGAAGGTCTGGTGGACCGCCATCTTTCCAGTTCATCATAAGTGTTCAGTGTGTTGAAGTCAGTGCTCTGCACTCAATATCCCTACAGGGCTTACATTCCTAGATTACCAAATTGGATTCCAAATCAATCACGAGATTTTATGAAATCCTGCGGAGATTGTCAAACTTTGGTATGACTCCATCATCACTGGCTAAAATACCATGGTAGTAAAATAAATAAATAAACAAAGATAAAACATGAATGATGTTAATATCATGAAGGATATTATAATGCCCTATTGCCATTCCATATTATCAGTTGGATATGGAGTCACATGCTGTTTTGAATTGATAAATCTTTGCAGTATTTAGCAAGATAAAATGTCTTGAACATAGTGTAATTGACCTGATATTTCTCATTGTTGGTTGAAGATTTAGATAAACTGTATATTGATCAGCCATACCATTAAAACCATTAACATTAAAACTTCTAAGTTTTTGGTTCCCCATGTTCCACCAAAACAGCTCTTGCCCCTCGGGGCGTGGACTCCACAAGACCTCTGAGGGTGTGCTGTGGTGTCTGGCACCTGGATGTAGCATCAGATGTTAGTAGCAAATGCTGTAAGTTGCAAGGTGGGGCCTCCATACAACAGAATGTTTGTTGATCTGAAGAACTTGGAGGCCGGATCAAAAAACTCTTTGCCAGCTAATCCCCATATGCGGCTGGCTGTTATGCTCTGAGTGTTCTCATACCTCTCTGTCGAAGCCATCATTAACCTTTTTCAGCATTTGTGCCACATTAATTTTTCTGGGGATCAGACTGGACAGGCTGGCCTTTGGTTTCTACAGGCATACAGTAGTTAAGCATTGGGTGCAGTTTACTGGTATATAATTGATAACCAGTATTATTCAATTCACCTAGCAGTGGTGTTAGTTTTATGACTGATCAGTGTATGTGAATCTACTTATTTCTAAAGATTTCAGGTCATCACACTTTAAGGTTGAAGTTTTTTTCGTTTTAGTTGCAGATGCAGTCATGTACAAAAATTATTGCCCCCTCACTTTTAATTCTATGTTTTATTTTTGTGTGTATAATAAAAATCATCTGATCATAGCAGGTCTTAGAATTAGGCAAATATAACCTCAGACGGACATCAAAATATATATATTTTTTCCGTGACATTGTTTATTTAGAAAAATGAAGCCAAAAAGAAAAAACACACAGGCAAAACTAAGTACTCTCTTACTGCTTGAACAGGATTTAAGAGGGTAAGTTGCAGCCAGGTGCTGCTAATCATCAGCGCTTGATTAATGGATTGTGAGCAGGTGTGTAGACCTCTATAAAAAGTTTTGGCAGTTTGCTGGCCTGAAGCATTCAGCCGTAACATTGGTCTTAAAGAAACAATTGTTCCTGCACATCAATCTGGAAAAGGTTACAAGTCCATTTTCAAACAATTGGGAGTTTAACATTCTACAGACAGGACAGTTGCCAATCTTCCCAGAAGTGGATGTGATAGTATATTCACTCCATGATCAAACCATGCAATGTTCAGAGAAATACAAAAACTCAAAAGATACATCTCAGACCATATAGGATTTACTGAAAATGTGAAATGTTAGTCCATTACAGCACAATTAGAAGGTGACTGAACAAGTACAGTTTGTTTAGGAGTGTTGCCAAGAGAAATCTCTTCGGCCTAATAAAAGAAGAAGACGACTTCATGGAAGCATGGTTGTCTAAAAGGTGTCTAACCAGAATTAAAAGAAGGTGCATTAACTTTTACACATGTCTGTAATTTAACTTCGTGTTTAAAATAAAGGCTTAAGAATAATCAGAATATCACCTCCAATAGAACAGAACGATTTCAACCGCGAATTTATTACAGATGTCTAAAAGAGCTCAAATTTGTTTCAGCATCATTTGCAAATAAGAATCTCTACTTCTTCAATCCTACTTTTATTCCAGTATTCCATTACAAAAATATAAACACCATAAAATGAAAATACATTTATGTAATAAAATATTATTTGTTTTTACGTCTGTTAAAATGTGAATTTCAAAGAATATTATACATCTTCATACTGGTGTACTGGTGTATTGCTATTATTGTTATTGACTGTATTAAGATTAAGCACACATGCCACATATTTAGAATTACGGATGTGCAACTGATTAACAAACATTACATAACATTATAATAATAATAATCATAATAAATGTGCCTCCTATTTTCTTCTCCACTTCCACTCTTCTGAATCCATTGGCTTCCCGCAGAGATACTGTTATTTGTATGCTTTGTTTCTTACTTTTTTTTTCGTTTTTAATCTTATAAAAATGTGCAGTGTCAGCCTGATGTCACATTACAGCCTTGCATTCACATATTGTAAAGCAGCTTTTATGGTGGAATTGCATTTGCAAAATGAGAGCTGTGTTCAGCTTAGTCTCAGACACAGACAGCCACTCAGTAGCCTGACTCATCCATGGCACTTATATATATTTATGAGCAGTTATACACAAAAATAAATCTAATGCCTTTGTGCAGACACACTTGTAGCTGATTTGCTGGTCAGCTTTAATCATTGCTTTTATATCAGAGGATTCTGTTATATATATATATATATATATATATATATATATATATACAAAAATAAAATTTTACAAAAATACAAATTAATTAATGCTTTAAAGCATAAATTATATTTCAGTGCATGTGATGGTACAGAGGCATCAGGGTGACGCAGGTGTAAGATGTAGAAGTCCAAAGGAAAATTACTAACCTGCATCAAACAAATCAAGAATTAAAATGACTGGAATTGGGTTAAGAACATTATTAAAACCCAGAGGTGGGTAGTAACGAGTTCCATTTACACAATTATATTTTTGAGTAACTTTTTGGAGAAAAAATTTACTTCTATGAGTAGTTTTACTACACCACACGTTTTACTTTTACTTGAGTAGATTGAAGAAGAAACGCTACTCTTACTCCGCTACATTCGGCTACCTCGACTCTTTACTTTTCTAACCATCTATTTTACACATGACTGTTTCACCAATCCGACGCAGCAACAATAATCACGTTATTGCGGCTGATTGGTCAGGCGGCATATTGGGGAAAGAATATACTGTATACAGTATACACAGTGTAAGAAAACCAGGCCCCGTATGCACAAAGCTTCTTAGAATTCTCTCAGAGAGCTCCTATCTTAGCCTAAAAAGTATAAGTAAGTACAAAAACTTTATCTTAGTGAGGAGGTGTGGTCAACCCCGTTGCTACGGATGATGCAGCAATTCAAGGACTGTGATTAGTTGATAAAAAAAATAACTCTGACTTCTACAAAGGTCTTGAAATGTGCTCTTTGTGAAAATAGACTTTATGATAATAGAACAGACAGTGAACTCATAATGTTTGTATATAATGAAATTGTATAATCATGACTACAGGCTACTTCATGCAAAGCTTATGTTATGGGCTAAACATATTAAAGTGAATTAAAACAGCCAAATGTTGAAAATGTGAACCAATTTCCACACAGTAGTTACTATATCTAAGTTCTTACATTTATTTACCATACTGAGACTAAATGTCTCAGCTTTTACCAATGTACATGATTGCAGGACAGTTTATTTAAGTTGCACTTTTGGGTGGTATGTAGCCAACAATCCAAGAGAGATGGAATTTTCTGCCATTTTGTCCTCTGCTATAGAAATTCTTAAGCCTCTTAAAAGTCCTCCTCTCTACTCTTAATTTTTACCTGTTAGGAGCTGTTTTTAGGGCTAAGATGATTTGTGAATAATTTTTATCTTTGCTAAGATTTTATCCTAAATTTAAGGGAAAATAAAAAAGATTTTTCTTAAAATTTCATCACTAGGAGCTTTTAGGGTTAAGAAGCTTTGTGAATACGGGCCCAGATGTCTGAGATTAATCATAAAAAAGGCTTGAGTTTGGTAGGGAGGTCAAAGATTGGACTTTGGAGCAATGGAGAAAGGTCATGTGGTCTGATGAGTCCAGATTGACACTAGTCTGGAGCGATGGGTGCGTCAGAGTAAGAAGGAAAAAGCAGGAAGTGATGCACCCATCATGCATAGTGGCCACTGTACAAGCCTAGAGGCAGTGTTATATTCTCGGGTTGTCAGGTCTAGGGTTAGCAATGCTATGTGGCAATAAAATTAAGTGGACTTTGAAATTAAGTTAGCTGATGACCTGAATATGCTGAATGACAAGGGTATCACATCAATGCATTTTTCCCCTCAAGGCATGAGCATATCCCTGGACTCAAATTGTGAACGAGTTGGTGGTTTTGGTCGCATGAAGATTTTTTTTTCCCACATGAATTTGTTACATTAACAAAATATGGGCATATTGTTTCATTCATTAACATACAGTAGGTTGCTCATATTGCTAGAGTTCATGGTTTGTCTTCAATGCTGGTTTCCCCTCCTTTAACCTTCTTCATTCACCAGTGCACAATGCTCTCGTTATTGGTGTCATCTCTGTAAACATTTTGATACATCACTGAATGAAACATTTAATTTGAGTAACCCATGTCAGTTAATAAGATGTTATGTCCACTTTTGTATAACTTTTGTTTGTTAAAGTAGTTAACACTTGGATTTTATTTATTTATAGATTTAAACCATTAAAACCTCACAATGTCCAAATAGACATATATTCTGTCAGGTATGTAATGTAAACTCCTAGGTCAAATGCCTCTTCAGCCAAATTTACATTCCCATAATTCATTTAGTAGGGCTTCTGGAGATGTTTATCTGTTGTATTAATGTAGCAGTAATATTATTAAAAACATTGTTTAATGGTTAAAGACTAAATATCAAAACCATGACATTAAAACTGACAATCTAGCTAGCTACCTAGCACCTTTTTAAGCCGTGTACGTGTGCTGTAGTTCATCATTATCCTGTGGTGTTCAAAGTCATTCATTATATGCTTTTGACCTTAAAATAAAGGGAGCGTTGGTGTTTAGAACAGTATAATTTCAAACCCACTCAGTCATGCCATTTAATGTGCCTTTTTAAAAGCCATTTCATTCTGTACCATCCATGAAACATCATTCAAAGAGATTTAAAAAAAAATTTTTTTTAAAGAAATTGGCATAAAACATGTATAAAAGAGAAGAAATCATTTGTTGTTAAAGACGAAAATATGAAAACAGAAATATTACTGTAATTATACAGTATTATATGCTAATCATTATTTTTATTAACTTACTACTTAAATATTGCATATTAGCTCGCTAGATTTTGGCTACACAACTTTTCCACATTTAAGCTTGATTTACAGTAGGTTTGCTATTAGGCGTATTTCATGAGGCATGAGGCAACAGTGCTAACCACTGCACAATAATATAAAAGAGCAAAATGATATGTAAAGTATAGTGGTAAATAGGAAAAAATCCCCAAACCTGTATTGCCCCATTTTATATCAGTGCTAATGACAACATATCATAGACATTAGGACATGCATTGATTAACACATCATTAAAAGAAAAGTCATGTATACACAGCAAAATGTCTGTGTTGAATGCAAAAGTTTTTATGAGTCACCCTTCATTTTTCCATTTTTTGCTTCCAAATAGCCAGACTTTATACTGTTGTATTTTTTCCTGTTGCATTTTTTATATAATCTTGAAAAATAGTTTTTAGCCTTTTTGCCTGTCACAGTAAAACATTTGTTCCCATTTTTAAAAATTGAATGAAATGATGAGTGGCTCAAAACATTTGCACAGTACTGTAGGTCCAGTTAGATAGGTCCAAGTGAACTCTAAGTGTTACTGTAAATCAGCACTACGGATTTTAGTATGTAGAACCCTAATGCTTCTTGTCTTTCGGAAACTTTGGTTTATATGAAATTCTTTTCAAATTAGAATAATTTTAGGAAGCTAAGAACCCGTAACTATATGAAGAACACCTTAAATAAACATCATGGTATGTAGTGAGCAGAGCCTAAGAGTTAACCACAACTGCATCTTAATATACCTTATGTCTCTTGTTGCATCCTTACTGATTGCTTTTGGCTATTCTTTAATCTATGATTTCAATTTGCCAACACTTTTGGCACCACCTGTTTTTTTTTTCTTTTTTAGCTGCTGCTGCTGGCATCTCTGCCTCAGGACTACACTTACAGCAAAATGCGAAAATGCCACACACATGGTAGATTAATCCAGGGTTTTACTATTGTGCCACTCTTTTTCAATTATAACTGTGACATTTACAGTTTGTGAGAGTGTTTGTGTTAAGATGTGAGAGCCACTGTCATATATTCTGCTCTGTTAACTCACAGTAATCAGCTGAAAACAGAAAATTCTCCTGATTACATCCTGAAAATCCCTCCTAATTACCACTTCAGCTAAGTTAATGGGACGTTTCGTATTTAAAGATGGTATTTAACAAATCAAGCTGTTAGTGTAATGAATTGTTTTACAAGTGTTCTCCAATCCATAACCCTGACAAATGAAAGAGAACCATCATATGAGGCAGTGCTCATTTGAACTAAAAGCCTGATTTAGTTTAAAACATAGAGGAACACACACAAATATATAGAGAGAGAAAAAGAGAGAGAGATAAACAGAAATAAACATTGGCATCAGTGGGGCTGGTGGAGGCTTTGAGGTGCGAAACAGCAGGTGCAGCAGAATTGGTTGAATTAATTTTGTTAACTTGAGCCTGTGCCACTTAGTGTACGTCTACAAAGCTAGGATAAGCTCGGAGGGATGATGGAAGCAGAAGGAGAATTGTGGGGAATGCTGAGTCGTCTGTTTGTTTTGGCAGAAATCCGTGAAGCATTTAGGGTGCTGGATCGCGATGGCAATGGCTTCATCTCCAAGCAGGAGCTTGGCATGGCCATGCGCTCACTCGGGTACATGCCCAGTGAAGTGGAGCTGGCCATCATCATGCAGAGACTGGACATGGATGGTGAGTTCTAAGTCACATGTAAACAACATATTATTTGGCTACCACTGTCTTTATTTACATATTACAATATTCTTCATCCCAATATCCAGACAATCTATAAATTGCAGCGTATACTATATGCAAAGTACAGTATATATCAATCAAACCCATATTTGCCATTAGGTTTTGTCAGGGCTCAGGCAAGTTACTGTCAGTCTTTTATGGAGATTCAATGTTTGGACAAAGGGGCATTGTCATGATAAAACAGGTTTGGGCTGTCAATATTTACATGTTAACGCCTGTAATTCATCTTGAAATTTTAACACATTACTATATTTTATGCAAATTAATCATATGACCAAGTTTGACCCTAATGGCTTGCCATAATCGCAGCATAGTTACCCGGATTTGTGTGAATTTTTCAATTGACAGCATTAATAAATAACTAAATATTGTATATAATATACAGTTGTGATCAAAAGGTGGCATACCTAGGGAGAATTTTAAATATATGTATCTTTTTTTTTTTTTAAGAAAACATGAGTGAGAACAAGCAAATTAATTTTATTTCTTACAGGACTCCAGTTCATATATATGTAAGGCATAACAAAATGGGAGAATCATCAAACAAAACATGACAATAAAGAAAATGAGGAAATCCTACCTGTTCAAAAATTTTAGTTCTTAATACCAAGTATTGCCCCCTTTAGCATCAATGATGGCATGCGGTCTTTTGTAATAATTGTGCATGATGTCCTTAATTCTCTCAGCTCCTCATGTTTCTTGGCAAAATCCCACCAATTCCTGTACATTTTTTGGTTGTCTTGCATGAATTGCACATTAAAGATCTCCCCAAAGTGGCTTAGTGATATTGAGGTTAAGAGACAGTGATGGACACTCCTGAACTTACACCTTTTTTTGCTGTAGACATTGGAAGGTCAACTTGATCTTGTGCTTTGGATCACTGCCATGTTGGAACATCTAAGTCCCATGTGCAACTTTTGTGCTATAGAATGCAAATAGACTGCCAGTATTTTCTGATAACATGCTGCATTCTTGCTGCCATCAGTTTTGATGAAAACTTTCCTGTGCAACTGGAGCTCACACAGCCCCAAAATATAAGGGATCCACCACCATGCTTTACAGTGGAGATGGTATACTTTTCACCGTATGCCTTGTTCTTTGTAACTATAAAGTAAAATTTTGGTCTCTGCTCCAGAAGCTGTGTCTAGGCTTGAGGCTTGTCTAGGTGCTGTCTGGCACACTTCAAGCAGGCCTTTTTGCGGCATAGGTGCAGTACCTGCTTTCTCCTGGTAACTCGACCATACAGGTCATTTGAGTTCAAGTACTTCCTTATTGTGATCCTTGAAACAACACTAGCATTTTTTCTCCAAAGCAGGCTGTATTAAGTTGTTTGTGGGATTTTCTTTGCGTCCCGAAAAATTCGTCTGGCAGTAGCGGGTGAAATCTTTCTTGGTCTACTCGTTTCTTTTGATGGCTTAGTATCAACAGAAACCTCTTATTTTCCAAGTCTTTATTACAGTTTGAACATTTTACTGGATGGCATGTGTTTAAATATATTTTCATATCCCATTTCTGCTTTATAAACAGAAGTGGGTAGAGTAGCCAAATATGTACTCAAGTAAGAGTAGCTGTACGTCAAAATAATATTATTAAATAGAAGTAAAAAGTAGTCATCCAAAATATTACTCAAGTAAGAGTAAAAAAAAAAAAAAAGAGTGAAAAGACTACTCAAGCACTGAGTAATGGCTTCATCATAATGTCCGATATTTTTTTTTATAGAAGTTATGTAAGCAGTCAGACAAAATTATAAATTTACAAATTACTACATTTCCAAAAAATATATAAAAATTAATAAAACTAAATAGCAAAATAGCAAATTAAGGAATAATAAACACAAATTTTTAAATAAATCCCTACTGTAGGTAACATATGTATGTTTGAACAGTGTAGACTATTTCCTGTGTAAGATGTGCTGTATATTCAGTTGCCCTACAAATGGCTCAGCAGATGGAAAATAACATTAGAACATGTGTATAAGACGTCTCACTTAACCATAAACTGTGTCCAGCAGAACAAATGTAAGAAAAATATATACTTTTTAGCCTCTAGCTTATTTGCTAATTATATATGTTAACATTGTAACATTAAATAAAACAGCTAAACTAACCGCAACATGTTTTCTTCACTGTCTATCACTGCTGAAGATAAGCCTCCCCCCCACCTTCCGTTATGAGGGTGTGGTCATTTGTCTCCATGTGGTTACTGTTGTTTTTATTGCGGCTGATTGGTCAAACGGAGTCATGTGATTTATTATTGCTACATCTGATTGGTGAAACACAGTCATGTGGTAGATCCACCGGCTGCATTTCTCTGGCAAACACAAAGAATATCTAAAGTGTGGAATAAATGGTTAGAAAAGTAACGAGTTGAGTGTAGCCAAGTGTAGCAGAGTAATAGTAGCGTTCCTTCTTCACAAATCTACTCAAGTAAAAGTAAAAATATGGCGCGGTAAAACTACTCCTAGAAGTATTTTTTTTTTTCAAAACGTTACTCAAGTAAATATAACTCGTTACTACCCACCTCTGCTTATGAAGTTCAACTACCTTATTATGCAGGTTCATTGGCAGTTCTTTTGTCATCCCCATAGTGCAGTATCCAGCCAAGTCAGTGCTTCACCTTATGAGCTGAGAAACTCACTGACTATTTATGCACAGATAGTAGTTACAAGTCACAGGTGTGGAAATTTCTCTTTAATAGTGATTTAAAATGTGTGTCAACCGTTGTGTTTGGGTGATTTTAGTTATTATTAGGTTTTAAAAAGGTGTCAAACAACTATGTGATAATTAATGACTTAACATGACCACTATCCTTAAATAGAAAAAGAGAAATTTGCATTATCAGTTATATTTTCCATTAAATGGCAATGTTTACCAATTTCTTTCAGAGTAAATCAGAATTCTGAGATTAAAGTTAGATTTCTGTGGGAAAAGTTTAATTTCTGAGGAGAAATATTTTTATGGTGCTCCAAATTTTTTCCCGTACTATACAACTGTGACTATACAACTGTGGCAAAGGGTGGGGAGGAACCACAGATGGGTGTGATGGTCACGTGTCCCTATAACTTTGGCTATAAATTGTACACCATAAATGTCTAAAGAAGACTATTAAAACCATTGAAGCCTTTCTCGTTCTGAGCCTGGTGGTCAGTTTGAAGTACTCTTTTCTTTATGATTACAGAAACTTTCTAAAACATCAATCTCTAAAAACATCATCAAATCTATCAAATGTTTGAAACCAACTTGAAATCCATTGGAGAGATGGAGTTTGGGGGGGAGGGTGTTAAGCAAACATATCCGCAGCGGTACGAGGTGAGGGCGTCCATATAACTGAGATTAATCACCCGTGTTATGTGTTAACCTATTCATTGAGTTCGATAGGTGACTTTGACAGATTTATTTATTTCACCATGTACGTCAGGCTAGCAACTAGCAACTACCTAATGTAATCAACTCATTAAATGAAACACTTACATAGCAATTAAATAAATAATTGTAAATATTTATGTGAACATTTTAAATTGGAATTCATTAATGACATTTTACCTTGCACCGCCAGGGTCCAGGTTCGATTCCCGGCCAGACTCGATTCCTGTTTCTGTGTGCATGGAGTTTGCATGTTCTCCCCGTGCTTGGTGGGTTTCCTCCGGGTACTCCGGTTTCCTCCCACAGTCCAAAGACATGTAGGTTAGGCTAATTGGCGTTTCCAAATTCCCCATAGTGTATTAATGAGTGAGTGTGTGTGTGTATATGTGTGTGTGTGTGTGTGTCCTGTGATGGATTGGCACCCTGTCCAGAGTGTACCCTGCCATGTGCCCTAAGTCTCCTGGGATAGGCTCAAGGCCCCCATGACCCTGAATACAGGATTAGGCGGTATAGATGATGAGTGAGTGAGTGAAACTCCACCCCTCATAATCTACAGCACTGTGTTGCTGCTATATTTTTTGGGTCATTTTAGCAGTAAAATTTAATTGAATGTACTACTACTGCCAAGTACAGTTGTTGGTTCTCTGTCATTATGGCATTTCTCTGGAATATTGCAAAGTAATTAAATATCAAAATATTTTTAATGAGAAAATATGTCATACCATTATAATAGAATTACATAGCATACATAGAATCATCTTGTTAACTGTAGTTCGTTTTAATCTAATAATTAAATGCATAACACTTATTAGTATAGCTTGTAACATTTATTTCCTGCTTTTAGCATAAAAAATAGGATTTTTTAAAGAAACTTTTTTGCATAAACTTAAAACAAACCAAATTTTTTTTAATAACAAAAAACGTTGAGGGGTTAATTACCCAAATATCTTAGTATTGCATACATTGAAAGTGTGCAGGAGAAGGAGAAAACATGCAGAAAGCCAACAGGTAGGTTGACATGGACCCTAACCCTATTTCACTAATGGTAGGAGTAGGATCTCAATCCAAGTAAAAATGTACCATATAAACACCCCAATCAAATAATCCATTCAATAAGTAAATATCAGCCATGTAAACACATGATCTGATCATTTCTGTCTTGTTAGAATAAATCTTTTTTTTTTTTTTTTTAAGTTTTCAGACTTTTTATCTTCTAGCTCTCTGGCTGAGGAAGGCTCACTGGTTGGCTGAAATTTTACATGTAGTAAAGCATCTAACCAATCATAAAAGAGATTATTTTTTATATAACAAATCATAACACAAAAGGCAGGATTTATCAGAAAGGATGGGAAGTCTAACCTAGACTCAAAGCTGGAAGAAAAAAACTCCTTCTTCTTCAGTCATACTTGTGGCTCCACCATGCTTCTCAGCAGGCAGACCACTTTGTACATGGATCATTCATGCAAACAGCTGAGTTGAAATTTGTAATCAGAATGATTGTAATCAGACTGAAGACATGTTGTTCATGTTGTTCATGTAAACATAGCTAAGGAAAATATAGCCAGAATGACAGAGTCCACAATCCACACAAAAGTGCACTGTGCACAGTACAGTATATGAACTTCATTTAATAGCTTTGTTCAAATAAAGGTTAAAAAGCAAAGGCCCACTTTATGTTTTCAATCAATGTAATTGAATTTATATACACTCCATGGACGAAAGTATTTGGGAAGGTTTATATTTGGAAATTGTACCCAAATACATATGCAGTACAGTTCTTCAATATGGAGTTGGTCCTGCTTTTGCAGCTATAACAGCTTCCACTTTTTTTGGAAGGCTGTTTGGAAGGCTGTCCACAATTATCTTGGAGTGTTTCTGTGGGAATTAATTCTGTGGAGCATTTACGTATAAGATCAGGCACTGATACTGGACGAGGAGTCCTGGCTCACAGTCTCCGTTCCAGTTCATCCTAAAGGTGCTCGATGTGGTTGAGGTCAGGACTCAGGACTGTGCGGGCCAGTCATGTTCTTCCACACCGTACTCATCATACCATGTATTTATAATTTTTTGTGCATAATAGAAACGTATTTGAAAAATGGCCTTCCCCAAGCTGTTGCCACAACGTTGAAGCAAAGCATTGTCTAAGATGTCTTGGTATTCTGAAGCAATAAGATTGTCCCTTGACTGAGGATAAGAGGCTTGATTGAAACACCTCGATTCAATAATTAATAGGTTCGACCAAATAGTTTTTTATGCGTAGTTTATGTCAGTGCATGCAAATGATCAAATCTTTGTTTTTAAGCAAACATGTGAAGGGCTGGAAGAAAAATAGCTTTCTTTGCAAACAGTCTCTGCTCTGTCTGTTCTCGTGCTATTTGGTGGGAGAATTAAACCCCTGTGTTCAAGAGCTTTATCCTAGATAATATGCTTTACATGAGCTAACATTAAAAACTATTTTACACTTTTGCATTTTTTAATAGGATATGAAAGCACGTGTAGTGTTAATGGATATGGATGCATATTTTGATGGTGGGCGTAAACATCCAGTGAAGGTCACAGGAGAATATCAGTGAATGCCTCATAAAGTTTTTCAGCATAAACTGGTTTCATTTCTTTATTTGTTACAGATACAATAATTAAATTTGTTGTGTTTATTTATATTTAGATGTTGTAGTGTAATTATTTTTGAAGTTGGGTGTTATTGTTAAATCCATGATTGTATTCTGTCTCCTTTCTGGCCAAACCCAGTGCAACATGTCACATTCATGCTTCTATGTTCCGGCTTGCCAGTGAAACAATTACAACTCTTAGACACTATGGAGCAGGACAGCTCAGTGGTTAGCACTGTTGCCTTGTACCTTAATGGTTGGGATTTTGAATCTAATATTCATTCTGTGTCCCTGCAGGTTGCAAGTTGTCCTAGTGCTTTATGGGTTTCTCAATTTCCTCCTAACAGTTGAAAGACATGCACTGTAGGCTTATTAGCATTTTAAAATTGCCCTTAGTTCATGAGTGGGTGTGAGTATGTTGCAGGAACATTGCAGGTACATAACTAAGTCCTATAACAAAGGCTGCTGGCATGAAGGGTAGGATCATTGCAGCCAAACATCATTAAGCAATTATGGCTTATTTTAAAACTTTAAAAGGAAAATTGTATTGATTATTTTTGACTGGTCAGCTTATGAAGCCTTAACCACTTTTTATCAAAAGAAAAACTTAAATACAAAAGCAAACAAGCACTATTCCACTTATATACATATTTACAGTATATAACTAACTAACTATAAATTACTTAAAATAGTGTGTCTGAAGTTTAAGTTATTTTTGCATTTCAGCTGACATGAAAACTCAGGAGGATTATGATTTCTACTAACACAAATTTACCACGTGACACTTGTGTCAGCTTGAAAATTGAGACCTAGAGTACTGAGCAACAGTCTTGAGCCACCCTTTATTTCTTCATATTAAATCAAATTAAATAAACTTTAATTTTATTTAAAAAATAGGAACAAATGTTTTACTGTGACAGGTTGCAAAGATACAATTTAATAATTGGTCGTTTATGTAAGAACCTCAGCAGCACTAATTTCCACTCTCGTCTGTTCCAACCATTCAGCATCATCAGTGTACTAAACCCTGGCATGATCATCTGTCATCATCTGTACCTGTTTCCCACTGCTTCATGCCTTAAATTATATGTTTTTTATGCTTGAATGATTCATAATCACTGTGAGGCTTAATAAAAAAATACCATTATACCTGAGGTACAGGGACTGGACTGAAAATAAGAGCCAAAAACTTGCCAAAAATCGGATGCAAAAAAGTCCTTCATCAAACCTAGAGAACTATTTCTTAAGAATAGTTCTCCAGGCCAAGATTGCGTTAAAAATACAAGATTGTCTGGCTCTTTGGAAGCAAAACATGACACAGTACTGTATATGTCTGAAATTATTTGTCCTCTGAGACTATCCTTAGCTTATACTTGTGTCTGGGCTTCTCGGGGTTCCAGTGCTATTAATTCACTATTATGCTCAATTTTACCTGTAATAAACTGATCCAAGGTTGTTCATAGTGAACAATGCAAGGCGCTGTTACTTCCACAGTTTAGTCTCTTATTAGCCTGCAGAGCCAGGAGAGTCAAACTCAGTGCTCTAGTGCAGGAATGTTTAACTTCCCTAGCAAATGGGGCACATAAAATGTTACTAGAGATAACAGTTTATCTTTAGGTCAATTTTGCCATGAATACCTATACTGATATGTGTTGATAATGTAATGTAATCGATAAATTAAACAACTCATGTGTCGGTTTACGCTTATTATAGTGTATACGCTACCTATTGAACAGATTATTTTTACTAGTGATGGTCTCGGCTTTAATCTTCATGCTTTAGTTATTATTAAACTCTAAGTATAGTAAGTGGAAATGTATTCTGAATTATTAATCATTATTAATCAATGCCTTTTACAATCAAGTCTGCCACTGATCTGATCTCCCAGCAATCTTTCCAGCAATACAGAATAATTTCAAATGATGAGCACATTCATTTATGCTAAAATAAAAATCTAACTTTATATTTTTACCTTCATAACAATGTCCTTGCTTCGCTTATTTTTCTCCCCCAAATCAACAATGCTAAATTATTTGCCCATGTTTTTTTAGCTCTCATATTGATTATTTTAAACTTTGTATTAAGCTCAGAATTTAAATTAAAAACAAACATCAGTACAGTAAAAACACAGCTGCTAGAGCAGTAATGCAGTCTACTCATATCACACCTGTGTTGTGTCAGGTACAGTACATTGGTTACAACATAAGCTGCTTTTTATTACTTTATTACTTACAAAACCGAGGTTGTTTTGAACTTCCTCTTTCACATCTTGCACCCTGATCCCCACCAGGCTTTTCTTTAGTGCCAAGACTACCAAACTGTAAGAGACCCCAATCCATCAAAAAGCTACTATTGCTTATTTAGCTGCAAAACTTTCTCTTCATACTGTGTTACTTTTCTTTTTCCCCTTCTTTCCTTCTTTTTAAAGTGCCAAAGTCAAATATGAATGTGTTAGGGACGGAAAAACCTATATTAACCTGGTTTACAATATCGCGCACAACTTTTTTTTATAACGAGTTATGTGACTTTGCTCAGAAGAAACTCATGTTCAAAGATATTTATCATACATCTATAAACATCTATCTAATGAACCCCAAATAACTACCAGTTATTTCTGTAGGACATTTTCCTAATTTCTTAGGTGCAGGATTTTATTGCAAAAAAATCTAAGTATGTCTAAATTTTCCAAAACAAATGTATGCAATCACCCAAACCATGTGCCAAAATATGCTATAGGTTGATGAGACCCCCAAAAAAACTTTTTTGAAGATAATTGTGAGAAACAAGACTCTTAACATCCAAAGAACACCATACGTGTGATTAATCAGACTGATGGCAGCACCATGCTGTTGAGCTGATTCTCTTTAGCGGGGACTGGGGCTTTAGTCAAAATGGAGGGAATGATGAGTCAATCTATTCTGCCACAAAACCTAGAGACTTTGGATAGACAGCTGAAGATGAAGAAAGTTTCCACCTTCTTGCATAAGCCTAGTATAAGAGCTTAGGCAGGGGCAGAGATCTAAATCCTTTCAAAAACCGGTGAAATGATTGGAAGTGATTACCATTTGCAGTTTAACAGATCTGGATCATTACACGGAAGAATGGAATCGGATTGCCAAATTATGATGGTTTAAGTTGTTTGACCCAAAAAACTGAATGCTGCATTATAAGCCAAATGTACTTGTATTTTGAAGGCTGCATCAGGTTAGAAATGGAGAAAAGTATGATGAATGTATGAATGAACAAGTAAAAAGATAGCTTATTGTAGCTTATTCATAACCACTATGTAAATGGAACAGATGAAATAGCCCAGGCTAAGTGTATGTGCTGATGGCTGGATAGTTGTCCTCTAAAGTGATTGTAAGTTCTGTCCTGTTTTAAGACTATAGATTTAACAACATATCGACTTATCTACCCAAGCTCATAGCGTTGTAGAAATAGTCAAAAGCAAATACTGTACAGCCAATCAGTCCAGTCAAATGTCTGAGCATCCCAGCGCCTAACGGATTGAGTACAGTCCTGGAACGAAACCAAATTAAGTGCAATTGACTCATCCTTCAGGAAGCGAGAGCGGTGCTTAGTGCCAGTTTGGATTGACCAGGTCTGCATTAGAGGAGGTGGATACTTTAGTGACATTTAAGAAAGCAACTCACATTTATGTCTTTTCCACTTTATGGACTTTTCTAGTGATGATTCATCAGACTGACACGAGATGTATAATGACTGGGGCAGAACTTTAAGGACTAATGCGTCAAATCATTCTTGTCTAAATGAATGGTAATAGACACATTCATGTATGTGACTGTAAACCCTATAAAGCAGAAAAACCTACCTGTATGTCTACCTTTCTGGAATCTACAAACAGCATGTACTTCTCTTTCTACTTATATGTCTATTAAAGAATTATGGCGGAATACACTGTGATATTTTTTTTCAGGGGATGGACAGGTGGATTTTGATGAATTCATGACGATACTGGGCCCCAAACTTCTGTCGTCTGAAACACGTGAAGGCTTCCTTGGAAACACAATAGACAGCATTTTTTGGCAGGTATGCAGTCATTAGCTCTTGAGGATTTACTGATCTTATTTTCATGTTCTTGTTGTCCATAAATGTTTTCTAAATTCTAAATGTTTGTTATCTGAATGTGTCTTACATGTACTTGTTAACACAACTTGCAAAAGCGGTTTCAGATTCAGCACACATCGTTGATGCATGAAACGTGTAGTAATTTCAGGCCAAGTGATAGATGTGTTAAATAGAAGCATGCTGGGATTGCAGCCATGCTGAGGACAAGTGAGATACTGAATTCGACTGTAGCTTGAGCTTGATGCTATCTGTAAAGATAAAGTGCAGACATGTGTGACCTTGGATGGTTGCAAAAGCAGTGTCTAATTTCCTGATTTAAACAGCTGATAGCCTGCAGAGGACAGAATGATCTTCTTCACACATTTCTCTGAAAAAAAAAAAAAGAATTTTGATAATTTTTTCCCCTTCCTCTTCCTTTCACTTCTCTTCTTTTTTTCTTCTAATTATTGTAGTGCAGTAGCTGGCTGCAGCTGGTGAACTTAGTTTGGACTGTGCTTTTAAAACAGTGTTAAATGTATCAGTAATTTTCCAAACTTGCAGACAGCAACCTTTATGCTCTTCCTGCAGTGATCACCTTACATATTTAACATATCCTACAAATTTATTCCTTTAACGTTATCCTTTTACGGATAACGATTCAAAATGATCATTTGTAATTAATATCTTCTCTGGCTTTGAGAAAAGGTGCTAGCAAGTCACATGGAGCGCAACGATTTCCACTGCGGCTAAGTGCAGTGATTGACACTCTTCTTTGTGCTTCCTGTTAAGGGCATCTGACTCATCCAGTCCTTGTGTTAATGGCCAGTAGATTGTGCAGTGACTAATTTCCCCTTCCCTTTGAGCACTGAATACTTCACTATTCAATTCACATTCTCTGCTCACGGTGAGATCTTGATGGCAGCTTCTAAGATGGAATAGGTTCATTTCTGGACTCTGTTTTCATTCTGTACCCCAAGGGCAGTGTCCAAAGACCAAGCAGTACATTCTTGAAATTAGAAGTTCGCTGGAGCTGATTATTCTCTCTGGTGGATAAGGACAAGGGGACACTCCATTTCCTTCATTTTACACAAGTGTTGTTAGATTGATAAGACATAATGTACATAGCCTACATAAATCAGAAAAGTAGAGAATGACTGCACAGGCTGAAATTAAATAAACTTTGTTTATGACCAACAATTATTTCTGCAGACACTGTATGAATATATATTATAATACATTGCCTTTTATGAGGCACTCACCATGGCATCATTCTTCAAACTTTGGCACAGTGGTCTATTCAAAACCTTCTACATGGCTGTCATGGGTTTAATTATGGATTATGAATGGATCCCTGAGTTCCTTAGAGGATGTTGCAATAACATATTTGCATTACACCACATTATCCAGCCTTTGTTGCTCACAACACTTTTAAAGAAAAAAAAGTCTAGGCAACCAGCCAAGACAACTTGATAGTCAGTTCTTGCTTTTTTAGTTTAGCCTTGATGGTTAAAGAGTAAGGGTCTGTCCACATGCCATTGGGCACATCAGGTGACGAATACTCCCCCAGAGTGATGTCTGTCTTTTCAGTTTCTTGTGGGGTCAGGTTGTCAGCTTGACGTCCTTTGCGTGGGTGAGACTAACATAAACATAATACAAGTCTCATAAATTTTTTTCAAACCAAATACAGTACAGATCTTAAGTTATGCATATTGCCAATATGCTTTAATACACAGTATGTTTATTGTTTCGACTTTTCCTGTCCCTGCTATATTACAGAATCCTTCATACTGTACATATCTCATGCAGCAATAAAGATGTTAACGATCCTTACCTTTCAAAGGCTATCATGCAATGTTATAGGTTCTATCCATGATCAGGTTCAAATCATTAAATAATTCCAACATCATTGAGAAAGCTAAATAGCACTATTTCCCCTGTTATAGGTGTCAAGCTGGTTACTGTAGGCACGTTATGTCACGAACTAACCGGAGATGAATCAGAAGACTAGCAGTTAGCCCTGTAGCGTGGATGGTAAACCCAAACGCGGAAGTAGCGCGAGCAGGCAGGATAACCACGCTAGTTATTCTTAGAACTCTCCCGAAGCGAGAGCAAGAGTTTACACAAATAAACTCGCGTTCTAAATACACACACCCAATCAGAAGCGATAACCCAAGAAAGTGAGTACTCACGTTTAGACGAGCGAGGCGTCGGCGATAGCATGGGCAGAACTCAATGACTGAGCAATGTGAGGCGCCATCTTGTTTCCTTTTATGCTTCCTGAAACCCGACCGTATTACTTCCGGGTCCTAGTGCCGGTCGTGTTACGAGTGTGCATGACACGTTATTCAATTGTGGATTGTATAAGTCTATTGTCTTTGTAGATGGTACATGACTTTTCATAATAGATTATAGTGTTCAAAATCACATTGAAATCCTTGTTTAGTTTTGAAGCAGACAGCTTCGAGCTGCCTACTGGAGCACTCGCAAAAACCTCTTATACAGGGGGTGGAGCAAATCCGGTCAAATCATTAAATCCAAATCTGTCTACCAAACTACTAAGTAGTCTGCTACTACTGTACATATAATACCACACTGCATATGATGGTTTTTACTGTACAGGGTGGGCCATTTATGTGGATACACCTTAATAAAATGGGAATGGTTGGTGATATTAACGTCCTGTTTGTGGCACATTAGAATATGTGAGCGGGCAAACTTTTCAAGATGGGTGGTGACCATGGTGGCCATTTTGAAGTCGGCCATCTTGGATACAACTTTTGTTTTTTCAATAGGAAGAGGGTCATGTGACACATCAAACTTATTGGGAATTTCACAAGAAAACAATGGTGTGCTTGGTTTTAACGTAACTTTATTCTTTCATGAGTTATTTACAAGTTTCTCTTTGTTCACAGCCATTGACATGTCGAAGAGGTTAACACGTGATGAACAGATCGAAATTGTGTTGATATCTGGTGAACTCAGTAACTGGGTCATTGCAGCAGATTTCAATGCAAGACACCCTACGGGACCACCCATCTCCCATGCTACAGTTAGCAAACTGCTTGCTAAGTTTCGTGAAACTGGTTCAGTGTTGGATTTGCCAAAATGTGGACGCATGAAAACTGTCACTAATGAACAAACATCAGTGGCTGTCCTAGCTTCATTCAGCAAGAGCCCACAGCGTAGCACTCGCCTCATGTCACTGGAGAGTGGCATTAGTCGAACATCCATTCGGCGGATATTAGCTACTCACAAATGGCACCCTTACAAACTCCAGCTACTGCAGCATTTCAACGAGGATGACCCAGATCGGCGCACACAATTTGCAGAATGGGCAAAACAAAAATTGGAACAGGACCCTCAGTTCACGCAGAAGATTTTGTTCAGTGATGAGGCAAACTTTTATGTGAATTGTGAAGTTAACAAACAAAACCACTGCTATTGGTCTGACACTAACCCACATTGGATAGATCCCTTCAAGACTGTTGGAACAAAAAAAGTGATGGTATGGTGTGGTATATGGGGTATAAAGATAGTGGGGCCATTCTTCATCAATGGAAACCTCAAGACCACTGGATATTTGAAATTGCTACATGATGATGTGTTTCCCTCTTTATGCACTGAAGCTGGCATGTTCCCTGAGTTTTTCCAGCAAGATGGTGCACCACCACATTATGGGTGTCAGGTCCGAGCATTCCTAGATGAACAGTTTCCTGAAAAGTGGATTGGTCGTCGTGGGCCAGTTGAATGGCCCCCAAGGTCTCCCGATCTGACCCCCTTAGACTTTTAACTTTTGAGTCATCTGAAGGCAATTGTCTATGGTGTGAAGATACGAGATGTGCAGCATCTCTCTCGTAACGAGGCCGGCACTAGGACCCGGAAGTAATACGGTCGGGTTTTCAGGAAGCATAAAAGGAGACAAAATGGCGCTTCACATTGCTCAGTCATTGAGTTTGCCCATGTCTTTGCTGACGCTACGCCGACTATTCCGTGAGTACTCACCAATTCTGGTTGCTTCTTTGATTGAGTGTGTGTTGCTAGAACGCGGGTAGATCCTTGCTCTTTGTGTAAGAGAGTTCTTAAACTAATTGCGTGGTTATCCTGCCTACTCGTGCTGCTTCCGCGTTTGGGTTTACCATCCACGCTACACGGGCTAACTGCTAAGGCTTTTCTGTTCATCCCTTGGTTGCTCGTGACAGAAACTACAGATACTGGAAGCCTGTGCTGGCATTTCTCCTTGCTATCAGTGTGTGAAGAGTGGGAGAAGAGGGTCGCATTGACAATCCATCACAATGGGCAGCACATTGAACACATTTTATAAGTGGTCAGAAACTTGCAAATAACTCATGAAGGAATAAAGTTATTGTTTTTCTTGTGAAATTCCCAATAAGTTTGATGTGTCACATGACCCTGTTCCTATTGAAAAAACAAAAGTTGGACCCAAGATGGCCAACTTCAAAATGGCCACCATGGTCACCACCCATCTTGAAAAGTTTGCCCGCTCACATATTCTAATGTGCCACAAACAGGACGTTAATAGCGAGCTCACAGACGCCCCTGACTGGCTGTAGAGCCGTGATTAATGTCGGAGCACTATGTACCTCTCATCCCTCCCCTCTGAGAGAGCTCGGCCAATCAGCTCTCTCTAGACCTCCGGCTGCGAGAGGTTACAGCACCACCCGGGATTCGAACTAGCGATCTCCGGATGATAGGGCGAGCGCTTTACCCACTGCGCCACTCGGAGGCCCCCATTTATTGTATTTCAATATCTCTTTTATATGGTCCACGGGCAAAAACTAATTGTAGCAATTCTTGCGACAATTCGTGCTAAGATAAATAATATGGGTTAAGAAGTAATAGTAGTAGGTCTTGACAAGTCATGAAAATTCATATTAATTTGTGAAGTGTAGTAAGTAAGAGTCAGTAATAAATCATGACAATCGTAGTCGGTTCTTGAGCATTCAGCGGGGAGTGTGGTAGAGACCGTCGCGGATTCTTAGGTATAAATAAATCTATCTTAACATTTCATAGCTAATGTGAGTAAAAACATATTTTTATGTGATTAGGCCATATTACATCACGGAGCCAAGTAGAAAAGCTCCCTTGCTATTGGTTTAGGGATTTCTGGCCATTTCCTTTGATTTCCTAAACCTCCCTCCCCCTTTCCTTTCTTTGTTGCCTTTAAGCTCTTCCTTATTTGGCAGTGCTTCCTATGGTCTGCATCTGGGTGGAAATCTACAGTATGCAAATGCATTTCCTTGAACTTAACCAGAACATGTTAATGCCTTGTTGATCTTTTATGTACTAGATGTGAGTAACACAAGGTGTTTGGCTCAGTCTGTCTTTGCTGTTAATAAATGAGAGAACATCAAACAAAAATCATGCATGCAGTATGCATGTGTGTTTGCTGCCTCTCATGGCCAGCAAGCGTGTTGAAACCAGCCGTTACACATATCATGGTGCGGCAGACATTTCAAGCAATTCAGAAAATGTTCCATTTGAGCTTTCGCAGCATTTGTGTGTGTATGTAGATAATAGTCAAAACCACTGACTAAATACTCCATATTTTTTTCTATGTATTTTTGCTCGCATACCTAAATATGTACAGTAATTAGCAAAAATCCTATTATTTTTTTAGCCTGAACAATTTTTAGAACTGTTACCTGTACGAAAATACTGTATCCAACTACTGACATGCTCTGTTCACATTAACAGATTTCCCGTTTCTTGAGGCTTTAATTACCATTGTATTACAATCATGAAACAGAAAAGGAACAGGCCGTTGAACAAATTCCTTTCTTACACATGACAGAAGGACTCCTTTTGAAAATCACATCTGCTGTGACTTTATACTCAACAAGAAGCCTTGTTAAGAATCATTGTGATAGAACTCCTGTAGCACAGTTAACACCGGAAATATTGGCACCCATTTAGGAAAAGAACCGAACGAGATTTTGTAAAAAGCTTAAACACACAGTGAACAGTATATTTTGAGATTTAACATTCAGTGTAGAGATGCTGTATAGTTTACTGTTAACATATATTTAACAGTACATTTCAAAATTAAACATAAGGTTTTCTTAAATATTGCAATTTTTTTCTGCTAATCAGAAAATTCAAAATCAGCAGCACTTACAAATAAGTGTAGATGATCGCTGAGTCATTTTTAATGTTTAACAATGTTAAAGACAGTTGTAGAGGGTTCCTGAATCACTCTTGAAAAAAAAAAAAACAAAAAAAAACATTATTCTTAGGTTTGTACAGTACTGTATGTGTAGACAATTTAATTCAGTTCACATGTTTAATGAGGTTTAAATCCAGCAGCCATTTCTGTGTTGATCTGTTTACTTGATGTGAACTTAACCTCAGTCTTTATATGAGAATTGTCATGGGTTTAGCTGGTTGTAGTTGCTAGACCGGCTGATGTTGTTGCCGTGGGCATAAAGGTAGGCATGAAGGCAGAGGGGTTCAACAGAAAGAGTCTTTTATTTAAACAAACAACTCAAAAACAGAACAAAGGAACTAGAACAACAAACTCAAACTAGGGCTCAGGAAAAACACAGGAACAGGAGCCGACACAGGGAACCAGGAGCTGACACAGGGAATCGACAGAGAACTAGGGATGAGGAAACATGGAGCCGGAGCTAACTAAAGACACAGAGGGGAACTAGAGACAGGGACTGGAGACTGGAGAGACCGGACTAGGGGCACAGAGACTGGAGAGACAGGGCTAGACGCACAGAGACTGACAGGAACTAGACTAGCTGGGTTAGTGAGGTTAGTAGCTACATGTTGTACTGGGGACACTGGAGGCTGACCTAACCGGGTTAGTGGCTAATGGTGTTAGTACTGACCTAGGGCACCGGAAGACAAAAGGCAGGGCACACATGAGGCTATACCAAACTAGCAGCTAACCTACTAGTGACCAGAACCACTAGCAGTCAATCCCACTAGAGATTAGCCTACTGGAGGCTAACCCTACTAGGGGCTAACCCTACTAGCCATCAAGGCCAACTAGCGGCTAACCCTGCTAATGGCTAAGCCCTCATGTGGCTACACATACTAGGGAAAAGACCAGAAGACAAAACAGTACTTACACAGGACACAGGAGGAGACACAGCCTAACTACACAGTGAACAGAGCAGCTCCATGAATCCACAGACACAAGGAACATCAAGAAAAAACTAGAGCCCTCTGAAAACAAAGGTTACAAAACATAAACCAAATATAAACTTAAAGTAACAAAAATGAATGCCCACATGATGGTAATACAAACAAACCAAACAATCACAAACAACCACAAACACACAAACACAAAATGCTCGACCCAGTTTCCCAGAACAAACTGCTATTTATAGAAGGTTTTAATGAGCCACCTCAGTTCAGGTGAGCCTCATCATCTGACTGAGGTGCCTTCTGGGAAACTGAGTCAACCAACAGGAACTACACAGAAAGACAGACAGACATGAACAGTGACCTCTAGTGGAGGTTCCTAACAGTACCCCCCCCCTTAAAAACGCTCCTCTGGAGCGTTACCGGAGGTCCCCATTGTCTTGAGTCATTTCACCCGACTTACGACGCCGACGAGCTGGTTCCCCGAGCAGGATGGGAAGGCGGGCGGAACTGGAATGCCGCCAAAGCCAGGCGCCGGAGGTAGTCTCAGGTCTGCCCTTGACGCTTGGCAGCGGAGGCGGCAATGGCCCGTTCTCGGGGTGGTAGACTTGATGCCGAAGCCGGGTGGTGGATGTGGGACCTCATTGACGCTCTGGGATGGGATGGGGGATCCCCCACTGAGGCACTGGATGACGGAGCCTCCCCGTGAGGCCCTGGAACTGGTGCTTTGCGGCCTCCCCGTGAGGCCCTGGAACTGGTGCTTTGCGGCCTCCCTGTGAGGCTTTGGACGAAGATAGTGGGACCTTTCACAGTTCTGCTGTAGGGCAAGCTGACTACCCTCAGCCTGCTTGCCCCAGCGTTACGGTCCCAGCCCCCCCCCAAAAAATTTCTCCCGGGGGCCCCCCCCCCTCTGCTATGCCTTGGTTTGGTTGAGCATTCTGTCACGGGTGTAGCTGGTTGTAGTGGCTAGACCGGCTGATGTTGTTGCCGTGGGCATAAAGGTAGGCATGAAGGCAGAGGGGTTCAACAGAGAGTCTTTTATTTAAACAAACAACTCAAAAACAGAACAAAGGAACTAAAACAACAAACTCAAACTAGGGCTCAGGAAACATGGAGCCGGAGCTAACTAAAGACACAGTTTGGTGTACTGTATGTCAGTGGTGTTTGGTTGAAAGTTTTTTGGATTTCTTGATATCCATTTGACATGATATTTGACAAAACAATTCCGAATTAATTTCAGCAGGTTTTTTTATTTTTTATTATACTCTCAGGAAATGCTTCGTTTGAAGGGTGTCGGTAATACTGAAGCTGAATTGGTCAGTCAACACTTTTCTCTTTCAGTCAAAACAGAACAGCTGCACAATTCCAACGTGTCCCAGCATGCTTAGCTTCCCTGATCTTTCTGCAGTCTACCTATGGAGGATTTAAACCTCTGCCAAGGTACAAAGTGTAAATCAAGGGCATATTATAAATCTTGGGCACATCGATGTGATTTGACTTACTCCCTCAGGCCAGGATTATTAATTGCTTTCATAAGACCATGGGAGACCATGCCAAGCCTGGCTAATAAGACCACTATTTATATGTGATGGTTTGAGTGGATTGTCATGAGGAAATGAAGCACACCATGGTTTGTATTATTAAATTGCACCAGAGACAGTACAGTACAGACCAAAAGTTTGGACACACCTTCTTATACAAAGAGGTTGAATTTGTATTATGGCAAGAAAAAAGCAGCTAAGTGAAGAAAAAACGAGTGGCCATCATTACTTTAAGAAATGAAGGTCAGTCAGTTCGAAAAATTGGGAAAACTTTGAAAGTGTCCCCAAGTGCAGTCACAAAAACCATCAAGCACTACAGTCGCATTGTGGGTACCTGCATTATTTGCATTGTACATATGCAAGAGGACATTTATCAGGTAGTGCCAAGGCTTCCTCTCTTCCATGCATGTGCTAACATATTTGTTTCAGAGTAAATTAAAACAAATTGGTTAGCGCATGCACGAAATACAACATTTGGTATGTTTTAAATCTTGAATGCAAACCCTGCATAAAAAAACTTTTATTATAGCATTGTCACATAATATTTCTTGAAGTTTTTGCAACACGATGTTTGGATTCGCTCAAAAATTGTCATCATGTAGTCAATGTTATTATAACATAATTTGATCAAAGTAATCCTAACATTCAAAAATAAACTAATACCAATGTTATGATGACATATCATACAAGAGGGAGTGCTGAACTACTGAATATCAGCATGCCCAAGTGACAATGATATGACAGCGGCCTGATAGCCAGCACAACAGCACAAGCATGAGTGGGATATGACCAACGGTTAATGTAATTAACAGGGGTGAAAGTAGTTTTAAATTCCTACTGGTACTCTGTAGCCAATGGGTGAGGAGAATGAATCAAGTCAAGTCAAGTCAAGTAGGCTTTGTCATTCCAACCATATACACAGTAAAACAACGTTCCTCAAGGACCAAGGTGCTATCATGGAGGTGGTGAACAGTCCTGTAAATCTCTTAATTTCCTCATGTCATCACTTAACCAACTTTAGAATGGCCTCAGCTAACTAACTGTTCTGGGGTTAAATACCAAATCATGTGAAATGGAAAGCTAGTGTGCTAGGATGTAGAATCCCTTTTTCAATACACCAAGTATTGTGACTGATCAGAGGTTAACGATTATTAAGTCAAGTCAATTTATTTATATAGCGCTTTTAACAATTGACATTGTCGCAAAGCAGCTTTACACAATCAAAAGCAGTAAGTTTGTATGCAATGTGTATGAATCAAAATGATAAGATTGTCTCTGATGAGCAGGCCGAGGGTGACGGAGGCAAGTAACTCCCTGAGATGGTAATAGGAAGAAACCTTGAGAGGAACCGGACTCAACAGGGAACCCATCCTCATCTGGGTGATAACGGATAGCAGGGATTGATCAGCATAATAATGTGTAAGACCGAAAGTTCAGTATAACAGGAGATGTGTTAAAATATAAATTTAAATTAGAAGGAGTCCAGTTTGTTCCTGGAGGCTCAGGTACAGTAGACTGTAGGAAATTCCAGTCCTGAGCTATCGAACAACTGAAGCCACAGGTCCCCTGAGAACAGCAGCCACCACACGAATGCAGGCAGACCACACAGGGCATCCATGCGACGAGATCTCCAACCAGAAGCAGGACTCCAGGACAAGTTTAGACAGGTCCAGAGGGCAGAGGGGTCTGGATCACTGGAAGCTCAGGAGCGACATGTATAGCTCGACAGAGAGACAGGGAGAGGGAAAAGGAGAGAGGGACAGAAAGAGAGAGAGGAGAGAGCAGAAGAGAAGAGAGCAAAAGGGGAAAGAGCCTAGACTTAAACACTGAGACTGTGTCTGAGTCCCGAACATTTATAGGAAGACTATTCCATAACTTTGGGGCTTTGTAAGAAAAAGCTCTGCCCCCTGCTGTAGTTTTAATAATACGTGGTACTGACAGGCAGCCTATATTCTTTGATCGAAGTAGGCGTGGCGGATTGTAAGACACTAGCAGTTCACTCAGATATTGCGGCGCGAGACCTTTTAATGCTTTAAATGTCAAAAGTAGTATCTTAAAATCAATGTGAAATTTCACAGGGAGCTAATGCAGTGTAGATAAGATAGGGGTGATGTGCTCATATCTTCTGGTTTTAGTGAGGACTCTCGCTGCTGCATTCTGTACTAACTGAAGCTTGTTTATACACCTAGTTGAACAACCAGACAGTAAGGCGTTACAATAGTCCAACCTAGAGGTGATAAAAGCATGAACTAGTTTTTGTGCATCATTTAGTGACAATATGTTTCTTATCTTGGCAATATTTCTAAGGTGAAAGAAAGCTGTCCTGGTAATATTATCTACATGAGCTTCAAACGAAAGGCTGGAATCTATAATCACGCCAAGGTCTTTTACTGTTGCATTAGATGGAACATCAATGGTGTCAAAAGCTGCACCGAGGTCCAGTAACACAAGTATAGTGACGCAACCCTGATCAGAGGCCAATAGGAGGTCGTTTACTACTTTAACAAGTGCTGTCTCTGTGCTGTGATGAGGCCTAAATCCTAACTGATACAGTTCATTTATGCTATTTCTGTGTAGATGTGAACATTGCTGCTGTGATACTACATTTTTCCAAAATCTTGGAGATAAAAGGAAGGTTTGATATCGGCCTGTAATTAGAAAGCTGACATGGGTCAAGGTCAGGTTTCTTGATTAGCGGTTTAATAACGGCTAATTTAAAGGATTTGGGGACATACCCACTACTGAGTGAACAGTTAATTACTTTCAACAGGGGTTCTATTATTGCTGGTACTATCTGTTTGAGAAAATGTGTCGGTATAGGATCTAATATACAGGTTGACGATTTTGAAGAAGAGATGAGTGAAATTAGTTCCCTCACTTCAAGGGGAGTAAAGTATTCTAAATCACATTATTAAATCACCAGCAAAGCAGAGTGATACATTTAGTAACGTCCCACTGCTTTTATACTCTATATCAGCATTTATGGAACGTCTCTTTTCCAATTTAATTACTTGGTCGGAACTAATTGTTGTATAATATTTTTACATACTTTCATGCGCACTCTCATTGCGACCAGCACTAGGACCCAGAAGTAATACGGTCGCGAGTCAGGAAGCGTAAAAGGAAACAAGATGGCACTTCACATCGCTCAGTCATTGAGTTCACCCATGCCTTTTCCGACACTTCGCCGGATTTTCAGTGAGTACTCACTGACTCGGGTTGCCTTTCTGATTGAGTGTGTGTTTATAGAACGCGGATTTATTTGTGTAGATCCTAGCTCTTTTCGTAAGAGAGTTCTTAGACTAAACGCGTGGTTATCCTGCCTACTCGCGCTGTTTGGGTTTACCATCCACGCTACACGGGCTAACTGCTACGTTTTTTGTTTCACCCTCCGGTTGCTTGTGACAGAATGACTGAGCCAGCAGTGAACCCAGTGGATTACGCGCACCTCTGCGACATGGTGAATCGGCACGCCGTGCTGATTGAGCAGCTTAGCGGTAAGGTTGCTACCCTCCGCAGTATCATCCAAAACATCGCAGCGTTACGCCACGAGGTGGTGGAGCTACGGCAGGAGAACGCGGCTCTCCGCGAGGCGGCCGCTCAGCCAGTTAGCCAACCGCGGTGGCTGCTGTGCCCCCCCCCCCATTCTTCTGATGTTTACTTAGCACTACCGGATAAATGGGATGGCACAGATGGGAAGTGCAGTGTGTTTTTAACAGCCTTGGATCTTGCGTCGTCTCATTGCTATCCAGGCAGGCAGCTGAGTGGGCCACGGCGGTTCTCAGATCGGATTCAGACACAGCCTACTCATATGGAGAATTCACCCGTCAACTCCCCGCATCATCCTCGGACACCCCTGGCTGCTCTAACATGACCTCATCTCCTGGACTCAAAACCGGATCCTGCAGTGGGGGCTGACCTGCAACAAACTCTAGGGAGTTCGAGGCCCCTGATGTCGACACCAATCCTCGCCGCCTACCGGGACCTGGCTGAAGTATTCTGCAAAAAACGAGCCACCCACCTTCCTCATATCCCCTACGTCCTGGCGATTGACCTTCAGCCGGGCTCGGTCCCTCCCCGTGGCCATCTTTACTCCCTCTCCGCTGTCGAAGGCAGGCGATGGAGAAATATGTTTCTGACGCCCTTCGCCATGGCACCATCTGGCCCTCCTCCTCGTCTGTCACCGCGGCTCTCTTCTTTGTGAAGAAAAAAGGCGGCGACTTATGCCCCTATGTCGATTATCGGGGGCTTAATAACATCACCATCAAGAACAGACACCCATTGCCTCTTACCAACTCAGCCCTGGACGCCCTCTCTGGTGCCACCATCTTCACAAAGTTGGACCTTTGGAGCGTCTATAACTTGGTGCACATCAGAGAGGGCGATGAGTGGAAGACGGCCTTCATCACCCCCACTGGACACTATGAGAGTTTGGTCATCCAATTCGGACTCTGTAATGCACCCGCCGCCTTCCAACAGTTCATCAATGATGTCCTCAGGGACATGCTAGGGTGGTGGGTGTTTGTTTATCTCGATGACATACTCATTTATTCAGCCGAGGAACACACCCAGCATGTCAGAGCGGTTCTTAAGAGATTGCTCGCCCAACTGTACTGTAAGTTGGAAAAATGCGCCTTTCACGAGACACTCGCCAGGACGATTGTACAATGTAGGTGACAAAGTATGGCTATCAACCTTCACCTTCACCTTCACACAGAATCCAAAAAACTGTCACCCAGGTTCATTGGTCCATACCGTGTCACTCTCCGGATCAACCTTGTCACCTACCAGCTCCAGCTGCCTGCGACGCTACGGATCCATCCGGTATTCCACACCTCTCAACTCAAACTCTTCATCACTTCACCCATGGTAAACGCGTGGTTATCCTGCCTACTCGCGCTGCTTCCACGTTTGGGTTTTCCATCCACGCTACACGGACTAACTGCTACGTCTTCTGTTTCACCCTCCGGTTGCTCGTGACACATACACTATGTATAGGTACTTGCACATACCTAATATACTTAAATGAACTGTACTGTCTTACAGTTATACATGTACAGTAAAGATTGGGTACAGTTGTAAAAGAAAAATATGCACATGTGCAAAATTGGTGACATTGGATCCAGCTTGGGTAACCACCCAAGCTCACCAAGCTGGCAACATTGGGCCCTTGAACTTGTAACCCTCAACTGTGCAGATCTGTTATATATCAGTTGCAAGTCACTTCAGATAAAGTCTTGTTTCCCAATTTGTCTTCTTTACAAAATGTAGTTTGTATGTAAGATGTGGATTTCTCTTTGGAGGAACACCCAGGGGTTGTGGAACGTTCTGTGAAATTTGGTGAACCTCAGGGCTACAGCATTGGGAATGCTCCTAGTAGTTCTATTGTTTGTGAATAGATCTAATGGGAGATGTTGAACAAAGAGTACTTCTAAAGGTTGCGACTAAGGTGCAAGGTAATAGATTATATTGAGTTTTACATGCTCTCCCTATATCTGCCTGGGTTATCTGTTTGCTTGTCACCTCCCAAAAATATGTGTAGGTGTATGAATTTCATGTAGTTTAAGAGCATCTGGCAGAATCTTTGGTGAGAGAGAAATATAATTCCCAACTTCAGAATAATTTCTGTTTCACCTGCGGTTAAAAAATGCTTTATATCAGCATTGACTTTCATGCATTGCTCACAAACAACTGTCCTAATTCAAAAACAGTTGCAAGTACTATACATTGGCAGAACTAAAATCCCAAGCAAGGGAGGAGCTTAAAGAGATAAGAATAGATGGATAAAAAAAATTGGGTTGCGTCAAAGATGTTCAAGTAAATACTTCTCTGGAGGAGGAGATGATGCCATGACAAGCTCTGTTAAGTGCAGTAAGTCTGGGGGAGTGTTGACCTCTCCTGGGGATATTGTAAAGTAAACAAAAGAGCACTTTTAAGCAAGAAAGAGAAATAGAACTTTTAAGAACCTTAATCAATGCTGTCTGCTCATCAGGGTGTCAGAAATCTTGCATGTTTTTTAAATCCATTTCAACGGATGAGGTCACTATACCAGTTAGAATCTGTCATAGCAGTAGGAATGCAGGGGTAGATGAGACTTAGCCCATGTTCTTACTGTTAAACTGGACAAGGTTGTGGTTGTGTAGGCAACATAACTCTTCAGTGGTATGTGTTGATTGGTGGATTTGGTCTGTCAAATTGGTGTGATGGTTTCTACTTTTAAAAAAGGGGTCCAGAATGTATACAGTATATGAACCTTATTTATGCTTATATACACAGTATGCTGTGTAAGCATAATGAACTAGCATACATTGTGTCGTCCATTGCAAAATCTCTAGCACAACTAGATGTTCTTGCTAAAGACTACAACAAACTCTAAGTTGCTCTAAATTAGGGTATAGGGATTGCAAAAAGAGGCAGACATTACTGTCAAAGAAAATGTATAAGCGCAGTGTGTTCCACATTTAGGTATAGATATACAGTAAGTAGTAAGGTTATGTACATAATTGGTTATGTACAGTACATTAGAAAAAAACATAATGTTTTATATTTTTGTTTAACGCCCATAACATGGTTATAAATAACAGCTCTGTTAGGTAGACAAGAATGTTGTACACTGCTGTATTCAGGTGTGCTTGCTCCATTTAATCAACACTAGTGCTGCTGATTAGGTTTACTCCACATTCTGTTAACCACAATACATAAATCTTCCCTCAGTTATAGTTTCATTCACACCAAGGGCTTTAGATGTAAGAAATCCTACTGTTCTAGCAGTCATACAGCTGTGCATTTGGTATTCTAACATTTTGTTAATTATTTTAATAAAATCTTTCTGGACGTTTGTCATTTTTTTTAGCTTGAAGAGGAGACACAGTGTTAATATATTGGAATCTGACTGTCGACTCAGTTCAGGTACCAGATGGACAGTTTAGCCTTTTGGTCTGCTGCCTAGCCCCACAAAGACATCAAGCAGTTCAGCAACCATAACCTACTATAAACCACATTGGGATGGATCCAGTTTCAGCAAAACGTCTTAATGCTACAACAGTTCCTGATTGGACAAGAGCCATTCCACGAGCAGTGATATAGAGCATAACAGCACTGGGACATTTAACAATATCCATCACTTAATTACACTAACTCTTGGTTGCCAGCATGGGTGAAAGTAGATCAGTACTGTTCGCAGTACTGGAAAGAGGGCAGAGCAGCTGCCTACCAAAACTCACATTCAAAATGTGGGTTTTAGTCATGGAAGCACTTTTAGCAAGAAAACACATCTGACGACTTAAATCTGTGATCTTAAACAATACTTTGTCTCTTTAGTAATTGATTCTGAATTGCTCTTGATTTGCTCACCGTCCATGTTGTAACATTCATGGTTCTAGTGAGCTGCAAATCTAATGGGTTTCTAACACAAGGCTGAATCCAAAATACACCCTATATTGCACACTAGCTTTTCCATTTATTTGGGATTCAACCCCAGGAAATAAGAATAAGTAAAAATATATACAGAAACATAGGACTCGGGATTAGGAAACATAGTACCGAATAGAATTAGAATAGAATAGAATTTCGACTATGACAATTGTTAAAAGAGCTATACAAATAAAAATTTCAGATGAAGAATTTAAAACTACCTTCAGCCCATCAATAACAATAACACTGTCAGTTGTCAGCTCAACACTAGTGCTGCTAGTTATGGAAGGATGTGTTCACAGAGCAAAATAACTTAAATACACCCAAAAATTATAAACTGGGTTGATACATGCCATTTATCAAACTGTCATATAAAAGCAATATCACACTTGAGGTTGTGCACTTTATATCAGCATGGCTGCGATTTCTTTGGCACTCTGTGATATTCGGTACAACAGCACTCCTCCTTCTTGTGTGATATTGCCTCCTTATAATATCAAGCTACTCTGTTTGGCAGCTGGCTCCCACTGAACAGTGTGTTATTTATATATATATATATATATATATATATAATATATATATATATATACACTCACCTAAAGGATTATTAGGAACACCTGTTCAATTTCTCATTAATGCAATTATCTAATCAACCAATCACATGGCAGTGGCTTCAATGCATTTAGGGGTGTGGTCCTGGTCAAGACAATCTCCTGAACTCCAAACTGAATGTCAGAATGGGCAAGAAAGGTGAGCAATTTTGAGCGTGGCATGGTTGTTGGTGCCAGACGGGCCGGTCTGAGTATTTCACAATCTGCTCAGTTACTAGGATTTTCACGCATAACCATTTCTAGGGTTTACAAAGAATGGTGTGAAAAGGGAAAAACAGCCCTTTCCCTGCGTCAGTCCTGTGGGCGAAAATGCCTTGTTGATGCTAGAGGTCAGAGGAGAATGGGCCCGACTGATTCAAGCTGATAAAAGAGCCACTTTGACTGAAATAACCATTCGTTACAACCGAGGTATGCAGCAAAGCATTTGTGAAGCCACAACGCGCACAATCTTGAGGCGGATGGGCTACAACAGCAGAAGACCCCACCGGGTACCACTCATCTCCACTACAAATAGGAAAAAGAGGCTACAATTTACGTTGAAGACTGGAAAAATGTTGCCTGGTCTGATGAGCCTCGTTTTCTGTTGAGACATTCAAATGGTAGAGTCAGAATTTGGTGTAAACAGAATGAGACCATGGATCCATCATGCCTTATTACCACTGTGCAGGCTGGTAGTGGTGGTGTAATGGTGTGGGGGATCTTTTCTTGGCACCCTTTAGGCCCCTTAGTGCCAGTTGGGCATCGTTTAAATGCCACTGCCCACCTGAGCATTGTTTCTGACCATGTCCATCCCTTTATGACCACCATGTACCCATCCTTTGATGGCTACTTCCAACAGGATAATGCAGGATAATGTCACAAAGCTCAAATAATTTCAAATTGGTTTCTTGCACATGACAATGAGTTCACTGTACTAAAATGGCCCCCACAGTCACCAGATCTCAACCCAATAGAGCAACTTTGGGATGTGGTGGAACGGGAGCCTCGTGCCCTGGATGTGCATCCCACAAATCTCCATCAACTGCAAGATGCTATTCTAGCCCGAACTAGATCTGTTCTCTCCTGGACCTACTGTAATGTACGGTATGTATCACCACCATCTACTTTTCAATTCAATTTTATTTGTATAGCGCTTTTAACAATTGACATTTTCGCAAAGCAGCTTTACACAATCAAAAGAAGTAAGTTTGTATGAAATGTGAATGTGTATGAATCAAAATGATAAGATTGTCCCTGATGAGCAAGCCGAGGGAACTCCCTGAGATGGTAATAGGAATAAACCTTGAGAGGAACCAGACTCAACAGGGAACCCATCCTCATCTGGGTGATAACGGATAGCAGGGATTGATCAGCATAATACTGTGTAAGACTGGAAGTTCAGTATAACTGGAGATGTGCTTAAATTAAATTAGAAGGAGTCCAGTTTGTTCCTGGAGACTCTGTGGGAGAGTAGACTGTGGGAAATTCCAGTCCAGAACTATCGAATGACTGAAGTCACAGGTTCCCAGAGAACAGCTGTCTGCATCAGTCGAGGACAGGACAGTCTTCGTGGAAACCATCCCCAGCCACCACACACATCCCAGGCAGACGACACGGGGCATCCATGCGACAGGTCCAGAGGGCAGAGGGGTCTGGATCACTGGAAGCTCAGGAGCGACATGTATAGCTCGACAGAGAGACAGGGAGAGGGAAAAGGAGAGAGGGACAGAAAGAGAGAGAGGAGAGAGCAGAAGAGGAGAGAGCAAAAGGGGAAAGAGCCTAGACTTAACCACTGAGACTGTGTCTGAGTCCCGAACATTAATAGGAAGACTATTCCATAACTTTGGGGCTTTGTAAGAAAAAGATCTGCCCCCTGCTGTAGTTTTAATAATGCGTGCTACTGACAAGCAGCCTGCATCCTTTGATCGAAGTAGGCGTGGCGGATCGTAAGACACTGACAGTTCACCCAGATACTGCGGCGCGAGACCATTTAATGCTTTATACGTCAAAAGTAGTATCTTAAAATCGATGCGAAATTTCACAGGGAGCCAATGCAGTGTAGATAAGATAGGGGTGATGTGCTCATATCTTCTGGTTTTAGTGAGGACTCTCGCTGCTGCATTCTGTACTAACTGAAGCTTGTTTATACACCTAGTTGAACAACCAGACAGTAAGGCGTTACAATAGTCTAGAGGTGATAAAAGCATGAACTAATTTTTCTGCACCATTTAGTGACAGTATATTTCTTATCTTGGCAATATTTCTAAGGTGAAAGAAAGCTATCCTGGTAATATTATCTACATGTGCTTCAAATGAAAGACTGGAATCTATAATCACACCAAGGTCTTTTACTGTTGCATTTGATGGAACAGAAAGGCCATCTAAAGTTACAGTGTGATCAGAAAGCTTACTTCTAGCTGCTTGTGGTTCTATGACTAAAACTTCTGTTTTATCAGGATTAAGCGGAAGAAAATTAATTAACATCCAATCTCCTCCCAACATCCAATATATCCAATCTATATCCTGCACACATTGCTCAATTTTAGCAAACTAGTTTCTCTCATCTGGTTTTGCAGAGACATATAATTGTGTGTCATCAGCATAACAATGAAAACTAATACCATGTTTATGAATTAAGTTGCCCAGAGGAAGCATGTAAAGGGAAAAAAGCAGTGGGCCTAAAACTGCACCCTGTGGAACACCAAATTCCACTTGAGAACATGAGGAATGGTCACCATCTAAATCTACAAACTGATAACGATCAGTCAAATAGGATCTGAGCCACAAGAGGGCAGTTCTCTTAATTCCAACTACATTTTCTAATCTGTGAAGGAGAATACTATGATCAATGGTGTCAAAAGCTGCACTGAGGTCCAGTAACACAAGTATAGTGACGCAACCCTGATCAGAGGCCAATAGGAGGTCGTTTACTACTTTAACAAGTGCTGTCTTTGTGCTGTGATGAGGCCTGAATCCTGACTGATACAGTTAATTTATGCTATTTCTATGTAGATGTGAACATAGCTGCTGTGATACTACCTTTTCCAGAATCTTGGAGATAAAGGGAAGGTTTGATATCGGCCTGTAATTGGAAAGCTGACAGGGGTCAAGGTCAGGTTTGTTGATTAGTGGTTTAATAACTGCTAATTTAAAGGATTTGGGAACATACCAACTACTGAGTGAACAGTTAATTACTTTCAACAGGGGTTCTGTTATTGCTGGTACTATCTGCTTGAGAAAATGCGTCGGTATAGGATTTAATATACAGGTTGACGATTTTGAAGAAGAGATGAGTAAAATTAGGTCTCTCGCTTCAAGGGGAGTAAAGTATTCTAAATTCTGATGTGACGTGGTTAGTTCATCTGTGTTACTTAAATTGTCTGGTTTCAAAGCTTGAATTTTTTGCCTAATATTTATGATTTTGTTATTGAAAAAGTTCATGAAATCCTCACTACTGCATGATGATGTTGTGAAGATTTCTGCAATGGTCCTCTTTTTAGTTAATTTAGCTACGGTATTAAATAAAAATCTTGGATTGTTTTAATTATTTTGAATTAATTGAGTGGAGAGAAACGTTGATCTAGCATCACTGAGAGCTTTTTTATAGTTCAGGATGCTCTCCTTCCATGCTATTTGGAATACTAACAATTTAGTTTGGCGCCATTTACATTCTAATTTTCGAGCGGTTTGTTTTAAAGTGCGTGTGTGGTCATTATACCAAGGAGCGAGTTTCTTATCTCTAATCATTTTCCTTTTAACTGGAGCTACATTATCTAAGCTATAACGAAGTGTTGACTCTAGATATTCAGTCTCCTGATCGATTTCTGTGAAGCCAGATGGCGATCCAATCAAAGTTGATAACTCTGGGAGATTATTGATAAAGCTCTGTGTGGTATTTGACGTGAATGTACGTTTAAGGCGGTAGCGCGGTGCTGTGCGCACATTATTACTATGACATGCTTTAATCGAGACAAGATATTGATCTGAGATAACTTCAGACTGTGGAATTGTGGCTATATTTCTTATACTTAATCCGAAGGATAATATTAAATCCAAAGTGTGACCTGCTTTATGAGTGGGTCCTACTACACACTGATTTACTCTTACTGAGTCCAGTATGGACATAAATGCTGTTCTCAGAGGGTCTTCTGGATTCTCAAAATGAATGTTAAAGTCTCCAGCAATTAACGCTTTGTCTACAGAAACAAGAACTCAGAGTACGGCCCTGGGGGTCTGTAAGTGATGATTAGCGGGATCAACTGAGCAGACTTTGTTACTATAGAGAGCTTCAAATGCATTACATTTTAAATTTGTGTTTTTGTACGATAGCCAGATTATCATTGTAAATAACTGCGACTCCTCCTCCTCTACCAGGTAGCCTATGCTGGTGGATGTAACTGTATCCAGGAGGACTAGCTTCATTTAAAGCTACATGCTAGTCCTGTTTAATCCAGGTTTCTGTTAAACATAATATATCAAACTCCTGATATGTGATAGTTTCATTAACAGTAACTGCTTTAGATGCTAGAGATCTAATATTTAACAGTCCTAGCTTCAGATCAGTGGTGCCGGCTGCGCATTCTTTGTGCTCTAAGTTTGTGGTGTCTATGTTAATTAAATTACTAAAAATCAGACTTTCTGAGTCTTTCTAAATGTATGTTTATGTTTAGCTCGGGGAACAGACACAGTCTCAATATGATGAACCCTGAATGACGACTCTATGCAGCTAGCAGACGGTTGGTTTAGCCTGTCTGTCTGCTCCCTGGCCTGGGCTCTGGATTGTCACCGATTAACTAGGCCTCTTCTGAGACTATGTGCTATACTGCAAGAAATGAGAGCAGCACCTTCCCAAGTGGGATGGACACTGTCCCGCCCTAGCAGGCCAGCTTTGCCCTCAAAGGTCTTCCAATTATCTATGAAGCCCACGTTGTTTTCGGGGCACCACCTGGACATCCAGCGGTTCAGCGACCATAACCTGCTGTAAGCTATGTCGCCACGTCTCATTGGGATGGGACCAGAGCGAACTACTTCTTCGGACATCGCCTTCGCTATTTTAAACACCTCTGTAAAGTTATGCTTGCTAACCTCTGCTTGACGAAGGCGTATATCGTTAGCTCCAGCATGTACCACTATCTTGGAGAACCTATGATGTCCTAGAGCCCTAAGATTACCTGCTATGTCCGGTGCTCTGGCTCCCGGGATACACCTGACCACTGCTGCTGACGCCCCTAAAGGCCTAGCTAATTTCACATGCCTCAGTATATAGAGTCTCCTATAACCAGAGCTCTTTCAGGTTTCTCCTCTCTCCTTCTCCTTCTCCTCTCTTCTCCTCTCTAAAGTCTGGATGCGCACCTCTAATGCTGATATCTTCTTCGTGAGGATGCTAACTAACACACACCTATCACAAATAAAATTATCACTAACAACGGAGGAAGAATGTCTAAACATCCTGCACTCCACACACTGAACAAGCTGAATGGTAGACATGATAATGTACCTTTGTGCCGGAGTTTTAATTATTTGGTGATGGATTCCACTTGTTGTCAGATGATACGCACGTTCTCCCAAAAAGCGTAAAGAAACCGGAAAAAGTCCAGTAGTATTAAAGCGTAAAACTAGTTAATATTGTTATTTAGTATAAACAGGAAAAATATAATTATAAAAATGAAATATAATTTAAACGCTGTTACAAACAAACAAGGAACTTTCACGGGAACAGTACGAAAAACAGGAAGCTACGTCACAGGAAGCCCTTCACCTACAGAGGTGACTTCTACAGACAGAACCATGGCTGTGTCATGAGCTCCGCAGTGTCATCCATAGTGGCTAATCTATACATGGAGGAAGTAGAGAAAAAAGAACTCAACTGCTTTTGGGGACTACTCTGACCAATTGGTTCAGATATTTAGATGACACCTGGGATTAAGAGTCAGGAAGTACAGACCTTCACAGAGAATATTAACTCCATTAACAGGCATATCAAGTTCACCAGAGAAGACACCAAGAATAACAGGTTGGTCTTCCTAAACTGTGCAGTTCTCATGGGGAAACATGAGAAATTAAAAACAGAAGTCCACAGGAAAGCCACACACAGACCAATACTTAAGGTTTTGACTCCCACCACCTATTGCAACACAAATATCAGCTCATATTTATTACTGCACCTCCACTGAAGCTAAACAGAAGAAACACTATCATCTAAAGTCAGCGCTCAGGACACACGGATATCCCAAATGGGCTTTCAACTAAATAGCTTCCAAGCCATTAGACAATAGAAAAATCTTATCATCCTATTTGTGGCTGGAGTGTCAGAAAAGCTAAAAGGGATTTTTGGAAAGCAGAACACACCAGTTCACTGGTGAAAAACCCACCAGCACACTAAGACAGAGACTCGTACACCCCAAAGACTGCTAGTTACACCAAAACATAAGAAAAGCAATAAAATCTATGCAGTTCAATGCAGTGAAGTTTCTTCAGCACTATAAAACTACAAAATAACCTCTTCATAAAAGAATGTATCAACACAGAAGAAGCAACACCTCAGGGTCGGAATCTGCAGTATAATTTACCTAAAGGACAAAGGACACACATTTTTGCACAGAGAGGAAAGATGGTTCTGGAAAGTGGTGAAAGAAGCCATCTATGTGCAGGTGGAAAATCTTTCTCTTAACAGAGGTGGTGGTCTTTGAAGTAACTTGGCAAACATGCACAATTATTAATACCTATAATATAAGAGGATCTTTCTCTTAACAGAGGTGGTGGTCTTTGAAGTAAATTGGCAAACATGCACAATTATTAATACCTATAATATAAGAGGAGTAAACATCACTGATATGGTGCTAGTATAAGATCATGCAGTTGCATTCAGGAGGTTACATAAACTCATCATGAACATAAATTTTATTTAGCTTAATTGAAATATTGCGTTTGCTATGAATTTTTGATCTGATGATTTTCTTTGAGAGATATTTATAAATTATAAAGTATACATCCCTAATAGAAAAAAATACCAATAATTTTATTGTGCAAGTTGTAATTTATATTGTGATTTCTGAAATCAAGGGATTTCTGTAGGGTTAAAATCACACAGACATTATGCCTAATATTTTGGTTTCACCATAAGCAGATGATTTTGGTAGCCATCATCATGCTTCTGGCAAAATTCTTTGCAGAATTTATAGTGTTTTAATAAATTTTTTTGGTTTCCTGGAAGGTTCACCAATTTTGGGTAGGTTTGAGGCTCCAAAAGCTTAACCTGCTTTATCTATTCCACACCAAGCTTTGCGGTCCTTTAGAGGCCATTGACCTGTGGGAACATTGAGTCTTCTTCCTCTTTATTTTATTCATTCATAGGGGTACTGAGGAATTGTGATACAATCAGACCTACATGTAGGTGGTACATGAGTGGCTACTTGGTATACAGTATATCTGTTCTTTTTTTATGTACTTTAATCTACAAACATGTCAGTTGGCAACAATAGAAATCTTGGATAATAATAATGTTTCTGATATGGGCAATCAGTGATTTATCACAGTATTAAACACCTGTATTAAAATTGGTTTTGTATGTCTAATGCATTCTTAATATGAAGTTCATGCTTTTATCACCTCTAGACTATTGTCATCATATCCAGCCTCAGTAGGAACTAATGACAGATAGAACCTGCTAACTGAAAGAGCTACAGTGGTATTGATGTGTGGCTTTAACCTGTTTGAAGTTGTACAGTAATGCTCTTTAAAGGTGTCACAGTGCAGGATCTTTAGAAATGTGACAGGTGACAGAGGACATGAAAGGTCAATGTTCATTTTGAAGTGACATGTTCAAGGCATTAGAGTATATAGAGGGTGATGTGTACAGTTCTCCCCATAGTTCTTATATTTTGCGACCTTGATTTAATATGATATTGAATGCTTATTTGGGGGTGCAATAAACTTCAAGTACATTATAATATTTGGAATACTGTATGTAAGACGGCATAGTGAGCACTGTGTCCTCACACATCCAGGGTTGTTCGATTCCCACCTCTGGTCTGTGTGCATGGAGTTTTCATGTTCTCCCTGTGTTTGGAGGGTTTCCTCCTGGTGCTTGGGTTTCCCCAACAGACCACAGACATGCCACTTAGGGTTATTGGTATTCCCAAATTGCCCATAGTGTGTGAGCATGCATGTGTGCCCTGCAATGGGTTGGCACCGTGTCTAGGGTGCACCCTGCCTCATGCCCTGAGTCTTCACAGATAGGCTCCGGGTCTCATGTGACCCTGTACAGGATAGGTGGTATAGAAAATGAATGAATTAATATGTAATTAAGTTTTTTGTGGATGTTTTTGTGTGCTGTTATAGCCATGGTGTAAGATTAAATGTGTCAAATCCCTCTGCTGGAGTCTAAATAATAATAATATGCATGTAATTGTGTGTCTAACGGAATGTGTACAGTATGTACATCATTTTTACAATATATGTTTATGGGTGTGGAAGACCAGTCTCAAATTATCTGCGAATGCGAGGTCTTTAAATGACTGCATTTACGTAACCAGCCTGAAGTGTTTCAAATTAAATTTTTTTACCCAAATGTGATTTGTTTTAGGGCTATCTGTTTTGCGACAGAGCAAAATCCCACTCATATTTTTTGCTAAAATTGCATCCATTGTTTGAAATGAATGAGTGGTCACACAAATATGATGTGTTTTAGCCCAGGTGTTGGGAGCAAATGTGTATTAATGTGCGCGTGCTTGCCGTTTCAGAGGACAGATGCGCCTGCATTAGAGTCAGATGAAAATCACTTGTAATTTTGAATGTGAACTGTCATAACATGCAAATCTGATTTGACCAAAAAAATGTAACTGAACAGAATGGAACAATGGAACTTCTATAACACCCCTTTTATGGGTATGTTAAAAAATAAAGCAGATCTCACACATTACGTCACTCTGTTCTTCACTGCAAACTGTGGATGCTCTTCCTACCATGCTTTGTGCTACTGAGTGTTGGTGTGCAAAGTGAATATCTGGTCAGCACTTTCTCTTCCTTTCTGATATCTGGCTTGTTTTTTCCTGTGTTGTCCGTCTGCAGCATCTGAATAATAGTTTTCACAAGGATTTTGCTTGCAACTGACAAGAAGATTGCTAGTTGTTTGCCTGCAGCAAACATCAATATAATTTCTGAAAAATGTTTAATCAAACAGTATTTTATTATATCTTGTGATTATAAGCAAATAACTTTAACATTTCTTAGATGAAACTGAACCATACAGAACAAGTAAATTCACCTGGTTTATTCTGGTAATATTTAATTACCACTGGTGTCAATCCGAAAACATAACCTTGATGAACATATGAAATATTTTGGAAGATAAAAGGCAAAACAAAAATAGCAAGTTCTGTAGGCAGAAATACTTTAATGAAAGTCAGGGGAGATGAATCTTAGCTCACATGAAGGCTACATTAAATTAAATAACGCACGTTGCAACAGTGATAAGCAAATAAGCAGTTCCGAGCACAAATCACTCTGAACTTGAGCGATGGATTGCAGCACTGGATGGCTTCATGAGGTTCTGTCCTTTCAGCCTCCTGTCAAGCAAGAACATATAGAAGGACCAAATATTTTTTCATCTGTACCTGTACAGAATGACCACCTGGAATTTCTGTAGCAGGCCACAACTGGTCCTAGCACTCAGAGTCCTTACTTGTGATTGACTGATGATTGTAAGAACAGCATTAAAGGTATAGACTAACCAGTTGCCTTCTCAGCAGAGTTGTTGAGCTTACTTTTCATGATATGGTGAGAAGCTCTCCTGGTCAGCTCTCGCTAGAGCTCTATTAGGAACATCCTACTAAACTCCAGGGCAGACTCAGGACGCACCAAAGTGATTACATCTCTCAGTTGGCTTAGGGATGTACCAGAAGAAGCTGGAATCAGTGTCTGGAAATGGAGAAGTATTGACTGACTTTATCCAATGGCTACTAGTGCAAACCTTAACAGATGAATCAGATGGAAAATAACTAAATGAATTAAGCACTTAAGTAAACTGGTGTCTCTCTAGACAAAACATTTTTATCTAGAAAAAAAGTTATGTAACTTTCATTTTAATATGTAAACCTTTTTCGATTCTTAATATAATAAACCTAGTATTATTTCAAATATTCTTTGACTTGTATCCTTAGTATTGATTCTGGAGGAATGATATTTCATCCCACTGTAAAACCGTATTGATCAGATGGGGAAAATTATTTGTGAGCTGGTTTTATATAATAAATCACATGTGTCAGAGCAGGAAGAGAGTGTTCTATTCTGTAGCCAGAAGTATGACACCCTCTTCAATGGTATTGACTTCATCTGTACACCATACATTTATAGATATACTGTAACACCATCTGTACAGTTTATGAAACCCTTAAGGATAGGCTCAACATCAGAAGAATGTAGAAATGTTCTGTGTGTGTGTGTGTGTGTGTGTGTGTGTGTGTGTGTGTGTGTGTGTGTGTGTGTGTGTGTGTGTGTGTTAATGCAGAAAGTGTGAAATCTCAGAACATTGTATTTTTTCTTCTTCTACAAAAGTTTCAATGATTAAATAAGACAGTTAAAGACACTATCCAGGGAGGTGTACAGTAGCTCTGACACCCTAACAGCAACCGTGTTCTTGTTTTATTTCTATGCAACAAATGAGATTGTTTCCCGTTAATAATCCGTTATACATTTTTCACGCTGGTTCTTTTGCACTGAGCTTCCTTGCATTCATCATTTCTTAACTAATAAATGTAATACACTGCTTTATAGCTGTTGGAGAAAAGCTGAGGTTGTGGTGGTTATGTAAATTATACTCTCTATTGTTTCCACACTACTTAAGTCAGCTTGAGGATATACGAAGCATTATTTAAGATGTATATGGATTTTTTTTTTTTTTGGAAGAAGCTGAACAACAACAAGGGCCATCCTTTATTTATTGTCTTATTGTTCATGAGAAATAACTATGCTGTGTTTGTGTTTTGTAAATCTATGAGCCAGATTTTGTCGAACTTTACCAAATGCATAATCAAAGAAAAATAGACTGACTCAGTAGTTTTTTGCGTGCCCCTACTGAATGTTGCACAATTCTGGTCCTTGCAATCTCTGTTCTGTTCTTGGACTTGGACCAGTGAATTTAAATAATGAATTTGGCTTGAGCAGAATGTTTCCTGGTCGAGTGCTCAGGTTGCCAATGGCACATTTAAAACATTAACATTTTTACTGTCTTCACTAGTACATGAGTTTTTTTTTTCTTGGCATTTAGATGGTAGTTTCAACTTCCATTGCATTTAGATTTTTTTTTAACCTTTCCAATCTTCTATGCTCTCAACAGTAACAGCAGTTTATGTAACAGTCTTCGAAACATTGACAAGAGCAACATGGTGATGGTAAATGCTAACAATGCAGCCCTTCATCCTTTATATATCTCTCTACTCAGACCAACAGGACTGCTTTGCGTGCCTTTGGCATCTGTTAGACTACAACTGAACACAGTGACATATCATAGCAGTATGCTTGTGTTTGTGATTTTTCTAGAGTCAGTATGTTGGATACGACATGGCTGTATATTGGACTATTAAAATGGCTGAAGGATGCAGTGACTCACCTTGTCTTTAAAGACGCAGTCTCAGTGGGCACACACCGACATGCAGTGACTGACACCTCACTCTTCAGCTCATGACAGCAGAGACCTAATTGTGCTGTGGGGGCGTTTGGGGGAAAAAAGGCTAGAATAAAAAAAAAAGATCTTTGTCGAAAATTCCCTGAATATGAATGTTAAACATCATTGCCACTCCAGACAATGAAATCAGATGAGGCTTATTCAATGCTAAAGCTGGATTAGTAAGAAAACAATATCCGCACAGTTTCTATTTGCCAATTACTCAATCTACTGAACAGACTGCCTAGCTTTTATTTCTTAAATTAAATTAAGCATTGGCTTCATTAGTTTTAAGGCAAGGCTCAAATTTCGGCTACATAGCCTGTGTTATCATGAGGTATAAAAAAAAACAAACAGGGGTGTTCATGTCAAACCGGGCCTCGTGATGAAATTACCTGTGAATGAAGACGTAAAAACCAGTTGACATTTATAGAGGACTTAAAATCGATTGGTAACTTGTCATGGAAGAGATGCATCTGTCGGTGGGAACTGTACACACACACACACACATTCTATCTTGATAATATATCCAAGCACTAGTGAAACACTAGGGTAAATGCATTAGTGTAGCAGGAGATCATATAGAAAAATAAAGGTAGTTTTTACTCTCATAACACTCTTTCTTTTTTTGTAATTCTGCACATCAAAAGTCCCGGTTTGACTTGAACACTCCTCATATTTTTGACACATAGGTAAGAGATTACATTTGCAGTTAAATAATTTAGTAAATGTTTGGATAAAACAATTAATGAAAGCTGTAGGACATAAAACCAGTTTTTTATAAACTATGATATTTTAACATATTATTTATTTATTTCTGTTCATTTTTGTTTCTTTGTTTTTTTATTTATCTTCACTGTCCTTGTGATTAATCTGCATTGTTATTTAGTTATGTGGTCTATATACGAGCGAGCCCAGGAGCGATTTGAGGGTGTATTTGAGGGTGTGCTGCGTGCCTGGGTGCCCCGACAGCAGCGAGGAGTGACCCCATTTGATGACATCGGCCTTGATGTTCCTGGGTACGAAGAGTCGTCCAGACGGGGCCCCTGCCGGTTCGGTCTCCGTGGCCTGTGCCTGGCCAACCCTCATCTCCAGTTCCCAACAGAGCGGGGCGATGACTCCGGAAGGTGGCAGGAAAACAACTCAAAGTTAACGGTGAAAGTCGTAGACCTAGAGGGCCAGAGCAGGAGACAAAATCTGTGGGTCCTGGGTCTTCCAGAAGCTACGTAAGGTGGACTCCCTACCGAGTTCTTTTCAAAATTTCTGTGCGAGGTGTTTGGTAGGGAAACGCTGCCATCCCCCCCTGAGATTGACACCATGTACCTGCATCCAAACCCGCTTCAGGACAGAGACCTCGGCCCGTCATTCTCCGTGTACATCGGTACCAGGTAAAAGAGCTGCTGATTCGAGAGGCACGGCGGAGAGGGAAGCTGGAGTATCGCGGTCAGCAGGTTCGCATCGTGGAAGACGCTCCCGAAATTTTAAGCCAGTGAGCCGAGGATAGAGACGTTATGACGGAGTTATACCATCGTGGACTCCGGCATTCTCATCTATCGTCTAGGTAGACAAATACCCATTTCCCCAACATGTCCCGGAGAACGTCATTGATAAAATGTTGGAAGGCTGCGGGAGCATTACAGAATCCGAAGGGGATAACCAGGCTTTCATAATGTCCCATAGGGGTGATAAAGGCTGTCTTCCACTCATCACCCTCTCTGATACATACCAAGTTGTAGGCACTCCGGAGGTCCAACTTTGTGAAAATGGTGGCACCAGAGAGGGCGTCCAGGGCTGAGTTGGTAAGAGGCAGCGAATGTTGTTTTTTTTATGGTGACGGCCGCGAGGTGGAGTGGAGCCTGGCTCTGGGTCTGGGTGGTGATGGGGCTGGAGGAGAGCGGCCGACCGTCGACAGATGTCACTCGAACTGACTGGGATAACGCTTCAGTTTCCACCCCCAATCACTTGGCATAGGAGGAGTCAATAAAGTTTCTGGCGGCACCAGAGTCGATGAACACAGAGCTTTGGACTCGTTTGTGGCCAAAATGGTGTACCTGAACCATGAGGTGTGAGAAACTGGGTGTGGTGGTGGCGAGATGGAGGGGCCTGATCATTTCCCGGGCGTAAAGGGCACATAGCTCTGTGGTGCGCCGACCAACAATAGGCGCAGAGTCCCTCCCTGAAACGTCGTTCTCGCTCTGCAGGGTTCAAGGAGGCGCATCCTAATTGCATGGGTTCCCCGGCTCCCATGTCAACCACGGCGGGAGGTGGAGACCCAGCAGACACCCGAGTGGTGGAGGTGAAAGCTGGTGATCGGGGCATGGGATGTGAAAAAGGGGGCGTGATGGGCGACAGGGTTCAGGTCAATCCGGAGGGCAAGCTGGACCAGGCCCTCCAGCGTAGCCGGGAGCTCTCGTCCGGCGAGCTCGTCCTTAATGCGGGAAGCCAGTCCCTCGTAGAAGGCCATCTGGAGAGCAGCATCCACCCAAGTGGTCTTCACCACGAGGGTACGGAAATCCGCGGTGTAGCGGCTCACAGGCGACCCACCCTGCCGCAGATGGTACAGTTTGCTGTCGGTCTCCACCTCAGCAGCAGGATGTTCGACCGTCAGTTTCAGTTGGCGTACAGCCGCCCCGTGGAGGGTCGCGTTCTCCTGCCGCAGCTCCACCACCTTGCGGCGCAAAAGCTCCGACGTCTTGGAGCTCCTTTCGGAAGAGACGTGACTTCACCACGGAGCTCATTGATCAGCTCGGCATGCTGGTCAACCACAGCACAGAGGCGAGCAAGCTCCGCTGGGTTTACTGCTTTAGGCTCAGTCATTCTGTCACGAGCAACTGAGGGACGAACACAACAGCCTTAGCAGTTAGCCCGTGTTGCGTGGACGGTAAACCCAAACGCGGAAGTAGAGCGAGTAGGCAGGATAACCACGCGTTTACTCTTAGAACTCTCTTACAAAAAGAGCAAGGATCTACACAAATAAACCCGCGTTCTAGCAACACACTCTCAATCAAGGAAGCAACCTGCATAGGTGAGTACTCACGAAATCGTCGGTGAAGCGATAGCAAAGGCATAGATGAACTAAATGACTGAGCAATGTGAAGAGCCATCTTGTTTCCTTTTATGCTTTCTGAAAGTGTGACCGTCTTACTTCCGGGTTCTCGTGCTGGTCGCGGTGCAAGTGTGCATGACAGGTTCAGGGTGTGTTTTCCTGCTGAAAGAGGTCATTGGAATAAGGAAATACAGTTGCCATGACTGGTTCTACTTGGTCTAAAATCATGTTTAGCCATGTGAAGCATGTAAAAGTAACAGCCATACAGTATGAATGGCAGGATTTGGGATGGATACCAAACCTTGACAATTTTATGGCACTGACAGAATTTAGTGTCAAAAAGTTCTTTGTCACTTGGTGTCAAATTTCAATACCTAAGGAGTAAATCTCATCAGCATCAGTGAGCCAATAAACATACAGCATGCTTATTGAAATATACCCAGAGAAAGGACTCACATGTGTGTTGTATTTTGAGGGACTTAACTACACAGTGCATGTGGCAAAGTAGGTATAAAAAAAGTCTGCATGATCAAAAGTGTGGCTCCATTTTTATCAGAATTTATATCATTAGCACATGATGCATACAGTACAGTATGTATATGCATGCAATGCACAGTATACAAAAAGGACTACCAAGACTGGCAACAGGATGATTAATGAAACAATTGAGTGTTTGTGGAACAGATTTAAGTTGCTCTGTGAAAAAAAAAAACAGCCATTTTTTCTCATTGTTCGAATTCACATAATGAAACTTCATCATTAGAACTGGGATTTTATTCAGATAAAACATCTGGTATTGCTAACTAATTAGAACTGTCCAATGAAGAAGAACACATATGTGCACTGCATGTAGTGCATGGGGCATCCAGGTTCTACACAGGGTGCAGGGTGTTCAATTCAAACTAGTTCTTTAGCTTGTTTCAAATAATAAAACAGCAACTTTCTTTATTTCTTTTATAATCCTCTGCTACACTAATTTCACTAGTTCTTGGATACCATGAACGTAGAAAGATTGTTTAAGAAGTTCAATCCATGATTGGACTGCCTGCTTCGAAGCAGTGTGAAATGCTGGACTCCCAGGAACTGCTTTAATGTAACCGTAGCTTGGAGTGAGGTCAGGACTGTACAGGGAACGTAGCAATAACTCCCAGCAGAGTTACTGTAATGTGCAAGTGATGAAGGTAAACGATTGTGTGTACAGATAGATGCATCCAGATAGATGCATGCATCTCTTCTGCAAGTTGGACACAAGTTATCCTTAAATTTTTAAGGCGTTCCACTCACTGAATGTTCGTAGGAACGACTGCAGCCCCAGTCGGGATCGTCATTCACGGACTCATGGACTTCTTTAAAACATTTCACCATTCAATTGTTTTACACCGGCTACAGTCTCATTCACTGTACTTGAATGCCCCTCAAACAGTAAAAATGCTTTCTACTTTTTAGAGCAGCTCATAAAAAATTAAGACATGGACATTAACAGATTTGTTCATTAGCCTGTGAAATGATACTTTCTGATATGAATTAATTGAATTGTAATGAGCTAGCTCTTTTGAAGTGTAAACTTGGACAACACTGTTCACAGATAAGTTGTGGAAAATGTGTTGATGTTTGTGTTGTAAAACTGAGGATGTGTGTGTGCGTGTGTGTGTCTGCGTGGGTGTGCGTATAAGGTCCAGGATGTATTCCAAGCCCAGGTTTTTTGAGATAGTGTCCCCCACAATGGTTACTGAATATTAATAAATAATTGAAAAAATAAAAAATAAAACAGACTCACGCTGATAAACAAATAATTTTAATTGATATTGTGTTTACTTCTGGATTTTGTCCACACAGCCACTTCATATATTCACTTCTATGTCTCAGTGTTTTTGAAAATTCACTTTGAACCAAAAAGCAAAAGGAACAATGTACAAATGTGTTTGACTGTGCAAAGGCAGGAATCATATACAGATTGCAAAGGTGTTGAACTGATTCTTCAGCCTTGCATACACAGCAGTGCTGAAGCCTACTCTCCGTCTGTCCATGAGATGGACTGCAGATGAGGAGGTATAAATTTGCATGTGTCGGATGGTAATGTGCTCTGTCTTTAGCATGCTCTCGGCAGGGTGCTCAGAGCTGATGCTCTGCACATGATGAAATGGGGAATCATAGGAATACCTACGTCGATTTTATTTTCAGATATGAAAATAGGCCAGAGCAAGAATTCTTCCCAGTGCTTTCCTCCGATTGACTAAGCTATAAAGGCAATCTGTAGTGCAAAATTCACTGGATAGTCATGTTTAGACATTCAGACAGGTCTCCAGTGCGTGTACAGTATGTCAAAAAAATATGCATTTTTGTAATGGCCGGGGTTTAAAGAAGCCAATAATTTTTTCCCCCTAACATGACCTCATATAAGAAGAGTTCTGTTGGTCCCCAGGTCTGTTGATCAGGTCTGCTGTTGTCTGATAATGATGGGTCATTCAGAATGATTTATTCTTTTTGAACAAGTCTTTGACGTGAATCAGAAGAACGAGTAGTCTCGGAGAGTGATTCACTCATTATCCACTGGTCGCGCATGTGCACAGCATCTCAAAACCCCTCTGTAGGTTATGTACACGAAACAGAAATGAGTAGTTACGTTTGAGTCTTTTGGTCTGAATCGCTTGTTCTTTTGCCACGTTACTCTCATAGACACTATACAGTGCAGTACACAGGAAACAGAATTGAACGGTTCTTCTCAATGAGTCTTCTAGTCGTAATCGTTCATCTTGTTTTTACGTGACTCCCATAGATGCTATGCAGTGCAATAGATTGTCCTTAGCTGCACTGTAATATTTTAATTACTGGAACTATAGCCAACTATAGTTGTCTATTGTCTATCTGTCTATTGAAAATGTAATATTTTATTTTATTACTGAACAATAAAACGAAATGAACTAAATGACTAAAAAAAAGATTTGTTCATTTTGATGAACAAAATTCAAAGAACCGAGCCACTAAAATGATTCAAACTTCCTATCACTATTGTCTGGAGAGGCATGGCTCAAATGTATCTCATTTGCATACACAAAAAAACAACACATTTGGTGAATAAGTAAAAGAAATATAGTTTGGGGAATAGAAATTGTGTTTCACAGCATAAAGCTGTACAGCATAAAGCGCTTTTACATATGCTTTTTGATTCAGTCAGGTTGTACAGCTGGCTTACGAAATCCATGTCAGCGAGGTCTTGAAGTATTCAGTAAAAAACCGACCTGTTTCCTATTATAGAAAGCGGTGCATTGGAAAGGTCACATTGATTTGCAGTCTGGTGAGCACTGCTTCACAGGTAGCAATGGCGCTCCTCTGGATGCGTGAAAGAAATAAAGTAAAATTAAAAGAAAAGGTCAGAGGAGCATGGAGAGAGAGCCAGAGGAAACCATTCATGTGCTCATCCTGACACACACATCTGGGGTCCATTTGATATGACAATGATCTTTGTCAGATTTTACAGAACTGATACAGTACAATCCATCTGGCTGCTTGAGTTCCACTGGTCACTGGTGTGCACTATGGATACAGCAAGGTCTGATATTCACTGCAGCTATTCTCACCAATCCTCCTGTAGCTTCCAGGGCCATTTTCATTAGGGCTATAATGTGCAACAAGTTGGTAACTTGATTCAAGACTATTTATCAGTTTTGGTGAATTTTATTAGAGCCCTTGGCTAGTCATGGGACTAAGTGAGTGTAGATTTGAGGAGAAGATGAATGCCTTTAAAATGGTCAAGAAGGCATTGTGACTGCTTTTTTTGCCCTGAAATAGTATGAAAATAGAAGGTTTTGAAAACTATATTCTAAAGTTTGGGATTACATGCTAATTTCTTTGTTTTTGTTTAGTAATGTATTTCTACATTGTTCAATAATACTAGGGATTTGAAAACTATAAAATAACATATGGAATTAGGTAATTATGTAACAACAACAACAGTCAGTTATTTTAAGACACAGAAGTCAGCCTTTCTGGAATTGTTCTTGCAAGAACAGTATTGTCAAGTGCATTTGCAAAACCCATCAAGCACCATGATGAAACTCCCACGCAAAACTCTCATGAAGACCAGCCCAGGAAAGCAAGACCAAGATTTACCTCTGCTGCAGAGGAGAAGTTCATTTAGAGTTACCAGCCTCAAAAATCACCAATTACGGTAATAGCACCTCAGATGATTATGAAGGGCATACTGTAAGTAGCAGACACATGTCAACATCAGCTGTTCAGAGAAGATTATTGCATATTTTGGATGCCTTGGGCACTGTTTTATAATGTAGAAAGAAATAAAAATTCCCACTGAGTTAGAAAGTGATCCCAAACTTTTGAGCGGTAGGGTATTCTGAAGTAATAACAGAATTTAATTGTAGCCTAGTCTAAAATTTCATTTATAGACAAGTCTAAAATAACAAAATTGATGTGATTGATTTAAAACTTAATTAATTAATGTTTAGAAATAAATAATTAAAAAGGAAAGGTAAAGCAGTTCATTTAGAATGTTTAAAAGATGTTCAGAGCTAGTTTAAAAATTTTAAAATATAGTTGATATGTATGTGCCTTGTAATTCGTTTAGCACTTGAAAGAATGATTATTTGGCAACCTACCACAAGTGAAGTGAGCTGTCCATCATACTTTGCATAACATTGCATTGGTGGTGTAATAATCATTCTGACCAATCCTAGTGCAAAGAGGCGGGAGTTAAAGAAAACCACGTAGAGAGAGTCCAAGTGCGTGTTAACGGAATACCTGTGTTGACTAGACCAGTTATGAAGCACATGTGTATTTGGGGAGGATGAATGTGCCGTTTGCTAAGGTGGATGCCGAATTTACCAAGTGATAACGGACATATTTCAGCTTTGAAGGAAAGAACAGAGTCTTTCCTTGGATTTTTTGGTGTGGGTTCCCCGCTTAACCATAACCCTGCAGGACTGCTGGTCTCTTCTGAACGCTGGTCTCTTCTGAACGCTGGCCTCGAGTTGCTGGTGGTTGCTAGCCATCACAGTTCTTCTGTTGTGTATCCCATGACTCGTTGCCTGGGTTCGTCTCTCCCTCGCTCACAATGACATTGCATGGATGACGGACTGCACTTAAAGGTTGTGAGCACAGAAACTCTTTGCACGTGCATTTTATTTTGTTGCTTTGCTGGGAAAGTGAAGCGGCCACATAGTTTTGGGCCTCCACGTTCCCAAGCCACGATTCAGGCCTGCACCGTTCTCATTTATTTATTTGTTTGAGAGACACAAGTTAATATTCTGGGGCTGCAGACTGAATGCATTTTTGGTTTATATGTTAGTGATATGTATACAACTGTTTGATAAAGTGGAATGCTGTGTGTGAACCTGCCAGTGGTTGTTTTTTTATTTTTCTTATTGAAGTTTGACTAATAGTACATTTTTATCTAAAGACTTGTGTTGGTGTTAAATATTTACTGTGCATCCAGTAATTTAAATTGGGTTTTTGGGTTAAACCATAGAGGTTAAGCTATTGCGTGGTATGACTTAGAGTAACATTCTTAGTGGGTTGAAATTTATCAATATAATCACACTAAGTGGAGGCACCATCAATTTTTTTTACAATTTTGAGGCATATTCAAAAGTATTGGGATACACAGTTTTAACAGTAACCAGGTTACTGCAGTTAAATACCCCTACAAAGAATCCAGGGCCCCGCCCATAGTACTACAACACCCTTTATAATTGGCGCCGAATACTAGCTACATGGCACGGGTGCTACACAAATTTGGAGGCACCGCTGGGATTAGCATTCGCTGGGATTAGCATTCGCTAAAATTAGCATTCCCTGTTATTAGTGTTTGCTGAGATACTGTTTATTTTTCCAGTATAAATCCAACTTAATTTGGTTTTACACACAGTGATATAGTTTTTTTAATAATGTAAAGCACATAGCCAACATGGAAATGCAGAGAAATGTTCTTCAGTTAGTTAACTGGTGCAGAGGTGAGGGAATTGATATAACTCATGCCATTGTTATGTGGTGTCTCTGAAGATGAAGACATCAACAGTATTGAAGAGACGATGGAAACCATTAAAGCACTGGGCAAAGTGAGAGCAATGCCTACCGACGTCTAAGGATTTTTTCTGGGGTGAGCCCTACTCCCCCAGGCGAAGAGTGTTTGGACAGCTGGCTGGTACAGGCAAAGCTCATGGTAGAGGAGATCGAGTGCTCTGAGAAAGAAAGAAAACGCCGAATACTTGAGAGAATCAAAGGTCCTGCTTTAGAAATTATTCAAGCTGTTCGCTGGTCAAACCCTGAAGCTAGTCACTTAGAGTATCTACAGGCAATAGAAAGTGCCTTTGGAAGCTCTGAATCAGGAGATGAGCTTTATTTGTCTTTCAGGATGCTTCACCAGAAGCAGGGGGAGCTCTTATCAAACTTTCTGTGGAGATTGGAAAGATCCTCCATGTAAAGTAATACAGAGAGGTGGTCTTCAAGCAAGTGCAGCCAATAGTGTGAGACTAGAACAGCTCATAAAAGGTGCCACAGAGTCTGACCTGATGCTTCTTAAATTTAATTTAAGGGACCAGAGATCTAATCCTCCAACATTTCTGAACTTGTTGAAAGAAGTTTGTGAAGAGGAAGAACGTGAAACAGCTCGACACAGTTTCAAAAAGCCAATGCACCGCCCGCATGTGCATTCAGTACAGGTAGAGAAGGAAACTGAGTCAAATCTCAACTCAACGCAACTGAGAAATGAGGTTCATGACTTAAAAGCCAAGTTGAAGGAGCAAAGGTGTAAACCATCCCCATCATCAATTAATGATGGCTCTGTAAAGAGGTCTATGGAGAAATCAAGAGTTAACCATGAGTCCAACATGGACATGCAGACATTAAGAGAAGAAGTAAAAACTCTAAAAGATCAGATAACTGTACTTTTGGTGAATTCTAAACAAGAATTGAGACACACCAAAGGCCACCCTCAGAGCAAAGCAACTTTAAGCCAGGAACCGGCTCAGCTCTGCTTTCTAAAGAGTTGTCTGAGTATTTCTGTTACAGATGTGGTAAGAATGGACACATTGCACCCAAATGCACTGCTTCTGAAAATCCTCAGAAGGTAATAAAAAGGCTTATACATCAAGTGAGAGGGGCAGCGGAGGCTGACTTCCCTCATGGTCTGGTGGGTCCATTGTCAGTGGTTCACATTAAAGTCAATAACTTTCCATGTGTCGCATTGATGGATTCTGGTTCGAACGTAACCATAATTTTTTAACTATGGTATAAAAAATATTTTGTTCATCATTTGTTTGTTATCATGTTTCCCTAAATCCCATTTCACAGTTAGCCATTTGGGGGCTGGCTGAAACAGAATATCCCTACAGAGATTATGTAGTGGTAGAGATAGAATTTCCAGAGGAAATGGCTGGAGTCAGGGGACCTGTGGTTGGTTTGGCACTTGTTTGCCCTGAGCTTAAACATAACAATCAAGCACCCGTCATTGTAGGAACCAATGCCTTTCTTTTCCGCAGACTATGGGAACTCTCAAAAGAAAGTGGAAAGGACTGTAAGCTTCACTCCATGAAAATACAGGCAGTGTATGAGAAATTACAGTCACAAGAAAAGATTCCACCAAAGATGGCCGACCAAGCAGTTGGACAAGTGAAATGGCCAGGTCCAGGTCCACTCTCTCTTGCTCCAGGGGAGAAGTGCTATGCCACGTGTAGAGTAGAGAAGCAGACCTTGACAGACCTGGTTATGGTGGAGACACCCACCTTGCAGCAACTTCCTGCTGGTGTATTTATACAACCAGGTGTCCTTCCAAACAGAAATATTGACACCAATTGTTTTACAGTGCTTGTGCACAATGAGTCTCAAAAATCCACTTCCATTCAGGCTGGAACTGTTCTTGCTGAAATGTATGCAGTGGATACCATTGTTTCGCCTCAAGCATCCAACAAAGTAACTACCTTAGATTTAAAACTCTTTGATTTTGGTGATTCACCTGTTCCAGAGGACTGGAAGGGTCGACTACGGGAAAAGCTAGCAGCCAGGAGAAATGTCTTCTCCTTGGACGAGTGGGATGTTGGCTTAGCGGCAGGAGTTGAGCACAAAATACGCTTAAACGACCCCACCCCATTTAGGGAGAGGTCACGTCGATTGGCACCAGCTGACATCGATGATGTAAGGTGCCATCTGCAGCAACTGCTCTCTGCTGGTATTTTGAAAGAGTCCAGAAGCCCATATGCTTCACCTATTGTGGTAGTGCAGAAAAAGAATGGTAGTGTCCGGATGTGCGTGGACTATCGTACCCTCAACAGTTGCACTATCCCAGACCAGTACACGATGCCTCGCATCGATGATGCCTTAGACTGTCTCTCTGGCAGTAAGTGGTTCTCCGTATTAGATCTGCGGAGTGGTTATTATCAGATACCTATGGCTGAGGAGGATAAAGAAAAGACTGGTTTTATTTGTCCTCTTGGGTTTTTCCAATTTGAGAGGACGCCGCAGGGCATCACTGGAGCACCAGCCACATTTCAACGCCTCATGGAGAGAGCAGTTGGTGATATGCATCTTCTCCAGGTCATAGTGTACCTTGATGATGTCATTGTCTTTGGGAGGACTCTTGAAGAGCATGAACAACATCTCCTAAAGGTACTTGATAGGCTGGAGGAGGTTGGGTTAAAAGTGTCAATTGACAAATGTCAGTTTTGTCAACCTAACGTCAAGTATGTCGGTCATATAGTCTCAGAGGCTGGAAACGCCACAGATCCAGAGAAAGTGGAGGTGGTAAAAAACTGGAAAGAGCCCACAGATCTTAGGTCTTTGAAATCCTTCTTGGGTTTCTGTGGCTACTATTGATGATTCGTTGCCAATTATTCTCACATTGTCCGTCCATTGACGGAGCTTACAAAAGGATACCCCCCAACGCAAAAGGGAAGAAAAGCTCAAGTAAAGGACTCAAACCAGATATACTTTAAAGCATCTGAACCCTTTGGCGAACGATGGGACCAAACATGTCGAGATGCATTCAAACGAATCATTGATGCGCTCATACATGCTCCAGTTCTGGCTTTTGCTGACCCCACTAAGTCTTACATCTTATATGTTGATGCCAGTAATCATGGCTTAGGGGCCGTGTTAAATCAGGACTACCCAGAGGGTCTCAGGCCAGTAGCATTTGCAAGTCGTAAAATCAGCCACTCTGAGCAGCGTTATCCAGTACATCAGCTGGAGTTCCTTGCTTTAAAGTGGGCTGTAGTCATCAAATTTCACGATTATTTGTACGGAGCGAAATTCATAGTAAGGACTGACAATAATCCCCTTACCTATGTGCTTACCACAGCCCGACTCAATGCTACAGGACATCGCTGGTTAGCATCCTTGTCGACTTATGATTTCGACATTCAATATCGTCCTGGGCGCCACAATATTGATGCAGATTTGTTATCCAGACAGTACAGCAATGAAAGTGCTGGGAGTTGGGGAACATCCCCCTGTCGGGTATTAAAGCCATTTGCAAGCGAGCTTGCGCTGTTGAAACAACCAGCAACACGGTCAGACTAGTACATCAGCTTGGAGTTCCTCCATCTGCTATTCCTGAAATGTATGCTTGTTCCGTGACATTGAGTGCAAGCCGCATTGATCAGTTGAGTCCAAAAGAGCTCCAGACTGCTCAAAAGTTGGATTCGGTCATTGGCCCAGTTATAACTGACATTGAAGATGGTAAAATTCCAAGTCGTTCAAAGAATGATCCTGCAGAACTTGCACTACTTAGGCAAGAAAGTCCCAATAAATCTTCCACAGGGTCTTGACGTGTTGTTCCACCTCAGCCGTCATATGTGGCCAATAGAATCTATACAGTAGTAGTATTTAGTAGTATTCCCTGCTAAAGCAGGGAATAGTATACAGGATCAGACAGACATCATCTGGTGGAAGATCCTACCAGTTGATCTTACCTGAGCAATATCGCACAGCAGTCTTAAGGTCATTACATGATGAATGTGGACATTTAGGAGTGGAGAGAACTTTACAACTGCTTAAAGACAGATTCTATTGGCCACATATGACGGCTGAGGTGGAACAATACGTCAAGACCCTGTGGAAGATGTATTACAAGGAAGACACTCCCTCAGCGCGCATCCCCATTGAATCAGATCACTAGTAAGGCACCACTAGATCTAGTCTGCATTGATTTCTTGCAGATAGAGCCAGACAGTAAAGGAATAGGCAATGTATTAATAGTAACTGACCATTTCTCGAGATATGCGCAAGCGTTTCCCACAAAAGATCAAAAAGCCAGTACTGTTGCCAAAGTTCTATGGGAGAAATACTTGGTGCATTATGGTCTTCCAGCAAGAATACATTCGGACCAAGGCAGAGATTTCGAAAGCCGTTTAATCAAGGAGCTCCTTTCAATGCTTGGAGTCCGGAAGTCCCGCACATCACCGTACCATCCTCAGGGTGATGCTCAGCCAGAACATTTCAACTGAACACTGTTGTCTATGCTGGGTACGCTGGATACAGTTAAGAAACAGAACTGGAGCCAACACGTTAGTGCATGCATATAATTGCACAAAGAATGATGCTACCGGATACTCTCCATATTTCATAATGTTTGGGAGAGAGGCAAGACTCCCTGTGGACAATTTGCTTTGGTAAAGTCCTGGATGAGAACCATGAACCATGTCATCTTAAGTATGTTGAAAAGATGAGGCAAGACCTGAAAAAGGCTTATCAATTGGCCTCTGAAGCAGCGACAAAGCAGCATCTGCGAAACAAGTCCTACTATGATCAGCGGGTAAGAGATCAGCCTTTAGCTGAAGGTGACTGAGTTTTAGTACGCAATGTTGGTCTCACAGGAAAACACAAATTGCAGGATCGCTGGAGATCCATACCTTATGTTGTAGTCAAAAAGTTTCCAAACATACCGGTATACCAAGTAAAACCAGAATATGGTTCTGGAGTGGTCAAAACTCTGCACATCTAGAGACCATCTATTACCCATTGGATACTTGGTCAGGATGCCCGAGACTCCAGACCATGAGAAAATGGGTCAGAAGTCACCTATTACCTGAATGCAGCATGCACGGAAGCAGCGACAGCATTCTTCGATACCTGCTGTAACAGATAACGAGTCCTCCTCATCAGACTTGGAGATTGAGCATTCACTCCGATATCCATCTTGTGATGTGGATGTAGTGAGAAGACACCTATTGGTACCTCAAAATCAGTCTGACCAGGATTTAGATTTTTCAGAGGAACACTCTAGTTTGTCTGAAGCTGAACCAAATGAACCTGAGATAGCAGAACAAGATGAGTCTTCAAACGCTGCTGATACTTCGCCTACCGAGGATGAGGAACATCAAACCCTTGGCAGTGTCTCAGAAACAAGTGTAGAGCAAACAGCTCATACTTCAAAAGAGACTGAAAATTGCATAGAAACCCCCATGATCAAAAGCTCGCAGCGAGAAACCAAACCTGTCATTCGCTTGACTTACGACCATCTTGGAAACCCTACTGAGGAACCAGTGACCATTGTACATCATGGAATGGTTATTCAGTTAAACCTAAATTCCAGGAACAAAGATATTGGATTATCCACCAAAACCTCAAAACCCTCCAAGAAGCAAATCATTAATGTGGGAAAGCCCTTGAAGCACGACAGAAGAAAGCTAGAGGTAGATGGGAACATCTACGCTTTTAGAAGGGGGAGGGTGTAGCCTAGTCTAAAATTTCATTTATAGACAAGTCTAAAATAACAAAATTGATGTGATTGATTTAAAACTTAATTAATTCATGTTTAGAAATAAATAATTAAAAAGAAAAGTTAAAACAGTTAATTTAGAATGTTTAAAAGATGTTCAGAGCTAGTTTAAAAATCTTAAAATATAGTTGATATGACAATGTATGTGCCTTGTAATTCGTTTAGCACTTGAAAGAATGTTTATTTGGCAACCTACCAGAAGTGAAGTGAGCTGTCCATCATACTTTGCATAACATTGCATTGGTGGTGTAATAATCATTCTGACCAATCCTAGTGCAAAGAGTTAAAGAAAACCACGTAGAGAGAGTCCAAGTGCATGTTAACGGAATACCTGTGTTGACTAGACCAGTTATGAAGCACATGTGTATTTGGGGAGGATGAATGTGCCGTTTGCTAAGGTGGATGCCGAATTTACCAAGTGATAACGGACATATTTCAGCTCCGAAGGAAAGAACAGAGTCTTTCCTTGGATTTTTTGGTGTGGGTTTCCCGCTCAACCATAACCCTGCAGGACTGCTGGTCTCTTCTGAACGCTGGTCTCTTCTGAACGCTGGCCTCGAGTTGCTGGTGGTTGCTAGCCATCACAGTTCTTCTGTCGTGTATCCCATGACTCGTTGCCTGGGTTCGTCTCTCCCTCGCTCACAGTGACATATGACATTGCATGGATGACGGACTGCACTTAAAGGTTGTGAGTACAGAAACTCTTTGCACGTGCATTTTATTTTGTTGCTTTCCTGGGAAAGTGAAGCGGCCACATAGTTTTGGGCCTCCACGATCCCAAGCCACGATTCAGGTCTGCACCGTTCTCATTTATTTATTTGTTTGAGAGACACAAGTTAATATTCTGGGGCTGCAGACTGAATGCATTTTTGGTTTATATGTTAGTGATATGTATATAACTGTTTGATAAGGTGGAATGCTGTGTGTGAACCTGCCAGTGGTTGTTTTTTCATTTTTCTTATTGAAGTTTGACTAATAGTACATTTTTATCTAAAGACTTGTGTTGGTGTTAAATATTTACTGTGCATCCAGTAATTTAAATTGGGTTTTTGGGTTAAACCATAGAGGTTAAGCTATTGCGTGGTATAACTTAGAGTAACATTCTTAGTGGGTTGAAATTTATAAATATAATCACACTAAGTGGAGGCACCATCAATTCTTTTACAATTTTGAGGCATATTCAAAAGTATTGGGATACACAGTTTTAACAGTAACCAGGCTACTGCAACCAGTTAAATACCCCTACAAAGAATCCAGGGCCCCGCCCATAATACTACAACACCCTTTATAATTGGCGCCGAATACTAGCTACATGGGACGGGTGCTACATAATTATAAAAAGTACATTAAAAATACCTGAACTGTATATATCTGTATATATATCTAATATAGACACAGCTTATTAATCGGTTGTTTTCAGTTGGTTTTCATGGTTTTCAGATTCCTCAGTTTTTGGCATAGCTCCATGTTTACCTTTATCTCTGTTGACGTGAATGTGTAATAAAGTTACATCTGAGTTTATATCCTACTGTACCTCAAACTTTTCAAAACCTTTCGTATCATAACAATTGGCAAGCTTATGGTGAGTTAAGATGAAACTAATGACTAGACACTGATCAGCCAGAACATTAAAAATATTAACATTTAAACCACCTAGATTTTGGGTTCCCCTTGTGCCACTGGGGAGTGTCTGGGTCCTTATGACGTGGCTTTGCAGGGTCTCTGGCGGTGTGCTGTGGTGTTTGACACCCAGGATGTCGGCAGTGGATCCTTCGGGTGCTGTGGATTGTGTGGTGGAGTCTCCATGGATCAAACTTGTTTGTCCAGCGCATCCATGCGTTCTCATTCAGTTTGGAGTTCTGTGAGTTTGGAGGCTGGATTGAAGTCCTGGGCTCTTTGCCTGCTGGGCCCTGTGCATGCGGGGTGTGGTGCATTTGGTCTTCTGGTGCCTTTATGTTGTGGCAATCATTGACTTCTTTTCCAGTTTGTACTGCATTGACTTTTCTGTGGGATCCCCGCAGGCATGGGTATTTCTGGAGTGCCCATTAACACATTACTAGTGCTTGCTAGAGTATAGCTGGTGATGATCATTTTTTTCACCTGGTTGTGATGGTAGTGGTGATGTTATGGTTGTACTCGTGTGAACAACTTTCTGCCATTGTCTCCAAAATTGCCCATATTAATAAAGTTTGTGTAGTAGGTAAAACTGCAGCCAGATTCTGGCCAGTAAGCAAGTTTTCTAGCTACGTAGAAGTGATTATAATTTAATCACTTATGCAATTTAATTGATCTTTTGTTGTTGAATAAATTAATTGATTCAATAAGGCAGGTTTTAATTCAAAAACAATTTACTGCTTTTAAAATAATTCAGGTAAACTTACAAATGTTAAATGCTCTAAAAAGGACAAATTCCTTTCAAATACACAATATTTGCTTTTAATTTTAAATTGCTTGCATTTTCTGCGATATCACCACCTAATGGACTGGTTTGTGGGGCACAAGCGTGCCAGAAACAAGAGTTTATCACTTTATACAAGACAGGACATTTAAAGAATCAACAACACAAGTTACACAGAATATCAATGCGTATTAGACACTTCTAGTAGTTTTTAAAACTTTTACTGTAGATCTGTGAAAAATATAGCAATACTGAAAAATGCAATTTAATTCAATCAACAATTCACCCTGGATTCACTGCTCTAGATCTGACACTGGCAGGAATTTACCAGGGTGAAATGCTCTTTTATGCTCTTTTTGTTGCTGACTAATCTTACCACATTACGTTTTAGATGAGAGGTTGGAGTTAAGGTCCATAGTAAATACTTATGAAATTTAGCTAGTATTAAAATGAACGGTTTATGCCATGATTCTGTTCTTATAACCCTTGCAAGAGGAGGTGTTTCTGTTGACTAATGTAACCTGGCAGTTAGTTGAAGTAACTGGTAGAACCATTTATATCAGAACAAGGCTTTTCTTTGAGAAGTTGAAGTGTTAGTCCTATTCTGTCAGTTACTTTGGTACAGCCTTATTTGTCCACAGGCGACTGTCAATTTTTCAGGGTCATGGTCCTGACAACACTGACATTTTGTCATAAATGTCCTTTAATTTTGAGAATGAAAAATAATATTAAAAAAAAAAAACATAATGTTTATGTTGCTTTAGTTCTGTTGTATAATGGATATGTTTAAGTTGTAATATTGTGTTCAATATTGTTGCATAGCTGCTGTTTTATTATTAAGTAATAAAATAGCAGCTCTGCTTTTTTCCCCAGACAGGGTAATAAGAGCTTAGCCAAGCAGACTGTCAGATCATAACTTGAACATTTAAAGCTGTTTCTCAAAGGGATGTTGCTAGATTGAAGTGCTCCACATCCACAATGTAAAACTATGAGCAATGTATACAAAATATTGAAGAATTCATTGCAATATTAATTTGCATATAGACATAGTCAGTGTCAGAGAATTAAATAATTAATATTAATTTAATATTAGACAGAATGAACTGACTTTCTGGACAACCCATATAATATTATATTTACCTGTCACACCTCCAAGGATGTGAACTGTTTGACATCAGACATTTACTCATTTCAGGAAATTTCTTTACTCTGGCATACAATGTTGTCTATAACAAAGTGTTTAATTAGAATTCCTGTATTTTAGAAGATTTCAAATTGCAGCAATCAACAGCAAAGTGTGACATATCCTGTATTACTTGTTTCTGTCACATGATCAGTGAAGCGAACCTGCCTGCAGTGCAAAATAGTGGCTGCCGTAAGTGAACTAGAATGTTTGGAGAATGTTGAATTTAAAAAAATAAAAGATGTTCACACCGAGGAACTGCCACTGGAGTAACTCTACTGGTATGTGTTGCTTAATGTCTGAAATAAGTTCTATGAAATAGGACATTGGGCAATTTGGATGTTGTGCACGCACCATATTATATGCTTAACAAAAAACGTATTATATAGTGATATGACTAGCACTGTTTTTGCTCCATTTGGAAGCCATGTTACATATTTGAAAGAACGTTAAGCAGAGAAATAACATTACAATAATAACAATTCAATACATATTTGCTAATGTTTTTGCATTTGTTATTTCTGGTTATGTCTGCTCTGTACTGTTACCCATTGTGATTTATGAACTCTGGTACAACTTCGCTTTTTTGTTGAAAAAAGTGTCCACTATGTTAGGTTTCCAAGATGCCTAAAACCTCTATGGCTCCTGCATACTGTACTTCTTCTGTAATAAGGTGCTGTTGTCTGAAGTGAGACTAAATCTTGTAGAGCAGGAGGCTGTTGATTCATTTATATTTTTTTGTTTTTAGTATTTTGTTTTATTTATTTTTTATTTTTTGTTAAAACTCAACCAATATATTTCATATTTTAATGTGCCACAATCACAACTACTGGCTGATTAATACATTGTGATAATACTCAGAGGTGATGTTAATCTGATATAACCACATACATTTTGTGCTTTTTTTCACCCTTATGACTCAGAATGCACAAAATAGTCTCTACTTTATTTGACAATCTGGTTTAAATTGTTACAGTAGATAAATATCTATAAGCATTTGCAAGTTTTGCTGAGACTGCAGCTTGAGAAGGAAATTATTAGTGGACAACAAATTCCTAGACTTGGAAGTGACCATGTCTGTAAATGAAGAATGTTTCTTGAGCCCATAATAGTATTTTGTTTAACCCATTAAGATCAGTTGAAACATTTACGTCTAAAAGATTACGTAATTTTGTGTCTAAAAGATCCCATGGGCAGCAGAATGAGATACATTGTTCCAGAAAATACATACTTTTAATGAACATTTTCAAATCTACAGTAACATATTGTACCTCACACCTGGCTATGTCACTTGTTTAAATTTAAGCCAAAATGCATAGATGGCCTGGCCAACTCAGTCTAGGCTAGATTTGGCTGTCCTCCCATAGTCTAGTGTTTACTGAGGTTTATGCATACACTTCTAAAGACCAGATGCGGGGCCTCCGAGTGGCGCAGTGGTAAAAGCGCTCGCCCTATCATCCGGAGATCGCTAGTTCGAATCCCGGGTGGTGCTGTAACCTCTCGCAGCCGGAGTTCTAGAGAGAGCTGATTGGCCGGGGAGGGATGAGAGGTACTTAGTGCTCCCATGATCACCTGCCTAATATTGTGTAGGTACCCCGTTACCAGTGCTACAGTAACAAGATAATAGATCCTATTCAACTCATCCATCTGTGGTTTTAATGAGATGGCTAATTGGTATATACAATGTCATAATGTTTAAGACTCATCCAAAGAACTGCATTGCGATTCACTGAAATACACATGGGAAAGTCCATTGTGGGAAACATATTATTTATCTCTACATTTTCATCAACAACTTCTACTCAGGAATGGTGTTTTTTGTGGACATGAGGAGCCATGGACTGGCTTCCTGTGGTAATATTCAAGCTAACTGAAGTAGACTCCCAAAAAAACAAATGCTGAACAAGCAACCCTCCTTTGGCAAACTTGAATTCAAACTGGCTCAACAGAATGATTTCATTTCTGTGTTTGGCAGAAGGTTATTATGGTACTGTCCACTAACCATGGTGACACTGAGAAAGAGTCAGCAAAGAGAAGGAGGCAAATATGCAGCCAGAATGAAGTTCTGTAGTAATAGTAGAACTCCAGCTTTTAATGCCAGCAAAAACACATGAAAGGTGTCGATTTGCCAGCTCAAATGGTTGCATATTATCTCTTCTTGGAGAAGTTGGAGAAGGCTTTACTTACACTTCTTGGCTGTCAAATGCTGCAATACTTACATAGCTGCAGGATGTGCTGGAGGACATTCTCAGCCAGTGAAAAGAAATGCTAACAGGAGCTGCTAAAAAGTTTTATAGAATTCTTAAAGAACAAATAATATAGGATATCTGTAGAAAAATAAAAACAAGCATACTGTACATATACTGTCTCATATAGCATGAGTACATCATTGTGCTAGCTGGAGGCCACACTATAGAAGTTGGAGTCAAGTTTAGCTTTCTTCAGACTACATCCCCTATCGAGAGCAAAAAACCTTTCTATACAACCTTTTTTTAAAGCCTCTTTACACATTAATATGTTAGGCACCGTAGGACTTCATAGAGTATCAGGATAGTTTAAAAAAATGAAAATGTCATCTTGCCATGTTGTTGGGTGTCAGAATAGAAAGGGGAATGGCTTTACTTTAAATTTAATCACACCAGCTTTTACTGTCAGTAAAAAAAAAAACAACAAAAAAACATGATGACATGATGAGATGAAATGATCTTACTGAACCAATCATGCTCATATTTGTAATGCCCACTTTGAGAACTTAAGGAAATGATAGGTGATTTCCCTCATGACTCTCCAAGAATACCAGGATACCATAACACTATTTTGTACATGTTTAGGAACCATAATGGTAATATTTATATACTGTAGTATGGTACCATTGTTTGTATGTAACATTAATTAAATACCACAGTGAATATTAAAACTCTTCATATTACATGTAATAATATGGCACTGCCTCTACTATGCCATACCAAGAGTATGTACTAACATATCTAATATGATCCAATACGTACAAACATACCAAAGTGGATACCTGCTGAGCCACTACAGTACCTCCTAATGGTATTCACCAAATTACTGTGGTACTTTCCATAGTACTACCACAGTACATGCCACAGTAACTATCCTGATACTCTATGAAGTCCTACGGTGCCTAACATATTAATGTGTAAAGAGGCTTAAAAAAAAGGTTGTATAGAAAGGTTTTTTGCTCTCGATATACTCTCTTCATTTATTAATACTTGGGACCAGCACACAGAGCACACTAGCTTGTACATGTATTCCCTGATGAGGAATCAAACCCTAGCCAAAGAAATGAACCCACTGAAGGCAGACCACTGCCCCATTAGGAAGCTAGTATCATATAAGGAAGCATCGTATTATACAAGGAGGGAATTTTGCTCCACAATCTCCATCTTGTTTATTTCAAAATACTTTCAATCAGGGTGAACTACTTCAACAAAATAACATGATAATGGCGAGCAAAATGTAAACAGCATTGCTTGAAAGGAATAGAATGGGTGCAAACAAAGAAATTCCAGACAATCAATCAAAATTTATCCGTAATCACCTCTCTTTGGACGCAAATAGATCATTTAAGAAAATCTACTCATTATCAAAAACTGAGTAACAATGCTTACATTATTGTGAAGGACAAGAGGAGCTTTTGTGTGGACATTTTATAGTAGAGAATGAATAAGAAAATTCTGAACAATTGATGGGATTTAATTTAAAAGGAAACATTCTATTTAAAAAGAAAGTAAAAGTTCAAAATGAATATCTTCATTCTTTAGAAATTCCTTAGATATATAAAGGTTCTGTAAAGTCTGATTGCCTGTAGAACTGATTAGAATGAATAGACCACATCTTGGAGAAGTCACATAGAGTTCTGTTGCAGGTCTGTGGAGTTCTGTAGAACCGGCACCTTGAAGCAGATGTTCTGTAGGACCTAATGAAATCAGAAGTGGTACTGACATTCGTAACTGTGCTGTTGTCTGTGGCTGAAGACAGCAATGAGGCTGTACACGTCAAGCAGCATTTTCATGCTCAGCATTTTCAGTTAAATGATGATTACATACGGTAATTGTGTAGAGTAAAAAATATTATATTCTTACATAGTTATAGTTATTGCTTTACCAAGAAAGATGAAAATATAGCTGAAAACAACAAACTTTTTTGTTGTTTACTGATTTTTAAAAAAATATATCTAATTAATAATGAACATTAGGGAAAAAGAATAAATTACAATAAAAATCAAACATTTGAGCTCAAATGGTTTTATGTCCATGTTCTGGTTGCTTCAGAGGCTGAGAAATTGAGTGTTTTAGTGATCATTGGCAATTCTGCCAAGTTTTTCAGAAAACCCTGAGGTTTTGAAAGTTTTTTTTTAATAATGCTAAGGTTTTAGAATGCTTTATAGGCGCCTTAGGTTTAAATGCATTAATAGTCTTTTTTATGGGTCTAAATAAATGTTACCATTACAGAACCATTATACGCTCATTTACTATAGTTAACACATTATACACTCAAACCACTCAACCCTCCCTCAAAACTTTTTTCAGAACAGTCTTTCTCTACATAACACTAAGAGGTTAGGTCTAAAATCTCTTTTTTGGTTGTCTTTCTGGAACTATCACAAACAGTCCAAGTAAAGCCTGCAGTTTATTGTTTTTCTATCACACAGGTCACCAACTATAACGTCTTCACTTTTTTTTTTTTTTGACAAACTGAAAATGCAAAAAAAAAAAAAAAGTCTTTGAAAAAACGCTTTAAGAGCTTTTCTTTAATCTTCAACCCTTATATAATACTGCAGTCATGACAATGGTGTACACTGTATTTGTTGAATATATCTGAATGAAGCAATCGTGCGTGATTAAAGGGTGCTTATTGCAACCATCCGAAGTTTAAAGTATACATAAATCATAAAGTATAGGTTCCCCTGCTAATGGTTCTTTTCCTCTGTGTGACTTGAGGTATTATCTGTCAGGTTAAAATAGATAAATAAATACAATCTGCTGGCTGCTAAATGTTACTGAGTACAAATGAAACTGATTGCTAAGTCACTGTTTTACGACTGAATCAATCATTTGTGCAGTGTCTCTTTCTCGCTTACTCTCTCTCTCTCACTCACAAGCACACACACAGTCTTTTGAGAGTGGCCACCGCTTCAGTGCCCTGTAGTGAGTGCACGCTGGTAGGTTGTTAAGCAGACCAATGCACAGCACGAGGGCTGTATCGATAAACCTTTCACTGTTTTCCAGGGACAACTCAATGTAAGCCAATGAGAGTGGCCTTAATCCCACTATGCTCAGCATGCAGAACGGTCAATATTGTTCTGTCACATTTCATTAGTCCCAGAGTGAGACGCCTCACTTTTTAATGTCAGGCTATTCAATGCAGCCTCTAACTGTTACTATTGTTGATTTTATTGTAAAGACTTATGTACAGCACAAAAAGATATCATTTAAAATTACCCTACACTTTTTAGGCAATGAAATGAAAAGAACTGAAATCCCACTTGTTTTTCATGACAGTGGAACTGTTTTGATGTAATAGATGATGATGGGTGTGTATCGGCATGTGCTCAGACACAAGCCATCCACATAAACATGGTAATTCTCTTGTAGCACAAGAGAGTTAATAGATTTTTGACTATTAACATCTTTGATTTACAGACACTTTTTTTAATGATATGTGAGTCTGGTGGAGTGCAGCGATAACTCTGACAGCTGGCAGCTCTGGTCCACGTCTAGCCCTCAAAGAACGCCTGAACAGGATGATTATGTGGAAGCTTCAATCTTCGTGTTCTTCAGAGATTAAACTGCAGAGTAGAGAACAGATAATAGTCTGGTGTGCATGTCTTTCCCTAAGTGGCAAAAATATATAGGAAAAAAGCACAGTGCTGAGAAGAATGTTTCTGCTTTCTGCTCTTCAGCAATCGTGATCGTGTACCAATGCAGTCAAGTAATGCTGCTCCAGCTGTGGGTCAGCTGAAGCGCATGTTCAATCAGTGTTTATTATGTCTCTTGAAAAGTCTAGAACAATCATAACTCTCATCAGCAAGACTAGGCATGATTTATGAAATAGAAATAGAAATAAACATAAAGCAGAAGAAAGGTAAACCAGCAGGCAAACAGGAAACTTTCATTACAGGGCTAATTTTGTCTGATTTCCTCTCAGGAAAGGCAGGGAAAGTGTCTAGGACTACAACGATGTAGCATATTCATCTAATGGCTTGTTTTTAACCTGTATGGACTAATGCTTATTTTGTGAACAATCTTGATATGTTCCTCTTTTAAACTTTGTTGTTGAAGGAGCAATAAAGTAATACCAGTGGCAGCATGCATACTGTAGCTGTAATTATTCATAAGCTTGCCAACTTCTATAATGGCCTGTTGTGTTTCTCTATGAACCCCATAAATAAGATGTTAAACCTGGCATCCATTTTCATTTTGCAAAAGCTTGACATGAACCATTGTACTGTCCTGTGCATGAACCTGGGTTTTATGAGAAAGGTCCATATGGGTTTAATGTTGCATTACATATTTTGGCCATTGCTGGCTTTCTGTTAATGTTTTATGCCAAGTTATCAAACAAGTTACTGTGGTAGTGAGTTCCATTAACCAATAATGAATATAATAATAAAAAACAGCTGCAAGCTTTATGATGAAACCTTTATCACTCAAGCAGCCCTAATTTCTCAGTACTTAGTGTAGTAAACCAAATTGAATTCAGATGCTCTGCCTGACCAAAATAAGTTGGCCTTTAAACTTTGATTATGGAATACAAAAAAAAAATCACAACATTTACAAAAAAAAAATTTCTGTCCAGAGCATAAATTTTTCGCCGAGGTTTTGTATTGATGATGGAAGAGTCTAACCACTTCATGAACTTTTCTCCACCACATCCCAAAGAGTTTAAATGGGGTTAAGGTCAAGACTAGCCAATTCATGTGTGAAAATAACACCTCATTTCAAAACCTTCTTTACAATTTATGCCTAATGAATGTTGGCACTGTCATCCTGGAATATGCCGGTGCCATCAGGGAAGGAAAAAATCAAATTTGAATTCAAATCATTTGATCTGATAGCTTAGGCATTCAGTAAATTGAGGTAGTCGTCTAAATTAATTTTCTCATAAGATTGCTCTGGAATTCGGTCAATCTGAACTCTTCAGATAACATGACGCTTTTCCATTGTTCAGAACCCCGCTCTAGTCATTTCAGCAATCTTCATTGCTTGATGCAGGCCAATAATTCGACCCCTTTGAAACATGACCTTAGGATATGTCTTTCAATATGTTTTTTTAAATAAATAAGAAGCCACTCACTGTACGAGTTAGGGTTAAGAGTTATTGCCAGCTGAAACATACTAATCACTGTAGTACTTATCCAATCAAAGTACTTAATATTTGCAAATTTCTGTCCAAACAGTGACTTTTGTTGGCTAACCATTGTTGCTGTAAATTAAAATTGCTTGTTAAAGCCAAATAAATGAAAATTTATCAGCACTTCTTTAATTACGATCTTGGCATGGAAACGCCTACTGTATGTGTACTCTGGTAAATGCTTTATATATTTCCAGCAGGGCCAACCTTTAACAGATCTAAAAGGAGATGTAAACAAAAAATTGCTAGACAAATTCTACAGACCCACATAAAGAATACAAAAATGTCAGACATTTAAAAAGCTGTAATGGTGATTTTGTTCCAATCCTTGTGTCAGAGTTTACTCAAAGCGATTCTGTGCAAGGTTAAGCCTACCTGGAGTATTTTTTAACTAACCATTTTATTCCATTTTTAGATAAAATTTTCCTTTGCTGAGTGCATTTGCTGCTAAATCAAGTGACTTGGTACAACCCAGGAAAGTGGTGCAAAGCAAAGCACTACTGATGTACCAAAATGTCCCTTTGTGTTGCTTACAATAACATAATATTAGGAGAGAGTTCTTGAATTCCTTGTGAATTATTAACTGAGTATGCAAATTCTATATGCACAAGTCATTTTTAGGTAAGGACAATTTTTAGTAGAACTTGTAATAAAGCATAATAGTAATGTTATTGCTAGGGGGGAAAAATGTCCAATACGGCTTCTTTCAGAAAACCTTGTACAAAAGCAGTTAACATTCTGTTCGAGCTCACTCTAATTAAACTGCATGGCAAGAGCATAAAGGTGATAACAGCCCCACTCTGTGATAGCCCTGTGTAGTCTATCTTCATTTAAACAGAAACACTGCAGCTTTTGGATATTATCTTATTTCATTCTATGCCTGAAAGTCATCTATTGATTTTAAAATTAAAATGTAATTTTCAAATATTTGTCGATACACAGTATGTGGGATTTTCATATTGAACTCTAATGATTATTTTGACATAAATAAAGGGTCCAGAATTAAGGTTTAATACGATCATTTTCATGATGTTGTTTCTTTTTTGCAGTTTGACATGCAGCGAATAACATTGGAGGAACTCAAGCACATCCTGTTCCATGCCTTTCGGGATCACCTTACAATGAAGGACATTGAGAACATTATCATCAATGAGGAGGAGAGCCTGAATGAGAATTCAGGGAACTGCCATACAGAGTTTGAAGGGGGTGAGGTGGATCCAGTTGTTTGTGTGTGTGTGTGTATGTGCATGTTGTTGCAACTTGTTTTTACTACGTGATTATGAATCATCAAATAATTAGTCATTGCAATTATTAGGGCTTTATGAGACTTTATTAAAACTTAAAATGCTTACAATTAATAATTACCAATTTACAAAAACTTACAGGGTAATACAATTGTAGATGTTAAACATCATATCTGTAAAAATTTATATTGTAATAGGTAAATAAATATTAAGATGTACAGATAAGGGAAAACTGTAGAATGTCTTTCACAGAATGATGCAAGGATTCCTAGACAGGAGCTCACAGATGATAGCTACTACAGTACGTAGCACATACAGCGCAAGCTTATCAAGTCAGGAAGTTCTATGATCCTTTGAACCTACAGTAGGTGACCACCAGCAAAACACCTTGTACTGTATGTAGTCTATGTAGAATTTCTATACCTGGATTATGGGAGAGGGACTATGATCCAAGATGCACACAATTCCAATTGCAGTGTTTACTGCATCACACACGAGGAGCTCCAGCTTTCAGGACCCTTTCCTGGACTGCTACAATGCAATCATCCAGTGTGAACCAGTCCAAGGACAAGAGAGTGTGTCTGAGCTTGAGTGTGAGCACGTTTCCATAGTATTACAGCCACTAGCATGAGCAGCTGTGGCAGCCAAGTTCTTGTTGGCCAGGTGCACACTTCTATGTGAGAGCATTTTCAACCTCTTTCCACCATGATCATTTATGTTTATGACCATTACTCCGTAGCCCAAACAGATCAGCACATTGTTGACTGTGTATTGAGGAGGTAGGAAGAAGGCCACCCTTAATCCTAGCAGGTGAACCAGTTCTGCCCTTCCATTGCTGGTCGATATGCCCTCTCTAGTGAGAGAGGTGACAATGGTGACTTTCAGGCTTAGATAAGGAAATCACTCCTAGGCTTTTTTTGCAAGAAAGACTCTGCCCTGTGGGTCAGGGCCAGTGCCCCCTTTTCAGGGACAAAAAAGTGTCACTTTTAATTGAACGTGGGTTTCAGCAACAAACTCATTGGTTCCAGCAGGCATCATGGAACCACATGCATGACTATTCACTCACTCACTCATCGCCTATACCGCTTTATCCTGTGTTCAGGGTCACGGGAGGCCTGGAGCCTATCCCAGAAGACTTGGGGGTGGGGTATTTCACTACTGGCAATTTGGGAACGCCAGTTAGTCTAATCTGCAGGTCTTTGGGAGGAAAACAGAGTACCCGGAAGAAACCCACCAAGTCAGGGGAGAACATGCAAACTCCATGCACACAGAGACAGGAATTGAGCTTGGCTGGGAGTCGAACCTGGACCCTGGAGGTGTGAGGTGACAGGGCTAACCACTACACCACCATGCCGCCATCAGTCATGACTACAGTATCCTTAATCGGACTCAGGATCACTTACATCATGTGGTCAGGAATTGTAGGTCTGCAATTGTTGAGGAGACTGCCCTGACAGGGTCAGGGGTCAATGAAGGAACTGGAGACGATGCTCAGTGGGCAGTGTTTTTAGCAATGAAAGATTCCTTTGACAGACCCTTTTCTTCATTAGCAGGCTCCGTGGGGTGCTTATAATGTGAGCAAGTGTATCACTTAGTGCAAAACTCACAAAGTAGACGAAAGATACCCAGACATTTGTTAGGGACCTGTGTGTATGGTTTTATATGATTGTTTCAAATATTTGCATCTTTGATTATGTCCTTGAGGACTTTTAGAGGACATAGAAGTGTTGGTTATTACCATGTGGTCAATTTTTCTTTTTTATTCATATTCACTATTGTGAAGAATAAAATATCTTTTCTAGGGCTTCTCTGACCGCAGACCCAAAGAGTAGCCCAAGAATGCAGGACAGACTTTACAGCTTTAATTGTAAATGCTCTCGTATTGTGTACTGTGCCAGAACCATATCTATCAGAATGGCTGTGCTTTAGGTCATGAGCCATAGTGTGTGGCTTCAGTCCTAACTGATTTCAAGCCATTCAAGAGTTCAGTAAGTACTTTAAAGCCTGGATTTGTACTATATATTCGCCAGTGCCATGCATATTTTATAAAGGTATACCGCTGGTGACGGTCTCTGTCACTTTCAGTTAGCAGGATGCCAGTCCTGAAGGCAAGGGTTGAACAAACTCTCCAGGGTTATGAATCATTCTATCCTGTGAACCTAAATGAAACTGTGGTGCCAAGTCAGCAGCACAGTGTCGGAATGCAGAAGGTGGCACAATGGCAATGAGGGGACCTGCATGCTCGCCCTTGGTAGTGCTGGTTAATTTGAGGTAATTTGAGGTACATAGATGTCCTCTCATCCAGAGTGAATCTCAGAGTTGAGTGTAGCGTGGCAATTGAGGAGTGCAAATGCCCTGCCCTTGTTCACAACAATAGCTTGAGTGGTTTTAAAAGGAAATAGATGGAGCTGCACACTCATCTATTATCACATAATCTTAAGTAAAAGTAAAACTTAAACTTAGAACTATATGTAACCGTATTATAAACAGAAGAAGTGCAACATCAGATGTTTTGGGATGGTTCTGATGAAAGATGGTATAAAGAATTGTAAATAGTGCTTTTCAGGTTTAATTATCATCTAGGATGTCATAGTAATATATGTTTTTTTATTGCCACAATGCCACAAACACTGTAACTTTTTGTCTTCAGCTTTATTCCAACAAATCTGATTTCCACAATCAGGATGGATAATGAAAGCTGCTTTAGAAGGTTCTTCAAAGTAACAATTTAGTACCAACAGGAATTGAAAAAGAGGCATTCAAATTCCTTTCATTTTCATATACCTTATCATTTCCTGTCTGCTTAATGTCTTTCCTGTCCACATCTTGAAGAACATTCTGGCCCTTTTCCCATGTCATTAAAACAAAAGGAAGGAATTAAAGATGTAGACTTCTTTAAACATGACACTCTTCCATATTTATGAGTAAAAGGCTTTTCATTCTTTATGTCAAGCTTAAGGTCCCTCTAGGTATAAGTCATAAAATATTATTTTAATACACAAGTGCACCTACAGCAGTTATCAGTTTTACACCTCCATTCACGAAAAAATTTCATCACAAGTCCTCGTTTGACTTGAACACCCCTGTACATCACATTTTTTTTATTTATTGTAATTGTGGCTGTACTTTTGAATTCTTAATTTTATTGGACAACAGCAGATCAGACAAGAGTGCCAGCTGTGAATTGTAAAAGGACTAATAATAAAGTGACTTAAAAATTTACCTAGGCAGGAAAGGTTGCTATGATTGCTTTCATTGTGGAGGTGTTTTATATATATATATATATATATATATATATATATATATATATATATATATATATATATATATGGCACCTCTAATGTCAGCACTTTAGCAGTCAGAGTTGGAACTGTTCCTTTAAAGGAAAGCCCAAAGAGAGAGGAAAGTGTGCTTTGTGCATTCTCTGTAACAAGCTGCATGCACTTAGTACTGAAAGACACAGTGCAGCTATGCCTGTTTTAGCTGCTGGAAAGTAAGCCATAAGAGTAAGCCATAATGTAAGTCATGTCATAAGATAAAGAATGACTGACTTTGAGAGCTTACAGTAACTTAATTTCATCGACTATTTTCTTATAACAGCAATCCCATGGTCTTTTATTCAATTTTCCAAATCTAGAATTTGTTGACTATAAAACTGTTCATTATTAATATGCGTATCAGAAGGTTTTGTATGAATTGAGCTACCCCCAACATACACATTTATACTTCCAGCTTTCTGGGCGTCACATTAATCAGGCCACAAAGGGCCTGCAAGCAGAAATACGGGGAGGAACGGGGTGATTAAATGTAGGAAACCATAAAGTTTGTCTCATCGTGTCAACCTGAAGCATCTACGTATGTAGTCATAGTTTAAAGTAGATTATCATTTCTCCAACCCTGCTGTGTCATTCAATCGTATGTTCGTTCGCAGGCATTGCAGCTGTTCTGCTGACTCATGAGTAAAACATGTCTCTTTGTTTCTTTCTTCACTCCAGTCCATCCAACAAAGAAGAACCGACAGACATGTGTGCGCAAAAGCCTGATCTGCGCCTTTGCCATGGCCTTCATCATCAGCGTTATGCTTATTGCGGCCAATCAGATGCTGCGAAATGGAATGGAATAGCGACGCCACTGTGAGCAGGGGTGTGTGGGGCGGAACCTGCATGTGCATGTCCGTCAGAGACGTCATTCCCTTCTGCCTGAACACAAAAAAAAGCCTTCAACCTGCATCCTTCAGACTAAAGGAACCAAACACCTCAGAAAAAAAGTATGGTGGAGTGGTTTTCTGTCAGGAAGGACTGCCAGCAGGGTCCATGCTTTACTGAGTCTCTTCTCCACCTCACTGGCAGGGACTTTAAAGGGCTGACTTGTTCTCGTGTTTTTTTTTTTCTCCTTCTTCTCTTCCCATGCCATCTTTGTTTCCTCAGTGCAATAACCTGTAGGAGTCTGCCAGAACCTCTTTACCGTTCTATATTTGTCTCACATTTTCATCAGGGATGTGCTGAAGAGCTGCTTCTAGGCACAGACATGCTGGCAAATGGAACTTGTCACTAAGTTATCAGTATTCAGCACTCGTCCAAATTCTTTTGACCATACCTGAAAGATTCATCTTGATATTATATTAACAGCTAATCAGTGATTTAGCTCATGCCTTTCTGTTTTGCTAAATATCCTAAATCTTCTGTTGGATTAACTTAAGGCCAATATTAACTGGGATCGTTCACAGGTTCGCACAGTTAGTTATTTCCAAAAGTGCAGAGAATTTGAACACATTTTAGGTATGCACATGCATTGACTGTGCTTCTAATACTATGCTTCCATTCCAATACACTTTCACTATGAACACATAAGAAAGTCATTATCACTGACTCCTAATTGGCTGCTGACTCCTGCCACTTCTGACCATCTTGTCAGAAGTTTGGGTACAATAATGTTTGACATGAATTAGCTGGCTTGACCTATAAATAGAAATTGCTTGCCAATTCCAGCCCCATATCCATGACAGTTCTATGAAGAACTGTAGCAGGATTACACAGTTTATATTAGAAAGTCCTTATTTCTTGACTCAGAAAAAAAAACTCTGCACTGTAGCTTTGATATATAATTTATTACAGTTTCTTTAACTTTATTTCAAACTCTGATGAACTCTGGTTGAAGCTACAGTACTTGCTTAAAGTGGTGGACCTACACAAATCCTGTACCTGAATGAAAGTAAAGATACTGCAGGTAAAACGTCGCTCCGGTTAAAGTAGAAGACCTTCATTAAAATTTCAGTTTAATTGTACTTTTTTATTATTTACAGTTAAACCTTGAATTGTGAACATACTTCATTCAGGAAGTGTGCTTGTATGTCAAAGCACTTGTATATCAGAGCAAATTTCATCTTAAGAAATGATGGAAACTCAGATAATTCGTTCCACAACCCAAAAATATGCATATGAAAATGATTAATACAAAATATATTTTGTATAATTAATACAAAATGTATAAAATTTGTTTGTGCATGTGTGCACTGAGACTGAGCAGGAGAGACAATTACCCACAATCCCGCAGTGCACAAGATAGTAGAACCATTGGATCAGTCGTGATCACGTGGCGCTCGGCAGACAAAGCGCTTGCATACTAATCATTTCCATTTATGCTTTTGGCAGACATCCTTATCCAGAGCGACATTTTTAACTCATTATACATCTGACCAGTTGAGGATTAAGAGCTTTGCTCAAGGGTCCAAAAGTGGCAACTTGGTGGTCATGGAGTTTGAACTTGGGACCTTTTGAACCATAGTTCAATAACCTAACCACTGACCTACCGCACAAGTGACTCAGAGCTGACTTGAAAAACATCAGTTTTGCTCGTTCAGACAGCCCTAAAAGTCAGATCTGTGTCACATTAGGGTAAAAAAAAAAAAACAGATTTGAGTCACTTTAGACTAGTAATAGTTAGTCTACAGGCAATGATATTGCCTTTTCTGTATCAGTTTTTAAAATAAAAATGACTTGTGTTTTTAATATGCCAAGTTTAGGTTGATCATGCAAAATGTAACCAGAAACAACCACTTTCAGTAGTAATGTATGTGAGCAAAAATGTATAAATTTTTTAAAAATCTTCACATTTGTGGCCGACTACAAGGTGTTGAAAGTGTCATTAATAATACTTAAGTATAGTAACAAGCTACTATACTGTGCATCACTGACCCAGGAGCAAATCACTTTTACCCATTGTGCAACTGGTTGTTGCACATAACAGAGCACCATTTACATTATTTCTGGTCCACAAACTGGTTTAAAATAGTCGTCAACAAAAAAAATCCACACTATTACCAAATAATGTAGCAAAAAAAAAAAGTGTGAAAATGCCTCCAGGCTCTAGCCTGCGGTGGTGGTTGACAGTGATGTAAAGCCTCCAGATCAAACCCGTTCTATGAGCTTCTTCTTTCATCCCAATAAACCCACTGTAAGTAGTATGTGATATTTCATTCTAGACAGACATGGAAGGATGAATAACTTCTTTTGTGTCAGACTGTTTTTTTCCTAATGGATGTAATTTTATCATTATAAAAAAGAAGACTATTTATGTATTGACAGCATTGCTCCAAATGTTTAAACTGCACAATGGCACTGTGGATTTTATGAAGTCATCCACAACCACAAGCTTTTTCAAAAATGAATCTGCTTGGGTTGACAACTGTTCTGTGCCTGATGCAGCTCTTTAATTTCACGTTTTGTTGTTTCATAAGAATACCAGTATGTATTGTGTATGTGTAAGCAGCACGTCCTCCCCTTCTTTTGCTTCATCCTGCATGTGATCTTGAAAGCTGTGTATATAGACGTCTCATGTAGTTACCTGTGTAAGTGATATGTTAACGCATGACTGTGGACAGGTCAGTATTTTCTGCACAGACAGCGTCAGTGTGCACAGAGGAGGCAGCTGAACCCAATACCAATGCGCCAGCTCTCAGCTCCTCCAGTAGCCTCTGGCTAAAGCCATATTAGTCTGGACAGATGTACTGGGAAACACACGTGTGCATTTTCTACACCTTTAACAGTGAGAACTGCTGATGTTTGTGTGCAGGAACACCATCCCTCTTTTGCACGGAAATGCTAATCCTCAAGCCAGGATGTGTCGAGTTCGAACAATTACAGTGGCTCCATCTGGTGGTTCATGTATAAACTAATTTCTTATAACAGGATCAAATATTGTATTTGTCCTCACACTGTCTGTCTCAACTTTAGCTTGTAGCATTTGATATCTAAGAGCAGGGAGAGGAAATGGGACACTGAACCATATGTGTTTACATGAGTAGATTATTTTTATTACCACCGTTACAGAGTATGTGTGCAGACCTAGAGCTAGACTGTATTCAGGAGAAAATGGCATTCTGAATGTGATACATGTGCATTATATTTTGGAGTGAATGTTGTCATTATTTATAATGCTAGATTTAAGAATTTTAAAAGTTCCTACACTGGAAATCATTTTAATTTGTCCTTTGGTGTGGATTTTTTTTTTTTTTTTTTTACTGAATATGAATAACTGGATGGAGCCAATTACTATTATTATTATTATTATTATTATTATGGGGTTTATTTTTATTTTTATAGAAATATGTAGGTGGATATCATAACATATTGATTGAATGAATGGCTTGACAGCTTAAAAAGTTTATGTGTAGATTTATTATGGGTACTTCTCTCCTCTCTGTACTCTAACTGATGCTTCCTCAGCCTCATGTATTCCACATCATTAAGGAACCAAAAAAATGTTAATTAAAACTGCCAGGGACCTACCTATTCATTAGATGTGTTTAGAGGAATTGTGGAATTAGAAAGCTTTAAAATCGACCAATCGAAGGACACATTGATTGCAAGTAAACGAGAATTGGTGTGTTGTATATTTAATTTCAAATACCTACCCACTAAGGAATTTTTATAATCCCTGTGTAGTGGCATCAACATCAGTAAGCCATTTGTGTATAAAATAACCTTTTTTCTGAAGTTAATTCTGTTTGTAATCATGTTGAGTACAGAACATTAACAGTCAACAGTTTAAAGAAGCGCTTCATTAACAAGGACATCTCATTAGAAAAATATCTTTGTCATCAATTCCTCTGTCTACACATTTCATCCCTGCATCCTTTACTCACATCTTCATTCTCTAAAAATGAGGTAAAATGTGAGGAAGGGAAGCAAGAACAGGAAACGAGGAAGCACAATTAGACACTAGAAGAGCCCTATACACAAGCCAAATACGCATGCAGTATATATATCCACATAGAATATAGATACCATAGTTATATGATTCCCTAGATAATATTGTAAATATTAAATTCTGTATAGGATAAGTCCATAGCAAGGATGCAATAAAAAGATTTTATAGAATTTGAATTGTCTTTCTTATTGCTACTCATTTTTTACACTGGCTATAAATCCGCAAAACTTTGGAAGTTGCGCTTTAGCATTTAGCATTAGTGTCTTTACATCACCTCTAGGCAAACGATGAGGTGATTAACTGCAGACATTTAAAACCCATGGTGTTTCGTGGGTTTCCTCCAGGTTTTTCTCCCACAAGTTGTGACTGAATGTGGGATGGTATCCTGCCCAAGGGGTACTTCATCTTGTGCTCTGAGCTCTCTGGGAACAGGCTCCAGGCTCAGCATACAGTAAAGTGTATAGAAAATGAATGGATAGATGGATGGGTTGATGGGTAGGCTATCAAAAGTCCTTTTGATAGCTAATTTTATAAAGGGATAATTTACGTTTACATTAATTGTAATTTTATTTGTGTTTATCCAAGTAACATTTATAGAATAGAATAAAATAGAATAGACATTAAATATAAATATCCACTTGGTGGCGCTACAACAGGATTTTAATATCCATACAGCTTTAACCTCATCAGGATGGTGTGTATATTTTCATACACCATGTGTAAATATATAAAAGAAATAATAATAATAATAATAATAATAAATGATTTTAAAAAATTTAATATGACCAAGAACTGACAGAGGCATGACCCAAAGTGCACAGGCAGAGTTAATTACAGAATAACTAGAAACAAAGGCAATGGAAATCTGGTGAAAATGCTCTACAAAAAAATAGCAATATGCACAAACTAACCAATATTAAGACACAGAGTCATGAACTGGAAAAAAACAACAACTGAAAAGTAGAACTGAATATTGTAGAGATAAAAAAAATGGATGTAACGTGTGAAAAGGCCATTAAAAAATGGGCACTGAATGAATGGAATTACATCACTATAATGGTCAGTAGTTTCAAATGAACAGTGCAATTCAGTACTGGGGATTTTTCTGTTTGAGCTGGACGTGACAATGTCTAACTGAATTTTAAATAACAGGTGTCAGAAACTGTTTAGCCTTGTCTCGGTGCCATCCTTATTAGCATGCACAGGCCACGGCCTTCACAGTTAGGTCTTCTTCAGCGTCACTGGACCAAGACTTGATGGAAACCTACATTTGATTCTGTGAATCTCAATATTGTATGATCACACTGCGTTCCATTCATACTGTTCAGCAGTAATGATTAAAACCTCATGATGTGCATTAATGGCCCCTGACCGAACTGCTTTATGCAGGCTTTTAAAGATCATAAGATAATGTATAATCTTATAGGTTATGTGTGTGGGTGGGGGGGGGGGGGGTAAATTCGCTTGTAATTTGCTCTTAAACAGGAACCATTAATGGTCATTATTCAATATATGAACCCATATATTAGCCTGCACACATATCATTGAGTCATTCATGTTTTTTATTTAAAAATCGATTTAAATTTAATGGAAGACAGCATGGGAGAATTTCCATCACCAAACCATTTGACCATGAGTACCAACAGCAGTAGTTTCATATTAATTTACAGGTCTTAATACACTTGCTCTATAATTTAAAAATATCTTACCTAATATATCTTAATATACCTACACTCACTGTACTTTAGAATTAATTCCCATTTGCATATTAAGAGGTCATGCTACTTACTGAGTCTTTAATTCACTAACAGTTTCTGATCCATACAAAGTGAATGTTTTATCATCTAGTTTGAAGCTGTGAAAGATGGGGAGAATCAAGATCCACAAAAAAATAGTAAATCGTAAGCAAATTAATGTGCACATCGATCATTACAAAAGCTTGAAAATGACTGATTTCAACAGGAGTGAATGTGTTCAAGACAAATCAACATAAACACAGATTACTCCCATGTTAGCCAAAATACTAAAATTCTAATAGAAAAAAAAAGACCACATAAAATGCAAAAGAGCTAAATGTAGTTTGTAGCACCCTGAAAAAAAGGTTACTTGATATGGAACGCTGTTATTATCATTTCTTCATCCTGTTTTATTCCGTAGCATGACTCTTTTAATATATTTTTGGGCCCTTTTTAAACTAATTAAAGTTAAATGGCTACTCTTTTTGAGGAAAACAGAAATTTCTATCAAAACCTCTTGTGCTCTATAGGAGTGTCGAGGAGTCGTCTTGTATTGCACACTTCTCTAAGGAGAACAGCACACACCCAGTAAAAATCTGATTGAGTGAGTCAGACCACAAATCTGAAATCAGACCCTTATGCATTTCCTTCCGAGACTTCTGGCTTTGTGTGTGCACCAGTCTTATCTGATGAATCTGACTCACTCAGAGTTCCTGGTGCTGCCTCATCGTGTTTTTGATGTTCCACCTCTGGCCAGTGCAGGGCTGCAGAACCAGCGCGTAGCCGAAGGAGACGTTGGCCTTTACCACCTCTAAGCAGCGACCTGTGGCCCGGTTTACGATTGACTCATTCTGCAAGTAAAATTTCAATATGTTCATGAGGAGTGGGATGCTAATGAATATACAGGATGGGCCAAAAGTAGGGTTACAGTTAACACTTAGAAATTTAGACTTTTATTTACATATATGATAATTACATATTACAGTCGTGGCCAAAAGTTTTGAAAATGACACAAATATTAGTTTTAGACACAAAATTTGGTGCTAAATTGCTTTTAGAACTTTGTTTCAGTTGTTTCTGTGATGTACTGAAATATAATTACAACCACTTCATATGTTTCAAAGGCTTTTATCGACAATTACGTAATTTATGCAAAGAATCAATATTTGCAGTGTTGGCCCTTCCTTTTCAGGACCTCTGCAATTCGACTGGGCTGCTATCAATCAACTTCTGAGCCAAATCCTGACTGATAGCAACCCATTCTTTCATAATCACGTCTTGGAGTTTGTTTGTCCACCCGCCTCTTGAGGATTGACCACAAGTTCTCAATGGGATTAAGATCTGGGGAGTTTCCAGGCCATGGACCCAAAATTTCAACGTTTTGGACCCCGAGCCACTTAATTATCACTTTTGCCTTATGGCACGGTGCTCCATCGTGCTGGAAAATGCATTGTTCTTCACCAAACTGTTGTTGGATTGTTGGAAGATGTTGCTGTTGGAGGGTGTTTTGGTATCATTCTCTTTTCATGGCTGTGGCATCTTTGCTGCTGTTCTTGACACCAGGCCATCTTCCAAAAGTCTTCACCTCACTGTGCGTGCAGATGCGCTCACACCTGCCTGCTGCCATTCCTGAGCAAGCTCTGCACTGGTGGCACTCCGATCCCGCAGCTGAATCCTCTTTAGGAGACGATCCTGGACTTTCTTGGACAACCCTGAAGCCTTCTTAACAAGACTTGAACCTCATTCCTTGAAGTTCTTGATGATCCTATAAATTGTTGATTTAGGTGCAATCTTAGTAGCCACAATATCCTTGCCTGTAAAACCATTTTTATGCAATGCAATGATGGCTGCATGTGTTTCTTTGCAGGTCTCCATGGTTAACAATGAAAGAACAATGATTTCAAGCATCACCCTCCTTTTAACATGTCAAGTCTGCCATTCTAACCCAATCAGCCTGACATAATGATCACCAGCCTTGTGCTCGTCAACATTCTCACCTGAGTTAACAAGACGATTACTGAAATGATCTCAGCAGGTCCTTTAATGACAGCAATGAAATGCAGTGGAAAGTTTTTTCGGGATTAAGTTAATTTTCATAGCAAAAAAGGACTATACAATTCATCTAATCACTCTTCATAACATTCTGGAGTATATGCAAATTGCTATTATAAAAACCTAAGCAGCAATTTTTTCAATTTATGTAATTCTCAAAACTTTTGGCCACGACTGTATATGATAATTACATATTAGACATTTTACATTGAATATTTAATCTCTCAAGTGCTCAAAGAGTCCACCTTCTTGATAATAATAATTTTTATATCTAAAACGTGATTGTGAAGATAAAGCAGATAATGAAGTAACTGTAACCCTACTTTTGGCCCACCCTGTATTTACAGCAATTAAATTCGTAATACTCTAGCAAATAGTACTATGTAGCTTAATAATGACTTTTCCTACTACCCTCACCCATCATGCATGGTGCCCACTGTACAAGCCTCATGACAGTATTATGATCTGGGGTTGCTTGAGTTGCTCAGGTCTAGTCTCAGCAATGTTATGTGGCAATAAAATGAAGTCAGACGATGACCTGAATGTACTGAATGAGCAGGTTATCATATCAATGGAGTTTTTCTTCCCTGATGTTACAGCAATATTCCAGGACTCAAATTGTGAAAGGGTCGTTCTAGGATCACAAGGAACCATTCTCAAAAATAAATGAGCTACCAAATTGTGTAATGTAATCAAATTAAATGTCTGTTGAGCTAAACATTAGAATGTGGAAATGTTTGTAATTATGGTTCAAGAACAAAGTGAAGGCCTGCTGGACGCCTCTTGCCACTTGGGTGTCTTAAAGTAATGTTTTGTTTTATAAAGGTTTTGGAGTATAAAGCATGAATCACTGTGGTTAATGTTTAATTATTACAAACTAAATGTATCAATTTTCTTCCTCTATGCAATGGATTTGGTAGTTAATGCTAGAAGATTTGTCCAGTGGATAGTTTTACCTGTGCAAAGTTCCATGTCTTTTGGCCAGTGTTGGAGAATTTGTCGCAGTTGACAAGCTGAGGGAAGCTACTGATCATGTTATCAATCACACAGCAGGTGTCGTCTCCAGTGCTTCCCAAAGGTCCAACAAACAGGTATCCCTCCTTGGTATAGCGCCCAAGCTACCAAACACAAACAAAAGAGTTTTCTGTGTATGCTTCTAAAAATGTACCTGTTTTTAAAACTAAGGCCACATCTTTTAGTCCCAAATTGGACTGAATCCCCATTGTCTCTAAGATTCTAACATTTAATTGTAAAAAATATAACATTAAGAAACATCTGGAGGAATCTATTAATTTTAATAAAAATAACACTTATAGTCAGCAGTTAAAGTCAGATGAAGCCTTTTTCTTTTTTAACAACATGTATATCGTTGCTTAGATCAAAATGAATATGTTTGTTTTTTTTAAATGGTGTCATGAGTAAAAAATAAAAATATAAATATAAAAAACTCCCCAAAGGTGTAACCCATTTTCGGACTGCAGTCAGAGAAGGTGTGTTCGAGGTCAGATTTCTTGAGCACTAGAGCAGGAAATATACCTGTGGGTTCCAACCATGGCAAGGGTGAAGGGTTGCTGTGTGGTTCTCCTTCACACCCTGATCCACACACAGATGGCTCACGTTGGAGTTGCGAATCTGACATCCAAACAGACACACACACACAAATAGACTCAGCTGTGGCCTTTTTATCTTTTTTTTTAAAAACAAAAACACCTTTTTAAAGCTTTTGGTGCCTCACGTCTCTCCTCTTCAGCCTTTATTTTGCTGTCATTTTGCCAAAAATAAAGTATGATGCCTGATCAAAACCATATCTCACATGACTTATTACTGATACAAATGTACAACCTTCTTTATAATATTTGAACCATTTAAATGTTTTACTGCAGCTAAGTGTCTCATTACGGGAATGTGATTCATGGGAACACTCCTCATACTTATGCTAATTTTCATGGTTTACTCACTTCTCCATAAAACAGCGTGCTGTTGTATCGCCTCATCTCTGGGTAGATATTGTCAAGGTACCACTTAAAGTTCTTACACTGCAAACTTTTCCTTAGTGCCACTCGCTCTGAAATGTCCCCATAATCAATGCCATTGTTCTACATATAGAGACAGTGAAAATATTCAGATTAAGCATGCATCATAATCCCAGTATTGATTTATTGTTACTGAGATTATTTTTATATACTGAAGTCTTAAACCAGTTCCTCACCTCCATTGGAATGTTCCAGGCCAGATAGACAGTAGACTTGTACTCATCCAGCCATACTTCGGCCACCCGCAGTGCATTGCGTCTGGTGTGAAATGCAATGTTGCTGTTGTATGGCTTCTTCGTCCTGGCAATGTGAGCCACCCGGGAGCAAGGCAATACCTCCATACTGCCCCCACAAAGCCAAACCTTGTGTCCACCCACACACACAACATTGCTTATGCTTTTCCCCACTGATAAAAGTTTTTAGCAAATGGTAGTAGTAATATAAAGACATTTCAGCACACTAACCCTAATTCCAAGTTCTATGTTTTCTCCTCCATAGACATCCATGCCTGGGTCCAGCAGACCCAACTCTCCAAAGAAATGCCGGTTTACCACAAATGAACAGCCTATCATAGCAGGAGTCCTGAAAGGCACAGTTTTTAAAAATTAGTACTAGTTTTGTTTTAGTAGAGATACAGCACACATCTTAAGGCCAAAAGTTTAGGTTAAAGATTTTAACTCAACATTTCATCTGACAATGCAGTAAAGGCGTCTATGTTGTTAGCATCAGAGGTAGCTTTAACCAATTGATACCCCACTGTCCTCATATTTACGTCAAACTACATTATCTACATATCACTGTATGGTTTTCCAATGATGACTGTTAGCTATTATTCTTTTGTCAAACTCATTTAGTTTGATGTCATTAATAAAACTTTTAGCTTTCAGGTGCTAATAAAGAGAAACAGTGACGGGGAATTGCATTGTGTACAACAGTAAAGGCCGGGCTTTAGAAGACTAAGTCGCCTAGCGACTTAGTTTTTCAGTTTTTCATCCATTGAACCCGAATTTCTGTGGGTTGAAAATTTATTGTTGACAACCTGGAAAATTCTAGATATTATCTAATTACTTTTTGAAACTTCAGAATGACTATTTGTGAGAATTAATTCATTGTGAGTGCACATGTTAGTGTATTGAATATTTTACTTTTGAAGCCAGTGCCAAAAAAAAATGAAAATTGTGGACATTCACTATCTCTTTGGATCTACATCCAACCAACCAAAGGTACAACAGGTATTTGTATAAACCAGGCGTGTCCAAACTTTTTTCACCAAGGGTCATATGCAGTAAAATACACAAACAGCCAGGCCAGATAGACTTTTATCTTTGGGGTCATCTGAAGGCAGTTGTCTATGGTTTGAAGATACGAGATGTGCAGCACCTGAAACTACGGATACTGGAAGCCTGTGCTGGCATTTTTCCTGCGGTGTTGCTATCAGTGTGTGAAGAGTGGGAGAAGAGGGTTGCATTGACAATCCATCACAATGGACAGCACATTGAACACATTTTATAAGTGGTCAGAAACTTGTAAATAACTCATGAAGGAATAAAGTCACGTTAAAACCAAGCACACCATTGTTTTTCTTGTCAAATTCCCAATACGTTTGATGTGTCACATGACCCTCTTCCTATTGAAAAAACAAAAGTTGGATCCAAGATGGCCGACTTCCAAATGGCCACCATGGTCACCACCCATCTTGAAAAGTTTGCCCCCTCACATATACTAATGTGCCACAAACAGGACGTTAATATCACCAACCATTCTCATTTTATTAAGGTGTATCCATATAAATGGCCCACCCTGTAGTTTGAACTTAGGGGAACAAGGTTGCGCTCAGTGAGAACAATGAAGTTGCCCTTTGGCCTGCAGAATTGCTGGCAGGTCCAGAGTCAGTTTTGTGGTTGAAATGTGACGGACATCACAGAGATGGTCGTTGTCATTTTGGTTCTCAATCTGCTTTTGTTCAGCATCATCAGAAAAACTGTTTGTTCACATATGAATGTTGAGCCGAACAGACTCATCATTCTTTTTGTGTGGTGTCTCATCAGAGAAAACTTGGCTTCTTCCAAGCTTCGGTAGAAGTCATGTAATAAGAGACGCTGATGTTGATTCTTCAGAGAATCATCAAATTGCATCTCTATAAGTTCTAATTATAAACTGCAGACTCTCTTCCACTTCTTCTGCATTTATCATGAAGGGAGTCGCGAACAGCTTGATATAGTTCTCAATGCAAGAAAAATCTTGGAAGCGCTGAGAAAACTGTGTCATGAGAGATGTGATCACAGACACATATTTCCCCTTTTTACCAGAGAGATCGGCCTTTGGAAACGCAGATCTAGGTCAGGTCTTGGCACAGAGTGCTTCTTGGAGGATGATACAGTGCATTTTAACTGCCTCACCTCCGTCCTCCTGCACCCACACACCATAGAGGCCATTCCTTTGCGCTCACCTGTCATACAGTAGTTTGAGCTGGAACTCCACACAACTTGTCCCATTTAAGTCCTATCTTGTCAATTTGACACAGCTTCAAAAATGTCTTTACCCATTGTTGAGGTATTTAGACTGCTGAGATCAAGCAGCTCCCCCGTAACGCAAAAGTTATTGCCAACTCCCTGCAAAAAAATTAATAACTGTGGCGTCTGTGCGGTTTGTCTGACAGTTGATGTTTTATGTTCAATTCGCTGCACAACTGTGTTTCTTGATAGGCTAACTCTGTCAAATTCTTGAATTTTTTGGGGGGCACATTATTCCTGTGACTTTAGTGAGGCACTGTTTTATGAATTCATAGCTGGCTATTGTTGCATTTTTGTGAGTTTTTTGGCACAGGAAAAATACTGTTGTTAAGCTAGCAAGATAGTTGTCATCTGCTTAACCATCCGTTCGCGTTCCACACCAGTATAGGACATGTAGGTCTGATGTTTGGTTTCATAGTGTCGTCTTACATCGTACTCCATCACTGCGTTTTCCCACCATGTCTGAAAATTTTCTACACTCACTTGCTATCTTGCGCTTCTTTGGTGTTGTCATTTTCAGTGCACTGTGGCAAAATTTTTCTTTCCTTAATTTTGTTTTGTAGAGGAACTGCCTTGATCAACTCAGTAGCTCCACCTAGAGTTAAAACCAAGAAAAGCAATACCACCAGGTTTAATGTGCAGGCCATATTCTGGTATATTTTTGGAATTTACTGCGGGCCAATTAAAAACGGACCGCAGGCTGCAGTTGGCCCACAGGCCATAGTTTGGACACTTCTGGTGTAAACCTTTGTACACAAATAAAACCGGTGGGCCAAAAAAAAAAAAAATATATATATATATATATATATATATATATATATATATATATATATATATAAATATTTTTTTTTTTTTTTTATTAACATCGAGGGATGACAAACTCTAAAGAGTTCAACAAAACACCAAGACAATAAACGAAGAACTGGAGGAAAGTAGCAGAAATCAGGTACCAAATTATGTACAGCCATGTGGCCCAAAATGCTATAGTATCATTCAGGGAATATGACCATACTCCTAGACCAGCCATAAAAGGCCAGACTACAGTTTGCAGGTGACCACCAGGCTTCTTGGAGGAGTGGTCACTGAAGAGTTAAAACAAAATTGAGGTATTTGGCCATAAGGATTCATTCTATATGTGAAGAAACAAAGTTGCTAGGAAATAAACAGGTGTACACCATATATACTTGTGTATAGGGCTTGGGTATATGCCAATGTCATAATGAGGAAAGAGGATTAGAAATACAAATGTAGAAATACAGAAACTAAACCCCAAGATATGTCAGAGACAACTAAGCCAACAAACTAAAATACCTACAAGCATGTAACCCGCAAGTGGGCATGGTGAACAGAATAGAAATTATTTCATTTATTTGCTTATGGAGAATTTGCCCTATGTAAATTATTTTCATTTCATACAGTTGCAGGCACAGCAGTAATACCAGGTCAGGACTACAGTGGTACAATAATGTGAGGTGGCTTTTTGCTTAACCTAAACTGTAGAAAGAACTCAGAACCACACTATCCAACAGTTACATTTCCCTCATTAAACAGTCCTATTTGTGGGGGCATGTATTTTTAATATTTGATTATATCCCTAATTTATTCATACCCAATTGCCATGTCTCTTACAATTACCCTTAAAGAGGGCAAGGACACTAACATGCTTCCTCTGAGACACACAACTTCAGCTGACAGCATATTTTCTAACTTCTACACATGCAATGCTGGGGTATAACACTGTTAGAAGAAAGTGCTATCTGCCCCTTCTGCTTGCGTGAGGTCACAGATGCCCAGGATTTGCTAGTGTCATGATGACTGACGTGAGACTCCCCTTCAAAACTTTAACCACTCTTACACATTCCCTTTGCCTTTTAGAAGCAGAATGCTATTTCATGGTCACAATTCGCTTTTCTACTAAAAATATACTTTGAAATTAGACTTTTCAGAGACTAACCATGGTGACAACCTCACCCAAAAAGTATTTCTTTTGAGGATAGAATAGCATAGAATAATATATAGACTGTACCAAATGACCACATGATAACCATGACCATGAGTACAGCTGCAGAATTATTGGCAAGCTGTTTTCTAAAAACCCACCTGATGGGTGCCACAGTGTCTCCTTCATCCCACCACTCTTTAGGAGGACTGATGTACATGCACCAGAGCTCCCAGTTGAAACCATGTGCTGAGTTCTCGTAGCGCTCCAGGCCAAATGATTTATGTTTAATGTTGTCTATTGAGGGTAGGATGATTCTCTTGGGGTCCTGCTTAATTCTGGACAGAACTGGTTCAGCCCTAATGTGAGAGACAAAATGATGTCATCATTAACACCTGAGCTAGAAATACTTTGTTGCCACCTCTAAACACCCCTGTCTGGGGCAGAGAAACAAATAGCTTCCATCTTACCAAGAGGGAGTAAATTCCACATGAGCATCGAAAAAGCCTGTCACCTCTCCTGTGGCCATTTTCCATCCCTCAATGCGAGCACGGATGAGGCCCTCTCGCTTCTGATTGCGCACGATTTTGATAAGACCTGGATACCGTTTGTTGACATATTCTTCAAGAGGCCCTTTCAGTTGCTCTGTCATATACATAGAAACAAACAAATAGATAATGAACATCTAGTCAGGGGGAATCCAGAGTAACCAAAGTAAGCAAGAGTACCATGCTAAAAAATGAAAAAATGAAAAAAACCTTTGCATTAAGTTGTCATCTACACACAGGCTGCTAGATATCATGGATCACTAGACTGATTAAAGCACAGAGGGCCGTGCTACTTGTTTGTGAGCCTTATCATTTGAACAAAAAGGATCGGTACCCCTCACTTTGATGGATTACTGGCCCTCTGCCACTGGCTCATGCCTAGAGTGTTCTGGAAATAGAACTGTCTCCTGAAGAAAGACTAGCACTCGTAGAATGATGGATCAGACACGGGCATCGTTATTCACAACATGAGCAAGGAACACTGTGAATACTTGGCCTAGTTTATCAGGGATGACATTCCAAGTCAAAAATGGGCCGGTGGACTGTCTCACTGAGACTTATATCGGTTAAATCTGAATTGAAGTACAAATGGAAACCAGGTCCTGAATTCTAAAATGTAACCCTCCAATTTCCAATGTGACTGGTATAATTTGCAGGTTCTACTGAAGATCATGCTCTGGTGGATTTGGTGTCTGTAATTAGATTTAATATGATATGCTTTGATACCTGTACAAACCAGAAAAAAAAAACACTGGACAGGCCTTGTTTTGGCAGACAGCAAGTCAACCAACTTTACACAAACATAGCAAGTAACACATGACAATACATATTAGGGTGGAACAATGAAACTGAAACACTGGCCAATTTAGTGTTTCATGGCTAAATTTGACCAGCCTGGTGGCCAATCTTCATTGATTGCACATTCCACCAGTAAGAGCAGAATTTGAAGGTTTAGTTAGCAGAATAATAGTACAGTTTTGCTTAAAATATTGCAATGCACACAACATTATGGGTGACATATCAGAGTTCAAAAGAGGACAAATTGTTGGTGCATGTCTCGCTGGCACATCTGTGAACAAGACAGCAAGTCTTTGTGATGTATCAAGAGCCACATTATCCAGGGAAATGTCAGGATACCACCAAGAATGACGAACCACATCCAACAGGAGTAACTGGAGGAGGAAGCTGTCTGAAAGGGATGTCCGGGTGCTAACCCGGATTGTATCCAAAAAGCATAAAACCACAGCTGCCCAATTCACTGCAGAATTAAATGTGCACCTCAACTGTTTCCTCCAAAACTGTTCGTCGGAAGCTCCACAGAGTCAATGTATGAGCTGCTATAGTGACATTTGGTCACTCGTGCCAATGCCAAACGTCGGTTTCAATGGTGCCAGCAGTGAAAATCTTGGGCTGTGGTCAATGTGAAATGTATATTGTTCTCTGATGAGTCCACCTTCACTGACTATCCCCCCCCCCTCCAAGAGAAGCATGGGGGTGGATCAGTGATGGTTTGGGCTGCAATATCATGGAATTCCCTTGGCGCAATACTTGTGCTAGATAGGCGCGTCACTGCCAAGGACTACTGGACCATTCTGGAGGACCATGTGTACCCAATGGTTCAAGCGTTGTATCCTGAAGGCGGTGCGGTGTATCAGATGATAATGCTGAAGAGTGGTGTGATAAACATGAAAGTGAAGTTGAACATCTCCCATGGGGACAGTCACCAGATCTAAATATTTTTGAGCCACTTTGGTGTGTTTTGGAGGAGCGATTCAGGAAACGTTTCCCCCACCAGCATCAGGTAGGGACCTGGCCACTATTCTGCAAGAAGAATGGCTCAAAATCCCTCTGGCCACTGTGCAGGACTTGTATCTGTCATTCCCAAGACAAACTGATGCTGTATTGGCTTGGCAAAAGGAGGCCCAAGTACAACATACTAATTAATTATTGTGGTCTAAAACCAGGCATTTCAGTTTCATTGTCCAACCCCTGTGCCTCAAATATGAAAGTCCTCTGACTCACTAATGTATCCTATTTTTGTTGAGTTGGTATTTATATATTTTTTATTTATTACAGAAAAATCTTTGTATGTCAGTAAAGAAATGGCATAATACATAATATAGCATTTTTAAGATAAAAAACATAATGCAGGGTTTTGCTTACAAAAAACTAAAGCAGGTGTGAAAGTCTGCAGAAAAACTGCCGACAGATTCTACAAGATGCTCAGCAAAGCTTATCAGCAAATACTCAATTTATTTCCTCAGTTTATTACAGTTTCCTTCTCCTTATAGTAATTTGTTGTATAAATGTATTTTTGCTTTAAAGCATTTCTTTGCTTGTGTATCAGACTTTTGAATACTACTGTGCACGTGCATACACCCATACCCCTATTTACTACTAACTATGATGGTTGGTCTTTTTCAGAAAATACAAGGCATATTGATGGGATCCATCTCTTTGTTTCTCACCATCATCACTGTTATCATCTACTAGGATGATCTCCTTCAGCAGATGAGGCGGAGTATGATTGACAGCCGAGTGAACAGATCGCAGGATCACCGACAGAGCCTCGTTCACAAAGATGAAGATAAGGGAAATCTGGGGCAGGTCTTTGGGATAAAAAATGTTTTTGCACCTCGAGAAATAAAAAAAGACTGTCATTGTCATATAACAAAAATAAATCACTTTTCCACAGTGCTATATTTATTTATATATGTACATGTAAGATCGAATGTACAGTAAGTATTTTCCTGCAGGTTTGGTTTGCACACTTCAAGTCCCGGAACTTGTGGGAGGGATGTGAAAATGTGAAATCTATTTATAGTGTCTGTTTGGAAGGCACTTGTTTTGGACTATGGTGTTGGTGGGCAAGGCTGCCTATGTGTGGGGATTTGCATTTTCTCTCTCAGCCTGGCTGTAAAGCTCAGAAAATATGTTTGCAAGGCTGCACCAGATCAAGAAATCAAATTCAAGAAATACCCTGATGAAGTATCTGTGGCATGAAAACACATCGAGGCCTTTCGAAACAGAATAATAATAAATTTGAAACCAAAAATTGTAGATCAGTAACTCTAGCACCTGCATGCTAATAATTGTCTGATGTCAAGACTATTTTTAAACATTTAGATGGATCCCTTTTTTCCATTTTTGGTACTGGCCAGGGCTTTAAAAGGCCAATTTTCTGTTGTGACCTCATATTAGACGATACTCTTTCCCGGCGTGTTCTCTGGTGTGGGGGAGTCTGGCTCAGCAGTAGCTCATTTAAAAGAAATAGAAAAGGAAACAACAAGTTTGTAAGTGTAAAAAACTATGAAAGATTTATTGTCTGAGGGGTATTTCAGCAGGAGCATTAAAAGAAACACTTTGGGGGACATCTGAGACCTATGTTAAATCATAAAATACGAAACCTTTAAAATATTGAAAATATTTTTTATCAAGTAGTATTAGTCTAGTTCCCAGTACGCTAACATGCATGCATTTATATACATGACCTGCTTCTGATACTGAATTAGAAGTTTTTATTGGTGGGATGTACTTTGTGATAACCATTAAAACATTCAAAAGATTTTCTGCTTTTGAAAAAGATATAATGTAATTGCCTATAATTTAGAAAGAATATAGTTGTAGTTTAAAGGAAAGAATTGTCATTGTCATTGTATCTATTTATGAATCTATTTTGCGAGCTGAAGCCGAAAATCTGAATATGCGATAATACTAAACCAAATTTACCTATACTGCTGGCCCCTCGCTGATCAGCGCCATTAATGGCTTTTGTTTTGCGAATGTAGTCTACCACAGTCACTGAATCGACCTCCTGACAGAAGACGCATCATAAACTCAACCTTTCATTAAGTCTCAGGTTCCAAGAAATTATATAAAATATATGATATTTGAAAACAAAAGCCTGAAGTGTGCCTGTGTGTGTGTGTGTGTGTGTGTGTGTGTGTGTGTGTGTGTGTGTGTGTGTGTGTGTGTGTGTGTGTTGTGTGCGCGCAAATGTATCACATTCACATCTCATAAACACATATATTTAAATAGTGCAATTTGTATAAATTTATTTTGAACGACACGTTAGTTGTAGAAGTTTAGGTTTAAGTTTAAGGTGTGACATTTTGGTTAAGGGATGACTTCAGTTGTAGTGACACCGTTTTTTGTTAACTGTTAATGACAGTTTATTTGGAGATTAAGAGGAGGACTGTATGAATTCTACTGTTAAGTTATACTAAGAAAATAATTATAGTATTGGTCATTTACTGTGGTTCATTTGGTTAAATTGGGACACAATATTTAAAATTTTCTCACAATGAGACAATAATGCATGCAGCATATGAGAAGTGTTTATGGGCCTTGGGCATTACGAGCTACAGGAAGCTGGTGGAGGGAACGGAGAAGTGGGGTGGGGAGTTTACTATCTCTAGATCTTTGAATAAATGTTACACCAGTATATAAAGCTGGATCTCTGATCATGTAGGTAAATGAAACGATCGTGCTTACTTGCTGGGCCGATAGTCTGGGATGGACCTGTCCAGAGAAATCTTATCACTCAGGAATGCATTGTAGCCATACTTCTCCTGCAAGAATTTGGCTTGTTTTTCCTCCTCAGGAGTTAGTGTGGCAGGAATTCCCTTTTTACCCTCGCCTTTGAAGCCCTCAATAAGTCCAAGAGATTTGGACAAACCTATAGAACATAAAAAAAATTACCTTGCTTCTTAATATGGCATAGAGGCATCAAGCTGGTCACAGAGTGTTAAAATTACCATTTAGCTGTCTGTAGACTACATCTTCTAATGAGCCGAGCCTCTTCAGCAGGACCTCATGACTGATGCCTAGGTCTGAAGAAGATCCATTGAGGCGAGTGTAGCTGTTAACAATTTTGTTCGACCGAACATCACACTTGCCCCAAAAAGTGAAGAAGCCTGCTATAGCGAACACAGTCAGCACCACCAAGACCTTCCATCTTCTCATCATAAAAGCCATTAAGGACAACAGCAACCTGAATCGGATCTTGAATAAAGTAACACAGATGAATATCTAATACAAACTAAAAATACCTGAAAGGAATATGTGATCTCAAATTTAACTTAATAACATCATACAGTTATCCAGTTGTCAATACTTTATTAATTGCATGACCGTGTCATTGACCTTTGCTTAAGTTTAGTTAATCCATTAAGCTATATTATGAATTCTTTATCATTTCTTACCATTTCACACGGATGAGCTGCATCTTCTCCCCAGAACTAGACGAGTTTCTTCATGGGCTTTCATCCGGTGTTTAGTTAAGCCAGAAAATGGCTTGGAAATGCTCAGATCCCATGTGTGCAATCACAAAACCCAGTAAAGCTAGGGATTTCTGTTCAGTCATTTACATGGAGATGAAGTCTGTGTCTGTGGAAAGAGTGCCTAAAGACGACCTGAATGGTGTTGGGGTGTTGCAGGGGTCACGCACAACAGCTCCACATGAACGCAGAGGTGATGATGATGACGATGGTGATGCTGATGATGCTGAAGTAAAGGTGTGAGAGACGAGTGGCTTGCCTCACGAGCCTCACAACGACTATCCTCTGCAGACGCACTGGGAGGCAAAACGCGGAGCGCGGGATAAATAATCCACCCCAAACCCCGTCTTCATCTCTCCACGCAACACGCTTTCTTCTCCGAACCTCTAGTTATTAAATGTGTGTCATTGGCCCTTTGCTGTTAATAACACCGCGGTGTATGCTGGCAGCTGGTATCGGTCACACGGATGAACCCGCAGCCTCGGTTGGCAGGCTATGGCTCCGTCCCAAACCGCATACTGCCCTCCGAAATAGTGTGTCAACATTGTGCGCCTCCTGTGGTAACTATGGCAACCCATGGTGGTGGAGTGTAGACTCGTGCCTTGACAGCGCGTCCTACTTAGTGTAGCAGGGTGCAGGTTTGGGCGCTGCGTTTTTTTAAAAACACCTCGAAGTGAAAGTGTTCATTCGGTTTGTGCAAGTAGGACATCCAGGCAGTTCCAGAATTATTAATGGAAAATGAACGGAAAACTACAATAATATACAGTAATGTACACAGCGAGTTGTATGGGGTCTTGTTTAAACATCACGTCATCAATATTGCAGAATTTAAAAAGAAAAACCTTTTGTATATTCTTTTCAAAACACGTTCACACTCTCGAGCAAACAACACAACTGAACCTATTTTCTGCCACGTTGAAGTTAAAAGTGTTACAATGCAAGCTCTATTTTATAGACCCCAAACGGCATTCAAGTCAAGTCAAGTTGCTACACTCAAGTCAAGTCAAGTCGAGTAGGCTTTTATTGTCATTTCAACCATATACAGTTCAGTACACAGTGAAACGAAACAACGTTCCTCCAGGACCAAGGTGCTACATACATGCAACACAAATTACCTATATATAATACCTATTTATAATAGCTAGCTAACTAAGAGACCTAATCAGTTGACTAGCTCATATAACTCAGATAGTAATTTAGTTGTTTAGTCAGATACTGACCTTTTGGGGGGGGTGGGGGGGGGGGGGGTGTGTTGTATGTTCCCATATAATTTTCTGTGTTGATCTATATATATATACGTATACAGTGGAAACCAGATATTTAAATACACTTCAGAAAATTTTTTTCTTTATTGTCAGAGTAAACTAAACATAGATCAATAAATATTAACATATTTTTTGCATTTCTTAAATGGCAGAATCGAGCGAGGGAGAATTCTTATATATATATTTTTTGTATCACTTTCATCAAAGGCAGAAGTATTCATACATTACGTTTATTGTGTCTTTAAACAAAAAGAAAACTCCAGATGATTCTATACTGAGCTTAAGAAGTTTCTGATAGGTTAATTGACTGCATTTAAGTTCATTGGTGGCATGCTGGTGGATGAATATAAAGGCACCCCTCAAACACAGAGCCTCTTTCTTTGACATCACAGGAAAATCAAGAGAAATCAACCAAGACATCAGGAAAAGTGGCTCATCCTTAGGTGCGTGCAATTTCCAGATGCCTGAAGGTCCCACGTTCATCCGTTCAGACAATCACACGCAAGTATATAAAATAAAATAAAAAACATCGGAATGTACAACCATCATACAACTCAGAAAGGAAATGTACGAAATAAATGTGCAAATGTCCTAACCCCAGGACAACAGCAAAAGACCTTGTGAAGATGCTGGCTGAAACTGGTAAGACTGGTGTCAGTATCCACAGCAAAACAAGTCCTGTAGCATCATGAGCAAAGGTTACTCTGGGAGGAGAAAGCCGTGGGGCTGCTTTGCTACAGAAGGGACTGGTGCACTTCACCTTATCATTGATTTTACAGGACTGTTCTTCTTCTCTTTAACCAGATTTCTGCTGTGGAGAATTGGGTCAGAGGGGTGATGGTTGGCTTTTTGGTTCTACGGGAGGAGCATGAACAAGCTGATGAAGTTGTATTAGTCCTTCCGGGCCTGGGTGGCTATGCAGCAGCTTTAGGAGCTTTTGGTCAGATCTGCTCTGAACATTGGATTCTTTTTTGTGTCTGACATATTGAGAAAAAAGTCTTCAAAAGTCAAATCTTTGCTAGTTTTTAAGAATGGTTATGATGATGTAATTGTAGGGACCAACGGGCCACCTCAAAGGGAACCGTTAATCAAATGTGGCCATGCTGACAATATTACAGTATCTCTCTCGGTGATGCAAAGCAGCTGGAAGCTTAACCTGATCAAAAGAGCAAACCCAGATGGCTTTCACCAACCCCAACCTCAAGCAAGCCATTGAACAAGGAAGACTCTTGTGACTTTTTCTTCCACTAGAAGAAATCCATTAACTTTCATCCTCCAAGCTGTTTGTATGCGTGCCTGCATGTGTGTTTAAATAGCGTAATTTCATGTATCGTAGATTAGTTCAATAAGTTCTTGTTTTTTTTTTATAAAGAACAGTTTTTTATTTATTTATAAAGAACATTTGCCCAGTTACCTTACGTTACCTTGCTCATAATTGATAAATACCAGATTTTGTTTTATCATCAATAGCCATAAGCAGAATTGGTAAGACACACCAAATCGTGCTAAACACTGGACAGGTAGTTGATAAAGTGTATGCTATAAATTTAAATCCATTTAATAAAATTAACCTGAATCTTTAAAGATTCGATTTACCTCTGACAAAGAGATGAAACCCTACATAATATAAAAGAATCAGTAAGAGAGTGATAAGCATCTGGTATATTTTACTGATCTTTAAGCAAAATAAAACCTGTTTTCTTCCATTTTATGCAGATCACTGTTTTAACTTTGACTAGTTTTTGAAGAATAAAGTTTTTAATGTAATGCTTGTATTTTAATAGTTGGGGTATTGTTAGGCCAATTTTTTTTTGTAGAAAAACAGTCACTTGAACCAATTACATCAATGGGCTATAATAGAACACAACTAACCTTTTCGAACAGATGAAAAATTGGGCTAAGTCAACCCTAGATAAATATATATAATTGAGCCCAGAACCAATACTAATTGAGATTACTTAAATATTTGTACTGCAGGTTGAGTCATCTTAAGATTACTTGACATATTGTGTACCCAGTTAACAGCAAGGTGAAATATTTACTTGGGCAGGCAACTATCTCTAAAAGTTGAGTAAACTTGTGGTCAATCCTCAGGAGGCGAGTAGACAAACAAAAAACCACAAATCCTGACAAATTTCAACGCATTGAAAACGGCTTGAAAACGCATGCAAATTGACACCTGTGAAATTATGTAATTATACGTCAGTATACATATACCATACTAACATCTGTCAAAAGAGCTAAAACACTGAAACAGCAGACTTTGTAAAAAAAATTATATTTGTCATTACCAAAACTTTTTTATCTATAGTACATCTACTGTATATACATATACTATACATATATACCATTGTCCGGCAAAGGAATCATATATGGCACCTTCACTGACCTTGATTTGCAACAGAAAAATGGCAACAGTTGTGTCTTTGAAAAAGTCTTGAAATTTACAAGCATTTCAATGAGTGGCCCATACAGAGTTTAAAAAATAACAAAAGTGAGTCCAAAGCACTAAGAATTAACTACGGCATTCTACAGGAGATGAGCTTTTTTTATTATGTATGAAATCTGTATTTCTGTAAGTTATGCTGATTACTAAAAATTTGCACAGATGAAGAATTTTGTTCTCCTTTGATCACAGTCATATTCCTATTGTCACTATTTACTGTATGATTTTTTCTGAACCTCAGGAGATGTATTTTTGATTTGCTCTTAGCTCTGTGATCTTAATGTGACTCAGAAGAACGAGTAGACTCGGACAGTGATTTGTTAATTTTCTACTGCACAAAGCATCGCAAAACCTCAGTAGGTTATGTACAGGAAAAAGAAATGAGTAGGTATCTTTGAGTCTTTGGTCCGAATTGTTCATTCTTTTGTTACGTAACTCTCATAGACGCTATGCAGTGTAGTACACAGGAAACAGAATTGAACGGTTCTCCTCCATGAGTCTTCCAAGTCTTAGTCTTTGTTTCTTTTGTCACGTGACTCCCATAGCCACTATGTAGTGTAATAGATTCAAAAGAACTAACTACTAAGACTAGAAGATATGAGAGTTGAGCGGCTCATTCTGTTTATCGTAATATGTCCTTAATATTTTTAAAAAACTATAGCCAAAATTTGTGTATGTAAACATGTTTTGTGTCTGTTTTTTGTGCATTTTATTTTCCTTTGGATCAAAAGAACGAAATGAACTAAATGACTCAAAAAAGATTAATTCATTTTGATGAATGAGATTCTAAGAACCGAGTCACAAAAATTATTCAAACTTCCCATCACTATCAGAGATGCCACTGACTGTTTCCGGTGTTTATGGTATTTCCAGTGGCCACTGTGGGTATTGAAGGCTTTTTAAGTTTTTGCTTCTGGATTGAGGGTTACCTTCCAATATCATTTTGTCTAGTAGAAATGTCAAAGTAGAAATGAGGCAAGTTCTTTTCAGGCGCTTCACAGAGTCATTCACTTGTTGAATCCTGCCACATGGTTAAAATTTCAGAAATCATTTGAATTGAAATGAAATTAAAATTGAATTGAAGCAGTTGAAGGCTCATGTAGGCTTGGACACCACCAAACAGAGGATGAACCAGGAGCTGATATACTCTTCAGTGACACCATCTGAAACAGCAGGGTGTTCCTGTACAACCACACCTGGAAGAGAACAGATCAAAGACACCAGCACCAGCTCAATCCACCTCAACTTCACACTGTATAATTGAGAGTGTCTACACTAAATTACATATTGGGCCATAATGTACGCAGGAAGAGCACTTAAATCAGTATGCTCTTTGGTTTTATTAGCTGATCCATGATTCTTATAAATAAATTTTAAAAACACAATACAATAAATATTTAGACGTTTTTATCAAATGCTTACTTGAATTTTTGTACGATCTATAGCATACACCTCATTAGAAACTATTCTACTTGCTAGAATTATGTTTCATCAGGTGTTAAATTTGTAAGTTCATACAAACTAAAGTTCTCAAGTGGCCGAAATAGAATTAACATTAAGCATGCAATAATGCAGGTTACAACCTCAATATATACAAATAGGCACATCAAGTACCAAGCTAAAATTGTGATACCACAGTGACACTGTATCATTACCCACATCCAAGAGACTCCTGATTACAAAAATAAACAGGAAATTACCACAATAGAGCCAGAAAGGCTAAGCAAAGCAGTTAATCAGAAGTTGACAAGGCTGCATAATAGAAGATTGTCCTAAAATAGGTTCTTTGCTTCAGACACATCCGTTAAATCATCATTACTGCAATTTAGGAGATAAACACGACTTTCAGGAAATTCTGTAGTTCCGCAGGCTTTGAGTTACAACACGAACAGCACAAAAATCTTCACCTTATCCACCCTATGCTCAAGAATTCTTTTCTATCTAGTCCAAATCACTACCATCAAGGTGCTTTCCTTCAGTGTGTATAAATTGCCTATGGTTGCTGAAGTCATATCTATGCAGAGAAATTTCTGAATATTTGCCCCTCTCTGTTTTGCTTATAGATGTAATATATTTCCCCAATTAATTTCAATGGAAAGTAGCTAAAGCCTGATGGAAATGCAGATGTTGCTGTAAGATGTCACCAGTGATGTAACCAACTAGTATTTTTATAGCATACATAACTGTAGATATAGTAAGAATTATCTAGTGTATCTAACATGGAAAAACCACTCTGAGGCTATCACTAAAGATACACAAAGGAATGTAAGGTAGAATTGAGATCTTTCACTCCTACCATGGCACATAATTGTTTCATGAAGCTTGTCTTCAACATAGGTGTTGTCATCTTGAAGCAGATTTCATGGGGAATTGTAATGCTTCTATCCTTTTCGATTGTGTGGGCCCAGGTTTTTGCCCACACTTGTGGAGATAAACTACAAGTAGGTGTGTGGGTCAGGTGTCCACAAACTTTTGGCCATCTAGGGTAGAAATCAATTCACACATACATTAGATGTTACTATTTCATCCACTGTATAGGTCAACACATACAATGTGACAACAATTGATGTGTGTTATAGCTTAAAAATTTCAAATTTATGCAATATTTAACCAGGTGCTATAAATGAATAAGACAAGAAGAATCCTTGCGCCATTCATCCATTTACCAATCAATCTGCTCATCTACCCACCTGGTTATTTGTTCATTTATTCATTCAATCATCAATTAATTCTTTGCAAAGCATACCTAGTCAAGGTTACAGAGCCCATTCTATCCTGGTAAGACTGGGAATGAGACAAAGATACATACTGCATGGGATGCCAGGACATTTCAGTTCTCTCAGTCACCCACTTAGGATCTGGAGCGGTCCTAGGAACACTGGACATGTGGAAGTGCAGTGCAGAAGGCATCCAAAACAGGCAATAATCTCAGTTGATATTGAGATGTGTCTACTACTTATGCTCTGTAAAGTGTTCATAATAAACTGAGGTGCTGTTTGTTAATTGAGTTTTGAGGCTGTTAACTCTAAATGAACTTCTCTGCAGCAAACTCTGTAAGTTTTGGTCTTGCTTTCCTGGGATTGTCTTCATGAGAGTCAGTTTCATATCAAAAGGTTTTGCAAATGCACTTGACAATACTGTACTTGCAAGGACTATTTAAGCTGACCTTCGTGTCTTAACCCTTAGGAGTCTGCAGGTGTTTTGGGGCCATAAATGTACCGTATTCAAGTGAGAGGAGCTGTACTTCAAAATAATATTACTCAAGTAGAAGTAAAAAGTATTCTGTAAAAAGACTACTCAAGTACTGAGTAACTGTTTCAATTGTAATTGCTGAATTTTAAAAAAAAGAAATTATAATAAATATGTAGACATATACACTATATTATATTATATGTATATTCTAGTATAATTATAATAATGATATATGCCAACATTGCAACAGTCAATGAAACAACTAAACATGTTTCCTCATGGTACTAAATCAGGTTTTATATGCTGAAGTGTGTCTGTTTTGGCAGACAGAGACGACATTGCAGTATTAAGCTGTCCTTTTTCACTTCACATAAGCAATATGATGCCATGGATGCTGCCTGAAGATTTTTTCTCACTATGCTGCAAGTTTCTGTGTGGTCATGTGACTACATGTGGTTATGGCTACTGCGGCTGATTGGTCAAACGGAGTTATGCGATTATAGTTCTTTTCGTCTGATTGGTGAAACAGTCATTCGATAGATCTACAGGCTGCATGTGTAGAATAAATGGTTAGAAATGTAACGAGTCGAGTGTAGCCAAATGTAGCGGATTAAGAGTAGAGTTTCTTCTTCGAGACAAAGTATTAATAATATTAGCATAATGAGCTGCATAATGAGCCTTTCAGTCAGGTGTGTATAATACTGCAAGAAAAGAATTTGGAGGCAAAAGCATATTTCTTTGTAAGTTTATTTAGAATAACTGAAGATTCACTTGCAAGAATCTCAGAGACATTCAGGGTAAAATGTACAAACAAAAACATTGTAGGATACAAAAAAACTGGGTAATACAGATATTCAGGGTAAAACTGCAACAGGAACAGTGCAAAATATATACAGAAAAATAGACATTCAGGGTAAAACAGTGCAAGATAAAATAAAACCAGCAAAAACAGATATTCAAAGCAAAATGTTACAAACAGGAACAGTACAATATATAATGGGTGTATGGTTTCTACAGTTACACATCTCTGTACCAATCTTGAAAGTAGTTCCTGTTTAGACATTGTGGAACATCACATGTCTGGCATTTCCGAAGTGTTTTTTGTTACAACCTGCGACAGATAGTGGCAACATCTCTGTCATCTGAGGACAACTCACCTCCTGGAACTGGTACACTGACTGCTCACTACCTGTCAGTTTTGGCGCTAATTCCTGTGAGACACCACAGGTTACTATATAGTTTTTTATTCACAATGAAAGCATTGGTGGCAGCAATGTCCAAAAGGTATAGAAAAATCTTTCTGCACCACTTCATTGTTTTGTGCTGTGCAGTGTAGTATTGTAACAACTGATCAGACAGGTCAGCATCCCCCATGTTCTGGTTGTATGCAGTTTCAGGTGCAGGACATAGAAATGTCTTTGTAGTTCATGTACCTTGTAAGTTTAGCCTCCTCTGCACAGTGTCTCCTGTATAAACAAAATAGATGATGGAACAGACAGAACCCTCTTGTGCTGGTGAAGACAAGGGTGATGAAGACACATCCCTAAAACAAATACATAAAACATCGTTAGCCTATATTGTTCAAAGGAAAGGGTGTGCAATTAATGCTCACTGACGTTCACATGACAGCATCAATGATGGTGTGACTACTGACATCTTTAGAGGAAACATAATACTACACATTGCTGCCATAATTCAAATCGAGTGTTAAAAAAGGCCATAGATAACAAGTGTCAAAGTGTGTATACATTTTTTGTGCCCCTCTGTATTTGTTGATAGGCAATAGGCCATGTAGTGTATCTCAAACATTTACACCATAGACATTAGCAAACGCCATCAACCAGGCATGTGGCCAAAAGTTTTGAGAATTACATAAATATTGGAAATTGGAAAAGTTGCTGCTTAAGTTTTTATAATAGCAATTTGCATATACTCCAGAATGTTATGAAGAGTGATCAGATGAATTGCATAGTCCTTCTTTGCCATGAAAATTATCTTAATCTAGAAAAAAACTTTCCACTGCATTTCATTGCTGTCATTAAAGGACCTGCTGAGATCATTTCAGTAATCGTTTTGTTAATTCAGGTGAGAATGTTGACGAGCACAAGGCTGGAGATCATTATGTCAGGCTGATTGGGTTAGAATGGCAGACTTGACATGTTAAAAGGAGAGTGATGCTTGAAATCATTGTTCTTTCATTGTTAACCATGTCGACCTGCAAAGAAACGCTTGCAGCCATCATTGCGTTGCATAAAAATGGCTTCACAGGCAAGGATATTGTGGCTACTAAGATTGCATCTAATAATTTAATTAAAATAAGGGTTGCTATCAGTCAGGATTTGGCCCAGAAGTTGATTGAGAGCAGCCCAGTCGAATTGCAGAGGTCCTGAAAAAGAAGGGCCAACACTGCAAATACTGACTCTTTGCATAAATGTCATGTAATTGTCGATAAAAGCCTTTGAAACGTATGAAGTGCTTGTAATTATATTTCAGTACATCACAGAAACAACTGAAACAAAGATCTAAAAGCAGTTTAGCAGCAAACTTTGTGAAAATTAATATTTGTGTCATTCTCAAAACTTTTGGCCACGACTGTACATTATGTGACTGTGACCAAACCTAACTGTTATCTCTCCTTCTCTTCTGCTCTCTCTCTGTTCTCTCTCTTTTCTCTTCTCTCGCTCTTCTGCTCCCTGTCTCATGTTGCTCCTGAGCTGCCAGTGATCCAGACCCCCTCTGCCCCCTGGACCTGTCTGACTCGTCCTGGTGTCCTGCTTCTGGCTGAAGATCTCATCGCATGGATGCCCGTGTGGTCTGCCTGGGATGCATGTGGTGATTAGGGACGGTTCCTCTTCTCCACGAAGACGGTCCTGGCCTCGGCTGATGCTGACAGCTGTTTCGCTGAGGAGTCATGACTGCAGTTGCTCGATAGTTCAGGACTGGAGTTTCCTAGAGTCTACCTGAGCCATCAATAACGAACTGGAATCCATATCAACCTAAACACATCTCCTGTTATAGTGAACGTCCAGTCTTACACAGTAATAATGCAGAACAATCCCTGCTATCTGTTCACCCAAATGAGAATGGGTTTCCTGTTTAATCCGGTTCCTATCAAGGTTTCTTCCTATTGCCATCTCAGGGAGTTTTTCCTTGACACTGTCGCTGTTGTCCTTGGCTTGCTCATCAGGGACAATCTTTTCATTTAGATTCATTCACGTTCACATTTCATACAAACTTAAATAATTCTTTTGATTGTGTAAAGCTGCTTTGCAACAATGTCACGAAACAGAATTGAACGGTTCTTCTCAATGAGTCTTCTAGCCTGAGTCATTTGTTCATTTTGTCACGTGACTCCTATAGACGCTATGCAGTGCAATAGATTCAAAACGAACGACTTGGACCAGAATATATGAGAGGTGAGCCGCTCATTCTGTTTATAATATGTCCTTAGCTGCATTGTAATATTTTCATTACTGGAACTATAGCCAAAATTTGTGTATGTAGATGTGTTTTGTGTCTGTAACATTTTATTTCATTTCCAATCAATAGAACGAAATGAACTAAATGACTCAAAAAAAGATTAATTATTAAAAAGTAAATTTTGATGAATGAGATTCAAAGAACTGGTGGCAAATACACCCACTTGTGGGCATGAGGAGATCTAACTAAGAGTAGGCTGTGCTGAAGTCTTACCAATGACTGCTATCTGAATGCTACAGTTTCTGCAGACCAGATTCTTAAGGTCGATGCAAGACATACAGGGTTTTTTAAAAATATTTTTTTAATATAGGGTCGGCGTTGGGGGGGCTTAGAACCTGTGCCAGGAGACTTAGGGCACAAGGTGGGAGCAGTCCGTCGCAGGCCTGGCTTATAATCAAATTCTGATTAATGCTAAAGGTGCTCACTGAGATTAAGGTCAGGGCTTCATGTAGGGCACTGAAGTGCCTCCACACATCAAACCCTTTCTCTGTAAATAGGGGTACAGTCATGGAGCAACAAGAAAGGACCCTCCCCAAACTGTTTCCACAAAGCTGAAATCATACAGTTGTATTAAATGTCTTTGTATGCTGTGATATTAACATTAACCTTCACTGAAGGAAAGGGGCCAAAAACATGAACTACAGTCTGAGACCACTACCCCATTATGGCTCCTCCAACCAACTTTACTGGTGACAATATTTACTTCTGGTAGACAACATTCTCTTGGCCTCCACCAAAACCAGATTTGTCCATTTGATTACCAGATAATAAAATGTAATGAGTTAATCTAGAGAACGTTTGCACTGCTCCAGAGTTCAGTAGCAGTGAGCTTTATACCACTCTAGCCCACACTTGGCCTTGTGCATAGTTATCATAGATGAAAGGCAATTTCATAAAGCTCCTGATATACAGTTTGGAAGCTATTATTGCTTCCAGAAGCAGCGACAGAACCTTAGTAATGCAACAGTGGATAAGCAATTTTTGCACTACACGCTTCAGTACTCAGTACTCTGTGCATTTGCTTGGTTAACTGTGTAGTGGCTGAGCTTTTGTTGCTCCTGGACTTTTGTTGCTTCCATTTCACAATTATAACTCTTACACGTGACTGGAGCAGATCTAGCAAAGCCAGAAATTCCATAATCTGAATTGATTGTGAAAAGGCATCCGATGGCATCCGTTTTTTTTTTCATACCACACATTCTGTTTATGTCACTCCTTCCCCAAATGTGCCATTTTAGTGTCTATGTAAATTAGCTACTGTCGAGGCTCACCTCTCCAGAGAACATCAGAGCTGAGCATCATATATTCTTATGAGTTCACATTATGGTAAAAATTTAAACGGCTAGTTTAAACCCAGACCAATACAAAAATAGAAAGAAGACAAAAAACAGAGATTTTTTTCCCCATTGTTTTCATTTGTACTTGCAAACGCATTTTAATGTCTAAAAAGACACAAAAAAGTGGATTTTGCACAGTTGGTAAACTTTAAAGCTTAAAGCTCTTAAACAGTCCAGGTTAAATTCTTTAAATATTTCCAAATTTTCAGGTGAAATACTTTCTAAATATATGAAAGGTACCATCCCAATGACTTTATTATGCTAGTCCCTGTAGATCTGCCTTAACCACATAGATGTGGTATCACTAAGAGAAACAAAGACATGTTCGATTTGGTTCAATGCAGTTTCTAAAACCAATATCTTCCAGTTTACAGATTATTTAATTATTTTCTTAATTATGAGTAAAATTGTTTTTGCCATTCTCGTTCCTCATCTTACAAAAGGTGTTCAAGAACAGCAGGGACTTGTGATAAACTTTATGAATTAAGACATCAAATACAGTATGGTGATAAGGCTCTAAAACATTGAATGGTGAAAATGTTTTAAAGAATGCCGCAACATCTGTAAATGCTGATCCTGGCTGAGGTGGCTCATTAAAGCAGTTCTTGGGTGGCCAGCTTCCCAGGCATGAAGCAGGCAGTCCATCTTGGTTCCGGCATACTGAGAACACTTTCTACCTTGATGGTATCCAAGCACTAGTGAAACACTGGGATAAGCGTGTTAGTGTAGCAGGGGATTACATGGAGAAATAAAGGGAGTTTTAACTATCATAACTGTTGTTATTCAATACAATCCGGATTCAGAGTTTGACCTGAACACCCACTGTGGAATGAATTCATAAGGACTGAAATCTAAGCACTTAACATTTATTTTATTTGAACATACATGCAAAAAAACCATGCACAAATAAACATCAGTAAAAATCTTGTTACATTTGTGGGTAAGTTCTAACATATGACAAACATTTTGACATGAGAGTTTTAGCTATGAGGAAACTTCGTCAGCAAAAAAGCTTCGAAAGCATTAAACATTTCAGAGGAAAATGGCATACAAATAGCATATATTCTAAAATGATGTATGGACTTATAATGCTATGGCTTTAACAGTCCTGACTTTAAAGTTTAGACTAAAGCTCAATATAAACGCAATATTAACCCAAGTCTGCCCTGAACTGTAGGTAGACCGAGAGCAGAAAAGCCTCAGTTATCAAGACCAGGCTGTCCAAAAGGTAAAGTGAATGTTGCCAGTAATGTGAGACTTGGTTTTCAGACTCACATATATGAATCATTAAATAAAAAATAACTGCTTTCTTGGCTTAATTGTCAGTAATCAACATTACTTTATAAGAAAAACAATAACAATAAAATAACAGATTTAACTGTTAACTCATAGGACAATTGATCATGGCACAATACACTTCAACAATTTCTTTAAGAAAATAATAATAAAATGATCATTTAAAAAATGACAGTACTTTCACAGTGACAGATTGCACATATTATGCAAAGACTTATGACTACACATATAATGTGACACAGTATATTAGTGAATAAAAAAAAAATTACTGAATAGTGGCAGCTCTGTGGACAAGGTTCTGCAGTTGGAACAGTGAAAGGTTCAAACGGCACCTCTACCAGAGACATCCTTAATCCTTGACTGCTCAGCGAAATATTTGGAATGTATATTGTATTTTGGATTAAAAACTATTTGCTCTGACTAATCTAAATACAATAGAGCTACCAGCTTCTGATAGTTCACATATCAACCAGACTGACCAATGGACATCCTGGGATTGAGACATGAGACTCCCCAATCCTCAACATACCTGTCTGGGCATTTAAAAAAAAAAAAAGAAAACCTCCAGATCCATAAGACCAGATATCATTCACTCGTTCACTAATATAACACAGTCGAACAATTTATTTAAACATTAACTTTTGAGACTGGATCTAGAGAATTATCCAGCTATTGATGTATGCTTATAGAGAAAAGTATAAAGAAGTAGCACTTGATTGATTGCATCTAAGAGTACATCAGAAGTTACCTGTAAGAACTCACTGCCTTAATTGATGATATACAGTGTGTGAATACACACACACTAATATATATATATAGTACCTGTCAAAAGTTTGGATTTATTTTCAATACTGGATTTTTTTCAAACTATGAAATAACACATATGGCATTAAGTAATTATGTAACAACAACAAGTCTGTTCTTATTTTAAGACATGAAAGTCAGCTGTTCTGGAATACAGCATTGACTGAACAGTATTGTCAAGTGCATTTGCAAAACCCATCAAGCACCATGATGAAACTGGCTCTCATGAAGACCTTCCCTAAAATTCAAATCTGCTGCAGAGGAGAAGTTCATGCAGTTACCAGCCTCAAAAATCACCAATTAACAGCACCTCAGATTAGAGCCGTTATGAAGGTTTTACAGAGCATAAGTAGCAGACACATCTCAACATCAACTGTTTAAATTATGTAATTATTGCATATTTTGGATGCTTTAAACATTGTTTTACAGTCTAGAAAGAAAAATCAGGTACCACGGAATTAAAAGGTGTCCAAACTTTTGACTGGTAGGGTATATATATATATATATATATATATATATATATATATTATATATATATATATATATACACACACATATACATATATACACACACACACACACAAACACACAGTACACACACACACTCTGTAGACTTGAACGCCAATTTTAAAGTGGCAATTTTAGCGATTCCTGAATAACTGTACACTCTGGAACATAAGGGCTGCACCACTGACAGCTAAAAAGCTAACAGAAACGCCCTATTAATGAAACAGGAGTTTACGTGCATACAAAATATAACACAACAACAAAAATCTGTAGGTTACATCTTACAATAGCATCTTACAATATGTAGTATAATGTATCCAATGAGTCACGAATAAATAAGAACAACACAGAAACATGAACGGGAAATGAGGAGCAGCAGTACATGCAAATATTCTGGTCCTATAAAACATTAAGGCACCAGAGGCATCAAAAATCATTTCCGAACGTCGCCATTTTAACTCGTAGTGTTCCAAAGGCATTCATAGTGAGTGCATAAAACATATTAAGATCAACGAGATCAAACTCGATCACATCTCAGGCTTGAGCACTGGTCATCTTCTGTAGCAGAGGCATCTGGAAAAGAAAGAGGATCGAATTAGCATTAACAACTACTAAAATTTCTGAAAAAGATATCAAATATTCAGGTCAAAACTGAGCCTCATAACCATGCCAAAAGGTATCTGTATATTTGTTTTGGATGTATTTGTGACATTAGGGCAATGTTTTTTTAGCTGACGAATCATCTGGCAACTAATCATCTGATTTTACCCTGGATGCCTTGCTGATGCAACCATCCCATTCTACCAGAGTGGCTGGGTTCATGCATTAGCCATTAAGCAGACCTGGGCCTCCCTTGGCCCTAAACCACAAGTGCCATCAGGTCTATATATTTTTTAATTGGACTTTTTTCCCCACCACATTCTGATGTTATAAGTTGATGTTCAGTAATATAATGTTATCAGCATTATCTTATTGGCACCCTGTCCAGGATGTATCCTACCTCGTGCCCCAAGTCTCCTGGGATAGGCTCCAGGCTCCCCGCAACCCTGAATACAGGATTAAGCGGTAATGACGATGAGTGAGTGAGCATTATCTTTGTTGGTAATGATTGGTGTCATTAGTGTTTCATGTACTAAACTAGCATATGGCTGAAGCCAACTTACACATCCTGTAGATCAATTGTAATAACACAAGTGTGAGTTGTGAATTGGCGGTAAACTGATGATTGACTTTATTCAATTCGATTTTTGAGCATCACAATTTTTTAAATTTAATTTACTGTCCGATTTGCCTCAAAGTGCTATATTTCTAAACAACTGTAGTCATTTAACATCTGTAGGTTTACCGCAGAGCACTCTGAACTATTTGTGCATTTTCATCACCTGTGTTAACAGTGAATTATTTGTTTAAAACGAACAGAAGTTTGTTAAAAATAATTATTATGGCAGATAACACAGATACATGCTGATCTGGTTCTTATTTTTTTTCCACTCATGTCCCTTTAGGGGCTCAGTAGATACATGCTGCTCAGTAACAATGTAGATTTTTCTAATGTTAAATGTTAAACTCTTGTATTTGAAGTTAGTTTTTATTGTTTAAATGCCTCCTTGGTTTTTCAAGTGAGAAAACTAATAGTATAAGAAGTGGGGGGCATTTAACTAAACTAAATTGGGGAAAAATGTAATATTGGATCGAATATTTATAAAATCGTGATACTTATAAATTTTTCTTTTATACTTATAGAATCGCAATTTTCAAATCGGCCCGAGTATCATGAGATCATCGCATCAGAAGGTGACTGATGATTCCCATCCCTTATGGTAACAGAACTGCAACTACCACCTTCTGTGTCATCATTTAAACCCTAATTGCATCCGCTCTCACCTTGGACAGATCCACTCCTGTGAGGGCGTTGACGGTGACAGGAAGTTCAGCCAGTAGGCGAGTCACTTCCCCAGTCACTTTGCTGCTTTCTCCGCTTAGAATGACGATCTCATTGGTTTTGGACAGAGGTGCAGCCACTTTGCCAGCAATCTGCAAATACATACACAGCCTGAGATATTAATAAATGATGATAAAAAAATAAAAAAATTAAAAAAAAGAATGTGTCCGGCCTGCCAGCTCATTATGAAAGCTTGCTATGATTTCCCAAAATAGTTCCTTTACCTTTGGAAGTGCTTCTAAGACCAGAGCAGTCTGGGCTGCGTCTCCATACTGCTGGTAGGCTTCTGCCTTCAGCCTCATTTTCTCCGCCTCGGCTTTGCCCACCGCTTCAATAGATTTAGCCTCCGCCTCCCCGACCTTCCGAATCTTTTCCGCCTCGGCATGTGCGATCAACACCTTCTTTATCCTTTCCATGCAAAACATTTCAAACACTTACACTTCACTTGTACAGAGGACGAAACGAAAACAATAAATCATACTTGCATTGAAGCATGAAATAACCTAAAGTGTTTCTTTTAAAAGTAAACTCACTTGTGGCCCTCTGCCAGCTGCTGCAGCTTATAAGCCTCAGCCTCAGCAGGACGCTTGACTGTAGCGATTAGCTCTTTCTCAGTCCTGTCGATTTCTTTCTCCTCGATGGTAATCTGCTTCTTCCTCTGGACCACCTCAATCTCAATCTCCTCCAGGCGGATTTTCTGCTGCTCCTTAGCTGCCTGGAGCTCGTACGCCAGCTGAGCCTCTGCTTTCTGCTCGGTCACAGAAGTGGATGTTATGGGCGGTGGATAGTTGAACTAGCTAAGATAACATTTTATAAACACGGCGCGGTTTAAGTCTGAATTCTGATTGGGGAAAAAAAGTGTTGATTAATTTTCCTATTATAGCAGCTCTACTAGTAATGCTAGCTGCAAAGCGAAACAGAGGATTATATTAACGTGCTGCTTCTAACTTTGTTTTTTAATAACAAGAGCTTACACAGGGATTTAAATTATGTTAAGAAGTGTGTTAATTTATCATTTTTGGGAGCAATTTTTAGCTCGTCTTTGAGTATAAAGGAAGACTGATTAGGAAACTGTTTAAAGCTGCTATCCCATGAATGAAAACAAAAATGGCTTGCTGACACCACAGCTGAAACTCTGGTTTACTAACTAGAAGCTTGATAACCTGAAATGTTTGTTTTAAATAATAATTATATCAGATGAAATGACAAAATATAAATATACATGTAAATATAAGAACCAAACTGGAATTTTTAAAAAAATAATTTGCACTTTGGATTTTTTTTTCTTACTTAATTCAGTCATGGAGCTGAATAAAACTAGAACAATGTTTTTATTAGGAGTGCAACGATTAACCAGCGTTATCCACTGATATCAATAATCAAATTAGTTGGCAACAAAATTAACTGTCGTCTCATGATATCAATTGTGAACGCTCTGGCACGTAGGTATTAGGCTTACTAGAGTGGGAACATTTCACTGTGAACTCAAGTGAATCATATTGAAAGACTTTGTGCTGGTGTGGGCGTGGCCAGGAGAAGAAAGTAAGAGACAGGTACTGTACGTGGGTTTACACATAAAGAGCATATGGATAATTAGTGACTTATTAATCAGAGCCTTATTGCTGGCTTTTAGGCTCTGCATGCGAGTTTTCTCTCTCTCTCTCTCTCATGCTGTTACACATACTGTTTTACACATTGAATCGGTCACTAAATCTGCATTCTATCACTGGTGTCGTATTGCCCAACTGCGTCCCTTCATCAATACCAAAGATGCTGAAACTGTCATCCATGCATTCGTCTCATCACACATTGATTTCTGGAATGCCCTCTTCATTGGTCTACCTGCCAGCTCCATCTCCAGATTGCAATATATTCCAAACTCTGCGGCTAGAATACTCACTCATACTAAACACTTTGCTCATATAACCCCATTCTTGTATAATCTCCATTGGCTCCCAGTAGCCTGCCGTATTAAATTCAAAATTCTTCTCCTTGTTTTTAAATCTTTAAATGGCTTGGCTCCCTCGTATCTTTTCAAACTGCTTGTCCCCTGCATCCCGACTCGCTCACTTCGTTCTTCTGATTCTGGCTTTCGTGCTATCCCTCGGTACTGTCTCTCTTCAATGGGGGGTAGATCATTTAGTGTTACTGCACCAAAACTTTGGAATTTTCTACCACATTCTCTCCGTTCTGTTAACAATCTATCAGAATTTAAATCTTTACTCAAAACTCACTTGTTTTCTGAATGTTATATGTCTGACTCGTTGGAATGAACTCCTTTGGTTCAGTCCTCTGCATGTCTGTCTTTTATGTCTTGTTTTGCATTTCCGGCCTCCCCCTCCTCGTCTGTACTTTAATGTCTGTTCTGTAGTATGTTTACATTAGTACAATTGTAAAGTGTCCTTGAGCTCTGGAAAGGCGCTATATAAATAAAAAATATTATTATTATTATTAGACTCATCACTTCCTAAGGTGTACGCCACATACTATACTCTTTGAAACAATCTAACATCATACTGTCTTGAATATGTATACACAGTTTCTGAGGACGTAGCCCGACCTTAGTGTTCACTTCCTGGTTAAACGTCGCCTTCTGAAGCTCCAGCTCCCTCTTGGAGTCAGCCATTTTGGTGTCGGCTAAGAACTTTACATCCATCATCTCTCTCTTGCACTCAGCTTCCTGCGCGGGCCAAACAGGAGTGCATGTTTGATAAAAGCCATAATTGAATAAAGAGAGCTCTCTTTGCTGGAACCATTTCGGGCAAAACAAAAAGCGCTTACTCTTATTCCGGCATCTCTTTCTGCCTCGGCTACACCGATGTCAGCGTCCCTCTGTACAGCAGCCGTCTGCGTTTTCCCTAGCGAGCTCAGGTAGTCCAGCTTATCGTACACATCCTGCAGGAAAACGCCATACTATTCTTAAAATACAATTATTTCAACCTCTAATTGAGATTGATTATTGCAGTAGGATCGAGAGGTCTTAAAACCACTACAAGAAATGCACCTTTTCATTATTTTATCATTTCTAAAAGCTTATGTGAAAATTTTATATTGTTTTCTTTTCACATACTGTACTTCATTTGTGCTGCTCATTATGCCACCTAAACATGCAAAACTGCATTAGCAAATGACATTGTTGCTCTATGAAAACAGCAGTTCAGAATTTTTTCTGAACATCTAATATTAACATAAATATCTTAAATTTCTCCTCTCTGCCTTTTGCATTATAAATACACCACCAGGTCAAAAAAATAAATAAAGCAACAAAAAAACATTGCACTTCCTGCATGACCTGCATCAGACAAAGAAAACTAAGGAGATTTTAAATGACTGGATTTTAATTACTGACAGCACATTATTAAAATCAGGGATAGAAGGATAGTGCTGAACCTTCTTCTTTCTGGAAGAAATGTGATCTGAAAAAAGCTGCAATCGCTTATACATTTGACCAAATTGCAAGGTTAAAAAAAAAAATAAAAATGAACAATAGAATGTTTAATACTGGAAGTAAGAGCATTTCCATACACACACACAGAATTCAGAGGATTGGACTAAACAGCCCTGTGTCCATAAAAAAAAAAAAAAAACTTGTTAGTGAGACTAATTTATAAATTAGCTTCAGTTTGCTAGGAAGCATAAAGATTAGACATTCGAGCAAAGGAAAAAGGTTTGATGTGCGGGTTATGGTAAGAAGAGAAGTGCATAGTGGCCACTGTACAAACCTCTGGATGTTATAATCAGGGATTGCTTCAGTTGGTAATGGCTCAATCTCTACTTCATCTTATATATATATAATTACGGCCTGTATTAACCAACCATCTCAGAATCACTCATAGGAATAAGGCTCATTTATTTAGGCGTTTTTTTAGGACTGAAAATATTCCTAGCTGTGAGAAGGACATAAACGTTCTTTAGGAAGGTTCCTACTCTTACTTTTAGCGAGGAGTAGGACTGTGCCAAGGAAAGTGTGTGATGTCACTTTTTATGACACTGAGAGCCACAAATAGGCTGCACATTATAGTGGGTGTTGTAGTTTTGATGGTGGAAAAGCGAAATGGTGAAATCAGCGGCAGTCTCGTGAAAGCTTTATGCACATAGATAAAAATTATAGAAGTGTGACTTGGCTGCGTGACATTATCCTAATCAGACCGCCCTAATCACAACTGTTTGAAGCCACTATAATAGATCAAAATGATTTTGAAATGAAAGCGGACCTGGAGAGAAGATGAGAACGTTTTTCTTGTGGTAGTAAAATGTAGTAATAAGAAATAATTAAAGCAAAATTTTGCCCTACTCTTACTTCTAAAGATAAACAGAAACCTGTCAGTCTGCTGCACATACCCCTGATGAGTGTGAATCACGGGGTACACAGTGATAATTAAGTGATGCTGGATGAGAGACTGCTTATAAAAGAGAGGGAAAAAAAAAGTTTAATACAAGTATATAAAATGTATATATAAATACGATCATGTTAATGTGTGTGCCATGGATGATAAACTCTATGAATGTAACTTATTCTGATTTCACACTGCGTGGTGGGAAAATCTGTATGATCTGTGGTGCTGTTAAGATCAGTGTTTGATTTATTATTTCCGACATTGTCTGCGGGATCACTGTATGAAAGCTGCATCTTCGCTGTTACTAAAAAAAAAAAAAAACACACAGTAGTAGACACATGCCGAAACAGCATACATGTTCATTACGTGAAAATGTTTCAGCTACATACCACACACGATAAATGTTTTTTTTCCATTTTTGTCCAACTTGTCTTTTATGAACTACGTGTCATTTAGGCACGATGTCATTTAACATCTCTCTTACCAGCATGTCTCTGCCTGAACGGCATTTCCTCGCTACTCCTAACCATAATACTTAAAATAGGAAATCACTTCTACCTCCCAAAATGTAGGAGGGATCCGGAGGTATCCTAACTGGTCAGAAGTTGTGAGAAAATGGTGTTCAGGTAGAGATAGAGACACATGTAGGAGACACACTTTGGTAACACTGAATGACACGGAGCTCATAAAAAATACTTTTGAACGAAAGTGAAATACTTTTTTATAATTGATCATGTTCAACTGGTCCATAAACGAACATTTTGCATGCTGTCTCCGCAAGTGATTGTTACTTTCCTTTTATTTTTTGGAACAGCGAGGATGCATCTTTGAAACAGTGATGATTTGGGTTTGTCACAGCCGACAGTAGTAAATAAAAATGTGCTCTTACAGCACAGCAGATCAGCACACAGTCTGAAATGAACAAAAAAGAAGCTCATTCACGCGCATCGCTGGTTTCTCTGGATTTGTGGGCATCCTTTTTTATTTATTATTATATTTAATAATATTTACTGTCCCGAGTAGCAACGACGAGGCTTATGTAAACCAAAAACATTTTTATATACAGTATATACAGTACATAAATAAAGACTTTTATATATTTTCACTTCACTAACACACTGTACCCCCATTTTTCACACTCCTCTGGGGTATGTGTGGCAAACTGACAGCTGGCATTGATGATGGTTTCACAAATTAGCGTCCACTTATTATCTTTATAGGTAAGAATAGGGCAGAATTTTTCTCTAATTATTTCTTTACTTTTTAGTGCCTCCTACGTAGGCAAAATGGTTTCATCTTCTCTCCTGTTTGAGTTTCCTTTCTACGTCATTTTGATTAGATAATGACTGTCCTACACAGCTCTATTATAGGAGCTTGAAACACTTGTGATTATGGAGGTCTAATTAGGACAACGTCACGCAGCCAGCTGAGTCACACATCTATAAGTTCTGTCTATGTGCATAAATGCCTTACTCCTCTCGGAAAGTAAAGGTAGGACACTTCATAAATAACATTTACAGTATGTCCTACTCTGAGATAGGAATGTTTTTAGTCCTAAATTAATTTTGAGCGTGATTCCTAGGAGTGATTCTGAGATGCTTAGTAAATACAGGCACATATCTTAGATTCTGTTTCAGCACTTACTTTGATGGTGAAGCTCAGGATCTCGATGCCCATTCGGCCCACATCAGGTGCTGCGACCTCACGCACAAGCTGAGCAAATTTGTCTCTGTCCTGGTAGATTTGTTCAACTGTTAAAGTACCTGTGAAGGATAAAAATAAAAAAAAACAAGCAACAGAATATTTTTAAAATCCTAAAGCATAAAGACACAAGTTAGAATATAAATTGAATATATTGCATAGCAAATGTTTCACCTAAAATTGAGCGTAAATGTCCTTCTAGCGTTTGCAGCACCACAGCCTTTATTTCCATAACAGACTTCCCTAAAAACTGCTCACAAGCAATAGCCAGCAAGTCACAGTCAGTCATAACCTTCACCTGATTGAAGTCGGGAAGAGGGATGACAGAGTTATTCATCCATATCACAGGGCCAGAGCCATCACTCACTATACCGTCTATACAGAAAATTTTATAAGAGAGAGAGAGTGAGAACTCTGGTGTTCAAACAGTGTAACTGCATTAATAAGACTGTTGAGTTAGATGTAGACTCCCACGATGCACATTGTCACATTTCTTTTAATTGTGATCAATCATTATTCAAATCTACTGTTACCACCCTAATGCCATCATGTCTGTATGTACCTGAGCTACTCCGGTGACTGTAATGGCCACTCCTTCCGCCGTCTCCACGCTTTCACACTTGGGTTGTAAAGTCATAATCTCAAGCGTAAGTCTGTGGGAAAACAAACAATTTTGTTATTAAATCCAGATGCGTTGCTGCAGCATCATGGGAATGATATGAAAAATAATCATAACAATGTTCTTCAAATGCAATAGAAAACCTGGATTTTCTTACAGTATGTTTTATTACAGCCGGTAACCACAGGGCGTGCTGACTGATATCTCTGATATGAAAAGAAGCTCTGGTGGTTTTGTCAGCCACAAGGCAAAGCAAACATGATTACATGGCATGTATTTCATAATGCTGTTGTTTCTGTAGTTACACCTAAAGCACTTGAACTCATAATTTAAGGGTTTGTTGACACTTGACATGTTTGGTTTGATTTAAACGAACTCTGGTGCAGTGAGGTTCCCTTGAACAAATTTGAACGCTGCCGTTTGAACCTTGGTGCGCATCAAGCAAGCAAACCGAGACTGCTGGAAAAGGTGGGTCTCTGTCCACTTTAAAAGAAACTCTGATGCAATTTCATTCAAACATAAACGCACGGACGGAAGATATGTGAAGGAATCAATCCTGATTTGCTTTCATTTTCTCATCATGATGACTGTACCTGAGAATTTGAACTAGTCTTACTCTGTATCTCTGACATCCAATGTAGAGGATGCATTTAGACAGACAGGGAGTGAGAAAATCCGAGCTGTCACACGTTAGTTAGCAAGGTACTGGATGAGTTTTGGAAAAAATTTAATAAAAATTTAATTCATCTAAAGTCCTTAATAAATCAAACACTAAACACAGCCTTGCTGTACTATCGTGTGCTCTTGTACCAGGCAGACAGATGCTATCAGAGTATTAAATACTACTGTGTGAATATTATTTTATTTTATGGGGGACAGTCATCACCGGCGAATGTCTGGATAAAAGCTAAATGGTTGCGCAAAACATTACGCTCATCGGAGACATTTTATTTTCATGATTTGGAGCCATGCTCAAGTTCCATGTATAATGTTACATTTTATAAACACTTCATGGGTTTTCAGCTGCTAAAGACGCCATAATACAATCCACATGCCTTCGGTGTGTCTCTTGGTCTGACATTGAAAATGCCAGCATGAATGTTAAGCAAACCAGGACTTTATATTAGCAAACCAAAACTAAATTTATTAATTTAAGTCTAATAGCTAACAGACTGTTATTTAAGGCCATGTCCATACATAGCTGGATATTTTAAAAAACTGTTTTGTTCTTCAAAGTGAATATTTTCCAGAACTCTGTTGTGTTGTGTGGACAGGGGAAACAGAGATTTTGACTTGTTGTAATGCACCTGTGTGCTGATGAAGTCAATGTCTGTGTGCTAGTCTCCTTGATATGATGTCAGCTTTGTTTATGAAGATATTCTGTGCAATGGTGGATTTAAGTAGAATAAACTAGTGACTGTGTTAATGACGTTGCTTACTGGACTTTTTCCATTCGTGTACATACACATTCAGTTACTCACACATTACGTTAACGAACAGAGGTGCCTGAACATACTACGAAGCTCACTGCTGCTACATACAAAAGGTTTTGGACGAGACCCAGTCGGACTTCTACATGGCAGAACCGTTAATGACCTTTTGTCTAGGCTTCTGACTGGCCCCCTGTTGATTAGGGATGTTCCTAACAGCACTTAACAGGGCGTTTTGCATTTTCATGTGGACAACGATTTTTTTTAAACATGGGTTGTGTGGAGAGACTTTTTTTTTTTATTCTCCGGTTTTTTTAAATACTCGGCTACGTGTGCACATGGCCTAGGAAAGATGGTGAAGCTTTCTGTAAGGAGGTGTTTATTTAGCATTTATACAATGAGACTACTGTAGGTACTTGTTTATGAATTACATATTGTTACTGTTGGCAAAATCGTCTGTCAGATCCCTTAGTAAAATAATAGCGAGCCAGAGAGAAGGATTGGGCTGCTTCAGTATGACCCTCATTAAGCGCCAAACTTTTTGCATTTAAGGATAACAATAGTGTTATTTTACTAAAAAACATGCCGTCATAATGCACTTAAGGCTAGCATCCTTACTAAACGCATACATCCATTGTAACTGCATATATACGTATATAAAAACAAGACTTTTTGTCTTACATAATACTTCACAGCACACTGAAATTCTTTTATTCACATAGTTTGTTAGAAAGCAGGGGTCAGAACAGAAAGTCAGACATACCACAGAGCATTTCTGGAACAGAGAGGATGAAGGGTATTGCTCAAGGGCCAAATAGTGGCAGCTTGACAATATTCATGCTTGAGCCACCACTGATTAGATAGATGATAAGATTAGAAGATTAAACTTACGCTTGTGCATCAGATAGGAACCACCACGCCCAAGCCCATCCACCCACCACATAGGTCTTACTGTCTGATCCACAACAGCCACCTAGAAAATGAAATTAATTTTTAACTAAAAAAATTTTGGATGGTAACAAGGTTTTCAATAGTAACCAAATTTAAGGTGATCTTCAACCTTTTGAGACAAAATTCAACTGATGCATTTTCATAACATTCAGTCCTTTTTTTAATCATGGAAATTGAGCAATTAAGGATATTTGTATGCAATTACATTAGTATAAAGTTCATTTTAAAATCACAGAACATTTTCACAAGTTTTTTGCATCGAAAATAGGGGAATTCATGTTGCTTTACCATTTATTATTTCTTAACTCAAGCACAAAGATATGCAGCTATGGCTCTTGGGACATGAACTCACAACATTCTGGTGACGGAAATAACTTATATTTTGGGGGAAAAATGCTCCAGGGATTATTTTTTGGCAAGCCTACTGGGTCATTATTAATGCACATAGAGTATTTATGTTTTTAAACTAATCATGCAGGAGCAATAAATAAACAACCAGAACATTACGTAATAAAAAATAAATAAAATTATTATATTCATTCTCAAAAAATAAGCACTCATTTCCACACACCTCTGTTCCAATTTTCTTTTCTCTAAACCGATGTGCTCAAATATGTAATTCAAAAGGAATCTAAATAGGATATTAAAGAAATACAATGATCAGTCATAACATTAAAACCTAATGTCCAATATGGGTGTAGAGCCCTTTTGTGCTGCTAAAAGGTCTGTCTCTTCAAGGAGGTTGGGCCTTCATAGATTAGACTTATTTGTCCAGCACATCCCACCACCAGTTTTGATGCTCATGTGCCCATTGTAGGTGCTTTCATCAGTGGACAGGGGTCAGCATGTGCACCCTGTCTGGTATGCTAGCCCCATATACAGCAATCTGTGATGGACTGTGATTTCTGACTCCTTTCCATCATACCAGCAGGATTTTTTTCACCTCTTCAGCAATTTACACACTTGAAAAATCTACACACTCATCTGTGAGTGACTTTCACAGCTTCACAGTTTGTCCTTCCTTGGACCACATTGTGGAGTGCACACTAGGAGGTGCAGACCACATCAACACCTGCTGTTTCAGAGTTGCTTATATCCAGTTGTCAAAGTGACTCAGATGCTTATGCTTGCCCATTTTTTGTGGTCCCAACACATCAACTTCCAAAACTGACTGTTTAATTGCTCTATAATATATTGCACCCATTGTAACAAGATAATAATTTGAATCATTTGGCAGATGCCCTTATCCAGAGCAACATTTTTCTTTCATTTTCACAAATGAGCAATTGAGCCTTAAGTGCCTCACTCAAGAGCCCAACAGTGGTAACTCGGTGTGAACCTGGAACCTTCCGATCAGTAGTTCCAACGCCTTAACCACTGAGCTACTCATGCCCTAATCAAGATTATTGACTTCACCTATTAGTGCATTTAATGGTACGGCTGATCGATGTTATTGCAACAAATGCTTCTTGCATATCATGATGTTAATTCAATGTTGCAATACTCTCAACAGGCTGACAAATCCTGAAATTCCAGTAGTGCTGTCTTTAAAGGTTATAAGGTCAAAAGTGTCTTAAAATAAACAAGACCTTGCATAAAATCTGCACATGATCAAAACAATAAAAGCAATCTGCTTTTCTACCAGACCAGGTTGCAATCCCAAGAACACGTGGCAGATTTGGTGTGAATTTGTTCTGACATTCATAGACATATGTATATATGTATTTATGCACGTGCATGTATATTAAATTAAGGCAAAAAAAACAAAAAAAAAAAACACCAGCTTCACCTTTAAATCCTAATGTTTACTAGGGGTGCTTTTAACAATCTCGTGTACCAATTTCTTGTTTTATGATCAGATTCATCTGCAATGCAATGCCAGGATTATGGACATAAACTAATGCATAAAGGCATGTCGTGGAGATAATGACTGGAGCTTAGTAAAGTAACTGTTAAACTGGATTAACCGTTTTGAATTCAGAAACACGGAGCGGTTTAACAGCTAGCATCATCTCGGCTGCAGGTATCTACAGTATCTGCTCCATCCTACTGGAGCAAATAAACACCTCATTATAAAACCTTTCATCTATATAAAAAATAAAAAAGTTTTAGTTATGTATACAATTTATTTTATAACGTTATATTTAGTGACTAGCCGAGTTTAGAGTTTACACACGGTTAGCTTAGCTCACCAGCAGAAATGAAACGGCTAATATGCTAAAGCAAACGTAACGTTACCTGATACAACGAGGGCTTCATTCGGTCCTACAGTCAAGCAGCTGCCCATAATCGCATGTGGTAGAACAATACACACTGCAGATAAAGCAAATGACAGCTCGAGATTGTGTAACTGTGTTTGTTTTATCGGCGCGAGAGCTGATTCAATAGTTTACTGAATGAAAGGCTTGCAAGTGTACGTGCCCCGCCCTGATGCGGAAATGTTTACGTTCACAGATTAAATCATTGCCTGACCACGCCCGTTGCTACTGACTCCGCCCAGTCATCATTCGCCCCGCCCACAATGTATTACTGAAACGTACACAGTCAAGAATTAACTAAAAAATACTCATATTATGTCGACATTTTTACTGCTAATTTTTATGTCCTTCTTTTCAGATTGGATCAGACCCAAGAGGGTTAGAGGTATATGGTCCGTTCATGAGCCACCTGGCACATTGGACAACCTGGAGATATATCCATAGTTTATATGGCAATTACAAAGATTATCTTTATAAAAATACAGAATTACCAGTACGTGGAGCAGCTGAGATTAAATACCTTAAGTGTGAATGAGTGTATGCATTTGTGTGAATCGTGTTCCATTCAGTGATTATTCCTGCCTCAAGCCTGCTATTTCCAAGATAGGCTCCGGATCCACCATATGAACCTGACAAAGATAAAAAAAAAAGCTACGTAAGAGAGTGAGCAAGCGAGTTAATGAGGCGTACAGGTCTACGAACAACAAAAAAGAATGTTAGAAACAATTAATTCACTCACTCACTTGTACAGAATTATAGTTAAGTCACAACTTGCTTGTCCAGGGCCCTCTAAAGGTGTCTCTGTGTTATTCAAAGATCTATTGGGGATAAACCCCTTATTCAATGCCTAGGGGTGTTGTTGTTCTTAAAGCCCCTAAAGGAAAGTCAACCATAGAAATGCTGTTTATAGAAAGTGTATAATAAAAGTATAGAAAGTGTTAATAACATATTAATAGCTAAACATTACATAAAACTGTAAAACTGACCCTGTTGTTGTCCACATTGGACCCATGCTAGTGCCTTCAGTTTTTTCTTCATTCACCATTAATTCTGATTATGAAAGTGTTGGTTCAAGATGACAAGTTTACATTTACATTGAGGCATTTGGTAGATGCTCTTATCCAGACTGACTTACAAAAAGTGCTTGGAAGTTTCCATCATTGAACAGATACTTACACTGAGTAAGTAGGTTACTAACTAAGTGCCATCAGTCAAACAGTTGGGAAGCGGATTTATTTTATTTGATATATATCAACCAATCACATGGCAGTTGCTTCAATGCATTTAGGGTTATGGTCCTGGTCAAGACAATCTCCTGAACTCCAACCTGAATGTCAGAATTGGAAACAAAGGTGATTTAAGCAATTTTGAGTGTGGCATGGTTGTTGGTGCCAGACGGGCCGGTCTGAGTATTTCACAATCACAAGTTAATGGGATTTTCACGCACAACCATTTCTAGGGTTTACAAAGAATGGTGTGAAAAGTGAAAAACATCCAGTATGTGGCAGTCCTGTGGGCGAAAATGCCTTGTTGATGCTAGAGGTCAGAGGAGAATGGACTGACTGATTTAAGCTGATAGAAGAGCAACTTTGACTGAAATAACCACTCGTTTATACACATAAATAACCACAGTATTTGTGAAGCCACAACACGCACAACCTTGAGACGGATGGGCTACAACAGCAGAAGACCCCATCGGGTACCACTCATCTCCACTACAAATAGGAAAAAGAGGCTACAATTTGCACGAGCTCACCAAAATTGGACAGCTGAAGAATGGAAAAGAATGTTGCCTGGTTTGACGAGTCTCAATTTCTGTTGAGACATTCAAATGGTACAGTCAGAATTTGGCGTAAACAGAATGAGAACATAGATCCATCATGCCTTGTTACCACTGTGCAGGCTGGTGGTGGTGTAATGGTGTGGGGGATCTTTTCTTGACACACTTTAGGCCCCTTAGTGCCAATTGGGCATCGTTTAAATGCCACGGCCTACCTGAGCATTGTTTCTGGCCATGTCCATCCCTTTATGACCACCATGTACCCATTCTCTGATGGCTACTTCTAGTAGGATAATGCACCATGTCACAAAGCTTGAATCATTTCAGATTGTTTTTTTGGTTTCTTGAACATGACAATGAGTTCACTGTACTAAAATGGCCCCCACAGTCACCAGATCTGAACCCAATAGAGCATCTTTGGGATGTGGTGGAACGAGAGCTTCGTGCCCTGGATGTGCATCCCACAAATCTCCATCAACTGCCAACGTTTCTAAAGAATGCTTTCAGCATCTTGTTGAATCAATGCGACGTAGAATTATGGCAGTTCTGAAGGCGAAAGGGGGTCAAACACCATATTATAATGGTGTTCCTAATAATTCTTTAGGTGAGTGTGTGTGTGTGTATATATATATATATATATATATATATATATATATATATATATATATATATATATATATATATATCTCCATATACAAGTCCAAGTACTGAGGAAACAAATGTCTTGAGTCGTTATTTAAAGATTTTCAAAGACTCATAGACATTCTTGAGGAAGTTCATTCCACCACCTAGATGCCAGTCTGGATGATTGTCTTCCTTGATCCCTGAGAGATAGTGGGACCAGGCGAGTAGTGCTGGAGGATCGGCGGGAACATGCTGCAGTGCGTGGTGTGATTAAAATTTACATTGCCTAATAACAGCAAGTATTATGTCCTGTTAATCGCTGCAGAGTTTAAAATAGATTAACACAAATATTTGAGACAAAGAAAATTGAGACAAAGATTTTTTATATAAAAAGTTATATAAACATTATATTTATAAGAAATACAAATTGCATTACCTTTGTCCAGCTCCAGGTGAAATGGTTTATGTCCATGGTTTAATTCTGTAACTCAGGTGATGGTCTCTATGGATTTTGCCATTTCCAAGTGGGTTTCCTCTCCACCATAGAAAAAAAAATGTGGTTCAGGTGAGATGAATTCCCTAAATGGGTGTAGCAATTTTTTGTGAATCATGAAATCATTCCATTTAGTGTGTATTCCTGCCTACTATTGCCAGAACAGGCTCCAGATCCACCATATGACTCTGACAAGGATAAAATAGCTACTGAAAGTAAGTGAGTGAGTAAATTAGGCATGTAGGTATAAAAGAAGGTTACAAACAATATTATTCAATTTATTTGTATGGCGCTTTTAACATCATCATTGTCACAAAGCAGCTTAACAGAAATAAAAATGCACAGAAAAATGTATAGACTACAAATATTAATTTGTCACTGATGATCAAGCCAAGGGTGATGATGGCAAGGAAAAACTCCCTGACATATACCTCAAAGAGTATGACCTGAAATAACGGTCACTACTGTAGATCTGATGTATTATTTAATGTTTTATAGCAAATCACTCTATGAGCAGCTGAAGTATAGATTCATAAGAGTTTAATAAATGCTAAATGATATGGAGCGGGACTTTCTGCTGGCAGACAATAATATAAGTTAAATAATCTAAGTATTGTACTAACAATAATACATTTCACACTGTAAGGGCTTCAAGAACCTTCCAAACATGAACATTTCTTTGTGTCCCTCTATGATATTAACTTACTTGGGTAAGACAAATCCTTGGGTTTCTCATGCTATAGGAATGAGTCTAACATACAGGCATAGAAACTGCGAGGGACTGAGTCTTTGGAATGAGACCTGGGAGAAATAGCAAGGGCTATGTGGATTTTAACATGTTTGTAAATTATTTTATGGAGATGGAGAGCCTCATCAACTTGTATGATGACTGCTGTAATTGTTATAGATATCATTTATCTATTTCACTAGTTGACTTACCTTACACATTTTAATTTGTTAGGTTTAATTAAAACTTTTAGGAAAAGTTATAGGAAACATAGGAAAATGTTTGTATAGATTTAAAGGTGTATCATCAATAGTATGGAGCCTCTCTGGTGAGAATTGGGTGGGGGGGGGGGGGATATTATGTGGCCATGACCTACTAAGGCATTGGAATAAGATATGTACAGTCATGGCCAAAAGTTTTGAGAATTACATAAATATTGGAAATTTGAAAAGTTGGTGCTTAAGGTTTTATAATAGCAATTTGCATATAAGTTACAAGAGGTTATTAATTTGTGGCCACAACATAACATCTTGCGAACACGCATTAAACTATCTCGTCCCTGCAAGATAGTATAATGTGTGTGGACACGAAAACATATTTTGTGGCCACACATTATACGATTTTGTTTCCCATGCCTTAGTAAGACATGGCCCCAACATAGTATCTTATTCTCATGCCGTAGTAAATACAACATAGTATCTCGTTCCCACGCCTTAGTAAGTACAACATAGTAAAGTATCTTGTACCCACGCCTTTGTAAATACAAATTAGTACGAAATATTTTCCCCCCAATGTCACCAGAAGGTCTCCGTACAAAACATAAAAAAAATTCTTACATGTATTAGGGTACATTACCAAAAAACTTTATATTATACTTTGTTAGAATGTGAAGTCGATAAGATGGAAGATGAGCTCCGGCGGCGTGGTAGCGCTTTTTGTGTGAGCGTCTCTCCTGTCTGCACTTCCCCGAAGAAGATGCGTGGGAAAACTCTACTGCGCATGCGCACGGTGCGGCTACACTCAGCGACTGAACGACGCTTCAGTAGGGAACTAAGAGCGCTGGACAAAGCCACAAAATGCAGTTTTGAGACCCGACCATCGTATGTTATCCTGGAGAGTAAGTTTTACCGTATTCGCGAGTCATTCTGAATGTTCGTGGTTTATTTTGACTATAAGACATGAGCAGTAAACCAACACTAGGCAGCACAAAGAAGACTGGGATAGCTGTTAGATTTCAGCGTTATTTTTCTCCTACCTGTTTTCTGTTCACTTACTAGGATTGGCTAGTATCGTCATGCCCCTTGCGCTATGATTGGCTGAATGCGAATAAGCTTAAACTGCCTGCCAATCGATGTGCGGAAGGTGGGACTAGGCGTAATACGTGTGGGGAAAATAATGCTAAGCTGTAAAGATAGCCAGGAATTTTGTAGCTAACAAAGTCTTAGCGTTGTGCTACATTAATTAGTACGATGGTTCACTGGAGCCGAACCTGCCATTCAGCAGGATATAATATGAGCTACGTGCAATAATTAGCAGGAGGAATTGAGTTATACGCAGGGTTGAGATAAGATGTCGAAGCCAGGCTGCTTCTTAAGCTAATTATCCTGGTTTTGCAAAAGCCCAAGTTTGCCTTGCTAGCACACTCAGTAGTTTATCCAGAGCTCGGTTGCTAAATGGCCTGCTTAGACCATCTTAGGCAGGCCAATTAGCATTAACTTTCCCTTTAATGATCAGTTACGTTTGTTTCATGTACACTCTTACCCCCTATCTCTTTTCTGTTCTGTTTGCTCAGTGATAATAGTGTTTCCTTAATATCAGACTGGTTTGCTTGGCTTGAGCTGTTGGGTTACTGTAAATAATTTAACATCTCTTTGAGACACATCTGTGAAAAAGCTAGATTAGTTAATTCGTCATAGTTAACTCCATGTTCTGTATCTTGTTTTTATTTTATTTTTTATGTATCCAGCTTTCTAGTGATGCTTTTGAGTTAACATTGAGAACACACCAATGTAATTTTCCCATTTTTTAGTATGATATTAATATCAGCGCTGAGTAATGTCCAATACCCTGAAACACAGAGGTGTGACAGTGATGTGCTTCCAGACAAGTCATGTCCTGTGTTCTGTCTTGTGAACATTCACAGCATTAAACGCGTCAGTGCAGCTGATCTGGGGGGGAGCAGGGAAAAGACAAATCTCATCCACTAGTTGTCTGATGTTTGTTTGATTCAGATGTTCAGTGTTAGACCCATGCTTTCACAGTTAAAGAGTTCCTAGTGAAAAAAATATTGTTTCAATAGGTTAGTATGTATCTTTTTAAAGTTACATTAATTCTTTGTGCAGATTTAATCTGAAATCATAAAACGATGGTTTAACCGCACACATACTAACTCACACTCACACACTGGTTAGACCAGGCCTGTCTGTGCGACACTAATTGCGTTCTTGAAAGATTCATGTCTGTGCCTTAAAATGGAGGATAAGCTCAGGGTGGAGGAATCAGCTGGAGATCATGAGGCCTGTGCTCCTGCTGCAGCGTCTCCTGCCATGCTCGTTGGAGAGTGACGCACACTGCAGGGTGTGCTCTGTCGGCCCTGACACCAGCTGTTTCACAGAAACTATTTATAAAGGTCATGGATAAATGCATGATATTTAAATAAAGAGCACAAGCTCTGGGGCAGCTTTTTTTCCTGATCGGTGGGAGGTTTGGGTAAAACGAGCTGATAAACTGTAATGGCTTTCAGAGGCTGAATACAGTTTGACTGTTGATAAGCTATCAGTTAGGGCCTGTTTGGAGCATGTGTTCTGCATATGTAGATGTTTTGTCTTAGATCACACACAGTCCTTGTGGAGTTATTATATAGAGATATTACACCGGTCATATACAATTTCAGAAGAGAGATATTTTGAATATAATATAATTGGGTAAAAGTGGTGCTTTTTAAGTACGTCATAGTGGTTCAGTTCAAACTCAGCAGCCTGGAGGTTTGTATAATGAATCATTATTGTGGTGTTCTGTTTAATGTGGCTTGTGGTTTGAAACAGTAAGGTATATATTAACGTTTTTTTCCTCTTGTGTGCTGTCTTGTAGTGTAATAAGGAGTGTGTGACCGTTGAATCAGTGCCTACGTGACATGCTGGCCTGTCTGCCGGTATCAGCCCCCTCTCTTCAGCTTCTCACCCACACGCAGATGAACACTGGACTTCAGAAATGTAAGTACCTTTTTGATTCACCGTAATCCCCTTTCAGAGCCCCAACAGCACATTTTCCCCAACAGCACAAGGCTGCTCTACTTGCTTGTTATATACAAGATATGAGCTACAGAAAATTAGGCCACCTGTGGATCAGCAGAGATGTAATTTTAAAGGCTTCCTTTTTTTTTCTTTTTTACGTATTTGGGAAGGCGTACAGATTACAATTTGATTTAGTTATTTTGGTAAAAATATCAAATGAAAAAGGAAATAATTTCTGTATAAAAACCTGCGGTACGAATAACATAAATCCACAGGCCTATAGAGCTGGATATATAGATACTTTATAGATCCAAAGGAAATTCCAGACATTCATCAGGAATAGACAGAAACTCAAAGACGGGTATGCAGATGAGATTGCACATTTATTATATATAGTCAGTAGACACAAGGTAATGTGAGAACTTTACTTTACTAGCATGATGCCAATAACAAAGAGCTGCAAGACGTATAAAGAATCTAAATAAAGCATTTAACTCACAAGTAATCTTAAAAAATAATACTAAGTGATATGAATTGAAATGCAGTGAAATTGCATATGATATATTCTAGTGGCAAGAAATTGAACTTAAAATACTTGTGGCGGCATTCCACTTTTTTTCTTTTTTAAAGCTTATTTTAAAACATATGAAATTACAATAATTCCTTTTTTATTATGGTTTATTGGGGCGTAATGGCATGCAGAATCCACAGTTCAGAATGTTATTTGGCTCTGTATCATGGTTCGGTACGTATTCCATACAATGTGTAAAAAAAAGAAGGCGGGAATTTTATATTCGTACGTATTCATTTATACAAACTTTTAAACAACGGCAAACCTGACCATAATTTCCTGAACACATAAGGAATTTTGGAGAATGGAGAATTTTTCTCCAGTTCAAATCAACATGGCTGCTTACAGACAGATTTTTTCTTTTTTGTTTGTTAAATCTAAAACGCTGACTAAAAGAAAGAAAATGTACATCATTAATCCAGATTAGCTGCCTAGCATGATGCTAACAAAACTCAGAACATCTGGACATCCAGTTGCCCATTTTGGCTCTTGAACGTGCTGAAGTCAGAATTACATCATTCTGACCTGCGAATTATCGCTTAGTATGCAACTCTGACTTTTATTTTAAATAAACTTGTTTATCTGACTTTTCGAAACTGGACAAGTTCCACATAACTGAAGTGATCTTGGAATAATTTGCTATAAGCTCTTGGCGATGTTCTGCCTGTATAATTACTTTTGATTTAACAGACCGTATGTAGCACTTCACCCAGTACTAGTTAAAGCTAGACTATATTCACTCAGATCACAGAACTCAACTAGAACAAAACATCTTGTACTGGACAATACAAGTATGTGTACTTGCAGCCCAATGGTTAATGATAAAAAAAAAAAAAATATATATATATATATATATATATATATATATATATATATAGTGTTATTGTGTAAACTTGGTTTTAGAGAACATCATAGCTATATTTAGAGTTTTTGTAATAGGAAAACCAAATATGAACAAACTTTAACAAAGTCTAACAAACTTAGTTTTCCATTAGCTACTATGCCATCTTTTTCAACTTTCTCAGGGGACACTACACAGAAGATGCGATCTGCACAGTATCCCACACCAGCAGAGTTGGATGCCTATGCTAAGAAAGTTGCGAACAACCCGCTGACTATAAAAATCTTTCCCAGTAACGTGAAGGTACCTCAGAGGAAGCACCTGCGTCGTACAGTGAACGGTCTCGATACCTCCAGCCAGCGCTACAGCCCCTACCCTACTCAGGTCAGCACTAGGACCGGCCTTTTGGCCATAGTCACAGTTCCTGTTAAAAGAATCCTGGAGCATCCTCAAGTCCGCTTCCTCCCAGAGATCGCTATGAACCCACAAAATGGACCCTACGGCACTCCGAGCACTTTAAATCTGCCTCAGACTATTCCATGCATGCAGGGGCTCTCCCAGCCACATCTCCTGGCTCAAAAGAACATCTCCCATTCTCAGAGCTTGCAATCTCAAAAGAACCTCTTTCATTCCCAGAGCATGCAGACTCAGAAAAACCATATGCGTTCCCAAAGTTTGCAACCCCAGCAGGCTATTCCACACCCCCAGAGCATGCAGGAACAGAAAGCAGAACCTCGTCCTCCTAGTATATTACAGCAGCAAAGTCTGGCCCATCAACAAGCAGTCCATCCATGCATACCTAGACAACAGACTGTGCAACATCATGCCCTCAACCATCAACACGTTCTCATGCAGCAACAGTCAGGTCCTCAGAACCTCCATCACCTGCCTGAAATGCCTCAGCCAGCTGGCCTGCAGCACTCCCATAGTTTTCCCCACTCTCAGCCCATTCCTCAACCCCCTGGCCCAGGCCTGCCAGCCCCTAGCAATTCCATGCCTGGTGCCAAGTTACCTGATGCAGACGCCCCACCCAATGTAACTGTGTCTACCTCAACAATCCCTCTGTCCATGGCGGCCAGCTTGCACCAGAAGCAACCAAGCGACTTGAGCAGCATCGTTCACCAGATCAGCCGCTTCTGCCAGGCACGAGCCAGCGCCAGTGCCACATCAGTGTGCGAAGGGCAGATTGCCAACCCAAGTCCCATCAGTCGTAACCTGTTAATTGATGCCAGCTCTCGCGTATGTGCTCACAACCCTTTGCCCTCCTGTGTCCTCGGCACCAACACTGACAAACCTGCTCTGGGGTTGCCCAATATGGCTGCCATAAACATCAGACATGCTTATCACGAGATGAAACAACAGTCAGGTCAGCCCCACTTACCACAGCAGCACCCCTGGAATCAGCAGCTGTCTCATCTACAGTCCCTCTCAGATGGCTCTCAGCAAGGAAAGAATCCGTCCAGAGATGCCTCAGCAGGCCCTGGATTTCCAAGCAAGAATATGAGCTATGCACAGGACGTGTGTATGGGCCAGTCATTTAATCTGAAGCCTTCTGTAGACAAGCCTACTCCCTCACCACCAGTCACTGCCATGTCCGGAGCTGTAAATTACAGCAATGGGCATTACTTGCAGCCACAGTGGAACGGCATTTTACCTACACCCAGTAGTGATGGCTCAGGTTCTCAGGATTTGGGTGCTCCATTCCACACAGGCATGTCAGGGGCATCCACAGAAAACAGGACTCGAGCAGGCAACACGGGCCAGATAAACTTGATGCCCTCCATGGAGTACTTGGGTGGGGATTATCAGGCGCCATGCTTTCGGGAACAGAACACAGGCATGATGGTGAAGATGAGCAGGGCTCAAGATTCCACTGATGGTCGCAGTGTGCACATTCATCACCCAGGGTACAGATGAGTAATAGTTTGCTTAGGCGAGCCATTCTTCAGTGTTAGTCTCAGTATAAGAAACACATCTCCGCTCCACATTCTTTTGTTTTCTCTAATCAAAGCAAACATTACTCAACTGAACTCTGTGCAAGGTTTCAAACGGCCTTTTATTTGTGTAGATTGTGAATCAGTCTTAGCGGGGTCGATATAGAAATCTGTAAATCCAATATTTATTTTCTGTCGCAGGTGTTGAAAGCCACATCTACTTGTCTTTTTTCCAATTTTATGTTCTACAGTTTCACCTAGACTCACACGCTACATTTCTTCAAGTTTCCTTTTGGTGTAGTTCACTCAATTTTATTAGACGTGCTAATACTGATGGGCCCCACACCCAGCTTGCTGAAGGAATCACAGAGGTGCCATGTTTCTAAAATGTGAGACTGTTTCTCCTGTGCCATGCCCTGGTGTTTCTGGCACAGGGATCAGATGTTCCCTTTCAATGTTTACATGTTAATTTGCACTTGTAACTTTGAATCAGTTTTTTTTAAAAAAAGTGCAAATCAGCATTGGATTATGCACCTACACCTGATAAGACTGTTTATTTTGAGGCTGATGTTCATAAATCTGCCTCAAAACTAAAGACTGGATTGGACTGTTACCGAAAGGCTTTCTGTGTGTGAAATACTTCCTCTCTTATTGCATCAGTCAACTTCAGGGATTGGTGTTGGCTCCTGACTTTCTCGACCATGCCATTAGGTTTAGTTATAGGTATTGTCCATCTATCATGAAGTAGAAACAACCTGGGATTTATTTTAAACCTGTGCACATGGAGCAGAATTTGATTCTTTTTGCGTTATTTGTGTTGCTTTTGAAATACTTGAGTTTTTGAGATAGTAACTGGTCACTACAGGACTTTTCAGGGTACGTGAGCCTAATCAGGATCTGCTTCTCTGTTTCAAAATCCATTGAGGTATGTTTGTGTGGAAACAACCAGCTGATCAGCTTGGCATTTATGTCTAGCCCTTTTGAAACCATTGTCTGATCATATTTCAGTCTCTAGGAAAAATAAATTACTTGAGCATTAATGATTTGTTTGCAAATTTTATGGCAATATTTAAAAAAAAGGACCACAGGCTCGATAATGTGATGTGATACGAACACGTGCCTCGTTGCTATTCTACTGTAACTGAGGGCTGTGATGATCCTTGCGTGAATGTGGTGATGGAGTGGACTGACCTGCGTGTTTGCTCCGTCAGTAACGTCATTCTTCCGTTTTTCATCAGCAGCTAATGATCTATCTGTAAATGTAACCCAGGTTTTGATACTTGTTGCTGATTCAGGAGACTCAGGTGCCAATGAGTGAAAAAGATATTCAGAACTAGACAATTAAATTAATATGTGGAGGGGATGGGGCGGAGGGGCTACAACAGATTTTAGTTACAAAACTTGATAATCTGCTATAAGGCTAATAAGTCTTGTATGCTGAGTGCCTCCCTTTCTCAGGTCTACCGGTGCCTCCTTACATGTCTTACATTTTCCCACTTCATGTGTCTGTTCCAGTGATGTTTGGCTTGTACGTATGAGAGCAGGCCATCTGCTTGCAGAGTGCAGGTATTTTTACCGTGCACACAGGCTGCTTTGGTGTAACTGATGGAGCAAACACTGGGCAGTTTGAAGGTCACATGAATGACATGCAGTATGTTGGCCTCACTGGTTTCCCCTTAAGAGCCTTAAGTATTTGTTCCTTGGACTGTCTGTGATAACGGGCATAGTGAAGAGTTATCAAATATTGTTTTAGCTGCTTATTGTAACTTTTATTTTAATGCAAAGACCCCTGTTAAGGAAAAACTTCCTAAGATGAGGATGAACTTGTAGCAACTTAATAGGTTAACAGTTGCCATTTTATGTTCAGACCCAAATCTTTTACTTTTCACTAGTAGGTATGGTGTTGTATCAGCTTTGATGTTGCATTACAACATTTGTAAAGACAAACATCTCTCTCTCTTTCTCTCCCCTTCTCCTCTCTCTCTCTCTCTCTCTCTCTCTCTCTCTCTCTCTCTCTCTCTCTCTCTCTCTCTTTCATAAGCACATACAGAAATGCTGTCATTTGCCAACTGCAGCTAAATGATGAGCTGAGCTGAATCGAGTTTTGTTACTTGAAACACAGATTGCAGTTACACATTCAAGACTTGTGTTGATTAATTGTGGATACATTAACTTTCTGTGTAGGCTTCTGCCACTAACATTTATTCCTTCTTCTCCTTCTCCAAAGAAGCTGCTATTTTCATCGTGTCCGGTGATTTAAGGGTAGAAGCCAGTTGTAATTTATGCTCATCTTTTTTTTGTTATTTTTTTACAATGCAACATTGCTAATGAAGCAGATTAACACGTTTCCTCGTCAACTGCTCATCATAAACCAGACCTTGTAATGCTTGAAGATTATATTCGACACAGTCCTTTGACAAAAGTAATCATGTGTTGTTACGACTCCAGGGCACGAAGTCAGGTTGCTCTTTAATAAAAGTTCCTGTTTCTATGTGAAGTGCCTACACCAGGCGGATTACAGACTGTGTGTATACAAGACTGCCTGGGAGTATAAATAGGAAAAGTGCTGGCACAAGTGCACACCTCAGCGACCTGGTGCACTGTTCATGAGTCGGGGACCAAACTTCGTGTAACTACTGATGGGAAGAGCGCTGCATGTGCCACCTCAGGCATAAAACTTGTTTGAATTAAAAATTTTATATTTGCTGCTGAATCTTTAGTCTAGGTGGGTAAACCTGTTGTACGCTGCTGACCTTCTAGTGCCCTAGAAACCTTCTATGGAGCGCTTTAGGATGATGTTTATATCTTATAGAGCACATGTACTCTCAGTAGTACATAATGACATTTGTTTTTGTTTTTATTGTTGTTGTTTTTTTGTCTTTGTTTTTAAGTCTAGGGTTCATGCCAAGGGCGTTTCATTTTGTTCTACCAAAGAACAAAATGCCGCATGAATGGTAGCAGTGTGCAACTGTAACTTAAGTCTGTCATTCCAGATGCCCATGTTTTTCAGGAATAATGTGTTGCACAAACATTCCCCTCTAACCAAAATAAAGGTTGACTTGCATTTGAAAAGTGTGTTGTTTCATATGTTTGTATCCTAACATAATAATTATTGCACAGAATATGGACGAAATGGAAAATATTTTAAGGATGCTTCACTTTAAGGGTGAACATCTCTGTCTGGGTGCAGTAACAGCTCTTAATCCAAGCAAACTTGATACTTTTTTTTTTATTGGTTTGATATTTCATTTGGTCTCACCTTGTACGAGACGCGTTCTCATTCAACTTTTCATGAAGACTTTATGCCAAATAGTTCAAATGTTTTAAAGAAGCCCTTATGTTTGTGAATGATGAGCTGGGTCAGAGCAGACTGCAGTCGTTCCTGTAAACATTCAGCCAGTGGAACGCCTGATCCTTGAAAACCTGACAGATACCATTGTCGGCAGCTTGCAGAAGAGACGCACCTGTCTGTGGAAACACCAACACCATTTGCGCATTACAGGAATTCGACTGGACATACAGTCCTGACACTCCACAGCCATTTCCAAATGTTTGGACCATTAAAGGTGTTCTTGTGAGGAGAGCATTTCAAATGTGAAGCAGGCAGTCCAGTCATGGGGTACTGAGAGAACTTATTCCATCTACCTTGATGGTATCCAAGCACTAGTGAAAAGCTGGGATAAGTGCATCAGGGTAATACAGAGAAAGTAAAGGGAATTTACTTTTATTCTCCACAATTAAAAGTCCTGGTCTGACTTGGACTATATCTAATTATATAATAAGCACATAATTAAATGAACCCAAAAGCAAATAAATTGTCTGAGGAACAGGTTGACAAATCACAGTTTTATTCAGTGGTCAGAAATCCTGTGATGACAATCTTTCGTCAAGTGTGCATAGAATATAGATCATGGTTCTGTTGCGGTGAGGTGGTGTTTCGACGCTCAGTTGATCCCACTACAGAAAGTGACTCAAACCTGCTGTGTATTTTGGGTCCCAGGAGGAGAGAACGATCCTTGTATTTAATCTAAAACAGCACACCATGTTTTTATGCATATAAATATATACCCTTATCTACCAGCTTATTAGGAACGCTTGTACACTTGCAACTATTCAGTCAGCCAATCAACTGGTTGCAGCATAATGCATAGAACCATGCAGAATACAGTGCTCATCATATTCACATCAATCAGAAGTGGCAAAGATGTGATATCTGTGACTGTAACATGAATATTGATGCCGGATGTGCTTCTGAGTACTTCAGAAACATGATCCCCTGGGATTTTCTCTCACACACACACACACCAGTATGTAGAATTAATACAGAAAATCAAAACATCTAATAAGTGAAACACTGGTCTAATTACCTGGAACTCAAACAACTACTCTTTACAACCTTGTTTAGGAGAAAAGTATGTCAGAATGTGCACCCTTCATGTTTATCATGCCTTGAGGTGGACCCTGTTTCAGGGTTGTTATTATTCAAACATCACTTGAATTCCACAGCTTATCTGAGTATTGGTGCTGGCTATGTCCCCCGCTTTAAGGCTTTTTATAATGGATACTTTGAGCATGATAATGCAGCATAGCACAAAGCACAAATGGTCTTATGCAGCTGGTCCCATTAACATGACAAATGAGTTCAGCAGTCTCCTCAGTCACCAGATCTTTCACTGAATGAACGTAGAGTTGAACGAGCCTCAATAATTGTGGAATTCAAGCTATGAAGGATTGAGGTGGGTTAATGGCGTTACCCTTGAAATAGCTAACCTTGAAATAACAAAGCTTATAACTATTTGTAATGCACGTCTACAAAGTGTTCTCTTGTTGCAAATTTTTACATGCAGTATAAACTCAGTGGCACCATGTTCAGAGTGAAATAACTCACTCTTACGCACGCATTCTGTACTACTTACAGGATTGCTGGAGCCTATCCCGAGGGACTCCGCACAAGGCAGGGTGCACCCTGTATGGGGTTCCAGACCATCGCAGGGCACAAGCATGGATGTACACTATAGCCAATTTGGAACCACTAATTAGCCTAATGTCTTTAAAGTGTGCATGGAGTAAACATGAGTTTCTCCATACTTACAGACTCGAAGGCGGGACTCGAACCCTCAGCCCTGGGGGTGTAAGCCCAAAGTGCCGCAGAGTGAATTAAGTTAATATTTAAACTGTAACCTCATGCCAAACAATTGTAACATTACTAGTCATACTTTATCATTTAGATGTATTGCTATTAATACTTCAGTCTGGTTTGGTAGTTTTAAATGATAGAGAACTGGAAAAGCTGGATGGTGGGTGGGAATTGACATGAGACCGAATTAGGAGGAAAAATATTGAGTATTCAGTCATCTTTTCATATGTATACGGTGAACTATTCGGCAAAAATGTTCAATCACAGTGTATTTAAAAGTGTCAGTGCAGGAGTCATAAATCACAGTAACGATGAAATAATCTGTAATGCGAGGGGAAAAAACACTCGGATAAACATGAGGTCTTATTGCTTCCATCTTCAAGTACATTACTGCATAGCTAATGACTCTGCATAGCGATCGCAAAAGTCCTTAAAAGTAGCTTTAAGTACGTCATTCCCAGGAGCGGTGATGGGCGGTGCATTCTGTATTAGACAAAGTCCGGTTCTTATGGCTGGTGTCCATTAAAACGTCTCAGTAAAAACTGTACAGTAGGTGCAGTAAGCAATATTATTTCTCAGTCACATGACTTGTCTTTTTGTCCATTGGGTAAATCTATTCTTCCTGGTGTGTGTTGATCGGATGTTGGCTCAGTGAGTTGCTCCTGCTCTGATGGCTGCTTCACAGCTTCGTCTGACACGTCTATACTGTCTCTGTTGTTGTTTCCATTCCTAGGAAAAAAACACACGGAGTAAGTCAGTGTTCTTGCAAAACAGGTCAAACCCAAAATGGAATAACTGACTTTTCACCAAGGAATAAAACACTTGCTTATGTGCTGTTATAAGAGCATAATTTATTTTGGGGTGTTGTCTATTTCCCATAACAGCATGCATGAAGATTCCTCTTATTTCTATTCCTCTTACAGCAGCTTCTTGCCACATAGTGACATGATTTATATTAAATGTAAATGTAAAGTAGATTGACCTCCCTTAAAACTTCATTAAATGTGGCAATGTCTGTCATTCAAATCAAATGATCAAATCTCTTACTGGAATACTGCACTATTTGCTCATTTTAGCACAAGCTGTTCAGTAAAAGCCCTACTGATAAACCTCCACTGTCCATTGGAAAGCCTGACTGTGATCTTTTAGCAAATTCAAGGGCACTTTTATAACATTACCTAAGCTACCACTGCACCAGTTTTTATTTATTTATAGGTTCATATAGTCGTCACTGCATTCTTCAGTGGAATTTTGATGTAGTATTATTCGAAAAAATGTCAAATGTTCTTTTGAAAGATCAGATAATTTATAGAAAGATCAGAATTTTGTGTAGACAATATTAATGCATAGGTCCATCCTCTTTTAGCGACAATTTAGGCTGCTGGTGGTGGTGTAATGTTGTGGGAGATATTTTCTTGGCACAACTGGCACAGCATGGTTTAAATGCCACAACATACCAGAGGCCATGCCCATCCCTTTATGAATACAGGATGATGTGCCTTTTGACAAAGCTAAAATCATATCAAACTGGGTTCTTGAACATGACAACGAGTTCAATGTACTCAAATGGCTTCCACTGTCACCAGATCTCAATCCAACAGAGCAGCTTTGTGATGTGGTGGAACAGAAGAGTCTGTTCTGTGATGTGAATGTGGGGATAAATGGATGGATGAATAGATGTATGTTGTACTGCAGTGGTGATGTCCGCAATGTTGAACATAGATATTAATAGTTTCTATGACAGGAATAGAAACCACATTTCATCAGGATTAATGTTTTTCATATAAACTTTTATAGGTTTAAACAGTTTATTAGATTCTGTGGTCACCTGATATAAATGAATCAAATCCATACATCAGAAAATACTAAATACACAATTAAATAAAGTGCATCATATTAAAATTTGAGAACCCTTGCTATGATTATTATAATTCTGACACAAACAGATTCAGAATTATGTTGGGTTGGTGTCTGTGTGGCATACTTATTATCTGTTTCAAATTTCCTCTTCCTATACACAGTGCTTTTCTTCATCATGTACAGAAGGACCATGTCACAGAAAAATGCCCCCTGCAGGAAAAAAAACAAGAAACCTTACACAATACTATCGAGACCCTTTCAAAGCTCAAGCGTGGTGTGTGGTTGGTGTTTATCCAGTTGCACTTCAGCTATTGAAAACTGAGGGGGTTTTATTCTCCCCATTTTTTCAGAAATTCTTTTATATGAATGTCAATGAAATCTTGATCTAAGCACAAACTGATAGCATCAAATATATAAAAGTTCTACGTCTACAAGGAGTTTAAATTAAATTTAAATACTTACAGCACCCATTAATGCAAGACCTGAGCCTATGTTTATGATTGTAGGAATTATATTGAACTTTCCAGCCTAAAAGAATACACAATGTGTTAAAAGTGTACAGCATCTGAACTTCTTTAAATATAAATACTCAAGCCTTTTTTTCTTGCACAAATACAGGTGAGGAAAGAATTCCAGCTGCATACCTTGCCATGAACCAGGATGTCAAAGCGAATCCCAAACACCTTATAAAGTGTCCTGTAGGTCTCTCCATCAGCATTTTTGAAATACCGTGCATATCTAAAAGAGACAGTTGTTTAAAGGAAGTGTCTTCTTTTTTTTTTTAAACAAGGTTTTTCTGGTTATGTTACAGGAACAGGTTTTGTAGCATGGCATAAAAAATTGTACCTGAAGTTATACCCCGATGAGATAGCATTGGCTGTTTTGTTCACATCCAGCCGAGTGAAGGTGTACCTTGGGTTGCACTCTGAGTAGCCTTTATCCAGGTCACAGTGCCACTCTATTAGAATTCCTATTGCTCCTCCCTACATAAGGAGAATGCGGCTTTAGTCATATGTAGTGTGTTTAAAAGAAAGCCTAGCTAATTTGCACACAGCTAGTCACATGGCAAGGTTATTAGAGGAGGCCTCTAATATATATAAATGACAAACTCAGATACAGCACTCAGTGAGTGTTGCTGAACAGAACACAATAGTGTATCTAAACATTAGCATCTGTTTTTGAGGTTTTCATTCTGTAAGTTGGTAGTGAGCTACCCAGCTAATAATAGCAAACTAGCTAGAAGACTAAAAGCATAGTGAACAAAACATGCACATCCGGTCATTAGCAGTGTGTGTAGTTTTATTATTCACTCTTTGTGTATTTTGTTATTCAATTAGATAGATAGCTAGACTCTGTGTAAAGTCTTAGTAGAAACAAGAGTATGATCGAATGTCAGCTGGCAACAGAGAGGAGGCGAGTTGAAGCAACGAGCCTCACCTGTGTCTTGTTACAGCCAACCGACTGGCTGTAATGTGTTTCTTTGTGCTTTTAGTAAGGTCTGTAACCTGAGAGAAGGAAAGCATGGCATAGCTGATAGAGCTTGCAAGACACACACACCCAAACATAATGCGTGGTGTGAACATGACCACTGAACTTGAACAGGGCAAAAGCTACAGTACAAGCTAGTGATGACCTTTGTTGTTGAGTTTTTGGTCAAACCACAGTAAATAAGTCTATCTATCTATCTATCTATCTATCTATCTATCTATATATATATATCTATATATATATATATATATATATATATATATATATATATATATACAGTACAGACCAAAAGTTTGGACACACCTTCTCATTCAAAGAGGTTGAATTTGTATTATGGCAAGAAAAAAGCAGCTAAGTGAAGAAAAAAAGAGTGGCCATCATTACTTTAAGAAATGAAGGTCAGTCAGTCCAAAAAATTGTGAAAACTTTGAAAGTGTCCCCAAGTGCAGTCACAAAAACCATCAAGCGCTACAAAGAAACTGGCTCACATGCGGACCGCCCCAGAAAAGGAAGACCACGAGTCACCTCTGCTGCGGAGGATAAGTTCATCCGAGTCACCAGCCTTAAAAAATCGCAGGTTAACAGCAGCTCAGATCAGAGACCAGGTCAATGCCACACAGAGTTCTAGCAGCAGACACATCTCTAGAACAACTGTTAAGAGGAGACTGTGTGAATCAGGCCTTCATGGTAGAATATCTGCTAGGAAACCACTGCTGAGGACAGGCAACAAGCAGAAGAGACTTGTTTTGGTTAAAGAACACAATAAAGAAAACTCTTTGAATGAGAAGGTGTGTCCAAACTTTTGGTCTGTACTGTATGTGTCACGAGCTATCGTAGGGAAACACAGAAGCCATAGCAGTTAGCCCGTGTAGCATGGATGGTAAACCCAAATGCGGAAGCAATTTGGTGAAGTGATGAAGGGTTTGAGCTGGGAGGTGTGAAATACTGGATGGATCCGGAGCGCCGCAGGCAGCTGGAGCCGGTAGGTGACAGGATTGATACGGAGGGTGATGCGGTATGGACCGATGAACCTGGGTGATAGCTTTTTGGATTCTGTGTGAAGGTGAAGGTTTCTGGTTGAAAGCCATACTCTGTCACCTACATTGTACAATCGTCCCGGCGGGTGTCGACGGCGATGTTGAGTGGCGTAGCGGTTGTTGGCCTGTTGGATGGCGGCGTTTGCTTGGTTCCACAGCCGTCGACACCGGCGAACCAACTGTTGGGCTGACGGCACCTCAACCTCCGGTTTTTGATAATCGAACATCGAAGGTTGGAAACCGTGGCATACCTCAAATGGACTGAGATTGGTGGCTGAAGAGACATGGAGATTGTGAGATAACTCAGCCTATAGGAGGTAGCGGGCCCAGGAGCGCTGGCGATCGGCAACAAAGCATCTCAGGTAGCGCTCCAGTTGTTGGTTGGTCCGCTCCGTCTAACCGTTAGTCTGGGGATGATAACCAGAGGATAGACTACAGGTGGAATCGATCAGACGGCAGAAGGCCTTCTAGAACCGGGCCGTGAAGTGGGGCTCCCTGTCCGAGACGATGTCTTTTGGGAATCCATGCAGTCGGACTATGTGTTCTAAAATCAGCTCTGCTGTTTTTTTGGCTGACGGGAGTCCGGTGAGGGCCACCAAGTGCACGGCTTTGGAGAACCGGTCGACGATGGTTAAGATGGTGTTTTTCTCTTCGGAGGCCAGCAGGCCCGTGATGAAGTCGACGGCAATGTGCGTCCAGGGCCTATGGGGAACGGGGAGTGGTTGGAGTTCCCCTGGTGTCGGTTGGTTGGTATTCTTGGACCTGGCCAACACTGCGGTTGGCGCTGGGGTGTCCGGATAATGGCGAGGAATGACCCCATCGCAACACCTCGGTCCTTACGGTGTTCGGCACGTAGAGTCGCCCAGGCGGCACACCTGCCGGTGCGGTCTCCATCGCCTGTGCACGACGAACCCTCGTTTCCAGTTCCCAGTGAAGTAGTGCAATGATCTTGGTGGGTGTGATGACTGTCTCGGGTTGAGCTGTTTTAAGTTGCGGATGGTGATCAGGTTCTGATGGTCGGTCCAGACGATGAACGGCTCTCTGGCGCCCTGAAGCCAGTGTCGCCATTCCTCCAAAGCCCACTTTATGGCCAGCAGCTCGCGGTCCCCTACCCCGTATCGCTGCTGAGTGGGATCAAATTTTTTGGAAAAGAAAATACAGGGATGTAGCTTCTGGTCTGGACCTCGTTGAGAGAGAACAGCTCCGGCGCCCACATCCGAAGCGTCCACCTCCACAACGAATGGTTTACTTGCGTCTGGGTGCAGTAGAATTGGGGCGTTGGTGAACCGGTGGCATAGGTCATGAAAGGCGGTGATGGCGGCAGGGTTGAGGCTGAAGTGATGAGAAGAGGGTCAAGTCAGAGCGGTTAAAGGGGCGGCAACCGTACTGTAGTCCCGGATAAAGCGGCGATAGAAGTTCACAAACCCGAGAAACCGTTGAAGTTGCACAACTTCCAGTTTCTGCGGGTCCATGGCCACACCCTGGGGCGAGATGACAAAACCCAGGAACGTGGTGGAGCGCTCGTGAAAGGCGCATTTTTCCAACTTACAGTACAGTTGGTGGGCGAGTAATCTCTTAAGGACCGCTCTGACATCCTGGGTGTGTTCCTCGGCGGTGCGTGAATAAATAAGTATATCGTCCAGGTAAACGAACACCCACCACCCTAGCATGTCCCTAAGGACATCATTGATGAACTGTTGGAAGGCGGCGGGTGCGTTGCAGAGTCCGAATGGGATGACCAAGCTCTCGTAGTGTCCAGTAGGGGTGATGAAATCTGTCTTCCACTCATCGCCCTCTCTGATGCGCACCAAGTTGTAGGCGCTCCGGAGGTCCAACTTTGTGAAAATGGTGGCACCAGAGAGGGCGTCCAGGGCTGAGTTGGAAAGAGGCAAAGGGTGTCTGTTCTTAATGGTGATGTTATTAAGCCCCCTGATAATCGACACAGGGAAGTCGCCCCCTTTCTTCTTCACAAAGAAGAACCCCGCTTTGGCAGGCGAGGAGGAGGGCCGGATGGTGCCGTGGCGAAGGGCGTCAGAAACTTATCTCTCCATCGCCTGCGTCTAAGCGGCGGAGAGGGAGTAAAGATGGCCGCCTTCGGACAGAGCCCGGCTGAAGTTCGATTGTCAGGTCATAGGGGCGATGAGGAGGAAGGCGTGTGGTTCGTCTCTTGCAGAATACTTCAGCCAGGTCTCGGTAGATGACGGGGATGGCGTTGGTGTCGACATCGGGTGCCTCGGACTCCCTAGAACATGTCCCAGGCGGGCCCCGCAGGCAGAGTTCGGTGCAGGTCGGGTCCAGGAGATGAGGGGGTCATGTTGGAGCAGCCAGGGGTGTCCGAGGATGATGGGTGGCGATGAAATGGAGGTGAGGTGGAACTGGATCCGTTCGTGATGTTGGCCGATGACAAGGGTGAGCGGCTGAGTCTGAGTGGTGATGGGGCTGGAGGAAAGGGGCCGACCGTCGACAGATGTGATACGAACGGGCTGGGATAATGTCTCAAGTTCCACTCCCAGTTCTTTGGCAAACGAAGAGTCAATAAAGTTACCTATGGCACCGGAATCGATGAACGCAGTACTTCCGACCCGTCTGTGGCTAAACCAGAGGTGTACTTGGACCGTGAGACGGGAATTATTGGGTGTCGTGACAGAGGGGTGAAGGGGGCCCGGTGAACTGCCCCGTTTGCTCACCGGGCCTGAGCGTTTTCCGGTTTTCCGGTGTTAACCACGGGGGGAGGTGGTTAAACACGGGTGCCGTGGTGGTGAAGGAGGGACGAATCTCAGGAACCGGGGCGTGATGGTATGAAGGTGATGTAGTGGGTGGCAGGGTCCGGGGGGCTGGCCTCGGACGAGAGCAGGCGCTGGTCAATGCGAAGGGCGAGCTGAATCAGTCCTTCCAGCGTGGCGGGAATCTCTCGCCCGGCGAGTTCATCTTTAATCCGTGAGGCCAGTCCCTCGTAGTAGGCCGTCCGGAGGGCGGCATCTCCCCAGGTGGTCTGCACGGCTGTGTCCGCTGTGTAGCGACTCACGGACGACCCTCCCTGCCGCAGATTATATAATTTGGTGTCGGTCTACACCTCAGCAGCATGATGTTCAAATGTTAGTTTCAGTTGATGGGTGAACTCTCCGTATGAGTAGGCCGTGTCTGAATCTGATCTGAGGACCGCCGTGGCCCACTCCACTGCCTGCCCGGATAGCAACGAAATGAGAAGCGCAACGCGCAGTCGGTCTGTAGAGTATTTGGTGGAATTAAACTCGAACACAAGATCCAATGCTATTAGAAAGACACTGCACCTCCCATCTGTGCCATCCCACTTATCCGGTAGAGCTATGAAAACATCAGAAAGGGGGTGGGGTGGCAGTGCCGCAGCCACTGCGAATGGCGTGGCAACAACAGAGTGAGCAGCCGCCCCACGGAGGGTCGCGTTCTCCTGCCGTAGCTCCGCCACCTCGCGCCGCAAAGCCGCGACGTCTTGGAGGTCCTTTTGGAGAGACACGACTTCTCCACTGAGCTTATTGATCAGCTCGGCATGCTGGTCAACCACATCACAGAGGCGAGCAAATTCCGCTGGGTTTACTGCTTTTGGCTCAGTCATTCTGTCACGAGCTATCGTAGGGTAAGCACAGAAGCCTTAGCAGTTAGCCCGTGTAGCGTGGATGGTAAACCCAAACGCGGAAGCAACGCGAGTAGGCAGGATAACCACGCAATTTATCTAAGAACTCTCTTACACGAAGAGCTAGGATCTACACAAATAAATCCGCATTCTAGCAACACACTCAAGCAAAGAAGCAACACAAATCGGTGAGTACTCACAGAATAGTCGGCGAAGCGTCAGACAAGGCATGGGCGAACTCAATGACTGAGCAATGTGAAGCGCCATCTTGTTTCCTTTTATGCTTCCTGAAATGCGACCGTATTACTTCCAGGTCCTAGTGCCGGTCGTGTTACGAGTGTGCATGACATATATATATATATATATTACCAAAAGAAGTTACCAAAAGAACTCATTCTCCAGCATGCTCAGTAAAACCTAACAGCTGTTTTACTTAGAATATGGTACAAATCTGTATTGAACCCTATTGCTGATGTTCAAGCAAAGAGTTTCCACAAGAAATAAAATATTGACCGTTTATTGTTTATGGTATTACTTATTGTTTTTTATAGAAGTTTCTTTTAATGTAGAAATGTTTTCAAAAGCATCATTGCATATAGCTTTTGTTTGGATGTTTCAGTACTGTAAATAAAAGAGCTGGTTTTACTGAGCATGCTGGAGAATATGAGTTCTTTTGGTAACTTTGTCACACTCGCTCCTTTCAATTTTCATGCAAAACCCAGGAGTCTACATTATTGATTGTTTTTCCCGTCTGAAAAGTGGTCTGTCATGTAATATGTCGCTTTATAGGCATGCAAATATTATTCTGTAATGTTATTTATTCATTAATTTTAGGGTGTCCTTATAAGGAATAGTCTTGTACATACAGTAATAATGCAGACATAATAAACATATAACAAAATTTGTACTACTGATAATATGGTGCCTAAGACTTTTGCACAGTACTGTGTGTGTATATATACTGTATGCACAGGTGCATCCAAATAGATTCAAATATCATCAAAGTTTTTTATTTCAGTAATTATACTGAATTTCAATTCAAATTCAAAAAGTGAAACTCATATTACAGTATATGGATTCATTACACACAGCTTGATATATTTCAAGTATTTATTTAATTTTGATGATTATGTCTTGCATATGGCTTATTCACTTTATTTTTGATGATTATGGCTTGAATATGCACATGTTTTTTTACAAGAGGCTGTGTGTGAGAAGCTGGTATATTTTCTTTGGTTCTGTCTGCTATTACTGTAATGTTATAATCTTAGGGGACATCTGACAGACATACAGTCGGTGATGCATGAACAGATAACTTCTCTACATACAGTACCTGTACTATGATAGGGAGCTGTTATCATGTACCAAAGTGAAACGAAATCTGGTAGAGGTGGAGACTGCTAATGCTTTTTGTATTGTTTATAATGTGGCTCGTGAACTTAAACCATTCCTTTTATTTATCTTTTTTTTTTTTTATGCAACAACATTCAAAATGTTCTTCCTAGATCACATTTGCTGCCACTATTCTCTGTTTGACTACTACAAAATCACAGTCAAAACATGGGTTTGCTTTATTTAATATTAAAACAAATATATTACTGATGCTAAAATGTATACTTAAATAATCACAAGCACAACTGCAGGCATTTTTTCCTCCATTGTGCCAAAATTGTGGGCGATGGAGAGGTAGCATTTTGAAAAATCACATAAAATTCACACTGACATCAAACCAAAACAACTTTGACAAAAAGCACATTGCTCCCAAAAATGTTACCTCATTTTGTTTGTCATATGGACTTTCAAAAAAGGATAGTATAATGTACCTTTGGTAGCTGCTTTGTAGGTAGATATTAATATTGTTTACATGGTGTTGTTGATGTAATGTAACTTGTAATGTGATGTAAAAACTATTAAAGGTAATTAGGATAACGCTTCAAATATACACCATCATATGCACCTTTTTAGATGAAAGATGCCCTACATGGCCTAAAGGTTGTGGACACCTCACTATCACACCATCCTCACCCAACATCAGTTCCTGATCTCACCAAAACTCTTATGTTCAATTGAACACAAATCCTTACAGCTACGCTCCAAAATAGACGCTAGAGGAAAGCCTTCCCAGAAAATTGGATGTACAGTAAATAAACCTACATAGGTGTAAGTGGTAAGTTTACCGATGGTGTACGCATGAGGTTATCAACTGATTGACAAGTTAAGGTACAAAATAATACATGTTTTCTGAAAGTTTTTCTCTCTTTAAAAAAAAGCACAACATAAACTTGACTTAAAGCTGTTGCGAATATATACATAATTATTGATGATCAGTAGCTTTCAGAGTTTTGTGTTTTATGATCAGTTACTCACCAACAGGGCCATGTGTTGAAAATCATGTCCAGTTTTCTGGACTATATCACCGAGCCGGAATATGGGACAGTAAGAATGAGTGAGCTTGTCATATGAACAGTTCTTCAGATACATGTCATTTGCAGTCTCCAAAACATTTGATCTGAGGACAGAAATGACTGGCTTAATGTTTGCAAAATAAGATAATACAAGAAAGTGGTTGCTGATAAATTTAGATGTATTGGTGAAAAAAAATTATTATTAGCTACAATAATAAGGTAATAATGTGTTACGTGCTGTCATCAGTGAATGGTCACATAATTAAGAAAAGTGAAGGCCATTTCAGCTCTTGCGGAAGTTTAGTCCAAAATGCAGCATCATTCAGTTGCTCAATACACCCTTTAAATAATAATTCCATATAAGCCTTAATGGTTTCTGTGGTTTTTCTCTATGAAGAAATTCTTGAAACTTCTCTGCAGAACAGGTTATAAACAGACCAGCTTTAGAAAGCTACGAATGTTAAGCAACTAGTAAACACTTCCAGGGGCCCTTATCCAACATTGCGACCCGACATTAGAAAAATACAAATGACCTGCTGCAGACACATGACTACCATGACTTCAGTCACAACAGTGGACAGCAAAAGCACTGTTAATCGGCATTAGGCTAGTATGTACTGTATTTTCATTGATAATTACATTAAAAGTGTATTTTGGAGCCAAAAAAAAAAAGCAGAATGATTACCTGATGATTACCTCCTGCATTACCAGAGGCTTTGTCACACAGATAAAAGCGTAACTTAGCAACTGATAGCTTATGTTCTACTGATTATTTTCATATACAGTAAGTTGTGGTGTAACTTAATAAAAAAAGAGACAGGTGTGTGGAAATGAATAAAGAAGAAGGTAATAAGGATATTCAATTGCAGATGTTTCATTTGTTGCAAATGAGATGATGCTATGGAATATGCAGTGCTTAACGCTTCATAAAATGATGTACAATTATAACATTTCAAGCTTTCTAATTAATAGCTAACTAACTGTTTAGTGGTTAACTCCCAAATAACGTAAAATGGAAAGCTAGTACACTATGAAGGGATTTGAATCTGTTGTTACACACCAAGGCATGGGATTGTGACCCAATACACAACATGGAGAGTTTGGAGGCAATTTGGAACAAATTAGTAGCAATTACTAAGGAGACAAAGTATTGTTTAAGATGATGTAATGTTAGCAGATGTGTTTTCTTGCTTAAAGTGCTTCCCTGACTTGTTTCAAATGTGGGTTCCCTTTCACCATCCAGATGTGGGCAGGGTCATTATAGGCAGACTATGTATCTTCATTTGTAAATGGTCAATAAGCATGTTTTGTACCAGGTGTTACTTATTGTTTCCTAACGTTCATACCATAACTAGTGAAAAAAGGGAAAGTACTTACTTTGAGAAGTCAAACTTGGGGAATCTTATGAAGTTCTTTATGTATATGGTGAAGTTTTCAGTTTTTCCTAACAAAGGCACACTACCAAGACATAAAAACAACACTCATATACAGAAAATGGACCCAACAAATAACTAGCTATAAAAATCATACAGTAGCTATTCATAGCCAAATCATTTAGCCATTTACACTCACCTAAAGGATTATTAGGAACACCATACTAATACTGTGTTTGACCCCCTTTCGCCTTCAGAACTGCCTTAATTCTCCGTGGCATTGATTCAACAAGGTGCTGAAAGCATTCTTTAGAAACGTTGGCCCATATTGATAGGATAGCATCTTGCAGGTGATGGAGATTTGTGGGATGCACATCCAGGGCGCGAATGCTCTATTGGGTTGAGATCTGGTGACTGTGGGGGCCATTTTAGTACAGTGAATTCATTGTCATGTTCAAGAAACTAATTTGAAATGATTCAAGCTTTGTGACATGGTGCATTATCCTGCTGGAAGTAGCCATCAGAGGATGGTGGTCATAAAGGAATGGACATTGTCAGAAACAATGCTCAGGTAGGCCGTGGTATTTAAACGATGCCCAATTGGCACTAAGGGGCCTAAAGTGTGCCAAGAAAAGATCCCCCACATCATTACACCACCACCAGCAGCCTGCACAATGGTAACAAGGCATGATGGATCCATGTTCTCATTCTGTTTACGCCAAATTCTGACTCTGTCCAACTGTCCAATTTTGGTGAGCTCGTGCAAATTGTAGCCTCTTTTTCCTATTTGTAGTGGAGATGAGTGGTACCTGGTGGGGTCTTCTGCTGTTGTAGCCCATCCGCCTCAAGGTTGTGCGTGTTGTGGCTTCACAAATGCTTTGCTGCATACCTCGGTTGTAACGAGTGGTTATTTCAGTCAAAGTTGCTCTTCTATCAGCTTGAATCAGTCGGCCCATTCTCCTCTGACCTCTAGCATCAGTAAGGCATTTTCGCCCCACAGGACTGTCACATACTGGATGTTTTTCCCTTTTCACACCATTCTTTGTAAACCTTAGAAATGGTTGTGCGTGAAAATCACAGTAACTGAGCAGATTGTGAAATACTCAGACCGGCCCGTCTGACACCAACAACCATGCCACGCTCAAAATAGCTTAAATCACCTTTCTTTCCCATTCTGACATTCAGTTTGGAGTTCAGGAGATTTTCTTGACCAGGACCACAACCCTATGTGCATTGAAGCAACTGCCATGTGATTGGTTTATTAGATAATTGCATTAATAAGAAATTGAACAGGTGTTCTTAATAATCCTTTAGGTGAGTGTATCAAAAAATCCTAATGTGCCTCATTCATCAGACATATCTATCTATCTATCTATCTATCTATCTAATTTTATCATATCATTGTCAGTTCCCGCACCGTGTTCTGTGAACCTGTGAAACGCTGTTACAGTCCGTGTTAAGGTTATTTATTCTTACTCTGGTCGGATGCTTCGCTCAATGGGGCACCAACCGTATATTTCACATGTTCCTGTAGAGTTCCTGTTTTTCTTTAAGCAGCGTCCTGTCTTAATTCCTAATGGGAACAAAAAAGAAAATCAGAATGTTGAATGGTAATTATTAATGCCCAGATTAGTATGAAACTCTGGAGTAGTACGCACCATGGCCAGCTATTACAGTGTCTCCTTTTGGACAGTTTTCATTCTCTAGGCAATGACCATCAAGCACCTTAATACTCTATAAAAGAAAGAAGTGCACATTTTGAATACAGTTAATCTGATGTAGATGTACCATCAGTGAGACACAGAGTGAAAGGGTTTGCAACTGTCATAGCTTAATTGTCTGACACCATGGCATCGGAGAATGTTTACATGCCCTAATAAACACAATGATTTAAAAAGAGTCTGACCGTGACCATATGAGGCAATGTACTGACAGCTGGCTCCTTTTGATGACTTGAGTAAACGCATAGCATGGTGAGTCATTTAAAATTGTCTTCCACATACAGGGTTTTGTTTCTTTCAGGAGATAACAAAAACACTTACCGCACTGGAAATGTTTGCAGCAAAAAATGAATGATCAGAAAACAATGTATGTATCATTGGCACTGACACCAAAGCAACGGTTACAGAACCCTTAAACCTGACACCAGCAACACCAAGGTTCTCTACTCACAATGATGACTAAAGAAAATGTCTTAATGTAGTGGTCACCACTTTTTAACCTCTGGGTTAAATACATCATACAGAGCCAGACTGTCTCCTCATGTCAATTCATATACAATATGTATATGCTGTATAATCTGTATCCCAGCCATAATTCCATCACAAAACAGAGCAAGACTGAACAATAAAACAGCTCCGAATTATAATAATAGGTCTATATGAAATGAGAATGTGAAAGATAGTTTGATAGTTTGATGGGGTCTTACCTCAGCACAGTATCCTAATTTTTGGTTTGGGGTTGTGATAAAATTGGTGGTTATAAAGAGCACAGCTTCACCCTGGAGATGGGGGAACATTAGTTATTTCAATAGAGACTAAATAGACACTTTATAAACTATAAAGCTTCCAAGTCTGGTCTGAGAGAAAAAAAAGGATGTGTTAGAGCACGGAAATCTACCCATCATGCACATATACACATGGGTCTCACCTGTTGTGGGATGACATAGTCTTCAGGACCCCAAAGCCAGGGTCCGGGCCCCGTCGTGTTCGTGAAAACAACCCCTTTCACTTTAGTTATGACAGAACTCTGTAGGGATTCCTCAGTCTCCTGATAGCCTTTCTTTATCACAAACACCCACCTGGACAGCAAACGCACATGACACTACTACAGTCACACTTCATACACCTACTGTAAGTCACATGACAAAATACAGACGTCTCTCCTTCCACATCCTGAATTTCTGATCTCATAACTGTTCGGAGAACATGACTGATCACAGATGCCTGATGATGGACATGACTGTCCCAAAGCAAAGCAGAAGGACAACCTTTGGCACGCGCACACGGACACTGCGGCGTTATTATGAGCTTAAAAAAGATAAATCAGACATGATCTTACCCGATGATATAACCGATTATTGAGAGCTGTATGAGTCGATAGAGGATGCCGACTTTCTTGTTTTTGGCGATGACGTATTTTTCTGTCTTGTAATCAAACGCGGAGAGGAAGACATCTTTCAAGTCGAACGGTGCCATGTCTGTGTCTGAGTGCCTTTAACAGCACATAGTGCAGAACAAGCTGAGGATACTGACTGCGACACACTCTCTCTCTCTCTGAAACACACACACACACACACCACAAGACAGAAAGTGAATCATGCCCAGTCACTTACCCTGATGACACAGATATATCCAAAACTTCTACTTTCCCACTGCAGCTATAGAACACTATATACAACACTCCAGCTGCATTAAAGGTGAAGTTCAGTTTTAACAACCAGCGACGCCCCGCCTCCACCCCTGAAAGCCACGCCCCTATCATTTGAATCGTATCCCAGTCAATCTGACAGCACTCTACACCTACACCCTGTCTTATTACATTCGAGTAAAGGTCACAACTCAACATAACATATTAAATCAGCATGGCTATACACGGTGTCAGCACTAAATGAAAAGTAAATCTTTTTTTTAACCTTAATGAAGTTGTTCTAGTCTAAAGCAATCGATTCACTGTCTTGAGGGAGAGAGATTAAAAAAAAATACACTATGCAGTACTCATCACAATCACAGGTACCTGGCTAGATTAGTGCTTACCAAAGCTGCACATAGGGGTGACTGAGATAACACTGATGATTTTTCCTCCCCATTCTATAGCTCAAAGCTCTGATTTCTCACTTCTGAGGTCAAATGCAAGCAAATGTTATGCAAATGTTATGCTAGTATAATCAGAATAAGTCATTTAAACGTAAAGAAAAGCTCTAGTTTGTTTATTGTGCATGTTGATTTGGCGTCACTTAGTGAACCTTAAGGAAAGTTAAGAAAACCTTCCAAGTAGGATCTTTAAGTTGAGAGGGAATTTTCTTTGTGTTTTCCTATTCAGAGATATTTCAAATTACACGTTTCAAGCAAACACATCATAATTTTGGGATCCCACCCCAATCCTAATGTCAGGGTCACTGCCTGAAGGGACATTGTGTATTTTGTTTCAGTACTGGGGCAACCACTTGTGTAGAACAGAGATGCAATCTTCTATGTCTGCTGGTTGTCGCCGATGCTCTGATATTCTGTGGCATGTTTGAGATTCTTAGAGATGAATTTTCCTGTGTGAGAACCTGTATGAAAAGTAATAAAAGCAGTGCTGAGCAAGAGTCAGTGGGAATACCAGAGAGAGATAATAATAAATAAATTCATCTGCTTTCATGCAGAGCAGACAGAATTATTTGTCTTGTCATAGCCAAAACTCTATATGTGTATATGTGACCAAACTTTAACTGTTCTCTCTCTCTCTCTCTCTCTCTCTCTCTCTCTCCCTCCTTCCCACTCCCTGTCTCTCTCGGTCAAGATACACATGGCACTCCCCGTCTTTTGTTCCTCCCTTTGTTTCTGTACAATATGGCACCAATAGCAATGATGCAAAATCATATTAAGAATGATCCTTCTTCACAAGCGATAATGTAGTAAGACTCTGCACACTGACAAATTGCAGGTGATCTCAATGTAATCTCAAGTCGTGTTATGTGAGAAGTGCTGTAATAAAGTTGAAAGTCGAGCAATTTCCTGTTGGCAAATATGCATTATGCTGTTTAGACTTGCCAGTTCATCAGTCCACTTACACACATTCACACATTCAATAATACATACTTAGTCAATCAAGCACACGTTCATTTACACCTTTAGAGTAACCTCTTTTTGTTGGGAAACCAGGCACACCTAAAAAGCCAAGATACAAGAAGAACATTACAGGAATCCAAGTTCAGGATTGCTATGGAAGCTGTGATATGGAAGTATAATAGTGCCAAAATTCCTCAAAGCAATATAGCAGGTTGAATTACATGAACTGAAAAAAACTTGTTGCAATAAAAATGTTTGAATTTTTTTGCATTGCAATTTGATCTGAATTGGAAAAAAATCCTTAGAGCATTTACAATGTTTGAAATTTGTGCCACTACAATTTATTGTGGTTGTATATTTCAAATGAAAATATAATTCAAGCATTTAAAATTCAAAGCAAAAATATTCAAGTTACTAAATTGCGGTTTAAATGTTTTTTTTTTCAAGTGTTAAAAATACAATCTTCATTATTTTTCAGTCTTACAAATTCAGGTCGACAAAATTCAGGTCGCTAAAATTCAGGTCTTCACATCCGGGGTATCACAGAAAGAGCAGTGGCGTGCCGATTGCTGCTGTCCATGCCAGTGTACTTTAAAGTGTGCTTCCTGCTCCCTGTGCAGTGTAGGTGTGAGCTATTATTATGTTCAAATGGAACTAAAGACATTGCGCTTTAAAATAGTCCATAAAAGGCTATCTAGCACTTAGCAAATCTTAGAAATTAGATAAACCTGTTGAGAACATCAATATTGTTCTTAAATATGTATGTAAATTTGTAGAAAAGGACGCAAATCACTGTATTCTATTCTATGTTCCACTGTGTCTAATACAAGAAGAAAATGCCAACACTGAGTTCCAACATGGTAGCAGTCGGCAAATTCCCATAAGAGTAAACAAGGTGAACCTGAGTGCATCTGCTATGTCAGGAATAATGTTTAAAGTGGGAAACTACGATTCATACTTAAATAATGTACATGATTTAAATTCACTGTCTGCTGTCTGCTTTACACGGTGGAAGACAAAGAGGACCCTGAGGCCGAATAACACAGTCACACTGACTAAGCCCCACCATAGCATCAAAGACTCAAGTAATAATTACACACACCCTAAAAAATATTCTGTGGCCTTGTAAATTCCATAGTAATAAAAGAGTTATGTTACCTTAATAAAATCTCTCAAAAAATCACATACTTATGTGATAATAATTAATGCCTAAAAAAACAGCTATTAATTTTGTAATAAAATTACACTATAATTTAAGTTTATTTCACTAATATTCTTTATGTTTAACAACAAAAACTTAAATAATTGAGTAAATTGCCCAGTGCAAGTGCTCATGGGAAGTCTGGTGTAACATCAGAGACAAGAAGCGAGGACACACTGCTGTGGGAAAGGACAAGAAGCACGTGGAACATTCCTTACAATTCCTGGTAAGTAACATGTTACTGAAATAATGACTCTGTCTGCGTTCATACACAACTTTATAGTGTGTAAGTTACTGTTCGGAATCCTGTCACAGCCGCGCTCCATAGCTAACGATAGCTACCTAGCAACAGGCCAGTCCTGGTGTTCACTGTCATTTAGCTTGTTTGTTCCAACCACCAAACTGCTCGGTTACAGCGCGGTTAATACAGATACTTTAAATCTGGTGTAAAAGGAGAGATTTATTCGTTTAACACCGAGCAGCGTGCGCGTGCATGTCGTACTTTCCTCTGGGTTTCTCGCTGTAGGCGGCCGCGGTTTGCCGCATTATTTGAATTTCTCCCGCCAAGTGCGGTGTTTTTGCGCAGCCTACCGCCACTGTGGCGAGGATATAAAACTAGTGTGTTCAAATAATTAACGCATTTGTAACGGTCCATCTCACACACTGAACCGCGAGTCTGCGTGTTTCACTCCGACACTTTAAGGAGGAAACGCAGACCAGAGCAGATTTAAACAGTAGAGATGAGGTGCAGTGTCCGGGGTCTGGCAGTGTTTTATCCGTTACTCTATGTGAGTATTTAACATGATTAAACACTGAGCACGCTGCTGTAGGAAACTGTTTGAAAAACGTAAATGCATCAGCTGTGCGTCCAGCAGCAGTAACACTGCAGAGAGCACAGCTCCAGTCATGTTTTACAGCACTAGAGGCAGGAAGTTTGATTAGCAGTATAATGCTGCATAGCTTTGTTTAAACAAATAGAAATTAAACTTTTTAAGTTAAAAAAAAATTCAAGTTAAAGTCATAAGTACACGATGTTCTAAAATGTATGTGAAGTGCAAAGGTACTACAAGTACTCCACAAACAAAGCAGTGTACGTAAACATGATTGAATTTGCCGTTGTTGACATTAATGTACTACGTACTAGTAACTAAAGCTGTGAAATATAACAATTAAGTAGTACAACATTTCTCTCATTTTTAATTGGGAGAATTTTAATTGGGAAATATGTTATGTATTTTGTGATATGTAAGTAAAAGAAACTAAAACTGATTTTCAGTTGTTTTATTTTGTGTGTGTGAACCATGTTATATATTTTCAATATCTCTTTCACAGCACCAACACCAGTAAAGAAGAGAAGTAGAATGGAGATAAAACAGGAGGTAAATGTCAACCATTTTAATGTTACAGAACTATTAAACGTGCAACCATCGAATCAAAGATAGAAATGAAAAGGATTTAAATATTTCACTTTATCTAGAATATACAAATTTTCCCCTAGAATATACTGGATTTTCCATTAACTAAAGTAAAAAATATATATAATTGATTGTAATGCGTAAATAAAGTTGGTTATCATTTTTGTACACGGGACAAAGACATGTACAAGGGATGTTCAAGTCAAAGCAGGACCTTTGATTCAAATTGGTTCATCACAAAAATCACAAAGTCCTGCTTTGACTTGAACACCACTTTTAGATCACTGTGATTTATTAGTACAAAAAGTATGTATTTGAATGGAAGTACTATTTTACCAGTCTGCTAGGCTTTACAGTAACAGTCACACTTGTACTTACTTGTACACTATTGTTCTTATTTTAGGTGCCAGCTTATGGGCTGGCAGTGTGAGCTCTGCACATTTGTTGCATCGTCATGGAGTGAACTTCCATCATTATGGAGTAAAGCATGGTACCGCTGGTCATGGATATTTAGTGTCCTGTCTTCATTTAGACTGTATTGCTACTTTAAAACCTGAGGTCTGCACACACATTTGTATGGATCCCACAGTTTGCAGGAAACTGAAGTGTGAAGGAGTTCAGTGTTTCAGATTTCAAATGAGACTCATTAGATTCTAATACAAAAGTCTACTTTCCACATATTAACTGTATTAATTGGCAGATGTATCATTTGTGAGACTGTTTTCTAATAAGATCAATTCACCTCATTGTTTATGATCTTGTTATCTGTCATTTGCAAAGTAAACCAAGTTTTAGTGAGTTTAGACTTCATGTCTTTTCAGATCTGTTAAATAAATGTTTAATTAAAATAATATTGTGTGTATCGATTCTTTGTTTATAATCTGGTGTCATTAGATACAGTACATTGACCTGAATTAAAATACTCCTTGAGTAAAGGGTAAATATAGTTAAAAAAATTAAGTAAGTCTAAAATATTAATTCTGTGATCGAGAAGTTTGAATTAAATTCAGTTAAAATATTTAGTAAATGTAGCACATTTGTTTGTTAAATAATAGTGTAATTTTCAATTTCTTCAACCTTGCATTTCAATTATATCTACTCAATTATTTTATGCCTTTTCACTTAGGGTAATCATTGCATTAACACAATTTTGTACATCATTATATAAATATAGTTATTTGGGTCTACTCAATCTTTTTATTGACTTGTACTCAATTAATGAAGTATATTTTATATGATCTTGCAAGTTTTTATATTTAATCAATATTTTTAAGTGTAAAAATGTTTCACCAAAAAAATTGAGTACAGCACAGTTTTATTTTTTAGACTGCACGGATGCAAATGATTTTAGCACAGTATACAGTATCTTCCTTCATTGCTTTCACCTACAATCATTTGCACTCTTTGTATTTAACTCCTCCTATGTGTACTGTTTACATATGCAAATTATTTTGCACTGTGACAAATGCACTTCTGGTTAGATGCTAAATGTATTTCATTGCCTTGTAACATACATGTGCAGTGACAATAAAAATAAAAGTTGAATCTAATTTAATCTAATATGAACATTTTCACTGGATTTAATTCAGTTCTGTGATGTGAATTACATGCTAGTATGTCATTTCTCTTTAGAGACTAACATTATTGATTGGTATGAGAAACATTACACTGTAGATTTCAGGTAGTATTAAGTATGTAGTGTCGAGTCTATGAACACTGTATACAATTTAGGGAATTATGCTAGATTAGTTTCTTTTTAATATTATAAACATAAGCAGTGTTTAGGTTTAAAGTGCATCTGATGGAACACTGTACCAGAACTGGTATGACCTGTAAAGATAAGATCCTCTATCAACTGACATTTAAACACTGTAAGATATGGGGGGGAAACAAGAGTACTGTACTTGCTTCTCGTCCATTTTGCACCCTTCAAAAAAATGAGCAAAGATCATTATTAGTTCATTATATAAGCTGAGCATTACACTACAGTATACACAGGGCAGCAGCTTTATATTTTTATGTTCTCATTATTTTGCATTTTTAAATATTATTTTTTCATTACCAAAAATATCTATGTTCCAAAATTGATAATGAGAAATAAGGAATATTTTAAATGAATGCAAATAAATTGTTACTCTTGAAAAATATTTTTCATGGCTCTCAGGACCCAGGAACTCTGTTATTTCATTTAACCCTTTTTCCTAAAGTTTACTCACTCAAATAACATTAAGAACAGACAAGCAGTTTAAAAAAACACTAAGCAAAATAAGAGTCATGACCAACCATTTCTCAGATCTGAAACAGGACATTTTCTGAGAATTCGATACATGAGCACACTGGCCAAGCACAAAGTCAGCCCAAAGATTTTTGAATTATATGTTCTTATTTTGTCCTCATAGACAGACAATGTGAAACAGTTTTGATGGTGAGCCTTACATTCTTCCAAATTAACACTGCAATATTAAAGAAACACCATCAGTGTTTGGCAATAATTATCTTAGTCTCTGGATCTGAACCCCGATGAAAACAACATAAACAAAAATTGCATAAAGTGTCACCTATCACTTTTCTATCACACCTTTTCTAATTTTTCTAAATTGTACACATTGTAGTTTTTGAGCAAATTTGATCAGATTTGAAAAATTATAGATTACAACACAGGGTTATTACCTTACAAAACAGCAGATTGTAACAATACAGAAGACATGGAATTATCTTCAATTCTTATGCCAATTGCAAATAGTATTATGTTTCACACAGATGAACCAGCTCAATAATGCTGAAAAATGTGTAAAGGACATTAGCCACTGGAAACTGATTAACATCCTCCTGTATACTTGGGACAAGACAGAAGTACTGGACCATAGGCAGCTAGTTTACAGATTACTTCTTTCATCATGTGCAAGATGTATTCAAAGTAAAAGACCTTTGTGTGATCATTGACTCCAGTCCCTCATGAGGCTCATGTAGATAAAATTTTAGAATATAATCCTTTCATTTTAGAAATATTACATAGTGTCATTACACAATACAGAAATAATTGAAAATAATTACTGCCTGAATGTCCCAGAAGGTGAATAAACAAGCTCTTAGTAGCCATAGCCAGAGTCATTACTAGAACTAGAAGATATGAACACCTCACCCCTATCTTACTGACACTGCTTCTACTCCCAGTGACATGCTGCATTCAGTAAAATATAAATTGTAAAACATATTGATCTATGAAGCACTAAATAGTCCTTTCCACAGTACCTGAACGAAATTGATGTATTCTATGATCTGATGCCATTTTTTCCCTACAAAGCATTTGATCAATAGCTTGTCCTTAGGTAAAGTCATTTGTAAAAGTTAGTTGTAAAAGTTAGTATCCTCTTGTATAATTCTATGTGTTTCTTTTGTAAAAACATAATAAAAATCAACTGAACATAGCAGGTCTTGGTATTACACGAACACAACCTCAGATGAATAACAACAACTTCTTTTTCATTATGCCATTATTAATTTAACAAAAAAAAAATTGTTTTGGGGTTTTTGTATTTCTTTGAGCACTACACAGTCTGACCTTTGGGTGAATGCGCTGGGAGGTTCACTCCCGGCCTTAGATGCTTTCCACTTGTGAATATTCTTTTTCACGTTGGAAAAGGTTATATGTCGTTTGTCTGAGATTGTATTTGCTTAATACTACGAGCTGCTATGATCAAATGATGTTTTATTACAAAACAAATGGGGAACTAAGCCTTAAACATGACTGTAGAGTGGTGTGGTGAAGTACTAGTTTTGTATGCTATTGCCCTCACTCTAATAAAGTCACTCTTGTACACCAAATATGGGTGTATTTGAGCTTACATAAATGGTGGCATGGTGGCTTAATAGTTTGGTGAATTAGCAGTTAGCATGTTGCCTTGCACTTCCAGGGTCCGGATTCGAACCGCAGGTTTGTGTGCATGGAGTTTGCATGTTGTACCTGTACTTGGTGGGTTTTCTCAATGTACTCCATTTTTCTCCGCGGTACACATGCAGAGTAAGCTAACTGGCATTCCCAAATTGCACATAGTGAGTGAATGAACATGTGAGTGATATACTCTCCAGGGTGTATCCTGCTTCGTGTCCTAAGTCTCCTTGGAAAGGAATCAAGCCCACCTAATATATATATCTGCACATTTAATTTAACACTAGTGTTATGCCAGGATGTAATTCCTGACTGGTAGTGAGGAAGCCCTGCATGCTTGGGTTTGAGGCAGTAGCTGGGAATTGATCCTGGGCCTTCTGGATGGCAGGTACAGTAATAAGCCTAATAATAAGCCACCAATGCACCACTTTATATGTAGCTGTAAAACATCTCAACCCCATGATTGATTTTGCTTTGACAGCATGCCCCATTGTAGTTTCCTTCTCATTGAGTGCCGTAAAAGTTGTTATTTTGTAACAAAATGTAGCTCTTAATTTGTCAGACCATCATACTGAGAGGGATTTGTTTCTGTAAGACATATGAGTAATGAGTTAATCCTATATTTGTCACATATGTATTAAAGCACATTGAAATAATTTAGATTGTTAGGCAGTTGAGGGTCAGCCTTGATATTCATCCACTAAAATAGAGTTTGCATGAAGGTGGTCATGATCTATGACCCCACAGTCGCAGTTTAGCACTGCTGTGGTTGGAATAATTGAATCACCACTGCCCCAAAACACTGTAATAATAACATGTTATCATCTGATTTTTCTGCTGTCTCAAGGTTCAGTCAGAAATATAGTATTTCGATGTAATTGCCATCACAATATCAGAAAGTGTTGTTTTGATCATGGTGAGATGACATGACATAATTACGTTGAATCTGTTTTATTTAAAGGTGGACATGTTTGTTGACTCAAAACATTGTGAGATACCATTAACATTCTTTTTTTTTTTTTTTTTTTAAATATTGATGGTTTGTTTATAGATTTTAAAACAATATCGTATTGAATACTTTATTTGCATTGATATTGCCTTCATGTTCAGGGTAGGTATGTACACAAAATTTGATGGTACAAATTTTATGCATATAGATTAAATTTATTAAATTAATTACATTTAAAAATAATTCCGTATTAAAATGTGTAGTCAAACCTCTTTATACATATACTCAAAAAATTGCACTAATCTATTTTTAAATAAATATTTAAAATAAAAATGTTTTGCAATGTTCAGGAAAGCTGACAATCAGTTTGGACGCTTTTTCATGGACAAATTACATAAAATAATAGTGTAATAATCAACATATCTCGTGTGTGCGTATATTCGACAAAGAGGAAACGACTTTTCTTGTGAAAAGTAACATATTTCCGGAAGTTACGGGACCCATTTCAATTCACACTGAAATAACTCCCACTTTAAGTGTACTACACAGCGCGTGAGTTGTGGGCGCCGGTGTGCCCCACATAGTGCACTTTACAGACAAAAGGAAGGTCTTTGGGACCAGGCCTAGTTTGTCACATGCTCATTTAGTCACAGATCTACTGTGGACCGTGTGTAGACCAGACACAGACTTTCACCTCAGTCTGACTGAACACCAGTGAGTGTGTGAACGCAACATGGCTCATTACGAAGAAGTCCTTGTGCACGGGTATGAGGAATTCTGCAAAGCTGTGGCTGAGAGAAAGGGAAAAGACATCTTTGTGTACTTCAGTGGAGACAAAGACGACCAGGGGAAAAGCTGGTGTCCAGACTGTGTGAAAGGTGAGAACTTTCATCATTTCTGCTGGAAATTGTGCACATATGAGGAGTGTCTACAGTACATGTCGTGTACATGCCATCATGAGTGTGCGTTTCCCAGGTTTCTTATCAAACAGCCAGACAAACCATAAACAGGAAATGTTACTCTTCTACAAGTGTCCACTGTAATGATTTATAACCTGGGTGTCATCGGAGTTCCCTTCTGGGTCAGATTTCATCCTCATATCATCTTAGAGAGGTGAAATTATTATTATTAAAGCCTAATAAAATAAGGTTGTAATTGGTAGTTGAAAGCAGATGTTTACCTGTAAGAGCAGTTTTGCTACACGACAGACCTGCAGAATGCTGAGCTTCTTACTTGGAAATGCTGTAAATGCTGTGTAGATGACAGCCACAATAAAAAAATGAGAGAATCTTCCTTTTACCTTTTTATTTATTTATTTTTACTAAGAATTCTGACTTTAATCTCAGAATTAGGACTTTTCTGAACAAATTGGAATTCTGAGTACAATAATAATGTACTACAAATAATTGTATGGTGGCTCTAATCCTCTTCCTAAATAATATTGTTCAGTCATGCTGAGCATCAGGATGCATATTTTATTGTTCAAGTGTTTTTCTTTAGTTAAACTACTTATACTTTTCCCCGTAGACTTTTTAAATTAGAATTTCGATTTTTCTCAGAATTCTGACTTTTTTCTCAAGTCGGAATTCTCTGATTTAATTTGGATGTTGGGATTAAGTTGTAATTTTGAGAGAAAAAGTCAGTGAGTAAAGTTACTCAGTCACGAGTCTTTAGTTTGACAAATTTTTATATTGTACTTTTTATTATCAGAAATTTGATTCTTTTGATTATCAAAATTTTAAGACTCCTCATTTAAGGTAATTTTTTTTTTAGTTTGATTGTTTTCTACATTGTACATTGAAGAATCTAAAATTTGACGTACAGTATGCGTATATATCTATAAGCGATGACTAGTTTGCACTACTGCTAACATATACATAATTTCATGATCCAGGTTGTAATCATTCTGCTGCTGTCATACACACACACCATATTCTTACATTTCTGTACTTTTACATTATTTATACCTCACAATTTACACTTTTATTTTGTAAATTCTGTTCCTTTGTAAATTATATATTTCTATTTTTATTCTATTTTATTTTATTAACTTAATTTCTATCTTAATTTTTTTTATTCTATTGCAAATTATGTCTTTTAGTTTAATTGTATTCTCTAGTGCAATATTTTTACTGAAGTTAAATCTTTTTATTTTATAAACATATCACTGTATATCATACTGTGTATGGTTGTGTATGTGACAAATACCATTTGAAATCTGATTTGAAAAATGCTCTGAATCGATAGGTGTGTCCAAAATTTGAGTGTTACTGTACCACTAGATTAACTTGTGCAATTAGGATACTTTTGGTTAAACGTACACCTTCTGTTCCTGTTGCAAATCCAAACCTCATTTCACTCGATTGTCTCTTGTCCTCTACAGCTGAGCCTGTGGTTCGTGGGGAAATGGCTCATCTTCCTGAAGGCTCTGTCTTCATTTACTGCCAAGTGGGAAACCGACCATAGTGAGTTCATCGTTAATTCACAGTATACACACATGATGTTTTTATTTATACAGACATTTCGCTGTACTATCCCTGCGCTCCAAGATCACATCATGACTGCGGATTTTGATGGGGGATGGGGACATTAATAACGACAGCCAAACAAAATCAACATTTGACTTTATATTTGGCAGGTTACAGGGAGAAGAAAAACCAGTTCAGTCTTACCTAGTTTCCATCCTGACTGCATCTCAAAAACCACACATGGGAAACGTCAATTTCTGATCTATGGACAAGCTCCGCTTAACAATCCATCTTTCTGTTCCCCAATCTTTGCAATATGTCTAACAGTAAATTGGTTTTTCTACAGCATAAACACATTATTTATAATATAAAAATATATTACTTTGCAGACATGGATTAGTTATAAACTAGACCAGTTTGGTGTAAAACTGCAAACATGGCAGCTCTGTGATTAACTGTCCTGCCTGCTGTTCCTCCTCGGAGTGTGTGTATGGGTTTTCTGTTTTAGTGGGTCTCTATTAGCGCTTGTTGCAGTTTCCATTTTTGACCACTAGGTGTAATAATAACTATATTGCCTGGAATTAAAAAAAAAGTTTAGTAATAATTTAAAGAAATAGCCTTTAATTAAATAAATATGGCAAGAGTAGCTTTTAATTTCTCGGACAACTGTTTCAGAAGATGTATCCCATGGTCATGAAGTTGCATTGTAAAATCATTGACACTAAAAACCACGGCTACATTTAATAGTGAAAGTAGAATCATTTTCATGTGATGAGAATTAACAGGATTGGGACAGAACAGCTGTGTGGCCATAAGAAAACCACTTGTTAGTGAGACTATTCAGGAGAAAACATTTAAATTTGCTAGGGAGCACTTTGGAAAAAGAAAGTCATGTGTTCTGATGAGTTCAGATTAATCCTATTCTAGGGTTAATCCTATTCATTGATGGATGCGTCAGGGTAAGAACTGAAGCACATGAAGTGACGCACCCATCGTGCATAGTGGCCACTATACAAGCCTCTGAAATTTGTAATATAATTTTATGTTATAATTTCACATGCTAACAATTTTTTGCCTTTGGAGGCAGTGTTATCTGGGTAGTGATCTGGGATTGCTTCAGTTGTCTTATGCCAATAAATTTAAAATGAATGACCAGGTTATCTTATCAATGCTTTTTGTTGTTCTCGTGTGGCATGGGCATATCCCAAGAAAGAGTGGCTCTCGGAGCATGAGGTAACTTAAGGTTTTGTTAACTTTGTGCCACACTAATAAGTATAACATGTTTTATTATACAGTATATAATGATGGGACAGGTCTATTAGTCAGTGTTGAATACAATATAAAACCAAAAGGTTCCCAGTTGAAATATTCCATCCCATTTTCTTTTTGTCTTGCTGTATATCAAGTTGAAGGTTTGTTAAATATATGAAAAGTACTCTTTTTAATAAAAGTTATCCTTCCATCAGCTGGAAAGATCAGAAGAACGACTTTAAGAAGGAGCTAAAACTAATCGGAGTTCCTACTCTCATTCGCTATGGCACAGTAAGTATCCTTTCTCATCGTGGTTGTGATGTAAATTTTTTTATTTTAGATGTGTTGTTTTGTCATCATGTGGTTTGTGTGTGTATAAATGACAGTTACTGTACCTATTCTATGTATTCTTTAGCCGCAGAAGCTGGTGGAGGAACAGTGTTTCAAAGCGGACCTGGTGCGCATGATGTTCACAGAAGATTAATGCCATAATACTGACAGTGTTCCACATATTGTCACCTTATTTCAAAAGCTTTTGCTTTAACATTTTCAATGTTTTGCTACCATATGATCAGACTCATACGATTGTGTATGTGTGTTTAGTGCAAGGTGATGGCTAAAGTTCAATCTCGGTCAGCATTCTGTGTTTAGCCAGTAAGTGCTGATAGTAGTGAGAATTTCTTGCAATCACATAATGTATCGTAGTTTTTTAATTTGTAATTGCGTACAAAATATTATGATTATGAAATTCTTGGAGCTGATGCCGCAGATTTGTTGATCAATTCTTTGTGTGTGTATCAAATTAAATTCTATTTGCTAGGTGTGTCGGACATACAGTAAGTATTGTCTAACAATTTTTGATCTTGTCTAAAAACAATAAATAAATGTTGGTGACTGAACATATAAAAAGACACTTGCCTATTTGCAAATGTACAGTGCGTTAAGTAGTTCAGTGTTTTTTGATGTTACATGTTTAAATACCATAAGAATGATTTAAGCAGTTTGTTTAAATTGTTCAAGAATAAATAAATCCAAAAGTAAAGAACTTTTTCAACAATTACATGGTATGCTCTGAGCAGATGAAGAAAGAATAAATAATGAATTTGTGCTCCTACAGTTTCTTCACAGGTTTTGTATGTGGGTAGTTATTTGTCTAATAACACTCTGTATTTCTTAGAAATGGTGCAAGATATCATGCTGGGAGGTGATGCTGTGGAAACTGATACCATTGGGTATAAAAGATCCGCAATTATCTTCACATCACGATGGAACGAGTTGACAGCATCTGCAAAGGTGCTTCTGGGTATTAGACTTGTTCATAATGTTGTCTGAAACTTTTGCCTCCTGCTTCTGTGATCGCACTGGTGTTCCTGACCTTAACATGCTGCCCTCACAACATAGAGAAATAGCTCTGGCAACAAGGCAGTGAGGGAAAAAAAAGCCTGAATATTCTGCTGCCAGTTGTTAGAAGACCTGAGGCTTCTCAGAAAGAAGAGCATACTCTGGTGTTTTCTGTACAAAGAAAAATCTCAGTTAAGGATCTGTTGCTCATGTAGACTCTTGGGTATGTGAAGGACTGCAATTTGAGGAAACTGACATGCTAACCTAATGAAGCAGGAAAAATAGTTTTAACTTACAGTGAAATCTGACACAAGTTATGGAAACGATGGTAATTGTCACCCAAGCTTGACCAAATGACCCAGTTCTACTGGTGCATATTACAAAACAGTACAATAATTGAATAGTCAGTTGTGAAATACCTGGTGAAAACTTTGTGAACACCATGTTTAGATTAGATTCAACTTTATTGTCATTGCACATAGTTACAAGGCAACGAAATGCAGTTAGCATCTAACCAGAAGTGCAAGTTAGCAGTGCAATATAAACATGTATACAGATCTATAAAACTAATACATATATAAATATATAGGATAAAAATAAGGTCTATGTATAAATTGTCACTTGTGATTTTTGAATTTTATACCTCTTTGCTCTTTTAATAACTTCGGCTCTTCTTTAAGATTGGGTGTGTGGATTTATGTTCATTCAGCCACAAGAGTATTGGTGAGGTTACGTGAGGAAGCCTGGGGAGCAGTTGGTGTTGTCAGGTCAGGGATCTGTGGAGGTCATTTCACTGTTCTTCTACTCCAGCCTTCTCTAATCATGTCTTAAAGTAGCTTGATTTGTGTGCAGAAGTATTACATTTAAACATGTTAGAAAAATTTAATGCTACAGCATGCAAAGGTGCTTTAGATATTTGTGTGCTTTCAGGGCGGCACAGTGGCTTAGTGGTTAGCACTGTCGCTGTGTTCCTCCAGGGTCTGGATTTCATGCCTTTGGTCTGTGTGTATGGTGTGTACTTTGCATGTTATCCCTGTGCTTGGCGGGTTTCCTCCTTCTGGTTTCCTAACCCTAGTCCAAAAGATCCCAGAGTCAAAAGACATGCAGATCAGGCTAATTGGCATTCACTACTTGCCCCGTAGTGTATAAATGAGCATGTGTGTGTAATCATTTATACAGGATAAGCGGTATAGATGATCAGTGAGTGAGTGTACTTTCAACTTTGTAGGGCCAGTTTCAGGTAGAACCACATGGGTGGTGATTGTCTGGTGTCCACGTACTTTTGGCTATGTATTGTAAGTGTTTTGGAAAACAAAACATTTTAATCATGTCTGTAAGTCCAGCTGTGTTGATTTCGAGTAAACTGTGACGTTTCGAGATGAAACGGCAGTACCAGCACGCACCAGTAGGTGTCAGCATTGCAGTGCGGAGTGTAGAGGGCGGTAGCGGCGCGGGTGCTGGAGAAGAGGCTAAAAGCAGAGCGCATTCCTGAGCAGCACTCAGTGTGTCGGGTCCTCATGCTGAACGCGGCGCTGAAGCCCGCTCGGTGCGCTGCGAAAACGGCCAAATAACGGGCTCCACAGAGCTGCGGCTTCCGTCAAGCCTGTTGAGGTGATTTATTCCGAGATAGCGGGTCGAACAGCGGAGTACAAACTCGTCCTGTACAGCCCAGAGCGACGATGTCGGAGTTCCTGGTAAGTCTGCTTGGAGAGCGGCTCGTGACCGGAGAGAAAGCCGAGGTGGACGTGCACGCGCTGGGCAGCGGGCTCGCGCTCGTCGGCCTGTACTTCGGCTGCAGCGTGAACGCGCCGTGCCGCCAGTTTAACAGCAGCCTGGCAGACTTCTACTGCCAGTTCAAAAGCACCTCCGAGCACAAGGACAAACTGGAAATCGTCTTCATCTCGTCCGATCAGGAGCAGAAACACTGGCAGGACTTCGTGCAGGAGATGCAATGGCCGGCATTGCCTTTTAAAGACAGACACAAAAAGGTGAGCGCGCGCTGAGTAATCCCTGCTGCTGCAACAGCTGGATTAACAGCAGATTATTCCTATCAAACATCACAGAAGTATAAGGTTTGATGATTTAAGTTAATTCCGCGAGATTTCGAGATCACGGTCAAACCCCACTGTGTCCGTTCACATGGCGCTGTTATTTCTAGGCATTTATCATCAATAATGCAGACTTGATCACTGGATCACTTCATGGCACTGTTTCCACATGAGCATGAAACTCATTTCCAGATGTTCCTTGCAACGCTGAAAACAAGATTGCAGCATCATGGCCTTAGCAATAAAGAGCACTAAAGTCAGGAAGGACAGGTTTTTTTTTTTTGCTTTGTAATCTAGGAGTATCCTATTAATCCTTACAGCATTACAGGCAAAAAAAAAATGAAACCATAATTGTATCAGATAAAACACACATCACACACACATTTATTTATTTAAAGTTTAAATTGCATATCTAATCATCATTTCAGAGGCCTGAGTCCAGGGAGCTGGAGAAAACTAGAAATACTTGAGACTTAATTTTCTTAAACTAATTTGTAATAAACCGCAGCCAGTTCAACAATAGATACACAAAGTACACAATACTGTCTCTTGTGTGTCAGTGCAGGGTGCTGTTATTAACATCATAACTGTAAAAGAAGCACAGTGTAATTTATATAATGCAGTAGTACAGTAGGGTTTTGAGTTAAGGCTGTAATGCCAGGGTGGCGTTTGCTAAAGCATCACAGTTTCATTTAGAGATCTGAAATAATCCACCCAGTCCATATGCAAATGAAATCATTTCGAAGGAATGTGTTCAAATTGCTGGACATTTATTCATCAAATGAAATCATACCACATGTAGGGTCAGCGGTGTGAATAGATCATCTTTACTCTTCCTGTAATTTTGTCATTTTACATGATGCTTTCAAAAAACTAAATTCTGTAAATTAAAGGAAATTAGCAGAACTGATTCCGATGATGATAATAAAAAGAGATCATAATGGAAAGATTTTTTTTAATGGTGGTATGGTGATTCATATACAAGCCAATATCATCATGGTATTGGTTTACAATTTATACTATTTAATCACTTTTATTACATAGATTAAAAAAAAAAAACTTTCTCTGCATTCATCTAATTTTGCTCATTTATTAAACACCGTTGTTAATAACTGTCACATAAATTCTTCAACATGTTTATTTTTGTTTCATGGTACACACCCCTACTAGTACTGTACATTGTCTCGTCCCTGGTAATGATATCTGGGTGCTTTGTCTAATTTTACCCCGTGTCATTTCTCAATTATACATCCTTGCACATGCCCCCCCTGTGATTTATATCCCCTGTGTCAGGACCTGCATCTGGATTGCGTCTTCATTCGCACCTTTGCCTGCTGGTATCCATGTTGGTCCGTTACACTTTCTGCATGTGTTTGCATGTTGTCTTTTCACACACACTTTAGCTGTGCAGTTAATAATCCTCAGTATTCGAAGGTTTTAATGCATGAGGGTTCAGTGGAATGTAGGATTCGGTGCGAGTGTGTGTGTGTGCGCGCGTGTGCGTGTTATAAATGATCTGCTTTTACACAATGCAGGTTGGATTAGTGCTGCGTTCCTTCCTGGCAGTTAATCGATCATGAGAAGTACTGCTTGGGATTTTTAATCCCCAGTGCTCTTCTTTAGGAGACCTCATTTAGAATGCAAAAACCCCCTGATTGTTCGGTAATGCGCTCTGGTCGCACAGTGATGACAAAACATCTCCCAAACGCTGGATTTATGTGTAATATTTTTGGCCGTGCGTAACAACTGCACTTCATACTACTGCTCCTTTGGGCCGAACTGAAATGCAAGGTCGTGGCACTGAGCTGGAAGGAGTGATTAATTATTTTTTTGCTTGTGAAAGTAATGTTTGATTTTTTTTTTTTTGGTGGGGGGGGCGCTGAGTTTCCTTGCTGATGTTTGCAGCATGTTAATGTGTTCAGAGGCTTTTTCGTTATTTAGGGGGGGGGAAATGGTTGTATTGATGGCAACATCTTCTTGTTTGACTTTCTGTATAAATAAAATGAGAATTCTGGCTGTGATGCTATAATAATGTCCAGGGCCACAATATGAATTAGGCTGTAATGTAACTAGACTGTTTAATGCTGACGTCAGGATAAAACAGGACCCCATTTTAGTAGCTATTTCTATATTTCCTGTCTTTAGTTATATTCCTGTCGTATTGAAACCTGACCTGATTTATGTGGCCGTGGGTTCAGTGGCAGCTGTAGGTTTGCGTTACAGTATGGAAGTCCAGCAGAGCTCCTGAGAGCTTTATGGCACCGTGATTGATGGAGCTCATGTTCTTATTTGCTCAGTGCTGCAGCCTGAGTCAGGCTGTGTATGAGCTCTGAGTGTTTTCGGCAACAGAAAGCATAACGAGCGTTTCAATGTATGGCAGAGAGCAAAAGTCCTGACACCCCTTCGCCCAATTTTTCGTATTAAATTAAAGAAATGAGAACAAATGGTTTACTGTGACAGACTGCGATAATTGAAAAACCGGTTGTTTATCTACCAACTTCATTTCCCCTCTAGTCTGTTCCAACTTCAGCATCACCAGTATAATAATCGTCCTGATCATCTGTCATCATCTGCACCTGTTTCTCTCTTGATCATGCCTTAAGTTAGATGTTTTTAGTCTTGAATGAGTCCTACACAGGTCAACAAACAAAAACGTTCCTTCAGAAACTTGTTAATTACAGTGACTAGGCTGAAAACGAGAGTCCTTCAGGAAGCCTGGAGATTATTCCTCGAGACTGCAATAAAATACAAGAACGTCTGGCTCTTTGGAAGCAAAATATGAAGACATGAGGGGCAGCTCCAGACTTTTTGCACAGTACTGTGTGATTCTGGTTTTGCTGGAAGACTGTATGGATTCTGAGCACCTACTACCCACAACTTTCACTCATCTCGTCATTCACTTCCTCCTAATCTCTTGGAGTTTTCCTTATGTAGTCATGAGTTTTAGGTCTTGAACATCACACTTTTCTCACCCTTTCTCACTGCAGAAACAGGAAGCAGATTTGTTTCTAATTGCATAGCAGCGATTAGGCTTTACTAGCCTGTGCTGGGAGTGAGTCCTGCTTTTTACAGCACATCTACTAATCACTAATATCATCAGAGATGTCCAGTGCTTTTGCTGGATCCGCATGCAGATGGCCTTTTTCTCTTTGTCTTTGCTCGAGTATGGCACAAAGTAAAGTGGTCAGGGATGAGTGAATAGTGCTGCTATTCTGTCCAGCATCAGTGTCAGCCTTTCCCCCCCCAAAGTATATGAAAGGGAGAAGGTGCCTGGACAGTATTGGGAGAGGCTGGCATTGCCTTACAAGGAGATGCTGCAAGGAGAGCAGATCGTAAATCAACCGTGGCCTCGAATCCCCTCGCAGCCTGGATCTGCCAGCAGCGCAAAGCAAATGGCAGTTTGGCTGCAGAGAGAGAGAGACACAGACAGACAGACTCTCTTTCAGGCAGCGTGCTCTTCGTCTTTGCCACCCGGCTCTGTTCAGCGGGCACAGAGACAGCTGCTGGGATCTTCTGAGCGAGTTAAGAGGTGCCTGTCATCGGGTTGAAAACAGCTGACATGTACTTCTCACATAATCCGAAGCTGTGCCTCGTTGGCCACTTTGATTTCAGTGTCTGAGGTTTGAAAGCGATCAGGGCCTTTCCTGCACACAATGATTCGTATGTGCTCAGCTATCAGTGATGGTGAATTAAACTTTTGGCACTGAGGGCTCTCTCTGGGTTGTCCTAATGCCTAATACCTCTAACTTGTAGTATGGGTAAAAAAGGGGAGCGTGAGGTGCTGGAGGTTGATTTATCCACCATGGATGGTAAACCCACCATTATATTGTCCACCATGTGACTTTCTTTGGGTGGGGAGGGCATGGGTAGAAATATTTTTAGATAAGAAGAAGGAAAATGTTTAAGTAAAACTAGTATACTACTTCTACTGTGAGGCATTCAAGTCAAACTGGGACATAAAACCAATTTTCATTTACAGGAGACTTTAAATACAGTACAATGATGAAACTCTCCACTCCAGTAAGACATTTGAATGCTATCGTTTTAGGAAAGGTCATGCATCCATGAATGAGCATCCCGACCGAGGTGGCTAGGAGTCCACTGCCATCGTTTCCATTAGCATTCAGCGATTGAAACGCCTGATCCTTGAAATTTGATGGATAACTTGCCGAAGAGACGCATCTGTCTGTGGGAACAGTATGTATAGTCATTCACCAACACCACTTGCACATTACAGGAATTCGGCTGGAAGTTATTGCCGTACAGTCCTGACCTCCACATGTTTGGGTCATTTAAGGAGTTCCTTGGAGGCTGTTGTTTCAGAAGTGAAGCAGGCAGTCCAATCATGGCTGTATCGTACTGAGATTATTGTGCGGGATTGTATCGAGAATTAAAGATTGTAGCCTCCCAAGTGGTGCAGCGGTAAAGTGCTCACCCTATCTTCTGGAGATTTAGTTCCCAGGTAATGCTGTAGACTCCCGTAGCCGGGGACCTACAGAGAGCTGATCTCAGAGGGGAAGGATGGGAGGCAGTCTGCACTCCCACATGAATCACAGGTCTACAACCAATCATGGGCATCTGAGAGCTCACACAAGCAAAACGGAGGAGCTGATGGCGCTGTCCCCTCGAGTTCATTACTCTACTCCCAACTGTACGTTAGCGTGCTGTTCGAAAATATGTGGTTGGCTGGCGTCTTGTGGCTCGGAGGAAACGCACGATATTCTTTCCTCCACCCTGACTGGTAGTAGCCTTAAAGTGGGCGTGTCCCTTGTAGAATTGGAATGGGACACGACTAAAGTAAATTGGGAAAAATCCTCCCCACCCTGTGAGTCTCGTGAGTTTTTACTCTCAAAATCAAAATCTGCACAATCAAAAGTCACGATTTGATTTGAACTATTACTAATACTAGTAATAATAATAATAATAGTATGTGATCTGTGTGATGGTTTAAAACGGAGATGCTTGTTGGTTGTAGAGCCCTTTTTAGACGTCATTGTACCGTATATCTGTAAACTATCATTGGATCCATGTACTTTTAATAATAGAAATATTTTTCACTTTAAACAAAGTTTCTCAAAACCAAAAATAAATAGTTTGAACAGAATCTGTATAAAATAATTCTGGAAAAGTATAAAATATAAGATATAAAAGTGTTCTGATTAATTAGTCTGATGAACATTAACGCAGTACTTACCATTCAGACACTGTAAGGTTTGCATTTAGCATTTTCAGAAGGATTGAGCTTATCGTTTGACCTGATTGCTGACTGGGTCTTGGCATATAAATAATACAGAAGGTGATTAGACTCGCACCTGCTGCACGCAACTTTCCAAATGAAATTTCCAAAGGGGCGGCCTGGTTACAGATGAATTAATTTAGAGTCCAGGACGTCTGATCTGAATGAAGTCACTGTAACGCTGCGAGCCAGGACAGCTGGAGTGGAGTGCGCTCGTGCCATTTCTGGGAGGATGGAACAAAACATCTTCTCTGTGGTATAGTTTACTTATCCAGAGCTTGGGAGACAGTCTGCTAGCTGGGGTAAGAAAGTTAAACAGTCGTTGTCAGGCTGTGACCTCGGGCAAAACCGGTCACCCAGAGATCACGGATTGTAGTGGAGGTGGAGGGAGAAGATGCATGCTGTGATTTTTGATACAGGAATCAGGGATAATCTGAGGAGTAGCTGAGCAATAAGGCCTGGACATGAACACTAACAGCACTGAAGATTTCCTTTTAAAGATATTCTAGTCCCTTAGTTTCAGTCACAGATTGGAGTCTGTAGAGGAAGCTGAGGACGTTCACTTCCTGTCACACAAGGCGTTTGCTCTCCATGTACTTGAACAATGCTTTAAGGATCAGCATGTTTAAGTCAAAGCTGTGTGAAATCAGCTTTGTCCAGCTGCTCTGTGGACGTGTCTGTGGACGTGTCTGTGTGTGTCTCTGTGTGTGTGAGAGAGAGAGGGAGAACCCATTAACCTTTCAGCATCTGGTTCCCCTGATTGCTGCCTGCCGCAGCTCTCTTACCATTTCCTGCTTAATAGCTCCGTAATGGCTCCCAACCCTAAATACTCATCACCACAAACTCGTGCACGTTGTGTCTTTTTTGGTTTCTTTTATTTTAGCTCTCAATTAGATTGTTGCTTTTTTGTCCCATGTTCTCTAAATACTGCCGTTAAACCACATATTCTCTACAAGATTTATGACTAAGGCGAAGTGGGATATGCAGAAAAAGAAACGCTGGGTAAGAACGCTTGTGTGTTTCTCACCTGAATAGCTGATTATTAAGTCTAAAAATGGGAAAAAAACATGATATTTTTAAAAAATTAATAATAATTTTTTGTGCTGACATTTTAAAATGATTTATGCATTTTCAAAAGTCAATTAAAGCAATTATGGGTATTGAAAAACACATTATTTACAAGTGAACTAAAACCTCAAACTAGATTTATGAAGAAAAAACATCAGAATATTTGTTTTTAATTAAAAAATAAAATGATTGCATGGTATTTGGCAATTTTGGGCAAAGCTTTCATGAGAGCACAAAGAAAGCTGTTTTTTTTTTTCTTTTAAGTTAATAAGAATAGTACTACTTAATACAATAAAAAATATTTACAGCATTTTATATGCTTTTAGTTGGTACTTAATAGAGCTGTGGAATTTGATTATGCACTATTATCATGAATTTCGTTTCAGAATAGATTTTTTTCCCCAAACTAATTATTGTTGAATGTTAAATGGTCTAAAATTGACATTCTTTAAACATATAGATTTTGGACGAAAAAAAATACTCGCTTGCATCTTTTGCATTTTACAAAATTATTCCCTCCTTTTCTTCTTATTCTTCTATTAATTTTGTGTTTATTAGTTTTGAATGCTTAAATCTATAAGAAATATAGCTGCTTGAGACTAATCATACAGTAAACAGTAGTGCTATTGAACTGAATAAAAATCTAATTTATTACCTAACACAAGGTAAAACTTACTTTAAATTTTCTGGTAAAAAAACACAGTTGTGTGATTTGATCTGCTGTAATCCCTTGCAGTGCATTGTATTACTGTTGCTTTGCTGTAGAAAATTTACAGCATTTCGAAACTTTGTTAAACAGGAAGAATTAAGTGTTTCTTTACGGGCTTTATGTTCACAATCCTATTTTGTAGAAACCTTGAAACCTTACACCATTTGTTTATTCTTAAAGCAGGTTCTCAGGTTAGAGAGGTGTTAAGTCAGGGTCAGTGTGTCACGAACTGCTGGATGACTCCACTGTGGTGAAACTCAACACTGTGCTAGCGTCTAGACGCTTTGCATGCTTTTGTCAGATCTGCCGTCTGTCTCCTCTTTTTTCAGGTGAGATGTTTGCTTGTCTTGTTTCACTGCCGTGCTAAATCTGGCCCAGAGTGTCACGAAAGAGCAGTGCGTTTATTTTCAACGCTGTTAACTGCAGTAGATTTATAAGTGTTGTGAATCTGAAAGAGTTAATCTGAGTCCAAGACCATCAGCATCAAAATGCACGTTTGCGTCAGCGTTCCAAGCTAAGAGTTGTCCAATTCCTGAGTTTTCCAGAGATCAATCCTTTAATGAAAGCAGTGAAAACATGAAATTTTCTCCTGACATTGACCATCAGTGATGATTCTGCTCATTCACATGTGGATCAACGTAACTTACTTAAGTGTATTTCACATTGTGGTTAACCCATGCTCTCAGCCACAAGAATATGGACTGTTTTCTTCCCCCCCAGCTGGCAGCAAAATAACTGGCTTCATAATAAATTGTTGAGTTTCAAGTGTGTCATACAAACCTCTTGGATCTGGGTACACAGTCTGATCCAGAACCACTGCCCGGGTGCATGCTTGGGGGGGGGGGTTCCTCCAAAACCAAGAAAGACGTATCATCTCAGGACACGTCGCTCTTTTAATCTTGTGCTGTATCGTTGTTACACACGCCATACCAGCACAGGACTCCATGCTGATGTCGGGCTGGAGATAATTCCCTACTTTCTTGGTTTCAGCTTTAAGCTTGTGTCTTGTGTTTCAGTTTTTCTCAATGTGCAGTGAAAGCCCAGGGGATGGAAACAAGGTCAGTGCTCCGTGACTGGCTGCTCGTTATGTGCACAATTAGTGTCTTGTGACTCCAGTGTAGGGAAAAAGCTGAAACCAAGCCTGTGAGTTAAGCATGCAATAAGAATGAACAGAAATGTTTGTAAGAAAAGTCTAAATGCAAAACATGACCTGTAATCAGCATTGTCTTACTGATGACCCACAGTTTTGTCCTGTTTCCATGACTGTACAGTCTGACAGTTTTGCTTACATTTGCAGTATTTAAACAGCACTCATTTGTGTGTGACTCTTGTGTATCAAATGAAGGGTTTGTTGTACCAGTGATGAGCTAGCTGACGGGGATCTAAACCATGTTTACATGTAGAGATCTTGTAAAGGTTTTTGTGAATAGATGAATAAACAAGTTCCACAGACCTCAGATTAATCTGTTTCACTAAAGATGTTGGTGGTGTTCCTTCGGCTGCTCCCGTTGAGGGGTCACTACAGCGGACCATACCATCCGCACATACATCTTGGCACAGGTTTTACGCTGGATGCCTCCCATTTTAATTCGGCCTTATGGCTGGCACTGCATCCAGCGGCTGGGGGAGGGCACTGGGTGGGAATTAAACCCAGGCCTTCTGCATGGCAGTTGAGAAACCTACCACTGAGCCACCAATGCCCATCTGTTTAACCAAAGATGAATAATTTTAATTTGATTTTGAATATAATACAAAATATATTACAGGCTCGCAATTTAAATTTTGTTTGGGCAATTAAAGGAGTTCCTGGATTGCAGCATTTCAGACGTGAAGCAGGCAGTCTCATTATGGCGTACAGAGAAAGCTTTCTACCTTAATGGTAGCACTAATGAAACACTGAGATAAGTGTAACATTAGTGTAGCAGGGGATTACATGGAGAAGTAACAGGGGTTTTTACTCTCATAACTGTGTAGAATAGCAGGACAATCAGAAATAATAATTAATTAATAATTTACTTGACAAAACAGAAGATTGATTAAATTGCATAACAGAAAATTGCATGCATTTGAACTCTCTTAGACAAACTGTTTAAAAAAATTAAATCAGTGCTAGAAAAAAGTCTAGCTGTAAACTGAGTGGGTCCTTTTTCCAGCCACGTGCTTTTCTTGGCCAGTGCTTGTGTGTAATTGCATCTGTTGAAAGTGAAGTGTATAAAGGAGCGCTCGTCCATCTGAAAGAAGCACTGGCGGTCGGCCCGCGGCCTCCCGCTGAGCTCAGACAGCAGGGGGTCCGTGACTACATCGACGCTATAATCGGCGTTTTGATTAATCATTTTCAGGACAGGTTTATAACTGATCTCGCTGGCATGTGAAACGAAAGGACTTATCAGCTTAAGCCGATTGTAAGAGCGCAAGTCTTTTCAGCGCCGAGGGACTGAAGTGTCCAGACGATTAGAGACGCTCTTCTCTCAGAGAGATTAGCGATGTAGAAAAGTCAGGCGAGTCCCATTCTCCTCACTTATCACAGGAAACTTTGGGCTTCGACCATCTTCTGTGTCCGAAATAAACCTTGAACAAGGAAAGGTTAAGCTTGTCGTGGTTTGATATTAATTACGTAGTAAGTTTATGCAACGTTACTGTAACTACAGATAAAGTTAAACATGAACAATCACACATTGTTAACTAGATCTGAGATGGGAGATGGGGGGAAAAATCTATTCAGTTATTAATTGTGGTTCTTTTGTGTGCCGATTCATCTATCACCACTTCAAAATAATTTTTACATTTATGTTTATAATAGAGATGCACCAGTAATGAGAATTGGCTGGTTTTCAGCTTGATCACTCATGACCGATCAGCCTCAGAAATAATCTGTTCTGTGCCGAATGCACAAGCTTTTGACAGGTGCAACAGAAACATGTGCTTATTGCGATACATTATCAAAGGTTGTGCATGTTAAAAAGCCTCCAATCAGCCTTTTTGGCGGAGATTGACGGCACTGAAAAGCTAAGGTATAAAACTTTTGAGTTATGACTGTTTTTGTTTTCATGTCCAGTTGAATTGAACTCCCAACATTTTTATTAAACACACAAATTTATCTACATATAGTAGATACAATTTCTCCTTTTCACTGTGAGAATTTCACACTTTTCTTTTTTATGTAATACTATTTTTGAGTAATTGATGACTATTTCTGGACACAGGTGTACGTGTGTGCTGAGATTGGAAAATTAAACCTCTAAAAAACTATACATTTTTCTGCTATAAGGTTTCACAGTACTGTCACGTAGCACAAACACACAGCATCCTGAAAAGTCTTTGCTTCCTGCGCAGGTCTGAGGGAGGCCGACTCTCCAGACAGGGCTGCACAAGGTCACTCTTTAGCCCTACGGCTAACACAAACATGTCACTCAGAGCTTGTTCATTAACCGAGGGAAGAAGACCTGCAGCCCCGGCAGGTTTGCACCTGTGCTCCAAAGACCACCGAGCTCAGCCCCTGCCCCAAGGCTGCATAGATGTGCCCAGAACAGCATGCTCACCTATCAGATTCTGCTCTGGGTTTTTACTCTATATGTATGGCTGAGTGTGATTTTTAGCTGATGATAGAGAGTTAACAAAAGCTCGTATGTTAAAAGGCAGCGAGTTTGGTACAAGCTGTGCAGCCGCTCTGCTGCTTCTGCTCTAGCACAGATAATTAAGACAAGCTGGAGATGTGTAGTTTAAAATTCTCAGAATTTCATCTGTAACAAATCATCAGCAATGATTGAGAAATCCCACAAAATGCCTTTGGAGGAGAAACTAAGAGTGGATCGAGTAAGCACACATTGGCCAGAATGCAAAAGGAGAAATGACAGTCATAACTTTATCAAGTTTTGGTTTGAATGCAAGTGTTGCAACATTTTTTTTTATTATTATTATTATTTTATAGCTTGCCATGTTTGGTGTTCAGACGAAACGCAGCAAGACGCTGGAAAAAATATTGGTTAAAACTAGAACTTGGCTCCTGATGATACTAGAGCTATCCATGGAGTCTAGAGAGCAACTGTGTCTTTCTCAGTGGGAGGGGATTTATGCTCTCACTTGCATGTCAATCAGAACACAGTGAGCTGCCCTGTGATGGAGTTTGATTGTAAACTCCCCTGAGGAAGCATGTGTTTGCCCCGCCCTTTCTGGTTTGGTAGATGGCATGTAATAGAGTTGGCTACTGGCTGGGGGAAAAAACTATTATGCCATAAATTATTATTATTATTTTTTTTTTTAATTAGATTTTTTTAACTATTAGATTATTGCCCTTGCTTTATCTAATATCGCCACCACAAACAATCACTGAGTGATGGATGCTGCCTGGATGTGTAGAATAAGGATCCACATGGTCTGTCATTTAATCAGTGTTTCCATTCAGATCTATGTATTTTTCAAAACTTCAGTGCTTTGCCATGGAAACGTACTGGGTTGTATCCTCTAGAGAATCAGTCCAAGTATCACAGCTCATAGACTCTGTCAACATTTGTTTTTTGGTTTTTTTTTCCTTTTTTTATATCATCTTTTGCTCTTTAAATGACCTGCTTTCAAGAAAGGGAGAGTTGTCTTTTTAACTTATGTCTGCAAACTAGTTGTAAACGTCTTGGTGATCCTGATGGATAGATATTGCCATTACCTCGAAAAAAAATTAATTGCAGTTTTAGAAGGGTCAAATTATTGGCCTGCATACAGCTAATAAACCAGTGAAGGAGATTTGAAAATATTGAAACAGGGTTAAGAATTGTTGAATGCACTATTCAAACCTAGAAGGATGGTGCTAAACTGTCACCTTTTTGTAAAAAAAAGAAAAGAAAAAAAAAAGTGGTTCAAAAACACATTGATGGAGATCACTTAAACACTCGGTGAAGTTGCATCATTAAAAAAAATAAACTGTAGAAATCAGAGCTATGTTTAAAGTAAGAGTATTTCCCTGCACACACACAATGTGATGAGAACTTGCAGGATTGAGACTAAGCAGTTGTGCGTCCACTTGTTGGTGGAAGTCATCAGAAAAACAAAGGCCTCAGTGTGAAAGGGAGCATAAAGACTGGATCAATGGAAAAAGGTCATGTAGTCTGCTGAGTCTACTGTAGATTGAGTCCATTCCAGGGCGATGTTATGTCAGGGTAAGAAGATAAGTGCATGAAGCGATTCCCCCATAATGCATAGTGCACGTTTTAAAAGCCTCATGAGACAGTATTATGATCAGGGGTTGCTTCAGTTGCTCAGGTCTAGGCTCAGCAATAAAATGAAGTCAGCTGATGACCTGCATGTACTTCGTGACTAGGTATCACATGTATGGAAGTTTATTTCTTACCTGATGCCATGGGCATATTGCAGGACTGCAGAATAAGAATATTTTTGAGCCCACCCTACCTTTAGCTAATAAGCTAAATGGCTCCAGTGTAGTTCAACTTACCTCAAGAAATGTAGGAGTTGATAGGATGACGGTTCAATAAAAAAGTAATGTTGGCATGTAAATTAACATTAGCAACCTTAGCATTTAAGTTAAGCTAAGGCTGGGGTAGCTACGTAGCTCATGGTAACTGAGGTAAATAGCCATGTTCCAATCAACAGTGAGGCTCAGTTCATTCTGCGATTTGTCCAATTTTGGATTAACTGGGGTTAGACGGAGTCAGCTCCTGACAAGATGTTAATTAACAGAGATCCCACAGACTAAAAACCTTTCTTTAGAAAATGGGTGACATCACTGAGGATTTGTCCAGTTCTTTTGAGTGTGACAGTGTGTCTGTACCATAACAGACAAGATGTCCTTATAATCACAAGCAGGACTTGTGGACCATACTTTTCTTCTGGGGGCACAGATAATTTTTTATATCATATTCCATATTTTTTAGAGTATTATTATTATTATTATTATTATTATTATTAATAATAATAATAATATAATAATAATAATAATAATAATAAAGGAACACTTTTAACTGTTAATTTCTGTTTCAAATCTCACAGTTTAAAGTTAACTGTGGATGGTTGAGGTTGTAGTAGATTTGACTATGGAAATAATGACATTTTTTTTTTTTTTTTTTGGAGTCAAGTTTCAATAAGCTTTTTAAAAACTCATCAGTATGAAGCATTTCTGTCTTCCATATAACCCTGATCGGTATATAATTACCATGAAACAAAGTTGGGCGACTACAATGCAAACATCAGCCTTACAGTGGAAAAACACACAGGGAAAAAAAAAACGCATATTACTTTCCTTCTTAACGGCTCTGATTTGTTAAATGATACAATTTCCTTAAAACAAAACCAAGTATGAAGTACGCAGCCAAACTAAACAGCGAGTTTCAGCCCCGGCGTCGCACTAGCATCAAGAGAGGCATAGTTTTAGTGTAATGTCATCAGTAATAAATATTTAACCAACCATGTTTAAACAGATTCATTTCGATTTCATTTAAATATCTAAGAAGATAGCCTTGTCAGGGGTGTCAGTGAAATCAGAGACAGTCTTAGGAAAAACTAGGTGTAAGATGGGTTACCAGTCCATCTCAGAGCACCATTAAAATACAGTACGTGCGTGCACACACACACACAAACCCCAACACACAAATCGCATAGCACCCACTCGTTCTTATTTAGTTATATATGAACTGAGCAGATGTGTATCTGTCTCAGTGATGCAGAGGTTGTGCTCATTGATTTGCATTTTGATTGCAAGTGTAATGAAGGGGGTGTGTGTGTGCGTGTATGTGTATTACTGAGATAGACGGAGAGAGAGAGAGATGGATAGTAAAAGAATTGGGGCAGAGAGTTCTGGAACATTGTGTGTGTGTGTGTGAATTAAAGTCACTCCCCTCTTGTGGCCTCCTTCGTTCTGCCTCCATTTTCTTCTTGCCCTTTTTTTTTGGTTCACAGTTGAGAGCTCAGCCAAGCTAAATATCTGGCTCAGGCTCAAAACACGAACTATTTAACAGGAGTAATGCAACACGGTTTACATGGGATCAGTTTGAAGGATTTTATGCCTTTTGTCAAACTGTGGAATTTTTATTATGCAGAATAGCAGAACACAGTTATGAGAGTAAATATTACCATCATTAGCTAAGTATATCATTATTAGTGCTGAATCTCCTTTAATCACTCTTTTAATGGCTGGTTCCTTTAATGAGGTAAAAAAAAAAAAAAAAAAAACGTGCTCTGTTTTTGCAAGACAAAGCACAACCTCATACTGTCCTCTTGAACACTAACTGCACAATTAAAAGTCACGGCTAGACTTGAAGATGTTAATAGCAGTAACTTGTCATATTAGCTTGTTTAATTGATTGACTTCTGAGAATTAGCATATGAATATGAATGTGATTTAAAACAGTTAATATTTTACAGTTTTTCATAAATTTTGTTGAAAGCAAAAGCTCTGATTTAATGAAAAAACTTCACCCAGAAAAATGTTGTACAGGGATTTGCTAATAATGACTACAAGTGTTAGCTTGTTAGCATTGTACAGATCAAAGCAGGTCCTTTGCTATGTTAGCTTGTTAAATTTGCTCGAGTGTTGTTGATTTTCATACTAAAGCAAACTAAGATCTGTACAGAATAAAAACTTTTAAATGTATTTTTTTTTTCTGTCACAAAAGGTGGAATAAGCAGAAATGTGACAGAATGGCAATAGAAGAATAAAAGAAAAAAAAACATGTATAAAAACAAATATATACATCAATAACAAAATTTACTTTAACCATTACATTTCAGATACATTTCAGATTCAGATGATTAGCATATGCCTATAAATGAAATTATCCATAGTGGTTGTTTTTTTTTTCCTTCTTGGACTAACATGTTTGATTAATTCCACAGGGTCAACAAATGAGCCGTGTGTTTTTAATTTGGCAAAAGGAGAATTACATTACAGCATGTCTCCAGTGTGTGCTCTTTTTTTTTTCTTTTTCTTTTTTTTATCATGGATATTTTTTTCTTAAACAAAGCCATGTGGTTTGTTTGCTAATCAGACCTCAGAAAGATAATGCGATGAAAAATCGATGTTGTCTCATCGATATTTCTTTTCTGACGTAATGTCTTTCACTCTTTGAGAGGGTCTTACTAGAGACCCTACTAGAGGTGATGTACTGTATGCCTGACAAAAACAAGGACTTTTTTTGTATGATAATCAGCAATGCTACACTATTTGTACAAGTACAGTTTGCAGGCTCCATATATAGGTCACGGTTTGCCACTGGATGACCCCTGGTCAAAATGTATCCCATTCTCCGTGGGTGCCCATTTCCTCTGGGTGTGATGTAACCAGGGAACATTTCAGCCGTGTGGTTTTCCTTTCCAGTCCCACACAGCTGGTGTTCTTTCGCTTTTCCTGGCTGTTTGAAGTGATCCTCTGGAGTGGTTTTGGCCTTGACTGGTGATCTGCTTGTCCTAAAACAGTTGTTGTAATCGAGATGTCATTGCTTCATAGCTCAAGGATCTTGCGCTGCCCATGGGAAATTAAAATCTGAGAAGGCAGACTGAGGCAATTTTGTGTCTCAATCTTTGTGATCTCTGTGCTCTTGCATAAAGAGCCTGAGTAAAAACAACAAAGTTTTTTCTAAGCCTGCATAGTCTCACATTGTGTAAGGAGTTCAAGTCAAACTGGGAATTTTTGATTATGCAGAATAAGAACACACCTTTATTTCTATATATAATCATTTGCTACATTAATGCTTGACTCTTTGATGGTTCGTACTTGTTGCTGTTTTATGACTCTATGCAGTGTTCTCTCTCTCTCTCTCTTTCTTTCCTCCTCCTATTCCTCTCTGGGTTTCCTCTGGTGGGATGGTGGGTGGAACCTGCATCTCATGCTTCGTGAGCCTCCTTCAGTCAGAACATTGGATTTGGGTTTGAGGTTTATATTTAGTGGTGGAGTTTGGGGTTTTTGGGCACAGGGTGATGTGGTTTTGAGTTGGCTATGTGTGATCACAGTGAGATGAAAGCTGAGGACAGGCAGAGAAAGGTTCTCTGTGGAGAAGACGTCACTCTTGAGCTTTTTAAGACAGTTTCTTAAAGTTTCTTTTTTCAGTGGTAATGAGAAAGGCAGTTGGTTTTAGCTTCTCTCGAGCATGGCCAGTTTCCTGAAGGCCTCTGCAGTTTGAAACACAAATGCCATTAAAGTTAAGTGTCTGCAGGGGAAAGTCGGGGGAGTGAGGACAGCCGCTTAATGTGAAGAGGCCCGAGATTTATTGCCAGGGTGAGACAGCAACGTGAAAGCAAAGACACGTTTTGTCTCGTCTCCTTTTTTTTTCCATCAGAAACACAAAGGAGGGGAGGGAAATGCTATCTCTCAATTTCTCTCTTGTTTTTCCCTTTCATTATTCTTTCTCCTTTACTTTTTAATTCTTATCTTTTATATTATATTCTTACTTCTTAATTTTCCACTTTATTCATACACAGTATAGGTATTGTGGTAAACTCACAATAGACTTTTTTTTGGTGTATTACTAGCTTTGAAATTATTGCAATATTAATATTAGTTGTATATACTTCGCACCTTTTTAAATATTTATTGTTGACAACAGCTAAAACAGTTATCAAACACTTTGCATGGCAGAAATGTTTTGTAATATAATACTGTACATATAATAATAATTTGTCATAGTTTTGTTGAATGATTTCATATTACTTCATTAGTTTGAGATGTGAAAACGATTTCTTTTTGCTGTGCTCCCAATAGAAAAACAAAATTAATGCTAATCAAAAAAAAGAGAAATTTTACAGGCATGTGAAACAAATTTTGATGCAAATAAAAAGACTCACTGTACAGTTTATGCTATAATATCAGGCAGCTTATAGTACAATATATAAATTATTAATCAATACTGTGATCATCAAATGTGATGCATGTGATTTTATTTGAAACAAAACCTGCTGAAAAAAATAACTTCTTGGGAGGTAAGAGTTTTAGAAGCGCCCGATTCTTCTTCTTATGGTCAAACTGGATTAGCACTATTTCCATTCATTGTGGGTTTGTTGTTGGTTAAAGTTGTTGCAGCTTTATTATTTCTCTGCAGCTTACCTCTTTATCTTGAATCAAAGTCGAATGTCATCTTGTTTTCTAGAAAAAAATCACCTCCTTGGGTGGGTAATTGAGTGAGCATAAAGCCAAAAACTCTTAACCCTATTCACAAGCTGTTGGTTCCAATACTGAGAAAAAGGATCTTCCAGTTCCCCTGGATTCTTTCTCACATGAACAGTAGGGCTCTTCTCTCAGAATTGTCCTGGTGGTGGCTTCCCTGCTGTTCTGTGGAGTTGATGGTCCTTGAGCACTGCTACAACACACACACACTTTCTCAGGATCTAACAATAGTCTCCTCAATCCTGGCCACAAATAATCCCCTCATGCATGCTTGTGTGTGTGTGTGTGTGTGTGTGTGTCTTTTTGTTATATCTCGTTTTTTTAAGTAGGATTGTAGAGTGTACAATAATTACAAATAAAATAAGCAATTTTTTTTATTCCTTGTTATTTTGTTGTTCATGTGAAATAAAAATGGTTGTTGTTATAACAACCAAAATGGTTGTTATTATATATTTATTTTATTTGTTATGGAATTCTGTCAATTCAAGTGTTTGCAGGTGAGGCCTTAGAGTGAATTAAATGCATTATCAATCATAAGATGTGTTTATTAGGTAGACTGTGGATTAGATGTTTTGTTGTTTTGATGTTTTTTTTAGTAATTGCTCTGAATTACTGAATCAATTTAGTAGTGCAAAAAATTTAGTTTTTTCCCCCCAAAAAACATTTAATTTCTTGCAGGTTTTGCATATTAAAATATTAAATAAGCAGTGAAATGCTATTTAACTTGTTGACTACAAAGCAGTAATCTTTTTTCTTGCCGATCTTCTGCATCACACTCCAGTATAATAGGTGGAGCAGCAACTATCTATAATCTCACAATACTCTCACAAAACACAAGTATCTGCACAAGATGCAAGCACTTTGTATTTTATGCAAATGCTGTGTTATATGTTTAAAGAATTAGTCCATTTTGTACTATTTAACATTTAAAAGTTTACCTAAATTATTTTAAAAGTCTGAGTCAATTCTGAATTGCAAAACTGATGCGAGTCAGTTAATTGAAACGTACAACAATCTATTGATTAAATTGCATAAACTCTAAAATCATACAGCTCCAGTGTTTGTCACCTGAATTTCACTTAAGTAATATCTGGTAGGCTGACTATCTGAAAAATTATAACTATTCAATAACTTAGTAATTGAATAATAATAGCTTTTAGATTTGTGTATTAGATTAAATATTTTAATAGAACATATCCATAAAATGGAGGTTTTTGAGTCAAGTTGATATTTTTCATTGTGCAGAATAACAGAACACCTTTTATGAGAATAAAAACTCTCCTGCTATGCTAATTCACTTATCTAGGGTTTCACTGGTGCTTTCACTAGAAATGAGAATTTTCTCAGTATGCAGGAGCTATGATTAGACAGTCTGTTTCACGTCTGAAACGCTGGCCTCCCAGGATTCTGTAAATTTCAAACTGTTTTACATCGTCATTCAAGAGAAATCTCATCAGCAGTGTGGGCTGTTAAATATTAAGTGGTATATAAGATATTAAAACATTAACACTGTAGCATTTGTTCCAACAGCTTGCTTTGTGTGTACATGTGTGTGCGTGTGTGCATGTTTATTCCATTGCTCCAGGACATGCTGTGCCTCATGTAAGTTGTGTCCCACTTGCTGCTGATAAGATTCCTGAAAGGCTCTGATCGCTATCAGGACAGAAGGAGTTTTCCAAAGAAAGAAAACAAGGCAGTTAAGATTAACACCATGTTAGGGAAAGCTTGAGGGTTTTTTGTTTTCACTATTTTGACTGTTTCTTTCTCTTGCCTATGACCCTACTGCCCTCCATGACTAGACTTTAAGCTTGCACTATCTATAAATCATTCAGCAAGATCTGGATTTTGTTTATCATTTAAAATGAACACAAATGGTCCTAGGAATTGTGAAATCACGTTTTAAAGTGAATCCCATTATGTGAGAAAATTTTAATATGTGATGGAAAAAGATTCTACTGCAAAATAATTTTATGTAAATCAGGACTGATGTATTAAATGAACTGCCCGGTTGCTCTTTGGCTAGTCTATACTGATGGATATATTTACATTGGAGATGTTAATGATTGCTCCTTAATAAATTAATTGCTGATAATAAATCAACCAGTTAAAATGTATTAAACGATAATGTATGCTTTGCTCCTAGTTCTATGCATGACAGTACAGCTGTAACCTAACATTAGCTTAGCTATCTTTACTAGCCGGACTTCTTACATGCTTGCTAATACGGTAACTTATTTGTTCTTAGCAGTTCCGTTTGTGAAGGGCGAGCTCCGTCACAAAACTGATCACTGTTGTGATACGACACTTTCTGTAAACCGATCGTGGAGGTCAGTGTTAATACTGTGGTGGAGTGTCACAAATAAATCAGTGTATGGGGAAACACTGGATCGTGCTGCTGTTGAACTTAAACTGAGGGGGAATTGTGTGTGTGGTTGTTGTTAATTACTAATGATTAATCGATTATTGAATCTTGTTAAGAAAAATATTTGAAATTTACTCCCTAGTTTATGCTGCAATAATCTGTGTTTGTTCATTTACTAATTCTGACTAGAATATCAGGAATCCAGCTCCATTGTCCACCCCATCAGTCGTCTATACAGCCATCTGTCCATCTGTATACGTAATACATGCATACAGTCCTGTTTAATTTTATGTGTTTTTATGTAAAACCATAATAATAATCATCTGATCGTAGCGGGTCTCAGTATTAGCATATTAGTATATTAGCAAATACAACCTGGAACCTCACACCTTCTGTCAAGTATAGTACTGACACCTGGGCACCTGAGTCGATCATGATTTCCCCTGTATACCAGAGTATTCTAGAGGTAAATGTGAGACAGCTCTGTCCGACAGCTAATGTTTGATCCAAATTTACAACAGAATGGACTAGTCAAAGTCCAGACCTCAATCCAATTGAAAGTTTGGTGGGACCTTAGGAGAGCTGTGCATGAGCAAATTCTCAAAAAACCCAATGAACTGAAGCAATATTGTAGAAGAAGAATGGGCCAAAATTCCTCCACAGTGATGTGAGTGACTGATAGTCATACAGGGAACGACCTCTTAAAGTTATTGCTACTAAAAGTGGATCTATAAGCTATTGAATCATGGGGTAGTTAGTATTGTGCCTTCATTTTTGTTAAATGAATAATAGCATGGTGAAAAAAAGTTATATGAAGTTCGTCTGTGGTTGTACAGATGAATAGTATTGCCTAATACTGATCATCCATACATCCATGTATCCATCTATCCAAGTAAATATCTGTCTATCCATCCACCAATTAATTTCTCCCAATTATTGACTGATCCATCTATTCCTCCATTCAAGTATCGCAGTCAGCCCCATCCATCCATCCATCCATCCATCCATCCATATAACATCTATCCATATAACATCTATCCATTAATTTATACATATATCTATCCAAGTATCAGTCCATTCTGGGACATCATTAACTCCTTCACACCTAGAGATAATTTATGGAAGTCAATAACCTCCTGACTTCCTCCTGAGAGTTTTTGGAGCAAACCAGGACACTCATATAACAAATGCATCCACGAGTCCTCATCATGAGATCACTGGGGTGTGTGTGGGTGAGTGTTATGGTCTACATGCTACAAGCGTTTGTCGATCAGTCCCCAGGGTGTGATGGAGTAGTGGAGCAAGGAGGGAGCAAGGTTGATGTGAGGGTGATGAGAAATGAGGGAATGGATGGAGCGTAGCTGGCAGACTGACCTTGCTGAAAGCCTGGCACAATTCTCTAAGCTCTGTAAATTGTTTTGTGTGTGTGTGTTTGTGTGCGTCACTGTCAGAATCTTTCAACACTGAGCAGCAGTTATATCATGGGTTCATTCTGTTCATGTAAAGCAATGAAATGCAGTAATTTAAAAATCTGAAAAATAAAAAGAAAACAGAGTTTAAACATTAGGAGTAGGGTAAGGTGGAGACGTGGCAGGATTGTGCGATAGAAATACAACCTCCACCCCAAATAACGGAAAAAAAGTGTGTGCTTTTAAGAGGACTCGTCTTGAACAAATCCACGTGGAACGAAATTTCCATATGCTCCTTCCTGTGTAATTTTGTTGCCTGCAGTGAGAGACTGCCAGTTGAATTGTGTGCTATTGATTGTCAGTAAATTGCTGTCGGGATTTGGCTAATGGGTCTTTCTGAATGACTGGAAGCACCAGAGCCAGCTGGCCCATGCTGTTTAGCCGTGCATGATGTGATGCTAGTCTGCTGCTCCCTGTTTGACATTAGGCTGATGAAGCAGCCTATTGAGGAGCTCGGGCTTTGTTCTGGACCTCTCGTCTGCTCTCATACCAAACAGCACACACGTGCACAAATATGCGCACACCCTTTATTCCTTTATTTTATTTATTTACCTACAAATAAGGACTTGAGAAACTCTTTTAAAAGAAATGAAAGAAAGCACAGTCCACAGTGCTTCAGCTGTCAAATGGTAATTTGTTACAGCGTAAAAGATTTCTGCAGTTTTTCAACATTGGTGCATGCAGAGTATCGAGTATTACCATTTTAACGTTTGAGTTAGAGGAACATTACTAAATTAGCAGCAGATCCCGCATGCCTAATTTATAACCCACTGAAAGACACCTGCAGTCTGTGCTGTGAATGTGTGTGTGGTGTCACACTGACAGTTAGACAATGACATAAAACCATGTTCAATTTAAATTACCTCACTATATTGACTGGATGTGTAAGGCTCCACCTCAGGCAACACTAATCTCAGTTATTTTTCGATTTTACCACGTTATCATTTTGAGACGACTGAAAGCAATTATTTAGCAATTATTCTTGTGATTCAAAGAAATAGTGGAATATCCCTGTGCCACCAGGAAAGAAAGAAAAAAAACTCAATTAGTGTGATAAACTGGTTGATTCTCTCATTGGTTGTCTGTTCAGGTCAACAGCTAAGTACATTTTATTGCCACATGACGTTGCTGAGCTTAGACCTGACTATGCAACTCCAGATCATAACACTGCCTACAGTGGCCACTATGTATGATGGGTGCATCACGTCATGCATTTACTGCACATTTTTGTGTTTCTATAATCTTTATGCATCCAGGCAAACTGGAGCCTTTTTTCTGATGATCATTAATGAGCAGTTTTCTTATGCGCACACAACTGTTTAGTCCCAATCCTGTGTGTTCTCTTTGCAACTGTCAAATCCGTTTTATCCATTTTATTATAAAATCATTCAGGTCATGCCTTGGGTGATGTGTTCAGCTCAGCCATAGGATTTACACAACATAAGTCATTAACAGTGATTATCCATTATATACCAGTAAACTGCTGACCGGATCATGGACACCCAATGCCTGTGGAGACCAAAGGCCAGCCCAGGCTGGCCAGAATAAACAACAGAAAAAACTATGCAGCTCAGCTTGATTAAAATAAATAAATAAATAAGTTTTTCTTTTTTTTTTTTTTTTTCTGGCAATGATCGAAAGGCACCACAACACCCACTGCACCACAGCCTACACACAGATCACTGATGGGATGCACCAGAAAACAAGTCCAATCCAAGGAGGCAGTAAGTTACAGGAAGCTCTGAGTGCATGCTTGGCAACTACAGATAAAAAAAATATAATGTATTATCTGCTTGCTCTGTGAGTCAGGTTAGAGATTTGCATATGCCTTTAGGAATTTTATAGCACACGGTATGGCAGTATTCCTCCTCCTGCTTTTAAATCCACATTCAGGTGAGAGTCACTCTGCTGTGTTCCACAAGCCTCCTTGCCACCTACATGTCCTCCAGCTCCAGGGAACAATAACCATAAAACCACGTGTACAAATGATTGTTTGGCTTGTGTGCAACAGTGCATGTGTATTGTAGGAAACATCCCGTCTCAGTGCTGTTCGAGTGCATTAGTGTGAGTGGCAGTTTAAAGTGCATAGGAAGCACCCGCTTCACTCAATCCTGTTAAGCTAGAAGAGCGTTTCATTAGATCTGGACTGCTTCATTAGATGCCTGCTGGATCTGCACGGGCTGCATTCAGTACCCTGTGCTGTGTATGCACAAGTGTAATGTGAAAAGGGCTTGATTGAAGGTGGGTTGGGTCCTGGATGCATAAATAGATTAATGACTTTAGCAAGAAGGCTTTTGCCGATGACGTTACCTGTTTTTTTTTTCCAGTAGGAAATATTGCGGGTGGTTAGGGAGCGTGAGACTGTAACAGTAGAGAAAAATAAACATAATTGTATGCATTTAATTTTTACATAGGCTTATGAGTACATGTAGGTTATGTTTCATTAAAAACAAACAAACATTTGTATCTTAAATGCATTTAAATTTAAATGATGCAAAATATGTACTATACCTAGCTATCCACCTTCAATTTCTTCTCTCATGACTCTCGTCCTGCCTTTGACAAAAAAAAATAGGAAATGTCTTTTTATTAGACATATATTTGTATATCATACTAAATGTTGGAATATTGATTATTTATTTTACTTTTTTTAACCTTTTGAATATTTTTTATACTAATTAAAGAGTAAAAATGTTTATAATAGGCTTTAATAGGAGAAATGTGTTTAAGCCCAGTGGTTTTACTCTAGATTATAATGATGGTAATATTTAAAAGCAGTAAATGGATATACTAGGATATAATAACAAAAATCCTAATGCAGGTTACAGAAAGAAAACAAAAAATGTATCTGTTAAACTGCATAATGAATGTTTTTCGAGGAGCATTTTATAAAATTTGATAAGTTGTTTTTTTACAGTTATAATACAGATTTACAAAATTAGGGGATTAATGGGGCATTTGTGGCTCAGTGGTAGGTTTCACGCTTGCCATGCAATGGACCCGGGTTAAATTCCCAGCCAGTGCCCAAAACCCCAACCACTGGATGCAGTGTCGGTCCATGTAGTGGATGCAGTGTCGGTACTGTATATATATGTGTGTGTGTGTCTGCGTGCTGGTCTTTCGGCTACTCCCGTCAAGGGAGCACACACATGCACTCTCTCTCTCTTTTTTTATTTTGTTCTACCACACAGGATTCTGTGATTCCTGCCACTATGTGATTAGTATAGAGCACAACACACCTCTACACCTGTAGAGCGCACCATCTCAAATGTAAAGATAACACAAATGTTTTTTTTTTTGTTGCAATTTTACAGGTGTAAAAAGTAATATTTCATGTTTTGATCTTGACATTATATTGTCATAACAACAAGCCTTTCTATAGATCCTTCCCAAACTCTGTGTAAATCACAGAATGCATCACCGTTGGCTGCAGATTTGGGTTCACGTAGGTTAAAATGGCTTAAAAATCCTCCATGCAATTCAGTTCCGTGCATGAAGAGACCTAACCAATATGAAAAATCGAACGTTAGGTGCTGCGGTTCAGTGATTTTTTTGTACAGCGAGGATGGCTATTGTGTTCCAGTCAGTCTAGGAAGACCTGCTTCACCCTCCTTTCTCTCCCTTCTCTTCCCTCTTTTTGTTTCTTTGTCTTGATGCATGGGCACCAATAAGACTAAAGGCTGTAACCTTGAGGCTAACAGCCCTCATGTGTGAATGGGAACTTGGCTGAAGGCACACAAGAGTGTTGGCACTAATCTGTGGCTAAAGACCGTGGTCCGGGGTCCAGCTCTGCATCAGCTTCCTGCCTCGATATGTATTTTTAGCTTTCTGCATCACCATGCTGCTTCTAAGACTCAGTTTTTTTTATTCCATGTTGTAGGAGTTTCAGCAAAAGCACAGTTATTTCCTCATTGCACACTACACCATGGATCATCCACATCATGGATTTGCCATTACAGATTACTCACTGGACTTGATTTTTAGCTTGTTGTGCTGTGTTTGCTTGAGAATGTGATCTGGTTAAGATTTTGCAGTCTGATAAAGTTAAAATGCCTCCTCCTTCTATGCATGCTTGCTTTTTGACTGCGTTTCTGATTTACACACGTTTTCGTTCAGCTTTTATTACCAGCCCGTGATACTTCTCCATCCCTTCATACTCCGTGGCAGTATGTGGCCGGAGCCACTTCACCCCGAGAGGCCGGATAGTGGCGTCTTTTGTGTCTCAGCCTCTCCATGCTGCTTATTTAGCAGTTGTGTAAACCCACGGTGCATTCCAGGCTCCCTCCTTCCCTGCATGCTGCTTTTGTCTCTGAGCTGCGAAACTTTTCAGGCCTCCATTTTGCCCTTCATTATTGCCTCCTTGCCTCAGCTCAATGGCTCAGTGTTCTTTAACTCAGCAGGGACTGTCCTGTAGCTATAAATTTAAGTTCAATATAAATTTTGGTGGTGAGAGGCGCTGGCAACATGATGCCTCATCACAGTTTTACAAGCACCTCTGTGGTCACTGTGTGATGTGACGTACATTTTCGATGCAGCAAGCCATCTTGTCTCTTTTCCTCCAGCTCTGTCTTTTGCTCTTTCCAAGGATTTCTTTATCTCCAGCAGTGGAAAACATTAGTCGTGGTTTCCTGACTGGAGTTTAGTCCCACTGGCTTCTTTGCCACACACTACCCCAGTCTTATGTCAACTCAGCTTGAGATAATTCATACTTTATGGTTTAATTGCTTTTTACAGATAGTGAGACATGCGTAATAAAACTGAGCTCTATGTTTGTGACAGGGAAAGTCTATATATATATGTATAAGGCTTGTACAGTGGGCACTGTGCATGATGGGTGCATCGCTTCATGTGCTTCACTTCTTAACATGATGCTCCATCGCTCTGTAAGGGTGAATCTGGACTCATCAGTGCACATGATCCACTTTATGATAAGTTTTACTAATAAGTGGGGTTTTTATACGCCAACTTAACTGTTTAGTTCAAATCCTGTGAGTTCTTGTCAGATGGTGTGTGTGTGTGTGTGTGGTGATTTCTACAGCATTTCTTTTTATGATAAAGCTTCTAGTCTTTAAGTGATATCAAATCATAGTCTTTTATGATTGATTTTTTTTTTTTTATTTTATTCTGACCACATTTCTACTTGTGAAGTTAACAGTTCCAGGTTTTACTAAGTGTGTGAGACAGTTCTTAACCCAATTCCAGTCATTTTAATGTGTTCTTTCCCTGATGCAGCCCAATAAATTGACATTTATGAAACATTTAACTTTTTTGGCAGGTCAATGTTTTTTTTTTTCCTCTCATGATTTCCGAAAGATTTAATCTTGATACAAAATCTAGATACAAACTTTATTTTTACTGATTTTCCCCTCCTGTTTAAAAGAATACAGCAAGTTTGTGCTGGGTCTTTAGCTGAATTTTGCTTTAACTCTTGCACTTGCAGCTTGTTCTGCACAGAAACAGTGAACACACTGTAACCTCCTTCACCCCTGAACCACCAGCACTTTACTGTTCCGGTCCAGGCCGTAACTCTTCTCAGTTTCCATGCTGCTGTGTTTCAGAGGCTTACAATTTACAGCGTTAGGAGCTTCTTGACAACTGGGGGCTTTGAAAGCACCTGGCACTCGGTATCTGCAAGGGCCACTTATACATCTCACAGCCTGTGTTTTCACTCGGACAGTCCACAGGACATCAGCAAGGCTGTCACTTTTAACATGTAACATCCACCATAAGGCCCCCTTCGTTTTTTTTTTTTTTTTGGCCTGAAGGGGGTTCATTTTATTATTTTTTTTAAGACACATTGTAAGATAACTTGTCTTGCTAGCTATCTTTTGTTTATTATTAGTCATGGAAATTTATTTTTTCAAACGCAGCTCTCAGATTCGAGCCTGAGCTCAGATCACTGTGCATGTAAAATCTCTGAGCACGAGATGCTCCTCGACATGAGTGTGTCTGACTCTTGTACCACCCTGGGTGTATTCCCAACTCTCCTTCTGGGGTTCTGAGATCTACTGTTTGACTTGGATAAAACAGCAATTTAAAAGCAAGTAAGTGGTAAAGGTTTTGTGTTATGCTTCACATTTAGATTCCTACAGGTCAAGATTCTATTTAGTCATTTTTAGACACAACAACAAAACCTGTGAGAAAAGAACATTTCATGGCTTTTTTTGTCATTTTTACATTTTTGTACTGACCAGGGATTAAACAAGCCAAACAGATTTTTCTCCGTAATGTGATCTCATAAAAGAAAAGCCCCTCGCCCAGCCTGTTGTTTAGCTCAGCTGTTCTCCAGTGGTGCGTCGCTCAGCAGTTGCTCATTTACATAGACACTGAAATAGGTATTTTAGCTGAAGAATCAACACACACGATTTAAGGGACCTCTAAGTTCTGTGATAGCTTTGTTAACGAAATAGTAAAGTATGGGACCTTTAACTATCATTATTTCCAGCATTAGTTAAGAGCATGAAATAGTAAACTTGAAATAGTAAACTAGTTAACAGTGGTGACAGCTGTGCCCTGTGTTGGTTCTCACGGTGCACAAAACAGGTGATGTAACTAATTCGTTCTTGCCTACCTATTGTGCTGGTTTAATTAATGGATGGAACAAATATGTGACTTTTTTGCGTTTCACTCTGAAATTGTGAACTTCTATAGCAAATTTATGTACATGATCCTCAGGAAGTGAGTGACACCAGAGAGCCATTACAATGTTGAAATTCACTTTTGTCTCACCACTGCATTTAAGTAAAGTAACTAATTTGTTTAATAAATGTTGGCTTAAAATCTTGAATTAAATATTAAATTAAATATTAAATTTAAATACTGCGTGATATTAAGTGTTTAAGATTTACTGAATACTGGGTACCAGTTGTAAATATTAGGTGTTATAATTACTGTGTCGGTTCACCTCACACACACATGTTCATGAAAGTACTACTTGTTTCATGGTTTATACATTTTATTATTAAATACTGTACGAGTGATTGCTGCTTTCTGAAATACTTACTATGTGTTTAATGTGTTGAATAAAGTCAGTCAAGGGAGCGTTAATGCAAAGCATGACTGAACATTATAATAGACTGTTGCGCATTAATATTAAAAATATGCACAAAGTGAAAGATTGTTCTTTGTGTTTGGCTTTCATCCAGATTAAATCCTTGCTGAAAAACAGCCTGTTTATCTGATGTGAACTTTTATGGCCTGATTTCTCTGCTTTTTAAAAAAAAATCCTGACCTGACTAAAGCGATTTAAATAGAAGTGTGTATTTGTGATTCTCTGCCCTACAGGATCAGTAGTCTTTTGAAGGCTGTGGTTGGACTTGTGCTTATTTTAACCCTGTTCCTTTCTGCTTTTAATGAGGACTTGTGGGTCTCTGGGGTTCACGGGTTGGTGAGAGGTGAGGGAGCAAACTAGATGTTTCAAGAACAGGCATATGCTTTTGTATAAAATCCATGACCCCTGACTTCTCCATTGAAACAATGGTAGCAAGATTGTGACCCTGAAAATGCCCTACAGCTGTTCTGCGCGCACACACACACACACACACACACACACACACCAAAGCAGCCACTCCCTACTCACCAAAGATAGCAACTGACACTCGTAAATCTCCAATGCGCAACAGGCGGAATTCTGCCACACACATTTCTTCAGTAGTATCAGAGCTCAAGGAACACACTCAGGAGATCAGGGTCAGGAGGTCAGATCATGGAAGTCGTGCTACTGTGCCAGTGCCTGTTTTATCAGTGTTTTGTATAGACAACCATCACACTAGTGACAGAAGGCTTTTAAGAGATTGTTTGTTTGTTTGTGTGTGTGTGTATAGATCACATGCTCCTACTGTAATGTTAATGGTGTAAGTTTGAAAGTAAAGAGATTTTATCAGTACTGGTGACTGCACATAAGTTAAAGGGCTATGTAACGTTTTTATTGGCTACAGAATTGGGTGCAAGCTTGGGGGTCTTGGTCAGTAATGTAAAACACTAGTTATAATGCAGGACTGTCTTTGTGTGTAAGAGAGAGAGAGAGAAGAGTGGAGGTCTCTAGGATTACTGGCCCACCACTCTTAGTCCTAGAGATCGCCACCCTTATCTGCTCTGGACTGCTGAAAGCCGATAATAAGAAACAGCGTAAATGGACCTGAGTAGAGTGCCATAATGAAACCGTCCAGTCTGTCCATGCATAACTTTAATACCACACAGTCCAATAAAGAAACATTGTAAATAATCTGTAATGGACTGCGATAGCAAAATGGAAGCCGTCTGTGTGTCCGAAGCCTTCACGACTGGTGCATGTGTCTGCCATTGTTGGTCTATAAAAAGCTGTCCACTGAGATTTATGGTGTGGTTCTTAGGAACTTAGAGATGACCTTTGTCTCAGATGTCTGGCCTTTGAGAGTTCCAGAAAACTTTAAATTACTTATTGATGGCTAGTTGATTTAACTGGAGACTTGTATATCAGGTGCAGCTGACTATCTCCGTTTCCTTATTCTTTATTTTATTCTACAAATCAGGCAGTCCAAATTGTAGCTTTTCCAACCATTTATTGTCTTGGAGAACTTGTCTGAAGTGGAACTACACTTCACATGCGTACAGCGGTTGAGCAATATGATTGGGTCCAGTTTCAGCATGGGTACTATGATGCATTGAATATGTTTGTGCTTCAGACAGGTTCTGCTCAATGTTAGACAGTGGTTGAGGTGTTAGTTTACCAGGAGTAAGGTGATGACGTCATTTCACGGCAGGGATACGCTGTTGGTCCGGTGCCACATGCTTACGCTTATTCACACCCAGGGGCAATGAAAATGAGCCCATCCGTTTATCTGCACCCAGACAGCAACCTGAGCTCAGGATCGAATCAACAAAGCTGTGAGGCAACAACACTAACTGTTGCTCCATCCGGCCACTCGAATACATCTTTGGTCAGACTGAAATGGGAAACATCCTTATTTGTGTGCTGTGTTGCCATTTTATTTAAATAGATAACAACAAAACCAGCATGTTCAGCTATCACTGTTTGCTAAATCACTTCCTACTCACTTGATGGACAGCCTTTTAATAGTTCTGTGCAGGAGAACCCTGGCTGGGAATGTGGTATACCGATTTAGTGTGTTTTTGATTTCTACATTTTTCAGTTTGCAATCCAGTCCACCAGAAACGCTGGAGGTATATATTGGCAAATATATGTGGTTCAGGGTGTGTGTCTGTGCGGTTGTGTGTGTGTGTGTGTATATGTTGCTCAAGAGGTCTGTATCTATGCAGTTCAGGAGGTGTGTGCATGCGGTTCAGGAGGTGTGTGTAAATATGCAATTCAGAAGGTGTGTACACGTGGTTCAGGGGGAGACATAGGCATTTGTCGTTCAGCAAGTATGTCTGCCATTAATTCTCCTTTTAAGTTTGTCTTTTGAGGAGGAATGAGAAGCACCCATGTGTTTGGAAGCTCTTCTGAACACACATGAGTCAGGTGTACATGATGTTATTGTGTGTAATGTAGAAGAAGGAAAAGAGAAGCAGAACTTCCTCCCCAGAGCTGGCTGTAGATCTTCACTCCGAGGACTCTCAGAGTCTGAGGTCTCCTTCTCTCTCTCTCTCTCTCTCTCTCTCTCTCTCGGTCAGGATGTGGTCAGAGAGTACACAAACCCTGTCTTGGCTTATAGGCTTCTCGCTCTAATCTCTCCTCACTATATCTACAGCAGTGCCGTATGCCAGCCTGGCAGCATTGAAATTCCATTCGACAGTCTTGCAGTTCCCGGCGTCTTTGTGACCATGCCTGTTCTTAGAGCTGTGATAACGTTGGTAGCATATGTGTGCGTAGGGACTTGGCCAACTAGCCATTCCGTACAGTACTGCGACACCTTGTTTCCTGGAGGAGCGAACATGTTTTGAATTGCTCATGGCGAGAACCGAGCGCTGTGTGTAGTGTGAGAGGAGCTGTTGTGGGAGGATGATGCCAGTGTTAAGTGGGCAGCTGGGGCTGGTGGGCAGGCTAAGACAAGCTGCTCCTGCACTGGTAGCAACGGAACAGCCAGAGAGGAGAATGGCGACGACATATTGGAGATAAAGGCACTTTAATTTCACTGCTAACAGCTGCTCAGCTCCTCCTTGCCAACTCAGGAAATGGTTTGCGTGAAGCTAGACTGAGAGTGAAGATACAATGTAAGGCGAAACACAAGCTTGCTGTTGCTGCTTATAGTAATCCATGATATATATAAAAAAAAAAAAAGAAAGAAATCAGGTTTGCTTTGTATCGATATGTGGAAGAGCTTGATCCTGCTCAGTCTTGCCCGCTGTGCTGGGTGCATATGTTGTCTTAGCAGAATGCAAATCAGCAGGCAGGAGACATTGAACCTCCTGCCGCGCTGACCTTTGACCTTGTGTCACTGAAAGCCAGGGGCAAATGGGATTTTTCAAAGACAATGCTGTGTATAATTTAAAAGCCTTGCTTTTCACAAACCCACAATCCCCTTCTTATCTTTCCCAAACTTGCAGGAGAGCATAAGTTGGGGATTAAAGTCAGTTCTAGAGCACGGCTTTTGTACATCTCGACCTCAGCTGTCTGTGCGTCCGTCTCACACTTGTTTTTTAAATTCCTCTTTGTCTCGTTCTATTCCTCAATTGTGCATGTCTTTTTATTCGAACAAATCCCTCTGACGTTTCGCCATCTGTTTTTTCCCGCTCAATTTAATTTCTTACTGAATTATTGTGCTCACAATGATAAGATCTCACAATGCACAAAAGGTTTTCTAGGGGGAATGGGTGTGGCGTTATTGGAATTCTGTGCCATCTATCTAAAAGCAATTTAACCTCCATATCATGGTGCATAAAGCCTTTTTAATGGTCTTGTGAATGAATTTTTCAGATGTTAAATGCGGCATGGTATTAGATTTTTTTTTAAAAGCAAGTGAGTGATTGCTTGGCATGAATGATTTTAAAACCAGACGGAGATGTGCGTCTTATCTCAGAAGTCTAATTTGCTTTTTGTCTGGAAAAGAAGCATGATAGTAATATGGTTCAATGAAATAGTTTTTGTTTCAAGCCTGCGATAAATATGTCGCCCAGCCAGAAACGGGATTTGCTTCTCCTTTTCCACAGCTCTAAAGAGCCACAGGTTTGGCTTTGTGTCAAATCTATGACATCATTCCTGCGCATGTAAACATGAAGCCTAACCCCGAGGATAAATCTGTGTTGCTGCTATTGCTGAAATCACAATGTTTACCTGTCAGTTGCCGAAACCTAATTTTGTAGCTGATGCAGTTCCAGTAGTTCTTCCAGAGCTCCACTACCTGAACATTTCATCAGTGTTGTCTGATTTTTTAAAATATTTAGTAGGAACTTGATTGGTCAACTAACTGTGACTAAGGCCGTTTTCACATTAGAAGGGGTGGTCTCGAACAATACAGCGTACTCTGGCAGAGATATTGAAGCAGCAGTACCTGAGAACAGAAGTAGATCACTGTTTAGACACATCCTCATCTGTCTGTCTCCTTGTGCATGTAGCACGCATCAGTCTCATCCTCTGACCTACACAGCCAAAGCCGAGACAGTAAAAAGGCACGCGAAAGTCCCACTCGTTACATTTTTCCTGAAATATCTATAATATTAGCCATAACGCGAAAGTTAATTTCCTTGTTCTCTTCATCTCTTGTGTTTAATGGAAGCTCACAAACCAAGTACATACTGCCACCTGTTGTTTTGGAGGGTGTAAGTAAGCAAGAGTATTTAAGAACGGAGCGCTAAAACAACGGCCAGTGAGGGATTGGGGAGAGGGGAGCAATTGTTCCTGGGAATGATACAAATCAATCATGCCTAATGTGAAAATGCCCTCAGACTGCTGTTTTGGATTCATTCACGACGTACCAGTTATTAACTACATGACGGCGATCTTTCCTTTTTACACGGAGCAGTGGCTGTGCTGTGGCTGGGTTTCACGTTCTCGCCTCTCTGCCTCATGGCTGTTAAAACTCCACATATGACTGGAATAAAAGTAGGACGGTGGCATGATTTTTTTTTCTTCAGTCTTTAAAACGGTGCTCTGTTTTTAAAAAAATGTGGAAAGCATTATTGCCTTTATGGAGTCCAGTAACATACCAATCTGTGAGAGTGCACAGCGGTAGTAAACTGCAGCGAACACAAGCAGTGGAGTTCCTTCAGGAAGTTTTTTTCACTTTTTAACGACTAGCAGTTAAGAATACACAACTGGAAGTGACGCTTTACTAATTGCGATGCAATGAATTTCAGGCTAACTTTGAGCTGGAGTTTGATGTCTAAATGACCAAGAGGTCATTTCAGTCATTTCACTTTCAGTCTTGCTTTAAGGCTTCTTTATTAGCAGTGTTGATCTGTAACACTTTAGTACTTTGAGGTAGCGCTACAAACTTACTTTTTGCCAAAATTGGTCATGCTAATGGTTTTATTGTGTGAAAAGAGAAAGAGATATGCACCGTGTGTATTGTAATGTGGTATGTTTTTGGTGAAACCCGAATGCGATTGTGGCGTCGGGCCAGATTTCCTCCAGACTGTGAAAGAATTCAACTAATGTTTAATGACGAATGGGCATCTTTGTAAAGCCAGTTCCTATGGTTAATTTCAAGCAAACTTGAGGTTTAAGTGGGGTAGGGGGGGTGGGAAAGAAACCTGCCAAGCTTGTACGTAAAGCAGAACAGCACCATGGGGACTTTGGCTGGATAAAACTGTTACCCCTTTAAAAAGAAAGTAAAAATTTTACCTAGTAAAAGCCGGCGGGATTTGATGACCTCGTTCCTCGGCACTCTGCCTTCTAATGGAGAGGTCAGGTTGAAATGGTTTTCACAGGTTACAGCAACGTCGTAATCACTGACCTGCGGCGTCCAGCGCTTTGAATTTTGGGCTGTGAAAGGAAGTGCCACATCTTAAGCTCCTCATTTCCTCTCTCTTTTCCTCATGATGGCTGATGGAAGTAGAAGCTGATGTGCTGTCTTGCTGTTGTAGCGCATCCACCTCAACATTTGATGTGATGTGCATCCAGAGATGCTTTTCCCCTCACCCCGGTTGTACAGAGTGCATATTTGAGATACTTTAGGCTTCCTGTAAGCTCAGAGCTGTCTGATCATTCTCCTCTGATCTCTCTCATCAACAATGTGTTTCCTCTACACACAGGATGTTTTTGTTTTTGATGGAAAACATTATCCGAAAGACTAAAAGTAGCCCAGTCCGGCACCAATATATGTGTCGTGCTTAAAGTCGCAGAAATCATACTTTTTTCTTTTTTTTTCACATTCTGATGTGAGATGTGAACATGAACTGTAGCTCTTGACTTGCTCTGCTGACACATGATTGGCTGATTTAGATAAGTGCACCAATGAGTAAGTGTCCCTGTTGAAACGGACAGCGAGTGGTGATATTATGATGAAACATAACACTGTACACACCTATAATTATTAGAAATAATTGACATCTCGATATCTTTTTACATGTTACAGTTTTGATGTAGGCTGAAATAACAAACATTTTAAAATGCTTGTGTTTTATTTTCCTCATATTCCATGTTTTAATAATTATTCAAACATCTTATTGTGACATGTCTTATTTTTGTTTTATTTTTATTATAACGACTTTCCTAGTGAGATAAAGTATCCCATATCCTTCCCATCCACCTCTCCCTTTTAATGTTCAGTTCATTTTGGCTAAGGACAGATTTTATTTTACTGTATTATACACTGTCCGGCCCAAAAAAGTCACAATTTTAGATGGGTCAATTTATTGCACTGTATCAAGCAAATAAAACATTTGAAATGAATGAAACTGGGTTAAGAACTCAACATTATCAAAACCTGGAAGGATTGTGCTGGACAGTATTTGAATGTAAGAAGAAATGTGGTCTGAAAAAAAACAAAAACAAGAATGGAGATCACTTAACACTTGGTCAAGTTTGGCAACAATAAAAACCAGAGCTATGTTTAATAATGAAAGTAACAGCATTTCCATACATGCACAATGTGATGAGAACTCACAGGATTGGGACCAAACCACTTAATAAAACCACTTGTTAGTGAGACTAGTCAGAATAGAAGTTGAATTTGCTCGGAGCAAGGTCATCACGTCTACGAAGTTTTCCTCCCCTGATGGCACAGGCATATTCGAGTGGTTCTGGGAGCGTGAGGAGCATGAGGTGACCTGGACACCCATCATATGCTGTAATCAAAGTTAAATGTGATTTGAATGAAAGTTTAAAGTGTGGGTTTCCTTTTTTTGCCAGCTGTGTATTACGTTTTAAACGTAATAAAAAAATTGAGGAAAAAAAGCTGAGAGTCTGAACAGTTATTTTGGAGAGACTCCAACCTCATAGCTAGTAGTTGCCTCTCTGCATTAAATGGGAATGAAGACGCTTGGGTGAAATGAGAGCTGATAGACATGTAGGAGTTGTAGCTGGTGTGATTATCTGCCATCATCCGCCTCAGACTGCTGCTGAGATTAAAGTCTCTCTCTCTCCTTCTTTCACTCTCTCCCGCGTTCTCTCTCCTCTTGTCAGTGAGTCTAGACGAGAACGATTTACCGCGCCACCCCGTCCTGACCGCTTGCCAGGAGGCTGCTCACACACAGTAAAATAATCAGCAGCGAGAGCGAGCTGAATTTATTCCAGAGCTTAACTTTTCTTCCTCTTGCATTTCTCATCCTCAGTGACCTTTTGGGTTCTTGTTTTTTTTTTTCTTTCACAAATTCTCCCTGTTCTGTGGTGTACCTCTGACAGTCATGTCATGTTCTCGCGCTCTCTCGCTTTTGTTTTTCTGGATCACTTCTCCTGCATCTCTTATGCTGTCAAAACCGCGCCGACTGAAACCCGACACATTCAGCCACCTCCACACGTGAATCTTCCACCTGCAAATTCTTCCTCTATTAACTTATTTGAGGTTTGGGTGTAAGTCAGCTGCATCTTGAATTGAACCACTGTGAAAGGCACACAGACGGCAAAGCGGTCCGATTGTGCAGCGGAGACGAGAGGCTGAGCTGATGGAAAGCAGGAGGCGTCTCCGTCCACTGTGTAACCTCTAACTAACCAGACTAAAGCCCGGGCGACTCTGGAGAGAAACTCCACACTAAGTTGTTCCTTGTCTGTTTTCATCATTATGACGTGTGTGCGTGCGTGTGCGTGCGTGTGCGTGCGTGTGTGTGCGTGCGTGTGTGTGTGTGTGTTTATAGCAGAATGACTGGGGAGCTGCTCTTTGGGATCCACATATCTTGTCTGTGTGTTAGTTATCCTTTTCTGAAACAGCCCTCATCTCTTCCCCAACAGGAAGGCAGCTTGTGTAGCAGGATGTTCATCTCTCTCTGAGTGACAGGACATTAGCGATCAGCTTTACCGTCCCCTATCGCACTTTCAAACCATTGCTGTGGAAAAATCTGGAAAAAGAAAAGAAGAAATGAAGCCGTCGTTCCTGTCTGCCATAAGCTGAGCGACAGCAGATGAACAAAATCCTTCAGAACAGTTTTTTTTTTCATTCAGTAATAATTCTTACACGTCTGCCGCACACGACACACACACACACACACGGCACACGCACACTTCTGTTAGCGAATAAGACTTTCTTGGGAGTATCCGAAAAGGAAACATAGTTTTATCGCATATAAATTATAAACGGCCCCGATCTGTCCGTCAGCTCCTTTTGTAAGCGTCCCTTCATCCTGCAGCTCTTTCAGCTCCTCGCGTGCACACCACTGAATTATTTATCACGTTTTGTTCTTTTGCGAATGCAGAAAAGCAAAGCGCAGTGAGTTCAGGGTTTTTTTTTTTACCCCCCCCTCAGAAAGAGAGAGGAACGTTTTTAGTCGAATTCCGATGGCTGATTCCTGTCTTTACCCCAATCACGGCTGGTATTTCTACAGAACATGGAACTAATTGATGTTGTTGTCGTTGTTATTTATTTATTTATTTTAATTGTTAAGGATTTTTTATTCAGGATCATGTAACAAGTGGGATTTAAAGGAAATTCTTCTTCAGTGGTATTTGAATTTAATCTTCAGTCACAGTTTCTGTAGCCTCAAATGTATTTGTTTTTATTTTATTTATTTATTTTAGTTTGTTTTGAATAGAAACAGAAATGTGTTATTACATATATAATTATTATATAATTATCTACTTATAAACCCAGTTATTTAAAATGTACCGATATGCAAAACTAAATCTATTTAGTTTATTAGTAAATGTTTTAAAATGGAAAAACTAAATTGTGTATATTTCAGCAAGATCACGTGAGCCGGAATCCTGTGCTGCTGGATAAACTGTAACATGGCTGTGATGCAGTAGTAGACACAGGTGTGCAGCTATGCGTTACAGTATGTACAATGTTCAATACCTTGTCTCCCACACACGGTGGGACACCCGTCATTAGCTGTTAGAGAGGGATTTGGAATTTAGCTTTGTGTTAGGAGCGAGATAGCTTCTTAGCTGGAACTAAAAGAACACGGATGGTTAAGATGTGATTTCAGCAATTGTGTTGTTTGAATGTGTTGTTTAACATGACATAACGTTATCAGATTTATAACTGTTTTCTTGCTGAAAGTGCTTCCTTGACTGGTTTTGAATAAAGGTTTTGGGATGTACTGTAGTTGCGCTCTCCTCAGTATGGCGGACCGGACAGTCCTGCTTTCACCAATGCTCCAAGCAATAGTATATTTAATGATCGCAGAGATGCAACACCTGGGATGCAGAATTATGCGTATAGTAAAATGTCCCAGTGGTGGCTGGCCAGGTGTGTCGACATCTGTGATTATCATTCACGGATGTACGGCCTTCTGTAAAACGCTTGCACCACTCGTTGTTTTTCTGCGGCTAAGAGTCTCATCACCATGCTGTGCTTGAAGTCTCCGCTAAATATCATTTTAAATATTGTTTTTATGCGTGCATTCATGGGAACTTTCATCATAATATTTTGTTCCATGCTTGCACTAACACAGTCGCATGCTATTCTACGTAAGGCCCTGACATGTTGACGCCACCATGCTAGGAGACGTCATTTACCAGGCCAGCAGGATGCACTTGGATCTTTTCTTCTGCTCATGAGACAACAAATCCAAGTTTGACTTGAACACCCATCATATTTAAGCGCTGGTAGACAGAACTGAAGAAGAGTGCAGCTATTGATATGGTGCAATTCTCCCTAAGGGAAATGTTTATCAGACGTGTGTAAGAGGGGTTTTTAATGTCAGGGTTCTAGAAGCTGTTGTAATTGCCGTTGATGGTGTCCTCCTTTTTTTTTTTTTTGTCATTTTGAACTGGAGTCATGCCAGGTCATCTTTTTAGTAAAATAAGATATGTGCACAAACCGTTCCGTTCCAGTATGTATGAGTTTGTGAAATTATGTTGTTTGTTTATAGAAGTTGGTGAGAACTATTATTCTTTTTTATTATCATTTGCTACTATTATCATTTCCACTCTTAATAATAATAAGTCAGAATTGAAGGAGTGTTTTTTTTTTTGTTTTTTTTTTCCATTGACTGGATGGTCTAAAGATAAGCAATAATCAATGTGATGTTTTAATACATTTCTACGTGGGCTATTGTAAACGGGTTCTTAGCACTGCCTAGGCTGGATTTTGTCCGTGTGATCTGGCAACCATGTTTGAATAGATTCAAAGATTATAAACCAAAAATAAAGACACATTATGTCAGGGGAGTAAATTACATACTTCTTGTTCTTTCTAAGCAGCACACAATGCTTCTGGAATTTCTGAATGTATCTACACCTCAGGTGGCGTGGTGGCGTAGTGGTACAGTAGCACAGTGGGCCTTGCACCTCCAGAGTTCGATTCTCTATCGAACTCTGGTCTCGTGTCTGTGTGTTGAAAGTTTGTATGCCCTGCCTGTGCTTGGAGTATTTCCTCATGGTACTGTGGTTTTCTCCCACAGTCCAAAGACATGCAGATGAGCTTAATTGGCGTTCCCAAAATGCCAGTTGTGTGTGTGCCCTGTGATGGATTGGCCCCCTGTCCAGGTTGTACTCTGCCTCATGCCCAAAGTCTCCTGGGATAGGCTTCAGGTCCTATGTGCAGGATAATCAGTACAGAAGATGGATTAAAAAATTTATTAATTTATACCTTCTGGAAACTCATTACATCGCCTTACATTAGCCTTCAGACAGGAAAGTGAACACAAAAGGCTGGAGTGATGCACACAGTGAAATAAAGGCACTCCACTCAATCCAATCAAATTATTGGACCAGAACTAACTGTTGTACTAACATTATGTCTCTCTTTTTCTTTCTCCAGATGAAGCTGTGGAACAAGTACAAAGTAACCAGTATCCCCTCATTGGTGTTTATCGATGCAACAACGGGGAAGGTGGTGTGTCGCAACGGTTTACTTGTAGTGAAGGATGACCCTAAAGGTGAGTGCCAACACCAAAAACATACACTCACACACACTATCATGTGTGGAAGAGGAGAAGGAAAATCTCCTCTTGTGTTGCCCTATCAATAATTTTGACACCCCGCTCTTAAATTGCACCCAGACTCTCTTAGCGAGTCCACAGCACAGAAAAGCTCATTCGTCATCAGGCGCAAGAAGAGGCACAGTGGCATGTGTGAAATCCTCTCAGCAAAAGGGAAACTGCTTTCCCATGAGCAGAAAGAGCGATTCCTGCCCAGACTAATGAACCCCAACTCGGGCAGCGGCCATGCCGAATTATCCGTTCTGCTCATTAGTGCACTTCCATTCACAGGAGCAGAGATGAGGAGCCATTTCTCAACCCGGCAGCTCCTCTCGTTTTAGGGGGGGTGGTGTGTGTGTGTGTGTGTGTGTGTGTGTGTGTGTGTGTGCGCGCGTGCGTGTGTTAGTGTGCGTGTGTGTGTTAGTGTGCGTATGTGTGTTAGTGTGCGTATGTGTGGTCTGTGTTTGTGTATTTAAGCAGGAGGTGGGAGGTGTAAAAGGAAGAGAAAATATTGTGTATATTTGCTTGAGTGTGTTAAGTGTGGTATGTAAAGGATTTGTTACAAATATGCACACATACAAGCAGCGTTCAAGTCATACTGGGACTTTGAATTGCGCAGAATAATAGAACACAAGTACAGTGGCCCACGTTTAAGCAAATAAATAAATCGATCATGGTGTCCTGGAGTTGACCGTTTTCAAAAATCAAGGTTGGCCTACTATAAGATAAGATGATACTGATTAATCCAACATATTTTTTGCAGGGCAAACAAAGCTCAGATTTTAGGTTGCCTTACCATTTGTTTTTCTTCAAAATTTTGTTGATGTGGCACATTTTACTGCGTCTTTTTCCTAGTTATTGCACCTACATGAATATAGCTAATCGGTTTTAACTTCAGTTTTTATTCCTCAAAGTGGAGCCAAATATACATGCTATATGCGAAGAAGGAATTTCACTGTTCTGTAATGTATATGTGACAAATAAAGGCTTTACTACTACTCATTTTACTACAGTTGGTTTTAGATATAGAGACCACCCTAAATAAACTAAGTATTCCCTTTTTTGTGTTTTCTTTTTGTTTGTTTTACTCTGGCAAGGAAACCAGAGAAATCATTTATGAATTGACATTGATCCTGAATATGAAACAGAGAGAACAGACTGTTAGTCCTATCATATGCATGTTTGGTAAGCAGAGAAAAAACCTTTACCTAACAGTCAAGTAACCCACACGGTCTGTCAGTAAAAATCAGTCTTTAAACTCTGCAGTAGAAGATACAGACTCGAACACATTAATGAAACGCATACAGATTTTATTAAACGGTTATTAAGTGGACATTGGATCATCAGATCATACAGTACAATAATGGCTGACATGTTGTTTCATAAAAGTTCTTGCTGAACATAATGCACAACAAAAGGCTGCATGTTAATGCTTGCGATTGTCATCACCAAATTGGTCTTAAAAAGACCAGAGCAAGCAAAGGCTCGCTGGACAAACACCTAGTGGTCAGAGAAAAATTGAATCTAGACAATATGAAATGCTTCCATTGCATTGCCATTTGTGATTGGTGCTGCAGGCAATACATGATGAAACTAGTCAAAATGCTACCGTCAAATTTTGGCAACCATTCCCCTTTTAAAAACCTAAAGCAATATGCGCAGGCTGAGGTATACAAGTAACTTGAAAGTCTCTTCTTGACAACCTGCTCATAAATGGCACACTCTTAGTGTGTCCACAGCACAGAAAACCTCACTCGGCTGGCCTCCCAGGAACTCCCTTAATTGCCCACATATATAGAAATGGCTTGGAGCAAGGTCAGAACTATTCAGGGATGTGGCAATGACTCCCAGCCAAGTTCCTGTAATGTGCAGGTGGTTTTGGTGAAGGAATGTGGGTACAGTTACCACAGACAGACGCGTCTCTTCTGCATGTTGGTGTCAAGTTATCTGTTGATTTTCAAGCATCAGGCGTTCCACACACTGAATGATCACAAGAATGCCTACAGTGGGCTCCGACTCGCATCGGCTGGGATCATCATTCACGGACGTACAGCCTTGTTTTACTGCAACTAAGAGTCTCATCACCGGTCTGTGTTTGAAGTCTTCTGTAAATATCTATCACTGTAATTCGCTAGAAATCTCAAGTCCTATTTTGACTTGAACACATCTCGTATATACAGTACAGACCAAAGGTTTGGACACACCTTCTCAGTTTTCTTTATTGTGTTCTTTAGTCTCTTCTGCTTGTTGCCTGTCCTTAGCAGTGGTTTCCTAGCAGATATTCTACCATGAAGGCCTGATTCACACAGTCTCCTCTTAACAGTTGTTCTAGAGATGTGTCTGCTGCTAGAACTCTGTGTGGCATTGACTTGGTCTCTGATCTGAGCTGCTGTTAACCTGCGATTTCTGAGGCTGGTGACTTGGATGAACTTATCCTCCGCAGCCGAGGTGACTCTTGGTCTTCCTTTCCTGGGTCAGTCCGCATGTGAGCCAGTTTCTTTGTAGTGCTTGATGGTTTTTGTGACTGCACTTGGGGACACTTTCAAAGTTTTCCCAATTTTACGGACTGACTGACCTTCATTTCTTAAAGTAGTGATGGCCACTCGTTTTTATTCTTCATTTAGCTGTTTTTTTCTTGCCATAATACAAATTCAATCTCTTTGAATGAGAAGGTGTGTCTTATGGTCTGTACTGTACACATTTCTGTGTTGAGTTTTTTGAGTGAAAAAACTTGCTTATCTGGAACAGCTGTGTGTGTGTGTGTGTGTGTGTGTGTGTGTGTGTGTGTGTGTGTGTGTGTGTGTGTGTTGTCAGGGAAGGCCCATTGGATGTTAATGTGGTTGGATTCTGGGAAACACTGAATAAACATTACAGCACAAGTACAGTTATAGTCAGAGCACAGGATCAGCCATGATACTCTATCCGTTGAGTAAAAAGGATTAAGGGCCTTGACCAAGGCCAGTTCTGAGGCTTGAACCCAAACCTTTCTGATCAGTAACCCAGAGGCTTAAGCGTTGAGCCACTGCTGTGCTGGGGAGCCAGTTAAATGATGCGGTAGTGGTAGAGACAGCCAGTCTGCCTTGATGTTTAAAAGAGTTTCTCACACACTTATCTGGGCTAGGCTAGGTAGCTAGCTCTAGTTTAGTAGGCTTGCTTTTTGATGACAGCGCAGGGACATTATAGGCGCTTTAACAGTCCGTGTCTGATTACAAACTGATTTTATTTGGCTTATATCGGTTTCTTGAGCTAGTTTATCTGTCCTGCAACTTGTTCACAGTGTAACTCCCACTTAGCTAGCTAGCTTTATCCATCTTCAGTCAGACATCATTTTGATATAGTTAGTTTCCTTAAGAAATTGTTCGACATATTTAAATAAATTATGCAAAAGACATGGAAAAGATTTGGCCAGAACTCAGTTTGTCATTTTGGGCTGAATGCCAGAAATCCGTTTTCTGTAACTTTCCCAGACAGCCGCAATTATTTGTCAAGCTTGTCTGTCATCATGTCGTTGGCTCTGCCTGCAGTTCGACGCTCTAGTTTCAGCTTCAGACCGTCCTCCTACAGACTAATGTATCCTGCACACGGTTAGAATTCTGACAGCTACAAACTTACATTCTTTCTTCTCCTCGGGTTCTAACAGTCTATTTAAAGCGTGTGTTAAACAGCTGGTTTACAGGTGCAAGTCACTAAACCGTTTATGATGTTACCAATCCAGCATTTCGTGATCTCCACCGAGCCATGCTGGGAAATCATTTTGTTTCCAGGTTACAGGTCTGTTTTTGTTATGGCCTGTGTTTCTATTCGTCTCCTACGTGTCATGTGGTTGGCCGTTTTTCAGTCTCTGTGACAATAAAAGTGTTTGGAAGTAAGTGTTTCTTAGTCATGTTGAGTGACAAAGACTACCAGAAGCTTAGGTGCCCCCAGGCAATTGCCTATTGTGTGTGTGGTGTGTGCGCATGTGTGAGAATGTGTTCATGCTGTAACTGGTATAAGGAAAGGTAAAATGATGATGTAAATATGTGTAGGTTTCTCTGGTGAGTGTGTGCTAATATTATTGTCTTAGATGAGGATAAAACTCATAGCTATGTAACATAAGGAATAAAAAGCAAAGGAGAAGGCTGATATGGAAAAATGATTAGCAACAAAGTGGTGTCGTGGTCCTACCCTAAAACCCCAAAGATGAATATTTTCCAGTAAGCATTTTGTTCCTCCTATAACACAGCAGTTTGCAAAATGATTACAAATTATGTGTTTTCTTATTAAAGAGCAAAAGAGTCTTTTTAAGTTTTTATCCATTTATAGTTAAAGCTAATGTAGACCTCCATGAGTTAGTTAGTTAGATCTGCTTTCTCAGAAAGCCTTACCTCTAAGTGGGATTAACATGTGCTTTGTGTGTGTGTTCATGCATTAACTAATATAAATGATTCACGGTCTGTTAATAGGGTGTGACAATGCATCTATATTCAGCTTGTGCTGTGCAGGGAGTGTTGATCGTTTGGTGCTCAAATGCTGCACAGAATAGAGGGAAAATATGCCGCGTTGAACGATCGCTCTATAGGAGGCCTTTCTCTGAGCACTGGCCTGCAGTGAGGCGATAGAGAGCACTTCAGCACTCACTCAACAATAGGACTGGAGCAGGAGCTGCTCAGTGGGACGCGCCCTCTGGGCCTAATGAAGCTCTTGTCAAAAAGGCACTTATATAAGGGCACTTTCATAGAGTGTAGCCTGCTCTGTTGACCCTAAAAAGCTTTCCACATTTTTTTTTTCTCAAAGCAGGCTCTCTGGAAGGGTGGAACTTAATGAGCTTGCAGTGAAGAGAGAGAGAAAGTGAAGGGGGGGTGTTTAGCAATATAAATATATAAGCATTTATACATTATATGTGCCGGCGACTTTGTTTGCATGGAATTTAATTGCACACCCATAAGCGCGTAAAAAAATAAATTTACAACGCCATCTATTAAATTTTGGAATGAACTTTAAATGTATGTGTTACCATAAAGTGCGCAGATTGAACGTGGAATTGCGATTATTAAGTAGATTTCAATTGCACACTCATAAGTTAAATAAAAAATTTACAGCGCCATCTGTTGAATGTTGAGATGAAATAATGGCTATTTTTTCAAGGTTTGTTTTTATAAAGGCGTTTTCCATTTAAATTTTAAAGCATATCTTCTCTACCCGTGGGCCGATTGCGAACGAAACCTATGTGTTACCTCAATCTCAGCCAAATACACCCGTGAAAACCCCATTAAAATCTGTTGAGAATTTGTTAAAAAGAAGGTGATTTTATTTCAGTAATTCAATTCAAAAATGAAAATCATATATGGATTCATTAGACTCTAGACATTAGACATTAGATGATGTATTTCAAGTGTTTATTTCTTTTAATTTCATGAATACAGCTAATAAAAACCCAAAATTCTGTATTGGACACTCGCACTCTAATCAACTAATTTGATTAGAGTCTTTAAATGGTCTCTCAGTCTGGTTCAGTAGGCTACATGGGGAATTCTGCTGACTTGACACTTGTCCAAAAGACGATCATTAACACCCTGTATCCAATCACATTTTTGAAAATTTGAATGGAAGGGGAAAATGTGGTAGAAAAAGGTGCACAAGCAACAGTTATAACCGCAGCCTTGAGAGGATTATGAAACGAAGCTTATTCAAGAATTTGGGGGAGATTCACAAGGAGTGGACAGCAGCTTGAATCAGTGCTTCAAGAGCCACCACACACAGACGAATCCAGGACATTGGGTTACAACTCACATTCCTCAAGCCACTCTAGAACCAGAGACAACTTTTGAGGCATTTTACATGGGTTAAGGACAAAAAGGACTGCTCAGTGGGCCAAATTCCTCTTTTCAGATAAAAGTAAATTTTACATTTCATTTGAAAATCAAGGTTTTAGAGTCTGAAGGAAGAGAGGGGAGACACAGAATACAAGTTGCTCGAGGTCCAGTGTATAGTTTGGATGCATCATGCATCATGGTTTGCATTAAACCACCACAGTCAGGGTGGTTTGGGGAGCTGGTGTTGGTCCACTGTGTTTTATCAGGTCCAAAGTCAGCACAGCTGTCTACCAGGAAGTTTTAGAAACCAGAATCACTTCATGCTTCCTTCTGCTAACCAGCTTTACGGAGATGCTGATTTCATTTTCCAGCAGGACTTGGCACCTGCACACACTGCCAAAAGTACTAATGCTTGGTCTAAGGACCATGGTATCCCTGTGCTTGTTTGGCCAGCAAACTTGCCAAACCTAAAACCTATACACAAATTTGTGGGGTATTGTGAAAAGGAAGATGCGAGACACCAGACCTGAGCTGAAAGCCACTATAACAGCATCCTGGGCCTCCATAACACCTCAGCAGTTCCACAGACTGATCGCCTCCATGCCACACTGCATAACTGCAGTAATTCATGCAAAGGGAATTTTGGGTTTTCATTATCTGTAAGCCATAATCATCAAAATTTAACAAAATAAACACTTGAAATATATCAGTCTGTGTGTAATGAATCCATGAAATATAGGAGTTAGATTCTTTGTATTACATTACTGAATTTATTTTTTAAGAAATAACTTTTTCAACTATATTCTAATTTATTAAGACGCACCTGTATATAGGAATATATGGAATACATACTGTATGCACACCACATATGCATGCACTATTTTGCATAATTTAAGTGTTTTATTTATGTATCTCAATATGTATCTTTTAGCAACGACTAAATACCTATGTTTGTTCGATATTTGGGTTAATCCAAAAAAATAGAAGAAAACCTTCCCAACAGTGTTTGACTGATGGTACTTAGTTAGTAACTATTGTAAGGATCTATCTAATGTCAGAACCTTCAAAGCACTTTTGTAAGTTGCTCTGGATAAGAGTGTCTGCCAAATACTTAAATGTAATGTTAATGTAATGTTTCTCAGGTCTGGAGTTCCCGTGGGGGCCGAAACCGTTTGCAGAGGTGGTGGCCGGACCCCTGCTCAGTAACAACAGGCAGACGACAGACAGCAGCACCCTGGAGGGCTCCTATGTGGGGGTTTACTTTTCTGCTCACTGGGTGAGTGAAGTGCACACACATCATTGCTTAACTGCAGTCTAAAAGTCTTTTTCTTTTTCACACATGGGATATGTAACATTTCAGGCTCCATCAATCCATAAGAACATGTTTTTTGCCATTATTACAGACACATGTCACTTTTACTTAAAAGCTACTCCACACTTCATTCATGACCAGAGGGAGAGAGCCACAGTACAGATGTGATATTTAGCATTCCCACAAGATCGTTCAGTACGTCATGTTATGTAATATAACCTAGGGTTGCCAGATCAGACAAAATCCATGCAGGGCTAAACACACCCCACATTGCACCATGTTCCCTCCAATCTTCCAGCACTGCTCAAATGGTCTCACCTTCTTTCAAGGATTGAGAAAGACATGAGTCCACACTGTTTTCTGTCTGGCTCCTAGGTGGTGTAATGAACTTCCTCTAGATCTCCATACAGCTGAAAGGCAATATTTAAATAATGAATACAGATAAAGAAGACTATCTGGTTTTTAGCTATTTGGGTTTTAAACCCTTCCCAACAGTGTTTGACTGATGGTAACTTAGTGAACCAGTGCAAGCATATTTTATGCGAGGTACGAGCATCTAAATTTTAACCTGCCTGCTGTGATAAAAGCAATCAATTCAACTAACACTGTAATAGATGTGCAGCTTTCCTCATTTTGGTAAATTGGGAATTAAAAAAAAAAAAAATTCCCCTACATCAACTTTCTTTAAGATTCGGTTATTTGTCACATGTACATCATCACCTTACAGCACGGTGTCATTTCCTAAACTGTGGTCCACTGTACTTAATGTGTTCTGTGTCAGTATGTCGTGATCTTGTGCATGCATATCCGTAAATGTTCTTGTATGCAGTTCAGACTTGGTAAAAGTTACCAGGATCGACCTAGTACAATTAGTAGCATGTGTCTGAAATATACATTTTCATCAAGAACAAGTGAACACCAAGACCTCATTTATTTCCACTTGCTTTCAACATCCTGACTAGAAACAGTCCACTCATTGAGCAGTTTTACCAGCAGTGGCTCTGCATTTTCACCCTTAAGGCACAGACAAGTGCAGGTAAAGTCACAACTAATCTGAAACCCGCTAGTGACTTCAAGGTTTTGCTCTAAGCTCAGTCCCTGGTTGTGCACTTATGTCAGAGTTAAAAAATTCATTGTGTCATGTTTCTTCTTCCACTCACTTAGCAATCATCCAGTACAAAATGCTGAGTCAGCTTGTGCTCCAGTCACAGTGATGCACAGACTAGCATAAAGCTGGATTTGCACTGTATTTTGTTTATTAAAATCTCTTGTATCTCCTTATCAAAAATTTGGATAAAAATGTGAAATCGTAATACCTCCTACTTCTGATTAGCTGAGAGGTAACTAAGTACATTTACTTTGTTTTAGTACTTAAGTACAGTTTTAAGTACTAAAACAGTTTTATGTGTTCTTTACCTGAGTAGTTTTAGTAGTCGACACCTTTACTCCACTATATCAAATATCTGTATTTTTTACAGTGGTGTGCAGCATTTGATATCGCCACCTGCTGACTATTATATGTAAAGGCGTGATTTGCCTTCCCTCCATAAAACACCACATGTAGCAGGTGATTGAAAGCAGAAGCTCTATACTGAAGTAAATGTGAAGACGAGTACTTTTTCTCAAGTAGAAATGTAAATGGAGCACTTCAATATTTTATATTAAGAGATATAGATATAGATGTAAGGATACAGAGGGATGTATCTACTTTTATTCAAGTACAGGATTTGCATTCTTTGTCCATCACTGTTAGACAGTTGGATCCAGTGGAAATGCAGGTCTAATCATCAAAAAAAATAAAAAAAAAAGTATTTTGGTCTGATGAAACAGCATCTGCAGTTTATCAGGAAAAACTCTTTGCTAGTCAATAAAAAGCAAGCAGCTCCATCCAGGGCTGGTATCAACTCTTTATGATGCCATTTGATTTTTGACCATGAACACAAAATTGCGAAACCTCAGGTAACCTCCGACGAGCTAATACTATGTAACTGAGCTGTTCCTTTTTTATTCAGTTTTGTTTTTATAGTATTTAAAAAAAAAAAAAAAAAGACAAGGTCACGGCACAGCTTTACCTTAATCCACATAAGGATTGAAATCCATAATGATCAAGCCAGACACATCAGTGGCAAGGAATAGATACAAATCTACAGCATCGGAGTAGAATCATGGTACACTTGTTACGGACCTGACTGAGTGCAAAGAGAGAGAGAGATGAGACTCATTGCTCTTTTCTTGTTGTGTGTGTGTGTGTGTGGAAACAGTGCCCTCCCTGCCGAAGTCTGACCCGAGTGCTGGTGGAGTCTTATCGGAAGGTGAAGGAGTCTGGAAACAAATTTGAGATAGTGTTTGTGAGCGCTGACAGGTAAAGATTTTTATAGACGTTTACACACACGGGATTAATCTTTAATTCATTAATCACCATTAATTATTTAACTCATTAAAAAAATGTCTTAAGTAATATTTGTTTTATATGGTATTTCTCTGTAGCTCTGAGATTGATATTGTCTACTGTATGTTTAGCAGTTTTTTAACTGGGCAGAGAGACAAAACCAGCACTTTTTGTTTTCTAGTTGCTATAAACTTGTACATAAATCCTAAACTGAGGAAAACACATGTTCATCTATTGATGAAGAAAGCTAGGGAAAAGACAAAGAATGAAAAAGGAACTGAGAAAATGACGGGGAAAAAGGGAAGGAAAGATGATTTAGGTTGGACTAAATATACGCGAAACTAAATATAAAAACCTTGATGGTTGTGTTTGCAGATCAGAAGATTCCTTTATGCAGTATTTCAGTGAGATGCCATGGCTGGCAGTGCCATACGCAGACGAGGCCAGGAGATCTCGCCTCAACAGACTCTATGGCATACAAGGTGTGTATCCGGCAGGGGGGTGTTTGGGAAGGGGGCGGGGGGGTATTGGTATTGGTGTGCCGAGGCTGAGATGAGGAAGAAAAGCATACGAATATAAGGAGAAGGAGGGGAAGAGGAAAGGAGAGAGGCACAGCTGTGGAGTTTGAGGAATGTGGGCAGCTGATCAAGTTTGCTGTTGAGTTGCTGAAGGAAGCTGTGTCTCCTCCCAGCGTTCGAGCTTTCTATGTGAAGGCCAAAGCTGGAAGTGTGTTCCGTAAGATTCCTGTCCTGCCTCTGGGGAATCTTGTTTAGCTCCAGATCAGATGGACTGCTGTTATCACGGTCTGTCTCTCAGAGCCTGTTGTACTGATCCCTGCAGCTGTAATGCCTGATGTTGCTGCTGTTTCACGTCGGGGGTAGTGCAGGCATGTGGGCAGCTGATTGCCTTGTGAAAGACAAAGTCAAGATAACACTGAATGAATTCCAAGCAATCGCAGACATATTTAGGGTGACACCGTGGGGGTGGGGGGTGTATTTGGTTTTGCTTTGCGTCCCCTGGTTTCCTAAGAGAGAAACATCACTGCGAATCATTCTTTATTCTATGCTGAAAGAGTTTTGTCCTGGTGGGCGTGGTCTCTGCTAGAGTGTCGTTGCCACATCCACAGCACACAGGGATCACTGAGGAGGAGGAAGATGATATCATTCATGTTCTATGACTTTCACTCACTAGATCTCAACCAAGGTGAACATGTGACAGAGAACTGAGAAAAAGAAAAAGATCAAACAAAAAGAAAGAAAGAAATGGGAGGAAGGAAATATTGAAAAAAGAAGGAAAGAAAAGGAAGACAGAGGAAAAAGTCAAGGATAAAAGCAAAATAAAAAGGCAGATAAGTGAGAAATATAAAGAAGTTAAAATTAACAGTAAAGGAAAAACACAAATAGAGATGAAATAGAAAAAAAAAATAAAAAGGAAGAAAGAATAGACAAAGACAGAAACAGAAGGAAGAAAAAGACACAAAGTAAAGGAATGATGTATAGTAAGCAAAAGGAACAAGGCAAGAACTGAAGAAAAGAAGAAAAGCAAAGAAAAATGGAAAGAAAAAGAAACTAAAAGAAGGCTAGTAGAAAGGATAAAATGAAGGGTAATTTAAAGAAAGGGAAGGATGGAACAATTGTAATGAAATGAAAAAAGGGAAGAAAGAAAAAATGGGAAAAAATAAATAAATAAATGTAAATTAAAAAAAGAAGAGAAAAAGTGAAAGAACTCTCTCCTGTTTTACTTTATTACTCTCTACGTCCCCCTCCGTCTCTTTTCCTCCCAGTGCGGTTCCTTCTCTTGTTATCTCTCTCTCATCTCTTTCCTTCGGAGGCGGTCAGTCAGTTCTTGTTGGCTCTCGGCCAGGCTCGGCTGGAATGAGAGGAATTCTTGCTGGTTGCGGGAATCGACACAGCCGCTGCCCAAAAACTGCTCGCTTCCTGGCGCGGTGCAGCCACAGAGCCGAGCTCAAATAGAGGCTCTGACAGATTCTAGTGCTCTCTATGATGTGTGTGTGTGTGTGTGTGTGTGTGTGCGCATACGTATGAGTGAGCTTAGGATAGTAACTATTGTCCTAAACCTGCCTACAACCAGGAGATACCTGGCAGCTAGAATACAGTTGTACTACATATACACTTTGATGTAAATAAATGTGCGTGTGTGTGTGTGTCCTTGCACATGCTGCAGGAATCCCCACACTGATTTTGCTGGACACGGAGGGTCACATGATCACGCGGCAGGGCCGGGTGGAGGTGCTCAATGACCCAGAATGCCATCTTTTCCCCTGGCATCCGCGGCCTGTGCTTGAGCTCAGCGAGTCCAATGCCGTGCAGCTCCACGAAGGCCCCTGTCTTGTTCTCTTCGTAGGTGAGTGTGTAACTAAAGCAAAACACCAAATGCTAAACATCTTGCTTTTGATTTTTGTTGCTAAATATATTTTCCGTAGTGTTACAGTAGTGGAGCAGTAGTAGAACATTAGGCAGAGGGAAACGGGTGTAAGGTGATTCTTCAGGCTTTTGAGATCAGAGCGAGGCTTTCTGAGGCCATCAGCTCCTCTCTGTTTTATTCAACCTCCTCTATTCATATTTCAGCTTTTGTCCTTTCATCCTGGCATTCGATTTTTTTTGCTCTTTTTTACTCTTATGCCGAAAGTGAAGGTTTATTTCATTATTGCTCTTTCACAGCTGCATCCTCTCTCTCTCTCTCTCTCTCTCTCTCTCTCTCTCTCTCTCTCTCTCTGTGTGTTTCAGACGCAGAGGAGGAGGGCGAGCTGGAGCCAGCAAAAGAGCTCATCCAGCCAATTGCTGAGAAGATCATGGCCAAGTACAAAGCCAAGGATGAGGAAACCCCGCTGCTCTTTTTTGTAGCGGGAGAGGTGTGTGTGTTTGTGTGTGTCTTTTGTGTGTACTGTATGTGGTTGTGTGTGTGTTTGACCATGTGGTTTTTATGAGAGACCTGAAACTCACTCTTTTGGAATTGGCATGAGAAAACCAGATTGAGACTTCATAATAGAAGATTGATGTGATCATTTGAAGCACAGCACTTTTTTTCTGAGCGACTGGGAGTCTGACAGTGTGGTTGTATGAGAGTGTAGGTATCTTGACGGCATGGGATGGGTAGCTGAGGGTCTCGCTCTCTCTCTCTCGCCCTCACCCTCCCACCACTTCCGTATGTTATATTGCTCTTCTTATGGTTTAGGTTTCAGTAGTATCACTGACGGCCTGGCAGCGAAGTTCATACTCTTGCTGTAAACTGATACCAGCTGCACACACACACACACACACACACACACAGGATATACATGCATACACTGTAGACCACTGTACAAACGTCCATTCTATTTATGTGCAGGCAGTAGGCCTGTAGGGCTTCAGCTTCTGAATAGTAAAATAGCGTGTCTACTGAAGTGAGCATGTGACAGTGTAGCCTGTAGATCCCTGACCAGCTGCTGCACGTCAGGACCAGTGATGTATGTGAATGTGTGCGTGAAATGCCCTGTTGTTCTTTTTGTGTTTGTTTTGATTTACTTTTATTCATCACATACACAATCATACACAGTATGATATGCAATGAAATAGCTGTATTACTGCCCTTGACCTAAAAAGAAAAGGTCGAATAGAAAGAGTTCACTACAATAAATTGCCGATGTGCGTCACTTACCTGGGGAAGAGAAGGCAACAGGATGCATTATGGGAAGAAGGCAAGCCGGCGGAGGCAGTGTGATGCTTTGGACAATGTTCTGCTGAGAAACCTTGGGTCCTGACATCCATCATGTGTAGAATACTTTGACGCATACCACCTACCTAAACGTTATTGCTGGCAACTTCATAGAAATGGTATCGCCTCGTTCCGATGGGCTATGTCAGCAGGATAATGTGCCCCTGAAACACTGCAAACATTGTTCAGGAATAGTTTAAGCAACATGGCAAAGAGTTCAATGTGTTGACTTAACCTATAAATTCTCCTAAGATCTCATCCTGAGCCTTTGTGGGATGTGCTGGCCTAACAAGCCTGATCCACCTCACAACTTACAGAATCTGAAGGCGAACGTCTTGATGCCACAGCACATCTTTAAAGGTCTGGTGCAGTTGGTTCCTTGGTGAGTCAGAAATGTTTTGAGGGACCAAGAATGCAATTAAACCTAGAAAAAAAATTAAAGCACAAAAATGCCAGAACTCTGGAAGTGGCTCAGTTAGTGTTTTGAAGATAGTGGTTGGTGAACACTGTCTGATGTGTGTTCTGAAGACATGTGATGGTCCAGCAGGATTACGGCTTTTTTCTTTAATCAGCCTCCTGTCTGTGTATGTGTATATACTGTATATACAGTATACTAAAGCCAGACCTGATTTGCACGGTTGGATGTGCTTGGTTTATCAGATTCTTGGGAAAGCTACAGTGAGCAGAAGAAACTTCACATTGTGTGGCCGTCATGATCCAGAAACTGCGTGGACCTTTATCTCGTTATGAGACAGCAGGCAGCCATAGATCACTGCGACAGTCAAGTTGGCAGTGTGGGTGTTTGTTCACGCTGTATATGTCTGAAAAGCAGTTTATACATGCATTGCAGCTGTGCGAAAAGAAGATGCATGGCTCAGCGGAGGAAGGAAGGCAGCCTGCAAGATGTAATCTCCTCTTATCAGGGAGGCGTGAAGCCCAAGATGGATTTCATGTTTCTTCTGCTGAGCCTCAGCTTTAGAGCATTTACACTGAATTCTAGAAGTTTTGCCCCCTTTTTTGTTTGTTTTTTTGTTTGCAATCCAGTGACGTGAATTCCAGAGATTTTTTTTTTCCAGAGGACAATAGTCTCCATCTGGCCTGGAAAAGGAAGCGATTATGAGTAATGCCATAGCTTCCCTCTTGCCTGATGTTTCTTCACTCACTGCCAGATTACAGGAAGTGTCTAATCATCAGCACTACACGGCCGTCTTATTTTCCATTGGGCTTTCTGTTGTCATTGAAACAAACATGTCAGGAGATGTTGTAAGCAGTAGAAAATGAATCTGTAGGTTAGCAGTCAGGCCGGTCACTCTTCTGTCTGGTTGTTTAAACAAAAGTATGTCTGATCCATCTGTAAGCAGTTGTGGAACAATAACAAGAATTTCATGTCACCTAGTCCATGCCCACATTTTTTGTCCTTTTTAGGTAAAATAACAGTAATGTAATTCCTTTACAAGCTTCAGATCAGATTGTGTGGTTATTACACTTACTGCTACGTGGACTAGCTCATGGTTTCATTGGTATGAAGTCAGAGCTGGAATGGACAAACAAATGTTTAATAAACAGACTTTTATTTTACCGCCATCTGGTGGCTGTTGGAATTATAACACTTTCAACATATGTTCTCATATCCAAAAGGGTGAATGTGAGAGGGGAATGAAATGTGCATGTAGGATATTGGCTTTATCGTGAATGATTTCATTTCATATATGCACTATATAGCCAAAAGTATGCGGACACCCTCTCAGACAAACAAACTTCATCTCTTATTTAGATGCTAATGCATATGAAGACAGCTGTCTAGACAAGCTCGGACCAGCATTTAATCTTCCCTTCACTCAAACTACAAACCAGCAGAAAGGTTTCCCTGCACACAAAGCAAAGTCCATGATGGTTATAGTGTTTTAAGATTGACTTAAACCCCACATGAGCACCTTTGGAATAAACCGGATAAACAGTTGATAAACCATCAACTGCATCTCGAGGAGGATGACATTTGCATAACAAGTGTAAAGGTGTGATGGACAGGTCTCCTTTTTTCCATATGGTATATTCTTTGAATTCCCAATCATTAAATACATCCTTATACTGCTTTACTACGTTACAGACAATCAGTACCACCAGTCTTAAACACCCTTTTTTAATGTATAAATTTAAGTACTAAATGGAAAAAGTAGGTCTTTAGACGTCGACTGGCAGTGACTGTTCAGATGTCTAGAGCAGAGGTTCTCAACATATTTTTCCTTGGACTTGTACTGTAAGTGTGTTATTATCTTATTGCATATGTGCAAATCTAATTCTGACAACATCAACGCCTCAGAGCAGACAAAGGCTCGCACATCCCCTGTGTTTTCAGAGGGGGCACAGATCCCCTGGGATATTTGGCGCCCCCTTGAGGGGCCCCAGATTGGGAAGCATGGATCTAGAGGAAGTTTGCCAGAAGAAAGAAGAGTCTTGACACATGCCTTCCACGTAGTCTGAGATATAGTGAGACTAGTCAAGCAGTGCTAGATTGATCTGAGGGAGAGTGGTGCAGGGCGGGGTGTGGTATCTGCTTTGAGGTGTTACCCGTTTGTGGCCTTATAGGCAAACATCAGTGTTTTAAATCTGATGCAGCAGCTACAGGAAGCCAATCGAGGGATTGAAGTAATGGGGTGATGTGGGAGAATTTATAAAGACTGAAGACAAGTCATGAAGCAGCATTCTGGATAAGTTGTAGAGGTCGCACAGGAGTCTCGCACAACAGCAGACATGCCAGGAGGACGAGACTGAGAAAGCACACGAGTGGGTAGAAATGAATGAATCCTTCTGATACTGTAAGGAAGAAATTAACATGAGTGTGTCAGGTTAGCAGCGAGAGCAGAAAAGGACAGTTAATTGTCTATGTTTAACTCAAGGTTCCATGCAGTGACCGAATGTGAGATCAGACATGGAATCAATATTCAGGAAGGAATATCAGTTCAGTTCTTTGCTTTTTTCCTGGACGCTGTTCCTTTGGTTTAGACTTAAAGATCTGTATATTCAGTGTTATTAAACAGAGGAAAGTTAAAGTAGATATAAAGTAAAATGCATAAAAAGGCATTTAAAATATATTTGCTCTAGTTTGAGAATACACACACACACATTTGCACTCGGTGTGTTGCATCTCAGGTTTTTTTTCTGCTTAGTAGGCTGTTAGATCTTGCTCAGAGGGGAGCCATGTTTTTTTACCTCCTCCTGTTTCTTCCTGCTGGGAGCAGAGAGAAGAAAGCGAACCGTCTCCTAACTGCCATGCAGGATCTAATGAGAGAAAACACTGAGCCCTGTGTGACTCCTCACTGCTTTAAAGTTCTGGCCACAAAGTCTCCTTTGATTGTTACTTATCAAAGCTCTAAATGCTGCTTCAAAGGAAGAGCCATGATTCAGTTTTACTGATAATCAGAAGACTTCACAGGTGGTTACAGCACACATTTCCATGAATTAAAACTGTAAAGAAAAATGAGCATGCTGTATCTTTACAGAAATGAGCGAACTGCTATAAGATCAGTCAATGCTGAATATTGGATTTATATTTGTATTCAGATTTCTAACTGAACACGGAGAAAGAGAATACCTATACAATGTTTTAACTCTAATTTTAACAGCTGATAACTTCAGTTCAATTCATTTTCAATTTGTCTAATTCATGTGCAATTATTTAATTGCAAAAGGCTTCAATTTATTACACATGGTCAGGAATTTATGTGGAATTTTTCCTGTAGTACTGTGTACTGAACATGACTTATACATATGTAAGACTCAAACTAAAACACTGAGCAGCCAGATGCTTCATAAATCAGTACATACTTTGGGTTTTAAGGAAATCACCAAAGGCAGGTCTTCTCCTTTCTGACACTATTACTATGTATGAATACAGTAGATGAGAGCAAAGATAGACAATTTTTTACTTTTAGTAATTTTGAGTACTTCAGTGACACAGATCGATATATACATGGCTTCCTGAACCAGACCACGAGTGCAGTTTTTAGAAACCTTTATTTCATAGATTACCCTTAATTTAATTAGTTTTATATATTTATTTATGTTCACTATATTGCCAGAAGTATTCACTCACCCATCTAAATCATGAAATTCAGTTGTTCCAATCACTTCCATGGTTACAGGTATATAAAATCAAGAATCTAGGCATGCGCTCGCTTCTACAAACATTTGTGAAAGACTGGGTCGCTCTCAGGAGTTTAGTGAATTCCAGCATGGTACCGTAATAGGATACCACCTGTGCAATGAGTCATGAAATTTCCTCACTATTAAATATGTCACAGTCACATGTTGGTATTATAACAAAGTGGAAGCGAACATCATCAGCGACAACCACTCAGCCACGAAGTAGTAGGCCACGTAAAATCACAGAGCTGGGTCAGCGGATGCTGAGACACTTAGTGCACAGAGGTCGGCAACTTTCTGCAGAGTCAATAGCTACAGACCTTCAAACTTCATGTGGCCTTCAGATTAAATTGAGAACAGTGCTGAGCTGCGGCATCCAAGCCATCCAAGCTTACATCACCAAGTGCAATGCAAAGTATCAGATGCAGTGGTGTAAGTTTGTGGATGGCCCCTTCCACTTCCAACATGACTGCACACCAGTACACCAAGGTTCATGAAGACATGGATGAGTACATTTGGTGTGGAAGAACGTGACTGGCCTGCACAGAGTCCTGACCTCAACCTGATAGAACACCCGTGTGATGAATTAGAACAGAGACTGCGAGACCAGACCTTCTCTCGTCCAACATCAGTGTCTTACCCCACTAATGCGCTTCTGGAAGAATGGTTCAAAATTCCAATAAACACACTCCTTAACCTTGTGGAAAGCCTTCCCAGAAGAGTTGAAGCTGTTATAGCCAGCCACAAAGGGTGACCAACATCATATTAAACCCTATGGATTAAGAATTAGATGTTACTCAGGTTCATATGCATGTGAAAGCAGGAGAGCGAATACTTAGTGTAGTTTGGGTTATTTGTACAAGTAGTATAGAGTAACAAGTAGTATACAAGTAGTATAAAAGTAAAAATGAGAATGTAATGCGATTTGTGCCATTATATGCTGCTAGCCTGGATAAAAACTAAATGATTCATTTAATAGTTACATATCAAGATGTACATCACAATTTTAATATTTTCCATAATAATGGCCACGTAATTTTTCTTTAAACAAATTGTGCAGCCGTTTTATATGAGCAGCCACCAGGAGACCATAAGAATGCAAGAGCAGTGTTTGTGCTGATGTGATTGGTTTCTCATAAGTTTAATCTTGTCCTCATAGACCTTTTTGCAGAGAAGATAATCATGTAACAAAGACCACTGACCATTTTCTAATGTGCCCGCAGGACGACATGAGCGACTCTCTGCGGGATTACACCAACCTGCCTGAGGCGGCGCCGCTGCTCACCATCCTGGATATGTCAGCCCGCGCCAAATACGTCAAAGACGTTGAGGAAATCACGCCGGCCGTGGTGGAGCAGTTTGTCAGTGACTTTCTAGCCGAGAAACTCAAACCAGAGCCGATATAAAGCTGGACGGTAGTACCAGGATCTCCCATCACTTCCCTTCAGTCCCCCTGTAAGACTCTGACATGCTTCACTTTGTACTGACTTTTTTTTTTTTTTTTTAACAAACACCTACCCCACATCCTGGAAGCTACTCTCCTGTGGTGCCTTGCATATTTACAGCCTGGATGGAGAAATCTCATGAATAGATGATTCTGTTGTGGCAGTACATGTCATGTCTCAGAATGCAAATGAACCCCCAGAGTACACTTGGATTTAAAACACACTTGTTTAATTTTATTAAATATGAACAAGACATGGCTTTTATTCTCACGTAAATGCTTACAGTAAGAAAATCCTGGTGCATTTCTAGGGACCGCAGCAGGAATAGGCTGCACGTCTTGTGTCCTTATCGGTGCTGATTCTTGATATTTGATGCAACATAATTTTTTTTTCCCCCCCCAATTCCAGTACACTTCTGTGGATTTTCTGTGAAGGTCCCATTTAAATAAAAGCAGTCCAATTTTGAAGGCACACAATAGCATTTACCAAGTTTCCACACTAAATGTAGGCATTCATTAGTGTACAGCTTTTGTCTCTCCGTCATTGTGTTTCTGCTGAGAAACCCTGGCCATTAAAACTGACTGTCTCAGTCCTGTGTCTCGTCTCATCTGATATTAAATACATTTCTTCATTTCACGAACAGAATTTAAGGTACTTTTCTTACACGCATATAGTATCTCACTACAGTAATAAAATGATGTTATTTAGGATTGTCAAGAAAGTACTAGAGTCCCGGGTGGTGCTGTAACCTCTCGCAGCCGGAGGTCTAGAGAGAGCTGATTGGCCGAGCTCTCTCAGAGGGGAGGGATGAGAGGTACATAGTGCTCCGATATTAATCACGGCTCTACAGCCAGTCAGGGGCGTCTGTGAGCTCGCGCAGCGGAAGGAGCGGATAGCGCTGTCCTCCGAGTGTGTTACGCCGCCCCCAACGGTGCGCGAGCGAGCAGTTCGAAAAGATGCGGTCGGCTGGCGTCACGTGGTTCGGAGGAAACACGTGATAGTCTTCGGCCCTCCCGGCTGAGTGGTAGTAGTAGCCTTAATGTGGGAGCCCCCTAGTGACTGGGAGGAATTGGACACGACTAAATTAGGGAGAAAATCGGGGAAAAATCCAAAAAAAAAAAAAAAAGAAAGAAAGTACTAGAGACAGACCTTGAGACCAAGGACTGTATGGTTCTCTTTAACCTTTGACGTCTAAAAAAAGAAAAAAAAGTGTTATCCTCTATGTGCAATTCTTTAAACCAAAACACAGGTTCTTACACTATCCACACGAATTTTCTCTGACTTATCATAAACATGACTGTAAATGGAATAAATGGCTAAATGGTTCCTTGCCTGAATCTACAAAGCAGTGTGTGTGTTGTGCTCTGCACTGGATTGGTATCCCATCCATGCCTCATGCACAAGGTTTCTGGGATAAAATCCATCGCCATTTAAAAACAAACCAGAATAAAGCACCTACTGAAAGTGAGTGAGGGTTTATATGTGCACGTTTTCATAAATGACGAGCAGCTGAACGTTCTTTCTCAAGAGCAGCCTAGTGTTGCTGGGATTACTGACTAGTGTCTGCATGTTCAGTTCAACACCGTCCCACGGCTGGCTTGGTGGGAGGTGAACAGTAAACAGCTAACTTAAATCTATTTTATACAGAGTAGATTAGATGTAGCCACCACATATAATTAGTGAACTTTAGATTGATCAATTGTTTCAGCCTATAAAGTGGATCACACCTGCCTTCTGTGTTATAACTGGTAAGGGTACGTGCACTCCAGGGGGTCTTATTGTTGCCTTTATAGTCATTTCTGGGTAAAAGGGGATACTAGTTATTAGGAGCCATATAACATGTCCAGGCTGCACAGACTCTGGACTCTCTGTGACTCCAGGATAAATTGCTTACTGAAAAAGAATGAATGAAAACTCTGAAATATGTTGCACAGAGCTTTTAATTCCAAAGCCTCGGCCTGTTCAATATTGAATTAAACTTTAGAGCCGTATTACAAATCAGCGGATGCTTGATTTTGCTCTTCTTGCTTTCTGTACAAATTTCATCAACTGTCTGCGCCCTTCAAATAGCAGGATACTAGCAATCATGGCTGAATTCAGACCTTCCACTCCTGGAGCTCTAGGAACAACGAGTTTATAACCATCTGTTTCCTCAGCCAGCTGGAGAGCCTCCAGGCTCAGGCCGTGTGAATCACCACTAATCACGAGAGCGGTGTTTCTCTCTGCCCAGTTCTCATGATACATCTTGGGTTCTATACATGGAAGAGACAGTTCATCATCAGATTCATCAGAGTCTGACTCGGTGTACTCTTCCAAGACGGCATTATCACAAAACCTTCCAGGTGTGTGAACATCTGTGTCACTTCTCCTCATGTTCCTACTTGCACCGTCCGCAATGTGGACACTCACAGGCGTCGGTAAATGCTCGGATATAGAGTACCAGTTCAAACCAGAGAATACGGGCAGACGGAAATGGGCTCCCATTGCAGCACGCAGGACCTTCGGCTCCCACGGATCCACGCAGCCTGGGAGAGGAAGGACAAATTAGATCTGGACAAACACGTGAAAGTGTTTAGAGACTAAACACACACAAAGAAGTACCTTGAGTGAGGAGCACACGATCGCACCCGGCTGCAGCCGCACAGCGCAGGATGGTACCTAGGCTCCCCGGGTCTCGCACGTTATCACAGATAAGGAACAAGGGGACGGACTGGACACGAAGATCTTTGGGGAAGGTGAGCTGAGATTGAGCTGGCTTTGAGAATATGGCTACAAAAAGAGAAAAAAGTTAAGGAAGGGGCCTGAATCACAGATATGAAAAAGAAATGGTCATAAAAAAAGTCTTGTGGTATAAATTCAACATTTTATCATATTCATGCATGCAAAAAGAAATTTTAATCAAATATTTTTGTTTTAGCTTTCCATAGTCGTTCCTGTTATTACTTTGTATGCCTCAAATACTAAAGTGGTGTATACTTTAGACAGGAAGGAAGGTGTTGAGAGAGAAACTATTTCAGACATCTGACCTTGCTGTGACATTGTGTATGTTTGGGTTCATTTCAAAACCTGGTGGTTATCTGATTCTAGATAAATCCTACCTTTAAACAATCACCCACATGTTGCTGAGATGTGTTCAAGTCAAACGGCAGATTTTGGAATAACAGAACACAATTATGAGAGTGAAAACTCCCTTTATTTCTCTATATAATCCCCTGCTACGCTAATGCACTTATCCCGGTGTTTCACTAGTGATTAGATACCATCAAGGTAGAAAGTTTTCTCCGTACACCGGAGCCATGATCGGACTGCAAACTTTACATCTGAATTGCTGGCCTCCCAGGAACTCCTTTAATGGCGCAAACATGTGGAAATGGTTTGGAGCGAGGTCAGGACTGTACAGGTGTCGTGACAATAACTCCCAGCCGAGCTAACCAACCATGTGCAAATGTGGTTTGTGAATGGTTGTGTGTACAGTTCCCACAGACAGATGCATTCTCAAGAATCAGGTGTTCCACTCACTGAATGTTCACAGGAACGTCTACAGTGAACTGAGCCACATCGGCCAGCATCGTCTTTCACAGACATAAAGCCTTCTGTTAAATGTTTGCACCATACAAAAAGTGTCTCATCACTGTACTGTGCTTTAAGTCTTCTGTAAATGTCTCAGTTTGGCTTGAACGCATCCTGTACATGTCATGTCATTTAATGATGGGACAGATGGACAGATCTCGAAAACATGAATATATTTAATGCAGGTGAATCTGAAATGTTTTGTCAGGTCTTTGATGAATGAAAAATTAATTAGATTTTTTTTTTTTTTTACATAAGTATTCATTTTGTGTTTTATGGTATACAAAGACTTTTTGGTTTTGTAAGCAGCACTGCTCTGGGGGAAGTCACATTCATAATTAAATATATATATACACAGTATAAATACTTAATTGAAATTACTGAAATGTTTTTTGGCCAGCCCGATATAAAATGTTTTTTTCCCCCCGATATGCATCAACTTCCTCACTCACAGGACAATCCAGTGTCTCACAGATCTGCTTGTTATATTCATCTTCACTCACTCTACCCCATGATAAAGTTAGGAATAAAACAGGGTGTGCATTTATGGGAAAATAATCAACAGATGCAGTCTGGTGCGAAATGGAGATGATTGTGTCCTAAAATCTCTCATTTGCCAACTATTTAAATTCTTCATTTATTAATAAATAAGATCCCACACTTTTGAACCATTTATAGGTACCTTTAATATCATGGAACATTCTGCCAAAAAAGTTCCTGTTATCACGCATCAACTATAAGAGAGCATTCCTAAACCAGTGCCTCTTTTCTGTTAATCACTGCAGTATCCTTAATCTTGAAGATACTCCAGTGGAGGAAATCTCACTGACTCTTACAGAGTGCCACTGGAGACTCAATCACTTTTACATCATCAACAAGAACTCACTTTTGTTGATATGCGGAGTAGCAGTGTACATTTTTATTAATGTATAAAGCCATTTAAATACCATTTATAAATGGCCTTAGATTGGATGCAAATCCTTCTGAGCCATTTCTATACAAACATTATATATTAAAACATATTAAACCTGTGGTTTTAAATACAGTCTGAAAGACCATCAGCGCGTCTATAACTTAATGCTCCCTGATGAATCAGATACAAGAACTTAACAGCATTTTTAAGTAATAAATACCAGACACAAATCATACAGCTACTCACCAATAACGCCCTGTGGAGTGACCAGATCAGACCAGATCTTGATGTCCTCAAATTTGACCTTGACCAAAGACGCCTGGCCCAGTTTGTCTAGAGGAAGCTCTCGCAGGCGCTCGAGTCTGCTAAAGAACAGCACCTGAGGAGACGCTCCTGCAGCCAGGGCGTCAGAGATCAGACGCTTTCCCTCCAGCAGCACTTTACCCTCCTGTTCTCTGAACACTGTGGACCGGGCGATGCTCACCATCTTCCTGGTGAAAAAAAAGTCAGAAGAGATACGTGGTTCTTTTAATACGAAGAAGAGACCTTCTGCAACATGGTGATATGCTCCAGCAGTCTTTTTCATTTTAACACATTTATATGAATACAATACATTTAAAACATACATAGTGACAGTTCCTAATGATTGTCGAGATTCATGCCACCCACTTTGGTTATTTTCTACAGTTATACAGTTTTTAGCTGTTTTGCTACGACCCAAATTAGCCAAAATGAAGCCATATTTATGCTTATTTATCCATATGTCACTTGTATAGACACCTTTGACCTGGATATCTTTCGCTGCAATACTTTTGCTCTTCTGACACAAAAGGTTACAATAGAGAACCAATGCCAGCTTTTCTGGGACTTTTGAGTTGAGTAAATACACACTGATCATCTATACTATTTTATCCTGTATTCAGGGTCACGGGGGCCTGGAGCCTATCCCAGGAGACTTAGGGCACAATCCATCGCGGGACGCACATACTCACACTCTCATTCACACACTATGGCCGATTTAGGAAGGCCAATTAGCCTAACCTACATGTCTTTGGACTGTGGGAGGAAACTGGAGTACCCGGAGGAAACCCACCAAGCACAGGGAGAACATGTAAACTCCATGCACACAGAGACGGGAATTGAACCCAGACCCTGGAGGTGCAAGGCGACAGTGCTAACCACTACACCATCGTGCTGCCCACAGACTATTACATGAATAAATTATCTTTTAAAAACAGATATTCAAAACACCAAAGTTACTTCATTTATGCTGTTCATATTTAATTTTTATCTACTTCAATGCAAGTGGCCAAAGGTTTTGAGACTAAGTGAAATACACAATTTTAATGACCTATTTTTTAATTTTGGTTTATAAATAATAACAATAAGAGTAATTATTTAATGAAAATAAATTGCTATACAACAGTAAATATCTAGTGTGAATTCCTTTATTCTTTAAAACCTGCTGGATCCAGCTGGACATAGAGTCAAAAAGATGCCTGCAGTAGTCATTCGTCACTCTTGATCAGATCCTGAATATCATGATGGGCCTTGTGTGATCATGATGATCAGATGGGCTTTGGATGCCCATGATCCAGTTTACATTTGTATAGTTGGTGATAAATGGTCTTCACCTCACATGTATAGGTTTAAGGGGACAGAGCTTTTATAGTAGTAAATGTGCACAATCCTTACTTGGCATGCTGTAACTGAGAGCAAGTGTGTGTGAGAGAGAATATCTGACTTCTGATCAGGAGGCCTTGTGTGTGTTAGGATTCCCCTTCTATCAGTTATTGTATAGACACCACAGCATGTACTGTATATGGGTGACTTAAGATCCTGGGTGCAAAGCTTCATGAAACCATTAAACCGCTTCAGTTAAGAACTAGTGATGGGAATTTCAGCTCTTTTCATGTAGTCTTTGTATTTTCTAAAATCTGACACACACACATGCCTGTATGAATGCTAAGCTGCACTGCAACGAGCATGGAACTACATTAAGCTGTATGTCTATTGATTCTGTTCGATTCTGTGATACACCAGTACTAAGGGAATTTTCGGGGGAAGGGTGCAGGGCTGGACAGGACACAGGGTGGACAGGGTGACACTCACGCAAGTCTCTTGTCTCCAGGAAGAGCTTTGTCGAACCGCAAGCCCCCGAGCTGCTCCCTCACACTGCACCGCTCTACCGCGACTCGGGGCGGAGTTCCACTACCCACTCGTGTCTGTCCTGACTCCGAAGGTTTGTCTTTAATTCCGCGTGCATCCGTCCTGCCTGGATGTTTCTTCCGTGTCTCAGGGTCATGTCTGCGCTGCTTGCTTTGGTCAGGTGCTTTAATGACAGTTTCACGATCATCACCGGGATAAAGCACCGCCACGGGTCTCCGCCTGAGTCCTCGGATAAACCTCCTCGAATTTACAGTTACGCTGTTACACCCGCTCAGTAGCGCTGACCTCGGCTCAAAAGTGACCATAAGCCACCGACTCACGCTACTCAAGCGCGCCGCCATGTTTGTTGCTCTGGGGTGACGTCACGCCTAACGGGCGGGACTAAAGACATTTTGATATTTATATAATTTGCTGTTTAAATTGATTTTTTTTTCTTCTTATACACGCTTCGTTATATACACACGTGAGGTTAAAATATAAACTGTGTGTTGTTGTTTTTTGTTATGAAAGCTAGACACCTAGTAATAAGGAAAAACGGCAAGTCGGTTACAATCGATCGTCGAGAAATAGATACGCAGGCTGATGAATCGAGCTGAGCAAGGCTGGGAGGAGAATGATGGCGCTGAGGAGGGCTCTGCACTTTGTTTTTAAAGTAGGCGACAGGGGCAAGACAGCTGTCTTTTACAGGGATGTCCTCGGTATGAAGGTGAGTCAGTGTGTCTCTAAAAAAATCAGACTGTGCAGTAACATAGGCCAAGAGTTCTTGTTTCTTATTGTATAGTTAAAAATAGTCTTTGCATATTTATTAAAAAAAAACATGAATTGTTTTAATTCTAATGTATAGATTTTACGCCATGAGGAATTTGAAGAAGGTTGTAAGGCGACGTGTAATGGGTGAGTAATGTGCTGCTAACGCTTTTTTGACATGGCTGACTAAAGCAAATAATATGGAGGGAAGAAAGGAACCTTTGACCATTAATAACATGACCACATGATCATACATTATTGCACAACATTAATCCATTAAAGAGCAGGTTACCAGAGCTTACCATTAAACACCCCTGTTAAAGTTTTCTAATTGTTTCGCAACAGAAAGTTATAAGGTTTGAAAAGAAGATGAATTATTTCTTGTTGTTTTAGACACAGCCTGGCACTTCGACACACTTACCGGTTAGGCCCGAACAGCCGGGCACATCATGCGTTTTTGTGTTTGTCCGTTTCTCCCTTTTGTTCGGGAGAGATGGACAAACATACAAAAATGCCTGATGTCCGAAGAGCTCTGGTTATTTAAAGCAAAGAGATATTCATCTGGATACAGGCTATAGGCAATATAGGAACCACATATGGAGTCAGGAAGTGCAATGAGGGGGTTCTCATCATATTATAAAACCTTACAGAAGTCGTTGGTGTGCATCCTGTAATCAAAATTACTGCATGGAATTTGAATGTTTTTTGCTTTTCTCTATTCCAGACCCTATGATGGAAAATGGAGTAAAACCATGGTAGGCTTTGGTCCAGAGGACAATCACTTTGTAGCAGAGCTAACGTATAATTATGGAGTTGGAGAATACAAACTTGGCAATGACTTTTTGGTATGTTTATAATTAGCTGATAAATAAATATTCAACATTGTTCTTCATATCTTTTTTTGTGTGTGATTGATATGAATATGCATATATTTTTTTTGTACAGGGTTTCACCGTACAGTCAAGTAAAGCTGTTAGTAATGCCAGGAGGATAGGTTGGCCTCTTACTGAAGTTGGAGACGCTCTATACTTGACAGAAGCACCTGGTGGATATAGATTCTACCTCCTGGACAAGGATCAGCCAGACAGTGGTAAGCAGTGGTAATGCTGTAATCAATTTCCTAAAATAAGTCAAAGACAATAAAGTTGAAATTGGGATAGATGATTATTATAGATGGTGATGTGAACTGTAGTTAGGGCAAATACATTGAAATTAGAAACCAGTGCATTGTTTTCTATAATCAGTTTTCCATTATTTTGATTCAACAAGAATCAATTTTCCCAATTAAACAATTCTTCTGTTTTTAGCATCTTCTGTAATCCTAATGTTTCTTTGCAATTTCCTTTTGATGTTTTGGAAAAGATCCGGTTCAGAAAATCACCTTGGCTGTGTCTGACCTTCAGCGTTCTGTACATTACTGGTCCTCTCTGCTGGGGATGAAAGTGATGGAGAAGAGTGAGGAGAAGAAAAGTGTACTGATGGGATTCTCAGACAGTCAGGTTGGATCAAAAAGATAATTTTCTTTTTCAATGTGATTTTGTTATTTTGAAAATACACAAGGGCCTTAAGGCACAAATATGTCCCTTAAAACATGCCATTTGTACAGTACTTAATGTTTAAGTGTTTGTGACAAAATATCAACAAGACCTACTGTATGTACAGTGTATGTTAGACCATGAAGATCTAGTTAGTTACTTAAAACCAATTATGCTCCAGATTCATTACCTTTTTGTATAAAAATGTTTCCCAAACAACAACAAAATAAATAGTATGAACAGTCATATTGAACGTTAGAGTTAGAAATCATATGTTTTAACATCATATCTATATTGCTACAAAAATGCCTGATGGTTTGCCTGTACTGGCTTCCAGTGCAAACTGGAACTACAGGATATCAGGGCTTCTGTGGATCACGGAACTGCTTTTGGAAGGATTGCATTCTCTTGCCCAAGAGAACAGGTGAAATATCAGATGAAACTGTTAAACAGATGACTCTACCTCCTGCCTCAGGTAAAGCATTGCTCACCACTGCTCTCCGATCTGTTACATCTATCCAGTTACCTGATATAGAGGCTTTAATGAAGAAGGAAAACCAGAAGATCCTCACGCCCCTCGTCAGCCTGGACACTCCGGGGAAGGCGACTGTGGAAGTGGTTATTCTAGCCGATCCTGTGAGTCTTTGCATATGAAACAAGTGTCCGGTTTAACTGAGAGAATATATATTTTTTTAATTATAGTGTGAGCAAGAAAAAAAAACACGTACTTAAAGCTTTTTTACTGGTAATGTGTAAAGCTAAAAAAAACTTGACTGCTGTTTATAAATAACAAGAAGCTTAACCAGATTTACAGCAAGTATATTTAATGTTCAATTTTGTAATTCAGCTCAACATAGCAGACTGAGCACTCAATATAAGACTTGTTCTGCCCCATAATATTCGATTAGTTGTTTCAAGAGACCTCAGCAGAGCCAGAATTGAACACAGCATCCTCATTAAATCTCAAAAGGCAGTGTCATTCATAGACCTTCACAATAACCACAGCAACTACTCCTTTTCATTAAATTACTTTATACATTCATTTATATAACATACAAATATCTTCCTCTTTATATAGGATGGACATGAAATTTGCTTTGTGGGAGACGAAGCTTTTCGCCAGCTGTCTGCCTTTGACCCCAATGGAAATGAATTGCTTGATAAGGTCCTCTCTTTTATTATTATTATTATTATTATTATTATTATTGCATATTCAGCTTTGGAGAGGTTTACTTAATATGTATGTTCTTTATTCATATGATGCTTTGTTTCTTTCTCAGGCCATGGCTGCTGATAAGAGCGATGAATGGTTTGCTAAGCACAAAAAGCAGAAGGCGTCTGCATAAAGTCTTTTGAGGCTTGTTGAAAAGTCAAAATAGAAAAATAATTATGATTCATTAATGTCTTGGATTTCTTTGTTGCAATATCTGTTTGTCTGGATTTATATGTTTATATGTTGACATGGGAGCAATCTATGTCTGCACAGAGATTTCTGTTTGATTTGTGTTTGTGAATAAAATTATACAGAAACATTAAAAATATAAGTGCTAAAATCTCACACTAGTTGTTGTCTTGTCTTTTTCGTAACAGTTATTAGACATCCTAGAGAGTATTTTTATTATTAATTCAGTAGCTACTTAATTATGTTTGAACTACAGTAAACTCACTGGCCTTTCAAAGTTAAATTTGTAACAATACATGAGGGTTTCTATAGTACGGTATCTAATTCATAGGGACTTGTATAGAGGAGCTGTATACAGGATAAAGGAAAAAAAGAGGCAGGTGAAATGACAGCTGAGAGCTAGATGACATTAGTGATTATAGGAAATTTTTAAAGGATTATAGGAATGATTACAGGTTGACATTCTGTGACATTATGTTCAGTATTTTGTAAGTCTTGAGCCAACCCTCATTTCTTCATATTAAATTCAATTTGATTAGATTGAATTAATGAAATTGAAACATTGTTGTTGTTTTTTTACTGTGACAGACTGCAAAGTGCCTAAAGGTACAAATTAAACATGGATTGTCTGTGTAACAACCTCAGCAGCAACCTCATTTCCCCTCTTTGTTCCAAATACTCAGCATTCAGCAATAGCTGTTTGACTAATCACTGATCATCTGCATCATTTTGTCAGATATTAATGCCTGGAAGCTGGAACGATTCATAGGACACTGTGTGGATAAACAAGCAAAAATATTCCTCTAAAATGGTATAGGGCCTGGACTGTAAATGAGAGGCCAAAAATTCCTTCAGGAAGCCGGGAGAACTTTTCCTCAACACTACGTTAAAAATATGTTTAAAAGTCTGGCTTTGGAAGTGAAATATGAAGTAATTAGACTTTTGCACAGTATTGTAGGTCATTGATGTGCCATACATTAATACATTAAAAAATAAACTGGGGCAAAAGAAGAATAAAACTCTTTGGGTCGAGCTTAATCAATCATTTCTAATAACAGCATGCCACAAAGTAATTCATTCTATAGATAACAAATAAATATTATGTATAATATAATTCAAATAATTATGAGCCTAATTTGGGCGGCACGGTGGTGTAGTGGCTAGCACTGTCGCCTTGCACCGTCAGGGTCTGGGTTCGATCCCCGGCCAGGCTCGATTCCTGTCTCTGTGTGCATGGACTTTGCATGTTCTCCCCGTGCTTGGTGGGTTTCCTCCGGGTACTCTGGATTCCTCCTACAGTCCAAAGACATGTAGGTTAGGCTAATTGGTGTTCCCAAATTGCTCATAGTGTGTGAATGAGTGAGTGTATGTGTGTGTGTGTCTGTGCCCTGCGATGGATTGGCACCCTGTCCCGTGTACCCTGCCTGTGCCCTCCTGGGATAGGCTCCAGGCCCCCTGTGACCCTGAATACAGGATTAAGCGGTATAGATGATGATGAGTGAGTGATGATGATCCTAATTTGCTTCCTTTACTGTTTATGTTACTTTTGTGCAACTCACAATAAATGTTTTTGGTGTAGATGTTTGTTACTAGAGGGTACCAACGGATCCGCCCACATGCAGACCTGTTGCCCATGTGCTACTCTTACCTGTGAATGCAGCTTGCTGTCAACTCACCACCACTCCTCATGCTGCTCCAATGTTTTGGCAGATACATTATTACCTCACAGTTTGACAAAAAAGGCGAGGATGATAGTGCCTACTGTTCTGCAGTGAGGAACGCCTGCTACACCTACCGCCAAAACGGCTGGCGACTGGAAAAAGAGAATTTCTGTTTTATAAATAAAAAATGGACAATCTATTTATAGACAATCTAAACAAAAAGAAAATCAGCATTTACTTGTATACAGAGTGGCTGAATAATTTCCTCCTTGTATGAAATTGGACATTTTTCTCATTTTCTGACCCAAGATGGCAGATGGAATAGAACTAGACCTAATCTTGTACAGGATTTTTTTTCTTTGGGGTCATCTGATGTCAGCAGGATTTTAGCATTGACCCAGAACAATTGTTGCACTGAAGGAAGAAATAATCTCTATAGTTCAGAACTGACATTCGTACAGTTTTGTACCAGAGCCTCCAATTTCAAAAGTGGACTTCATATCAACTTAAACACATCTCCTGTTATACTGAACTTCCAGTCTCCTAACACACAATAACTGCAAATCAATCAGGACTATTGGTTATCACCCCAATGATTATGGTTCCCTGTTGAGTCTGTTCCTCTAAAGGTTGCTTACTCTTGTAGTCTCAGAGAGTTTTTCTTGCCACATTCAACCTCTGCTTGCTTAACTAGGACAATCAAATAATTATGATTTATACATACTTCCTCACACCTCTCACTTACTCATCATGTCGCTTTATCCTGTATTCAGGGTCACAGGGGGCCTGGAGATTATCCCAGGAGACTTAGGACATGAGGCGGGGTACACCCTGGACAGGGTGCCAATCCATCGCAGAGCGCACACACACATACACACACAACGGGCAATTTGGGAACGCCAATTAACCTAAGTAGGAGGAAACCCACCAAGCACAGGGTGAACATGCAAACTCCATGTCCACGGAGACAGGAACCGAGGAATCAAACCAGGACCCTGGAGGTGCAACCACTACACCATCGTGCGGCCCTTCCTCACACCTATTTTCCTTTTTACATTTTTTTTATTCTGAATTAATTTAATTCAATGAAATCTCCGCATGGACTGTAATAACATCACGTCTGATCCATTTAAAATGTTCATAATTCTTGTATTTAGCATAGACTTAGTCTTCATTGACTTTCATGTCATACTGTGAACATGTCACAGGCATTGTTCACTGATCGTAACAGCTGGCAGCAGCACATACTGTACAACAGAAGTAAAGGCTGTTGAAACATTGGAGCAGCGTAAGGAGAAAGTTGACCGCTCACTTCAATTGCAGATGATGGTAACACTCAGAGATCAGGACCTGCACACAGGACGAGCTACGGGTAAACTCTACCTCTACCTCCAAAAACTTTATGGACACTTACACTCATTTGTGCTTTTTTGAACAGCAGTTCAAAAGTTTCAGTCAGATTTATTCCCCCCTTGGTCTTATAATAAACTCCACTCTTCTGAGAAGGCTTTCCACTAGATTGTGGAGTGTGTCTGTGTGGATTTGTGTTAATTCGGTTAAAAGAACATTAGTGAGCTCAGGCACTGATGTCATGTGAAGATATCTGGGGTTCAATCAGTGTTCTAGTTAATCCCAAATGTGTTCAGTGGGGTTGAGGTCAGGGTTTTGTTCTGGACGCTCAAGCTCTTCAACTCCAACCCGGAGCTCACTTTGTGCACAGATCTGGAATAGTCCAAAGGTTTTACAAAGACAAAGACAATCTGGCACAGTTATGTGCTTCCAGGGTGGTGTTTACAGTATGAAGGAGAATCTCATAAGGGTGTGAAGCTGAGGTGTCCACAAACTTTTGGCCAGTTGGTGTTTGATTTCATTCTTTAATTTGATGTCAAGTGATTTTGTTTATACATCAGCACCAATATTTTTCGTATTTTATGACTAAATATTACGCATTTTCTTTTGCAGGACTTACAGGACTGCTGTTTTGAAACAGTTTTGTCCATTTTGGAGTTAAAACTAAACTCTTAACCCTAACTGTCTCTGCCTTCACGCCTCAGCAGCACTGAGGAACTGAGCGGATTAACGCTATGCGCTTCCACACTCGACTCTTATTTGGGGTGTAATGTAAGTGTTGCTCAGCCCGCCGAAAAAGCTCACATTTTCTGCTTCAAGCTAAAACAGAACCAAATTCCATGTATCGTTTAACTGTTGTTTATGGATTTTATTCATTATCAACCCTCGAGCTAGCGCGCAGCTAACTAGCACAAAGCTGTCAAAACTCCGGAGTAGGCTAGAGTTACCCAAACAAATCGCTAGCTTAGTTTAGCTTAGCTTGTTTTATTGTGGGAAATAACATTAAGCTTACAGGTCTTTACGCCTGCCTGTTACGTTGTAACATAGTCCTCATAATAAATGAAAAAGTTAAGTGTAGCGGTATCAGGTTTATTTTTATTTTCCAATTCGAGTAAAATTTGTTTGTTTCCAGCTAGCAGGAGAGCTAATTTGACTCCGCTTTGGATACCTGTAGCTCTGCAGCTACACTTTAAGTTAGACAGTACTATATGGATGGAGCTCAGTAATAAACCTTTGCCAAAATGTAACCCAGTTTTATATTTTATTCAGCTGGTTATTATAACAGTGGTTATTAACAGTAGTATCATGGCATTTATTGAGAAAGGTTAGCCATGTCCTGGATAATTTTATGATGTAGGATTGACCTCCGATGAAGCATAAATTCAGTATGGTTTGTTTCTTACAGGTGTGTGTGTGTGTGGGGGGGGGATCCAGTGATGTGCTGCTGATTGCTGTATGATGCTCCAGAGAGACAGAGCTCAGTGCCTGGATGTGAACTTTGCTTCAGTGCAGCACCATGGCTGCTCTGCTCATTGCCCTGCTGATCTTCCTGGTTACGGCATCTGTGTGCATCTTGATTTGCAGGTGATCACCTTGTTTATTAACCACAAACAATGGTGGAACCGCCCATTATTGTAGTGCATATTTACTAATTTTGCATATTGTAGATCCTGTCTACTCATGATGACTTTTCACCCAGCACACCTCTTCCTGTACATGAGTATCATGTGACCATGTAATTGACTATCATGGCTTCAACACTCATAAAGCGTTTGTTTTCTCATTCTTTGTAATATGTTGTTCTCTGTCTAAGATTTTTATTCGCACTGTCTGAGTTTTTCCTTCACACTTCACGCTCATTGGGGATCTAAAGTTAAAGAGTCTTGTAACACTGGAACTCATTTCTCTAGCTGAAGGTAAACACATTTATTCAGAAATTGTTTGTATGAGCATTTACACAAGTATTGATGAGTTACTGATCTGAAGGTTGGCAGTTTGAGCCCCTTCTGTTGGGCCCTTGAGCGAGGCTCCTAACCCTGTCTGCCCCAGGGCTATATAATGGCTGACTCTGCGCTCTGACCCCAGCTTACTAACAAAAGGTGCAATTTGTGAATAATAAACAATTTCACTGTGCAATAATGTATATGTGATTAATAAAGACTGAACTTACAGACAGAATTTTTACTGTTTATTAGTCTAGTTACACGAGTCATGTTCGGAAGGGCCAGAGCTGCCCCACTGGTACAAGGGAGACCTATACAATTGGGCGTAATGTTAGGGTGATTGGTGTATAACTAAAACTCTGTTAAACAGAATATAATAAGCAGAAGCAGGTGAATAACACAAAGGATCTGGGATTTGTATTTAACATACAAATTAAATATTTGGAGCAGATTCTTGATATACATTCAGACTTTGCCAATAACTAAATAAAGGCATTTTTAAAGGCTTTATTAATATATATTTTTATATTTAACTAGATTTCATTATGTGCATTCTTTTTACTGCCACATTACATTACATTTTTTACATATAATTTTATCCTGTACACTTGGACACCATTTATTATGCATGCTTTTATATTTATAGATATTTTCTTTAAAAAATTTTTTAACTATAGGCATGTATGTTTAAATTTGTTTGTGAAATGTTGTGTGTACATTTTATCACTATGTACTTTGTTTCTCAGCTTACCTGTAGTATGTGCAGGATTAGACATGGGGATTTTGATATGTAAGCGGGTCTTGAAGAAGGGCCTTTAATTAAAGTTTTAGTGTGCAAGAGATAAAACGTGCTCTACCATTTGTTTTTCAGGTGGCTTCTGCAGTGGCTGGCGGTGCGATTCTTTCACAATGTCCTAAAAGCTGAGTTGAAAATTAAATCATTGGGTCTCCTCTCACTTCGAGGAATCAGTGTGCAGTTCTTGTCTCAGCATACACTGGTGAGTGAGCTTTCTGACATTTCTTGAAGATTAGAGGCTTCGGTATTTTTTCAGTTTGTCTGCTAGCAAACAGTGTTTCGAAGTACCTGTAAATTATTATAGCTCTTGTAGTAAATGTTTAAAGATTCTAGACAAATGTGCTGTAGTTAAAATCTATTCTCAAATAAACTCCCATGGGTAAGACATGGTTTGCAAATTAAAGTAATCTTCAGCTTTCAGCAAAAGAGGTCAGCTATTGGTAGTCAACTTGTGTCTTTTTATCTTGTAGGAAATAGACAGAATATGGATTTCCAGCAAATTATTTAACCAGAACTTACCGTAAGTATTGAAACCAAGTAGTTTGCTTGAACTTGGATCTCTTGTAGCTATACATTTTAAACTACTTACCTTACTAAAATATTACAGTGTTCTTACAGTTCTAACCCTATTTACTGGTCAGAAGATTTATAATGTTCTGTAACACCAGTTCTAAGAGTAGCGCTAAGTGTGAAGCACAGTTTTACGGTATAATGTGATTTAATATGATTATTTTAATAGGTTATTGTTTCTATAGCAACAGCTGGTTCTCAATGGCTGATGGCTTTCTTAATCTAAGACGAGTAATTAAAAATATTCACTGGGTTTTCAGCTACAGGCAAGTCTTCTGGAGAGAGTACTATTTCACTTTAATTATTAAGGAGGAATAATTAAAGGAACTAACTTGTTTTGCAAAATGCAGCTGTAAACTGTAAACTTAATTAATAAAAAAAAATCACTCATCACTGACTAAATGCTCTGGATTTGGAGGAATATAACTCTCCAGGAAGTGTAAGAAATAAGTCACATTCTCCTTTCACTGATTAGTTTCCTGTTAAAGTTTCCTGTGCATTTTATTCTTTTGTAGTGTGATTAGACACTTGCGTTTGATTAGTAGATTTAGTAAATTTGTACTATAAGTTCAAAATAAGTTCAGTTCTTCTAATGTTAGAGATGTTTAAAGGATTATTTTTTGACCTGTGTAACTGAAACATTTAATTAGAGATATAATACGCATTGATGGTTGAGTAATTAGGCCAAAATCAAGCTATTTAAGAAGTTGGAATCTGCTTATCAGCTTGCAAGCATGGCTGATTACAAACTGCTCAGGCTGCTCCTCATGTTTGCCTGGCAATTGCATCCTACTGTACCTCAAAACTCAACAAAGCATGAATTTACAGTTTGTAGTGATTAATTTATTTTGTCTTATAAAATTGACATAATTTTATCCCCCCCAAAAATCTCCACAATATGTAAATATTGTCATCAACATCAGTTGCTGTAAAATCCATGTCACTTGACCACTAATATTTTCATATGGTTGCTTGTCCTCTAGGAGATACTTGGCACTGTGTGTGGGTGAGACTCGGGTACGGATTGACCTACAGGAGCCTCTGAGACCACAAGTGACCCAGAATCATGATGGAAATCCCAGCAAGTCACCACTAAATCCCTCAACACTGCGCTTTCTATCTCAGGTGGGCGTCTGAACACAGAGATATTTCTGTCTCTGTGAGAAGTCTCTGTGTGATCAGGTGGCATTACATTTTCTCCTCTTTCTCCTCTGCAGCTGCTGTCACTCCACGTTGACTCCTTGAACGTGATGGTGCTGAACCTGCTGCTGCCGGAGTCCCTCTGGCACATGACGAGCACAGCTATCACTCTTCTGCTCGACCACCAGTGCAAGAGGTACAAAATATGTCTTGCATTACATTAGGCTGTCTAAGTATTTCAGTGTTTGCAGTCTATGTAATGTCGTCTCCTGTTGTGTTACCTGTTGAGTCTGGTTATTATAAATAGTCTTTATGTCTTTTAAACACTGAATTGTGAAATAATGTTTGGAAATAACTAAATACTTGACTTGCTAAGTTGAGAGGTCTTGCTGTTTTTTTTTATTAGCTTGGCTTGGGATTTTACTGTGGGACAGATCAGCAGTAAAGTTTTAAAAAGCAGCAGGCTGGTATGTGCTCTTATATTCTTCATTAATTTATTAGAGCCAAAGAATAAATCCATGTTCTATTCAAGGTTCATTTCAAATGTTCTTTTGATAGTTTTGAATACAGCAAATGTGTCCAATAATTTGATGTATATATGGACACTGTTAATAACGGACGCATTCAAGTCAGTCATTTGAAGCTTTGTATTGGGACCGTTCACTTTCAGGACACATGTCTGGCCGAGGTGTCTCTGGGTCTGGCTGTGAGTGGCGATGTGAGCCTGCCTGACTTGCGCCCGGGCAGGTTGGCCCTCAGCATGAGGACTCTGCTGGCAGAGCTGCACGAGGGACTGTTCCACTCTCAGCTGCTACTACCGAATGCAACCTGTACTCCAGAGACTGACGCTTCCTTACCAGGTGAGGCTACACCAGGGACGTGTAGTTACACCAGAGCTGTTTAGCGTCACTAAATAACATATGGACATAGATGTAAACATCATCCACCAAACAGAAATCTTAGGATTAAAAAAAAATGTTATGCATATAAGGAATACAAATTAAAATATAGTTGCAAGCAACGATGACGGGCCCAAGCACCCTGTGCCATCGCCACCCCGGGGGCATCGAAAAAGCCATCGCCAGCTGCACCGCACAACGTGCACACATTACACACTATACAGGGCTAATGTCAGTTTGGGCCCTAAATATTTGTTGAGTGCGTTAGTGATGTGTGAGGGTTAGTGTGTGAGGCTTAATGTGTGTGAGAGTGAGGGAGAGGTGTGTGATGAGTAAATGTATGGATGTGAGTATGTGTGTTAACATGTCCATGTGATGTCATTGAACGTGATGTCAATATAAGGCACACAGAAAGTTATTAATAATTTTTCGGCATGCGTTTAAGACATTATCTCGGCTGACCATTCGAGATATCAAAAATCCCTCTGCAATTTTGCATTTGCAATGTCTTCAGATCACATCGGCCCAGTCTGGTAGAGATTGTATAAATTCCCTAGGAGGGGTATATCAGAATCTATCGGGTGCGTTTTTTGCGAACGACCCAAAATAAACCGGCCTCCTGTTGAGTTGAGCCCAGGATATGCGGTGCAAAAGTTGTTCGTCTCAATGAGCTCTAAATGTGTACAGAGCTTCGTGTGCCTATGTGAAAGTGTGTATGAGCTATGCAGCAAAATTTCGTATGGGGGCCCCGGGCCACGAGATTCTCAGTAATCCTGATAGCAGCAGATTCCAACTTGTCTGTTTCACGAGTTTTTGAGCATGTTAAGACCCCCGAAAAGTCCAAAAGGGTGTGAAAAAATATCCTTAGGGAAAACAGGAGAGTCCTGCGCACCTTATAGTGCTTGGGCCCTAAATATAATTTTTTGTTGAATCGATGTAATAACATTCGAGTTACAGTTGATGTTGGTCTGTATTCTCATTAAGGCTCTGATTTGTTCGCTGAAGAAGGCTGTGGTCACAGACCCAAAGGTGAAAAAACTAAGCAGAAGCAATATTATCTGAGCTTGCTTATTTGCTTTTACACTCAGTATACTGATTAAAGTGTTACTGATTAACTGGCACATGGCTGTACATGTAATATTTTCCCCATAAGTATCTATGTGAAAGGACCAGGCGCTACTGTTTTAAGGCTAGATCATGCACCAGATAAAAGCCATATTATTTATTTGTTTGTTGGTTTTGATCTTTCCTAGAACATGCAGGAGATCAGTATTTCCAGATGGCAGCAGTAGAAAAGATTCAACAGATGATTCCCCAGAAGGTCAATGTGGAGTTTGAGAACACTAACATCACACTCTCTATGCACAGCCAGAAGCGGTGAGTGGACAGTTTAAATTTGTGGATGTGCTTTATTATGAGGTTGAGTCAGAAATTATCTGTACTCTGGCAGTAGATTTTTTTTTTAATTATCAGTAAATTTAATTATCATAATTACCACTTCTTCATCAGAAGTGAATCTTCATTCTTATAGGGCTGCTTTCAGGGGAACGAACAGGTGAAATTCTAATGGAGCAAGATCAGGATTATAGGGAAGATGCCCCAAATGTTTTTGCAGAATGCAGTGTGGGCAGCAGTGTGTGGACCTACATTGTCATGCAAGATCTCAACGCTCTTGGATAGCATTCTCTGCATTTAATCTGCCTTTTTTGGCTTCAACCCTTATATAAACTTCTCACTGTAACGAGCACTGTCGATTGTTGAGCCTTTTTACTGATAATGTTCCAGTGAAGAATACCAGAAAACTAAACATAAATTTTCCAGCTGATGGGTGATTTTGGAACTTTTTCTTGGTTTGCGATTTTGCTTGGTTTATCTCAGGCTCATAGTGATGTCTCGTCACCAGTAATGATTCTCAAACATCAGATATCCGAATGATTGTTTATGAGTTGTTTCGGCAATGAATACACCCGCAGACCACAAAAAATTAATCACTGCACACTTTTCTTCTTTTGTGCAAATCCCAAATGGGGAATCCATTTTTGCTTGCACCACAGTTACAAATGAACTGATGTAACACGTTCACACCTGCACAACAGTGATAAGACAGTGCATCTAACAGAAGTTTTAATATAACCAGAGTGCGAACAATTTGTACTTTTCTCACTGACCATCTTTGTTTGTTTTTCTAAGGCATCTGAACTGGACGCTGAAATCTTTAAAGCTTGACTATGACTGTGATGAGGACCAACCTCCACTGAAAGGTTTTGTTCCTGAACTCACATTTCCCCATAGCCGTTTAGAGCTGCTGCTGGAGGGTAAGCTGGATGACACGCACACAAACACACACAGCTATGTTTAACCTAATAGCAACCTTTTTATGCTGCTATATTTTTCTCTCTGTAGATGGCCTTCTTCTCTCACAAAGCCGGCAACGGATTATATGTCTCACTTCACTAAAGACTGTATTGCAGGTGAGCTGCTTTGCAGTCAGTCTTATGATTATTTGATCATCAAATCGATACTGTCAATCCAGCAACTATTTAGTCTTGTGTAAAAAGGTTTCGTGTTTGTCCTGCCTTTGAAGGTGACATCGGAGGATATCTGTAGCTCGGTGACAGTCAGCACGTGCATCATTCACTACCGCCAGCAGGAATTCTCTCACTGGCTGGACTTGTTCTCATGGGAACGGCTCATTCATAGGAAGGCCACTCACAGGAAAAAGTAGGAAGATGATTAGCTATAATATTTACACTGTTAATGTAGACAGGCTACTTGAAAGTTGAAAATCTGAATGATAGAATTGTTGGTAGATAAGTGATGCACGATTAGTACATTATTTCATAGTTTATTTTTGGACAGTATAGCCCAGTACCTGTATCATGTCACTAAGCTTACACACACACACACACACACACATACACACACACACACACACACACACACACACACACACACACACACACTGTATCATGTTACTAAGCTCATACTATACGCTTTATTTTTCCTTTAGGCGACTCCCTCTCCTGGATGTTCCTGTGAAATTCAGCTCTACTGTGTCAAATGTTAATGTGTCTATTCAACTGGGAGACACTCCACCCTTTGCTCTGGGTTTCATTTCTGTTGGTACAGGTAAGCAGAGCAGATAATGGTTCCCTGGATGTGTTCACTGATGCTGTTTAAAAAAAAAAAAGAATCAACCTTATATAGCTGCTACTGTACTTTTTTTTTTTTTCTCTCAAACCAAACTCGGAACAATTACAATTCTAAACCATGTTAACCATATTAACAGAACATGTTGGTGACAACGTGCTGTACAAAAGACTAATTGTAGTATTCGTTAAGCTTTAAGAAGGGTCTTACCTGTTTCAGGAAAATTTCATATGGTTTAAAAAAAATCTAATATCAACATAATTTACCTTTCTGGTGATAATTGTTGTTTCCACACAGAACTGCAACACTCTGTGGACTCCACTAAACAAGACGAAACCTTGACATTGTCCCTGGACCATTTCTGGTGGAGAGTTGGTCAGGGGTCTCACATACAGCAAGCTCCTCATCCACCAGGCAAACACGTGTGGGGAGAGGCACTTATAATTGACTCTTTCACACTGCAGGTAAAACTAATGCTCTCACATGTTCAGCATTTAAGTTATTTAGTCAGCATCCATTGCATGGTGCTTTACGAAATAAAGCATTTCCATGTGAATGTGTCTGAATCAAATGGTCAGATAGTCCCTAAGTCCCCGACGAGCAAGCCGAGGGCGACAGTGGCATGGAAAAACTCCCTGAGATGTCAATAGGAAGAAACCTTGAGAGGAACCGGACTCAACAGAGAACCCATCCTCATTTGGTTGAAACAGAAAGCAGGATTTTTTTTTGCATTCATACTGATTGTTAGGTGGCAGGCAGTTCAGTATAACAGTTGATGTTAATTGATGTCAATATGGAGTCCAGTTAGTTATTGGTGGCTCAGGTAGACTTGTAGGAAATCGAGCGACTTCAGCCAAGTCCTCAGAGAAACAGCTGTCAACATCAGCCGAGGCCAGAACCGTCTTCATGGTAGAGTGAAACCGTCCACAGTCACCGCACGCATCCCAAAGAGACCACACAGGCATCCATGTGACGAGATCTCTAACCAGAAGCGGGGCACCAGGGCGAGTCAGCAGGTCCAGAGGGCAGAGGGGGTCTGGATCACTGGCAGTAGCTCGACAGAGAGAGAGAAGGAAAGAGAGAGAAGAGGAGAGGGGAGAGCAGAAGGGGAGAGATAACAGTTAGGTATGGTCACAGTAACATAATATATAAGGTGAATGTATATTTAGTGTAGAGTGCAAGCAGGGACTCGGGCAGGACTAACTTTGACAGCACAACAAAAAGGGAGAGCCAGAAGGGAATGCAGACATGAGGTTGACCTCACCGTCAACAAACCTTAGTGTTCAAAGAGAGTGGGGAAGACAGCATCTAAACATACCAGTTCACCATAATACTCTACGTCCATGAGTCCCCCAGATCCGTTTTTTAACCTAAGGCAAATCTTTTTACAAAAATGCTTGGCTAAATAAATATGTTTTTAGCCCAGACTTGAACACTGAGTCCTGAACACTATTTGGAGGGCTATTCCATAACTTTAGGGCTTTGTAAGAATAAGCTCTGCACCCTGCTGTAGTTTTCATAACATGCGGTACTGACAAGCAGCATACTGAGGCGCGAGACCATTTAATGCTTTATATGTCAAAAGTAGTATTTTAAAATCAGTGTGAAATTTCACAGGGAGCCAATGCAGTGTAGATAAGATAGGGGTGATGTGCTCGTATCTTCTGGGTCTAGTGAGGACTCTCGCTGCTGCATTCCGAACTTACTGAAGCTTGTTTATGCACCTAGTTGAACAACCAGACAGTAAGGCGTTACAATAGTCCAACCTAGAGGTGATAAAAGCATGAACTTTTTCTGCATCGTTTAGTGACAAAATATTCCTTATCTTGGCAATATTTCTGAGGTGTCTATCCTGGTCATATTATCTATCGAGCGAGCGAGTGATATAAATCTACAATTTATTTTATACTTAAACATTGTCAGCGTTTATTTAAAAAACGAACAAATATTTAAACCCTAAACACATTTTTTTTTTCTTTAGCACTCTGTATTATTATTTTTATTATTTGTTGCTGTCTGAATTGGCAGGGCAGCTACAGTAATTCCCAGAGTGTGGAGTCCAGTTCCCCAGCCAGTTTCTGCGTGGAGTCCAGTTTGCAGGGCCTGCAGGTGGAGCTATCTGAGACCTGTGCTCTGTGCCTCTCTCGTCTGTGCTCCATCCTAAAACTGGGCCAAGCTCAGCATTCACTCACTCCAGCACCTTCCACTACACAAGAGTCAGCATCTCGCTTACCTTTAGATTTGAAACTTCAGCTCAACCTACAGGATGTAAACATGTTCACACTTTCTAATTTAGCAGGTGAGTGTTGCTGGAGGATTCATCTTTTAACTGTATTTCCTCTTTCTCGTGTCATCCTTTGCAGTAGCCTGCTTAATAACTACAGTTCTGTCTGGTTCTGATGCGGTAGGTGCTGTGGTGTTTCGGGTAGATGAAGTAGGAGCCAACAGCTCTGCTGAGACGTCGCAAGTGTTAATACAGGGTGTGGCCCTGTCTATATTAAAGTCACTCAGCGAGAGCACCGAGCCTTGCTACACTTCAGACCAGGCTTGTAGCCCTGTTGTCAGTCTCAGCAGCCTCACTATTGCCTACAAGAACAACAGTCACACCCTGGAGGTACCTCAATGACGGTCTTGCACAACTCTGCTTTTCCTTCTCCTGTAGAAAATTTTAAGTTAGTTTATTATAGAGTGAATATCATGAAAACCACCTGTACATTAGCCAATGGTGGATTTTTATGTTACTTTTATTGATTTATTTACCTTTTATTTATTGGAGGTTCTTTCACTCTTAAAACACTCAGACTTTAACAATTGCTAGAGAACCTGATCATTTTGTCTTCCCATTTTAATAATAAGTTTCTAATTTATGTTGTACACAGATGCAGAGTGAAAATGTCTTGGCCCTGCATTGGACGCCATCTGATCACATGTTTCTGTATCAGCATGCCTGTGAAAGTCATAGCTGCTGGAGCACACTGCATGCTGTACTAGGCATTAATGAGAAAGAAGTTACCTTGCCCTCTCCGCCCTCTTCTGCTTTAAGAAACCTCAGCATGCATTTTGTTCTGGCCAACACACAGCTCACTGCCCACGTTGCAGAGAAGAACTTTGTCATTGTGCGCGCTGAGGCTCTGTCTGTTTCCAAGCAGCCAGGAGAGACTCATCTCAAGTCTCATCATGTGGTGCTCAACTTCGATGGCAACAATATTTTTACATTCTCTGAGCCAGAGGTGAAAATGCTCGATGATTCAGATGAGCTACACCAGCACCGTAATCGCTTTCCGTTTTTGTCAACACCACACAACCGTGCTTGGCTCTTTTCCTTCCCCGTGCTTACTGTGGAATTCCCATACCAGTACAACTTTTCTAGCACTTTTGACAAGACTGTTAGTGCTCAGAAATGGCTGAAGAGCCTCCACAGAACTGGTTCTACCAAGTCTGAAAGGCTTGCTCCAGATCTCGCCTTCCGTGTAGGCCAGTTCTCCTTTGTCTTTCTAGATGATGTGTTTGAGATTAAACTACGCGACAATTATGAGCTGATGAAGGATGAGAGCAAAGAGAGTGCCAAACGCCTGCAGCTACTTGACCGGAAAGTGGCTGAGCTGCGCCGGATGCATGGCGAACTGCTACCCGCACGCAAGATTGAGGAGCTGTACACCTCACTGGAGCGTAAGCACATAGAAATCTACATCCAGCGCTCACGCCGTCTTTATGCCAGCACCCCGATGCGCAAGGCACTGCTCACATGGAGTGTGACAAAATTGGATCTGGTGGCCCTGGCCGATCAATCACTGCACGGGCATGAACGTATGCGTGAGCTACTCTGTGAAATCGATGGTGTCAGTCCCTTTCCCAGAGAAGGACTGCCTCTGGTGGTGCAGTGGTGCCGAGCCATTTCTTTTAAGCTTAGTGCATTCTTGGGTCAGTACTTTTGCTTCGTACTGTGCGTGTTGTTAAATATGTAAGGTGCTGTATGAATACATTTTGGTTCTTCATTATTCTTAACTGTAATCTTTCATTTCACTGTTGTCATAGTGAGGATCCGAGATTACCCACGATACCTGTTTGAGATTAGGGATTGGGAGCTAACAGGGCGGCTCATAGGGACCGAACAGGACGGTCAGATGCGTGGATGGCGCAAGGAAGTGGTTCAACTCGGCCAGCCTTGGGGAGATGTGACTGTTATCCGTAACATGCCTCCTCTCAAATTCTACTACGATGTCACCTGTGAGTTTTAAATTATTTCTTTTAATGCTTTTCTTGACATACTCTGAGGCGTTTAAGTACAGTATTTTTTCTTATTTTTTTTAGCAAACATATCACTTTATACCATTGTGTGGGGGCCTTGCTGGGACCCGGCATGGACTCTGATCGGCCAGGCGGTGGATTTATTGACCAAGCCCACTGCGGACCCGTCTCCTCTTCTAGCCTGGTGGGATAAAAGCAGGCTGCTCCTGCATGGACAGTGGCACATGGACATTGAACAAGCCAACCTGCACCAGCTTGCCACTGAGGTACTTCCATGACCAAGCCGTTTCATGTTGCATTGTAGTTATAAATACTGCAATGTTTATTGGGTCATTAACTGAATGCACACACTTTTGCAGGACCCTTATAACACCACAGAAAACATGCACTGGGAGTGGATCAAGCTCAGTTTTGACTGGAACCCTGGCCAGTTTGTTTTCAAGGGTGACTTGGATGTCAACGTGAGGACCGCCTCAAAGTATGTTTTTATTTTAATGACCTAAATTAGACATCTTTTAAACTGATTATCTGACATAGAATTTAAATTAAATTTGAATAAGCAATAGTTTTTGTATTGACAACTTTGTGTATTTAAATGCAGTCACTTCCATTTTGATTGTGAAATTTCATCATATAGTCCTAATGTAGAAATGATACATTTGTTATAATTCTTGGTAAATATTTGTAAATGTATGTAGACCATCAATATAGGCTATAATATATTGCATGTATTGTATTTAGCACCCTTATGCTTATTCTCTTTTCAGGTATGATGATATCTGTTTCCTGCACCTTCCCAACCTGTGTATGACACTTGACCTGCAGTGGCTTTGCCATGGCAACCCACATGACCACCACTCGGTTATGTTGTGCAGTGCAGACAGTGTGGCTGATGTCACTTCGGGACAGCCACACGATTCGTACAGGGCCTTTCGCTCAGAAAACCTTAACCTATCCATCACAATGGACCTTAACCAGAACAGCGACACAGGTTTGTCCATCCAATACATTCATCCCATGAGGCTTCCATACTATTATAATGTTAAACAGTTTTTAAGTATTTCTTTTGGCTTTTAGAGCCCTGTCAGCCACGGATACTCCTCTACAGCAGCACTCTGCGCTGGATGCAGAACTTCTGGGCCACGTGGACCAGTGTGTCACGGCCCATCTGCAGAGGAAAACTCTTCCACAGCCTTCGGCCCTCACGCAGGAAGCTCGGCCAGCACTACAAGCAGCTGTCCTATACAGCAGCATTTCCCCAGCTGCAGGTCACACACTGGTCTTCCACATTAATTACTCAAATTCTAACCGTTTTGAAAAATTTGTATTTAGACTCACAGATACTGTTCATGGGAGATTGCCTTTAAACAAGCGCATGTGAAGAAGGATTGGGGTGTCATAAAATAGTAATGAGTAATAAATAAATTAAGTTTTTATATATATATGTATATATATATATATGTATTGATGCGTGGAATAAGATTATTTATAACCTATTGCATACTAACAGTTCACTCTATTTTCATTTGTATTATTTTGAACTGAAATTAAATACAATGACTACACATTGTCAAATACAACTACACTGGTCAGACATAACATTAAAACCAAAAGCATTATGCCCAATATTGTGTGTTTTCCTCTTGTGTAAATGACTCCACAAGACCTTTGTGGGTGTGCTGTGGTGGCGGTTCCTTTTGGTGCTGTGGGTTGCAGGGTAGAGCCTTGGATTCGTTTGTCTGGTGCATCTCATGGACAATTGATCGGGGGAATTTGTAGGCCAGATTAGCAACCTTGAATGTTTTTATTTATTTATTTATTTATTTTTTGTCTGGTTCAGTCTGGACTAAAATTATAAGTAACTAGAGGGTAGCCACCTGCATACAGATCCTGGTGCTACCATTACTTGTGAATAGAGTGTGCAGTCAACTCACTACCGCTCCTCACGCTGCTCCCGTGTATTGTTATATATTTGATATAATTATTTAGTAATATTATACATTATCTTCGCATTATGACAGAAAAGTTGATGATGCTGCTCAGTTACATTCGATGTCAGTGCTTACTGTTCTGCAGTTTGCAGACTAAAATATAATGCTGCCGTTATGCTTTATCATTTAAATTAAGTACTAACTCAAGCACTGATTTGTTAGCCAGACAGACAGATTTGAATCCATGATTAGATCATGTCAATAATCCTTGATGCATTTTCTGCTGTTTGTAGGTTCACTATTGGGCATCTTTTGCTCAGCAGCGTGGAATTCAGCTGGAGTGTAGTAAGGGTCATGTCTTCACCAGAGGAACACAGAGGTTGATACCACAGGGTAAGAACAAACACATTCATTTTCATTAGAATAAATTAATGCTCATTTAAAACCTGTGAAAAGGTTTCAATTTGAAAACAGCCACAGACTCAGTTCTTCAGACTACCAGGGGAAATACATTCTACCAGCTGAGTACCCAGGACAAAGAGCATTCTTGCATGTCTTTCTTGTACCTTAAACAGACCTATATTTTTCAAGGTACAAGGAAGACAATCAGGAGTCCTTTTCCTAAGCGAACATTAGTGTTTTCAATCTGAATCAAGCAACTACATGAAACTAGTGGAAAGAACACAACAATGGGGTGAAAAGAGAGAGAGAGAAAGAAAGCTTGTGGATATTGAAAACAGGTCTGGCATCTTTTAGTCTGTATCGGTTGCAAGTATCAGATGGCAAACTGAGGAAGACCTGCCAGGAGTGAATTACAGTAATCCAGTGACACATCCAGGATTATACTCCAAAATGCCGTGTGACTGCAGTGTGTGAATAAGCATGTGTGTTTGTGTGATGGCAGCGGGCACGGTGATGAGGAGACTAATCTCAGAGTGGAACGTGACTCAGATGGTGAGTGAGCTGTCTTTCGTCACGGTGCATCTGATGTCCTCTAGCTCAGACGAGACAGCCGACCACCAGATCAACGCACAAGTGAAGAAGACCCATTTACTCAGCCTGTCTTCACTCAGCTACCAGAGACAAAGCAACCGTATGGAGGAGGTGAGACCACATATTCATTCAACCCTTGTTCATTCGTGCTCAACTGCGTTAATCTGTTGATTATGCAATTCTTAAAAAGTACAGAATGTGTTAAACTGGATAAAGAAAATCTGGTGTGTCCTGGCAAGGAAACAGATCCTGATTTATATTTTTCCTCAGGTTGAGTCTGGTTCCCTTTCCTTAATAAAGCAATGCTAGTAGCTAGATTAGCTACTCTTAAATTGTGAGTGAAGGTTATATGACTATATCCAATGTACTATCCTCCTGACCACAGTGAGTTCCTGCACTGTTCTATGTGTTTCTAGGATTTACATCTTTTGAGATCCAATAGTTTTTTTTTTTTTTTTTGCAATAACATCAATCACACGCTTGTCAAATTGTCCTTAAACAACGATAATTTTCTTTATACAACACACAAAGTATCTATTTAAAATGATGATGAAATGGTATTAACCAATTACTTAACAGTTTATAAGAGGCTTAACTAATATTTAAAGCTTTTGCAAAAACTATGCTGTTATCACTGTCGTTTCCAACAGGAGGTGAGTACAAAGGATGAGTTCAATGCCTCCTACACGCACAAGCTGTGTTTGGTGGATCTACGTGCCTCGTGGACTGCCACCAACAGGAACATCGCCTTCGGTCTGTATGATGGTTACAAGAAGGCAGCTGTACTGAAGAGGAACCTGTCTACAGAGGCACTGAAGGGCCTGCGGATCGACACACAAGTTCAAGCTAAGAAGCTTAAACGCTCCATGTCCACTTATACACCTAATAATGCTCTTTCTACGCCTATCGTGCCTACTGCCAATCGTACTGAGAAAAACCAGAATGAAGGTGCACAGTTCTCTTGTTTTTTAAATTTTTTTATTTACACCGTATCTATTCTGTAAACAGTATAGCTGAATCTATGTGATTGTGTTTTTCAGGCACATCCATGCTGCAGAAGCTGATCGAGGAGACGGATAAATTTGTGGTGTTTTCTGAAGAGGATGCTGGAGTGAGCGACCAGCTGAGTGGAATCGCAGCATGCCAAACGGATGATGTATACAACCACAACTGGTGCATTGAGCTGGTCAACTGTCAGGTAGAAAATAAATCTTCACTTTTTTTTGGAATCTTCCATCTTCTATCTGTATCATATCTTATTACCATTGTGTTTTCTTTTGCATTTAGATGATGCTGCGAGGCACTGAGACAACAGGGTGTGTGCTCGTTTCAGCTGCAAAGGCTCAGCTGCTGCAGTGTGAGCATCATCCTGCTTGGTACAATGATACACTGAAGCAGAAGACCACATGGGCTTGCTCACTGGACTGTATGCAGTACTTTGCCACCATGGAGCCCAATCCTTCAGAACAGGAGGATGGACAACTGTGGCTAGAGGTAAGTTCATTTATCATGTCCAGCTTGAAGGAATTGAATTCTGGCTTTTGGATTTAACAAAAGTGTGTTTTGATTTGTGAATGTGCAGGTGAAAAACATTGAGGAACACAGGCAGCGGACACTGGACTCTGTGCAGGAGCTGATGGAGAGCGGGCAGGCTGTAGGCGGCATGGTCAGCACCACCACAGGTACACTGCTGTTCCTGCATTGTAGGGTCCTTTAAGTCCTTTAGACTATTAATCTGGCAGACAACAATAAGAACCTGTACCTGTAACTCCACACATGTTCGAGTCCTGCACTATATAGACAAATGTTTGTGGACAACAAGACCATCACCTCAGACCATCAACCTCTTTGCACCTCTAAAACCAAATTGTTGACACAGGGTTTGAGGCACACTGTTGTCTAAAACATATTCCTTTACAGGACCTAAGGCTTGGAAACCAAAACCCTTCCATAAAGACATTGTTTGCCAAAACTGGAGTGAAAGAACTTGGTCTACAAGGAATCCTCACATCAACCCCAGTGAACCTTTTTGGGTGAATTTGAATGCTGATTCTTGCTCAGCATCAGTGTATGACTTCATTAATGCTCTTGTGGCTGAATGCACAAATCCGACAGGCCCATTTCAAAATCTAGTGTAAAGCCTTCCCAGGAGAGTGGAGGTTATTATTAATCGCAAAGATCGTCAAAATTTTTAATAAAATTTTCAAAAGCACGCATATGAAAGATTGCTAAGGCGTCCACAAACGTTTTGCAGTACAGTGTATGTGATTTTAACAATTTAAACTGAAATAAATGAAGCCTGCCAAACCACTTTATGAACATAAATTATTTATTATTAATTATTTGTATTGTATATGTTTTATTTACGAGTGTCAACAACAGTAACATCTGTCATGCCAAATTTTTTTTCACAGCAGTTTTGTTAAATACTAAGATGGATCTTGTTAAGATTTTCCATGGACAGTAGAAAATGTGTGAACGTCTTCTGTATCTATTAGACTGGAACCAGCCGTCACATGTGCAGGAGACTCAGCAGGTCCAGCGTATCATCTCACGTTGCAGCTGCCGCATGTATTACATCGGCTACAGTCATGATATTGACCCAGAACTAGCCACACAGATTAAACCCCCAGAAATAAGTGACCGCCATGAAAAGGAGGATCTGCTCAAGAAGCAGGCTGGTAGGGCCCAATGATCATTGCTAAAATTCTACGTGATACTGTAAGAGGACTTAAAACAAGCTAATGTTAATTTTCTGCTTGCCAGGTGCCGTAGACACCTTTACTCTCATTCATAATGATTTGGAGATCTCCACCAACCCAGTGCAGTATGCCATGATTCTGGACATAGTCAACAACCTCCTGCTGCATGTGGAACCCAGGCGCAAGGTCATAGATTTCTGGTAGTAGTCTGGAAGTCTGCTGGGTTTAAAAAGATGGGCTTTCTAAAATCCACTTTTGCTTACAGGAGCACAGTGAGAAGAAGCAGCGTGTGCGCTTCCAGCTGGAGATCTCCAGCAATCCTGAGGAGCAACGCAGCAGCATTCTGCACCTCCAGGAGGCTGTTCGCCAGCATGTGGCCCAGATCAGGCGACTCGAGAAGCAGATCTACTCGAACATAAGGGTAAGTGTTAATAGTATGTTGTAATAGTGTGTGTGATCTAGAGTTACCCGGAATGGGCCTGTATGTGGTGTTTCCTAGGGCGTATCCTATGTACAGTAACAATAATTCAGTATTTGATAGCACATTATGTGCACTGTTTCATAATGTAGACATATCGTACTCCAAATGGACGTAGCTTTAGAGTTTTTCTCTCCAGGTTTACATGTTTTCACACTTTGCTTGGACTCCTTCAGTCCCAGACCGAGGAGCTAACAGGAGACGAGCTGTCTGACATCAATATGCGCCTTCAGAATCAGCTCAATCAGGAGAAGACGGACCTGCAAATGAAAAGCGAGGAGCTCAACATCCTCATCAGGTAGGTGCACATTGGTTCATCATGAGCAGCATGAGTATTAGGATGGAAAAAAGGTGCTGGTGGCTGATTTTATCGCTATAAGCCGATAATTAAAGAACAAACATGCAGTTCTCTCAGAAAGTGTTGGAACGAAAATGTCAATGCTTTTGTTTTTGCTTTAAATGTTTTGAGATTTAAGATGAATATGAAACAATAGTTTTAGAGTCTCAGCTTTCATTTCACATATATGTACATACATGTTTAGTGTTCTACATTTTTTTTTGCAAATTATTTCTATTAAACAATCATAATATACAAATATCAAGAAAATTAATAATAATTTTTATATAGCAATATTAAAAAGTGCACACACATACACACAGACACCCAACACCCTCCGGCTCAGACAGATCTTTCTGTATCAAACAGCTCATTCATATATAACCATGCGTAATCTAATGCTAATATTCAATCAGGCAATACCTGTAAATTTGTGAAATGAGAGATTACCAGTTGCAATTTGTAAAATAACATCTCACTAGAACCTCTTAGTGTATATTTAATCTTCTCCAGCTTAAGAAAAAATTTAATAATGTCTTTATTCCACTGAGAGATGGAGGGACACTTAATGGACTTCCAGTTTAAAGGTTTGGAATGTCTGGCCAACAAAGATGAGGAAGCTGTAACATTTTAATTTGCAGGACCATCAAGAACTAAATCATCTGGAGTAACAAATATAGTAATTAATGGTCATGGTTGCAACTGTGCAAGTATCAAGGAAAAATACAGCCTGTGATCCTTATACAACACTCCTCACTTGGTTTAAAAAAAAAAGGGAAATGAAGAGGCAGCACCTAGCTAATTAAAAGATTCAAATATCATTTCTAAAATATGGAATTGGTACGGGTTCAAAGAAGGAAGATGAAATTGTAGCGATAAATTTTCAATAAAATTGTTCACTATGATCCTGCGAGTAAAAAGCAAAGTATAGAATGGAAATGTCCTCAATTGCCTACCAAGAAAAAAAGTCAACCATTAGCTGGGAAATTGATGCTTACAGTTTTCTAGGATTCTCAGGGGCCCGTATTGGAACATTATCAGGAAAAAGGTTAAAAAAATCAAAAGTGCTCGTTACAGTGAGATGTTTATTGAAGAGCTAAAGCCTGAACTTCATATTAAACAGAGAGGACTGCTATCCAAGGGTGTTGTAATCTTGCATGACAAACAAGCATTGTATTTTCAGATGTTTTAAAGACTTCCAGCTGCAGCGGGCAAATAAGTTGGAACTGCGAAAACCTCCAGAAGATGTGAGTGTGGTGCGTCGTACCGAAATTTATTTTGCTCAGGCACGCTGGTGTCTCACAGAAGAGGACGGCCAGCTGGGCATTGCTGAGCTCGAGCTGCAGAGGTTCATGTACAGCAAGGTGAGCTTTGTATTTCCAGAAAACTGTGGCCTCAAACAAAATGCACAACATGGTTGATTCACTTCTTTCAGTTGGGCTACTTAAAGGTTGACTAACTTTTCTACTCGAGTCAAATTGCACTAAATTTGGTTAGAACCAAACTGATACCACCATGCTTCGATGCTCTTTGTTTGCTGTGGCCTGCACCTGCATCAGCTTGCAGTGTTCTCAGCAGGAAAAAGGCATCACGGAGGGTTGAGTTTTTCTTGATTGCTAAGATTTTTTTTAAAAGTGTTTAAAATTATTCTCCATTTTCGGAAATTTAAAACACAAGGATAACTGCATAGTCATCATCACAGATTTCCATGTCAAAACCAAACTCTCCACTTAAAATCATTTAATCTTCTATTTAAACTGGAAAAGCAACCAAAAACACCTACATAACAATACTACCATAAAGCCTTGTTAATGCAACCTCCTTGTATGGTGAACACAATATAAGGAACCAGGACGTGTTTAAATAAATAGAATTAACATTAACACTTGGGCAAAAAAGTCTTTGTTTTTGTTTACAATAGAATATGCAACAGATAAATAACAATGTAGAATACAGTAAAATAATTTGCCTGTGTTTAAATGTGTAATTCAAGAAATGAATCACATTACCCATGACAAAAAAAATACATTTCTTTGGAGTTCAGTGAAAGTTGAATATGCCGAGAGAAAGATGTTAATGAATCTCGAGTTCACAAACCCGTTGCACAGTTGAATTGAAACTGACATTATACCAAATGAAAGCGTACCATGGCTGCTTTGGTTGTGCTGGCTGACTTTGGTCTTGTCAGATCATGATCTCGCAGACCGTCTGGAAAGCCAGCAGGAGCGGGTGTATGGTCCAAGGGTGGCATGTCCACTCTAAGCCACAGGTAGGCATTATGTAGACTGTACTACAGTATATACTGCTCTAATGCATAACTGTGCTCAAATACCTCAGCCTGGATGGACATATTCCAAATGATGTCTTTGACTTAATTGTTGAGAAACTGCTTGTCTTAGAATATTCCTGATCCTGAATACCTCTTCACAATATTTTTCACTAGTCAGAAACTAACTTTGAAAATGTGTCTTCTTGCCCTCACCCTTCCTTTTGCTATACAGTGTTGTTTAAAAACATGTGAACTCACCCTTTGCTCTTTATCTATTTATCTCGAAATTTTGATTGGGTGATGAACAACTTTGGCTAACAGTGTTTCCCCCTGGGGAATAGTTAGTGTGTTAATTGGGTTCATGCTATGATGACTAAAGTTAATGATATTGACTGAATAATGTGTAAAAAAAAAAAAGGAAATGGGTTTGTCTTGGTTAGGAATGACTAAATGCTGATAAGAAACAGACTAAATGTGGCATACACAGTATGTAAGCACCGTTAGTATATTTATGAAAAACTAACATTACTGCCAAACTGTACAGAATTCTGAGCATACAATGGGAAATAGGTTCTTACTTTGATCATCAAAATTATTCACATCAACCTCACTTTCTTTTTACTCAACTTGCAACTTCAGTAATGAAATAATCACTGATTTATATAGTGATTTTAATTTGTCTGATTGTGTGCATGGAAACCAAACTTAATACAAGCAAAGGACAATTATCCATTTTGTCCCAATACCTTTTCATAGTTGGGCACCACTGCAAGTTCAAAACTTTAAGTCTTTTTTTTTTTTTTTAGTTTTGTGAAAGTAGTTTGATAGTAGTCCAACTTTTTCCCACAGCTGAACAAATCTGATGACACAGCAGAACATCTTCTGGAGCTTGGCTGGTTCACAATGAATAACCTGCTTCCAAATGCGGCTTACAAGGTACTGTGATGTACATTCATGCAAACATGAAAACAACATATTCTTGCGTTCACCCAAAGCTTTTGGACACATGACACAGAACTAGACTACTTTGTTTGTGTGTGTGTGTGTGTGGAAGGAAGATTTTCTCAGCTTGTTTTGTTATGTTCTGAGATTAAATACAAGTTTAATTATTGTTGGCTCAGATGATTGTTTCTTAGTCTTACAACTGTTCTGCTTGGTCTCTCTTGTGCAGCATGTGAGGGTACGTATGGTATTACGTATGTTCATGCCAGTCATCATTTCCATTTAAACTGTAGAAAGTGCAGTATATGCCCAAACGTTTGTAAAGTCCTGAGCATCAAACTCACATGTGCTTGGAAGCCCACAGTTGTCTACATTTTAAGGGACACAAACCTGTTCCAGCACGACAATGCTCCCTGCCTATGAAGACATGGTTTACTTGGGTTTGTGCAGAAGAATGCAAGAACTCCTGTACAGAACCTTGACCTCACCTCCACTAAACACTTTTAGGATGGACTGGAACACCAGTTGCACCCCGCGCCTCCTTGCTCAAGATCAGTGAGGAGTACTTGTGGATTAATGAGCACAAATCCCTATAACCATTATTCAAAATCTAGTGAAAAGCCTTTCTAGAGGAGCGAAGTGTATTAGAAACAAAGGCAAAATACTTATGAAATGGGATTTGTGTGTTGACAAAACACATATAGGAGTGATGTTTAGGAGTCCACAGGCCTTTGGTCATATAGTGAACATTCTGACATCCACTCTTTGGTCCAAAAAGCTTGAAGTTTTGTCATTATTTGCTTGACTTTGGTTACACATTTTCATCTGTGGTTTTCTTGTTTGTTCATTTTTCCTATATATTCATCTTTCACTGCTGTAATATACGTAACAGTTTATATGTTCATGCTGTTGTTCTTTGTACTACTGCTTTGCACTGTAGGTGGTGTTGCGTCCGCAGAGCTCCTGCCAATCAGGACGACAGCTTGCCCTCCGGATCTTCAGCAAAGTCCGTCCCCCTGTGGGCGGGATTTCTGTCAAAGAGCATTTTGAAGTAATTTCGATAAAACTAGAAGAAAAAGTGTTTGAGAAGAGCCGAATATCTGGCTAACTCTTGCATTGCATTATGTTTTCCTATTTAGGTGAATGTGGTCCCACTTACCATCCAGCTGATGTACCACTTCTTTAAAAGAATGATGGGATTTTTCTTCCCTGGAAGAAACGTTGAGGAAGAGGAAGTTGGAGACGAGGAGGATAAATTACGAATGGTCACCACAGGTTTGAACTTTTTTTAATTGAGCAACTCTCTTTTCTTTGACTTTTTTTCTTCTTTGCGCAGCCCTGACATGCTGAAATCCATACCTCTCTGCCTGACAGTCAATATTAGCTTTAGCTTCCTGAGCTTTGGAAATATTAGTTTTCTAACTGCTGTGCCCAATGCCACAATGATGGCTCAGAGCTGGCTATTAAAAGCTCAGCTCATTAACATTGAACAGAAATACTCATGATGCAGTTCCACATGTGTGCACAAAAAGTATTTCTTAAATCCCTCCTAATTCTCTTGCAATGCAGGTGTTGTAAAATCAAGGCAGCTGACTGAGGACTCTATCGGAGGACTTGGCCCCAGTAAAGGAGTCAGTCAGGGGATGAATCGTACAGCAGGTGTCCGGAGGTCATTTCGTAAACCACCGGAGGTAACGTCACATTTTGACATTAAGTTGTCTGGCTTATTCATGGTAATTCACATCACTGAGGCCTGCAGTAACACTTTACTGGCACAATGATGTGTTTGTGAGGTTAAATTTATGCTGCTTGTTTTTTTTTGTACAGCATCCTATAGATGACATAGACAAAATGAAAGAGAGAGCTGCAATGAACAACTCGTTCATCTACATAAAAATCCCTCAGGTTCCCCTTTGTGTCAGCTACAAGGTGTGTTGCACTGAACCCCTGATTTGTTTGTTTGCTTGTTTGTTTTTTGTTCACTGTAGGCTTTTATCAAGAATAAACATCTAATGGTTTTGTGCATATATAATTGTGCAGGGTGAAAAGAGTAGCGTGGACTGGAAGGATCTGAACTTGGTCCTGCCTTGTTTGGAGTATCACAACAACACCTGGACATGGCTGGATTTTGCTATGGCTGTGAAAAGAGACAGTCGAAAGGCTCTGGTTGCACAGGTACTAAAGCCTGGACTGTTGTTTTTTAAGCTTTAAGTTAGAAATGTGCATAACAATAATTTTAAATTAATTGTTTATTTAAATTACATGTATTTGTGAAATATCACTATAAATATTAACATCTGTGTAAGTAAAAGTTTTTACTATTTATGTTAACAGGACAAAATATTTAATCTTCAATATCATGACATGGATCAGAAAATCCTAATTGTGCTCTATGGATGATGTGCTTCCATAGTTCATGTATAAAATGTTTTTTTGCTGTCTACATTAGATTTAATTATCATCAGTCATAAATATTAAATGTTATTAGCCTGCATCGTTGTTTGAAAGCAGGAAATCAAGAGTATGCCGCGAAGCCATGATCAGACAGCCTGCTTCACATCTGAAACACTGGCCTCCAAGGAACACTTTAATGACCCTTCCCTTTTAATAGAAAAAAAAAGCGTTCTGTTTTTACAGGAAACTGCACAACCTCAGACTGCCTGCCACACCCTTTGCACATTATAGAAACACAGCTGAGTGTTCCTGCTACATCCCCCTTATTGTCCTGATCTTGCTTTAAGTGATTCCACATGTTCGGGACATTAAAGGTGCTCCTGAGAGGCTGCGCGTTTCAGATGTGGCTCATGCATGGCTTCAGCGTTTTGAGCGAACTTTCTATCGTGGCACTAGTGAAACACTAGGATAAGTGCATTAGTGTAGCAAGGGATTGTATAGAGAAATAAATGGTGTTTTTTTTTCTTTTCTTTCAGAGTTCTGGTCTATTTTACTGTGCAATCAAAAGTTCTCCTTTGACTTGAACATCCCACAGCTTAGTAAACTTTTAAATATGTGACTGAAATTGCAGCACAGTAACAGGAGCAGACAGTAGTGAGTAATGTTAGCCACAAGGTAGCCAGATAGCTGTGATTCACTGTATATGAACTCTTCTAAATGCAATGCTGTTTTAAGTGAATTTCAAAGTAAAGAAAGGGATCTTTTATATCAGTGTGACCTTACTTAGTAAATGGGGAAATAACTGGTAGTACTCCAAGTTGCTGACGTTAAAATATTAAGATCTTTGCATGTTTTAAACTTGGTCTAGGCAGAGAATTTGCGCTTCATTTTGTTCACAAGGGGGTCCCATTCATCGCATGTTGCATGTAACAAGTTCTAAATTTATGAGAAAGAGCTGGCAGTACTAGACATTTATCACAAATGAGTAATCAGTAATTCATCTTCAAGGCTAAAATAGATTAATTGCACAAGAGCTATTTGTTTATTTAATCCCTTCTCTTTCTCATTTTTATGGCACTCTTGGACAGATGATAAAAGAGAAGCTGCGTCTGAAGCCTGCCACAGTCTCTGAGTCTCGGGGAAAAGCAGCAGAAGGAAAGGCTGACAGCAGCCTGCAGCAGCAGATGGAGGACGAGAAGGCACGTCTGCTAATCGGTCTCAGCACCACCGACAAGAGCTCCAGCAAGAAGATTTTTAGCCGCCACAAGTGATTCCTCTCCAACAGTACAACACTGTGGAGAGACGAAGCTCCCCTGAGTCTCACATCTGCTTCCCTTTGTCTTGTGGACCATGATGGAGATCAAAACATTTTATTTTAAATAGATCTAAAATAACTGAGTTACTGAGATTCTCCTCTTACTTTCAGAGATCCATGCTGGCTATGGATTTCTGATGCCCTGAGAAGTCCTCATGTCTCTCAGTGCTGATGGCGTTACAGATTGATTGTCATCCTGCTGTCCATGAAGAGCACAGTGTCCTTCTAGGGATTAATGTCAAATTCTCACTAACTTCTTTTTGTGCCATACGTGTGTTTCACGTATAATTGTAGTTCACTGCTTTCAATTATCAGGAAAGTAATTTCAGAGAGTCCTCAGGTGTTCAAGATGCTAGAGTTGTTTTCATTTCAAGAGATAAGTATTGACCACACAGAATGGTTGTGTTTTAAAGACTGCCAACATGTCTCCTGCTGGTACAGGGAGACCCTGCAAAACACTGCACCCTATTTAAAGCACATTGGAAGATTAAGTGGGATCAGAAAATAGGTTTCACTCCCGAGATAAACTTTACATGTTCTAAAATGCATTTCCATTCACTTACCTAATGCCTTGACCACTTAAGTTGCACTCACACTCACACTGAAAGGGACCTTAAGAATTTATTCTTTAACACTCAATTGTAAAACTATAATTCCAGAAAGTAGCAGGTGTTTTATATTCTATTGTTCATCTAAGATTTACTGTACTAACATTTGTGCAATATCTCAACACAAATTAAATTGAATATCCGTTGATTTAATCGATTTTCTTTTTTTTAATCTTGATATTCTTAGGGAGCATTTTGTTCATAATTTTTGGGAGCATTTGTGATCTTTTTAACACTGTGGCACTTTTCATTGTTTTGGTGTTCTATTGCTGTTTTTTTTTTTTTTTGGTGTTTCAGATAAGAACAAATGACATTTACTTCAGCTTAGATGTTAAATATTTTTCAGTTTATATCAAGGGGTTTGCCTTGACTGTCTTTTGAGTATTTTGATTTTTGATGTCAATATGCTTTGTAAATTAATTTTCAGTATTAAAAATCAAAGCTCCATGTAAAAACCTGTCATATTGTTCTGTTAGAGATCAATTCCTGTTGAACAAGAGTTAAAATTGTGTACGTTACGCAATCAACATTCTCTCTCTCCACAGAATTAATGACTCAGTCTGTGGCAACACTATAGAAGATTAACGTTATTACTCATCTGCTGCTTTATTGATAAATGACATGATTTACCCTATTCAGGAAAGATTATCACAGATTATTAACAGCTCTTGATCCATTCAAGAAAAAACATTTATTCTATTCAATCTACAAATGACCTGTTGTTTCCAGAACTGGTAGATTAAAGTAAGTGCTATACCAAATGCAAATTTGTGCTCTTTTTTTTTGGAATTTAATTCAGAAAGTGCCATTACAAGCTTTTTTTCCCAATCAATGTAAAAAGGATTTACAGTACAGAAGTCAGGGCTTCTTTAGCATAATTTACTGCATTGTGGCATGGCAAGGAGGCGATCAGCCTGTGGTACTGCAGAGGTGTAATTGAAGGCCAGGTTATATTGATAGAAGCCTTCAGCTCATCTGTATTGGTGGGTTGGATGTTTCTCATGTTCCTAGCCCATGAGTTTGGCAGGCTAATCAAACACTGTAATTTTATGGTCAGCAAACCGATTAGTGCTAGTTTTATTACTGTGGGCATGTGCTAAGTCCTGCTGGGAAAGGAAATTGGCATCTCCATAAAGCCTGTCAGTAGACGACTTTCTGAATCCTCTTTCATCTGATAAGATGCATCTAATTTCTCTGGTTCAAGAGTGACTTAATACTGGAAATGCAACAGTTGTAGTCTTTTTCCAGAAGATGTCTGTGCATGGTGGCTCCTGATTGCCTGATTCCTGCCTCATTCCACTCCTTGTGAAGCTCTTCCAAGATATTGAATAGGCTTTATTTGACATTCCTTTTAAGACAGTGTCATCTTGTGTTCTAGAGAACTGTACACTCTGCAGTTCCTTCCCATGCATGTGCTGAACTAGCCCGAGAAATACAGTACAGCCGTGGCCAAACGTTTTGAGAATTACATAAATATTGGACATTGGAAAAGTTGCTGCTTAAGTTTTTATAATAGCAATTTGCATATACTCCAGAATGTTATAAAGAGTGATAAGATGAATTGTATAGTCCTTCTTTGCCATGAAAATTAACTTAATCCCGAAAAAAACTTTCCACTGCATTTGATTGCTGTCATTAAAGGACCTGCTGAGATCATTTCAGTAATCGTCTTGTTAACTCGGGTCAGAATGTTGACGAGCACAAGGCTGGTGATCATTATGTCAGGCTGATTGGGTTAGAATGGCAGACTTGACATGTTAAAAGGAGGGTGATGCTTGAAATCATTGTTCGTTCACCGTTAACCATGTCGACCTGCAAAGAAAAGCATGCAGCCATCATTGCGTTGCATAAAAATGGCTTCACAGGCAAGGATATTGTGGCTACTAAGATTGCACCTAAATCAACAATTTATAGGATCATCAAGAACTTCAAGGAAAGAGGTTCAATTCTTGTTATGAAGGCTTCAGGGCGTCCAAGAAAGTCCAGTAAGCGCCAGGATCGTCTCCTAAAGAGGATTCAGTTGCGGGATTGGAGTGCCACCAGTGCAGAGCTTGCTCAGGAATGGCAGCAGGCAGGTGTGAGCGCATCTGCACGCACAGTGAGGTGAAGACTTTTGGAAGATGGCCTGGCGTCAAGAAGGGCAGCAAAGAAGCCACTTCTCTCCCAAAAAAAAAACATCAGGGACAGATTGATCTTCTGCAAAAAGTATGGAGAATGGACTGCTGAGGACTGGGGCAAAGTCATATTCTCGGATGAAGCCTCTTTTTCCAATTGTTTGGGGCATCTAAAAAAAGGCTTGTCCGGAGAAGAAAAGGTGAGCGCTACCATCAGTCCTGTGTCATGCCAACAGTAAAGCATCCTGAGACCATTCATGTGTGGGGTTGCTTCTCATCCAAGGGAGTGGGCTCACTCACAATTTTGCCCAAAAACACAGCCATGAATAAAGAATGGTACCAAAACACCCTCCAACAGCAACTTCTTCCAACAATCCAACAACAGTTTGGTGAAGAACAATGCATTTTCCAGCATGATGGAGCACCGTGCCATAAGGCAAAAGTGATAATTAAGTGGCCCGGGGACCAAAACGTTGAAATTTTGGGTCCATGGCCTGGAAACTCCCCAGATCTTAATCCCATTGAGAACTTGTGGTCAATTCTCAAGAGGCGGGTGGACAAACAAAAACCAACTAATTCTGACAAACTCCAAGAAGTGATTATGAAAGAATGGGTTGCTATCAGTCAGGATTTGGCCCAGAAGTTGATTGAGAGCAGCCCAGTCGAATTGCAGAGGTCCTGAAACAGAAGGGCCAACACTGCAAATACTGACTCTTTGCATAAATGTCATGTAATTGTCGATAAAAGCCATTGAAACGTGTGAAGTGCTTGTAATTATATTTCAGTACCTCACAGAAACAACTGAAACAAAGATCTAAAAGCAGTTTAGCAGCAAACTTTGTGAAAATTAATATTTGTGTCATTCTCAAAACATTTGGCCACAACTGTACATGGTACTTACTCAAACTCAAAAAGAAATGTTGTAATATTTTGTGATATTCCGGAGCTGTAAACTGTAATCATAGAAATTTAAACATAAGACTTGAAATATTTCACTTTATATGTAATGAATAAAAAATATGAGTTTCACTTTCTGAATTAAATGTAAAAAGGAAATGTACTTTTAGATGATCAGTACATTTATCCAATACGGAATAATATTTTTATGATTTTTTTTTAATTTTTATTTTTTTTACATGTGCTGTATTTGTTATATTTACATTTCATTGGGCTGGCTTTAAAACAGATGGGCTGGTGTAGATGAGTAGATGATAGGAAAGTTCAATAATTGATATTTATACCACTGTAATGGATTTTAATTAAGCTAAATTTGTTTAGTTACAGTTTACACAGAAGTTTTCAGTGTCATTGCTTTGTCATGGTAAGTAACTTAAGGTTTTCTGAAATGCAAATCCTTAAAGACTAAAGGGTTGTGGTTTCTCAACATCATAACAGATGATTCAAACCTGAGTCTGTGATTTTTCTCTGGGATCTCTGGTTTCCTCCCAGTTTCCAAAATCATGGATGGATTGGCTAGTTTAACTTGCCCCTACTGTGTGTGTGTGCGTGCGTGCGTGCGTGCGTCTTGTGATGAACTAGTGTTATCCACCCATCTAAGGTGGGTTCCTAATTCAGGTCCAGTATGCAAGGAATAGACTGTGGATCTCCCCTAACCCTGACCAGGATAAACTGTTTTGCCAATGCATATGGGTCAATCAAGTTGGTTGAGACGACTCTAGACCGACATCATATACCATGTAAGATCAAGGATCTCATTCTGAATTATTACAGTAACTTCAGGCTGAGAGTTACATCAGGGAGCATTACATCAAACTGGCACTGGCTTGAGAAAGGGATTGTTACTGGCTGTACAATTTCTGTGATCCTTTTTGCTCTCGCGATGAATATGTTGGTCAAGGCTGCTGAAATGGAGTGTAGAGGCCCTCTGTCCAAGTCTGGGATCCGGCAGCCTTCGATCCAAGCCTTTATGGATGACTTGACAGTCACCACTACCTCAGTGCCTGGGTGCAGGTGGATTCTTTAGGGCCTGGTTAAGCTCATTTCTTGAGCCAGAATATGTTTCAAGCCAACAAAATCCAGGTCTATGGTACTGAAGAGAGGGAAAGTGGTGGACAATTTTTGCTTTTCAGTGGATGACGTAGTAATACCATCAATCAAAGAGAAACCAGTCACTAGCCTAGGGAAGAATTTTGACTGCAGCCTCAGAGACACAGCATCAGTCCAAACAACGATTAAGAAGCTGGAAGTTTGGTTGTCGGCAATAGACAAGTCTGTTTTACCTGGAACATTCAGGCATGAATATACTAGCATGGCATTTTGCCACGGATTCTTTGGCCGCTGTTGGTTTATGAAATGTCTATGTCTACAGTAGAGACCCTAGAGAGGGAGATCAGCTGCCATCTCCGAAGATGGCTTGGCCTGCCACGCAGTCTAACTAGTGTAGCACTGTATGGCAGAAGCAATAAGCTTCAGCTTCCCATCAGCAGCCTGGAGGAGGAGTTTAGGGTTTCTCATGTTAGAGAGGCCCTAGTCTACCAAGGCTCTGGAGATTCCAGAGTAACAGCAGCAGGCATTGAAATGCGAACAGGAAGGAAGTGGAGAGCACAAGAGGGACTGGAGTTGGCAGAGTCCAGGCTGAGACACAAGGCACTTGTGGGGATAGTGGCAACAGGGCGAGCAGGGCTGGGAGCAATCCCAAAGCCACAGTACAACAAGGCTCAGGGTAAGGCGAGACGCGAATTGGTCCTAGAGGAGGTCCGAGCAGGTGTCGAGGAGGTGAGGACCAGCAGGGCGATAAGCATGCGGCAGCAAGGGGCATGGACGAGGTGGGAAGGAGCGCTGGAGAGGAAGATCACCTGGAAGGCAGAGCCACAGCCTATAAAGTTTCTGGTCCAAGCTGTTTATGACATGCTCCCCAGTCCAACTAACCTGCATGTCTGGGGCAAGAGTGAAGTTCCAACTTGTCCACTCTGTCTCGGACGAGGGTCCCTGGTGCTCTGATTGAATGTGCTCCATGGTGATGTATAAGATAATCCAACACTGGGTTACTTTATTTTCTGCTTCCAAAACACAAACTGAGTTTTTCTTGTAGTGTATAAACTATTTCTTGTTAGCAAGAAACCAGCAAAACACAGGTAAACATTTTTATTTGTATTAAATATTTAATTGTAAAGTTTAATTTTTTAGGCTTCTTAAGCTGTGCACAGAGAGACACCACTTGTGGAGTCAATTTGTTTAATAATTATATGTCTACTTATACATGCACTCACTAGGAGTAACCACTTTGTTCTGTTTAAAGACAGTGGAACACTATTTCAGAAACACTAGACATGAGGTGAGAATACACACTGGTTGGGATGTGCTAGTGCACTAGTTATATACACATTCACACACATGTAGAGTAGCCAATCCACAAGCAGACATGTTTTGAGAATAGCAAATCAGATAGAGATCGATGCAGACACAGAAACACAGAAGATACACATAAACCGTAGCCCAAGGGATTACAGCATTGACCCAGGATGAGTACGCCACCTTTAAAGTTTTCCTACCATCCCAGGAAATTGTCCATAACCTTCATTTAGTTTCGTATAACATGGGTAGCTCATTCCACACGTTTTATCTAAGTAATTGGGATAATAGCCAAAGGATCATAAGGTGAAAGACCTCTGCTATAAAGGCGATTTCTTTCGCCTTAAAACACAAGATTTTGTTCTTGTCGTTCAGCATGTGCTATTTCACATGCAGACTCTTTTGGTGATGGTTACGTTTTTTGTAAAACTGAGGTTCTACACACACACACACACACACACACACACACACGTCTCAGATTATAAGCAGGTCCTTGAATAATTTGCTGTCATATTATCGCTGTAAAAAATATATATGTCATGCTCTTTATGCATCATAAAAAGCCATGATTTATTTCTGCTCAGTGTTTGTCAGGTCCTTCATCTCCTCTGCTTTGTTACCTGTTTCATCCCAGCGCCAGCTCAAACACACTTTTGTCCTCAGACTGGAGCAATGCTTAGCTTACACCAACTTAGTGTTGGCAGAGTCAGAACGACCTCTTCATCAGTGAGTCACATACATCCTGCCCTTTCCTCTTTCACCTTTTCGCTCTGCTCCGGTGTTTCTACTTACGAGCCAGTCTGAGTTTCAGCAGATCTCCTGGTGCACTGGGTTTCTTTGGGAGTCTCTTATCCTTCATTATTAAGCGTTTATTAATTTCTGCATCTCATACGCTCCCACAGCTTAGTGTTTCAAAAACTATACTGGTTAGTGTTGTAGCCTCACAGGGCCCCAGTTTAATCCTGACCATGGTTTACTCGCTGTGTTTGTGTAGAATTTGTTTGTGTATTTCCATCTTATAGTGTTTGTCTGGATTTCCTCCAGGTTCTAAGATTTTCATCCTGTGCTGACCACATTGAATTGCCACCAAGTGTGTGGAAGTGTGTACATCTTGCTCTGTGACGGACTGGTGTCACATCCAGGGTGTATTCCTGTCTCATAGGCACTGTGCCCAGAATAAGCCACATGTATAACAGTATATATTTACTCGGAAAATCCTGTGAAAATAACTTAACATACAGCCAATATTGAATTTAATCGTGCAAAGTCACATGCCCCATTCATCATGTTCATGTGTTTGTCAGTGGCCAAGTATGTTTTCACGCCTGAACCCTATTGACACCTGTGTGGCATCCTCAAACGGAAGGTGGTGAAGCGCCATGTGTCTAACATCCAGCAGCTCTGTGATATTATTATGGAGGAGTGGAAGAGGATCCCAGCAACAACATCCGCACTTATTTTAAATTCCATGCCCAGGAGGGTTACAGAAGAATATTTGCATGCCTGTAAAGAAAGCGACATATTATATAAAAGACCAGTTTTTATATGACGAGGGTCCCTGGAGCATATTCTGAGTAGCTGCCCATCTGCACTTGGAGAGGGTCGATACCGCTGGCGACACGATCAGATCCTGAAGTGTATAGCAGAGGCCATTTCACATGCAGTGGCCAACAATAAATATGTTGGCAGCCAGAGGAGAATTGCCTTCGTAAGGGCAGGTGAGAAGCCCCAAGCAATGCAAAAATCTATCAACTTACTCTAATCGGCAGCAGTCTGGGAGCTGTGGGTTGACCTGGGCAGGCAGCTCAAGTTCCCGGAATTTATAATATCAACCTCGTTGATACCTGATATGGTTTTAACATCTGCATCTTCCAAGCAAGTTCTTCTGTTGGAACTGACAGTCCCATTTGAGGACCGCATGGAAGAGGCAAATGAGCGTAAGCGGCTCAAGTATCAGGAGCTCATAGAGGACTGCCGGAGGAGGGGCTGGAAGGCTTGCTGTGAGCCTGTAGAAGTAGGGTGCAGAGGGTTTGCCTCTCGTTCCCTGTGCAAGATCTTTGCCAGGCTTGGAATCACAGGAGCTGCAAAGAGGAGAGCCATCAAGTCAATTACAGAGGCCGCTGAAAGAGCCTCGAGGTGGATTTGGATCAAGAGGTTCGCAAAGTGGGCCAGTGCTGATGGGACACAAGTTGGGGGGGGCTGAGTCACCTGAGAGAGGGTGTCTGATGTTGTGAGACCGGAAACACCCGATGATCTCAGGAAACATCACTGATGATGTGTCCCAGCGCATTCAGAGATGTATCTAAATACTTTACTGACAATTAATGAATTACAAAATATGTCTAGCAAGTTGCAATTGTTGGGCCCTTGATCAAGCTCCATGGTCAGGGACGCTGTATTATGGCTAATACTGTGCTCTAACCCCAGCGTCATCACTAGCTGTGATTATATGAAAAGCATTTTCATTGTGATGTAGTGTTTATAAGACAATTCTTCTTGAAATAGTTAACTTCTTGGCCTTGTCCTTATATCTTCACATTTTTTCATTCTTTCGTTATCTTGTTCACCTGTTGTTAATCATGCTCAAGTTGTCAGAAAGTATCCTGCACAAGCGATTACTTCATGGTTATTTCAAGAACAACAAGATCTTCATTCATTTTCAGCTGAGATCATTAATAAAATTATGAATTAAAATTGAAATAAAATTGAAAAAGAGTGGGAGAAGAGGGTTGCATTGACCAATCCATCACAATGGGCAGCACACTGAACACATTTTATAAGTGGTCAGAAACTTGTAAAAAAATTCATGAAAGAATAAAGTTACAGCCAAGCACACCAAGTTTGATGTGTCACATGACCCTCTTCCTTTTGAAAAAAACATATACTAACATATACTAATGTGCCTCAAACAGGACGTTAATATCACCAACCATTCCCATTTTATTAAGGTGTATCCATATAAATGGCCCACCCTGTACATACACTTACCAGCAACTTTTTTTTTAGGAACACCTATACACCTGGGCAGCTCTGTGGCTTAGTAGTTTCTGTAGCACTGTCACATTGCACCTCCAGGTTCAGTTTCGATTCCCGCCCCAGGTCTGTGTTCATGGAGTTTGCATGTTCATGTACATCTTATAGTGTTTGTCTGGATTTCCTCCAGGTTCTAAGATTTTCATCCTGTGCTGACCACATTGAATTGGCACCAAGTGTGTGGAAGTGTGTACATCTTGCTCTGTGACGGACTGGTGTCACATCCAGGGTGTATTCCTGTCTCATAGGCACTGTGCCCAGAATAAGCCACATGTATAACAGTATATATTTACTCGGAAAATCCTGTGAAAATAACTTAACATACAGCCAATATTGAATTTAATCGTGCAAAGTCACATGCCCCATTCATCATGTTCATGTGTTTGTCAGTGGCCAAGTATGTTTTCACGCCTGAACCCTATTGACACCTGTGTGGCATCCTCAAACGGAAGGTGGTGAAGCGCCATGTGTCTAACATCCAGCAGCTCTGTGATATTATTATGGAGGAGTGGAAGAGGATCCCAGCAACAACATCCGCACTTATTTTAAATTCCATGCCCAGGAGGGTTACAGAAGAATATTTGCATGCCTGTAAAGAAAGCGACATATTACATAAAAGACCAGTTTTTATATGGGAAAAAAAAATCAACAATATAATAATATAGTGCCTATGACTTTTGCACAGTACTGTATGTATGTATGTATATATGTAGGTATCTATCTATCTATCTATCTATCTATCTATCTATCTATCTATCTATCTATCTATCTATCTATCTATCTAACTGTCTTAGGTATTAATTTTAAATAATAATTAAAAGCTACATTTTAAAAAGTTTATTTAACATAATGTGAGTTTATGATTTGTTTAGTAATTACAATTAATTTTATGATTTGTTGTGCATCTATTTATCTGAAAAATTAATGTGATTTTTAAAATATTTTTTATGTGAAATATTACTGAGGTTTTCTTTATGACTTTGCTGAAACCAATTCCAAAATGTCTTGGTATTGGCTTCAGCATACCAAGACATTTTGGACAATTTCTATGAATTTTCTTTTCATTTTGTGAAGCTGCTTTGAGAGAATAAGAATTGTTAAAAGCGCTATATAAATGAAATTGAATTTAATTTAATTGAATTGAACAATTTCATGCTCCCAACTTTGTGGGAACAGTTTGGGAATGGTTCCTTCCTGTTTCAGCATGACTGCACACCAGTGCACAAAGCATGGTCAATAAAGACATTTGGTGTAAAAAAAACTTGACTGGCCTGCAGAGTCCTGACCTCAACCTGAGAGAACCCCTTTGGGATGAATTCGAGTGGAGGCAGGCCTTCTCATCCACCATCAGTAACTGACCTCACAAATGCGCTTCTGGAAGAATGGTCAAAAATTCAGATAAACACACTTTATAAACTCTGCACACATTGTGAAAAGCCTTCTCAGATAGGTTGAAGCTGCAATGGGTGAGCCAACATCATATTAAACCCTATAGATTAAGAATGGGATGTTACTCAAGTTCATATGCATGCGAAGGCAGACGAGCGAATACTTTTGGCGCAATAGTGTGTGTGTGTATATATATGTATACAGTGTGGGTAAAAATTAAACTAGACAATATTTAATTGCTATAGTAGTATCACTGGCGCACCACCCCATTTTTCTCTTACTATTTATTTTGCGCATTTTCCCGGACGTTGGCTGAGATACAGTAATGCAGACTTCATTAATGGCCTCCAAGAAGTCCAGATCTCTCTCCATGGGATTTTTCCTGTGGGGCTACGAAAAGGAGGAGGTGTACAGGGCAAAGCCTCACACAATGGAGGACTTCAAGGCACGGGTTTAGGAGGTTCTCAGCAATATCCCAAATGACTTCCTTCAGACTTCCTTATTTCCGTCATTCCATCCCTGGCTGTTTGAGAAAACTTGAGAAAACTGATTGATGCCACTCATGCCTACATTGAAAAAGATTTACTTTCGTTTTTCTATGTACAGTAATAAATTACATGTACAATTTGTTTCAATAAATTTGTATTATTTATATGGACTTTATTACCAATTTTTAATACCTAGTTACTTTTCACCCACCCTGTATGTCTGTTGTGAAAAAAACATGGCTATAGTTGGTCCTTCTGTCATAGACCTATTGTATCATCAAAAATACAGTAAAAAATTAATAATAAAGTTGCATGAACACATATTTAATCTGTCCTTTGCGTTCATTTTCAAATATTGTTTTTGGGGAGCTAGAGTTTTTCTGCAGGGTCTTCTGAACAGGCTTATTCATGTGTGATATTTTGCTAGAAATTATTTCAATATGTATTATCGTATCTGTGAATGATACTATCTAACTTTTAGACCTTGGTATGACCTATTTGTGAGAGACAAACCCAAATGGGAGCAACCTTAATAGGGCAGAAAATTGAAGACCAGATAAAGCATCATTATTAATGTTTTTAATTAGGTATCAGGGAAAAAAACCCAAAGCCCCTGTAGAGTAGGCTAAATATAACATTATCTCTTTGTGCTTCTCCCTGGGGTCCCTCCCAGACCCCATCCACAGAAAAACCAGTGTCAGTTTCTGCATGTGCAGAGTAATATTGGACAATTCTCCTAATTCTGCCCCAATCAGGTTCAGCTCCTGAACTCTTTATGAAGTTTCAGTTGCACTAAACTCAACTCTCAGAGAGTTTTCCTGACCACTTTCACCTTCGGCTTACTCATTAGGGATATAAATCTATAACCCAAATTTCTGTAACTTTGTGACACTGTCTATTATTAAATGGGCATAATTATACACATACAATAAAAATTAATTTCTTAATCTAATTTATATATACACAGTAAATGTGTATCTAACTATACTTTTTTTATGCCAACGGAGGTGGATGAGAAATACTGCAAATTTGGGCCACGTCACAGCAGACATTAACTCAATGAAGATTTTATTAGCTTAGTTCTCCAACAGTTGTCCTTGAAAACTGGATCATGGAGTTGTTGAAAAAAATTACAAGCACATGTCATTATTGCTTTGGGACTTAACTTCCTAGGGATTTTTGAGCTCAGATAAAGTGAATTGAATCATGTTAGATCAGGGGTGCCTGATCTTTTGGGCAAAGAGTTGGTCTGAGAGCCACACCTCTTTCCAGCTGTTAAATCAGCTCAACTCAGTCATAAATCAGAGATCAATGGTAGATAGTTGTATTTGTCTAAAGTGAATCCTGAAGCCAGAGCAGCGATTTGGGTTTGGATTGGACGCCCCTGGGTTACATTATTAAAGAAATGCATCACTGTCTTTCATGGATTGAAGATGGTTGATGTCATGTTGTTTAGGGCACGTTTTCAATTCAATTCAATTCAGTTTTATTATATAGAGCTTTAACAATCACTTTTTGGGACTTACCTTTTGATTGCTGGCTTGATTTTATTTCAAATTATAATTGTTTACTTCAATTGCACTTCTTTATTATTGCCATTTTTGACTCCCAGATCAAAATTAAAGCAGGTTAGAGGTGGGAGGTGTGTCCCTCCATGGCCTTTACAAAAACACTTAATGAGGTCGTGATGGTATGCTCCGCCCCACAGATTCCAGCCTCCTCCGGGACACCACCATAAAGAACTGGGACAATGTGGCTGTCACAAAAAAGAGCTTCTCATTTCATTCCTGATCACATCTGTGGAACAAACCAGAGCAGCTGGATCTTTACTTGGACTCTGTGAGTAACTTTATGCATTAAAGTACGCGTTTATTCTTGTTTAACAATACTTGTGTGTCAGTACCTCATCTCGTTTCAAGTTTTACCACTCTGGATCATTTACAACTGTGAGATTCAGGAGAATATATTCCACCGACTTATTTTCATAATACAGCCTACTGTTCTCAGATTGTGATCCCATTGTAAGATGACCCACCAGTTTCCAACCCTCACCACGGAGCAGAAGCGGGAGCTGCATGAGATCGCTCTGCGCATCGTTGCTCCTGGGAAAGGCATTCTAGCAGCTGATGAATCAGTTGGTTAGTTAACCTGCTTCAGTAAATATATGACTGGATATGTTGTCATAGGATAAATATGAATGCCTGAATGCAGTATGAAGTGAAGCGGTTACTGTTAGATTTCGAATGTTATGAAATCATCTTCTGTTTTATTCTACTTATACCATAGGAAAATATAGCTACTTATACATGACCACTCGTACCAATGATTACAGCTTTTATTAATTAAGAGAAACATGTCATTTTAACATGTCGTTTTACAACTTAATGTTGTATAATGTTTAAAAATCATTTTAGTTTCATGTTCATGTTGTCACAATATTGCAATTATAAGCAGCATCTTTAGTACTTGGACTAATCCCTCCAAAATGCCAGCATGTCATGTTATAATCAGTACATCACAACACAAATCGCTTGGTCATGAAGACTCTGCTGTTAACTACAGTAAGACTTGCAAACTTCTGACACTGATGACTCTTTTCATGAAATTAGGTATATTTTAGAAAAATACAAAAAAAACTCACCGTTATAAAAATCCATACAAAATTGTGATTGTTATATCACAAAAAAATATTTTATCATTAGATTTAACTTAGATGCTAAGTCTAACATGGATGTTAATGCTTTATAGGAGCATCAATGCTCCTAATACAAAAACAATGCCATGTTGTAAACTAGTGTCTTATACAGGGTATATTCCCACTTATCACCTGGTATTCCCAGGACACGCTCTGGCTATCCACTACGATCCTGACCTGGATAATTAAGTCAAGGAAGAATGACTGAATAAATAAATAAATGGATTAATGAATGAATGAAATAGTAATATTAATTGCATTTATATCATCCTGTGAGTCAGATTCCAGAATTTAACAGTGTGTATTGTGTAACCACCAGGAAGCTTGGGAAAGCGTCTGAATCAGATAGGAGTGGAGAACACAGAAGAGAATCGTCGCCTTTACCGCCAGGTGCTCTTCAGTGCAGACGAACGCATTGACAACTGCATTGGGGGAGTCATTTTTTTTCATGAAACCCTCTACCAGACATCCGATGATGGCATTCCTTTTGTTAAAATGATTAAAGACAAAGGGATCACTATTGGCATCAAGGTAAGTGTCGCTGATTAGGAACCAAAATTGGAGACTGTTTATCTATCTATAAATATTCAAGGCATAATATATAGAAAGAGCAAAACATTTTTGTTTAAATTATTTTCAAAGGTTGACAAAGGAGTCATTCCACTGCCAGGTACTAATGGAGAAACTACCACACAAGGTGAACACTTTTATCCTTATCTAAATAACCAATTCTAACTACTTATAACTACTGTTTCATTCTGCGATGGATTGGGACCCTGTCTATGGTGTACCCCGCCTCGTGCCCAAAGTCCTTGGCTCCCTGTATGGGTATAGAAGATGAATGGATGAATGAATGAATAAATTAATGAAAATTTCACACAGTAACGTTACTAAGAGTTAGTAGTAATTAAAGACACTGTTGTTCATCCACAGGATAAAAAAAAAAAAAAAACTAAATTACACTAAAATTGTGTACTACTACTCAGTCCTGCTGGTCACTGTATTGTGTCACCCTTAACTCTGCGACTAAAGCTCTAAACTGTTGCTTGTTTCAGGGCTGGATGGTCTATCGGAGAGATGCGCTCAGTACAAGAAAGATGGAGCAGAGTTTGCCAAGTGGCGCTGTGTGATGAAGATCAGTGACACTGCCCCGTCTCAGCTGTGCATCACAGAAAATGCAAATGTCCTTGCACGCTATGCTACCATCTGCCAGCAGGTACAGTAATATTTTAACAAAGCTTCATTTTCATCTTAGTTTTACAAAATGAATGTATGTGGATAAATTAAGTTTTTGTTTGTGTGGGGTTTTTTTTACACCCAGCATGGGATTGTTCCCATAGTAGAACCTGAGATCCTACCTGATGGAGATCATGACCTCAAGCGCTGCCAGTTTGTTACTGAGAGGGTTAGTATCAGTTAAGGCTGTTATCCCATGTAAAATTGAAGATAGTTAAAAATAATTTAAATTTTAAAGCCAGTGTAAAAGCTCTGTGTTTGTGCTCCAGGTTTTAGCAGCAGTGTACAAGGCCATGTTTGATCATCATGTGTATCTGGAGGGCACCCTGCTCAAGCCCAACATGGTGACCCCTGGACATGGCTGCCCCACCAAATACAGTGCTGAGGAGGTTGCCATGGCGACCGTCACTGCCCTACGTCGCACTGTGCCTCCTGCAGTCACTGGTTATGTTGATTACATCACTGTCAGTCATGATGACATATCCTGTCTGTACTTGTTCTGCTGTAGTTGAACTGTAATTCTGTGTTGCTCATTTCATTCACTGTCTTCTCACACTATTGATATTTTATGTCCCTGTGTCCTCAGAGCCTTTTTTGCATTTTACAGTTTAAATGACATTTTCCTATATCTGTCTCTGCTCATTCACTGTTATTATATGACTTTATTAAAGTGTATAACATTATAAAAATGTCTGCTTTCAGGTATAACATTTCTTTCCGGAGGACAGAACGAAGAAGAGGCCTCTGTGCATTTAAATGCCATCAATAACTGCCCACTGGTAAAACCCTGGGCACTGACCTTTTCTTTTGGTCGAGCGCTACAAGCCTCAGCACTAAAGACGTGGCGTGGTCAGAAAGAAAACCAGAGTGCTGCCACTGAGGAATTCATCAAACGTGCTGAGGCATGTTATGTTTTCCCTTCTGTCTTAAAATAAATATATAATATATAATATGGATTATACCACACATGCTACAAACTAAATAGGGACAGATAGGTTGTATATTACAGAGAGACAAAGGGACTTACTCAAGATAAAGTTAAAAATATATTGTGGCTCTGTAGTATATTTTACACCTTGAATTCAAATAAAATTACATCTAACAATCTTATTTTGTACAAGTAAAATCAAATGACTTTATATAAATCTTTAGAAATTATCTTGTTTGCAATTCACAAAAATATCAAAGTATTTTTGTTTTCTGTTAAAAGGCAGAACAGAGTGGCAGAGCAACAAGGACAAAAGTTCAATCTCACGATTTATTAACTTGCTAATGTAGGTTTAGGTGACCTGTGATTATATATTGGAACTTTAATGCTGATTAATGACGGCTGCTCATGCAAAATAACCAATCATATTGATAATAATGTTCATTGGGGCAGACTTGAAATGCTGGATTGACTTACTCTTCGTTATCCAACTAGTTTTTACATATTCATTGTGCTTGTTTTCAGATCAACAGTCTGGCATCCCAGGGGAAGTATACTGGTGGAGGGGACAGCAGTGGAGCTACCGGTCTTTCCCATTATCTGTCTACCTATGCATACTAAAATGCTACCTTCACCAACTGTCTATTATTATTCAGAATATTCTGAAATACAGCCAATTCCACTGCCACTGTTGTAGAAACCACTGTATTCTGATACTCATACACAACTTCAATGTGCATTTTGTGTTCAGTACATAGCTGTTGAATTAAATCAGTATTAATGCTTTTGACATGAATTAAAGAACTCAAACACTGTTTAGAAAACCTTATAAATTATTATCAATACCATATAGATAAATGTGATCTAGTGAGCCTGTCAGTCGATCAACACAATTTGTATTTCTCCTTAAAACTTGTTATGCCATACTTAATGAAAAACATGATTTAAATGTCTCTTTGTAATAAATAGAAATGAGCTTATTCACATGTAGTACCTCTGAGCTATGGGCTTTTGGTGAATGTTGTGGTATTCTATGTGACCAAATAAAAAAAGTACTGCATAAGACAGAATAAATTCTGAAAATATTGCAGGTGTCTGGCTTGAATAACTCTGAGTCAATGTTACGGCTACAGCTTTTTCTAAGCAGTCAACATGCTTTTGTTGCTAAGTCCAAAAGGAAATAACATGAACTTTTATTATTCTGGTAATAACCTTGGTTTTATATCACAGATTCTTTGAAAGGTTCTACAGTAATTTATCTCGTTAATTAGTGGAGTAATTGTGTGAGCAATAATATTGTAATCTTTTGAGCACTTAATATATCTTAATATTGTTGATTTATATTTCACACGGCAGCATGGTGCCATAGTGGTTAGCATTGTCGCATTGCACCTCCAGGGTCGGAGTTCAATTCCCGCCTAGGGTCTGCATGCACAGTTTGCATGTTTTCCCTGTTCTTGGTGGGTTTCCTCCCCGTGCTCCGGTTTCCTCCCACAGTCCAAAGACATGTGGATTAGGCTAATTGGCGTTTCTAAGTTGCCCCTAGTATGTGAAAGAGCATATGAGTGGGTATACCCTGCGACGGATTGGGACCCTGTCTATGGTCTACCCCGCCTCGTGCCCAAAGTCCTTGGCTCCCTGTATGGGTATAGAAGATGAATGGATGAATGAATGAATAAATTAATGCCACTTTCACACAGTAACGTTACTAAGAGTTAGTAGTAATTAAAGACACTGTTGTTCATCCACAGGATAAAAAAAACCTAAATTACACTAAAATTGTGTACTACTACTACTACTACTAATAATAATAATGAGTATATTTAAAAAAACAGTTGTTTGTTTATTAACATTTATTGAAATTGCATAAATGAATTGTATTTTCGGGGACTATCTCGTCCTGCGGATGTAGCCGGATATGCCGCATGACCCTCGCCGAATTTCCGGGATCCGTCCGCGCCGCTACGCGCGGTTAATGGAGAGGAAGTGAGCGCGCGAGCGTGCAGTGCAGTTGGAGCGCCACGCGCGTATTGTTTGAGCTGCACGCAAGAGTCTATCACGCCGAGGTTTTCTTTCGGTACGTCGCGTTATTGCTCTGTTGATGTTTGCTTTTATGTGTTCGTATCACTGATTCACGTTTCATTAACCGCGGTGTGTGTTTTCATTTACAGCGCGCTTAATTTTTGCCATGTCTGGAGTGATCCGAGGCCCTGCCGGGAGCAACGACTGCCGCATTTACGTGGGGAATCTTCCTCCTGATATCCGCACTAAGGACGTCGAGGACGTGTTTTACAAATACGGAGCGATCCGGGATATTGATCTGAAGAACCGGCGAGGTGGCCCTCCGTTTGCCTTTGTTGAGTTTGAGGACCCCAGGTGAGTAAGTGAGCCTGGGTTAGCTTAGCATAGTGTAGCTGTGTTGCGACTGCCGTGTTGTTAGCTATATCTCATGGCTGTATTAACTAGTCAGGGTAGAAGTGACGAAGCCGTTCTAGTAGTTCTTACTATATTCGATCATGCATTCAAATGGGTGAAGCATGTAATGTTTTGTGTGTGCGCGCGCGCTTTGTTGTGTTGTAGTTTGCGGGCCGTCGGCGGGTAATGATGGCGTCACGCAGGTTTACGCTAACTGCTAGCAACTAGTTTGGTTTGGTGTAACTTATCCTGCTTGTGGTTAATTCGCGTTTGCATGTTGGGTTTTTTGGGGAAGTGTTAGTCACGTTTGTGAAATTGTTAATTTGTGTATAAGTTAATGTAGATAAGGTTTTCATGTTGTATTAACTGGCTAATGTGCTAAAGCTGCTAGTAACTTAAGAGTGATAAGAGAAACTTTAGCCCTTAATGCCTGTTTTACGTTTGCTTGTGTTTCTTTTCAGCATGTGACTCTACACAGAATATATGTTGTAGTAGTAAAATATAAGAACTATACATATGTTTGTTGGAAATACTGACTAATCTAAAGATCCAGAACTAAATGTGTTTTGTTTTCCCCCTCCAGGGATGCTGAGGATGCAGTTTATGCTCGTGATGGATATGACTACGATGGCTACCGGCTTCGAGTGGAGTTTCCCAGAAGTGGACGTGGTATGGGACGGGGTGGTTTCGGCGGAGCTCCCAGAGGCAGATATGGACCTCCATCCAGGCGCTCCGAATACAGAGTCATTGTTTCAGGTTTGTATTAAACATATCCTCTTTCACAGGACGTGAGGGCATGTGACTCCTGCACAACACATGTAGGCTTGCCACAGTCAGGACTGGACTCAAAACTTGTCCCATATGAGGATGGGTTCCCTGTTGAGTCTTGTTCCACTCAAGGTTTCTTTCTATTGTGATCTCAGGGATTAGTTCCTTGCCACCTTCCCCCTTTGCTTGCTCATCAGGGAGAATCTGATCGTTTTTATTTAAACACGTTTCCTCACACTTTTCATGAACTTTGTTTCTATAGAGCTGCTTCGCAACAATGACCATTGTTAAAACGCTATCAGAATAAAACTATTTGAATTGAAGATTTACCAGCTCTCAGAACTGATTCTTGGCTGAGGGTGCTGCTCTAAGTGGAGACAGAAAAAAATATTTGATATTTAGTTCACTGTGAGAGTCTTTGTTCAGCATTAAGTCCCTTTCATGCATCATATTCACTATGCTTAGTCAGAGGTTTTTGCACACATTGAAGGATAAGCATTTTGGTTTGTGTCTTCCCTGTAGGTTTACCACCAAGCGGCAGTTGGCAAGATCTGAAGGATCACATGCGTGAAGCAGGTGATGTATGTTATGCTGATGTTTTCCGAGATGGAACCGGTGTAGTGGAGTTTGTGCGCAAAGAAGACATGACCTACGCTGTTCGAAAACTGGATAACACTAAATTCCGGTCACACGAGGTAGGTTTAGGATTTTAGACTTGATTTTTGGATGTTCTTGCTGTGTTTTACCATGAAGTTCAGAGTTTCATGCTTTAATGTAAAAGTAGTAATGACTGGGTTTGGCTCTTAAAGCATCTTGTTCCACTGTTTGTCGCTCTGGGTCTGGTAGATTTATTTACATTAAAGATGCAGCGTGTGTTGGTTAGATCATGGGACGAACAAAGGCAACATGAATGAAATCCAGTGTGAATTTATTAATCTTCTGTAACTAGTTTCATCATGATTAGTGCTAATAAGTGGGTAAGCTATGGTCATTTAGAAGCTGTCCAGGTACAAATAAAACTCTGAGATTGGGACTGGATTTTCTTTTTCAAGGATTTTTGCAGTAATCAGAATTTAATTCTTTTAACAAAGTCCTGTATACGGCAACACTAAGCTTGCAACCAAAGTCTCATGATTCAGTATGCATTGAGGGCATGTTAAATAATTTGTAAACATTTTAATATTCTTATAAATTTTCACGTTACTCAGAGCACAGTTTTCTTCCTTTTTGCCCATCAGGGGGAAACTGCATATATCCGCGTGAAGGTGGATGGGCCACGTAGTCCAAGCTATGGAAGATCAAGGTCCCGGAGTCGCAGTCGCAGCAGGAGTCGCAGTCGCAGCAACGAGCGCAGCCGCAGCTTCTCGCCGCGCCGTGGTCGAAACTCTCCACAGTATTCCCCTCGGCATAGCCGGTCCCGCTCTCGTTCCTAAGCCCTCCGTGTGCCATGCCATGGTGCTTCGAGTTTGATTTTTCCCTCCCTTTTGTTATTTCAGTGAAGCTGTTGGATCAGTTGGTTGGTTTTTCAACCCCTTCCCCTATTTTTTTAAAACCTAGTTTTAGTTCTTGCCCATTGTCTTCCTCATGACGCATTATTCTGATGACCCCTCATCCCCCCCTGCTTCCTAACCATCAACAACTGTCAGATTTTTTTAACAATGCTTTTTAAGGGACTACTTTGCCTCCTCTTCTTCATTTCCCACTTTTTGTCCTCTTTTGAATACAAGATGGACCTCTCATCAACCAGAGTCGTTCAGTGCATCTGAATATTTTTGTAAATTCCATCTACTGTCTTTTTATTAGAGCTCACATGTTTTACCCTTTTGTCTTCCTGTAGTCGCTTGACAAGAAGGATGGACTGATACTTTTTAATAAAGAATTGCCAAATCATTTGCGTTAGCTTGGCATATATAAACAGTCAGGTCTCTGTTTCAATGTTTATTTACCAGCAAATAAGAGGAATGTACTGTATGCTTCCTCTAGGTAGGACAGCACAGATCTGAATGTTTGAGCTTGATGCAGTCAGATGTTTTGGTTTTTGGGTCATAACTTTTCATGCTGCGCTGTACACATTTTACTCAAGGTTAGACATTCATATACAGAGCATTTATATTTCAATAAATAACTTCTACATTCAATCATTACATGTATTATAGACAGTGGAAGTGTTTCCAACTCAGTTTTTGGTTTTGCTGTTGTTTAAAGGTTTGGGATGGAGGAGGAAAGCCTGCTGGCTCAGTGGGGACAGATCTTAATGAAGGTGGGATAGGGAGAATTGGATACACGGAGCAGGATCAACTCCTCCAGGATTTATAAATCTGTGTAATTTTATTAGACTTACCATTTGGACCCCTTCTCCATTTTGTGACTCAACATTGGCCTTTCACACTAAGGAGGAGATGCTGCAGTTTTGTGTGATGGAATCAACAGGAACAGTCTGATAAATGAAGGGAAGTTTTAGAGGTGATTATGCAATAGATTGTAAGTTGTCCTTTCATGGACAGTAGATGCTTTTACATCGTTAGCATTTGAAATTATTTTATTACTTTTTAGAGAACCGTTGCATCAATAAATAAAACACTGGTGCATATAATGAAGGACTCCTTTTTATTTACTTGATATATTTAAACATTTCTAAATATTACACAGCACATAATTAAAGTTTCTCTCGCACTCTTGATTGGGGAGGGGGGTGGTGATGGGGGAATCCAAAAGATGCTTTGGCGTTGTGTTTGCTTTCACTAAGCACTGATCGTATGCAATGTAAGGCTGTGCGAAGGAGATCGCCTATCAGGTTGCTGGGTAAAGATGCATTGTGGGATGAAATAAGATGCAGGCAGAGCGGCCCGAGAGGAAAACGCGCGCGCACCACGCGGCGGAGGCGGAGCGCTGCAGCCAATGGAAAGCGGCGCGAGCGCAGAGCATTCGGAGCAGCAGCGCGCGCGTTTTCCCGGCCAGGACTCCGGTGTTTTGAGTTCTTTATAGACACAAAGCTCATTCTGACAGCGCGGTGAAATAATTAACAGGCTGTTGTGAACATTTATCACTAATATTGTTATATATTTCTGTTGCTTATCGACACATCCTCGATTGCAGGTGAGTCTCATGGCTTAACATCTTCAGCTCAAGGTGCAATAAATGAATAAATGCAGGTCGGTGTTTTCTTGCACTGACGAGGAAAATGTCTCGTGGAGAAGCAGTGTGTAATTTGACATGCGCGTGCGGAGGAGTAGTGAGAGGAGGCCTTTCCACCATCCGCCTGGGAGATCATGGCCATGTCCAGAACACCGCGGTTAGATTGGATTTCATTCTGTTTTCCTTGAAAGCTGTGACCGTAGGCATTTATCTTTACAAGCTCAGTGTGTGACTTTTTTAAATATTCTAAGCAGAAATGGAGATGAACCTCAGACGCTTCTTTTATCCTTATGTACAAATAGAGCATACAGGCTTTCTAGGATGTGTTACTCTAAATCGATGCCAAATTCAAGCGTTCCATTCTTTGAACGATTTATGTATAATCTATTTATTTGATGTATGTAATTGCACAACATTTATATTTTTGTCTAGTATGATTTTGTAGATGATCTGGAAAGGAATGAAGGCTACACTGGGTGTGGAGTGATGCCTTCTACACCTTGTGTACTGACTCTTCAGGAAAAGTGTTTCCTGTAACATTTCACTATAAATTAATTATTATGTGGCTCAGTATTGCTCAGCTGCAGCCTCTGTTCCTCTGAGGCGGGTGGACTTTATTTTGGATATATATATATGTGTGTGTGCTGTAAAAGAACTGAATCATCCATTAAGCGTTTAGCCTACTTTAGTCTCACTTCGACTTATCAGGTGTCCCAGAATTACCCTAACAAAACACATCCTTGAAGTGTGTGGAGAGTTTCTGGCAGTGAGAGAACAGCCTCAGAGCGCCCGAATGAAAGGCCTCTCTGTTAAAGCATAAGGCGAACACTAGGCAGAGTAGGCTTTTTTCTGGCTCACTTAAGGCCAAATGCATTTAGATTTATTAAGTTATCCAAAGTGAGCCAGAATGTACTGTTACAGGAGCTGACATGACACAAAGCAGTTATATGAACAGACAGAGCCACACCTAAACATGCACACAAAGAGCCATGGCAAAACCCAATGGCTGGACTTTAATGTACAGTACACTTTGGTTGTGTAATGAACAATGCAGTCTTGGCAAAGTCAAATTTTGGTGTCTTCTTTGGAACTGCATTGTAAACTCGTGCAAGCTTATTATCTTTGCTTTTGTTTTTTTCTTAAGCATAATGACTGACAGGAAAGCTGTGATTAAGAATGCTGACATGTCGGAGGACATGCAGCAGGACGCGGTTGACTGTGCAACCCAGGCCATGGAGAAGTACAACATCGAGAAAGACATTGCAGCATACATCAAGAAGGTAACTTTGTAACCCAGTACTAGTTCTGAAGTGTCCTGATCTTTAAAATTAGCCAATATTTAACCATATTTAAATCCACGAAGCAAATGCATCTGTTCCCTAAGACTCAACTTTTAGAGGGTTTGGGCAATGTTTGTGAGCCCCATAATAAAGATTGTCGCTAATGTGTTGTTTTTTCAGGAGTTTGACAAGAAGTACAACCCAACATGGCATTGCATTGTGGGGAGAAACTTCGGTAGCTACGTCACCCATGAGACGAAGCACTTCATTTACTTCTACCTGGGCCAGGTGGCCATCCTCCTGTTCAAGTCTGGCTGAAGTCTTACCGCGAGAGTAGAATGTTTTTTTTTTTCCAACATGGACCAAGATGCACTAGTGGCCAATGTCCTGTCTAACCACATGCTACAAATATTAAACCAGGCCATACCATGACTATGCTGACTGTGCGTAACTGCATGGGCCGTAAACCATACTAAATGTGCATATCTTGAGGTTAAGTTGCTTTTCAGTAGGTGTCCTATGTTTATCGGGAGAGTTTTTGTTTATGGTCCTGAGAAGTGTGTTCAAGCGTAGGAGCTATGAAAGCAGGAGGGATTTTGATGAAATACAGCAATGGGAGGTGAAATCCAAAAAGTGCTTTTTGTTTGTTAGTTCTCTTGAATTAAAGAGATGTTTTTGTTTAATTGGTCATTGCTACCATGTAGTTTTAACAAGCACAGCATGTGTCTGTACCATGGTGGAGATGGAGAATAATGGAAATAATGAATGTGTATATTGGTTAATCTAAGATTATGGGATTATTTTCGTGCTATTGGTTTGGTGATATTTTAGGAAATATATGGGTTACAGATGCACAAATTACACTGTTGTTCTGTGACTCTGCATTTCCTTTTGTTTGAAACGTCCTACACTGTTACAAGTGCATTATGTCTACTGAAGAATAATCTAAAATGTACTTAACAAACTGTAGTTCCAGCTTGTGTTTCATTTGTCATGTGCCAGACCATAGAGGGTCTCTGTATACAACTTTCTCCCATTCCTTCAGTCTGTTAAATTATTGTTTTGAATTATTTGTTTTGCATTTAGCATGCTTCCCCCCCCCCCCTCCACATATTAGGTGTACATTTTTGTTCTTTTTCTGTATTTCGTATGTCTGGATCTTCCACTTCACTTCTTCCTCCCTCAGTCAGTAGGCCAGTGAAACTCTTGCACTCCATTTCACTGTACCCCCTCAGGTACTGCCCATGACAAAAAGCAGATCAGTTACTAAAATTATATAATTGTCTTCTGAGTTTGGTTTGCATAAGTAATTTTGCTGTATTTTGCTGTAATATCAATAAAGAGTTGTAGTTGCATACAAGTGTATTTAATATAGTAATGGTGCATGGTGTTACAGGAAGGGTACCATACTTTTTTTATTTTTATGGTATGATGTGTTACTACCACAAAATGTAAAAAATAGTTCTATTTATAAACTAAAGCCATTTCTTAAAAAAAAAAAAAAAAAAAAGGAAATGATTATCAAATGGGTTTTAGGTGAAATAGTGATTAGTAAAATGCACATAATGCTTTGTAAGCACTTGGTGTTACAGTTAGGAGAAACTTTAGCTCGGGTTATAGCAGCTATAATGATCCACTCCCTCACCAGCCTCGAAGTTTAATGAGGCAAAAAAAAATCTCATCATTATATATATATATACACACACAACAAATCAAAATGCAGTTAGAGAAAATGTAAGCATAAGCATTTAATGTTCATTATTAGCTTTACATTATGTGAAGAGTCAATCATGTTCCTGTGTATTAGCTGTCCCTTTAGAAATGAGTGTGTTGATACGGTACTGTAATTTGGATTACAGGTGGCATGGTGACTTTGGCATTGGTTGTGGGTTGAAATGTTGCCTTTGGTCTGTGGTTGGTGTACTCCTAAAGTCCAATAACCGGGCGAAGGCAACGTGGTATGTCCAAATGTCCGTGTGAATGTGTGTAAATGTGAGATTATTGGCCCTTTGATGACTTGGCACCCCATCCAGAATATACCGTGTCTTGTGCCCTCAGGTAGGATGCAAGCCCTCCTTGGAAGGATGGCTTTGGATTACAGTCAGAACTATTGCTTCGGCTGCTGTTATGTAAAATTAATCGACAACATCTGACCAGTTATTTTTAGGAATTCAGTGATCCTGTGGTGTAAATTACCTATGGTGATATGTTACAAGATAAATAAGTGAACCAAGAAGGGTCACACTTTTCGATATTTGAGGGGAATTTATCTTGGCCTTGACGTGCTCCTGAAGCTGTTGTGGAACTTCTGTTATTAATCTTGGTCACTAGAGGGCAGCCTCACCACGCACAGGGTCCTGCTTAGTAATTAGGACTGCAGTGCTTCCACCCAAGGTCATGATTCAGTCTGTATTCTGTACCATAGAATCAGGGCCATTTTACAGCCCAGTGAGTATGATAACATGTGCTGAAACATGACATTGTTTTTTTTTTTTTATAGCTCCAGTGCTTTTGCAAGTTTATTTCTTAAGAACTGCTGTGCTCCTCTGACATTTGAGACTCCGCTTCGGAGTCATTGATCTAATCTGGAGATTGTCCCTCTGAGCCATAAAATCTGTGTGCTGTGTGTGTGTGTGTGTGTGTGTGTGTGTGTGTGTGTGTGTGTGTGTGTGTGCAGAGAAAAAAAGGACTCTCTGCAAATAAACATTTTAAAAGGGATCTTCAGTGGCTGTTGTAAGGTTGTCTATAAGACCCAAGCATTTAGAAAGAAGGAAAAGAAATATGAAAGTTATTTAGAAATAAGAAAAGTAAAGCTACAATTTTAAGGCGAGTAATAAGGAACAAGGCAGATTGTGCACTGTGCCAGTGATACTTAAAGTCACAAAGTGTACTCTTGTCTTATGTCGTGAGGTTCATATGGAAAGAAGGAATATTCAGATCATCTATTAAAAGGCTAATAAAATGACAAGTATTTTGTTTCCTGTGCACACTGTAACATTGAAAATCTGAGAGGCATAAACGCGCAGGTCTGTCCTGATATGCAGTAGCATTTTGATGTTTCAGCAGGTTTCAGGATTCAAGATGCCAGTAATAAGGTATAGAGTGAAGTATAGTATAGTATTGCATAGCATTGCATTGTACAAAATAGAACTATAACATATGCATGTAACTGTAACTAACTTTATAATGGTATAGTACAATAGTACAGTATAGTAGAATATAGACTATTATGGTATAATACAGTATAGTATGGTTTGGTGTAGTATGGTCTAACATAGTATAGTGCAGTGGAACTACATAACCTAGCCATGTAACTGTAACTAACAATATTATAGTATAGTATAGTATTGTATGAGATAGTATAGCCAAGTATAGTATACTATAGAATAATATTGTATTATATAGTATAATATAGTCTAGTACAGTACAAATGAGCATTATATATTTTAATAACCTTTTTTTTTCAAATGCTAATTATTTGTGTAGTAATTCTGTGTTATATGTTTAATATTCATAATTAGTTGGATGGTGAGGCTAGATTTTCACACATTTTACTCAAGAAGAGGGAATTATGTGATTTAATTGACTAATTTGGGATTGCTTTTCTGCATGTTTCTGCATGTAAACTGAGTGGGATTGTTTAGAAAGCATACTGTACAATATAGTAGCAAATTGTTTGCAAAAAACTACACATTGACTGAAAATAGAAAGAAATGTATATTCATAAAGCTCGTAGACACCTCTGACAGTGATTATATTGCAGGGGGAAAAAAAACATCTTCATGGTAGCTCTAGGAAAGTTTTTTTCCCTTCAAGGTTGTTCAGAGAATTAATAGAATTATGCACTAGGTGTGTAAAGCTAGGGAGGCTGATGGAGGAATACAGAATGACTAGGGGTCACCCGAGGCGATGACTTGGTCTGCAAATTTGACAAAGCACAGGGTTTACTTTTAACACCGGACGCCCTTCCTGACACAACCCTCCTCAATTTATCTCTGGGGTACGGTAGGGGCGAATGACCCAGGGGCTGGAGTTTTCTGACTGGGAATCAAACCTGGGGTGTGGAAATGAAAGCGCTACATACTAGCTACTTGGTCAATCCAGGAGAACTGCTGGTATTTATTATATATGTTATATATTTATTATATATGTCCCTGTTGTTGTCCTCTGTTTGTTTAAATTCTTTTATTATATCTATACACTGAAAAATAAAATGTGTTTGTTAGATTAAACAAATTAGACAGATTAAATTAAGAATTATTTAAATTTTATTTTGGTCTTCGGTTGTGAAGACATCAAGAAGATGAAGGAGTGCAGATGTGAAATGTTGTCACCACATGGAACTGTATATGCTTATTCACTATTTGCAGCTTGTCAAAAAATGCCTCAGTGATAGTTAAAGATTATCCCAGTTCCTGTTATTTATAGGGGCTGATACTTGAGTAAGAGGCAGAAAGTGAGATGGACGCATGATGGTAAGGGTGGTCAGACAAATAGCTGAAAATCTATGGAAAACTCATTACGCTGAAGCTAGTTTCACAGAAAAGTTGGTTTGGGGTAAATATAGCTTAGGGAGCTTTGCCTTGTCATTCCAGAGCTCTGTATCATGCTTTTTTTATTACTTATAAGAATGTGCAAAACAAACATGATCTCAGTGGATTGATTGTAAGATATATTTTTAAAAAAATCTTTGTTTGTTCATTGTTCTTTCAAGGACTTCTAAGCAATTACCTTCTAGACGTCATGCCCGATGTACCCTGCTGTCCCCGTGAGCAGTTTGGCCTAATGGCTTTGCTCTGAACTGGGTGGGAAGCCGTTGGTTTAGCAATGCAATGCAGGAAATGGCTGAGGCAGTCACGCTGAACAGGTTCACACTGGATCTGTAGGTGTCATTGCCCTGACAAACAGCTTTAATTGGAAACAAACTGTCTTAGTGCAACAATCTGAAAAAAGTCAGGGCAGACCTATAAAACTGAGAAGAACCAGTGTTTAAATTTGTGTTGAAGGACATTGCTTAGGAGTTAGTTTAGTACTGTATTATTGTATTATTGTATGAAAAGCATGTTAAAGGTCACCGCTTATTATAAGTCTGCTGCTAGTGGTTGGTAAAACTTCTCCAACCTTTGCTCTACACACTGTAAATACAAATCAAGCAATCACTTCCCGGATATTTTGTACTGGGCCCAATCATTCATTCATATTATAGACAATTTCTCTTTAAATTTGCCTTACTGACTAAAACAAGCCAAATTTCCCCCCTCCATGATTTTATCAATGCAAAATAACCCAATCTGAATTGTATTACTGCCAGCTTCCAGTTTGTTGGTCTCCCGTTTTTTCCTTCCTTCTCTCTCTCTCTCTCTCTCTCTCTCTCCCACACTTAAAAACCTTAGCTAAAGTCTTTATGGTCTTATGTCTTGTAATCCGGCCCCTTTTATTGCTCACTCTGTGAGCTGCTGTCAAGGATAAGGCAATTAGCTTATCACAAAGATGTGATTTATAGAATCAACAAATGACAAAAAGCCTAGTGGTACCTCTGTGCTCACTTTTAATCCTTTTTAAAAAAATATTATTATTACTTTTAGTTGATCTCCGTTCCCAAACATTTTGAGCAGTGCTGGGTCATTGGTTATGGGAGAGGGAGCTTGTTTTAGCAGGTGGCTGGGCAAATAAAACGCATAGCTACAGTGCAGTAGTGCTTGGCTTTTGATGCAATTTTAGAAAGCCCTGGGGGGTCTAAGAACACCCTCCTAACCCTAAAACGGCAGTGTTGGTAGACTTTGTGCATTTCTATGTGTGTGTGTGTGTGTGTGTGTGTGTGTGTGTAGTGTGTGTACAACAGAGGGAAAGGTCAGGTTGGTGCCGGGCTCGTCGCTTTCTTACCTTATCTCAGGTAATATCCCAGCTCTGGAGGCATGTGATGTTGAGAAACTTTGTCATAAAGTGGCAAAACACTTTATGAGTTGTGGCTGTGAAACCATATGCCCACAGCCTGGCCTGCTACAGGGCTTTGTTCACCTCAGCACACAATTTAAATCCGCTGTGGAATAATACCCGAGTACGTCTGAGAAAACTCACTTTAGCATATCTTTAAAAACTGTGAATTTGATCAACCAGAAAAACACAATTGCTTTCAATAGGAATTACGTTTGAAGACCTTTTTTTTGTCAGTCACCTGTAGAGACTCTTAAAGGGTCTATAGACATTTCCCTATCAGAGCTTTAATACCTTTAATCATCCAGAGTACCATATTTCATATTACCTGACCTTCTCTGCAGGGGCGGGAATGGATCTGGGAGTAAAGGTGTGTGTACAGTATGCTGCCTCTTCTCAAGCCCATCTCCCTGCTTCAGTGCTCTTCAACTCTATTTAATGGCTCCCAACTATATTCTGGTCTTCCTGCAGATAGAAGGCAGCCAAGCGTAACGCTGCTTAATAACTGCATCCTGAACAAGTGAGATCACATCCCAACATGTCCATGGGGGGTCATGGTCACCCAAAGGGGGAAGGGGGTAATGTGGGCTTAATTGCACAATTGTATGATTCCTACTCATATTTACGTCCGTAAATACTAAAAAACAGACAATTCAAAGACTATAGGAACATCTAAAGAAAGTAGCAGGAATTGTAAAGAAGAGCGGGAGTGAGTGAAGGTGAAAGTGAGTGAGTGGATGAGTGTATGACTGAATGTTAAATGAAGACAGCAGTAAGAGCGCAAGCAACTAAATGGATGAGTGATTGAGTGAGCGAGAGAGTGAGTGATGAGTTAGCTATGCATTGGCACTGTGTTGAAATGCAGATGAAGCAAGACTAGCGCAAAGGGCCCAACAAGGAGGGGGACAGGGTTGAAAGGTCAACCTCATGTCGCTCTCAGTGCCCAGAGAGGGACAGGTTTTATTTTCCATCAGGATGCCTCCTTCAGCCGGGGGTTAATGTGCTGACTGAGGAACAGAGATGTGTGACTGAATTCATTATGGGACAGGCAGGGGAGCGTGGAGATAGTTGACAAGACGAAGGACACGGTGTCCACACAAAGCTTGGCACCTCCTCTTCCATCTCTGTAGCCTCTCTCAAGATCGCTGTGAAATTAGCAAACAAATTTTTCAGTGTGGTTATAAGACCAATTTGTATCTGTACTAGGAAATGTAGAATAAAAAACATAAAGATGTACATTAATTCATGCCTGGTGATGATGCAGGAACAGAGGGCACCTGAAGATGTTTAAAGTTTGTCAGAGAGACAAACTTTAATCATGGGTGACTGAGTGTGAAGTTTTTCTCTGTACTCATATGATAATGGATAACTTTGGGTTTCACATTACATGGCACCATGCCACATGCTTGCTCAAATATTTTTTCATTTAGAACACCCAAAAAGTTTAATTATGCTAAACTGATCAATTTAGGGATAATTAAAGGTTTAGACAAAAGAAGGCGACAACACTGTACATCTTTAATAGATGGCAACAATTTAGGAACATTAAAAGTTAATGTATTTGTAAATAATAGAAAAAACCTTTGCAGCATTCTGTTTTAGGAAAATATGAACAGGATACATGGTGGTGTGATGTGGTTAACCACCTCAAAATGTTCCAAAACCTGTATGTCCAGAAGTGTGTCATTCCACTTGCAATCGTACAATAATTAGATCTGTTAATTAAAGAATGTATAGTTTATAATTTACAATTTATTTATAGTTACACTGTTTTAAAACAAAAGTGTAATTTATGTTACAGCAGCCATAAATAAATCCTTCACCATACTCTGTTTTTTCTTCTTCAATAACCTATACTTATTGTTGCAAAGCTCTGATAAATAAATAGCATCCAAATACAAGTTTCTATTCATATAATTACTATTTAGATGTACTGTATAAATGTATTTGAGTAAGCAAATTAAAATGAAAGATTTTCCTTGCGGCTGGAAGTGCAATCTGAGCTTCTGCTATAGAAAACACATTTACAAACAACACTGAGTCATGTTATGATAGCACATTTGATGTGCATTTTATTAGCAACTCATGAACAGTTGCATATTCAATCATGTGGCTCATTTTCTGCATGCACAAGTCAAGAGCTTCATTTAAGTTTCACATCAAACCTCAAAATAAGAAAAAAAAAAGTGACCTCAGTAACTGCAATTGTAGCATTGGTATCAGATATTTTAAGTATTTCACAAACTGTTTATCTCTTGTGATTTTCACCTACAATACTCTCACATAGAATGGTGTTAAAAACAAAGAAATAGTGAATGAACGATGGTTCTGTGGGTGGAAACACCAGTTTGAGCTGCCAAAGCTATAGTATAACTCAAATAAGCTGTGGTTAGCAAAAAGCTTGCACAGAACTATTGAAGTGGATGGGCTTCAGGATAGAAGCTGGATAGTCAAAAAAAAAAAAAAAAAAAAAAAGCTGATATTTTTATTTATCCCTAAAGTAAAATTTGTGTAAAATATGTTATATTATATTATGCACTTGTGATGTGAAACAAAACTGATTAAGCTGCCCAAAAGTTGTGCTTCCACAAAGCTGTGGTTTATTCGTTAAGTTGATGATTTATAAAACGTCATGGTCTAATGTCCCCCATCTCTGAATAAATCTTCCCAGAATTAAAATTTTGCATAAAAGGAAACAGAATCTAGCACTGAGAAAACTCATTATAGTCCATCCTCTTTCAAATAACAACGGATCCCTCAAGCAGTGCACTGTAGTTACACTAATAAAAAAGTGTTTTATTACTTTTATAGTGTAAATTGTTAAAATGCATTTAATTAGAAATCTATATTTAATAGCGCTTATGTGATGTAAACAAAGATCATGAGTTTTGTGTAAAGTGTTCAGTGTTTAGTATGTGTGTATGATACAGGTATTGGATCTGGTGTCATTTTAACATTACTACATTTATGTAATGGCACTAAAGCAGCCTGATGTAATACATTATTTCTAAGATAATTCCTTTGAAAGAGACTTCTTGTAGATTACATTACAGCTTGAACAATACAGATTTAGATTTACTTAAATCTGCACAGAAACATGTACTGAGTTTAATGTTGTTAAACTCGCATAAGTGATACAGTCATGTGTTAAAACAATGCCACCTTTGAGTCCTCACACACCACACCAGCATTGACTGGTGTCTGTGCTAAAGGGAAATTTGCTGATTCTTCACACGCTCTGTTACTCATTAACATACATCTATATCTTCATGTATATTTTCACATATAGATTTCACACACACACATAAATACATAAATGTATTCATATTCATTTCACTACTTTATGACATTTGCATTAATTGTCGTTATTATGTCAGTAAAAAACAAGAAACGATTTCATAATAAAGCACTTTTTACAGTCTCTAGAAGAGTTGTGACAGATTCTACAAGACGCATAGTGTACGAGACTACTGATGCATTCTGGGTTGTCTTGCCAAATATTAACTTTTAGTACAACTAAATACATTTAAATGTATATTGCATTTTATTGCATTGTTATAAAAAAAAAAAAAAAACATTCCAGCATTGGTTCATATGTAATTTCTTTTGCGCACCTCTGTATTTTTGCGTTTTGATTTTCTCACAAAATCTATAGTCACATATTTATAAAAAGGAAGTAAGTTGCTGTTTAATGCAAAGCAATGTCGAATTTTGAATTGTGTGTGTGTGTTTTTTTGTATAAAAGATGATAATTTTGAAATAATACGAAACAATAGCAGTGAGGAAAAGCCTTATGGTTTTAATGATGAATGTAAACACATCTCACATGTTTGCTGGGTATTCTTTCAGATAGATTTTTTTGTGGGTTTTTGTGATATTCGGTTCACTTCCCAGAGTGCTGTGTATTATTAAAATAATTAAAAATTTTATACCTGTATATTGTGGGCCTTCTTTGCTTAATAAAACCCTCCGAGTTAACTGCTTTTTGTAATTGTTAGGTAATTCCTCTGAATTAAAAGATTACTACATGAGCATTTCGAGCATTGCACTGGATGACTGGATCGGAATCTTCGGGTGGACATTTAGCTATTTTTTCTTCTTGCTTTAATTTTTTTTTCGCTTCTGCGCTTACATTATATAGAATCTATATATTTATGTATTTATTTATTTATTTATTTATTCATTCTGACAGTAATTGTTCCTTTAGTGTCACTGTGGGATACATACTCGTTATGAATGGCAGCATGAATTTCTTCTTCACTTATAAAACGAAAAAAAAAAAAAAAGTTATAAAACCCTGCGTGGGTTTTCACATTTCTTTGTTGATGAAAGCAATTCTCTTTTGATGAAGGCATAAATGTGTATGCAATTTTTGTATGCATTATCATCATAAATGTATGTTGTTGTTGTTTTTGCATTGGAAAAACAGAACTAGACTGAAAATATATTTTCTAATTTCTCTTCTAAAGTTATCCGCATTATTTGCACAATATTGTTCGCACAAATGTTCCTGTAATTTTTGTTGGTTACTCAAGAAATACCATTAATGTTTTTCTGTATTAATTTTAAATTTTAAATCTGCATTAATAAGTCACAAACATTTTTCTCTCACTACTGGTGGAGCACATCATGTTTTATAAGGCTGTAAAAGCATATGACCATATTATACATAAACTGCACATTTAAAAGTACAGTGTAACTTTTAAATCAAACTATGTATTTATTTAAGTTTATTATTTATGCATTTTAATCTTCAGATTCGATTTGTCAGAAATACTTCTATAGTTTTCTAAAAAAAAAAAAAGTAATGCATGTTTTTACATGCAATTAAAAAAAAAAGTACAAGTACAAGACCTGTACTTTCTAAGCACATATTATCTGTGCGCTTCATTCTTTCAGATTTATTATGGACTAATTATTGAAGCTTATTTCGTTTCTTTAAAGTGTTTACAAACTGCTGGTTCTTGAGTTGAATTGAAATTAATCTTCAATTATCTCGGCGAGTAATATGGTATTATTTGCCTTTTTTATATTCGTAGTATGCTTATTTTCAAAGTGGCCATTTTTGCTCGGCACCTTTTTATTAGAGGTTCCACTTCTCATGGTCACTAATGGCTGTGCTGCGTGGCCCTGCATTAATGAGGGGGCTGTGAAGTCAACCCTAATCGCAAAGGAAATCAAGCAGGTAATTGCTTTTGAATGCTTAATTGGGTGGAGTGAGGGCGTTTGGAAGGTTAGGAGGAGGATCAAAGTCACATGGATCTCTGACTTCCCAATTCACCCCATTGTACTCAGTGGCCTGCTCTCCTGAACGGCTCACTGAGAGAGAGAGAAAAAGTGAGAGACAGAGCTCATCGTTTTACACAAGGTGGCGCTAGGGAGTAAAAAAATGTCTGCAACAACTGCGGAATGATCTCCTACTCCACGACAGTGTAGTCTTATATGCAGGGTGTCTGTATGAACTCTGCATGAAAATGCTTCATGTGCTCCTGTGATGGATCCCGACACTATCCATAGTGACTAACTCATTCTGAGATATTTTCTTCTCTCCTAGTTTCAGAACTTTGGCCCTCCTCATAACCAATATATGATTACATGACACAGAACAATCTGGCTCCTGTCGTTTGTAAATATAATGGTTTTATTGGTGATTGTGATCACCAATGGGCATTGGCAAAGGATAGATGAGGACAAGCAGCAGCACAAGATAAGGCTGGTAAAGATGTCTGACTGATGCTTTAAGTAGTGACAGTTTCAAATGAAAAATAAAAGGAAAAAATTGACCTTTCACTCTTTTGATCTGTGTGTGTGTGTGTGTGTGTGTGTGGGGGGGTGTGAGTGTGTGTGCGTGTGTGTGTGCGCGCGTGTGTGTGTGTGTGTGCGTGTGTGTGTGTGTGTGTGTGTGTGTATGTGTGTATGTTTTGGGTCATTTGTTTTCTCTGAGTCATTCTGTTTGAATATGTGAATGCTAATAACCCTAACGCCTGTCTTATTAATCAGGCTGCTTTGGTGAGGTGTTCTGCATCAGACCATTATATTTCACACCTCCATTCTCTGGACATGATCCAACCTTAACATTATGCTGCATTAGCCATCTTTTAATGAATCTAATGAGCACAAAATTCACAAGACAATTTGGTTAAAAAAAAGGGGGGGGGGGGACTATTTAAAGATAACTATTTAACTATTTTTCATCTTGAAGTTCTAGAACAGTTCTGAAGTCTTATAGATCAACTTCTATCTAGACCTTCCTAGAACATGTAACTCTTGAAGCATTTCAGCTGCTCAAATTTTTTTACCAAATATTGCTTTCCAAGGAAATTTAATTATATACTGGTCAGGATTGTGGACACACCATCAAAGGGCACCATGTGCTTACACATCCGCATACGCATTTACAGAGGGGTGAATTTATTGTAGTGGGATGTTAAGTGAAAGTTACGTAAAGTGAGAGAGTGCAGTGGAAACCCATATGGCCACAGAACTGAACTCAGGATAGAACTGGTTACCCAGCTGGTGACCGGCTGCTGTTATGCAGTCCCATTTTATATAAATGAAATATGAATATAATTTTTTACCTCAACAGAACCAAAAAATGTGAAATGTTGTTGGACAAAATCCTGACAAACCAAATCCATCATAGCTCATGAACCTTAATAAGCTGCATTTACACAGGCAGAAAGATGACAGGTTTGAAGACAAACTATCTAAAAATGGCAAAATTACAGATCTAGTAGAACCATATCCACTCAGTGGTTAGTTCAATGGTTGTTGTCTTTTGGCTGCTCCTGCCATAGGTCTTCACAACAGACCACCTGATCTGCACACAACTTGGTACAGGATGCCCTTTCTGACACAGTTTATTTTACTTTCCATTTTTTTATGGGCTTGGGACCAACACTGCATCTAGTGGCTGGGGATTGAGCATTGGCTAGGAATTGAACCTGGGCCACAGTCAATATCAGCTCATATTTATTGCTGAAATAATATGTCTAAATAACTCAGAGAGCCACTTTTTTCAACTAAGCACTAATTAAAGCAGCAGTTTAAATAAATTCATTAGGTTAAATAACTATCCAGTATACCCTAGAGTATTGGATTTGTTTCTCATGGGCATATGACTTAATCATTCTACCTGTACATACAATCTATGCAATGTATTCCTCAAGGGGTGCAAAAATAGAATTCCATTTGGAAACATCTGTGGTAAAACTCCACTGAAGAACTTTTTTTTCTCTCTAAGGTTGAATTTTAAGTCCAAAAAGGTCTTTACACATAGAGGAAATTACTAAAGTTTTAGCTAAATGTAACTTGCTAATCTAATTAGCAAAAAATCCTCCACTACTTCATATCAATACCATTTCTTTGCAATCACACAGAGAACTAAATCATCTGATGTTAGTTGCATATTGAGTGTTTTCCAAATGCAAATGTTTTGAAGTCCAGTCATTAGGATGATTTTTGAGTCATGGTTTAAAAAGTGCATGCTTAAAGTGTGAAATATTTTGAAGGCATTTTGCTAAAATGTTTAGCAATTTGATAAAATTGTTTTTGAATTCTGGATATAATGGATCATAGATCTCAACACAAAAAATATGCATTAAAATAAGCATAAATTCCATAATATTAAACAAATTTAAATTACTAATCTTGTATTCTAAATTCATAGTACTAGTGCCAAAAATCACCAAAAACATTTGCACTCTGGACACGCTTCTGATCACTGTGTACTGTTTACTCACACTGTATGTCTTATGATTCAGATTTTTTCCTGTTTAGTCAGACTTCTTGACTAAACAGAAAAACCATAATAAAACCACATAGTCAAAATTGTCATTCCTTATTTTACAGTACAGCAGTAGAGCTTTATTTTGAGTCCCTGAGTCAATATTGATTCCAGGATGGGCAGGGTGAGAAGTACAGAACAGTGTGACCAGAAAACTTGGAGGAAGTTTTACACAAAGCATCGAATGGGACAATATTGAGTATTAATTCCATGTCACGTACTACACTGAAATGTGGTAGCACAGTGAAAAAAAAAAGAAAAAAAAAGAAAAAAAACAACAACTGCCTTGTTAAACTTTGGAACAATCAATCATTTGCACCAGATCATCACTTGTTTCATACCAATACCTATGTTGTAATTTTTTGGGACTGAGATTACATTAATGTAAAAACCATGTAATTATATTGTAATTATAACATGCAACATGCTATTCTTTTTGTAAGCATTTGAAGCTGTGTTGATCAGCCTCTTACAGTAGTTGCTGAAGGCCAGAGAAGGATGGGAGGTTACTCTTGGGGTCATGGTGCCCTTGTGATGAATTATGGACTGCTTCTGTAAGGACACTCTGACCCTCACTCTTCAAGGTTTTCTCCAACACTCCCTCAGTCTTATTCATCATGTTTTTTGATTGTCCTTGAAGAAACTCAACCTGAATTTAAAATACAGGTGTGATATGTCTTAGTTGCTCAGCATGATGGGTCACATCCTTTACCTTAGAGAACTGCATTTTTGGAGTTGTTTTGGAGTAATATGATGAAGAATAATACTGAAAAAAAACTCACTGAAATAGAATGATAAGGTGAATACTAATTACCTGGTAATCACAGATACTGTATCTAAGTTTATGTTGTCAAATGGTGTCCTGAGTTTAGATACATACTTTTCCAGCACTTTTAAGAGTAAAATATGACTGACAGCACACACTTCCATGTCTTGGGCTTCTATCAGGAAAAGTGCACACATGCACACCCTTTTCATTGTCTGTTGACTGAGTCGACAGTCTGTATCAATCAGTCAGAAGGTCAGAAGCAGGGTGGGACAATGCCAGTGTGACTAGTCATGTTATGGAGGTTTAATAACACAAGATGTGTTTATGTCAAAAGAGGAAGTATGAATTTAGAGAACAAATTATGGATTATTGTGATGATTATTGTAAAAAAAAAATCTACGTTCTTTAAGGCAAGAGGCTCCTTATGCTTAAGGGATCAGTGCTTAATTTGCTTCCAGTGGAAAAAAGTAATCAAATTAAATAATTTTAGGTCCATGATCAATGTTGTTGAAGATTTTAGTGTTTTAAAAAAAATCATGCTATTAATATTATTTGAAAAATTGTATTTATGCCAAGATCTCATGCAATAATGATCAGTGAACACATTGTCGGAACATTGAACCCTTTCCTCTATTTTTCTCTTTAAAAATGTGATGATACTCAACACAGTAATGTGTCAACAAGCAGAAAATTGTTTGGAGAGGTATAAGGTTTTAAAGCAGTAATGTGGAGTGGTCAGCAAGGGCAGGTTGAGGGTAAGGTCCAAGTCGTTGTGTGGAACGAGACATGATCACCAGCTAAGTCTCACACCTGCTCTCCACCTCTTGTGCCCTTTTATCCCCGGAAAATTTCTGAATGTTCTGCTCTGTGCTATAGACCGTAGTGAAGAATTTAGAAGAAGTTCATAGGTCTAAATGGCTGTCAAGTGTATTTAAACATTTGTCGAATTTGTTTAATTTATTTGTTCTTATACAAGAGTCATATTTCGCAACATCTACTACTTTTTTAAGTTAGATTTCAATATACTTCCAGCTAACTTTCTTTTTGTAATTAATGTTTTGATTAAACATTATGTTTTGATTTCATTATGTAACCCAGCATTTTCTACAGTTCATTCTTTTATTCTTAAACCTATAGTTAACCCTGCATACACCCTGCTATGCCTGATATAACTTGTAGCTATAGGTATATTTGCTATATTTGCATTTGTTGTGCATTAATTTTACAGCAACTCACTTTACTTGAGTTTACTTGACTGAGTTTCCTTTTTTCCCCAATAATATACTGTACGTTCACACACATTGACAGGATAGATGTATGACAGTTGAACTTCAGTTCCAAAAACAGTTATTTTCCTAAAAATGTACAAGCTCTATATACTCAATTTTTTTAATTAAGTAAATAACAACACCCTGCAATCTGACTCAGTTGCTGCCATCTTTCTAATCTGGTGTGAAATATCTGGCCTGATGCCTATAGTAGGCTATGTGTGGGTGTAAAACTTTCAGATACCTGTCACGTAAAGATGTTAACATTTCAGTGGTGTAACATGTTATGTTGTTGTGTTGTTGTCTTATCATGTAGCTCTTTGTTTGCACATTTGCACGTGCACTTTGTTGTCTGTTGTCGATTGTTGTCTCTTCTTTGTATAAAAATTGATAGCTTTAGGTTAACTTAAAAATGTAAAATCTGCATTGTTTACTTATGTTGTGTTGTTAATTTATGTCGTTTGCATGTATGTATCACCTTGGTCTTGGAGGAACATTGTTTCATTTCACTGTGTACTGAAACTGTATATGGTTGGAATGACAATAAAAGCCTACTTGATTTGACTTGACTTAACACAGTGTAGGATCCACATCTGTCATATTTTTACCCAACCATCCTGTGTCTGTGAAGCATGTGAGCTCGGGAATGCTGAATGTACTATGCTCTACTACACACATTGCTTACAAAACAGGACTAATAGGCTGTGTGCAGGCTGAATAGCTTTTGCTGTTTGTTATTATTTGTTGTTAATGGTTGACGTTGAAAGCTCTGGAAGGAGGTATGTACAATTCCTACTTTCCTAAAATACACACACACAAACTTGAAATATTCAGGCTATCACACAATGATAGCCTGAATATTTTACTGAATTTATTTAGGTAAAAAAAAAGCTGCACCACAGTATCCTAAGATTTATTTACTTTGTGTAGGCATAGTTGAGTTGGTTAACTAAGATTACACCTCTTTAACAAAAAACAAACAAACATGTTTTTAATTGACATATTAATGCAAACAGAATGCCTACTGTATATACTGTTTAGAGAAATTATTATTCTTTAATAATAATGATGATAATACAAATATGCTGATTATTGTGCTGATTTGTTATTATTATTATTATTATTATTATTATTCATTGCTTCAAAATAGTGTGTATCATGCATATTTGATATTGATTTTAGCTCCAAAGAGCAAAAACTGAATATTTATATACATGTTTAATTGTTTGCGTTGTAATTTTTATTATTATTATTATTATTATTCCCTTCACAGCCGTCTGTATGTGACAGAGTCCAAAGTTCAGTGGAGTTGCTGATAAGAGAGACCAATAAAAGCAGCAGAGCGGCAGTGTAAACACACTCTACCTGCCGGTCTCTGACAGCCTGCTCATTTACATAAAGGGCAGCAAAGTGGAAACCTTGCCCCGCCCTCTCATTAGCATAATGATAATGCCCCGCCTTCCAAAGCACATCATGGCAAGTTATAGCGAGTGGGGAAGTGCCTCGACTTCATCTAGCAGGTGTCTTTCTCAGGGGGACTTTTTACGCACAAGAGGTGGAGAGGAGAGGGAAGTTTCACAGCTTAGAGTTCATTTCTCTTTTAACCTCCTCATCAAGGTGGGCCTCTAATACAATTTTTGGATGTTCGCAAATATGGTGTCCAAGCTGACATCTCTGCAACAGGAGCTTTTAAACGCCCTTTTAGACTCAGGAGTTACCCGAGATGTATTGATCCAGGCGCTGGACGACATGGAGCCGAGCCCGGCAAGTTATGGAGTTAAGCTGGAGAATCTACACATGTCTCCATCGGCCAAAACAAACAGCAGCGAGGTGGAGGCCAAGCCGGTTTTTCAGACGTTGACTAACGGGCACAGTAAAGGGAAACTTTCGGGAGACGAAGGCTCGGAAGACGGAGATGATTACGATACGCCGCCGATCCTGAAGGAGCTACAGTCTCTCAACACAGAGGAAGCGGCGGAGCAGCGCGCAGAAGTGGACCGCATGCTGGCGTGAGTGGCCCTTTAGCCTCTAGTCACTCTTTACACTAATGTCCTCTGACACGAAATTGATAAAAATAAATAAATAAATAAATAAATAAGTGTATCCATTATATTAAATACTGGCCTTTTTCAGTTAACCTTAATAGACTAAATTCAACACAATCTTAGGGTCTAGAAACGCATTATTATTATTATTATTATTATTATTATTATTATTATATAGGCGTTTAATTAAAAAATAGTGCTTGGAAGAATTGTGATACATATGCAGACCTGTGCCTCTGTAATCGCGATGAGGTTTTTTATTTGCATTAAATATTTATATATTTTTAAATACTTTGAAAACAAAGTTCTTTGGATTTTTAGGGGGAAATTGAAAGAAAAAAACACATTAGAGTGTTTGCCAGGGGCTGTTTAGTCTATAGTGGTGTTTACAAATTTAAAAGCACGCGCCAAATTCATCTTTTAACATTCTGGTTACTAATTATCTACCTGGTTATTATTTCTTTGCCTTAGCAAAATATCAACTGAAGAAGCTCTATTTATCATTAACTAACGGCGCTCTCTAGGCCAAATGCAAAATCTTATTTATTTTTCTATATAATTATAAGCTACTCCGGCCACCAGACAAGGTTTGTTTTTCGTTTTTTCTTTTTTTACCTAGCAAAAGGAAAATACATCTAATTGAGAACACTTTTAAAAATATATAATTCTGTAATGTAAAATATATAATCCTTTATTAATCACTCTAAAAATAATTTTAAGGCTCACGAGTAATGTATGTTTGATACGAAAATAAATTGTTTGTACAAATAATAATAATAATAACAATAATAATAATAATACTTGTTTTTTGTTGTTGTTTTTGTATTTTTTTATATTTGGGGAAATAAAATTAATGCTAAGCTACGCCCTAATTTGATTTAACAAATTCATTCCCATTGCATTAATGCTCTTGTAGCCCGAATTTTCATTGTTTAAGTCCCAACATCGGCATCGTGAAATGCAGTTTTAAAAACCCAAACTAAACCACGTGGAGTTGACTTCTTATTAATTTTATTCTATAAATCATCAACTGAAAGATACACAGTGGCGTATGATTAGCGTGAATGGAGATCTGGTTATTCATTGTCAAAAGGCATAAAGCAGCTTCTCCCACAGCTGTAAGTTACTGTGTGTGTGAATGTGTGAGTGTGTGGTGTCAGACTAAAATGGGAGAATAAGATTTGTTACAATAAGGTTTATTATGACTAGCCCTGGATTTATAAAGGTGAGTGTTCACTTGGTTACAGCAGATTATAATGAGACCCCGCGTTCGCGCTCATTGCGTCTTCTCGCGCTCTATGCTCTTTTGTATTGTCTGATTTTGGCCGTTTTTGTGTGCCTAATCTTTAATGACCATTTTTTAAAATTTCATTAAGCCGAATTAATTTTTAAGCCGTTGCTTTTTTGTGCTGTTGTTCAGATTATTAAACTGCTAAGCATCAGACTAACCAGTGTCCATGAAGCGTTTTGTCTCGCAATTACCTTCAGCGGCAGCTTTTTCCTGTACTTGCATGCGATTATTTTATACCATGCAAAAACTATATTTAAAAAAATACGTTAATGTTATTAGTACTATTGTTCGGAATTTTATTTAGATTATATAATTTTTGTTACTGTTTCTGGATATATATCTTTATAATTCGTATAATACGTACACGTCTTTATAAGCACTTATTTTCTTCTCTTTTAAACCTAGTTTTCTTTTACCTTTGTATTCTGGTTCAGATTCTCTGCGTGTAAAATTTAGCTTTAAAAACTGTAACATGCATACAAACAAATAACAGACACGCAAGTAATAATTATTTCTGAAACAAACAAGAACAGTATATTGCACACTATTCACTCGACAGAGAAATTCTCGCTATTCATCTATCTATTTGTTGATTTATTTATTTATGTATTTATTTATTAATCAACACGTGTTTCAGTAATGAAATCCCATCAGAGTGAAGTGTGTTTATCCCATTAAAACTGTAGGCCTAACCTTTGGAAGTATTTACGGCCCACTGAAAGCGATGATTAACGATCGTTTATTAGGGTGATTAACAATCATGTGTGAGCTCTTACACCACTTTAAACCAAGAATCTGACAAGAGACAGAGGGGGAAATCGAGAGAGAGAGAGAGAGTGTGTGTGTGTGTTCAATTCGCCAATTAAGAACCATGATTTTATGCTTCTTTTTACAGTTGGTTTTCTTCATTATTAAGCATCAATAACTATACTCAAACATTTTCTGGAAGTAATATATAATAATATACATATGCACACATAATACACATTTTTTAAATATTAAATAAAACAACCAAACTAAAAGACTTGTGTCTGTATGCCTGCGCGCAGAGAGGACCCGTGGCGTGCCGCACGCATGATCAAGGCTTACATGCAGCAGCACAACATTCCGCAGCGCGAAGTGGTTGACGTCACCGGCCTCAACCAATCACATCTTTCTCAGCACCTGAACAAGGGCACACCCATGAAGACGCAGAAGCGCGCGGCCCTTTACACCTGGTACGTCAGGAAGCAGCGCGAGATTCTGAGACGTAAGTTCACTGAATTTGTAGTGAACCCAGTGAAGTTTAACATACATCATTAGTCTTATATACAGTAAATGATATTACATGGTTATGGAATATTATATAATATATATTTTAGATTTACATTTGAGAAAATGTTCCTAAGTTACCGAATCTGCAGTCAAAAAGCTTATTTTAATGCTCGTTACTATTTTTGTGCCCATATGTCTTTTACTCCCTTCTGGGTATACTTATGTATACATTAAATCTGTGTAGGTTACACTGTTCACATACCAGAGTCTCCTGGCACCCATGAATACACAGACCACCAAAGTGCATGTTTTTCTAATATCACAAGTTACGAATACACCAAAATGACTTATTTTTATTTCTACAGAGTTCAACCAAGCAACACAAGGATCTGGCAGTATTATGACAGACAAAGGCAGTCAGGATCAGGTGCTCCTTCTTTTCCCAGAGTTCAGTCAGCCTGGACCAGGTATGGGGCAGACTGAAGTTGATGCTGTCACTGAACCTTCCCTTAAGAAACTCAGACGCAACCGCTTTAAGTGGGGTCCGGCATCACAGCAGATCCTCTACCAGGCATATGAACGACAGAAGAATCCAAGCAAAGAAGAGCGGGAGGCTCTGGTAGATGAATGCAATCGGTAATGTTGTGTGTATTGTGATAATTTTTATTAAAATTGAGTACAGTATGCATTAGCAAGGGTTCTAGCATCTTACACAATTTGTAATCACTGGTTAAACTTTATTATTATTATTTTTTGCCACATTTAGGGCAGAGTGTCTCCAGAGAGGTGTGTCACCATCTAAAGCCCAAGGGCTTGGTACCAATTTAGTCACAGAGGTGCGTGTTTACAACTGGTTTGCCAATCGGCGTAAGGAAGAAGCCTTCAGACAGAAACTGGCTATGGATGCTTATGGAGGGCAAAGCATCAACCCCCTTCTCACACATAACTCCCCACATCATTCCCAGGCCAGCACTTCTCCACCCAGCAAGATGCAAGGTAACAATATTTCACCTCCAGTTAAAGTAATTTACAGTACGTCTAACTCCTCAGTTGTGAATCTAGGTCAGGTTACTGAGGCAAGGCTTTTATCAGGACTGAAGTGTTTGATAGCTGTGTAGGCAGAAAACAGTGTTTGTTGTTAGATTCCACTCCAGTTTTATTGGAAAAGAAAAAATAGTTGAGACAGATGAGATTATATTAGTGAGAAGAGATGCGATGCATTCATATTGGGTTGAGAATATAGATCATTATTAAGAATGCACCATTTTTATATTCTGCTTTGGAAATGTGTTCATGACAATCCACATGTACCTGAGATCAGCACCAGGGTCAGCCTTAGTTAAAAAAAAAAAAAAACAGGATAGTAGTAGAATTGTTGAACTGTAAAGTTGCCATTTTAATGTTATCCCTCTTTTGATTTATATAATAAAGAAATAGCACCCTATAATAAGAATAAAAATCTGTGGGTTAAAATATTAGAAGAAGTGAGTGCTTGTTTTCCTTGAACATACTTTTTAATCTTCTGGATACATGTTTGCTGTGAGAGGTTTGTTTGTTTGCTTATGGATTATCCTTCCTGCACACCTGGCCAGTCAGTGACCCCAGGTTGCAAGGAAAGCCAGGGTCACTGGCTAGTGTGTTTGGGAGGAAAGGGGTAGAAGCTAAGGGCAAGAAGGTAGGGGTGTGAGTTTTAGAACATGAGGACTCTTCTTTGCTAAACTTTTCACTTAGCTGTGCGTTAAGATGCTTACAAGACATCCTGCCAGCAGCATCAGATGTTTTTCAGTGTAAAAGCCTGACCCAACAAGAATGGCTCAGCAGGTTGCCCTCATCATGTTGCTAAGACACAGTCTGTATTATGCATGCTTAATTGACAATTAAAATCCTCAGCTACTACATCTCCGAGACCTTTGATAAGGGGCTCCCCTGTCCCCTGCTCTCTTTACTCTCTCTTAGCAGGAAGCCCCATTGTTCTTGGTGTATTAGAAGTGACTGTAACCTAGGTTCATTTATCTCTGTTGGGGTAGGGGAGGGGATGCTAAAGCCCTCCCCCACCTTTATGAACTAGAGCACAGTGGTTGAAGCTGGGATGGTAGTAGAGCAGCAGGAGCTGTCCCCTAGTCCTCAGTCTTTTTTGACTAGACAGGACTGATCACTCCTTCTGCTGTGGGTAAAGTTGGTTGTGAGTGAAGCCCCCTTTTTTCTACTCCTTTTCTAAAATCACATCAAGGCTAGGTCAGAAGGAGAAGGTCAGTGAAGGGTCAGTTCTCTTATTCTAGATTTATTGACCTTTTATTGATCTTATCATGATACTGATAAGAGTTATAAACTATGTGCTTAAGTTTTCGACTGTAAATCTTACCTCTGTTTTGGGGTCCAGTGCAGATAACTGTATATACTTCTGTACTCTGAATTAGCAGCAGTTTGTGAAAACCAAAGTAAAAAACTCAGCTTGTCTTTCTCATATCATACTGTACATTCTTAAATATTTTAATCAAATGGAAAAAAAAAGTTTCTTAATGGAAGAATTCCATTCAGCTGGTGGGAGAGAGTGTAGAACATTGTAGTTTATGGTGGAATGTCCTTCTGAATGACCTTTGCACAGAGCTCATGGGTTCAGCTGTCCCTACACTTACTGTGAAACCCACAGCCAGGCTGAAAGGACACGTACGTCCTACAGAGACCCAGGAGGTCTCTCATATGCAGCAGCATTTTAAAGACTATTGCCTGGGGTTGGGCACCACAGCTTTGATATTACATGGATCCCAGGGAGAACTGAAGCTTTTTAGTTCTTGCTTCTACTCTCTGCTACCACTCCCCTTCTACACTTACAACCCTCCTGACTTGAAGGATCAACTACTGAACAAGTGTATTACAACTTTTGTAATGCATATTTTGACTTCGGATAGCTACACTTACTTATGGCACTTGCTTATGTTTATGGTTTTTGTCCTTCATTGCCCTGGCCCTGTGTTGTCAAAGACCATATTTTGCTTACTTGTTGCCTTAGAAACAGACCTCTCCTGCTGGTCAGACTGGATCAGACATACAACCCAGGCTGGCAAAGAGAGAGAGAAAGAGAGAGAGAGCAGTCCTTGCATCCTAGGTGAATAGCAGACAAAGTCAGACAATGCCCACAGTAAATTGCACCGTCCTCCCACTGACACTTTTACAGGGTATAGGCCTATAAAGTAAAGTCTGTTTATAGTGGTTGGTCCATTGTATGGCCAGGGGTCCATGGGTCCGATGGAGTGCTTTATTGTCCACTATTGGTGTTTACAAGATGCTGTAGATCTGTGAGAGAGTTGGCTGCATGCTGAAGCCGACAAACACAGTTTTGTGGCCATCTGTGAAGATGTCTAGCTAATGAACGTGTGATATCTAGCTAATGAACAGCTTGATGAATGAAACCTCATACCTCCATACCGATGATGTTTGTGTAGTATATGGTGCCTTTGGTAATGAGTTGGCAGAGTCTGGATGATCTTGCCAGTTATATAGGGCTTGTGAAGACGGAGCACTTGATGTGTTATTTTAGGTAATCATAACCAATGTGTCTGTCAGGTGGATACTGACATACTGCCTGCATATCAACAGAAGTATTTGACACTGGCATTGATTTTGTAATGTTTGCTTGGTCAGTATCAGAGGAGGCTGGGATTTGCAAACACCCACTGCACAAGAGATGACTGAAATCCCTGTAAAGTGAACTCCCAGGACGTGACATGAGACTTAAACTACAAAGCAAACTATCCTGTTTGAATTTCAATTTTGAATTGTCTTTCACTCAAAATCAAATGTTTAAGGTGTCCTGGGAAGCACAAGCCGCCATGAGTGTGTGGTGCTATTAGTGACAGGCAATGTGTACACTGGCCTTGACTGTGTTCAGCATGTATCTGTAGTGGAGTTTGTTTGCTCCGCTTTAACCCGTCTGGGGGACATAAGAGCCAAGACCAAAAAAAAAAAAAAACCCTCTTTTTCTCTCTTTCTAATTTGCCTCAGCTGTCAGGTACAACCAGGGTCCCAGTGAAGTCAGCTCCTCTAGCACTATCAATCATCACAGCATGACGAGCAGCCAGTCTGTATTGCAGCAGGTCTCTCCCGGAGCACTGGACCCCAGCCATGGCCTGCTGTCACCTGATGCCAAGATGGTGAGTACACCTGGCCACTCCCGCCTCAGATAAGATAAGCCAAGGCCTACTTTTGATACAACAACACAGAACAGGGCCCCCAATAGTCACTGCCATTGACTGCTCCGTATCCCAACAAATACTGCATTGTTCTTTTTTCAGTTGAAGCTCCAGGAAACACTAAGGTTTAGTCGACAGTATGCCACAGGGCAGCTATGGTGTTACTATAAGCAGGGCATGACCATGGCTATGCCAATAAACCTGACAAAGAAACATTCTGCTGTTATTGATTATATGCCATGGAGGAAGAAGTAGCGGGTGGAGCTCTGCTTGCTCTGGCAAGCTGACTGACAGCAGCGCTCGATTAACCTGGGCTGCTACAGGAGGGGAACATATGACCCCCCCACCCACCCACCCCTCCTGCTTTGTGCAAATATTGAATTTTCAGCTAGACAAACCTCAGTCACCTTCGATGTTCTAAACTTCTTTATATATCAGAGATATTGATTTGTTTAATTTAGTTAGGTTCTGAATTCACTGGGACTTTTCACTGGGAGGATAATTGTGGCTTGTCTTTCTGTTTGCACATTTGTCTGAGCAAAGCAATCTCTGTAAGCAGTTGACTATTCATAAATCCCCATTGTCACTTCAAACTCTGCCATTTTTACTTTTAGATAGCATTGTGGATCCTTTGATAAAAAAACATCTCAGCCGTTATGCTTATAACTGATCTAATGCTTAAAGCAAGAGTTTGCACTAGAGTAGAATACCTTGCCTAATGGTAGCTAGACATTCTCTGACTGAGTCTCTCTATTTTTCTTTTCGCAGATCTCAGTATCAGGTGGAGGACTTCCCCCAGTTAGCACCTTGACCAACATCCACAGCTCTCACCATGCCCACCAGCAAACACAGAACCTCATTATGCCCATTTCCGGGGTCATGGCCATTGCACAGGGTGAGTACTGTGTCTTATTTTTTTGTTTTCAACATTAAATGTTTGTAGTCAACACGACAAGACGGATATGTCTGTATCAAACAGGTTATACGCATATTACAGTTAAAATATTCAGGAAACACCTGTAAAATTGTTAAATAAAAGATAACCGGTTGTCATTTGTAAAATAATGATCACTAGAACCTCTTATTTTATATTTAATCTTCTCCAGCTTAAGAAAAAAGTAAAAAAGCTTTAATACACTAGGAAATGGAGGGACACTTAATGGCAAGACACCAGTGACAGACACTGTTATAAACAGTGTATAAATTTGCATACAGGTCTGAGCACATCGCAGGCACAGACGGTGCCAGTAATCAACAGTGTGACAGGAAGCCTGGCCACCCTACAGCCCGTGCAGTTCTCACAGCAGCTGCATAGCTCTCACCAACAGAGCCTCATGCAACAGTCCCACAGCCACATGAGCCAACAGCCCTTCATGGCCACCGTTACACACTCACATAGTAAGTCTGCTCTCTTTTCTTAAATGTATACCCAGTCATCATCACTGGATTAATGCATTTTTATATATAGCAATATTTTATAAATAGCAAAATGTTTGCATATTTATTATTTTATTATTTTTCATTATACTGTACTTTAAAGACTTTTTACTTTCTGTTTATTATATCCAGATACTCACAAATTTGAAAAGTGAGATTTTAGGTTTTTTGCAAGAGCATTCTAGCATAAAATAGTATTAGTTTCTCGTCTTGTCTTGAACTTTTTTCTTGTTATGCTTTACTAATTTACACCAAGGCTCAGGCAGTCATGCCCTTTGGCAAGGCCCTTGACCCTATGTTCATACACAATCACTCTACTGTTACTGGCCCATAGCCTGGCTGAGGAGGGTAAGGCATTGTGCGAGCAACTCAGCCTGTAAATAGAACAGATGAAATCTGTCGCCTCATGTGCTCAACAGTACAGGAGGAATGAAAAAAATGCACCAAACCTAGGTTTAAGAGGTTTATCTCTTAAACCTAAGCACCAAACCTAGATTATCATTAAAGGACAAACTTCTGATAAATAGACACAATAAAACTACATTCTTCTATAAAAATAGCTGGGTGGGGGGGTGTTAGTTCCTTGAGTTGTCTTAGTTCTGATTTTTTTATGTTTTATAGCTGTTCTAAGTATCTGACAAATGCCTGTAAATTAAAGTGTATCCTTTGGTTCCCACATGGACAAACATGATATGTGCAAGTCAAACAAAACAATATTATATTGTAGAAAATGCAGCTAATTTGTTTTCTAACTACATGCAGACATTTTTGATACACATGTGATATTTCATGTTTTTTTTCCTATCCTTTTTACAGTGTATCCACACAAGCAGGAGCCACCACAGTATTCCCACCCGTCACGCTTTCCCTCCGCCATGGTGGTGACAGACAACAACAGCCTCAGCACCCTCAGCTCAATGTCTTCCACTAAACAGGTCAGTCATGTGCTCCTACCTTCACCTCATTAATTTTGCCATAATACATGTGTGGAATATCTGTGTGCGCCTTCAACTGTGTTTTTGGAAAATTTATGCATTCAGGGCTCGCAACTTTCAAATTATCATGTTTTTCTTTCTATTTGGGGATTCGTTTTTTTTTCTCAATTATTAATCATTCTACACTAATATGCACCAATTGCAGATTATCACTAAAGGACACATTCTTACTAAACGTCCACAATGAGCACTATACTAATCCCAACTGATAACTGTGTTCATTCTGACAATTTATTTAATCCCTGTCATGTTAGGATGTTCCAGTAAACAAGATGGTGCAACTGGGGGGTCTCAACTGGGTAAATACAGTTTAAATAAAGTCACTTAATAGTCCTGCACTGTGGTGAAGTGAAATGGTTTTCTTTTGTACCTTGCCTGATCAAATCTGTAGCAATGTGCTTTTTACTCTTTCATATGGACAGAATGTTTACAAAATGAGTCATGAGGGAACAGCTTGAGATGAGAGACTTAGAGAAACATGAATTTGTGAAGTCAGGAATTATAAAGGGGCCACTTAGGTTTAGCTATGCTCTCTGCACATCTGAATCAGTAAAGCAAGCAAGTGTAGCGATACTCCTCAGAATACCCATTTCCTTTGAACGGCCCCGACTGACCAGTCACCCGTGCTCCCTCCTGATATATAACCAGCTCTCTTTGTCGCTCTTTTTTCTTCTCTCTGCAACTCTTTCTTCCACTATTTCCACCTCATTTTCTTGATCTTATTCCCATCAATCTTTCCTTTCCATTTTTTTCTTTTTAATCTCTGCCCCATGCCTGAATCTGCTTCCTCTTCCCACTTTCTGTTTCACAGCTCCCGGACCAGCGCTCCTGGCATTATCAGACCAGGAAATAACCCTCGCTCTTAATTAAAGCTAGTGTGTCGTACTTGTTTCCCTGCCGTGGGGAGGCGTGTGCGTTCACTAATTCTCTCTTCCCCTTTCTGACTTCTCCCCACCCGCCATGAGCGCTCTAGCCTGAAATGCAGTCCTCACTCAACTGCTTTCACACGCTCAATTTCCCACGCTGGACTGGTGATGGCCACTATGAGCTGATGAGCTGACATGACTTGGCCTTAATGTCAGAATGGGCTCTTTACTAGGAGAGCCTCATACACACACACACACACACACACACACACACACACACACACACACACACACACACACACACACACATACACACACATACACACACACATACACACATACTTAGGGAAACATGTAATCAAATAATATAATTAATAATATAATTTTAAGTTTTATTCCTATATGTGAAGCGGTTTGTGAGATACCGCTGCCTCTTAGGAGGGCACTTTCAGGTTCTCCTATTCCTTATCACAGCCCTTGTATTTGACTTGGGTGGTGTAACAAACGGCAGTGGGCTTTCTGGGGATATTGCAAACCCACTCTGGCTTTATGGCCCTCCTATTTGCCCTTTTTTCCCCACTCACACTAAACACCCCCTCTACTCAAAGAGCAGCATCTAAAGGCTCTAATCCCAGCAGCTGGCCCACACCTTTATCAGGTGAGACTGTTTGTTGGCCAGCAGGTCATGACGGGGTCACCTGTTTCCACCCATACAGAGAAAGAGAGAAATAGAAAAAGCAAACAATAGCATAGAGGACGGTAATTTGAAAAAGGGAGGCAGGAGAACTGATCATTTAATTCTTAACTCTGATATCTTTTAACTTTTCCATCAATAGCAATATGCTGTTTATTAAGGTCTGGCCATTTACTCAACTTTTTTCTCTGCTCCTTCTCTCTTTGTCCGCAGTGTCCTCTACAAGCCTGGTGAGCATATCCACCTGACTTCCTCAATGCCTAGCAACAGGAAGGCTCTCTCCCCACTGTATCTGTGGCAACTCCTAATCACTAGCAACAGTGCACTGGAAGGTGAGCTGGTCACTAATGTAGGGACTGAAAAAAGAGGAGTGCTATATGAAAGGAGACTCTGATCTGATTGGTCTGATCGTACCATGGAGAGACAGGAGGATCACCTGGAAATGACTACAATGAATCAAACCTTCAGTGTTTTGCCTCCCACCATGGAAAAAGAGAGGATGATTCTGGCATACTTGAGGAACAAATGAGAATGATGTGCAGTGATGGTAATAAACTGGTCAGATTTTGTAAACACACAGGGTTACCAAATGCCAGGATATCCAGTGATCCATTTCTGGCCACGCAGACTCTTTAATGGACTCCTAGGAGGCGTCATCTCATTTAATACTGTAACCTGGACTGATTTACTTGTGTCTCATTTCACTAATGAGCGCATCTTGATATATAGTAGATGTTATTTAATCAGGTTCTGAATGAAATGACAATCAGCTAATTTTATCTTTAACATATTGGTCTTTTTTTGGGGTAGAACAACACATTATGGACTGTGTTGGATTTTTCTGCGTCTACACTGCAGCGGGTCTTCCATTTGTGTGGTTAATATGAGAAGTCACTGATCTGTACAGTTGTAAATATAAATGATAATTATGTTATGTTTTAAAAGATGTACATATTTTAGGTTTAGTTTTTTTCCCCACCAAACTGTGATTTCAAAATGACAATCTTTAGAACAGAAAGGACTATGCAATGTACTGAAAGGTACAAAACACAAAAATTTGTGGGATTAGTTCATTTTCTGCCGGTTTGAAAACATTTTCACCAGTAAAAAAAAAAAAAAAAGCAAGAAGACAATAGCTTGTCAAAACCAAGCTGCAGATATTGCACACTTTTCTTTTTTTCCATTTTGGCATTTGAGAATGATAACATGAAAATGAAACCATAATGTAATGCTGTTATTTAGTGAAAATAAATATTCGTGATGGTCTCACAGGCAGGTTATTAACTAGCAGGTTTATTGGTTATTAAGTAGACTTGATGTATAAGAATGCTCAGTGTGAGGCTGATAATCTCTCCTAAGAGTGAGATGATTGCGTGTCATCAGGCCAGTTTCACCGGGACAAACAGTATTACCCACTTATGCAACACTGATTTTATGAGGTGTTACAACACAAAACATCTCATAAAATCAAACACTTTAAATTCATTTTTGGACTACTATGGAAAAGAGAAGAATGTGATTTTGTTGGTTTGCTTTGTTCTTTTAATTTTCACCTGTTGTACTCCAAAAAGTTTCAAAAAGGTCATTTTAAGAAAAAGGTTGTATTGATCATGTCACTTGGTTACAATGTCATTCTCAACACATACCACTAGATTTCCTCTCTTGTATTATTTTTGTATAAAACGAAAATCAATCTTTAAAAAAAAATCATTATTTATACTGTGAGAAATAACATGATAAAGTAAAGGCTCTTTCTGTAAACAGTGATATTGATTTTTATTTTTTGGTGTGTGCGTGTGTGTGTGTGTGATTTTTAAGATAGCTGATGCTATCAGCACTGTAAGGTAAAATAGTTTGTTCCAGATTTTCTCCTGACCCTCGTTACATCTTCGTGTTTCACAATATTAGCATTACAAAAATTTCTCAAGGAACGCTGACAAAAGTTTCAGGAATGTATGTCTATTGAACGGTTCCCCACACCTCCTATTCCTGACAGGCATTGTTTGTATAACTTATCTGCAGGACTGAGGTCTCAGTGTTTGATGATGCATCACACTGTCTGTGACTGGTGTATTTGCTAATGTGTGTTTTCTAAATCGGCGGTACAATATCACACACAAAGTACACAACCCTTGAAGCAGGGAGGCTTTGTAACTAAGCTTTCATGCGTGTTTATACAGACCACTTGAAATTAGTGAGAAAAATGTTGAATATTTTAAATATGTCTGCCAAAACATAGTAAAGTGAAACTCCATCAGGGCTGTGTGTTTCACCTCCCTCATACCGCTCTCCTCCTGATCTAAAACCAACAGTTTCAAAAATTCCCATCATAATGAACAAATGTGAGTATATAGGTGTGGGTGTATTAATGAAAGTCAAAGTCAGGCCAGACCACATAGCTTTAATAATTTGTCGTGTTGCCGGTATGTTTCAGGACAACAACTTCTTCATTCTCTGGCAATGGGTAATAAAGAAATATCTGAAAACGTTTACACAATTAATTCATAATATATTTCTTGAATAAAAAATATAAATGATAGCATTATTTTATGTATTTTAATTATTTTATATAAAATTAACAACCTTATAAAAAATCATAAAAACCCCTCTTTTCCTTGTTGTGCACGCAGACAGACGGATACTATTAAAAGAAATGTCATACTGTGGTACTGGCAAAATTCTGACATAAAGCTTGTTTGCGATAGTGATGATTTTGTCTTACACAATATTACACAGTAACCTAAGGGCAGTCTTAATGACCTTGTAACTTCAGCTATTCAAAAGACTTGACAATCTGCGAAGGAAGTGGGCGGATGTGTGTGTTAGCAATAATGTTGAATCCAAATGCCTTCGGCCTACTGGTTGTGTATGTGTCGTTACAATTGGTTCCTGATATAATTCCTGATATTACTACTACTAATATATTAAAAATATATTTTTCTATGGATTGGTTGTAATATGCATGATTAGATTAATGGGGTTTATATATATAGATATTAACTATACTAAAATAAATATTTGAGGCTTTTGTCAGTCAGACATAACTGTATAAACTGCCAGTTAATTGCTTGGATAGTTAAAGCTTCTTACGATCATACTGTGGTTTTGCATTACATGATTATTTTAAATAATTAAAGACAATTAAAGATCTCACTCCAAAGTGAAATATTTATTTTGTATAATGTTTTCCCCTCACTACATGCTTAACACACCCATTATTTGACTAATTAGCAAAGGATTAGTTATTGTCAATAATGAGCAGATCAAACATTTGTTAATTTTGAGACAATGTGGAGCTCTAATGTGATAGCACCTACTACAACACTATGATTGGACACTTTTTGTCCCAGCCTCAATGAACCTTAAAGAGTGGCAAACATGGTTATGAAAGAGAATGTCCTGCTGAGGATACACTTGTAACCCAGAGATGCCTCCCTGTTTGGTTATCAATGAGGCCTTTGATACTGCACGCAGGGAGCCACTAAAGATCTTAGCACTGCTCTTTTTACTGCTGCTCTGTGAATGGAACAGAGCCTCGGAGTAGAGGAGAGAGAGAGAGAGAGAGAGAGCAACGCTTATTAGCATCCTTTAGGAGCAGTGAGTTAACAATACAGGCGATTACACTCCTAAAGTCATTGTGTGTGCATGCTCAGTTTGAAAAAGGCATTACTTACAGATATTTTGGAAAGCACTAACTTTCGTATATAGAAGCTAGGATACAGTGTATAATGCTGGTAGATGTATTTTGAGAGCTTAATAAAGATGTCATTACGCTTTCTTATGTTATCACTAGATGTTTCACTTAGTTCTTTGATTCCAATGCCTTAAAACACATTTTTATGTACAATGATGCCAAAGCTTGATCAGAGCAGGTCGTCAAGTAGTCAAATTAATCATTATAACATAAGCATAACGTGAACGATTACAAATGTGCATAATCTTCCTGGGAAGTAAAATCCAGTGTGGAAGTCTTAGTGCTGGTACGGTACATTACATCATCATCATTATTATTATCATCATCATATATTCTTGTATTAAATAAAATATGCTTTTATTTCTTCATTTAATTTTTACATTGCACTAGGTGTAATCCAGCTCTAAGCCTTCACACTGATTAGTTAGACCTCTGTCAATGGATCTGCTTAAAAAAAAAATCAGTTTGTGGCCATTCTAGTGTAGGTGCATGGGCGAGCAGGCACAGTAGGAGAGCGATCAATGGAAATCCACTTCCACAGAGCACACAGAGGTCAACAGAAGGATCAAGCTGGACACCCAGAAAACAGTGCCACGAGACAAAAGAACAGAAAATGGAAGTTTAGGAATGAATGTGATTGCGAGTTTAGGAGCCTGAAGAGAATAGATACTACATCAACTCCAGTTGGGCCCCAAAGGGCTAATGTGCAGGAGAGCACAGCAGGGGTCAGAGGTCACAGGGGCACACTCTGCCATGGCTAATTGGTGACATTGGTTCAAACTGATTTGACTAGGCGCTCATGTTGGCAACAAATACATATCCACTGCATGTAACTGATTAGCCATTATGGATACTTATGCAACTAGTCAAAATTTTATTAACCAACCAAGAGTACCTTGAGAATAAATAAATAAATAAAATAAATAAATTACACTCGTATTCATGATACTAGGCAGAAATTAAGCAGAGCAAACTAAGAATACAGAATCAGCAGTAGTATACGATTCATATTGTATTACAGTCATGTTTCATTATTATCTTTATATGGTTTTGCTGTCTGGACCGTAACCTTTCAATTATGCTGTTGATCTCTTATGAAGATGCGTTAATGCTGTTGAACACCCCATAAATTTTAAAGACAGTTGGCATACTTCTCATGTTATAGGACAACAATTATACCCTTAATTAACTTGCATGAATTAATATTTAAAATATTTTAAAAGTATTCTTGAGCCTAAAAAATAAAGCATTCTTCATTCCTCCGCCCCAAGCAGAAGCAACACAGAAAGAAACAGTGAAGAATGAGAAAGCTTCTATCGGCCATTGTGTTTGTAAATGAATTGGGTCTTTTCTGTCCCTTTCAGCAGGGAGACTGATCATACAGTAGAAAGGGCTCGTGACAGATAGCATTCGGCATGCTGATGCTGTCGTGAGGCTCGGGTGAAGACTGTAGTGATTTATGGTGATTGGTGAGATGCTCAGAGAGGGAGGTTGGTTAATGTTCACCTGGGTCAGAGAGCCACTGGTGAAGCCTGACTGTATGCAGATGGGGTCTGAAGCTAAACCCAGTGTTCTCTGTAGGGTAACAGCATCCTTCACAGCCTTGCCACATCCTAATAGTTATGTAATGTATCCTATTCAGATAATTGAATGGGCTGTGAAACAAATGAAATATCAATCTTGCCTGGTGGCTTGAGTCTCCCAGCTCTTTACCCTGTCCCTTTTGAACTGTGCCTCTATTCAGAGATAATTTCTTACATTTCACATTTAAAAGTGTCTGTGTGATCAGTTCCAGGGCACTGAGGTTGTATGACAATTAAAAACCAAATTGTTCATAAACAGAAGTGAGCATAGACAATAGATCTTAAAAGGTGCCAATTATTGAATTCACTGTAAAAAAAAAAAAAATATATATATATATATGATTAGGTTATAAATTAGATGGTTATGTTTTAGAGGTCTTAGGTACAGTAGAAAGCACAATGCTGAAATGTCAGGAGCTGTAACTAATTTTATAAGTAGTTACCTAATAGAAAATATTATTAATGTTATTAACATGTGGTGTTAATTTCAACAGTTACCCATGCAAAACTCAATGTTGTATTACTAGAACTTTACTACCCTAAATACTCTATCCCCGGAATTAACAAAAATGAACAAAACAAAAAACTATAATTCTTTTTTTTTTTTTAACTGAAGCTAACAGAGGTAACCAACATGTTAATGTCATAAAATAAGCAATATTTATATTTAGAAATATTCTTATTTTAAACATGTGTAAGATAGTAGTGGTATTAAGTTTATTATTGAAATATGGAAAGTAATAAGAATAATAAAACTTTTTATACAGTACTGTGCAAAAGTTTTAAGCCTCCCCTCTTCATTTCTTCATATTTTGCTTCCAAAGAGCCAGACTTTCTGGTATTTTTATGTAATACTGGGGAAAGTTCTCCAGACTTCCCCTTTTCAGCCTGTTGCAGTAAAACATATAATATCTTTAATTTAAGCTACATAATTAAAACTAAATTAATGTGAAGGAAAGAGGTGATTCATAACTTTTGCACTGTCCTGTACATTTTAAAAAAGCAACTATAATTCCTCTGTGTCATGTAATCAGTATACCATAAGTACCCATGAAATGTAGTTTAAACAGCTAGTAAGGAAAACTATTTCTGAAATATGACCTTACTGTGACCATGACCTGTTGGGATCACTTCCAAAATCTAGTCCATTTATCTGCTGGGTTACAGTGAGAACAAGTAATTGTTGTTGATGTACAAGACTTCATGTCATTTTGGATGATTTTCTTGTGGAAAATGTTGTTAATGGTCATTTATGACCTCATCTGACGTGTCTAATGTTCTGCAAATGAGAACGAGGCTCACTTGCTGTGGCCTGGTCTGACTGCCTACACAAATGCACAGGCATTTTGTAAATACATTTTGCTTTGGAAATTGTTTTTTATGTACATTTAAATTCAATATTTTCAAACATTTAAATTTCTCATTTTTACATGTCTATTTTAAATGACCTAACTCCTCACCATGCTCCACTTTTAATATTCAATATTAATTTTTTCCCCCTACTTTTTGAGCAATATTTTACAAAAAAAGAGAAAAAAGTCTTGAAAAGTCTCTGAAAGTGTGGCGTCTTTCTGGCTTGTACACTGGCTTGAAGCTCATCACATTACGTTTGCCCTGAGGCTGACTGTTTGCGTCACTTTAGGGGAGCTGCTCCTCTTTGTGGTTGCTTGTCTTGAGTTTTTTTTTTCATCTGGTTGTGCAGCTATTTAATTGTTAATACTTGAAACCTTATTATTATATTGTATACAGAAAACACAGAATTTCATAATTATGAACATTGCGACAATGCATATACTGATGTTCCGTACAAGATCCCTGTTGCTCTTCTCTGTGGTAGTGGCAGAGAAAAGAGCAACAACTGAGGGACCAATAAATGCATACTAGTACAAAAACAAGCTGGAAAAAAAATTCCTCCAAAACACATGCAACTCAGCTACAGTCAGACCGTGGTAAAAGTTCATTTATTAGTATAGTAATGACCCTAAACATGTAGCCAAAACAACACTGGACTGGTTTCACTGCAAATCTCTGAATTTCAATGAGTGGCCCATGCAAAGCCCATCAAACTTCTGGAAGGCCCCGATGATGTGATCAGTTCACAGACACAATATGATGGAGCTTGATAGGATCTGGCATGAAGATAAGGATAAACTTCTCAAAGTCTGGTGTGCAATGCATGAGAAACGTTTATTTATTTATTTAAATAAAGGGTCTGAATACCCTGAAACAAAGGGTTTGAAATTTCTATTTTTTATTTTTATTAGTTTTTGAAAATTGATATGTTTCCACTATATCATAAAAAACAATTTAGTGTAGACTTTTGGGTAAATCAAATGGCAATTATTTGCATTGTAAATTAAAGTCATAATTCAATGCAAATGTATATTTAGAAAATATAAATACACAACAATGTATACAATATGTATTTATTTTGGCTGAGTCCTACCACCTTGTTCTTAGATAGATAGATAGATAGATAGATAGATAGATAGATAGATAGATAGATAGATAGATAGATAGATAGATAATTTTTATAACAGCAAGGAATAATAATATTAATAATAATAATTCACATTAAAGTGACTTACTGCAACAGCGAACGATGACAAAAAAAACGAGGCACTGTTTCAGAAGGGAAACCTTAACGATCTTAATTAAAATATTCACCTGACTAACCAGGCAAAAAATTAAGCGTTTCTAGCGTAATGGCGCCATCTGCTGTTAAAAGATATAATTGGCGTTGTTTCTGGAAAAAGATGACGATCCTGGGTTCTACTGTATATTATCAGTATCCTTTAGAAAGACTCAGAATGTTTGGAATTCAGATTCAGCAAATGTTCATATACATATGATCTGATATGATACGATATGAGTAACTGTGTTACTAATTACTTAATTAGAATTTAGGCCTACCATGTCAAGCATGTACTGGTTATTCAAAAATAGACATCCAATAACATACAACACCTGACATTCACACCCAGTTGACATGCTGTACCATTAAAAATTCCCTTCACTGAAACTAAATGGGAAAAACCAATTTCAGCATGACAATCCTCCTGTACATACAAGCAAGCTCAATAATATATTTTTTCAATTGTTGGAGTTGAAGAACTTGAGTGACCTGCACAGATCTCTGACCCTCAACTCCACTGAACTGGAACAATGAATGTGCCCCAGACCTCCTCAACCAGCATCCTTGTCTGACCTCACTATTGCTCTTATGACAAAATGAACAATTTCCACAATCTAGCAGAAATGAGTAGATTGGACGACTAAATCTCATATCGAATGCCCTATACATCTAATAGTAAGGTGTGTAAATTTTTTTGCAAATATTGCTAGTCCATGAAGAGTCACAGAAGACCAAATTAATTGAAGCAGAGATTTTGTTTGCTGAGTACTGTTTGCTGTTGGGAACTAGATAAAGGTTGAGTTATACTAAATTGTTATTCATCTATCACTTACTGATGGTTAAGTAATTCCCTTTATATACACTAAATTTTGTACAGAAATATACACTATATTTGTTGATAAAAATATTTGTTGTTATAAATCCCACACATTGTGCTGAAGCTATACAAGTTAAAGCACAGATTTGTGCATATAACGATAAACGATAGTCATGGATCAACTATCTGTCACTTTATAATGAACATTTTAGGTACTACAAATACAAACCGGTTTTGTTTAAGTGTAATTATACAAAAAAAACAGTGCTCCTCTTCAGATGTAAGACAGATAAATTTGTTTATTTTTACCATGGATTTAAAACGTGGTCATCTTGCTACTGCATAGTAATAGGTATTACTTATTAATTATAGGACTGTCACTGTGTTTGTATAGCATAGGGACTTCCATGCCACTAGTGCCGATTACACCTTGCTCACCACACACCACCACCATTTTGTTGTGTTATATTCCCCTGTTGTTCTTACTGTATTGTCCCAAAGATGTATTTATTGTTCTGTCTACTCCATTTCATGGAGATTATACAATGCCACTTCCTTTAATTTATGACAGAGCTGTCTTCATTTTGGTCATGATTTTGATGTTGATTTTTGATCATTGTCTTTAAGTGTAACTACAGTATAACTCTCTAAACAGTAGAATGGAGTATTTGTATACAGTGGAACCTCGGATTGTGGGTAACACGGTTTGCGAGTGTTCCGCAAGACGAGCAAAGATTTTTAATACATTTTGACTTGAAAAACGAGCAAGTCTTGGGTTACGGGTACATAGTATTTTGCATTTCGCATGCACTTCTTGTTTTGCCGCAGAGTGTCACGTGATCACAACTGAGCCAACGGTTTTTCTCTCTCTTGCGCTGCGGAATTGTGAGTAATCGTCTCCCCTGCTGGGTCTTAGTGCTCGTCTCTCATTGGTATAATCAACATCCGTGCACGCCTGTGCAGTTTACTTTAACACTGTGACCACGTGTGTGTGCATAAAACATCTTTTATTTTGTGTTTGTAAGCGTGTGTGTACAGCGCGCGTGTACTGTTTATTATAACACACGTGTGTGCGCGTGTGTAAAGCAAAAGCAAGTCTCATTAGAGGGTAAAGATCCATTTGCTCCTTCTCTGTATCAGCCTGTCCTTATGTGTGTGCGCGTAATTTGACACTGTGCCCCTTCACACAGGTGCTGTGTGTGTGTGCCTTTACACACACACACACACTGCCTGCGCGCAATTAAATTTTTTTTTGTATAGCGCTTTTAACAATTGACATTGTCGTAAAGCAGCTTTACACAATCAAAAGAATTATATAAGTTTGTATGAGAAGTGAACATGTATGAATCAAAATTACACACGTGGACAAAATTGTTGGTACCCTTCGGTCAATGAAAGAAAAACTCACAATGGTCACAGAAATAACTTTAATCTGACAAAAGTAATAATTTAAAAAAATTCTATGAATGTTAACCAATGAAAGTCAGACATTGCTTTTCAAACATGCTTCAACAGAATTATTAAAAAAAAATAAACTCATGGAACAGGCCTGGACAAAAATGATGGTACCCCTAGGAAATACTGAAAATAATGTGACCAAAGGGACATGTTAATTCAAGGTGTGTCCACTAATTAGCATCACAGGTGTCTACAATCTTGTAATCAGTCAGTGGACCTATATATAGGGCTCCAGGTAGTCACTGTGTTGTTTGGTGACATGGTATGTACCACACTCAACCAGACCAGAGGAAGCGAAGGAAAGAGTTGTCTCAGGAGATTCGAAAGAAAATTATAGACAAGCATGTTAAAGGTAAAGGCTATAAGACCATTTCCAATAAGCTAGATGTTCCTGTGACTACAGTTGCACATATTATTCAGAAATTTAAGATCCATGGGACTGTAGCCAACCTCCCTGCACTTAGCCAAGGGAGGAAAATTCATGACAAATCAAAGAGACGGATAATCCGAATGGTAACAAAAGAGCCCAGAAAGACTTCCAAGGTGAACTTCATGCTCAAGGAACATCAGATCGCACCATCCGTCGTTGTTTGAACCAAAGTGGACTACATGGGACACGACCAAGGAGGACACCATTGTTGAAAACAAATCATAAAAAGGCCAGACTGGAATATGCCAAACTACATCTTGACAAGCCACAAAGCTTCTGGGAGAATGTCCTATGGACAGATGAGACAAAAATGGAACTTTTTGCCAAGGCACATCAGCTCTATGTTCACAGATGGAAAAATGAAGAATATGAAGAAAAGAACACTGTCCCTACTGTGAAACATGGAGGAGGCTCTGTTATGTTCTGGGGCTGCTTTGCTGCATCTGGCACAGGGTGTCTTGAATCTGTGCAGGGTACAATGAAATCTCAAGACTATCAAGGGATTCTAGAGAGAAATGTGCTGGCCAGTGTCAGAAAGCTGGGTCTCAGTCGCAGGTCATGGGTCTTGCAACAGGACAATGACCCAAAACACACAGCTAAAAACACCCAAGAATGGCTAAGAGGAAAACATTGGACTATTCTAAAGTGGCCTTCTATGAGCCTTGACCTCAATCCTATTGAACATCTTTGGAAGGAGCTGAAACATGCTGTCTGGAAAAGGTACCCTTCAAACTGGAAACAGCTGGAGCAGCTTGCTCATGAGGAGTGGGCCAAAATACCTGCAGAGAGGTGCAGAAGTCTCATTGACAGTTACAGGAATCGTTTGATTGCAGTGATTGCCTCAAAAGGTTGTGCAACAAACTATTAAGTTAGGGGTACCATCATTTTTGTCCAGGCCTGTTCCATGAGTTCATTTTTTAAAAATAATTCCGTTGAAGTATGGTTGAAAAGCAATGTCTGACTTTCATTGGTTAACATTCATAGAATTCTTATTTATTATTACTTTTGTCAGATTAAAGTTATTTCTGTGACCATTGTGAGTTTTTCTTTCATTGACCGAAGGGTACCAACAATTTTGTCCACGTGTGTATAAAGGCGAGAGAGAGAGAGAGAGAGAGAGAGAGAGAGTGTGTGTGTGTGTGTGTGTGTGTGTGAGTGTGTAAAGGTGCACAGTGTCAAATTACACGCACGCACCCACATAGCGACAGGCTGATACAGAGAAGGAGCAAATGGATCTCTCGGCTTCACACATGCACAGACACAGACACAGCACCTGTGAAATAAACGGAAACACTTATCTGTCTGGATTTATTAAAAAGTGCAATTTAATTTGTTTTATTTTTACTTTATATACTGTATTAATAATGTTTAGGTATTTATTTTTGGTGGCTGTGGAATGAATAATTTGAGTTTCAATGATTTCTTATGGGAAGATTTGCTTTGATTTACCGGTGTTTTGGAATACGAGCCCGCTTCCGGAACGAATTATGCTCGTAATCCAAGGTTCCACTGTATTTAATAGTTGTTTGTCTCTATGTGCATTGAGTTTGCATGTTCTGATCATGTTTGGTGGGTTTCCTCTAGAAACAAAAAAAGGAACCAAATACATGCAGATTAATACAGATTAATTGGCATTCCCAAACTGTTCGTAGTGCATGAATGAGCTTGTGAGTGTGTGTGCCCTGCCATAGATTGTACCCTGCCTTGTGTCCAAAGTCTCCTGGGATTGGCCCCTGGTCCCTATGACCCTGTACACAGGATAAGCAGCATAGAAGATGAATGGGTGAATAAATATTTGAATGCGTGTTTGTCTCTGAGACAGTCCACCCTCAACAATACAATCACTTAAATATCAGAATTTTTAGAGTCATGCTAACAACATTCTAAGCACTCTAGCATCATGTTAGCGACATTCTAATAATGTTGCAAGCAACATGCTAATATAGTTAGCATAAAACTATAAACATTCTAATCAGCTATACGTCATGCTAGCAACATGCTAATATAGTTAGCATAATGCTAGCACATGCTAATCATGTTAGCAACAGGCTAACAGCATGCTAATGAGGTTGCTGGAGGGGCGTGGTTTATGCAAATCGATAAATGCAAAACACCGGTTGCCTGAGTTAAATGAGCCTTCCCCCGTGTCTCTACGACAAAACAATACACACACAGCTTTTTATACCCACATAATGTTGAAATTGATGCCACATTGAAAAGGGTTGTCTTTTGGTACTGGCCCCAATATAAGGCAAACCTGCACACAATGAGGTGTGTCTATCACCCCAATACAATTGCCTCCCTATCCCAAAAATGTCTGAAGTAGAACAAATACCATATGTATGACGTCCACTGAGTCTCTCACAATGTCACTAACTTATTGAGTAGTGTAGTTAACAACATGTTAGCATCATGCTAACGAGATTGCTAGGGGGCATGGCTTCTGAGCATCTTAATGAATGCAAAAGACTGAATGGTTGCGTGAGTTAAATGAGAACCCCCTCCGTGTCTCTAAGACAATGGGATCCACAGTTAAATTCAGTTTCAAAGTTTCTATGGAAGGTAGCATTGTATGTTAATACACTGCCCTGCTGGGGCAGTTTACCACTCGCCCCTTAGAAAATTCAGCCACATTCCTGAATAACCCGAATAAACAATATGACACCATCTTTGACAGAATGGGTCTAGTCATGCACCAAATTCCCCATTATAAGTCAATGGGGCAAATTTGGGCACCTCTTGCACCCCGGGGGAAAAAACCTATACCCTCTTGCGGGGTATGTTCTGACACAGCTTGCAAGCCTATTCAAATCTGGTAAATTTTACCTTTCTACAAAAGTCCCTCTCTGCGCTACAATCCGTCAAAATTGGTCACAATGTTAAGTCTATGGGACTTTTTGGAAGAGTTCCCACCGCTTAGAAAAGTCATAGCACCTCATTCCCGAATAAGCCGCCGATTTAACACCTCATTCATGGGTCTACGACAAACGGCGAGGGACATAATAATAATGTGAGATAATAATAGTACTGCTTCTCAAGCAAGCATCACTACACGAGCTACAGGTGACCCCGGAAATGTCCCTCCATGACGTCACTTCACAGAGCTGATTAAAGATGGCGCTCCGGCCCGGATCAGGGGGAGGTGGCAGGTACAGAAAACCATCGAGGAAATGTTTTATTGGTCCTTTTTGTCATGTAACGTTGTGTATTGAAGTGGTAAAATGTTTAATTATCTATTCGTGAGCTCGTCTAAGTAGGGTTTTGGTGTTAGACGTTCAATTTATTGGTGTGAGTTCCTCTTTGCTGGCTGGCTAGCTCGATGGCTAAGTTAGCATGCTAGCCTTTGGTTGTCAGTTTTAGCAAAGCTAACAGGCTAAGCGTATTGTTCTGCTGCGTGCGACCAGCAGTGTCATTATGTGAACTGTCGCGTCATGTTTAGATGTGTGGTTTAAACGCGCATTTCTGTGCTAGAAAATGTGATTTATAGTCACGGAGTGTGGATGCTGAGGCAGAACACCGAGTCATGACGACACACAGCTGAGCAGGTGTTTCTCGTGCACGCGAGCTGACACCTGCACATTACCTGGGTTAGATCAGTGCAATAATGCAGAGCTGCTGGGTTTTTTCAGCTTATACAGTCGGATGTGTGCTCTTGTAGGAAAATACCATTGTGGTGTTCCTACACCTAGTTTCACTTCTTGTTCAGTAAATCTGGAAGCTTGGTTGTTTGTGTACAAGTTAACATGGACGCCTTTATCTTCATGGATGTTGAAGGTTCTGGTTCTAATTCGGGTAGTGACAGAGTCTTTCTGTTCCACAAATAGAAAATGAGTTCAAGAAGCTGTATGCATCAGCTGGCCAACGCCTTCAGAGCTGATCAGGCGAGTTCAAGCGGTTCACAAGCACAGATCTGTCAATACTTGTATTTATTTTAATTATTATCTTATAAAAAATCATTTATACAAACAACCAACTGCTGTTTTCAGTTTAATCAGCATGTTGGGTAACCTGATCATACACTCTGTGTGCACTGACCTTGTGAATGTGGACAGTGAAACCTGAGTGATGGATTATTCCTGAACAGAAAGCCTTTAAGCATTCAATTTAATTCAACCTTTGCCTTTTCAAAATTTAATTCATTTTCTGAACAGTATAAGTTTTGTGATATTTATTATTTGCAGTGTTTCATTCTGAAATTTCCACTTTCAAAATTAGTTCCACTAGGTAAAAGAAAATGTGTAACGATTGTAGATATTTACTTAGTTTTATTAGTATGTTTGCATTTATTAGAATTTTAATTGTGTTGAATAATAAACATGCAGACCTCATGGCTGTGCCACAGACACTTGACGATTTCAGAAACACTATAATGACCCAGCTCTGTCTTTCAGAAAGTTTGGTCTCATTATTTATTTACTGGTAGAAATTCAGCCTCTGGTGAATGGCTTAAATAATATATGTTTAGCTCCACATGCCACAGCCCCTGGTAATACTGATACTTTCTGGTGAAACAGAATGAATGCGCTCTGAACACTGATGTCTTGCTAAGCAGTGCAGCAACTTATAAATACTAGATCACCCATAAACCCCTGACTTTTGATGCTATACCATGCCTGACTCAGGAAAAATGTCTTTGTAAAGCTGAGTAAAGGTTTTTTTTCCACAGTCAAAATTCATCTTGAGTATAAAAATAAACTGTACCGGCCATATCTTGGCGTGTCTTTGATTTTCTTTAAAAGAGCATTAGAAAGGCACAACAATCCATTTGGGTAAACAGTCATGGGTGATGTGGTTTAAATAAAATATAGTATTCTATATATTTATCTTAAAGCACATTAAATTATAGGGATACGAATCATCAGGGACTGCCCAATACGATATCACAATACCCAAGTGCTGATATGATTTTATTGTGATTCTGTATTAATTCAATATTAATTATTTTCTCTGAACTTATTACAATTCTAAACAAACTTATAATAATTCACTCCTGCCATACAAGATCCTGCCAGTGTGTGAATAGTTTAGAGCAGGGGTGTCCAAATCCAGTCCTGGAGGGCCAGTGTCCAACACAGTTTGGTGCTTCTTCTTCTCAAACACAGCTGATTTAACTAATCTGTTAATTACTAGGTTCAGTGGGTGTGTTTAGGTGTTGGTGAATTACAAACTGTGCTGGTCACTGGCCCTCCAGGACTGGATTTGGACACCCCTGGTTTAGAGCATAATCTCTTGGATTCTAGAGGAACATCATTTTTACCACTTCAAAAACAAACATAAATATAAAAATTATTTAAAAAATTAGATGATTTTGAAGTCAATGTGGTGGTACATGAACTGCCAAACAATAGAATCGCAATATGTAATTGAATTTCTTATTCAATGATGGTTTTCTGTGATGATGCTAAAAGTAAAGTAACATAGAATGATTACAATCATCAATGGCCCAAGGGATTTTAAGGGGGTTAAGTAAGCAAGTTCAAAGGTTTTATTTCCCTTTCAAAATACTAGTGAAGAGTATGATGATGTTTGCTGATTGAACAGGCAAATGTTTAGAAATTTTCTTCTCCCTGGTATCTCTGCAGATTTCTTTTAGAGATCTTTATTTCTTTGTAAATCTGTAATCTGTCTTGTGTATCTCTTGAGCTGCTCTGGGCCAACTGGGTGTAACAGCTCTGGGTGTAACAGCCTTCTATAGAGTTTTACATCACACAGGCATAAACTTTGTTATACTGTCTGTACAGGAGCTCATGAAACAGGCATACGTGCATGGTTCTGTATTTACAGTCATGGGCAATCATAAATGTTTGTAATTTTCCATCTATTATTTAGATATCTTATTGGAGTTACATTTGGAAAAACAGATCTTTATCATTTGTGCAAGTTTATATTAAGATTAAGATAAATTATTTGTCACATTTACCTTACAGCACTGTGAACAAATTTTTTTCCTCACATATCCCAGTTAAAAAGCTGGGATCAGAGTGCAGGTCAACAAGGATGCAGTGTCCCTGTGGCAGATAGGGTTAAGGGTCTTGCTTATTGGCTCAACAGTGGCAACTTGACGGTCCTGGAGCTTGACCTTCCGATCAGTTCCCCAGAGCATTAGTAGTCTGAGCCATGTCTCGTATGGCCATTATGTCCCAGGATGTTTTGTCAGTGTTCTATTAGAAGACCTGAAAGTCTGGAAGTATCAAAGAGGGTTACACATGCAATCCAAACTGTTGACCTGTGTTACTGTTTAAGTACAGAATACTTCTGACCTCTTCTTCTGACTTCTTCACACTGACCACTTTAGTCCAACAGTCTTTCTCCCTTATTTCTTCTATTTCAGTGTGAGTTTTCATCGAGAACTAGCAACAAAGCATCTTATCTTTTTTCTCTTAATCTCTTCCTAGTTTCATGTACCCTGTTGGAGGGGGACTTGGACCACCACAAGGTAAGATTGGTTGTGTTTAAGCATTTTGACAGTGTGTTATAGCTGCTCTTTTAGATCTAGAATATTAAGATTGTGTGTCTATATAAATAAAAGAGAGGTTTTGTCTGTTCATTGGTTAAATCTCAAACTTTTAATAATCTCTTTACATTTCATACATTAGAGAACCAGAAATCAGTCTCAGACAAAATTCTGTCTGTACTTTACATCTGTATCTGTCTGGATTTTGTTACAGCATCACAAAAAACTGGCTGGACAGAATTTTAAAAAAGGTTTCCAGTCCTTCTGTATTTGCTTCAAGTTAAATCTGTGCCACAGATGATATCAATGTGTTAAGTAGAAGGGACGTTTTGAGCAGCAATGCGGCCGTTACTCAACAAGCTGCGATACCCTGCGTTTTGTGACACCTTTCTATCAGATCAAGCATTAACTCGATTAAATACCAATCGATTCAGTTATAGATTGTGATTTTTTTTCCTTCCCTATTTCTATTGAACTGCATTTGGTAGGTCCTGACCACTGCATACTGGGGACATCCCACAAAGCTGCAGATTTGATCTGATTTGGCCATCACAGTTTGGCCCTTCTCAAAGTCGCTTAAAAACCTTACTCTTGTCCATTTGTTTCTTCTTCCAAAGCTTCAACTTCAGGTCTTTACAGGTGTTTCTAATAAAGAAGATGCAGAGTGTGTGAATTAGTTTTGGAAAATATTTATATACTTGCATAATCTGCAATTGCTAAGATTGTCACTGTAGGTCAAATATTAAGTATTCATTATTTTGACTGTTATCCACTTTGTGATTCCTGACAGGAATGATGCCCATGCAGCAACAGCCACAGCAACAGGGATTTCCCATGGTCCCGGTCATGCAACCCAACATGCAAGGCATGATGGGAATGAATTTTGGTGCCCAGATGCCTACCGGCCCAATGCCCATGCAGGTTATTATTAAGACAAGAATCATTTTCTTTTTTCAAAGTTCTTAATACTAAGTTCCTGCTATACGATTTTATAGTAGCTTTTAACCCAAGAGTAAAATAATGTTTAGTGATGTAAGAAATATAATGACACAGTACACAGCACTTTTCATCCTAGGTGTAGCATCATAATATAATCACAAGGTACCATACATTTATGCATATTATTCGGATTCTTGATTAAAGTTGCGATTCTATAAGTATCACAATTTTATAAATATCCTGATTCAATATTACATTTTCATACGGTTTTATTACAATTTTACACTTTTAAAAAAGGTTTAATGATGGATTAAATGTACCCGTTCCTTAAAGCATAATTTTTTTCACTTCAATCCAACCACATGATTTAAGCAATAAAAATAACTTCCAATACTAGAGTTTAACATTTACAATTATTATTATTACTAATAATTAACGATTATTATTTCTAATACTAATTAAAACTTAAATAATTCACTCCTACCACCTGGGATGAAAAAGTGTAGGATTATAAAGAAACTGCAACGTTTTACACCTACAAAGTCTCAAAACTCAAAAGTGAATGTGTGGGTTGAGTGTCTTCTCACACCGGCACGCTGGGCTTCTAATGCATGCAATATTTAGACTAATTAGTGCACATGATATTTTGAGACTAGTTTAAATTTGTGTAATGAGTGGATTTTGAGACTAATTTGTGTTTGGAGAAAAAGACAGATCGGGGGCTTTTAATGTGTGAAATTTATGATAATGTAACAGCCATAAAAATGCATTGCTGTTGTGCCACTCTGAAGCTTCTGCTCTCGGTACAGAATTCTTTATATCTGAGGCTGATCAACCGGTCACGGCCAATCACTTCTGATCCCTGACCGATTGACTGGTTCATCTCTATTATAAATGTAATAGGTTTTTAAAAATATTGACTTTGGAATCAGAATAGCAGTTCATTTCTCATGAGAATTGCAATTCATAACTTCCTCATCTCTATTATTTACTGACCTAATTCTAATACTTTTTCTTGTGCATCTCAGGGTGGCATGGCCATGGGGATGCAGGCACCAGGCATGCAGTTCATGGGTCAACCCCAGTTCATAGGAATAAGGGCCACAGGGCCACAGTACCCTGCTGACCTACAGAAACAGATGGCAGAGGAGCACCAGTGAGTTTCTTAACTTTCACACTGCTCTTGGAACATGCTGCAAAGCTCCTCATTCATTTTGGTTTTTGGGTGTATGTGTGCACAGGAAGCGCTTAGAGCAGCAACAGCGCATGCTAGAGGAAGATCGCAAAAGGAGGCAGTTTGAAGAGCAGAAGCAGAAACTCCGTCTGTTGAGCAGCGTCAAACCCAAAGTGAGACTTGAAATCCTCACTATAGAGAAGATATTGGCTTAATTTTGACACTCCTTATATAACAACATAATTAAGCATATTTTTGACCTCAACTGTAACAAATTGCTCTTGTGTGTACAGACTGGAGAGAAGAGTCGAGATGATGCACTGGAAGCCATAAAAGGGAATTTAGATGGCTTCAGTAGAGATGCAAAGATGCATCCCACTCCATCTTCTCAATCTAAGAAACCAGGTACAGTCCTGAATTGCTCTTTTCAGCACATCCTCAGAATGGTTTACCCCCCTTCTGTCACAAGAAGCTTGTGGTTGACAGTAGCATAGCCACTGCATAACCTGTACTGTATCAGGCAAAGAGACACGTTTATGGGGAAGTTAAAGCCTATCATACTGTTTAAATCTGTCTAAAATCTAAATTGAGGTGCCTATAAGTACATTACCATTGGTCTTGGTCATTATACATCTTTCTGCTCTGCATGCTGTATGTGAAGTTTGTCACCTGGAAAATGAGTACAATGTGAGTAATAGGGATGAAATTCCACAACCCTTGTTCTTTGAAAAAATGCATTGGACTGAGATAAATCGAGTTATCTTTCAAATTTATGGTATTCTAAGTACAAACTTAATCCTTTTCTTTCACCTGCCCCTTAAGGCTGACAAGAAGTAACTGTCCTGGTTAAAGATAGCTAGTTCAGGTGAAAGAAGAGCTTTAAATTTGTACTAAATACACCATACCTTTGAAAGATATCAGCTTGAATTAGCTCAGTGATACGGCAGAATCTTCAAATGAAGATCGGCTGAATTTTGGAATAATTTTTGCACTGGATGAAGGTTGTGTAATTTGCCTCTGATTACTCATGTTTTCACGTTCCAGGTGACAACCTTTAAGAGTCAGTGTTCAGTGCAGGGAATTTTATAATGACTAAACCTATTGTAATGTACGTACATGCACATCAATTTTGATTAAAGACAGACTTGAAAAACTCGAGATTTTCTGTTTTCATGACCTTCTTGCTGTGGACACAAGTCTTATTTTAGATCCAAGAAATAACTTATTTCTATATAAGTTATGATTTCTGATTTCTTATATACAACTTATTTATTGTCCTCCCTTGCCTTTTTGTTTTTATTTCCTTAATGAAAAATGTCAAATTGAAATTTACATCTTACGTATGTATAAAAAATACTCCTACCTGTCTCCCATGACACTGTAGTTTCTCCATGAAACACATTTGCTGTGTTGTGCCTGTTTCACTATTTTGTTTGTTTTTGCAGACTCATCGCCATCTCACTCCTCTGTCCCACCACACTCCCCCTCCCCTGCTTTCGCAGAGGATGATGATGAATTTAGTGACTTTATACAGGGCCCTATTGAGGCCTCCTTTCCCAGTTCTTCCCTCCCTTTGCCCTCCTCCTTCTCTTCCTCCTCAGGTGTCAATAGAACACCTTTAGAGGCCGGAACTGGGCAGCGGCCCTCTTCCAGCACTATTCCCATTTCCCTTGCTCCCTCTCTGCCCATACTCACTGTCCCTCATCACTCTTCTGTCATCTCCAGCTCCCAATCTACATTCCAAGGTAACTTCTGTCTCATTCTCTGTTTTTATTTCCTCATCATTCATTCTCATTAGTGCCTGAAATGTGATTGCTGCTTTGCTATGACTTATGAGCTGTATATATAGGTAACATTAGGACACACTTTTGACACTTTGACACACAACTATCATAACACGTACATGTGGACGCGTTGTTGAAATATTCAGCTGGAGGAGAGCCGCGTAAAGCTACATTTAGGCTATAGCGTAATATTGTCAGGTACTTAGCTTCCATCTTATAAACTAGATGTTATAGATGCTAGATAGATGCTAACTAGATGCTTATTGGGAGTTTTACACCATTAATTGTGATTATTTACGGCCAGTTTAACCAAATAAGATCAGTATTAACCTTTGCATAAAGGTAAGGTATGATAAAATTAGAGAAATGCTTTCAGGACCAGTGGTAAACCTTTCAGTTCCTTGCCCTGCTCTTTAGGACCAACTCTGGAGGAAAAGCTTTTCTCCTCGTGTGATCTCTCAGTCGATAAGAAGGCTCAGGTTAATTTTAAGCACTGCCAGGCCATGTCTGAGCTGACTCCCAGATCTCAGGTATCGGTACACTTCGAGAGTAGCCCCAGAGCTCGCAACTGGGCCCAGTACTCTGATGACATCAGTGCTGCCTTTACTGTGGAGAAGACTCCTGAGCCTGCGACTACTTCCCCAGCTCCCACAACAACCGAAGCTCAGCCCCAGCAGGCATCAAATGCTAGTGGTGAGAGCAGAGCAGTTCGTGTACCTCACATCTGTCTTTCAAACTCGACGTCATTTAACTTGTAGCTGTGTTGTCAGTCTTTCTCGCTATACTAATCATAAAATACTTCTGCAAATTATTTAAGAGGATGCATTTTCCAATGGGATTCTTTACTTATTATTCACAGTCTCTAGTGCATGCATATGTTATGATTATATTCAACACACAAACCGATTTTCTACTAACCAAATCCTTAGGGCCATGAGCAGAATTTCAGGTATTGAATTAAATACTAATATGGCTGCGTTCCATTCCTCAGTGCACTTCAAAGGGTGCTCCCTACTCCATGCTCCATGTGAAAGGAATGTCAGACGAGGTAGCTGATGGGAAATTTTCCCTGTCTACTTCTGGCGAACTGAAGACCCATTGTTCTCTTATTCCCAACACTGTTTTCAAGCCGATCTGACACACCCCGCGATTGCAGTTATACTTAAGTAATCAGTGATTGGATGGTGTGATGCAGTGTGACACACCAGAGTGTCTGTCACTTAGCAAGTTAAAAACAAAGTGCTGACACTTGAAACCTTTTAAAAATTATGTTCATCATTATTTATGGATTATGTAATGCTGTAGCCATGCAACTATGGATTAGCAGTTATTATAGAAATGATAATGTATCAGAATGATCGGATAAATCTGAAATGTGTCTTTCAAATTAATCAACAACCATGAATTAATCAATCAGATTTAAGAATTACAATGTTATCTTTAGGAGATCTATAGGATTAAAAGACATGTCAGGTCTTAGAGAATGTTTGAAACACAGGAATAACTATCAAGAAGTTATGCCTGGAAAAGAAAACTAGTTGGTCCTGAAAATCTCACTTCATTTTCTTAAGCATAACTATACCGGTTCTGTGAAATTTCCTCAATAGAGTCCTCTGACACCTGATGGCTAACAGTGTTAGGAAGTAAATACTGTCCCTGGAGATCCACTGGAGTTTTACCTGATCTTGCACTTTGTCTCTGCACTGCTAGCCTTTTCTTGCTTGCCAACTTTTATAGGGATTGCACCAATCAATTATCTCTTGTCTCTTGACAAATTAACTAACACAATGTGATGTGAGGTCAATGCTAACCTTTCACACCTGCTGTAAATGACATGAAGCATGCTTTCTAATGTCGAGGATGATCCTGTGGAAGTTTGGTATGTGCTTTCATTATGACTTCTTATTCCAAAGACAGGTTCACAGAGGCAGCTTTTTTTCTTTTCTTTATATGCAAAGTAAATGTACATGCTGACTTCATTACAGCTATGTAATCAGTATCTTGTTCTAATATGTGGGCTTTACTGAAGACATGGGGAAATATAGCATCAGCTGAAACATCTGTGCTGAGTTCCGCAGGAGACATTGGGAACAGCATGCTTAGTTTAAAACTTGATGGCATCTCACTGTATCATTCTTTTACCACAAGCAGGTGTTGGTGTCTATTCTCAACAAGAAATTCAGTCCTTGTTACCAGCCTGGCTCTACAATGACTCTCTTATTCCAGGTAATTAAAGAGAGTCAATTTTCTCAGTCTGTTTTTGAAAAACATAAAAGCCTTCTTTAAAATTGTGTATGCCTTTGTGTTTTGCACAGAAATGTTCAAGAAGGTTCTGGAGTTTACAATGACTCCAGCAGGCATTGATACAACCAAACTTTATCCCATCCTGATGTCATCGGGTCTGCCACGAGAGGCTCTGGGTCAGATCTGGGCCTCAGCCAACCGTACCACACCTGGCAAGCTGACAAAGGAGGAACTGTACACTGTGTTGGCCTTGATTGGAGTAGCACAGGTAGAACATGGAGTTGATGATAAAAAAGTACTGAGAAAGCCATCACTATAGAAGCACCCCCCCTTATTTAAAATAATGACATTTTGTTGGTTTGCAGCCTAAAAAGAAGACTTTTTTTCCTTTATAGCAAGGACATTCAACTTTGTCTCCCTCAACCACTTGGTGGCCAGTTTTGCTGTGTGCTTTGGGTCATTGTCATGTTGGAAGTTAAACCTTCCCATTGACACATTTCTGGCAGAAGGCAGCAGATTTTCCTCAAGAATCTGACAGTACAGTATTTTTACCATCCACTTTTCTGTTACCCTGCAAGTACAGTCCCTGCTGCGGAAGAACCCCTCCATAACATGATATTACAACCTCCATGTTTTACTGTGTGAAAGGTGTTATTTGGATAGTGAGATGTATTGGATTTCTGACAGACATATCATTTGATGTTGTGGAAATAATTAAATTTAGTCTCATCTGATGATAACACCTTTTTCACCTTGGCCTTAAAGTGCATTTTGGCAAAGCTCAGTCACTCAGGCTTTTTTTTCCTTTTGCAACCCTCCCATACAGGTCATATTTGTGGAGAATTTGTGATATTGTTGTCACATGCACACAATGACCACTCTGTCATAAATTCCTACAACTGCTCCAGAGTTGCTGTAGGCCTCTTGGTAGCCTCACTGATCCTTTTCCTCTTGGCTCTTTCACACAGTTTGGAGCGAAATCCTGATCCTGGGAGGGTCTGTGTCGTACAAATACCTCACACTTCTTACTAATAGATTTCACTGTGCTTCTTTGGCAGTGATAAAGCCTTTGGATTTTTTTTCACTCTCCTGACTTTTTGTCTCTCATTTTCAAGTCAAGTCTTTGTAGCTGACCAGTTTCAAATTAATGTTTTTAAGTTAAATTCAGCCTTTATTTGTCACATATACTTTACTGCACAGTGAAATTATTTTCACAAGTAGTAAGCTGGGGTCAGAATACAGGGTCTTGCAGGAGCAGTCAGGGTTGGGGCCTTCGGTGTTTCCCACAGATCTGAATATGTACTTGCGGTAGTAGCCAGCGGAACAGGATCCAACCTCTTAACCCTCCCCTACATCAATTATGTGATTAAGACAAAGTAAAAAAACAAAAAAAACAAATAAAGACTGTTTGTGCTACAAAGACGGCACTGTTTGTCAGAGCACTTAATCTTCTGGGTTTTTCAAAAAAGTGCTCCCTCGCAGATGAGTATGGAAATGCCTCTGGTACTGATCCATTTCTCAATATCTGCAAACATGCATGTCAAAATTGCTCCCAGTTTAAATTAAGTGTATTTTATCTTTGATGTTAATCCAAAATGTTGTATATTTAGGGCAGAAAGTTACATTTCACTTACCACTAACAAATTCCCATTTACCACTTAAATACAATTTAAATAAACGATCACAAACAAGTTAGATTTATTTCATGTACCTCATTCAAGTTAGTAAATTATTATTAAAATTTGTCCTTTTTTGGTATGTGTGTACTGATCCTCAGGTTTATAAACGTCTACAAGTAAGACACTGAAACTATTCACTACAGCTGTAAACAATTTTGTAGTCTGTGCCACATAATAATGACATGAATCACAGTCTGGACTTGCACATGTATTCCCGAAAATTACTGTTAATATTATTTAAACATATTAAAATTTTTGCTGTTGGCATTCAGTTATCTCATTCACCAATGAATGCCAGGGTTCTGGGTTTAATTGGGAAATTCTCATTCCCCCTTTTGTGTGTTAAGGTTTTTTGTTAGTAGTCTCTGGAGTTGTTCTATGAGATTGCTATGTAGCAACCTGAAAAGTGCTGCCTGTCTGAATGCTAGCCTCCAGGTCGCTAAAATGTCTAAAAGTCATTAACATTGACTTATCATTTTATGTATGCTTAATTTTTAATTTAAAATTTTTTTTATAATCATATGTGAAGAAGTTGCACATTGCAGAAGTTCTACCCTGGTGTGATTTTGCTTTATTGCTTGTTTGCAAAATGTAAATTGATGAAATGCACATTTTCCTCTGATATTATATTTATTCAGTTTTTAAAAATAGCATATGTGCATATGTATGCGTATTTCTATAGACAGGCGGGGTAATCGGTGCCTGAAAAATACCTCTTTATGTCCTTGAGCCTAAATGCAACATAATAACAGCTACCTCCTTGGGATGAGTAATTTAGGAAAACCTCTTATTATGCTTTGGTGAAGATTGAGGTGTGCTGGTGGTTTAAGGAGGTTTAAGATTTGCTGATTAGAAACGTTAGCATTAATGTAGTATAATGCAGTTCTGCATTAAGTCAAACACTGAATCAACGCTTTTTATTTCATGACGAGATTTAAGTTTCAGTTTAACAACTCTTAAAGCCCACAAATGTGATTTCTGTTGGATGTAACTGATAATGATTGTTCTAGAGTGGACTTCCAGCGATGAGCGTGGACATCCTGAGCCAGTTCCCCACCCCTCCAGTGCCCAACTTGCCTGCAATGGCTATGGCTATGCCTGCCGTCTTGACACACCAGCAGCCCATAATGCCTCCTGCTACGCAGGCCGTCATGCCCATGACTTCCAACTCAATGTCACAACCTTCCAGCAGCTTCATCGCCAACTTCCCTCCTGTCCAGGTAACTTGAATACAGGCAGATGTGTGGCTGTGGTGGTGTAAAGAGACTCAAATCTTGCATAAGGTTGTGTTTATGAACATCAACCTGTCCAGTATGTTACATTTTATTTTCTTTCAAAACCAGTTGTCTACATTGAGGAAAAGTAGACTGATGCACTTTTACGTTGGTCTATTTCAGGGAACCAAAGCAGATGATGATGATTTCCAGGATTTTCAGGAGGCTCCAAAAGCTGGAGATGATTCGTTCACAGATTTCCAAGGAGAGACAGGAGGAACATTTGCTGCAGTGACTTCCTCTCAAAACAGGTACTAACTCTTACCCCTCTTTCACCTCCGTAAAGGGTTAAATGTATTCAACTGTCTTTCTTCTTACTCAATTTGCTGTTTTGATTTAAAATTGCTGGTCTGGATTCAAATGTTTTTTTTCCCCAGTCATGTTGCATTATTTCTCATTTTTCATTACTCATGCGTGTCTTAGTGCATCATATACTGGCCACTTTGAAAGCTTGTCATTGTCTGCTATGAAGACATTTTTGCTAATGAACTGATTTCAATGATCACCAGAGAAGCTTGTCTAATTTCCAAACTGTGCACAGAGAGCCCATGTTCATCAGGCAGAAAGCAATTAACACAAGCAAAAGAGAGGAGCAGGCAGAGCAACTTTTATGTTTTCTATAATCCCAGAGTGTATAGAGCCATTTCTTAGTTTAAGGTTGGAGGGGTTGGTGATATGTTTAACCCAGAATGGAAAATTATATGTATAAAAAATAGTTAGTTGTAACCTGAATAATAGGTGTGTATGTGTGTTACAGCATTCCAGCCATGCTGACTCCAGTGTCTGGCTCATCATCATCATCTACCTCTGATAAGTATGCAGTGTTTAAACATCTGTCAGTGGAGCATCCTTCAGAACCCACACCTCCTGTCTCAGGTATAGGACACAATATGCAGATTTGCAGATTCACACACACCCTCATTGTATACCTTCTAAGCCTAATGCCAAGCAACCATTTATTTTAACAGTTAATTTATTCCTGTCACGATTAATTATTTATGATATCTTTGTGGTGTTCAAATATTTGCTGTAAATGTGAACTTTAAAATTATACAATTAGACAGCTCTTTTAGGATATACTGGTGTTTTGTATAATTTACACGTCTTCATTTTAGATCTTGGAGACAAATACAGTGTCTTCAGAGAGCTGGAGCAGCCATCAGACAGGAAGCCAGTCGGTAAGCATTTTCCACTCTTACACAGCAAATCTTCAACATGTAATGCATAGTTAAACATTTCTGCAAAGTTTGGTTCGAGGTCCGTGTCTGAACCTTTCCTATAAACTGTAACATAGAGTTAACTTTTACACTTAGCCTAATAACCTGCCAGTAATATGATTGATAGTTTAATCTAAAAAAACACCTCTATCTGAACAATTAGCTAGTCAGCATCTGATTGAGATTGGTAAATGTCATTTTAATAATCCTTCTTATAGAATATCAATGTGATCATGGTTCTGATTACTTTTTATATGTTGTGTAGGAGAAAGTGTTGGCTACACATTTGGCAGGTGTTGGTCATCCCTTGAAAACAGTATAACGCATTATCAGACATTCCCGCAGAATGTGTACACTTAACCACAAGGAAGAAAGAAAGAAGAAAAATTTGAATTTCTTATGCATTTGTTCCTAAAAAAATGCATTTTAATTTGGTTACATACATTTAAAAAAGAAAGTGTGTAAAACATGTTAGCAGTCGGCACTTAACCCTGCTTTATGCTTCGTAATGTTAATTAGATTACTGCATATAATGTGCATATAAACACAGACTACAGTCTATAGACTATCCTGTTTAGTCCAGTTTACTTATAAATAGTTAATTGGGATTTTGCAGTAGGAATGTATTTATTTATTGTTTACTTTATATCACTACAGCAATGATTTTGATAAATAAGGGCCTCTTTACTGGATGTAATATTGTACCTTTGTGTTAAAGTGCTTGTGCATTTGAGTCAGCCTATATGTGGTTGTATTTCTATCTTACTAGAGCAGAATCCAATGGGGGCAACTCTGAGAGCTCCAGTAAGTTAACAGTGGTGTTGGCCTCTCTTGACAATCCTGTTCTCAGCAGTGTTTCTTTTTTTCTGCCTCCTTTCACTTTAGTATGTTTTGTAGCTTTTAGGGAGCCACTCCATCTCTGCACCATTCTAGCAATTTTGTTTTGATTGCAGATTACTATTGCCAATAATTTGAGAACTGCTGCTGTTCTTTTTGAGAGCAGAATGTAGTGCGAGAAGCTCCGTACAACTGGAGATTACATGCTTCCACAGAGAGCAACATTTCTGTGAGGCATAACCTCTTACTGTTCTGAATCGTCATCTCAGTGCATGTAATGTTTGCATATATGAGTGGCTTGAGGTGCTTATTTTGTGGTTTTTCTTTCTTCTCTACAAGTCTCCTTGCACACTGAGCAATTCCCTGAGTGGTTTCAAAGTTGAACTCGAGTGTCTGATGTGTTTCAGAGCTGAAATTAAACTGCTTTTTACTTTATAGGATTGAGAAATCATATAAATCAGGTCAAGGGAGGCTTGAATGGCTCCATATTGTGCCAGTTACAGCACACGTTTTTGATGGTTTTTCTTTCTATTTTCCCCACTTCAGGAGAAGGATTTGCTGATTTCAAGTCCATCGGTGCTGATGATGGCTTCACCGACTTTAAAACGGCCAACAGTACTTCTCCACTAGACCCTCCAGACCAGGCCAAGCCATTCCAATCTGCTTCTTTCCCAATTCCTTTCGGCCCCTCTCATTCTCTTTCACAGTCTCAGACCCATCCAGCACCCCTGGTACAACCGAAAAACCCTCTAAACATGTCAGACCTGGACCTCTTTTCCTCTGTAGTTCCTCCTTCCACTGTCGACTCTAAAGCCACCTCCTTTTCCAATTCCTCCTCCTCTTCTTCCTCCGTGGCCCCATCGCTGCTACTTCCTTCCACAGGCCCCAAACCAGACGACTTTGGTGACTTTGCACTCTTTGGCTCTTCCTCCTCCTCATCTTCTGCTTCTGAGGCAGCTGCCTCAGCTCAGAGAGGATCAGGAGGAGGAGGAGCAGTGGTACAGGACGACTTTGCTGATTTCTTGTCATTTGGTAATCCTGGGAAGCAGCCAAATGAGATCAGCAAGGAGAGTGATGACTTTGCTGACTTTCAGTCATCCAAATTTCAAGAGAAAAGCTTGGTAGATAAGATGGCTGCCTTCAAACAGACCAAGGAAGACTCCGCTTCAGTTAAGTCATTGGATCTACCGTCTATTGGGGGCAGCAGCGTGGGAAAAGATGACTCGGAAGACGCACTGTCTGTACAGCTGGACATGAAGTTATCAGATGTGGCTGGAGAACTAAAGCACGGTGCATCTGACAGTTCATTGGACCTCCCAGGCCTGAACTCCCATCAGCCCCCCGCCGCAGGTGAGGAATTAGTACGCTTGCTGTGGTGAGATGCACACTTGCACATACTGATGCACACTCCTTGTTTCAGTCAGGCCTTTTCACTGGCCTTTTTACAGTGAGAAAGGAGGAGTAGTTAGATTTGAGAGGGTAAACGTTTCTGACTAATTGAAAGCTCGGCACATACCATTTCACCTTATTTGATTCATCACTTTCCATTTATCCAGTGTTTTGTTTATTTATGATTACATATTAATTCATTTTAACACTTTTGAAAATATTAAGCTTCTATTTAAAAATTATCAGTGTTAGTGACAGTGACTGACAGTATTTATCTGGATTTCCAGATGTAAATCGAGCTTGATCTGAAGTTAAAGTAGGAGTGTGGCCTTTACATAACAAATATAATTGGAAAGCGTAAACTAAATATAATCTTTTTAAATCCTCTAACATCATTGGGTATAATAAACCAGGTGACTCATCCTCTATTCTGCAGCTTCATTCACAGAGTATCACAGCACAGCTTTTCTCCAACACAGTAATGTTTGTGATAGTAATGAGGGACAATATCTCTCTTAGAAATGAATGTTCTGCAGAGATTCGTTGCTTTTAGACTGAGCTGCAATCCTGCTACTAGTCAGAATTTTAGTGAAACAGTATTTTTTTCACCCCTTGGTCTCTCAGGGGATAATTTAACTCTTCATATTTTTTGTAGACTCTTTATAAGTGTTAATGTAGTCAGAAGAATTTTCAGAGATGACCACAAATAAGCTTGCCCCTATAGCGTGTGACTTGAGGCTCATAGGCCCAATCTGGTCTGCAGCCTCATTTAATCTTGCCCATTTGAAATAATAATAAAACTGCGCACCATTTTCACATTATGCACTACTACTACATTACTTTATTGGACTAAGAGCACACTTTCCTATACTAATCATCATTGTCATGGGCCACTCCAGATTTACAGTTCTCATTTCCTTCATTCAGGGCAATGCTGAAAAAAAAATGGTCTCAATAACTGAGAAATACAGAAAATATCTACATTTAATGTCCACTACTTTTTTTCCATCTTAAAAACAAAAAGCCTTTGCTTCATATAAAGATTTTCAACTTTTGTCAAAATATTTGTAATTGTAAAAAGTCATCAGGTATCACCTGTGATTTGGCAAAAATGAAGAGATTATTACAATTTGTTACAATTTGAACAGTTAACAGTATGTTATGAATCAGACCAAAAATATTTGTAACTTTTAGTCTCTGATATGTTGGTGTATTTTAAATTGAGATATTTTATCTTTTCGTTAGCTTTTTTTTTTTTTTTTGCAAAAGTTGATGCCACTTCTTGGCAATGAACATTTTTTAAAACTCCACTGTGGGCCTCATCACTTGAACTAAAATAGGCTTTAATAAGACACTGCTATTTTGATCATTTCTTTCACCCCTGTCAGTCATCATTTATTTACCCAGCATTTCACCCTCTGCATCGCCTTGTATAGTAGGTATCACATCATTGCATTAACCTATAACTCAACTAAAATATCAGCCCAATTTCAGGAAATGCAGAGATCTAAGTCTAGATATAGCTTTTCTTAGCCTGTTGGAAAGGGGAGAGGTTTAAAAAAAAATGCCCCATTGCCTTACAGTCACAGCCTGCTAATGTTTAATTCATTCCAGTTGGCTTGTTAGTCCCTGCATAAGAAGACCCACAAATTCTGTGCTCTAAAAATAACTAAACCTATACAACAGTGTGCCCGTATGTATTTATTTGTTTGTCTATCTATCTATTTATTTATTTATTTATATGTTTTGTATTGCTGATACTGATGCCTCCAGTCAGCTCAGGCATAAATATTTACTTGTTCTTTGGCTGATGTTAGTCGCTTTGCATCAAAAGCAAGTGAAACAGGATTATTCGCGCACCTTGTATGTTCTGGGATTTTAACTCATTACCTTTTGGTCACTGCTTAACCACTGTCCGGTATTGATTTTACCTGCACTAAGCTCTGGATGTCTTCTTAACCTTTGAAGAGACAGTATCTCTTTTCCCACTATCTCTTTTTCAAGCCAGAGCCCCTGAAACATGCTTTCTCGTGTGCGTATGTGACACTCTGGGTTCACTGCAGTGTAATAGAGCCTAAAGTGGTTCTCATTGGGCACACCATGTCACATACCTTGTTTTAGTTTGCCACAATTTGTGCCTGCCTTTGCGATTTGTGAAATTGACAAGAAATCAAGAAGAATGTTGCTAGGAAGGGGCCTGTTTATGACAACACATGTTCGATTAATAGTGTATTTTTATTACAGGAATATATGCTCTTATTTATTTTCAGAGTAGGTAGACTTGATTGATACTCCGGATTGTGTTTGTATTTATGTGCGATTGCTTATCATCAGTATTTCTGCACAGTGTTTTATGTGCTGATGTGATGTTCGATTTTTGCAATATGCCATAAATAAAGTAAGTTACCACACGTTAGCCGACCTTTTGGCCACTTTCTGTCCCTGCTGAGAGCATGTGCACAGGAGCTCTGAACTTACGGGTGGCGAGAGAAAAAGGATACTGTCTCTGTCATCTTGGTTCTCTACCTGTCACTCAAAAATCTAATGCTCTGATAGTCTAGTCCTCTTTGTTAACTGATAACCCTTTGAGCACCTGGCAGCAAGGATATAATTTACACCCCACTGCACAACATAATCCAGCCTGGGGGTCTGCCTTAATTAAAAGCAATTAGATTGCAAGTCCTAAGAATACTATTAGACATTTCTATAAAGACTTAATGTCAGGATTCCCGAAAGTTCTTGTGAGAAAGATTTTAATAAAGCTTCCAGTTCCTCAAAGGGTCAACAACTGCACAAAACCTGTACTTTGATTCACCTTTTATCGCTGCTTAGTAAATGTTATGTATGAAACTGTTTATCTCTTGCTTTCTCCTTTTTTAGCACAACTAGAAGGTGTCTTTGAGCTGCGATAACATTTTAGTCTGTGAACGTGCCTTCTCAGTTCTGGTTTCGGGATTCTCTCTTTTAACATTCTTGCTTTTTTCACATTTTCACCCAACTCTGCATGCCTTTGTATTCCCATACTGACAGAAAAAAGAGACCTTTTAAGTGTTTGGCAAAGCTCTTGTAACAGCAAACCTTTTTGTGACCTATCTTTCTCTGCCAATGTTGTCGTAATAAATATGAATGCTGGTGTAGCTGAAATCCGTGCCGTTCTTACTTTTTCCTTTTCCTTCTTTCTTCTTCTTGCTACCCAATGTAGATTTAGCCATGCAAGAAACTAGCGCACTGCACAAGTTCCTTGTCAATTTCACAAATGGTTTATGCAAGCAGTCGTGTCAAACAAAACTAAACGTGTATGCAGGGCAGGTTATGTTGTTTTTTTTTGAAAAATACAAAGCAAAAAGAATTTAGTAGGAAACTAATAATCAAGGATGCAAAAATGTGGCCTAATGATGTAAATTAAATTACATGTTGCAGGACTTGAGAGTAAAACCAAAATATTCCCAAATTTTTTGGTGCAGAACATCCGGTGAAGTGTATAAGTAAATTTTGCTAAATATATTCACACACAATTTTAAATAACAAAAATTTATGAACAAACACATTACATTCCTTGGTTTAAGTATGTTAGTAGAGATGCACCGTTCGATTGGGCCATACCCAGAATTGACAGGTTTTTATTTTGATCGGCCTTGGCCAGTGATGGGCCGATCAGCCTTGGATATAACAGATTCCAATGTGCTTTAATACCTTCACAGCGGGAAAGGTTGGTGATTTTTAACACTGCTTTTAATTCAATTCAATTCAATTCAATTTTATTTATATAGCGCTTTTAACAATTGACATTGTCGCAAAGCAGCTTTACACAATAAAAAGAAGTAAGTTTTTATGCAATGTGTATGAATCAAAATGATAAGATTGTCCCTGATGAGCAAGCCGAGGGCGACGGTGGCAAGGAAAAACTCCCTGAGATGGTAATAGGAAGAAACCTTGAGAGGAACCAGACTCAACAGGGAACCCATCCTCATCTGGGTGATAACGGATAGCAGAGAATGATCAGCATAATAATGTGTACTGGAAGTTCAGTGTAACAGGAGATGTGTTAAAATTTAAATTAAAAGGAGTCCAGTTTGTTCCCGGAGGCTCAGGTAGACTGTAGGAGATTCCAGTCCTGAGCTATCGAACAACTGAAGTCACAGGTCCCCAGAGCATCAATCGATGATAGGACAGTCTTCATTTTAAATTCTTGAATTTTGATTAAAAGACAAAAACAAACAAACAACATTTTAAACATAAAATTTTAAAAGCAGCTCTGACAGTTGTGCCACCTGTAAGGCAAATCATATGTTCCCTCAGGTTTTCAATCAGAGGAGATTCTTCTGTGCTTTTTATGCGTTTCATTCCTTATATACATAGTATGGCCAAAAAACGAAAAAGTCGCATATAGTACGATTTTTTTTCGCCATATTGAATACGACAGTGTGGTGTCCAATTCATGTGTAAGATGTTCATGCACCCAGAACTACTCACAATTTATGTTCAGGTCATCAGCTGACTTTATTATATTGTCATATAACTGTGCTGCGCCTAGATAGGAGCAACTGCAGATCATAACACAATATACTTGATGGATGCATTGCTTCATGCGCTTCCCTTCTTACTCACCCATCACACTAGTATAGTGTCAATCTGGACCCAGCAGACCACATACCTTTTTCCATTGCTCCAAATTCCAATCTTCATGCTCACCTGTAAATTTAAGCTTTTTTTCTAAATAGGCTCACTAACAAATGGTTTTCTCAGCGTGAGTTTATTTCCACATTTCTTTTGTGAAGTTGGCAGTTTAGCACTGTGCTTCCAGGTTTTGTTTAATTAATTTAGCTGTTTGGAATTTGATTCAAAACTGTCCCAATGCTTTATCAATTACAGTGAATAATTAAGAAAAAAGGACACAACACATTTGGCTAGGTCTCATGTATTAACACAGCTAGCTTACAACTAGTAAATAAGTGTTAAAAAAAAAAACTATATAGTTATATATAACCATTTATATATCTATTTATATTATATCATTATATATGGTTGAAATGAGTCAGTAATCAGGCACACCCAGGTGAAAACTGTTGTGCTTGAATCACAGTTTGCTATCTTGTGGGTGAATATCCATGAATCAGATCTATAAATGGTAAGAGAGCCCTGCTCTGAACAAATGGACTATAATATAATATTTGCTTGGTGAATCACTCTCAGCAGAGCCTTGACACTGACTTGGTCATTTGTGTGTGCTGTTGCGGTGGCTGTATCAAACACAACAGTGTTACTATGTTTTAACACATATGGACTATTTTATTAGACTTGCATGTCTTGTTGGTCATTTTGTAGTGATCACTTCATCTAAATTTATGCAGTTATATTTTTTTATAAACACACACATGTAGATACTGGGCTATTTCTCAATATAGCAGTAACACTAGGGAGTGTCCAATGTCCATGGTGTTCATTTTCCCATTGGTAGGCTGTATAGGCTGACACTGATACAGTCAGAACCTGCTGACCTAAAATTCTAGCAACCACTGTACATGGCAGTTATAGATGAAAAAAAAATCCCCCAAGTGTTTAGCAGATTCTAAGTATTTTTTGTTACAGGATTTCTTTGTAGTCATTTTTCATGGCCAGGGTCACTCATGCCTAGACCAGTTTGTGAAATCAGAAGTAATTTCACACATAGGCTTATTTCAACATTCCACTGGCATAGAGATGTGGAGGTTCGACATCTCAATAAAAGTATTGGCATGAATTCTCCGGTTTAAATTCAAGAATTCAAAACAGGTAAAACATTGAGCTCAGTAAGTTTTTAACACTCTATATTAACAAATGCAATGTTTAATCAAAATGCACATTTTTAATTCCAAAAGCAGTCATGTTTACCTTATGTATAAAAGGTTTTGTAAAGCAAGTAAGTCTGTGTTTCATTACTAATATTTAATATTGTCAGTAAAACAACATGACACAAGCACCAAATTCAGTCATTTTAATAACTGATTTAAGAATAAGTGTCTTTGGTTTAGTTTGTAGGTTTACATCTATGATCTGGAACCACACAGGTTTTTATTCTCTTTCAGAGGGTGACGATCTCAAGTTTGACCATTTTGGGAGCGCTGGTATCAGCGGCTTAAGCAGCTGCGATTGGTCCGACAAAGACGATGTCTCATCTGGTCAGGGCACCAAAGCCCAGTCAGTTCCTGTGTCCGGGCTGCCTTCTTTAGCAACGCTTCACAAGAAGGAGACGTCATTTGGAAGCTCAGAGAATATCACACACACAACAGTTGCAAAAGTCACCACCTTCCCCATTGAGGATGCAGGGTTTGCTGATTTTGCAGACTTCAGTTCTGCCCAGCATGCACCTAGAGAGGGGGAAGATGATGATTTTGGTGACTTTGCCAGCACTGTTTCAGAAAAATCAGACGCTGCTGATACAGGCGTAGAGGCCGCACATCCTGAGGTGCCTGATGACTTCGGTGCTTTTCAGGCTGACAAGCCCAAATTTGGCAAATCAGATTTCCTCAAGGCTAGCGCTCAACCAAAAGCAAAATCCAGTGAGGAGATGATCAAGAATGAGCTCGCCACGTTTGATTTGTCTGTTCAAGGTGAGTGAGTCACATGTGTGCATGTGTGCATGGGGGAAAATTAGGGGATAGAAAATATGGACTAAAGAAGCAGATTTTTGTTTGCTTAGAATGTAGTCTGAAGTAACATCCAAGCAAATTATTATTTTTTATTAAAATTGACTAATATGATGAATCAATAATAAGTTGTCTAACATTACAATAATAATTGATCCTCACTAGCTACATTTAGTTAATCCAATTAGATGGCATTTTTGCATTATATGGCTGTATTGTGACTGAGAAGCCTGCCAAGTTTACCGGAGGAGGAGGAACACAGCCAGATAAAAAACATGAGCTAACATTAACAGCCTCCTCGTTTGTTATCTGCTTTAATTTATTGTCTTCCCGAAGCGCTACAACCTTATTTGCTTGTCGTGTATCCCTTCCTGAAGGAAAGTGTAATTTATTGCGATGACAGCGTCGTCGTTTTCCCTGTCCTTTTTAGAATATTAATCTGATGATTGTTTCATGTAGATTCATAGGAGATTAATGCGTATCTTTTATGTGTGTGACTGCTAGTGTACCCTCTGACCTTCTCCCACTAGAGATGTGTGTGTGTGTTTCACTCCCCGCACTGCACATCTGTGTGTGAAATCTGCTGAATAATTTATACCTTCACCACTGGCCTGCTGCTTCTACATTCTAGAGCTGAAAGTTACAATTAAAGAAAATAATGAACACAGAGACTCAAATAATAAACAGAATGTAGCGGAAAAGCAGTAATTAAACATCATTGATGAGTCAGGCTGTGTTTGTGCGTGCTTGTGTGTTTGCAGGGTCTCATAAGCGCAGTCACAGTCTAGGAGAGAAGGAGATCTGCCCCACATCTTCTCCTGCTCCTGAACAGCAATTCCGCGATCGCTCCAACACCTTGAATGAGAAACCAGCGCTGCCAGTCATCCGAGACAAATACAAAGACCTAACAGGAGAGGTGGAGGTCAGAGCTGCTTCTCTCTCTCTCTCTCTCTCTCTCCCCCCCCCCCCCCCCCTCTCCCCGTTGCTCTTTCTAGTCAGACAGATGTTACGTTGCTGAATGTTTTCTAACGATCATCTAAATAAGTTTTCTTCTCTTTTTCTGTTTTGTCAATTTAGGAGAGTGAGCGATATGCATATGAATGGCAGAGGTGTTTGCAGAGCGCTCTTCAGGTGACACTGTGCCACCCATACGTTACACAGCACCAAACATAACCCTCACCAACAACATGAGTGCCTGATATCAATAACAAGAGTGAAGATTTGCCATTTAACATATTGTGGAGAATTTGGGATATTTTCACATTACATGAACTTAAATCTTGTGGGTCCACCCATCCATCCATTATCTAGAGTGCTAATCCTGTGTAGGGTCGGGGGCCCTGGACCTATTCGAGGGAACTTGGGGCACAAGGTGGAGTTCATCCTAGACGAATGCCAGCCAGTCGTACATTTGTACACTCAATAACTCGTCCAGTCTCATATACTATGGGCTTTTGGATATGCCAGTTGTCTTAGATTTGCAAAGAGAAAGTGTCTCGCCAGATATTTGATCACTTATGGTATTATAATTTCCTTATTTAGATTGCAGGATTTCTGCAATTTGAGTATTTTTGTAATATTAAAAAAAAGAAAAAATTATACACTACGGTCTTTTATACATGAGGTCTTCTCCCCTCACACCCTGATCTTCCGAATAAACAGATAGTCCAGTCAAATGATGGACACTGTGTTAGTTTTTTTTTTTTACCCCGCCCTTCTTCTTCCCATCTTACTTTTGTAATCTTTGGGTTGGTGCTTCCATTTTTGCTTCATTTTAGATGAGTGATTTGTGAAAGAACTATATTTAAAATGTTCTTTACCATACTTTCTCTCTTCCTACAGTAGGATCATGCATTATTCCTATACTCCCATTTGAATGAACACAGTTTGAATATGTTTACTATTTGAGCAGGGGCATTATATTCATAGAACCAGTCTGACCTTGGAACTTATATTTCATTACAAAGGATTTGTCAGTCTCTCTCTTTCTTGTTCTCTGATGTGTGGTGTCATTCTGTCAACATTTTTGTATTATACCTCCCCCTGCTTCTTCTTTCTTTCACTCTGCAGGTGATCTCCACAGCCAACAACACCCTTAATGGTATCAGCAGTTCCAGCGTGTGCACTGAGGTCATCCAGTCAGCACAAGGCATGGAGTACCTACTAGGTAAGAGCTTCTGGAATTAATATTCATTATATAACAGCTCTCCTGAATTCTTTATCCTGGTCAGTCAGAGGGTCTTGATTATTTTCTGTCAGAGCAGTTCTGAGTGTAGTATCAGCTTCTTGTCAAATTACAGGTTCATATTAATGCAGCCAGTTTTATACCTTATTGTTACTATGGTAACAAAGTTACTTGTGCAGAAGGCACTTGCATAGTTTATGTAAGAATAAACTTATTTTTTGCACTTTAAAATTTACTTGTAACAGATAATTGTTCAAAAGTTTCAACATAGCAACTATTTAAGAAAAATAATCTCCTCCAGCATAGTGTCATAGTGTCAAGTATTCTAAAGTGAGAATACTTTATTTTCATTCCAGTTTCAAAGTGGAAAAAATGCAGATAGCATATTTTATAGTCAATATTATAGATTTAACAAACTAACTTGCTTGATCTAAGGCACATACTTGCATCAAGACCCTAAAGGTGAAAGTGCTATTGTTTTATTTACCTGTGCTGTGATCAGCCATGTTGGCTTGACGACACTTGCTTAACTCATAGGATCTCAGCGATGAGAAGACTGTCCATAAATAGTACTTTCAAGGTTTCCTTGGTTTTTCCTGGTCTGAAGTTACAACTGGTCAAATGCAGAAATACTTGTTGTTGGAGCAACATCACATCACACCACTGTGGTGTTGATTATTTTACTGTAACAGCACATCCACTGTATTTTATTTCTTATCCAAGATCTTCTTGCTCAGATTCCTCTGTTACTTGTCATCTATACATTCTTTCTACTATGAATAAACCTCACCATCCACTTGCCAGAGTAGAGTTTCAAATGTCCTTGTATCAGGCTTGAAGAGGAATTTACCTGGACTCTGAAACAAACGCTGTGCTTTGATCTGGTTTCTCAGCACACACTAGACACATTAGTAGGGGTGTTTTCATTGGCTTGTTTCTAAGGAATCTGCACACTGGATCTCTCAAAAGTCCATGTCTATATCATCATCAATTCTGGACGCACACCCACAAAACTTGTGTCAAGCGTTTAGGTGAGTCTCCCGAAGGCAGTGGAACAGTGGAACAGTCTCACGCCGTTTGCGAGTTATGAGTAGCTGTTTGGTACCTGTGATGAAGCAGTTTGCATCAGGAAACGGGACACGTCACATTGAAGAGCTCAAAAATCTCCACCACTTAAAAATAATGTTGACCAAAAATAATTAACTCCTTAAGATGGCCTTAAATTCACTGCAAAAAAAACTACGTCTCTAACATCTCCACAAACCTTAAATGAAAATGGAAAGCCATGTCTCCTGCACATTTAATGTAAAGTTTGACATTTAAGTGACACACACAGCCACAGACAATGCTAAGACATCTGAGCCAAACCATGCACTAATCCCCAAACACACACAGACGCACAGGAAAAGTGAATGGCCAGATCTCAGACCCTATGGCCTACAAATAAGCTATATTCACCTCTTGGACCAAAAAACGATGCATCCCCACTCCCCTGTTTTACACTTTTTCCAGGAATTGACTCCGGTTTTATTTATGCATGAATAAAGTTAAACTAGTTTCTGTGGGCAATCAAAGCTGTACTATCATGGGCTATGGTACTCAGTATCATGGGGTGTGCGTGCGTGTGTGTGCCGGGGATTGGAAAGACATAATTAGCGTTAATTAGGCTGTTAGCGTTATACTTTCTTTATATAGTATAAACCTTACTTTTTACTAGAAAGTATCAACAGTACATAATATTATTGTGGAAAATATTAACACAAAAATTACAAACCTAGTGTTACTCGCTCCCTGGCCCAAAAAAGATGTCATTTCAGAAGGATCAGATTATTGGGCTGCATCAAACAAAGAAAACAACTAAGGAGAGTTTAAATTACTAGAACTGAGTTAAGAAACCCTTCACCACATCAGATTTTGGAAGGTCTGATGAATTCATATTGACCCTATTCCAGAGTGATGGGTGCATCAGGGTAAGAAGGGAAGCGTATGAAGCAATGAACCCATCATTCATAATGCCTACTGTAGGCATTGCATCATATGCAGTAGGTTATCTGGGGTTGCTTCAGTTGGTCTGGGTAGGCTCAGCAGCTTTATGTGGCAATAAAATTAAGCCATCAGATGAGAGAGTAGGATCTCCGCATAAAGCTTTCTATAGCACACCCCAAAGGCCCTCAGTGAGGTCTGGACTCTGTTGTGGCCAGTCCTTGTGTGAAAATTATCTCATGCTCCCAATCTCAGCTGACGAATACTGACATCATAATCATGGAATATACCAGTGCCATCAGGGAAGAAAAAATCCATTGATGGAAAAATACATCTTTTGGGCTAATAATGTTGGTGAACCTAGACCTGACCAACAGAAACAACCCCAGATCATAACACTCCCCGCACAGGCTTGTACAGTAGGCACTAGGCATGATGGTCATGAGGTCTGATGTGTCCAGATTCACTCTGTTCCAGAATTATGGGTGCATCAGGGAAAGAAGAGAGGTGATGAGTCAATGCACCCATCACTATGGAACAGGGTAAGTCTAAACTCTTCAGACCACATGACCTTTTTCTTTCAGTATATTAAGATGCAGTAGCAATGGTATTATAATTACAACTCGGTACTGAATCAGAACTAAATCATCAGTGTGTGTGTGTGTGTGTGTGTGTTAGGTGTGGTGGAGGTGTATCGTGTGGCCAGACGAGTAGAGCTAGGAATTAAGGCCACTGCTGTGTGCTCGGAGAAGCTGCAGGAGCTGCTGAAAGACATCAGCCGTGTGTGGAACAATCTCATGGGCTTCATGTCTCTGGCCAACCTCTCGGTGAGTAATTCCATTGCCAGAATGAAACACTTCATTGTAAATGTAATGTTTTGACAAATCTTATATTTCAGGCAGGTGGAACGGCATTCAATAAATTTTTTATGCTGTCTCCTAGTGAGTTTGTTTGTGCTCTGAAGTGAAGTGAGACAGATAGCTGGTCAGTGCTGCATAGAGACAGAACAAAAAATGAAGAGACTGGTTTGTGCTAAGTCTGAGGTTCGCTCCTGGGAGAATATTGCTTTTCTGATGGCAGATAATAATATTTGAGATGTCTGTGTGTGTGACTGTGTAAGCCAACGAGCTCTGGGTGAGAGCAAGCGGGAGTTGGTGAGCAGTATTCTGAATTCTCTTTCAATGCAATCCAAAAGCACCTTGTCTAGTCTGAGGCTTTTTTACTTTTTTTATGCAGGTGTATTGATCAGCAGACTGGAGGAGCTTCTGTAATTCCACTGCTATCTTAGAGACTTGGAGTAATTAAAAACTTTTTTATGCAGCATGGGCATTCATTTTGTGTGTGTGTGTGATTTCTGTGTTTTTTTTTCAGACTGATGAGAGCTCTCTGGACTTCTCCTCCTGTATCCTGAGGCATGGCATCAAGAATGCAAAGGAGCTGGCGTGTGGTGTTTGTCTGCTTAATGTGGATTCACGAAGCAAGGTCTGCATTGCATAGACAGTCATAGCAGGCCAGATATACATTCCTGTATTGCTGTTCTGTTTTTCATGAAAGCACAACAACAAAATGCTCTAAATTCAATTTCACACAACTTTGATCACAAAAGGTCTGAGACTGACCTCTGCTTTAATTTTGGTTATTTTGTAGAAGAAAGAGGAGAACACCATTGGACGTCTGTTTAAAAAAGTATGACACTGATCTTTATTTCTGTGGCTTTGGGAAGCTGGCGCTCCTAGTCCGTGGTGCCAAAATGACCTGCCTCTGTAGCAGTTACATAGATTATGTTACATCTGCTTGTTAATTTTAAGTACATTGAAGATCTTTGAGGTTGCTGTTCTGTCATGCATGCTCTTGTAAACAACTTTACAGACTCAGATGATGGCGACATGTCATTCTGGCACCTCAGATTGGTAAGGGCTGATGTTTCCAAAAAGGGACATGGTGGCACAATGATACAGCTGGTAATGATGTGTCCTCACAGCCTCAGGTTTAATCCTGAGCTTCGGTTGTTGTCTGTGCAGGGGTTTGAATGCTCTCCCAATATAAATGTTGGTTCCCCCCAGGTACTCTGTTCTTTCTTTTATCCATCTGAATGCAGTAGGTGGATTGACGACTCATTTTTCCCTATTAGTACTTTATTGTCTTTAAGAAAACCGTCCAAATCTAAATTAATTCATAATTTTTCCACAAAAAAATAAATGAAAATGTAATAATCACGTACAGTATATGTTTCATATACTACTGAATGAAGATGAGTGAAGATAAAACTTTTTCTTCAAACACAAATTCTCCAATCAAATTACTTTTTTTTTTCAATTGGTAAGGCGTTCAGGGGGGTGCAGGATTTTACTGGGACTTGCTGCATCTCAACTCAGTTGCTCAGGATCATCAGGAATTGGCAACTAGCTGGGAGTTAGATCTTCTGTAGATTTATAGTTATTTAAAGCATACAGTATCTTCATGAGGGAATACAAAGCTCTCCAAATTTTGTATTAGCAGTCAGAGCACAAATATTTGCCCAGTTAATACATGTTAAATTATTGAAGAATGCATGATCTAAATCCTTGTGTAAAATCCAAACATCCCGTATAAACGCCAGTATGATTTTGTAAATCGGTGTGATGCTACACACAAATCAGAACTGGACACCAGATTTTACCAACACACAGTGGTAGTTGTCACAGTGATCTGAAGCTGATGCACACCGTACTGTCCCCTGTGCAGTCAGAAAACTGTGTGACACCTCTTTTTTTATTTAATAGAAAATTAACAGTTGGCAGATTTCTGTGGTATAAGAGGAATTTATCACATTTTTGACAGTGTTCTAGACAAAAAGCCTATATCTTACATCAGACTGCTTCACAAACACCCCATTGTTCATTATTTTCCTGATGAATCGCACCATCATGTTAGTAAATAAACACATCTTATTTACTGCATGACTGAAGAAAGTTTGGAATGTGTTAGGAAATTTTATTCGCCAAAATAATAGGTTTCTAATTATTTCACTTGTTTGTAAACCATATTCATCATTTATAGCAGGTTATGCATATCAATTTTCATTTATTTCCATAAAATAGTTTTTTGTTTACGGTTTACACAGATCTACTCAAATCCAAATGAGAAGTTGCCTATTCCTGAGAGCTTTTTATTCCCTTCTTCTTTCACACTCGCAAGCTTTTTGGTGATAAACCTTCCCTCCATCTTTAGTCTTCTTTGGTTCAGAAATCTCTGACAATGTTTGTGATATTTCCAGGCACTGTCCAAAGACCCAGGCACAAAGTTACCGGTAAATATAGTCCTTTTTGATTTATTTGAAGGTTTTGATGAGCTTTTACTTAGAAATGTCTCCTCAGGACTGTCACAATGTTTACAGCTTTTCTCATATACTTGAGGCTTAACCGTTTGAGCCAGCAATCTGATTGTAATTAACCTTTGAGCCGAGCTCAATCCCATTCAGATGACCTTTTCACCATCAGCAGATTTCTCACTCTGTCTTAAACTGCCTGTGGAATATCTTGCCATGAAATTAGTCTTTTCATTTAAAGAAATGTCTCCCGCAGTGTCATATACTCGTTGGATGGCCAAATTATGCATGCAGATTATCAAACGTTCAGAAAGGGCGGGGGGGGGGGGGGGGGAGTGGAGTCAGAGTATTATCAGACATGTCCTTTTTTGTATGTGTGTGTGTGTGGATATAGATGGGTAGACTCTCTGTGTAGGAGGGTATGATTCATCACACATGAGTCATGGATATTTCACCAGGAGCGAACCGTTGAACTGTATAGCACACACACACACGGGCACGCACACATATATTTACAGCGGCTGTTGCTTTCAGGACGATAGCGCTGAATTGACTTGTCAAGTGAACTTCGTAGCATGCTTATTTCCCGCTGCCATATATAGAGACTTTGAGTGGAAATTCTGTATCTGCTTTAACTCATGTACAATACATGCTCACTACTCGAACCAAACCACAACCCATCCTCAGACTGGGAGTGTGTCCAAAACTGTGTAAGATGTATTATTATCATTAGAATCGATTCTAATAGAAATGGGAATTAAGTCTTTACCAGGAATTAAGACATTTGGAAGTGGATACACAGATTTACTGCCAAAGATGCTTTTTCCTTTCAGGTTGAATGGATCTCACTGACTGTGTGCAAAACAGCAAAGATTATGGAGAAGAAAAGATTCTTTTTGAATGGTAACTTATGCTCCTCAACCTAAATGCTTTCTGTTTCTTCTCTCTTCCATGTTGGCTCGAATGCCATGGACAGGCATTTAACTCAGAGACGGATAACTTCAAACTGACATATGGTGGACACCAGTACCATGCCAGCTGCGCTAATTTCTGGATTAACTGTGTAGAGCCCAAGCCTCCTGGCCTCATCCTTCCTGACCTGCTGTGATTTCTCGCATCCAACTCAGCTGTACAACCTGGTTCTGAATGTCTGCTTCTTCTTCTTAATTTATTTTTGGCTTACTCCCATCCACAGCTTCTAAAACAAAGCTTTTGCCTCTTTAACTTGGCCTGTTACGTTCACAGTGTTTTGTGAATGTTTGTCGATGTAAAGAAACAAGAAAATCACTTATTTATTGACATGTATCTTTAATTTTTTGTCTTTGTGTTTTTGACTGTCAGAGTTTTAACTACTGTAGGAGACGGACCTTACCAATATGCGTAGGGAAGAAATCTGTGATTGTTGGGTGAACAGAAGTGTAACAGTCATTAGTTAATTGCATAATGTGAAACAATCTTGATTTACACTGTAGTATTGATATTGGACATGTGCTCAATAGATCATGACTCTAGTAAAAAAATAATAAAAGTTATGTATAAATCAAACATGTTTTTGAGCATACAAGTTTTCCTCTTGATCACGCTCTCATGCTCAGTAGAGTTGTGTTCTCATCCTTTAGGCTGTGGGATCGTCTGAGATGTAGTTATGTTTTTAGGGCTCTTTTAATAAAACATCACACGCAGACGCGACAATTAAATGGGGCCTTTTATGATGTTAATCCCTATAACAGTATGTAGATGTCTCTTCTCTTTGCTACCTGAAAAAAATGATAAACTGATTACTTCAAAATATGTGGTTTTAATAATGGCTTATTCTTTCTTCACCTTGGATGAAGTGTGTGTGTGTACTGTATATGTGTGTGTGTGTGTGTATATATGTATATGTATGTATGTATGTGTATATATATATATATATGTATGTATGTATGTGTATGTGTATATATATATATATACACACACACTCTGATTTCTATTTAATGTCTATGCTATGTATAACTGCTACCTTCTATTGTTCTTAATTAACATAGCTTTGTATTGTATTGGATGTTTTCCATTTGACGCACAATTCATGTGAAATGAAATGATAAAATAGTAAGGTTAAAATAGCTCAAATGTAATGGGATAAAATATCGGCAACAACACAGACAGTGGCAGATGTTTTCATTTCTTTGTGTTGCTGGAGCTTACACGCACATCTGCACCTTCCTTCCCCTTGGGTAGCCATCACAGAGAAGCAGCAGCTGTCCACATGTTTGCTAACGACTTCATTGTAATTAATTTATTTTCTGTGTGGTTCTACTATGCTGAGTTATATTGATGATTTTTCTTCTTCATGGGTGTACAGATTTAATGCCTTAATAATTATGCCATAAACAAAGCTTAAACCTCAGTGCTTGTTCTCAGTTCTATAACAGCTCATATATTAGTGACCGTTTAAATCTCGGATATACATTTATGTGCTTGTTCTACATTTGTAGTGATGATGGTAAGAATTACATAGGAGCATATATAGTAGACACATCACATAAATGGATACAAAATGTGCAACTGCTGATGCACAATATGGCCAAAAGTTTTCTGGACACCTGACCATGACACTCACATACGTGTTCCTTCCCCAAACATTTGCCACAAGGTTGGAAGCATACAATCATACATGTCTTTGCACACTCTGACATTACGGTTTTCCTTAACTGGATCTCGGAGCTTGGCAATGCGTGCTCCATAAAAGCATGGCATTGAAGTGGAAAATCTAGAGATCTGGCAGTGTCCTACTTAGAGCCCTGACCTTAACCCCACTAAACACCTTTGGGATAAACTTGGAACATAGGCTGCACCTCTGACATTAATGCTCATGTAGCTCAATTAACACAAGTCCGCACAGTCAGAACAAAATCCACACTCAAGAAGGATTTATCACTTTAAAACAATTGGAGGTAAAGCTTTTCCTTTAAAGGAGACCTGTTATAAAAAAAATATTTTAGACATTTTAGAAATGGGTCTCCAGGGCCCGAGTCCAAACAAAAAAATATTTTAAAAAATCCACAGACGCTGGTCCATTTTCTAACTTATCATGGTTTTGACAAGGTACAGTGGAACCTCGGATTGCGAGTAACGCGGTTTGTGTGTGTTCCGCAAGACAAGCAAAGATTTAAAATAAATTTTTACTTGAAAAACGAGTATCGTGTCATGCATGGGCTTCTTGTTTTGATGCCGAGCGTCACATGATCACAACTGAGCAAAAAAAACCTCTTCTCCGTGCACTCGTGTACTGTTTAATATAACACTGTGACCACCGTTTGTATGCGCGTGTGTACTGTTTACACTGTGTTTACTGTGTATACACGTGTACGCGTGTAAAGCAAAAGCAAGTCTCATTAGAGGTTAAAGTTTTGACAATTTTCTCTCTCTCTCTGTCTCTCCATGTCAGCTGTGTCATTGGACACTGTGCCTATTCATACACACACACACTCTCTGCTCTACACAGAAACACTGCTCTGTCGGGATTCTTTTCAAAAGAAGTGTAGGTTCATTTGTTTTATTTTTACTTTACAGCAGTGATTCTGTTAGTTCGCGCTCATTCATATCATTAGAGAGATTTCTTGTTTATTTTCCCGATAAAACAGTGTTTCTGTTGTGTTTGCGCGTGTATGTGAAACTCAAATAAGAGAGAAGGAAGGGTTACTGTGTACGACGAAAAGAGCGAGAGGGGAGGGGCTCATTCCTCCTCTCCTCTTACTTTAGTGTCACACACACACAAACATTTATTTTTACTTTTTTTCAAGGTAAAGTGCAGGTTAATTAGTTTTATTTTTAATTTATATTTTGTATTAATAATTTTTTATGTATTTATTTTTTTGGGCTGTGGAACATATTATTCGAGTTTCCATTATTGCTTATGGGAAAATCTGATCTGCTACGGGACAAATTCTGTTCGTTATCCAAGGTTCCACTGTAATTAGAATTTCTCCCTAACATGACTTCATATTCCTTGACTTATTTAGCTTTACCATCAAACTGCTGTGGTATAAGAGCAATAACAGCCTATGTTTCTATAATAGTATGCCCTGTTGTACTTAATTAAAGATTATGTGTAAAGCTGAAAACATTTTTATATAAATTATTCATAACTATTTTGTATGTTCAAATTGATCTTTAACTTGTCAATAAATCTTTGGGAATTAGAAGTCTAAAATAGTCAGTATAATCGAGACTTTCTTTAATGTTATTGAGAACTGCTTCTATAATTAGAACTTCAGCTAATCCTTTGTTGGTTACATGTAAGCAAAAAGCACATCCAGGTGTAAACTTATGATCTTGATCTGCAGTCTTCACCTGTTCACATATAACAAAAAACAGTATTAATAAAAACCTAAAAGAAAATGCCAAGAAACATGTGTTGAATTTTTATTTCATGACATAGTGCATGACTCTCCTAATTGCCAGGTTTTTGAATCCTTTCCCAGATCATTTCTCCAGTCATAATTATGTGAAACATAATATGTAATAAAGAAATGCTAATAGAAAAAACTATTAACCTAAGAATTAAACTGAAAAAAGTTATTCAATCATTTGTAGCTATATAAAAAAACACTTTCATATTTAAATTATTTAATAACAACATTTAATAAAACAGACCAGATTCATGTTTAATTAAAAAAAAAAAAATTTTATGTCAGTTTATGGAGCAGTTCTTAATGTGGGTCTTGAATTTCTTTCATTTGTTACAGTCATAAATGTCACAACACATGATCATCAAAGCTTTTACTGATCACTTTAATAGGCTTAATCCAAACCTCAGCAACGTGTAGTTTATAAATGTTAACTTGGACCTAATGTGTCAGTAGAAGGTTCAGGAATATAAAACTTTCATGGCTTAAATAAATAGCCCGAAATTGCCAAACCATATTTATTTACTGTACTAATATTTCATGAGTTAAATTATGATCATTAAATAAACTCCTTGCTTAACATTTAACTTAACACTTAATTTAAACATTTCAAGGCTTTTTAGTTACTTTCACTAACCAATCCTATCGAAAAATATGCTTGAAGATGCTACTACCAGTAACCGAGAACAGACTGCTGCCTCAGAAATAAGTCGAAGTCGTCTGCCAAACTGGCAAGTCATTACACTACTGAGCAGATTAAGAAACCTGCATCATTTCTTACATTGCCCTAAAGGCTTTGACTCAGACTCCCACTTCCAGTTCATCTTCCTAATCAAGAATAGATCAGGGTGTCTGACTGCTGATGTCACCTCTCAACTTGGTCTGTCTTCCTGTCTCTCGCCCCTGGAGAAAAAGGCATGTTTGATGTGTCTGAGTGTTCAACACTCCACACTTTTTTTGTGGCTGGATACTGGGCAAGTCACCAACCACCAAAAGGTCACTGATCAGATTTGATCACCTTCCATTTTTCTCCTGAAAGCACCTCCCTGTGCTTTCATTACAGGCCCCAGTAAGGTGCCAGGTTCCTACGATCACGCTCATAAACATCGGGAATTACTCCATATGGTGTCTGAACCATCTTCACTGAGGTCTTGCCAAAGAGTTTGCGCTCGTAGTCAATTAGCTGCCGCCAGAACCCACCATTGGGCCGTATGACAGGCCGTCGAGCCTTTACCCAGGCGTGTGCCTCAGCAAGTGACACTCCATGATATTTCATGAGGTAGGCAAGGCAGAGCGAGGCTGAACGGCTGACACCAGCAGCGCAGTGCACCAACACAGCGCCACGCTTCCGTCCCACGCTGTGGATCTTGTCTGCTACACTGTCAAAGTAGAGCGCTATAGGTGAGTGTGGTGCATCTGCCAGTGGGACCTTTACATACTCCACATGCGGCCAGTTGAAATTTGGCAGCTCAATGGTGGCATTCACCACACACGTGATTCCCTTGGACAGCAGCAGGCCACGATTGGATGCTACAGCTCCACGGCTGAGGAACAGAGTGGGAGTGATTTGGGCAATGCCGCCAAGCAGACTGCCTGGCTCAGCCATCAGTCTAGGCACAGCTGGACTGGGCATTGTGGAGTTGCGGTGGTGGTGGTGCTGGTGGTGGTGATGCTGATTATGGAAGAAACCCTGGCTACGGGAGCCCATTGAGGAAGGATTTGAGAATCAAGGGTCTTCAAGTGTAATTAAGGTTGTTCTTCAGAGATCTTTCATCATCCTGAGCAATCCTTTTCCAATCGGATGGATCTAAAAGAAGCCAAGCAGAATGAAATTTTATTTATTTAATAATGTCCACTTAAAATGGATTACTGACTTCTAAGATTTCCCAAGGTATTGTGAGAAAGTATTGATCTAAGACAATGGCATTTATTTTAATTTACTTAACAAATGGAAGTAAACAAGATATGTTTGTAGCATAATATCAGAAATGGTTGACATGCTTAATTATAGATTATGAAATGAACCAGCTTCTCTCCACAGTGCTGTCACAATATCATTAGCATGCTTGGGTGATGATGCAGGGTTAAGCTGAACTAATTGCTACTCATTGAAGTCATTGAAATCAGTTATCACACAGTAAAGAAAAGTGAGTGTGATGCATATAACAGTTGGAAACGTAACCAGAACATTTCTTGGGTTTCAGCTTTAGACAAAAAGTTGACAAGTTCCAACTGTTTCAAAGTTAAGGTTTTGCAATGGATTCATGTTGTGCTTTGTTTCCCTCAGTTTGATAGTTACCACTGTGCAACCTGTATATTTGAATCCTTGGAATTATCTTCAGTCATTACTGCATTTACATAACCTCTGTGTGTTTGTATATAACATTTATCTCATAGAAATCTCATAGATGATTTTCTGTTTGTGCTAAGCATCTTGGCCAAATGTATTCCAAAAAATTTTTGATGACACCATATTTATGCTAGTTTAAGATGCCCCTAAGGCAGCGAGCATCACACACTGCCCTCAAGCACAACTATGCCTAACTGTGATTTCACCTGCTGCTTAGAAAGAATGGGGCAGGGGCACACAGCTGCATGAACATCAACTCCCCTCTTTCTCTGCCACTCTCTTTGTTTTTTGTTATTTTCTTTACACATCATCACTTCATCTGCAAAGTTTTTCAAGGTCCTGCAGTATCCACTGCACTTAAGGGCTTTTTCACCTTGATTATCAAGCAACAAATATCCAAGCAGAAACATTAACTATTAATGGAATCTAATGGCTGTTTTAGGCAGCACCTGTGCTCCTCCCATCACCATCATAATCCTCACAGCAGTGTCTTTGGAGCAACATGTGGCTGTCTTAACTATTCCACAACGTCCTCCTCTAAATACATTTAGTCACAGACAATCTGATGCATAGCCACCCTTTTAATAATCTCATCCCATCTGTTTTCTTGTGTGTGTTGGGAATCGGCGTGTCGGTCACAATCTGCGAGTCCAGCATCTTTGAGTATCTTTGAACCTCTTTGTTTTGAAAATGAGCCTATTACAAATTCTGTCAGTATTCTACTCGCAGTAACGTCTGTTTTCTGAATAAGGGCAGACGATACATTCGCCACTGTCCTGCCAATCATTATTCACCACACATGGTCCGGAAGTGTTGCTATGGAGCCTGTGTGTGGAGCTGAAATCTGAGGTAGGCATGGGAACACACACCGAAAGAAACATGATACTGTGACTCCATCTAAGTGACAAACAAATCTTTGTGCTGTTTGTTCTGCAGTGATCCATTGTCCATGCACGTCAGCTTGAAACCACAGTGAAACTGGGTCAAAAGCATGAACAAAGCCGTCTCTCCCATATATAGCTCTAGCAGAAGAAAGCACATTAGCATCTTTTGTTTTTCTTAGCACCTCATTGGGTAATGGTGAACTTTTTTTTCCTATTAAAAATCCAATAATTAAATTATATGCTTTATTAGTTTTCCATCCAAATGTTCACATTAAACTACTAGGCATTTAACTGGCTCACTTTACTCAATCTTCCTACCTGACGGAATGTTTAATTAAATTATATCCCTTATCCATCAGATACAAGCAGTGTTTTTACAAACAGCATGCTTCAACACGTTTCACCAGAGGGCTCAAGAGAGACACATTTTTATTTAATATCATGAGTGTATCAGAAGGTCACACTGGACGGGATTTAATTCATAGTTTAGTTGTTTAAATGTCTAACCACCCAGCCATGTGATCTCACATCACAATCACACATCACCTTTGTAACATTAGATCTGCCGTTGGAGCTAATACACCAAACAACAATACTTTATACTTATTCAAGTGTCTCTCATGTTACTGTACATGTAATGTTTTCTGTAGGGCATTAAGGGCACACAGTGGTAAGTTTCTCGCCTGCCATGCGGAAGGCCCGGCATTCCGTTCCCAAACCCCAGCCACTGGATGCAGTGCTGGTCCAAAATGGGAGGGTTGCATCAGGAAGAGTATCCGGTGTAAAACCTGTGCCAAGTTGTTGCCAAAAGACAAACAATAACATTTATTTGTTGCAACAAATATTTTCTGTAAAAGCTATAAGGACATGTCTGTAATACTAATTAATTTCTATACATCTGTAATATGTAAATAACTTGTTTTTACCTTGATCTACATGAATGGTCACATGGCAAGATATAAAGCTTGTGCAGGCAAAGAGATGCTTTACAAGTCAACACGAGTTCAAAAACATTGCTTCCATCAGACTGGAATTACCCATAGGCTAAAGGAACAAGGTACTGTATACAAGATTTTTTTTTTTTTACTTTATTTTTAACTTTTGGAGGAAAACACCCCGAAAGCCTTTCAGGATCATAAATTACCCCTTAGGTTTTGGAACCAGAAATATGATGTATTATCCAACTGGGCCCTAATTTCACCCTGTATATCTACAGTCTTCTAACACTTCAAAATCCCACTATGCATGTTGGGACCTGTAACCAGTGAAGTGCGACATAAACTAACCCACTACCCTCTAAGGTTACCTTATGCCTGCTGGGTGAGAATGCTGAGTATGTAAGTATATGACTAGGAGCGCGTCATGCCTGGTAGCTATGACTGGACACACACAAGCATATCACTTAAACTATATTCCATAAGCAATGATCACATTCCATCAGACACTCAAGGGTACACTACGGTGGCTGTGCGTGCTTGTGTTATGTTCTCAGGAGTCCGATTCCACCTGTGTAGGCACGAACGGCAACAAGAGAGGCATTTGGAGGAACCTGAGCCTTGGGCAAAATGGCAGCCTTTCTTCCAAACCAAACATGGAAAACAGGAAGCAGAACCTAATCAGAGTATACACAGCCAGTCTAGTCTTTCTTCAACAAGTGGTTCTTCTTGTACCTGCTTCCTGTGGCTTACAATTAATCCCCATGTGTTAGAATCTGAGTCATACAACAGACTACTCACTGCTGTCTGTGAACAGGGCTAGAAGAAAGAGAGTGGATGAAGTGATGAAGTGGCTTACTACTTCAGACTGTGAGGAATTAATTGGTATCATAACTGATGTGTCAGATGTGTCAGATGCCAGATTATTATTCATCACAGTACATAACTGAGCAAATGAATGAAACTAATAATAATAATAATAATAATAATAATAATAAACGATTAAAACCGCACAGCTACACTACTATACACACTACCCCAGGATACTAACTACCTCAGGTTAGTACAACATCAGGGGTTACCATGGTTACCATAGCAGTCGTAGTGTGCTGTTTGGATTGATACAGTAAGATGGTGATTCACGTAGCCACAACCTACTATAAACTGAGACTTGTTTCAATCCTCGTACAACCAAAAAACAGTCATTAAAAATAAACAAATAAATAAACACGTGAACCAGTTACGGAATGACGAAAACATTAGCATCCTGAGTCGAAAGAGAGCAGTGTACGGGTTCGTATTTGACACCAAATTACATTAATGTTGTGTTTATTGTAAAAAATGTTTAAAAGATTGAATAAACAGCGCGCGCGATGCGACTTGTGCTGTTCAGGTTCATTCTAGATCTTTCCGGCAGCGCGCGCGCAACTTACCTGATCAGTTAAAAGCGCTGAGACAAAACGGTGAGGTTCGGCGTGAAGGCTAAAAACAGCGCGCGAGCGAAGCTGTGAATGCGCGAGAGCCTCAGACCTGCTTCGCGTGATAAACTCCATCCAGAGAGGCGCTGCCTGCTCTACTGCTCCACTGCCCAGGCTCGGTGTGGCAACAAGAAATGCCCCAGTCCGCAAACACAGGAAACGCTTCAGCGACCAGAACGGGGCGCCCTCCTCTCCAAAACAGACGCGCAAACACACACACACACGCACACACATTCAGTTGTGTTTCATGAGAAGAAATACTCCAAAGGGTTTTAGTCCGCCATTAACCTACTTGTTGCGCCAGTGGGGCTAACTGATCGTGGTGTGTAGACCACACACACACAGAGCTGCCATTTCTTTGTATCAGACACACCAACATCCTTAGTCTAGAATTAACACCCAGAGTGTTGATTTAACACTTTCAGAGTACATTCGTGACCATTAGGTCATATATAAACACTTGGGGTGTTAAATCAACACTGGGAATTTTGCAGTGTACATATAGGCATAAAATGAAATAATATCCCAGCTCTGCTTATACAGTCAGCTTCGTTGTACTCCATATATGAACTAAACGTAATGAAATTAATTATTATTATTATTATTATTATTATTATTATTATTATTATTAAGGTAATCCGGGCACAATTTTTGGAAACCACTAACGTGTAGCAAGGTATAACCACCAAATACATTTTTATTTGACACTTCATGCAATTCGCTGTGTTTCTTTTGAAATACACTGCGATTAAAATAACACACAGTTACTAATTACCCTAACCCAAGTGTCACAGATGAAAACAATTACGGCTAATTTGTTCGCTTATAAAGTAGAGCTTATATTAGAAGTTTTGGTTTGTACAACAGTGAAGGTCAGTACTGGAGATATAGGGAAAGAGGAAAATGAAGTTGAAGAGGATGAGGATGTCTAATGAGATGAGGAAGAGCATGCCATCAGGGTCAAGATCCAGACCACTGTGCTTGACCACATGGTTTATCTTTTAGGGAGGCTGGGTAGAGGTTGCAGCCTAATCTGAGGTGCAGCACTGGACATTTTGAGGTAGGTATCCTCTATACCATTATACTGAACTCGCAGAACTGCACTGTGTATGCCACTATACTAATATAATATAGTACTCAATGTAACTTACTGTACAATAATATTAGATGTCTTACTGGAAAAAAAGAAAAAAATTCACATCATGCTTTTGCAGGAGCAGAAGACAACACTCTGCTAAAGAAGGAGGAAGCGGGTTACCCAGAAGGCAGAAAGTGCACATCATGGTCAGAGCAGACAACATAACATTCAGCATCATTCATTCAGTGAGCTTGTGTGCACTGAGCTGTCTCCTGAAAATCAGGTGACATGAATTAGCTATACTAGGTACCTTTTAAGCAAAACAACTTTGCTATGAGTATGTGCACGTAGTATGTCATATTATCCTGGCTGTTTCAGAGATGATGGAGCAAAAGAAAAGAAAAGAAAAGAAAAGAAACTATTTTGGATGTACCTTTTTGTTTTTGTTTGGATATACCTTTTGTTTTCTGTTTTATCATCACAGCACTGAATGATTGCATGCTGATAAGGATTCCAGTTGTTGAATGCCTTCCTGCTCCAAGGTGGGAAAAAAATCTTCTATTTCAACAGAAATTGTGGAATATAAACAAGAACATTGGATGGTTCTGGGACCAAGCCAGAACAGCTGCTGCAGTATAGAACCTGGTGGTGGTCACTGAATTGCTTAAATCTTCTGCAATATTGTTGTGAAAGCTTTTGCTTTTTAACCATATGATTCTTTGCTGAAATTATTTTCTATATTGAAAAGTACTGGTAGAAGAGTACGGAGAATAGCTCTGTAGTGCATGTCCTTTGGAGCTCTGTCATTTCACTGCTTTTGTTAGCATATGTAAGCTATTTCTGCGTTAGCAAAAGTTAAGTGTGTCAAGCGTTTTGCAAATAATTCTTTTTGTGATTTTGGAAGGACTGAATGTGAAGTGTTTAGAGATTTGTTCCACTTGCTTAGACAAAAGTGTGTAAGCAACTCAGAAATGACTAATTACTGACCCTTTTTTTAGCACAGTTAGATATATCAGCTGTTATATCTTGTTATTCTTGAACATGTTTTCATTAGAAATTTTAGTGCAGATAGATATTATTGAAATTCGTTTTTTTGGTAGTTAATTCGATGCATTATGTCAATACAAGACGAATGCTTTTCCCCATATAATTTTATTTACTTTATTTTAATTAAATATCTGGTCAGTGACAGTTTTTATTTATTTATTTTTTTTTACATTTAGTCCATGGGCTCCAAATTTAGTTTGTTCAATTATGTTTGAGTCAGTAAAAATAGAGGGTCTTAATACAATATTTATTGTTAAACCACTTGAATTGAAGTTTAAATTTTACACTTCAATCACATATTGAATGAAAAAACAAACAAACTGTGCACTGTCCAAATACTTATGGACCTAACTGTAGTTCTATTAAAAAAACTAAACAAGCACACACAGTCAGTAAATATGCATATTTGTAAGGTACATTAAAATGACCGAATTAGCATGCCCAAAATGAAGTTCATATTTCCAAATTATACTTAAATATGTTATGCAGGGAAAAACATACTGTATTTGCTATGTATAATATAAGCAGCCTATTATCATATAAAATGTATATGATGTTTTTTTTAGCAATAACATTTTCTCTTAGACATTAAGTTATTGACAGATATGTACTCAGTTTGTCTACATTCTCAGAGTTCACTCTCTGAAGTGCCACTCTGAATTGATGTAAAAATGCTTGTTTCCATACCAGGCTATAATTTTGTGTGTCAAGCCCATAAGAAGCACATTCATCACAGGAATTTTATCTGGCCAGAGAACACAAGGGCTTCACTGTTTTGACTTTCAGAGTGAAGAGAAAAGCCTAAAAGGGTAAATAGTTTACCCAGGGTTTTTGGAGTGATAGCACCCCAGGAGACTGCCAGGAAGGGTTGGATTTCCACATTACAGCTTAAGAGGAAAGAAGGAAAAGCTTTCCATAGGCTTGGAGAAAGCCTGTCTAATATGTTACTGAGTAGACTACTAAAATCAAATTTTTGAAACTAGATGAAAGATAATTCACAGTTTTAGATGTCTCATGGTATGAGCTGATCCAGGCAGTAAAACCTAAGAAACAAACAGAAACTAGTAAAATTCGACTGAAAAACAAACATGATAATCAGGATGCAAAACTGTTCATCCCCTTTAACTAAAATGTTGTAAAAGCACTCTTTGCTTGTAACACAGCATTATGGGTGTGTCTGCCAACTTGGTTTTTCATTTTCGTTCCATCCTACTGATCCTTGCAAAACTACTCCAGATCTGTCAAATTGCTATGAGATTGCTTGTGCACAGCTCTTCTTAAATATTTTTACAGGTTTTTCGATAGGATTTGACTGGACCAATCCACAACATTGCTCATCTACTTCTGAAGCCATTTCTTTGATTGATTTGTGCTTTGTAGTCATTACAGTGTTAAAAGGTCATTTTGCAGCTGTCAAGCAGAGGCCTGCAGGTTTTGTGCCAAAATAAATGGCCTTTTGGAGTTCTTCATGATTCCCTCCATCTTGACTAAAGCTCCAGTCCCAGCAGAAGAGAAGCAACCTTTATAGCATGACACTGTAGGAATGATAGTCTTTGGGTTGTAAGCTGTCTTGGTTTTGTGCCAAACAAATATTTTGGGATTATGCCCCAAAAGTGCTACCGCGGTTCCATAAGCACTTGCCACATTTTTGTTAGGGTTAATATAGGTTGGTTTGGAAAAGGGTTTCCATCAAGCCAACCTCCTTTACAGTCCATTTAAAGAATATGTAAGATTGTTATTAAATAAAGGAAGTGACAAGTAGTTTAATGCTGCTTTAGGTAGGTTGTCTTCCAGTCTTGTTCTTAGTAATGCCACCATAGCATTTATTTTCCACTTGTTGTTGAGAATAAGGTTCTGTACTTCCTTTGTAAACTCTTTGTGGACCACAGAAAAATGAAACTAAGATATCACGAAATCCCTACAGAATTATAATTATTTATAAGTAATTAGCCGGATATAAATGACAAGTTCATAAAAATTATATTTGAACATACGTTTGAATGTGATTGAATGTCATTTTGAGCATAGTTAGATTTTTAACAGTTTTTCAGCCACTTCATTGTAGGTTTTTTTTAAATCTATTTTTTCTGGTTGCTAGGTCAGATTTAATTGTGAAAAAACTTGACATTATTTATCTTTTTCATTATTATGATTATGATTATTATTATTATTATTATTATTATTATTAGTATTAGTAGTAGTAGTAGTAGTAGTAGTACTAGTGTATAAAGAAACATTTTAAAAAACAAGATGTTAAATAAATGGCTTAATTTAGTTAATTAAGTTAGCCATTCATGCTGAAGCTGAGTGATTGTAGAGGAGGGAAAATGAGAAGAATGAGTGAGTGAAAGTAAGTGATATTCTGTAAAATAATATGATGCCACACAGCATGAGGTAAGTGCTGCAGGATTCAACTTCACTGAGCCTCAAATGCCAGTGACAATGAGTCAGTATTGCTTTAACAGGCATTGCGCGCAGGAAGAAAAACAGCATATTTTCAGCAATTCTTTCGGCACAGTCACCATTGTCATCAGCCTCTTATTTTATTTGATCAATGAGAGAGTTTTCCTTTGAAACATTTTTAATAGGGTCAGAGGAAAAGAGAGTAGAGGTCTTCAAACCTGTTTTCGACTTCCATAATAACATTCAGCCTATCATACAGTAGAACTGGAGCAGTAAAATGTAAAATCAACAACACATCATCACGTCTAACACATTAGCTGGAGAAATTATATCGAGTCCAATGTCTAATTAAATGGCAGGCCAGGAATTTTGTGTGCTGTGTCTAATACAATTTAATACCTCAGTGTGAGAGCTGGAATAGAAACTGAAGTGGTGTGTCAAGTCATGTTCCAAACATGATCCAATGTTTCACAACTGTTCCTTCACCTTCACAGTTCAAAGTCCAAAATTAGGAATTACACTCTATCCTGTACTATTATAGTGTTATTGTGCTTTTAATAATAATAATAATAAAAAACTGTGATTATCTGATTCATCAGATGTGATCTGTTTATCTGTTATATTGAAAAAGTACCAAGTTTATTCCTGGATTACTTTTGTTAGAGCAGCTACAAACTGTTGTTCTGTAATTATGTATTTTTATCTAAAAATGTAATAGAAAAATTCACTTCTTGTTATTGAGAAACTGCAGAGTTAATGTCCTGTGTTTCTGACATTGAAGAATACTTCTGACACACACACACACACACACACACACACACACACACACACACACACACACACACACACACACACACACACACACAATGTAAGTCCTGCAAGGGCAAATTGGGATGCGTGTGGTGACTGCGTTCAGTTCCACTTTACAATGAAAATGGTCTTGGACTCAGGTGATGCAGACAGCTGTTCTGTGATGGCTTGTGACTGCAGTCATGATTGCAGATCAATCTGCATGTGCTATCTGTTATCATCCAAATGAGATGTGTTCCTTGTTGAATCTGGTTCTTCACAAGGTCTCTTCCTATTGCCATTTCAGGGAGTTTTTTCTTGCCACTGACGCCCTTGGCTTGCTCATCAGAGCCTATCTGATCATTCTGATTCATATTTTCTCATACATTTCAAACTCATTTACCTAATTGTAATTTATTCTGTATTCTGTAAAGCTGTCTTAGGACAATCACCATTGTTAAAGGTGCTATATAAGTAAAATGTAATCAAATTGAATATATATGGGCAGGTTCTAACTGCTAAGCAGGTGCTGGAAAATTAAAACAGCATCTCCATAAAGTAGATTAATGCATGAATTGCTTTAAAATCTGCTGGTACATGGATGCCTTGATGTTGGACCTGATAACCTCAATGGACCAACACCAGCAGATTACATTGCACCTTAAATCGTCACAGACTCTGGAAACTTTATTTGGATTCTGTGCCTCTCCTATTTTCAATCAGACTCTGGGACTTCTTGGAAAACCTCAAAATTTACTTTCATGTGAAAAGAGGATTTTGGACAACAGAGCAATGGTCTAGATCTTTTTTTTATTTACCTTTAGCCCAGGTAAGACCCTGGTTCAGGAGTGGCTTGATACTACTATGGTGTTATATCACATTTCCTGAAGATGCTGGCATATGGTGGCTCATAGAGCACAGTCTCCAGCCTCAATCCATGTCTCCCAACGATTTTTACAATCTTCTTCAGTGTGAGGTCATCCCTGTTACTTGTGCATCTTTACCTACGACACTTTTCCTTTATTTGGTAATAGTTCATAGTTGATGATTGATTTTACTACTTGCATTGCTGAACAATGTTAAATGTGCGCTTTTTTCATGACCCAGTCCCTGCCCATGTCATTCATATTTAAATCTGCTTTGATTTATAGCCTGAACTACTCTGTGACATAAATGCGACAGTTAAAATGCATGACTACTTGTAATTAATTCAATATATATATACAGTTGTGTTCAAAAGAATAGCAGTGTGTTGGAAAAATTAGTAAAGCTCCATATCCATATAATAACTTTTAATTTCAATTAACAAATGAATTGGACACCCTGCACATTCTTTTCTGAATCACAAAATGAATAAAAATGTGCTAAATGTATTATTAGTTTACAGAAAGCGAAGAAAAACAAATATTAGTCTGTTAAAAAAAATAGCAGTGTCATTCATCTTTACAAAGTGATGAATTTACCGTTTAAACAAAAATGCTTGAAGTTTAATCTTTCTTGTGCATTTCTGAACCAATATTTAGTTGTATAACCATGGTTTCTGAGAACTGTTCACATCTGTGCTGCATGGAGTCAACCAACTTCTGGCACTTTGAATAGGTATTCCAGCCCAAGACAATGTACTACATGCCACAATTCCTCTGCATTGGTTTTATCTCAGAAACAGCTGGCCACTCCATAACGTTAATCTTGTTGCTCTGGAACCAAGATGCTGCTTGCTTACTGGTGTGTTTGTGGTCGTTGTCTTGTTGAAACATCCATTTTAAGGGAATTTCCTCTTCGGCATAAGGAAACATGACCTCTTTAAGTATTCTAATGTATTCAAATTGATCCATGATCCCTGAAATGTGATAAATAGGCCCAACACCATAGTACGAGAAGCATCCCCATATCATGATGCTTGTGCTTCCATGCTTCACTGTCTTCACAGTGTCCTGTGACTTGAATTCAGTGTGTGGGGGTCATCTGACAAACTGTTTGTGGCCTCTAGGCCCAAAAAGAACAATCTAGCTTTTTTAAGTTTTTTTCTGTGAAATCTAGTAATTGAGCCTTCATTCATCAAAAACTTGGTAGCCTTCATTAAATTTTTAAAAACAAACTGTACAGTGTATTAGTTTAACACATTATTATAAAGACAACTTGAAAAAAATGGTAGTTTTCCATTTTCTTCCATGTCTTTCTGGTTTTGGTATAAATTATTTTACTGTCATAAAAGTTCTTACTTTTCTTCAGTTAAAATGAGATAAAACTTCACCAAAGGTTTTAGCTGTATTTTTCCTAAGCCAACAGTTATGATCTAGTGCAGAGTGCAGCAGTGTGGCACATTTCTAATACTCAGTCAGAAATAAATTCTTACTGCTATGAAAAGCTTTACCAGCTATATTTGGACCGCTGATGCATTTCTCATTTTAAGGGTGGGTGGAGAAGAGCTTTACGGTTGGAGCCGGAGATAAAGCTCTGTGTCTGATCCAACAGGCACATGTGTGTCTAGCTGAGACAGTAGTGAATACACCCACAGACGGTGTGTGTGTAAGTGGGAGCAGAATGGGATTTAACACATTCACAAATCAAGCTATTTTTAGAACTCGGTAACTGAGACATGATAAGTTATTCTTAAAAATGAAAAACTGTAAAATAAAATATTAAACAGCAACCTGTTGCTGAATGGTGGAGTATGTTGTCAGAATTCAGAAAGAGACTACACTGAAGTGGGTGGTAAGTTAGTCATGACTCATCACTGCATCACAAGCAACAGGACAATATAAGGCAATCAAGCTGTGTGTTTGTGTGTGGCTTGGTCAACATTCCCACTCCTTCCAACCTCTTCCAAACATTTCTCATTTTAGTTTTACAATGCCAGAGAGAGCCATTAAGACAAATTCCCAGATAATCAATCTGTTTCAGAAGGGTCAAATTATCATCCTTGACCAGCCAAAGAAAACAACGTAAGAGATTGCTGAAACTACTTGAGAGATCACTTGAATGTTTAGTGAAATGAAATTGTGAAAAAAAAAAACAGTAGAACTTTCAGCTATTTTAGTAAAAGTAATAATTCCATACACACAATGTGAAGAGAACTAAAGGGATTGGGACTAAACAGCTGTGTAGCCTTAGGAATACCACATATTAGTCAGACTAATCAGAAAGAAAGGCTTCAATTAGCTAAGGAGCATAAAGACTGGTCTGTGGAGCACTGGAAAAAGATAATGTAATCTGATGAGCCCAGATTCACCCTGCACCAAAGTGAATGTTGCATCAGAGTAAGGAGAGAGATGGATAAAGTGATGCCCAGTACCTACTGTACAAGCCCATGGGAGCAGTGTTATAGTCTAGGGTTACTTCTGTTGAGGTAAAAAATGAGGTCATTTGACTACCTGAATATACCGAATGACCAGTTTTCCCATTTTTCTTCTAGGATGGCACAGGCATGTTCCAAGATAACATTAAATCAAAAGCAAAAGGTGGTCCAATGAAATATTAAAGTTGTGTGACTTTTTTTTGGCTGGCCAGTGAGTAAAATTGTTGATTTGATACTGACGTTTTTCTGTAAGATGTTTAGTGTTAAAAGTACAGGACTCATTAGGGCAGTTAAAAGTGTTAAAAGTGGCACACAAATAAAACTGAAAACTGAACTGAAAAATCCAAATTGTCCGTATTGTGAGAATAAGCGTGTGTGTGTGCCCTGTGATGGACTGGCACCCTGTTTAGGATGTACCCTTACTCCTGCCCTAAGTATCCTTTGATAGGCACCAGCTGCCCCCGCAACCCTGTACACAAGATAAAACGGTATAGATAATGAGTGAGCGTGAGTGAATTAGCTATATGAAATTATCTGTTCATACACACAGCCTAGACTTCTACTGTATATGCCCATATGTTCACATTAGCTAGCATGGCCAGACTACTTGGTATTAAAAGTTTTTTTCTGTGAAATCTAGTCATTGAGCCTTCATTCATCAAAAACTTGGTAGCCTTCATTAAATTTGTAAAAACAAACTGTACAGTGTATTAGTTTAAGACATCATTATAAAGACAACTTGAAAACTGATCTTTATGAAATGATCCATACATTAATGGTTGTATTATGTAATATTCACCTTTTTTCTTTTTTTTAGTAATTTTGAAACATTCAGATAGGTCTCCAGTTTGGGTACAAACATAACAAATATTCTCTGTTGTGACCTCTAATAAGAATAATCCTTCCCCCTGGGATTTTGTCAGCTCTGAGGTTCCTGGCAGGCCGTGGCTTGGGAGTATCTCATTTACATAGAGACCGAGACAGCTCTGAGGCTTATTTTTATGATAAAAGCAGTAAAAAGGCAGTTTAAAATCCTACCAAAATCCTGCGAATACCTCAAAATGGAGACACACAATAGGTAAAAAAAAAGGTCGTCATTAAAAAAAAAAACTCAGAAGAAATCAAGTGTCCCTAAAAAGTGAGTGTCCCACTGAAAAGAGGTAATTGAGTAAACTGAGCCCCAGAAATGGACATCGACAGAAATGGATCGTCTGCAGACAAGCTGACTGACGGGGAAAGTCTGAGCTGCCACCCCAACAACTAGAGACGGCGAAAAAATCGATTCAGTTAATTGTCAAGATTCTGGCAATTCAGAAATTGCCACATTTTTAAATAATGTTTGATTATATGTTTGCATTTGAGGTGGTAAAATGTTACCATTCCACTATAATCCTGAAGATTAATTGCTCTAAACTATTCACACAGCACAGCAAATTAGGAGCAAATTATTTGCTGTGTTTGTTTAGAATGGCAAACAAAATAATGAAAAAAATAAATAAATCGAGATATTTATGAACTCATGATATACAAAAAATCGCAATACAAATTAAATCAGGACCTAGGCATTGTGATATCATCATACCTGTTGGTCTTTGGTGATTCCGATGACATACACTTAAAGTGAACTGAACAGCATTTTTTGTACTACAATGACACAAATGTATGAAAATAAACTAAATACACAAGAGCATCTGAGAAGGCACTGAACACCAATACAACTGGACATTGACAGTGGACATTTTATTTAGAAATACGCCTATGACAGGAAAAAAGGACCTTGTTTTAGGCAGCTCTCAGACAGCCTCACAGTGGCTGGTCCACACCACGCATATCAGAGCTGAGACGAGCAGCGCTAATTATTAGGCTACTAAAGTGAACGTTAGCATTTTGATACAGACAAGTGCACACAGGGCTGTGATTAAGCCTGCAGCCACTCCAGGTGTGTGTGTGTGCATATGAGAGAGAGAGAGAGAGAGAGAGAGAGAGACACTCACAGTTGTTCAGAAAATACTGAATCTAGAGCACATTACAGGTGTATTCATTTAGTTAATTACTGTACAACATGTTACATGATCACACAATTTTGAGATCTCACTTGACAAAATCTAAGTGTGATCTTGACTGACAGAGAGACATTGCAAAATGTTGCATGTAGAATATTTACTTTTTGTTAAGTCACAGTATCACATGCTTTCCAAACAGCACTTGACAAAACGTTACCTGCATCTTCCTTTCAAAGAAAGACGAGTGACAATGAGTAGAAACAGGACATCAGATTATCTTTATTCGTATCCGTATTATGGTTCCTGTAATCTGAATGTTTTCTTTAACGTCAGTTCTCAGAGCTCATGTGCGACGTGTCACCTCTCTGCCTGCAAGAAGTGCACAGTGCGCTTATGTTTATTCCTCCTACACTTTGTTAATGTAGCCTTCTTTGATGAGGAAGTCATAGATTTTGCGTGTCTTGTTCACGTCTATCTTGATGAGTGAGCGAGCCTGTGCCAGTCGGAGGCCACCCTGGCGCTGGCACTCATTCAGCAGTGCCTGTTTGTACTCGAGGTATGCGCCGGGAACCAGCCGCACCACCTGGCACAGCTAAAAGACAAAACACAGAAAAGAAAGGAATCACTTAATATTGTAGCATTGAGAAAAAGTAGATGCAGCTGAGTGCAAAAGTTTGCATTCCCATCACACATAAAGGCAAGTGTAAAATTAAACAAAACAGGGCATGCTTCAGAGCAAAAATAATCAATGACATGGTGGTGTGGTTTTTCCCAATAAAAGCATGGCCTGAAATGTTTTAATCTTCTTTCATCACAGCAGTTGATCACCAATGATCACTTCATTTTACACATCAGCTCTTTTATAACAGACGAAACTGGTCAAGTGTTTTATTATAATCCCTAAACAAATCAAAGCAGAAAGTATCAAGTCATCTAACGTGACAACTGTCCTGACAAAACAAACAAACAAACAAACAAAAACACTCTGGACACTCTGTTACTAAAAATCTCATTACAAAAAAAAAAAAACACACACAAGAGCAAGAACCATTTTCCTTGATAAAACAAATTTTTTTTAAAAACTTGCATCTTACAGTAGATCACTAAATGGCCACTAAAAGGTTTGTGATCACCTGACCTTTACTGAATGGACAAAAACACATCCAAGCTCTAAAATCTATTGGAAAACCTTCCCTGAAGAGTGGAAGTTATTATAAATAAAAACTGTGAGTAAATTCTGAATATAATACAACACTTACGGATGTGACAGTAAGGTTTCCACAAACCCCTCTAGTAATCCAGACAGTACAACATTTTGCACTCAACTGTACACGAAAGATAAGGTGCTGTACCTCTTTTTCACGTTCATTGAGCTTTTCTGTACCCGGCAACCCTGTCAAGTTCAAAGGTGGTGCACTTCTTCTGCCTGTGAATTCCAAAAATGTTGTAAAACAGTCATATTTTCTGGAGGCAGTGAATATAAATTTTAATAAGAGAGAAGTAGCTGATGCAGTAAAATTTATTATACAACACTCACATTATTGTTAATGATTTAACAAATTTAATTTCTATATATAATGTTGAGCAAAATCAAACTGCAGATTATACAGTGTGGCCCAAAAGCCTGGAACAAGAAGTATTTTTCCTTATGTCAATAAGTCTTTTTAGTTCAGATCCAAGATGGAAGATGGAACAGGACAGACCTCACACCACTCTGCTTTATTTCTATGAGCTCATCTGAAGTAACAGTCAATCAGAATTGATCCAGAACAATTGTTGCACTTAAAGATAAAATAATCACATTCTTGCATTCAGCATATACACAATCCAGAGGGCATTAGGCATTTGCTGTAATTTTACTCAGAAAAACATTACTTTAGATGGATCCATACTTTTGGTCCACACTGTATAACGTAACGTGGCTTAATAAGGCACTCTGCAAATCCAGACAATGAGACAGACGTGGTCTATTTCTTCACCAAAGAGTAAGGACAAGCAGAGAAAGAGTGAGAGAGTGAACAAAAGTGAAGAAGCAGAGAAAGATGTGCATGGCACGTGCTTGCTGAGAATATTTACATGAGAATTCATTAGCACATCACAGCCTGGGACTGCCTACTGGGGAGTGAGAAAGGGAGACAGGGTGTTGTGTGTAGCAGCTCACCTGAGGTGGTGATGGTAGTGATGATGGGAGTAATGCCAGCATCACTGTCAGAGAAAAACAATTGTGTTAATAGCACGCGCACACACGCACGCGCACACACACACTGGCGGAGAGCCACTGTACACACACACACACCATCTGAATCATTACTGCATCATTTTTTTGCTTTGTAGAAAATGATTCAGTTTGGTTTGGACAGCCACTCATGCATTCTGTTCCAATATTTAGCACAAACTAAATGCAAGCTGTTTGAGACAACTGCATCAATAACTAGGAGTAACAGTTGGGCAGATATGGAAAAATCAGACTGAGTTTGGGGTACTCCACGTGACACACTGAAAACACTGACTCAACCATCACTATGTAAATGGCAATATTCACCATAATTTACTGTAAGACAACAGCTAACATAGATGTTCTAATGGAAGAAATATGTATGATGTACCCTAGGATACAAAAGGACAGAGGTGTACATATGAGGAGAGCTGGAGAGAAAGAGAAAGGACGCAGATCTCACATGGCAGCCTGTTTGTGGAGCCACTGCTGGCAGGCACGACTATCATGAATGTACTGAAGAACCTCACACAGCATGTTCCTCTTATTCCGCTCATCCTCTCGTGCTTGCTTCACCTGCTCGTATACCTTAGCTCCTGAATCATACAATGCATATTTTAGTCACAAGAACACTTAAAACATAAAGAAGTGTGCTAAATCTTGAGTTTGACCCAGACTTAAAGATAAGGTGAAAAACTATATGCAATACAACCTTTATAAACTGCATCCATCTTTGAAAAATGTAAAATGAATTATTAAGTAAAACTGCTGAATACTTTGGGTACAATCATGTGGTTAAAAAACTAAAATTTTACAGACTACCAAAAATAAATGAATGAATAAATAAATAAATAGTTGTAAATTTTGTATTTCTCCACATTCTCATATGTTATCTGTAAAAATGGCATTATGCATGTAGTATTTAAAGTATTGCTAAAAAAATATTAACTGAATTTAATTTAAATATCTGAGACTGGAATTTCATCTTATGATTGGGAACCCCAGTCATGGGTGTACACAAGTAATCATAAGCCTGGACAAAATGTAGAGGGCGGCAGGAGAAGGGCCTCGAGCGTAAAACCTGTGCCAAATAAAAGTTGAAAAAAGGAGAAGAAATACATTTATATATTCTGTGCCGTACTGATAAATGTACACAACTTAAACGAAAATGAAGAAAAGTGAAGAAGTGCTCAAAATGGGCTGAAGACATATCAATGTCATAAATCTCCCCTACATGCTTTCACGCCTGACTCAGATCAATGCTTTGTCAAGAGAACAGAATAGGAGAAGTGTGGCATTTTGACAACGTCAGGACTTTACGCTGTGTGTTCCAGGGAGTAAATGTCAGTTGAGTACCTTACCACAGAAAGTCTGGATCCCTTCACTCCTGTACTCCTGCAGCCTGCGAATCTCCTTCCTCAATTCAAACTCCACTGAGAGACAGGGATTAAAAAAAACAAGACAGGAAGGAGGACATAAATTCTATTATTTGCTAATAGATTTAGAGTTTTGCTAGCTGAGAACAGTTAATGTTTTTTTTTTTACATTGTTATGACCTGTGGTTTTCAGGTTTATACATTAAGACTAAAATTTATCAAACTTTTAGTAACGTTTTAGTAAAGTTTTGTATAAATCAATTCAAACTATATATATATATATATATATATTTTTTTTTTTTTTACAAAAGTTTATGAAACAATGGTTTACTGTCTATGAACAAACAGGCAGCGAGGAACACGAAAAGAAATGATCACGGTGAAGGTTTAACTGAGAAAAAAGGTAAACCAGACGTTCAAGTTCCTTCATTGTCACTAGAGATGTGTGTGTTTGGGGTCAATTCAGGGCTATATCATTGTTCTTTTGTGTGGCAGTTCATGTGTCATATATACTGTATATGTTTGCATTTAAGTTGGTGAAATGATGCTGTCCTTCTATAATCCTACATGTGACGTGCTCTAAGCTTTTGACACACCACAGCATCCTGAATGATTGGTTTGTTTGTTTGGAAGTTTGTTTAGAACTGTAACAAAATGTGAAAAAATATAATATTGAACCCTGATATTTAAAAAATCATGATATTTACAAAATCACTAATTAAATTGGCATCTTGATATCATGATAATACTGTATTGGCTTCAATGGGGTACCTACTGTAGTAAGTGTTTACAGTTTAAAATTAGAGTCACATAGTAAATGCAATTACACAGTTACAGTTACAACCAGAAACAAGACACAGGGACCAAAGGAGGATCAGGTAGTTCTGGATATATGATTTTCACAAATACGATGTAATTTCCACAGTTAAAATGTAAGCCACAAAATGAAACAATACTCACAAGCATGGCTTTCAATGAATTTATCATGCTCCAATGGGCCTATGACCCTGGCGAAGCGCCTCATGGCATCATACAGATCCTGTACTACCTTCGGGTAACGCCTTTCCAGTACTGTCAATACACAAACACACTGGTTATACTGAACCCCAGTGAGGATCTTCCACTGACAAAAGAATTAATATGATCATCTTTGCATGAATAATTGCTCAGTACAGATATACTTTTTATTTGTAATTTTTGCTGGGCAGTGTGCGCGCACACACACATAGGAAAAATGTTTATTAATAATGTCTCCCTCTACCTCTTCCCCAATTAGTCCTTCATCATTAATAAATCCTTGTAAGTCCGCCTCCAATAGATTTTGCACAACATTTCTTACAAAGCCTTGGCCACTGTATGCTTTACTCTGTACAAAAACACACGCACAATCTCAGCCAGTCTCCATGACAACTGGCCTGCAGCTCCACAGCAACTATTGGGAGTCTTTTGTCTTGAGAGTGCAGGAGATAAGAAAGGTGGCACAGGGCTGATAAATAAACAGAAAAGCCAACCTTGATAGCTTTAGTGAACACCACAGGGTATTCAGAGAAAAGAAAAAAAGAACAGTTGGAAAGGAAAAAAAGAAATCAAGGTAATTGCTGTGACAGGAGAGGGGGTTTCAATTTAGTCAGCGCACTGGCCCTGGACTCGCTGAGAGGTCAGATCAATAGGAGCTTGTCAAGCTGGTGTCTCTTTTATCATTTGAGACTGGGTGTTCATTTCATGCTGGACTATTCATAGAAGATCAGTAACAGGCGTTAAATGTTGCTCTGGCAGCAATCCAGTTTGACAACTCTGAATCTTTGTTGAAATCTCTTGCACCACAAAGTGTAGATTATGTGGTGATAGGAATCCATTTTGTACAAGTAGACAGTGGGTGTGGCTGCTGCCTTGGTAGTATAAATCTGACTTATAACATCAAAACAAAAAAAGGTATAACCACAACCACGTGTGACTGGCAGCCTATTACCAATAAACATGGTACAACACAGTACTTGATTTAGAGATACAGTTAAAGTCACCATTGTTAGTGTTAAATGTGGTTTGTGTTTTAGAAAGACCTTACTCTGAAATTTGCGCAAGTTAATGAGTCCATGGTCCCGAATGATCCTGAAAGAGACAACAAAAATATTTTTAAACCATTGAAACATTCTACACAGCATACAGAGCAATAAAAAATTGTGCTAAAGCTGGGGACAGACAGGAGTTTAGCCATGCACACACTACTCTGGTAATTTAATTATCATCTGTAATGTATCTCTGTGATTCTCACAAAACCATTAAAACACCATGGCACTAATTATTTTAAATATAAAATGTGTAATTGAGTAATATAAAGCATCAGAATAAAGACTGTTCTCTACTTTGCACAATATGTAATTTCAAAATGGGAATTAATAATTTTTCTATTTTACAGAATTCTCTGCTGGAATTCCCATTTCTGCAATGCGTCTGGTTGTGTTTGAAAAAATTAGAAAAAAAAAATTGATGTTTCACTAGATTATTTTAGATGACAGAAAAATCATCTTGCTGAATATTCATTTATAATAATAATGAAAACAAGTAGGACAAAAGGGTCCTGCGCACCTTATAGTGCTTGGGCCCTAAAAATTATATGCCTGATGTTCTCACCACCAAGGACTGTTTAAACACACGTACGGAATTTAAACAAAGTTTAATTATCAGTCATGGAGCACATGGGGCAGTTAGCTACTGGGTAAGATAATCTCTTTATAGCTCTCCCACTAAATATATAATATACTATGGTCAGAATGTCAACATGACATTTTAATTATCATTACAGAAACAGGACGTTTTCTACATTTCGAAAATTGTTAGATCTACATTTTTTAATGAAAATTTACTTTATTAAGGTCTAATTATATGCAGTGCGAAAAGAATTTGTAAAGCCATCATTCTCTGGATTCTCTATAGTAAGCATAACGTACTGAGGCACTTCATCCTCCGCAACACCATTCTTAAACACCGCAACCATTTAAGGCCAGTTGCAGTAATGAGAACTTATGTTTCGGGAATGAGAATATAAGTATATTGTGTATGACTTTTCAATATCTCTTATGAATTTAATATTTTGCTTTATGATTTGTTTCATTGTAGACTGTCAGCAAGAGAGAAAAAAAAGCTTTAGCAAAGGCCAGATTGACAATGTTCATGGAAAAATTAAACAGCAACCCAGAACCGCTCCAGGAGTAGTTGGAGAGGTTAGGTTTGAAGATGTTACAGCAGGTGTAATTAGCAAAAAAATGAGCTACCAATATACTCACTCTCCCTCCTCTGAACATGTCCAAGCCATATTAATCTGGCCTTCCTAACTTTGTCCCTCTGATGTACTTGTTCCTAATCCAGTCCAACTGTGTCACTGCTAAAGAGAACCTCAACAGCTTCCTCCAGCTCTGACTCCTATCTCTTCCTCAGTGACACTATCTCTAAACCATGCAGCATTGCAGTCTCACCACTGTCTTGTGCAACTTCCCCTTGATTCTCGCTGATATTTTTTTTTTTATCACACAGAACTCCTGACACCTTTCTCCACCCATTTCAACCTGCTTGCACTCGCTTCTTTAGCTCTTTTCTACACTCTCCGTTACCCTGGACTGTTGACCCCAACAACTCCTGTACCTTCTTTTCTTTTATCTTTCTTTTTTCTTGGCTTTTGTATTTTTGAAGCACTACACAATAAAAATGGATTGAACTTGAATGCATGATTGTGCAAATATAATCAGTTATTTTTTCTGCATTATCTCAGGCTAGTATACTTATCATTAATGGAAATAATTAACCTCATTTTCAAAAACTATGTCATTACTGCAACAGATGTTCATAAGATGTTCAGATGTTCATTTCTTTTATTCAAAAGAAAAAAGTACTTTGATTTTAAATGCATGTACAGAATCTACAAATTATGTTCTTCCAGCTTTGTCATGTCATTTTGAAAAAATGTAAGGTTCCATCAAAATATTTTTTAAAAATAGTTGTAAATTGTGTAAGGTGTTGCGGTAGTGAGAGAAATCATTTTAAAAAAAACTGTTCAATAAAAAAAATACTTTAGAAAGTATTTAAAAATATATTTTTTGCTAATGTCTGAAAAAAGGTTTATTTAAGCATTAAAAAAATTTTGTGCTTGAAATTTTTTAAACCAAGATTTCATAAGAAATCCACCATCTAATTAATATTCCACCTAGGTTTAACAGCTAGTAGGTACAGAAAACGGCTCAGTCATTTGTGTGTGCTGATGATTTTATCCCAGGTTTTATTCCTGGGACTGATGTTGCCATAAACCAGAAATGTGATTCAAGATAGGATATTGCTGGGATTTTCTGCAAGAGTGTCAGGATTAGGATTTCTTGTTAAGTTCAACATTGGTGTTTGTGATGGTTACAGTGACAGCAGGAAGGTCAGAAAACAGCAGTGGCTTTATCTCACTAGATGGAACACGAACCTCCATACTACAGTTACTGCACACAGTCTAATTTGCTTAAGATATCCAAGGCTCATTAAAAGCTCATTAGACAAGATTTCTGTATATATATATATATATATATATATATATATATATATATATATATATATATACTGTATATAGAATAGTAGGCCATGTATACTCAGAGACTATACAATGATGTCACTCACAGGTTTTTGTGGGAGCTTTGGTCGTCGCCGTTTTGGCAAGAGCTGACTACCTAAATCAGGGTTAATCCAAAAATGGCCATATATATACATACACACATGCACACACACACGCACATACGCAAGCACGCAGTGGAACCTTGGAATGCGCTGGAAATATATATATCTAAAATCTATAGGAACGCCTTCCAGGAAGAGTATGGGGTTATAGTGGCAGCAAAGGGGAACAAATTCACAAATGGTCACAAAGAACACACCTTTTTGTGACATAATGTGTATTTAATCAAGCTATCAAAACATATATATTATGATATATACACAAAAATATAGCACCTATTAAACATGAAGGTAAAAACACTCTACAATAGGTCACAGAGTTTAGCAGTACCTCTGATTTAATGCAGCTCATTTAACTGAGCAGCTAATAGCCAACTCCCTCATGTGTTAGGGACCTGAATTTGACACAGATCAGAATCAAAGCAGAGTTTAAACTTACTTTTTCCTTCGTTGTCTCTCTTTTAATCTCGAATGGTATATATCCACAACTGCAATTTTAAGAGCTAGAATAGCAAAATGAAACCAAATTATTAACTTGTATAGCAGTCATAAACAGTGACACCAGGTGATGAAGTTTGCATTGTGGGCAAATTAGCGGTAGGGTTAAGGTTAGGGTCTGGCTGAATGGAATCTGGCTGTTGTTGGAACATGCTTACTTACCTTAGTTACCACAAGCTAGCTACCTTAGCTTAAGCAATGTAGTATAGCTAAAGCTTGAGCGCTAATGTTAAGTTATATGTTAACCTTTCTTTGCTTTCCTTCATCCATACACGTCGCCCCTTTCTTGTGATAAGTTAAACTACAACGATTCCAGTTAGTTGGTTAGGTAAAGTCATGCATAGCAGACAGCTAGTTGTTTGAGATCTGCATTGCAGCTGTCACTCAAATCAGCCACACCCCTAATTATGCATAAAATGTTCGAAGTACCTAAAAATTCACCTCCTGTACAGGTGTCACAAATGGGAAATCTAGCTACAGTATGGAGGCCAAATAATTTTGTACCAGGCTATAAACATATTCATTTCTGTTATAAATTTTGAATTTTTCACAACGAAAAAAATGTGATTGTGGGGATCGACTCACTTCTGGAAACATTAAATAATATTTGTAACATTATATATAGCTATTATAAACATGCAGTTTTAGCCATTTTATTTCTGTATAAGTAACAGTAATTATGTTTGTCTTATCCCATAAAAGGTGAATATTATCATGGCAGGGTGTACTTACCATGAAGAATATCAGAGTCATCATCAACAAAATCAATGTCTTTCAAATCCCACTCTGCATAATTATCAAATTCCTAAACAACAAAAAAAGAGAACACTTGTACCATCAAACAAAACATTTATTTTCAATCATTCTTTCTATTTCCTACTAAATGTATGACGTAAAATCAGCATGCATTACTATGAAATCTATAATATATTAAATTACATTAGCCTGTATTGGTATAAAGAAACACTAAAATGACAGAAAATGACATTTGTTTCTCTGTTGTCATGTAGAAATTAATTTAAGTTGATGTTTTGATCCTTTTCTAATGTGTGGGGTTTGTGCTTTGGCGTGTACAATGACAAAGCAATGAAAGATCCTTTCGGATAAAGAGGTTTGTCACAGAAGCAGCCCTTTTCTATTATTATCAATAAAAAGAAAAAAATTTAGATTCCTACATGTTAATTTTCCATGTTAAGGAGAAACTTTGCATGCTGTTATAGTAGGTAACAGAGCACTTTCCTGTTTAAATAAACTTAATAGAGGCTGTTTGGTAACAGGCAGTGTGTAGGAGTGCAGCAGGGCAAGGTCTAAAGTGAGAAGTTCTTAATGATGCTTGGAAAAAATAGCCAGTTAACACAATCACACAAGCAGGTGACATGCAGCTTATAAAAGATAAGTTTGGACAAAATGGAATACTTTCTGTTACACAATGCAGGCGGTATGCAACTGGTCCAGTAACAAACATTTTGTATGCTGTCTCTACAAAAACTAAGGTGACTGCTACCTTACCTTTTGCAGCTTTCCATTAATAATGATTTCACACAACGGCACTTATTTCACCATTTCGACAGTTTAAAACTAGAAAAAAACTTCCAACACTACAATGCAAAGCCTATTTTGTGGCTTTCAGTGTCAAATGTGATGTCACATACTCTTCTAGGAGGTGTCCCACATCTCGCTGAAAGTACGATAAGAAAGCTTCAGAAACAACTTTCATGTCTTGTTCTGAACTAGGAGTATTTTTAGTTTTTAACTTGCAGCACGATTCCTAGGAGCGATTCTGGGATGCTTAGTAAATATTGGCCCTGAAGTGCAGTTTACACAAAACAATCACAACTAGTACATCCTACCTTAATTCTGTTTTTATTTATTAGAGCTTAAATAACAGTTGTGAAGTACCTACCAACATGTATAAACAAGTGGTGTCACTAAAACGCAAACAAAAGTCTTTTTTTTAAACCAAAAAGTAAACCAAAATTCATAAGCCCAGCAGGGAAAAATACGTACACCCTTCCTACTTCCAAAATCATTAAGAGAGTAAAAAACAGCCAGGTGTTTCTAATGAAATGCACAATAATACGAAAACTAAATGACATCAACTAGGATCTCAGACAAAGCAACTATTGCTGCTCATGAATCTGGGAAGAGTTATAAGGCCAACCCCAAACAATTTGAAATTTACAATCTTCCCAAAAGTGTGTATCCTAGCAGATTCAGTTCAAAGTCAGATTGGACTGATGTTTATGTTCATGTTCATGACATTCATGGCACTGGGTCATGAAAAGGTGGCTAAGAAAAGCCCCCACTCTTTAAAAAGAGTGACCAAAGATCTGCTAACTGCATCTGAACAAAGCACTGGAACAATATATTTTCAACTGATGAGACTAAGGAGTTGATTCCTGTTCATCATGTACAACACCATGTGTGAAAACCGAACACAGCACATCAACACAAGCATGTCATACCAGCTCTTAAGCATGGTGAGGAAGCCCTGCTCATTTGGACTTGGTTTACAGCCACAGTGCCTACGGTCATTAAGACAAAAAAGTTTATACCTATGACTTTTATAATAGAACACTCATGAGACAAAGTTAGTCTGTTCTGCAGTTTAAGCATGGCCAAAACAGTCATGCAACCGAACAATGATCCCAGCAAACCAGCAAAAATTATGTAATTATGAATGGCTAAAAAAAGGTAAACAACAACAAAGGGTCTTCACTCTTTGTTGTTGTTTACCTTTTTTAGCTCACAGTCAAGACCTGGGGTGCTGTAGCGAGAGCTTATTTGAGCTGTACCTAAATATATGCCCTTAAATAAAATAATGTGGATTGATAAACTCAGAAAATGTTCACATTATTATGGCTAAAGGTGGTTTAAATGTTACTGAATTACATGGCGTATTTATTTTTCCTCATATGGTTCCTGATTGTTTGTTTACTTTCTGGAAAACATAATAATATATTGTATTTTTTGTGGCATTGCGGCATTTAAGATCATTTGCTAATTTGTATAAGTTACACAATTGTTAGTCTCTGATAAATAAAAAGCTAAAATTGATGAAAGATGTACTGCTTTCCCATGACTATACATTTGGAATTTTTGCCAGAGGAAAAAAAAACATTCAGTAAAAACAAAACAGCCAACACTGACCTCCATAAAATCTGCACGAGCTGGCATGTAACCAGCCATGTCTCTGGAAAGCTGGGAGTCAAACGAAGGTCTAGGAGGATCATCAGTGGCTGAGGAAATATTTTATTAAGATCATAAAACAATAACTCTGCTTCAGACCATGCAATGAAGGATATTCAGTTTTCTCTTGTTCAATACAGTGGAACCTTGGATTACGAGCATAATTCGGTCCGGAAGCGGGCTCGTATTCCAAAACACTCGTACACCAAATCAAATTTTCCCATAAGAAATAATGAAAACTCAAATTATTTGTTCCACAGCCCCAAAAAAATAAATACATAAAAATAATTGATACAATATAAATAAAACAAATTAACCTGCACTTTACCTTTAAAAAAAAAAAAAAAATTTCCGACAGATAAGTGTTTCCGTTTTTGCGGGCAGACGCAGTGTATTTGTGTTTGTGTGGAATTAGCCCCTTCCCTCGCCTCGTCCTACACAGTAAAACTCCTCCTCCCTCCCCCCACCTCGCTTTTTAAGTTTCACTATTTTAAGAGGGGAAAAAAAGAAATCGTCTAATGACACTCAAGTGAACGCATACTAACGAAATCACTGCTGAAAAAATTCATAAAACAAATGAACCAGCACCATGTGTGTGTCGGTGTCAAATTACGTGGGTGCACAGACGAGAGAGATAGTGTGTGTATGTTGGTGTCAAATTATGTGCGCACACACATATGAGACATGATGAAACAGAGAGGGAGACGTTGATTATACCAGTAAGAGACGAGCACTAAGACTCAGGGGAGCAGGATTACCCACAATCCCGCAGGGCAAGAGAGAAAAAAATCATTGGCTCAGTCGTGATCACGTGCCGCTCTGTGTCAAAATAAGACTCGCATGCGTGATACAATGATACTCGGCACTCATAAACTAATACTTCTTTATAATACTTCTAATATCTTTATATGCTCAAGTATTAGTTTATGCGTGATACATGATACACGGCACTCATAAACTAATACTTCTTTATAATACTTCTAATATCTTTATATGCTCGACCTGCTTGTTTCCACTTTTTACCAAAATACATGGGAGAGGGAGGAAGGACGATCATACAACAACCCATGGAGTCGTTTGAACTCATTCACAATTATTGCAAAGCAATGATTTTGGCTGTCTGACCAATACTTATAGCATGTTATCGAATATTTAAAAGTCATACTGTAGCAGATTTCTTACGTTTAAATGGGATGGCAGTATCGGGTGAGCGAGCTTCCTCCATCTGCCTCAGACTGAGCAGAGTCGAAGAGAAAAGTGGGTTGTTGATAAAGTTCTTCATGTAGTGTCCTTCACATTCCTCTTTGGTCTTGGTGCGCATTTGGTAAGCTACATCCTGCCTATTTAGACAAAAGAATAAAGAGGGACAGTCAGGTATCAGTACTGCTTAGCAGTAGAAACCACCTTTCTTTTTACCTTACAGGGCACAAATTATTCAGGATGAGCATATTCCATTTAGAAAAAGATGTGTAATGTCAATGTGATAAATCAATGATATGTGAAAAACAAAAAAAGTCTTGGATAGGTGATGACATACAGTGCCGTGAAAAAGTCCTGATTTTCTTTTCTTTTTTGTACTTTTGTCATATTTAAATGATTTAGATCATCAAACAAAGTATAATATTAATTAAAATCATGCAGCCAAAAAAATCTCATATGATACTGCTATCTAAAGAAACAGATGAGACACTAAGTAATTGACACGTATTAGTCTTACACATGGCTTTGTGACTCCAGAGAGACATTATCCACAAATGTAGAAAACCTGGAACCAAACTCACTCCAAGGGCACAACAAAAACTCATCCAGGAGCTCATATAAGAAGCTATAACAACATCTAAAGAACTGCAGGCCACACTTGCCTCAATTAAGGTCTTTTTTCATCAACCAACAATAAGAAAGAGACTGGGCAAATATGGCATCTACGGGAGAATTTCAAGGCAAAATCCACTGCTGTCCAAAAAGAACACAAAGGCTAATCACACATTTGCCAAAAACATCTCGATTATTAAATTTTTGGAAGGTGTGCATCCTGTTACATCTGGCGTAAAACTAACAAAGCTTTTCACAAAAAGAACATCATACCAACAGCAAAACGTGGTGGTATTAGTGTGATGGACTGGGGCTACTTTAAATTATGCAGCAAGACAATTATCAGAAACACACCTGCATGTCCACCTCTGAATGACTCAAAAAAACAAAATTAATGTTTTGGAGTGGCCTAGTCAAAGTCCAGACTTAAATCTGATTGGGATCTTTAAACATTCGTGCTTGAAAATAATGTGGTTAAATTTAAACAATTCTGCAAAGAAGAGTGGGCCAAAATTCCTATGGTAATCTTCGTGTAATATAAAAAAAATTGTTTGATGATCTCAATCATTTCAATGTGACAAATACGCAAACAGGAACCGGCAAATAATTTTTCATGACTCTTATACCGTTTTTTTTTTTTGTACAATACACAAAATCTAATTCAGAAGAAAGCCCTGGGATGTTATAGATTTTAAGGTAAACCTATTATCATTACAGTTATTACACCACAAAACATCATTACAGCTCTCATTAGAGCATTATAATCATTTATTAACCAGTACAACCTTGGCTCATGCAAGCAAACACTGTGTAAATTATACTAACCAATTCCCAAAGCCACAGTCTAAGACTGCCTCTAGAAGAGCCATCTCCTCTTGAGCTGTCCAGCCAGGCTCCAGTATAGGAAAATCTGATGTCTAGAAATAACAAAAACATAATTTAAGGTTAATGGGAATGTTACATAACTTGTTATATACAAACTCATGTTTATGAAGAAGTTTCTTACTTTTTCTCTTACATATTTCTCATGATTTCAACGGATCTGTTTTCTTACCATGATCTCATATTTGTGGTCGCTCTGATGCTTTTTATACTCGTAGCCCCTCGTGAAGCACTGTAACAGCAACAATAATGCATACGGGATAAATACAGTTATACGGTTTAATACAAAATGTAAGGCATGACGATTTATTGTGTGTACAGTGCTGGGTCACCTGAAGGCAGAGGACAAAGGGTGATGGTCCACATTCAGCACACTTTACATAGGGCTCCACCAGGTACGATGAACAACCCCGACAAGGAGGCTTGTCAAAAGGATCATCTACCAGAAAAAAAAGGTTTACGTTGCATAAACATATTTGTTTACAGATTTATTTATTTAGCTTACATTCAAGAAGCTCTTAGGATTGAAGATTTTATAATGTACTTAGTGAGATTTGCTAAAGTAAGCCCAAACTTATATATCTACTGTACTGTAGCAAATATGGCCATGTTTAATGACTGACACATTCAGAATCTTTACCATTTTAATATAGTATGTGGTCTTAGGGTGGTACTGTGGCCTCTGACCTCCAGGGTTTGATACCTGACTTGAGTTTGTGTTTGCGAAGTTTGCATGTTCTATTTGTGCTTGGTGAGTTTCCTCTAAGTACTCCGGTTTCCTCCCACAGTCCAAAAACGTTGCCATTCCCAACTTGACCTTAGCGAGTATGTGCGCGTGCACCCTGTGATGGATTGGGATCCTGTCCAGGGTGTACTTCACTTCATATCCAAAGTATCCTGGGATAGGCTGCAGGATGGCGCAACCTTGTTCAGGATAAGCAGTATAGAAGATGAATGAATGGATTTGGTCTCAGATTGATGTCTCTGCATTTTTTTAGCATATGTGAAAACAACATTTGTTGACTTGATTCACATGAATGACAGGAAAATATTTAATATTCTGCAAGTCTATGCCATAAGAATGGTTTGGTTTTGATGGTCAGTTTCAGTGAATTGTGCAACACTGAGCTGGGCTCTGAGCTTAGGTGTGAAACATGTCTCTGTGTTCTCACATGGTAAAATGTCCAGAAGCTGAACTGGGCAGACACTGAATAGTGGTCAGCTATTTTACTTTCTGACCTATGTTAACAGGACTGAGTATGGCTTTGTAAATAAATTTGATACATAAAATATGTGAACACACAATACACCGACAACTTTTCTGTACAACAGCAGTGAGACTTTTAAGACTACAGTCATGCAGTTTATTAGAGGATTCACAGGCAGGAGTCAACAGCGAACACATGTGTGACCAGTGACTCCCAAAAGACTACTTACCTGACATACTGATTACTACCTTAATTTTAATTCTATATGTAGTGCACTTCTATGTCAAGTTTAAGGGAAATTTGAGAATAAATTTCGGGCATCACATTAGTTGGTTAACTAAAACCTCTCCACCTTAGCCTTAGCCGCCAATGGTGATAACGCTTCTAGCTAGCTATCGTGTACATTCTGGATTAGTTTAGCTAGCAAGTCATTTATATTTACTTACTTCCAAAAGATGTTAGGCGATCCATAATTTATTGCCAGTGGAAAAGTTAAATTTACGGAAGTTAATTCAGCGGGTAACTCCTTAAAATTTTTTTTTTTAATGATACTCGCTGCATTAGCTAGCAGCTAGTCTTAGCGCTATCTAATAGAGCTCGCGCTGTGCACGCGCTACATCTGACGTCTTAGTTACAGGAACAGCACATTTCAAGTCAAATAACGAAATCATGTGTACAGTCTGTTTTTATTTACCCCTGCAGCATTAACAACATTCAGAGTGTCCAGCTACTGACACCCAAGAGCATTGAAAATCCGTGAGTGTATAAAAGTGTGATGCAGGAAAGCAACAGCTCCCCTAGCGGTCCCTGATAGAACATCGGAAGGAGTGTTAAAAAAAAACAAAAAATTACGGATCAACAATGCTGCTCGGCAACATTAGGATGAGTCCGGGGAATTTGAGAGTGAGATTTATTAGGGTCCAAGCATTATAGGCTGCGCAGGACCCTCTTGTTTTCCTAAGGGCCCAAGCACTATGACATCAGCCATATTTCGTCATAGTGTGTTTAGGGCCCTATTGTTTTCCTAAGGATCCCCCCCCCCCCCATAGCTCATACACATTTATCTCGAATGGGTCATCCATGATAATACCTAAAATGTACGTTGAAAAGTGGTTAATAACTTTCTGTGTGGCATTATATTGAGTGACATTATACTGAATGATATCATATTGTGCCGTCCCATTGAGTGATATCATAGTGTGATGCTTTTTCCCCCCTGCATCTGGGGCTTTTTGGGGATCTAAACATTAAATTCCCCCTTTTCTAAAATTACAAAAATTATCCCAAGCACTATAGGGTGTGCATGACCCTCTTTTTTTATACCCCCGTCACACACACACACACACACACACACACACACACACACACACACACACACACACACACACACACACACACTTTTTAGTTTTTTTCGGGGTATTAACATGCTCAAAAACTCATGAAAATTGGCAGACAGGTTGGAATCTGCTGCATTCAGGATGCCTGAGAGTCGCGTGGCACAGGGCCCTCAGGAGCTATGCATTTTGCTACATTCTCTCTCTCTCTCTCTCTCTCTCTCTCTCTCATACACACATACACACACACATCTCTCTCTCTCTCTCTCTCTCTCTCACACACACACACACACACACACACACACACACACACACACACACACGCGCGCGCACACACATGCACAAACACACTCATATGACACACATACGCACTCACATCTGTCACTCTCACACATGTACACACACACACCAGCCTTTTTAGATCTTTACATAAAATTCTCCCTATTCTCCCTACGCACACGCATCACAAATGTTAAAACTCACACACACACACACTCATATCACACACACACACACACACACACACACACACACACACACACACACACACACACACACACACACACACACACACAGTTGACATGACAAATATTTAGGGACGAGGCGCTTACGTCATATTGTGTGAAGTGTGCAAGTTGTGCGGTGCACCCAGGTTGCAATGGCTTTTTGTAAGTTTTAACAAAAGACAGACAGGTTGTGTGGTGCACCCAGGTGGCGATGGTGAAGGGTGCTTGGGCCCGCTCATCGTTGTTTGCAACTATATTTTTACTTGCTATTTGCACTGATTTTTAAAAGCTACTCTGCGTGCCTTAAATTGCCCCATGGGGATAAATAATGATTTATTGTACTAATTTTAACTAAATTTTATTGAATTACTTTGTTGGGTGAAAATATCTTTTCAAAATTATATTTATCTTTTATAATTTATATCTTTTATAAATTATATATAACATTTATTATAGACAAGAATGGTCAGTTACCAGAATTGGCTGGCTTTTAATTTAATTGGCCATGACCAGTGATCGTCAGATATAAAAGATTCTTTACGAGTGCCGGAGCTTCAGAGTGGCACAAAATAAATGTATTTATATGGCATTATGTTATCAAAATTTAATGTGTGTGTAAAGCCTCCAGTCTGCTCTTTTTCCCCTAAAATCTGTGAGCGAATTAGTCTCAAACACACATTCATTACACACACTTACACTGGTCTCAAAACCCCATTAGAGCTAAATGACAATAAGCCCTGCATGCTCGCGGTAGAAGTCATACATGCCTATGTGCTCGCAGTCACTTAACCCACGCGCTTAATTTGGAGATTTTTGGAGGCATCAAAGGCAGTAAAATGTTGCAATTTCTTTATAATCTTACAGGTAAACTATTTACACATTTTCGTCCCATGTGGTAGGATGTTTACTAAGAAATGACAATTGTTTAGAAATGACAATTATGGCAGACGTTAGTTGCCACTATATGAGGCTCAGCAACGTTATGTTGCAATAAATGAAGTCAGGTGTTGACCTGAATGTACTGAATGACTAGGTTATCACGTTAATGGAATTTTTCTTTTGTGATGGCACAACTATATTCCAGGACTACCCATCATTAAAAATCTTTCGGATATGCTAGAGTAGACTTTATAGAGTGGTTTGGCTTTTCTGTCATTAAGACAAGCTCTCAGTCAAAACTTCTGAACAAAAACAAATGTGATGACATTGCATAAGTTTGTTGAAATAACGTCACATCAAATGCCTGCTGTAATCAAACCTGAAGGCATTACAAAGAAATATTGGTATAATTTAAATCCTAATAAGCAAGCCAGAATTGGCAGTGGCAAGAAAAAAACTTTCTGATATAACATTAAAAAAAAAAAAACTTGAGAAGAACAAACTTCAGAAGGTCTCTCCAGGGTGGCACGGGTAGTAATGGTATGAGTCATTACTCGAGTGTACCTATAGAGTCAAATGGCACTGAGTGTTTTGAAAGGATCTTCAGTAGAAGTATTAGTCATTTTTGAGTCATTCAAAATTCCCTAGTCAAGTTACTATTCACAGCCATCTACAGGTTTTATGTAAAGTACCATGGATAACATTTATGCTATATGGCTCTGCAAAATATAGTAATGTGCTATTTATAACATTGAACCATATATTTAATTCAGCTGCAACAAACACATGTAAACATGTCCTGCCTATAATGGTTTTGGATGGAGTTGCCAGATACATGACAAAAAGTACTGAGCATGCAGGTCTACTTATTATAAAAATCATACAAAGTGACGGGCAGATACAATTTCAACTACTGGAGCTTATTCTAGCAGGTTTCTCTCAACTATCTTTTTCAGTTTGTGGCAAGTCATCCGATTTTAATAGTGTGTTGTTTAAATAATGGCACAGAAAATTTTTACATCAACCACTTTTATATTTTCCATATTAAGTTTCGAACAAGCAGCCAAAACAGGTAAAGCAGTAGTGTTTTGACTGTAAAGTAACAACATTCTCTGCCAGCCAATTTATGCATAATTAACTTTTGAAATGCTATTGTAGTTATTGACGTTGCTTTCGACGTGATTTCTTCCCTGCTCTTTTCCCCCCTTTTTTCATCTTGGTTCTTGGATGTTTGTCCCATTCTTCCTCCAAGAACAGCACATGGCTATCCATTCGGTTAGGTTTGTAGTTTCCCATACCACCCATAGCCATGGCTAATGGAGTCCCACCTGCAAGGAACAGCCATAATTCATAAAACTATAAATTTAGTTTACCAGTCATTTGTCCTTTCATAATAAATCACAAGACTCAACCACAAAACTTTCACTGCTCTGGTTATAGCTAATGAGTGAGTTTCAGTATTAATTCCAACATCCCATTGTTTACTGTGTCTCACTGATTTCTATTGGGGAAATCTTTGTTGATATTTCTTTCAGTCCTTGCAACCCCAATGTGTTAAAATTCACTTATACCACTTCAGCGCTGTTATTTCAGCAATACTGCCAAAGTTTCATTAAATTCTGTGCTGCCAGTTTTGCATGATACTGTAAAAAAATCTTGCTGGACAGACATACCTACAGACAGAAAATATTGTGGTTTCGGTCCTCCAATGTTTGAAACGTAAAGATAGAATTGAAAGAGTGAGTTCTGACCAATATACCGACAAAAACCTTTCCTTTATCTATGTAGAGATGGATTAAAATTAGGTTTGTTATCTGACCTCTTAGAAGCTTGGGGGTTGGACCTCATACAGTAAGTAGTATTTACTTTGTAATCCATGTAATCACTGTCAGCAATGTATTTTCACAAGTTACTGTTACTGCAGTGCGTTGCCTGATAAATATGTTAAATGTTAATTGCATAATTGTCCAAGTGGAAAATCCACCATCCATTGTGCTGCAAGTGGCTCCTTGTCTCAAATATTGATATGGACTTTGATGTTATATGAAAGGGGTGACAAAGATATATAAAAGTCTACATATACAGGCAATGTCTCACCGTCAGTGAAGATCAGATGATTGTGATTGTTGTGAGCATCAGTGTCTTCGGGCTGGACTGGATGAGAAGTGGCATTAGATTTTCCACGATTATCTGTGCTGGACATGGTCTGCATTTGATGTCTTGATTCAGCTATATGAAGTGATTCAAATGAATTTTGAAAAATAATCGTTGCAAAATGAAGATTCATATGCAGTGTTAATAAAATAAAATTTACAGAAGACCCTGACACATAAAACATTTGATACATAAAACACCTGATACATAAAACACATAACACAAGTGTACTTACAGATAGCCTCGGCTTCAGCAAGAAATCTTTCGTTGTTGTTGATGGTGGACCTTATTAAAAAATAAAAGATCAGACTGTAAAGCGTACAGTATTAATTGTAACCACAAACATTAAAGCAGATTTGAAGTTATTTCAATAGGTTACGCTTGATAGCTGACTTACATGTGCTGGTTTGTATAGATGGTCAAAAATGGGGTGCATCGATACAGGGGAAAGGACTCATCTCCGATAACCACCTCAGCTTTGAAACCAAATGGGTCATCCATACATTGTACAGGCACCTCACAGAGAAAGCACACAGAGCTGACCATAGTGGTTCTGGGAATGTGCATTTTGTAATCAAAATCCAGTCGAAATAAATATTTGAGTGTTGGAGTGTTATATATAGTAGTTTTAGAGTAGTTTTATGACCTATGACTAAAACACATTATTGTGTAATAAAACATGATGTGATGTGTCACCACTCTGGAGCTGATTATTTCATCTTTTTATCACAGCAATCTGCCAGTGCTAACTTATATTAATATTTAAATTAATATATATTTAATTAGATTGCATTATTGATGAACAAAAAAAGCACTTTCTTGTGTTACCAAGAAAGTGCAAATCCCTTAATTACCGACCAGTTTTCAATATTGAATAATTATCTATCAATCTATCTGAAAAAAAAAAAACATAAAGTCTGATTCTGACAAAGCATTGACACTGAAATAACTTGAGTTAAGTTATTAAAAAAATACTTAATGTTAACCTTGAGCATCCACCATACTACACCTGACATCCCTGTGATGTTATTATAGAAAAAAAAATAAGGCATTAGAATGAAGCATATTAATATAAATCTGTGATTTGCCTTGAAGTCAGAACTACACAACACCAATTAAACTTGAGATAAAACTGTGATCTACTGTGGTTAACCAAAGCACGTGCTGTTCCCTGCCATCCTAAATGGCATTCGACCAATCTTCACGCAAGTGGAGGCCTAAAGCAAATCTAAAAAATTACAATAATGGAGTGTTTCTCAACATTAATTTGTTCCCTTATGTAGAAGTGAATGATGTGTAAATACATTCATATTTAAGCATTTGGTAGACACTCTTATCCAGGCCGATCAGTTTCCGTCTTTGGATAGATCCTTACATTGATTAATAATACACACTGCATGGGGAATTAATGGGAAATGGCCCCTAAGGAGAACAATCATCTCGCTGTTTAACATGTAAACAAGTCAGAAACCCAAGTGAAACGAATCGGGTTTTATATTTAAACTAGTGTAGCCAATCCACACACAAACATAACACTCGCACCCTCACATGAGTGGGTGTGTGTCTATGTGTGCTTACGTTAGTTAAAAAGTTTGTAATGACAATGCTGATCTGTCTCAACGCAAAGTTTTGCAAGACTCTGTGTCTTAATTCGCTTTTTTTTTTTTGCATACGCAGTGAATCACATCAGAGCTAAACATTAAAATATTATACCTTCTCGTTTGCTGGAAAAAGTGCAGAATCACATGTAGAAGCCATGTTGTGTTTGTATTTCCTTCTGGTACGTAAGCAGTACGTAAGCACGTAAGCAGGAAATATGTAATGCGCATCACTGAATGAATAATTATGGTCGCTGGATGACATGGTGTATTCCCTCAAAGTCTATGAACTGTGAAGTAATTCCTTCTGAGATTATTTATTCAACACTTTTTATGTTTATTATGTTTGTTGTGATTATGCATCCTGGCAGACCAGTGTAAACAGTGCCTAAGGGTTATTTTTAGTTAAATGTATCACAACACATAACCACAGCCACAGAACATGCTGCTTGTGACATGTCGTTCCAAACAAATGATTATAAAGGATTTATGATAACATTCAAAAAATGCCTTTCGACAATGTGTGTGGTATGATAACCTGATGCTCTACAGAATAGTAAGAGCTTGTACAAGTAAGAGTGGTCTGGTCTATAGCTAATGTGTCTATTTAAAAACATGATAAGCAAGTGCATAATCAATAAATGCATACAAGAATTCAGAAAATAAAGTACTAAATAATGCAAATGGTCCGCATTTGGCATGATGGTTCAGTGGTTGGCACAGCTCTCAGGGTTACGGGTTTAAACCTGGTCTCTGCTCTGTGGAGTCTCCCGAGCCTTGTATGTGTCCTGCAGGGACTCTGGCTTCCCCCAGCAGTTCAGAGGCACACATGTTAGGTCGTTTGTTGTTTGTAATTCTCCAGTAAGGTTTGATGGGGTGTGTGATTGGGAGTGCATTTGTCCCCTGAATGTTCCCATAGGGCCCTGAACTGACATTATGGAGAAACACTGGATTGTTAAGAGAGGAAGGTGATGTTTATTCCACCACTATACATTCAGGACCTTAAAGAAGATATCTCACCTTATGAGCACGATTGGGTATTAGAAAAGGACAAGTCAGGCATCCTGATTTTAAAAAGCTGAGTTTGCTAGTGCATTCTTTAATGTGTTAAACAGAGTCCATAGATGATATATGGACTGAGCTCTTAGATGAGAATGTAAACAAGAGTAAGACAGAGACAGAACGTAAGCCAAAGCAACCTGCCTATCTATAAAAATATTGTTTCATGAAATCTTACCCTACTTCCTATAAAATTACTAAAAAGTATAAAAACTATAAAATAACATGGCCTTCCAGTTTATTAAATCTATTGAAATATTTCTTTATAGGAATGAACTACAAATTCACATTCAGTAGACACCCTTGCATTAATGATATTGTGTCTGCTATGTCTGTGCTTCATTAAAAATATTTATTTCTATGAATCCAGAAAACAAATCACCTGCCCTATTAAACATACTGTAACTACATCCAGATCACTGTAAAGAAGCAGCAGTGCAACAGATACTTCCTGTTGTATTGTTTTGCTCTCACAGCTGTAAGTTAAACACACAGCTCAAAAGTCCCAATAACAAACAGTTTACATGGTTACAAGAGGTTTCCTGTAATTAAATCCCAGTGTAAGAGATGAGGCATAGCCTTTACAAAAATAACTTGCTCTTAAAGCGTACTGTTAAAAGATCTTGTAAGCATCATTTCTCCTTAAGTGACTTCTCTGTTATTGCATCAGTAAACATAGTTGTTTCCAAATATTACTTTTTCAACAATTAGTCATTATAATGTGTGGCACAATAGACCATTATGTGTGGCATGCTTAGCTTAGTTGTTGGCAGTGTTGCCTTACACCTCCAGACGGGTTGATTCCCAAAATAACCCCACCCAGGGTGCTCGTTTCGATTCTCACCTCCCATCTGTGTTGACATTTCAAGTTCTCCTTGTGCTCTGCAGGTTCCTCTGGGTACTCTGGGTACGCTTGGTGGATTCGTCCCACAATCCAAAGACATGTGTTGTATGCTGCTTGGTGTTTCCAAAATGCTAGTGGTGTATGATTATGTAAGTGTGTGTGCTTTTGCCCTATGATGAGTATACAGAGTGTATCATGCCTTGCGCCATAACTTCCCTAGGATAGTCTGCAGGCCCCACCTGCGACCCTACACAATCTGGCAGATAAGTGCCACAGATATCTCTATCTCTGCAGCAGGTTCTATAAAGAGTAAACCTTAGCAGCTCATTTCCTTATAAAACTGGACAAAGTGTATGTGAGTCTGCCGGTGCATTTTAAAGACAAAGAATTGTCATGTCACTTACTGACTTTGTGTAGTTTTTTGTTGTCTACTGCTCTTTATAGATTATTAAAATGTAGGAAACATGCAACTAACACATAACTGCATGTGAATCAGTATCTTATGTTGTTATTATTGTTTCGGCTGCTCCCGGCAAGGGGTTGGAGCAGCGAACCATTTGGTCCGCACATACAGTACAATCTTGGCACAGCTTTTACTTCGGATGCCCTTCCTGACGCAACCTTCCCATTTTATCCGGGCTTGGGACCGGCACTGCATCCAGTTAGGGCACTGGCTGAGAATCTGGGCCTTCCGCATAGCAGGCGAAACAGCTACAACTGGGCCACCAGTGTCTGTGAATCAGTATTTTATGACTTAGCTAAATAAGCTAATGCTCGATGGGATCACAGAAATCAATCTCATCATCTAGAATTGCATCAAGATTCTTAGCTGTATTTTTCAGATGGTTTGTAAGGACATCTGTGGTGATCCGTCATAGAATGGTTGTCCACCAGTAAGGCGATTAGATGATGTTTTATCCTGGAAGATACGACACTGCCCAGCCAAAAAAAAACAAACAAACTAATATTTAGTTAAACCAGCTTATTCTTTGATTACGGCTGTGGCCTAGTTTTGATAAGTGTATGCAATGTCACTTTTATTTCAGTCCACAATTAATTCTCTCCAAGATCTTGTACTGAAGCTGGGTGAGTCTGACCACCGCGTAATTCGGTAGGCACTAGGAAAGATGGGTGCACTAATTAATCTGGGTTTATTCTTACCCTGATGCATCTATCACATTGAAACACATTGACTCTGAACTCATCAGACCACATGACCTTTTTCTAATGCTTCACAGTCCATTCTTTATGCTCCCTAGCAAATTCAAATTGCAGTACAATAATTTGACCCTTCAGGAACGTCTTTGCCATGGCTACAGGGTGTCTTCTGACATGGTTCAATAATTAGAAGCAATTTACTGCATCAGATAGGGTTAAATAACTTGTTGCCAGCTGAACCATATTAATCTCGTCAGTAATTATTCAGTGGAAGGCTCTAAACCAGGGGTGTCCAAATCCAGTCCTGGAGGGCCAGTGTCCAACACAGTTTGGTGCTTCTTCTTCTCAAACACAGCTGATTTAATTAATCTGTTAATTACTAGGTTCAGTGGGTGTGTTTAGGTGTTGGTGAATTACAAACTGTGCTGGTCAATGGCACTACAGGACTGGATTTGGACACCCCTGCTCTAAACTATTTCCTTAGTTAAATCCAGGTGGTGACTTTTTCTTTTGGCTAGGCATTGTACGTCAGAAAGGAGGAGAAAAGCTCTGCAATTTACTTGATTTATGGCAGTTTCCCCCTCTAACCACCAGAGGGAGACCTTGTACTGTTTAACACAAAAATGTTTGACCACGTTTTTGAAAGAAAGAAAGAAAGGGAAAAAAAACCTCAGACAGACAACAGGAACAAGGCTGTTCTAAAGATAATTATAATCATTATAAAAATGCTTTAAATGTGCATATAGTATGATGACAATTTGAGGAAGACACAAAAGGTCTGCTGTCTGCTCCTCAAGCTGTAAACTGACACCTAAACTCGTTAGTTTTAATCTTGGACCCCCACATCCATCTGGACTGCAGAGATTTATTTGATCAGACATTTACTCACAGGAACCACAAAGATAGTCCCATGGGTGCTCTCCTGGCCCTCATAAAGGTCTGACTTCCAACTGATTAAATCTAAAGGCCCATGCTTAACCTAAGAGCCAATGATTTGTAAGGAATCTCTTACTGGCTTAGATGTTAATTGGCTGGATTTAAATCTCTGAGCCTTCATACTGTCTCATCAAAATGTACACTGACAATAATTTCTCAAACAACCATTACTTCAAAAAACGTTTGCTTGCTACAAGTATGAAGATAAATATTACAAAGCACGGAGGATCAGGAGTTAATTCATTATTTGGTATTTGTTGTTATGTGACAAAGCCCAGCCTGTTTGGACCAATCATGTGTTTTATTTATTTGTTTTTATTTAATTCATGACCTCGCAATAAAAACCAGATGCTCTCTCTTTTCTTCCCCAGCGCCCACACTGAGGTCCCAGCAGATGGGTATTGTTTCACTGGGGGGAGGGTGCTATAGAAATGAGGTGGTGGAGCTGAAAGTGTAATGAGGTAATTGTGTGGCCCAAGCTCAATGTGGCACACTTTTTGCATTAAGCAGTTTATGGATCTTCCAGGCTTTGATCCTCCCAAAAAGGCCTCAAGGGAGTTGCAGTGTCTTTTAGAGGCTACCCAGGGTCAACATGCAAAGAGCGGGCGACAAGCTGGTGAGCCCTGAGGCGACATGGCCATTTGGATACACACATGTGCCTCCTTGGGCCATTTGACTATGTCGCTTTTGTTGCACATTATGTGTATGCATAAGTCTGTGATGTGTGCTTCCAGTGTATTAAATGAGTGTTCGGCACTTTTGATTTTGCAGAAAAACAATGCAGAGATTAAAAACTCCCTTTATTTCTCTATATAATCCCTTACTAGACTAATGCACTTATCACAGAATTTCATTAGTGCTTGGATACCATCATAATACAAACTTTTCTCAGTACTGATCAGACTGCCTGCTTCAATGGCACCATTCAAATATTTTGCTGCAGCTAAGAGTCTCATCTGTACTATGTATGGCATTGAAAATCTGCTCCATTAGGCTTATGTCCTGTAGTCCTATTTGTTAAACTCAGTCTAATGCAAAATATTATATGAGGTTTGTGAAACATATTTAGATTAGATGGTAAAAATATTGGATAGTGAAATATATTTATACTACATTAGATGCCATTAAGCACGGTGGTTAGCACTGTCACATTGCACCTCCAGGGTCTGGGTTCAATTCCCAGCCAGGCTCACTATGTGTGCTTGGAGTTTGCATGCACACAGTTCTCTCTGTGCTTGGTGGGTTTCCTCTGGGTACTGCGGTCCAAAGACATGCTGATTAGGCTAATTGCCGTTCCCAAAATTGCCCGTAGTGTGTGAATGAGTGTGTGTATGTGTGTGTGCCCTGTGATGGATTGGCACCCTGTCCAGGGTGTACCCTGCCTTGTGCTCTAAGTCTGCTGGGATAGGCTCCAGACCCCCACGACCCTGAATACAGGATAAAGCAGTATGTATGAATGAATGAATGAATTAATAGATTAAATTAGATTTCAAATACTTTTACTGTCAAGTCAGATGACTAGCTCTCATCCATAATCACTCTGTACACGCACATTTATGGAGCCCTTTTTGTTTCAGTAAAAGTATTTTTGTATTAAAAAGTAATAAAAATTTAACCTAAATTTCACTGTAGTGTCGAGGATCCTAAATGTACTGCAGGAACGTGGAGCCTGTGGTTACATTTTAAAATGGTAAGCAGATGACAAAATCTATGTAAATGTATATTAATACAAATCGCTTAGGCCGAATGAAAGCCATTTACAACTACGATTTTTTCTTTCGTAAATGAGTAGAGCTGAAAGGTTCACAGGCATAGAGTATGGAATGTTTAGATACAGTCCCCCCAACACACACACATCCACTTTCCCACAAGTTCACATAGTTTAGTTGATGGTGAAGTGGCTGCTCACTTCATGTCAGAGATCATCATCATGTCCATGTTCCAAGTTAGACTTTTATAGTCGGAGTTCCTGGTTGCACTCAGCACAAAAAGTATTGACGTTAGCCATTACGTAACAGTGAGCATACTCAATTATGTGTGTAATTAAGTGTCTATCTCTCTCTCTCTACACATGGTACTGTGCTCCTGTTTAACCAGTGTTTACTACTTCTTCTGCTCTCCAGACCTGTAAGATTCATCCTGATGCAATCTTATGGTTTTGTACCTAAGTCTCCTTGACTGAACAGGTGGTAATCTCAACAAAGTGGACTTTATGTTAAATAAAATGCATTCATGTAGAATTGAACATTCGAGCACACAGAGATACACTCACCTAAAGGATTATTAGGAACAAGTGATCAATTTCTCATTAATGAAATTATGTAATCAACCAATCACATGGCAGTTGCTTCAATGCATTTAGGGTTGTGGTCCTGGTCAAGACAATCTCCTGAACTCCAAACTGAATGTCAGAATGGGAAAAAAAAGTGATTTAAGCAATTTTGAGTGTGGCATGGTTGTTGGTGCCAGACGGGCCGGTCTGAGTATTTCACAATCTGCTCAGTTACTGGGATTTTCATGCGCAACCATTTCTAGGGTTTACAAAGAATGGTATGAAAAGGGAAAAACATCCAGTATGCGGCAGTCCTGTGGGCCTTGTTGATGCTAGAGGTCAGAGGAGAATGGGCCGACTGATTCAAGCTGATAGAATAGCAACTTTGACTGAAATAATCACTTGTTACAACCGAGGTTTGCAGCAAAGCATTTGTGAAGCCACAACACGTACAACCTTGAGGCGGATGGGCTACAACAGCAGAAAAGCCCACCGGGTACCACTCATCTCCACTACAAATAGGAAAAAGAGGCTACAATTTGCACGAGCTCACCAAAATGTTGCCTGATCTGATGAGTCTCGATTTCTGTTGAGACATTCACATGGTAGAACAGAATGAGAACATGGATCCATCATGCCTTGTTGCCACTGTGCAGGCTGGTGGTGGTGGTGTAATGGTGTGAGGGACCTTTTCTTGGCACACGTTAGGTCCCTTAGTGCCAATTGGGCATTTATTTAAATGCCACGGCCTACCTGAGCATTGTTTCTGACCATGTCCATACCTTTATGACCCTTCATTTCTTATATGGTCAAACACTGTCTTAGTATGGTGTTCCTAATAATCCTTTAGGTGAGTGTAGAAGGGATTTATTAATAGTCATCCTATCTGGTATCACCCAAATGAGGATCGGTTCCCTTTTCAGTCGGGTTCCTCTCACGCTTCCTTCCTCATGTCATCTTAAGGATGTTTTTACTTCTGTTTTAGTTCTGCATCTCTGGAAGAAACATTTTGTTTGTAGTTTGTTCTGCAACTCCCATGATCCTCAGCCCACATGGCGTCTGTTCAGGCATCAACCTTCCTGTTCCATGGTCACCTGATTATTAATGAACTTGCACAATTTTTTTTTAAATAATGCAGAATCTCAGTATTACTTTGTGCTTGAGAAAAAAAAAAAATTTTTATACAGTATATTGTGTTCTAAGTAAAACCGGGATTTTTGATTGTGCTAATTAGTTGGCAATATATTATTCATCAATATTCAAGGATCAGGCATTCCACTCATTGAATGTTGAATGAACGACTGCAGTGGACTCCAAGCCACCTCGGCCAGAATCATAATTCACAGACGTACGACTTTCTTTCAAAGTTTTGCACCATTCAAATGTTTTACTGCAGCTAAGAGTCTCATCACCATACTGTGCTTGAAGTGTTTTATAATTGTTAATCAGTTTTAAACCTTAATTCATGAGAAATTTCTTATGCCTTATGCCATACATTGAACAAAAAAAATAAAATAAAAACATTATTATGGCACTGTGCAAACGTTTAGACACCCCAAGAGATGGCAGTTCATGTTTGGAGAAAAAAAAAGGAGAAGTATTTCCTGAAAAGAACATCTTGCCAACTATCAATCATGGGGGTGTTTGGGGTTGTGTTGCAGCCAGTGGCACAGGAAACATTGCACGGATGGAGGGAAGAATGGATTCCACTAAATACCAGCAAATTCTGGAAGCAAACATCACACAATCTGTAAAAAAGCTGAAGCTGAAAAGAGGATGGCTTATACAACAGGACAATGATCCTAAACATACCTCGAAACGCAAGCTGGGTTTTGGAACGGCCATCACAGTCCCCTGATTTAAACATCATTGAACATTTGCGAGTAGATCTTAAAAGAGCTGTGCATGCAAGACAACCAAAGAATATTACAAAACTAGAAGCCTTTTACAAGTGCAAGAACTGAAAGACTTTTAGCTGGCTATAAAAAACGTTTGCAAGCTGTGATATCTGCCAGAGGAGGTGTTACTAAGTACTGATTGTGCAGGGTGCCCAAACTTTTGCACAGTGCCACAATAATGTTTTTATTTTTTATCTTTGTTCAATTTACGACATAAAAAGTTACTATGCACCAGTGTTTGATGAAAATATTGTGCATTTTATTCCATTTCCAAGAGAGTTAACAACAATAAATAAAAATCACCAAAATCTGTTATTTATCAAGAGGTGCCTAAACTTTTGCATAAGTTTTATTATACTGACATTGGACAGTGTTTTAATTTATTTTCCCTAGGTCACAATACTAAAAATAATTATAAGCAATAAATAAGCAGTTGCAGGTCTAGGAAATTGAGTTTAAAACAAATGTACTAATTCAAGACCTACACTATAAAGAGTGCTTGTTTTTTCAAAAAGGATGGGCAGTCATGAGATTCACAAGGAAATATGTTCCCAAGGGTAAGTAGAGAAAATGTAGCCATGTCCTCATGCAGCTTTCAGCAGATGGAAATCAGATATAGAGACTCGACGCATTGCTTAATTAAACCTTGTAATGCAAGTTATCATATAAATCATATGATTTCAATTCCCCCCCACTAAATTCTCCTGCACCTTTTGGCTTATCTAACATCTGAAGATGTTTCCATTGAATGTGAACAATCGATATATAGATGTTAATATTTTTAAATGCCTGTCCTCTCCTGACCTTTTGGAACACCCACTGAACTCATAAGCAGAGTGAGCTGGAGCCGTTTACATGTACCAGAACACTGGTTCAACTCAGTATTCAGAAGGTCTGTTTAGAGTTGGAGTTTCTTGTGTGTATGTATGTGTGTGCATGTATGTGTGTGTGTGAGTGACCTCTTCCTCCAGTGTAAATTCAATCATGAGGCATTATCTTGAACACTCAGTTGAGAGGGTCAACAACCGGGTGTGGAACATATACGTTTTCCTGTAGCACTGAGCACTTTCTGTTGCAGCACATGAGCGAAATGAGTAGGAGGAAGTTTGTGGAGCGGTCAGACGGGCTGTGAGGGACGAGAAAAGCAGATCACGATTTTGACTAATGCTGGTTCAGTGCTTTAAATGAGCTCTTTGTAGGATATCAAGAGAGTTCTGATTCCAGGTTGATGGGAAGGGAAGATCCAGTGAGGCACACAGAGCACTCTGTGTACAGCTCAGTTACATAAGACTATCTCTCTCTCTCTCTCTCTCTCTCTCTCTCTCTCTCTCTCACACACACACACACACACACACACACACACACACACACACACACACACACACACACACACACACACACACACACAGAGAGAGAGAGAAACCTGGATATCAGAAGACTAGCTTGTCATGAACATTCACTTTCTACTTTACCTCTCAATTATCAGGAACAGATTACAGTTGTTTTGTATAACAATTTGAATATCAAATCAAAAGATATTTTAAATGTGGGCATGTCCACTTTAGATGGCACCGATAAGCCTACTCACTCACTCACTCACTCACTCACTCACTCACTCACTCACGCACTCACTCACTCACTCACGCACGCACTCACGCACGCACTCACTCACGCACTCACTCACTCACTCACGCACACACTCACTCACTCACTCACTCACTCACGCACGCACTCACTCACTCACTCACTCACTCACTCACTCACTCACTCACTCACTCACTCACTCACTCACTCACTCACTCACTCACGCACTCACTCACTCACTCACGCACTCACTCACTCACTCACTCACGCACGCACTCACTCACTCACTCACGCACGCACTCACTCACTCACTCACTCATTCACGCACGCACTCACTCACTCACTCACTCACTCACTCATGCACGCACGCACTCACTCACGCACTCACGCACTCACTCGCTCACGCGCTCACTCACTCACGCACTCACTCACTCACTCACTCACGCACTCACTCACTCACTCACTCACTCACACACTCACTCACTCACTCACTCACGCACTCACTCACTCACGCACGAGCGCACTCACTCACTCACTCACTCACTCACTCACGCACGCACTCACTCACTCACTCACTCACTCACGCACTCACTCACTCACTCACTCACGCACTCACTCACTCACTCACTCACTCACGCACTCACTCACTCACTCACTCACTCACTCACTCACGCACTCACTCACTCACTCACTCACTCACTCACTCACTCACTCACGCACTCACTCACTCACTCACTCACTCACTCACTCACGCACGCACTCACTCACTCACTCACTCACTCACGCACTCACTCACTCACTCACTCACGCACTCACTCACTCACTCACTCACTCACGCACTCACTCACTCACTCACTCACGCACTCACGCACTCACTCACGCACTCACGCACTCACTCACTCACTCACTCATGCACGCACGCACTCACTCACTCACTCACTCACGCACTCACTCACTCACTCACTCACGCACTCACTCACGCACTCACTCACTCACTCACGCACGCACTCACTCACTCACGCACTCACTCACTCACTCACGCACTCACTCATTCACTCACGCACTCACTCAATCACTCACTCACTCACGCACTCACTCACTCACTCACTCACTCACTCACTCACTCACGCACTCACTCACTCACTCACTCACGTACTCACGCACTCACTCACTCACGCACTCACGCACTCACTCACTCACTCACTCACTCACGCACTCACTCACTCACGCACTCACTCACTCACTCACGCACTCACTCACTCACTCACGCACTCACTCACTCACTCACTCACTCACTCACGAACTCACTCACTCACGCACTCACGCACTCACTCACTCACTCACTCACGCACTCACTCACTCACTCACTCACTCACGCACTCACTCACTCACGCACTCACTCACTCACGCGCTCACTCACTCACTCACTCACGCACACACACTATCCTGGGCACTGAAATACAGTACATCCAAGATACCTAAACACCAGTCCATTTCAGGGCGCCCACACACATCCATTCCCACATGTATGGTAAATTCATCACTTACGGGCCTTTTTTGGGAGGTGGGAGGAAACCAGAGAAAATACAAAGAAGCCCATGTGTATGGGGAGAACACAAATCACAAAAGATCCTTAGCAAATCATGTCATGTCACAAATGTCCTGTCTTTTGCCAGCTAAATAAATACTGGTCTTAAGTGTTGATATCCTTCATTAAGATGGTATTAGGATCTAAACTCTTATTGAGAAGCTGTTGAATACAACAATGAAGAGTGAGTGAGTGAGTGAGAAGGCTTCCCTAAACTACATAATAGGTCAACTATTGTCATCTGCACTTTTTCTGTGTTTTAAGTGCCAACTGTTCTTGAACAGATTGCCATGCTTATAACATGTCAGATTTCAAAGCCATCCTGAACAGGACAGAGAGATTTGAAACCTTCATTTGATGCAGGAATGCATTATTACATACAGAGACAAAATGTATATGAAAGCTGATATGTGAGTTTATTGTTTAATGAGGGCTAAAGTCAATCCTGTACTTTCGATTGTGCAGAATAACAGAACATATTTCTGGAAGTAAAACATGTCAATGGCTTGGAACGAGGTTAGGACATGGAATGTGGCTATAACTCCCAGACAGTTCCTGTAATGGTGTTTGTAAAATGTTTGTATCACGTCAAGTCAAGTAGGCTTTATTGTCACTGTGTACAGTTAGTACACAGTGAAACGAAATCAGCATTCCTCCAAGACCAAGGTGCTATATGCAACATAAATTAACAAAAAAAACTAACTACTGTAACTAGCTAACTTAGAGACCTAATTAGCTGGCTAGTTGGGAACTAATTTTGTAGGTATAGTTCCCACAGACTGTACTTGTACTTAACGTCTGTACTGTACTTGACATCTTCTGTAAATGTCCATCAATTTTACACCTTCATTCACAAGAAATTTCATCACAAGTCTTGGTTTGACTTGAACATCACACATATTTTAAGAGATAATAATTGAACTGTACTGCTGTTTCTGCTATCTGACAGATCTAAACAAGGAGTGGCATAACGAAAAATGGGAAAGTATATTTGGAAGTCATCTGCTCCTCAAAAATGAACATGTCAGTGAAAGAGAAAGGAAGAAGAGATATGAAACCTGGTGTGGGTCAAGAGAGCAATGTAACGTTAGACCCTCTGTCCCTCTCGCTCACACACACTATTTCCATACACCACCAGCTGTACAGAGTATGCCTCATTACTCATTCTCTTTCTACCATACCATGAGACAAGGGCTGTAACCTGTCTGATTTTGTGTCATACAGCAGATAGTGTCTCCACTGTTATACTTTTAATGATAAGGAGAGCTGTCTTACTGTACGCGGGTAAGATTGATCAGACTTCTGAATTTACCAAAATAGAAATAGTAGTAGTTTTTCAGAGTCACAGACTTTGACACTTTAAAACTTACATTAACACCTATAGCGTATAGAAAAAACCTCTAAATCATAAAACACGATATCAAATACAAATGCATCAATTGTTTATAAGCACCTTCAGCTTTTTTCACTGTTTGGCCTGTTGCATCTAAATATCACTTTTATTAAAATAGAAATAGGATGAATCTTCATCGTAACTGCTGTGAGCTCCAAGCCACCTTGGCCGAGATCATCATTCGTGGAAGTAAGGACTTCTTTAAAACTTTTTAACCATTCATATATTTAGCTGTGGCAAAGAGGCTCATAACTGCACAGTGCTTTACACCTTCATTCACAAGATATCTCATAACAAGTCCCGGTTTAACCTGAATGCCCCTTATATATAGTTTAAGTCTGCAATACTTGATATAGGGGGGGGGGGGGGGTAGTAAGAGACCACTGCAATTTATACTCTTTATTAGAATGTCATCAAGAAGAAGATGGATGGTCACAAGCAAAGCTGAGCTGTTTGGTTTTTTGCCAAAAGAGTGGTATACAGTTACAGCAATGTGAAACACTGGTGGAGAGCATGGAAAAACGCATGAAAGTTGCAAATATACAACTATATAACCACGAAATACTGATTTCTTAATGTTATTTAGCCAAAGCATTAGCACAAATTATATGCATTTTATTTTATTTGGGTTATTAAACCTCTTCAAACCCTGCATGATCTTGTGTTATTTTGATATGTTGTGATGTCATTTACTCTATCTAGTCATATATACTCTAAATAACAATAGTTATTTTTGAATTTAGGATAAATATTGTCAGCAGTTCACAAAAATGTGAATACATGCACCTGTAAGAAAAAAAAAAAACACAAGAAAGTGATTATTTATAGACCAAAATAATAGACCAAAGTTATTGATAATATATATATATATTTTATCTTTGTTCAATTTATCACACTGTGTTAACATCTGTTCAATTAAAAAAATCACCAAAAATCTGTTATTTATCAGGGGGTGCCTAAACTTTTGCATAAGACTGTAAATATAATCTATCTATCTATCTATCTATCTATCTATCTATCTATCTATCTATCTATCTATCTATCTAGATAGATAGATATAGATATAGATAGATAGATAGATAGATATACTGGTCATATTACCAGAGTCGATCACCTTATTCCAGATGGAGATGCAGACTTTCACATGCTGGATAATATTTTCTGCAGTTACTAATTCAGTGCATGTTGTTACTGTTGTTTCATAGAATCAGTCTCTTGCAAACTTAGCTAAAGGAATGTTAAATGTTGAAAATATAACACATTAAAAATATAACACAATACTTTACAAAATATACCACATACATTGTTAGACCTGAAACACCGGTGCAGAAGGCTAAAGCTCCTGACATACAATCAAATGGTTAAATCTTCAGTGCAGTCCAGCTTCCACAGTTGATGTCAAGCAGATACACAACTTTCGTTACCAATGCCTACGAGAACAAGAGAACAATGAAAAATGGCACAGTCCAGTTATTTACATGACAACTTTACTCTCCAAGTACTAATGTCACATTACTTTATTACTTAAAGAAATACAATATATTAAAAAGTTGAGCCACTCTGAGAACAATTATTAGATAATCTATGTAGCACAGCAACCAATTACAATAACATAGCCATGTAAAACAATTTAATATCAGTGGCTGAGCATAAGATTAATCTAAGAGAAACAAAAAGGCAGGTGGGCTAGGAATTGCTTTAGCAAGCTCCTTCTTTAGCAATATAATGCAATATTTCTTTTATCTTTTTTTTTTTTTTGGATTTTCCCCCGATTTTCTCCCCTAATTTAGTCGTGTCCGATTCCTCCCCGTCACTAGGGGGCTCCCACATTAAGGCTACTACTACCACTCAGCCGGGAGGGCCGAAGACTATCACGTGCTTCCTCCGAACCACGTGACGCCAGCCGACCGCATCTTTTCGCGCACCGTTGGGGGCGGCGTAACACACTCGGAGGACAGCGCTATCCGCTCCCTCTGCTGCGCGAGCTCACAGACGCCCCTGATTGGCTGTAGAGCCGTGATTAATGTGGGAGCACTAAGTACCTCTCGTCCCTCCCCTCTGAGAGAGCTCGGCCAATCAGCTCTCTCTAGACCTCCGGCTGCGAGAGGTTACAGCACCACCTGGGATTCGAACTAGCAATCTCCGGATGATAGGGCGAGCGCTTTAACCACTGCGCCACTCGGAGGCCCATTTCTTTTATCTTTTACATTCTTTTACATACATTGAGCCAGTTCATTAGAGACACTGCAGCTGTGTGTCTAAGTGTGAAGAACAGATCTAACATTTGTCGTAGATATAATGACCTCTGATCCAGGGCCCCACAAGGCAACGTGATACCAGAGACAGGCACATTTAAATACGGTCTCAGTAATGAAACAGGATTAAGAAACTTTGCCACATGTACAGTATATCAAACGCAGACATGCATAAACTGTATGTAAGAAATGCCAGAACAAAAATCACCTGGGAATTGAACTTGTGATCTCCGGATGATAGGGCGAGCACTTTACCACTGCACCACTCGAATCAGATAATTCTATACAGTACAGAGTGCTGACTTAAATTTGTTATGCAAAGAAACATTAAGAAAAACATGAGGATAATTTGCATAGGACAAGAAGACATTTCTCTGTCCATACGCACATTGTTTGTAGTCCACTCAGAAATGAAGCCACTCAATGGAAATTATTTCTTTACCCGAAGACATGGTAGAGACACTTAGCAACAGGAAAACATTTAGAGAGTGGAACACCCAATCCTTGAAAATGAACAGATAACTTGTTGCCTGTTTGCAGAAGAGATATGTCTGTCTGTGGAAACTGTACAAACACTCATTCACCAACACCACTTGACATTACTCTAGCTTAGACAATAACTTAGCTATGAACTCTGAGTTATTGCCACATTCCCCGTACAGTCCTGATATCACTCCAAGCCATTTCCGCATGCTTAGGACATTAAAGGAGTTCCTGAGAGGCCAGCATTACAGATGTGAAGCAGACAGTCTGATCATGGTGTGGCGTACTGAGAAAACTTTCTACCTTGATAGTATTCAGGCACTAGTGAAACCCTGGGATAAGTGCATTAGTGATTCGGGTGATTATATAGATAAATAAATGTAGTTCTTATTGCATTCTGCTAATATAATCAAAAGTAACAGTCTGACAAAACGCCCCCAGTTTAAGTTTAGCTATTTAAGTGTTACTTACTTTTTCGGTTTTGATTAGAATGTTTGCGATGTTTGTCTAGCATTTTTCTAGTTACCTTCAGAACAAACTAAAGAAAAAAACATTTACAACATGCATACATATATATATATATATACTGTACATACATACATAAACCATGTAATGCACCCTACCGTAATGTAAAACTTGGCTGCTTCCCCTCACTGCCACATAAAGCACATTCACTCCCTTAGACAGAACCCTGACTCAAACAAATTAACACTGGATTTATTGGGAAGCCCAAATCAGCAAAACCAGGATGCTATTTTTTTCCTAAAAGGATGACGGTTGCACTTTTGCAAAGGGTAGGATATTTATGTGTGTGTGTGTGTGTGTGTGTGTGTGTGTGTGTGTGTGTGTGTGTGTGTGTGTGTGTGTGTGTGTGTGTGTGTGTGTGTATGTGTGTGTGTGTGTGTGTGTGTGTGTGTGTGTGTGTGTGTGTGTGTGTGTGTGTGTGTGTGAGAGAGAGAGAGAGAGAGAGAGAGAGAGAGAGAGAGAGAGAGAGAGAAATTGTAATCTTTATATTGGTGACAGAAGAAAAATTCTTTAAAGGGAAAACAAGCACTGCTGTTATGCTGGAGTATTCTGCTGCCATGGTTTCAGTCAACGTGTCTTCTTGACTGCAAACTATCTGTCCCAAACCTTGAATGTCCTGCAGAGCCACATTAAATTAAAAATTAAAAATGAAAAGAATTGGCACACAGAGGAAGCCATCAAGGTAGGTAGGTATTAGGTCCACAACTCAGATGAGAGAATCTGTTCAAAGGACAATCATAGCCTGGACACTCCCTATAGCTCTGTTTGCAGAAGAATAATAAGCCATAGGAACTTGTGTTGAGTTTGCCAATGTCATGGTGGTGACTTGAAGTTGACATGGACATGTAACTCTTCTCTTCTCTTCTCTTCTCTTCTCTTCTCTTCTCTTCTCTTCTCTTCTCTTCTCTTCTCTTCTCTTCTCTTCTCTTCTCTTCTCTTCTCTTCTCTTCAGTTGATGAGACCAAAGCATTTTTTCCTGATGAGACCATGTATCTGAAGAGACCAAAGCATTTTTGAAGGGGGAAAACCTAACACTGTTCATAAAGCATGATGGTGGAAGAATCTTGAAGAGATTTATCCTTGACCTCTTGGGTGATTCTTTGACTAATATCCTCCCTACCTTTTCACTGATTTTGGGTGGAATACCTCCTCTAGGCAGAGCTGTGCTTGTGGCATATCCATACAGTAACTCCTTTGACATCATGATGCTATTTGTTTAGGTACAGTATATTCCCTAATCATCTGTGAGGCCTACAAGGTAAAATGTGTATTTGTATTAATATCATGTAACACCTTTGCACCCAACTAGACTGTGCTGAACTAATTATGTGACTTCTGACGGCATGGCAATAATTACATCTTTTACAGTTTTATTAAGTCAGTGATAAACTTTATTCATTGGTGACTTTATTCATCCATCTGCCAGACTTTATTTTAACTCAGTAGATCTGCATTGCTTTGGTTCAGCTATTATTTGAGCACGTGTTTCTGTACTTTCTCTACTTTTGTGCCACTTTTTCGATTGCCATTTGTCATTTGCCTCCTGGAGATATGTTAGACCTGTTTGAAGTGACAATGATACTTTGCCATTTTATGTGGTTCTAGTGGTCAATTCAGTTCAGATCAGTTCACACTCCAGACAAGCATGAGAATGTACAGTATGTATAATGTATTATGAAAACTACAGCAGGGGCAGGGTTTCTTATACATAACCCAAAAAGTTATGGAATAGTCTTCCATTTAATGTTCGGGACTCAGACACAGTCTCAATGTTTAAGTCTAGGCTAAAAACCTATTTATTTTGTGATAATTTTGTGAATAGAAGGAACAGATCTGGAGGACACAGAGTATTATGGTGAACTGGCATCCATTAATCACACAGTTGCTTTACTTCAAAGGAGCCCTCATGTTGGTCTTTCCTTCTGGCTCTCCCTTTAAGTTATGCTGCCATAGTTAGTTCTACCGGAGTCCCTGCTTGCACTCTGTACTAGATATACATTTACCTTATACATTATGTGACTGTGACATACTTAACTGTTATCTCTCTTCTCTTCTTTTCAATTATCTCCCTCTCCCTGTCTCTTTCTGTCGAACAACACCTGCCACTTCTGAGCTGCAAGTGATCCAGACACGCTCTGCCCTCTGGACCAGTGCTGTTGTTTGGCGATCTCATCACATGGCCCCCGTATGGTCTGCTTGGGATGCATGTGATGACAGTTCCACTTTTCCATGAAGATGGTCCTAGCTTCGTTTGATGCAGACAGCTCTTCTTTGAGGATTTGTTACTGCAGAAACTCAGTAGTTCAGGACTGGAATTCCTATAGTTTTGTACCTGAGCCTCCAATAGCAAAGTGGACTCCATATTAACTTAAACACACCATCTGTTATATTGAACTTCCAGCAGCCTAACACACTGTATGACTGAGGATGGGTTCCCTGTTGACTCTAGTTCTTCTCAATGTTTCTTCCTATTGCCATTTCTGGGAGTTTCTCCTTGCAACTGTCACCCTTGGCCTGCTCCTCATCCACAATCTAATCATTTTGATTCATACATATTTTTTTTACATTTCATATACATTTCCATAATTTTCTTTAGATTTTGTAAAGCTACTTTTTGATTCAAATAAAATTGAATGGAATGTACAGTGGTATTGTAAAACTTGCTTCATCCATGCCAGTTAAGGAGTTATAAATAAGTTTGCATGGTGGAGCTACACTTTGATGGAAGAAACCTGCGCACCATCATATACTGTACAGTACTTACACATCAGTGGCATCATCCTGTATGGGGATCCTCAATAAATTTAATTGAAACCATGAAAATCTTTGTGAAAATTCCAGCACATGTGTAGTGTTTAGTGTTTAGAGGAATCATTTATATGTCAAAGAATCATAACAGGAAATTACTTTAAACAGGAGAAAGTTTATAGGATAGGCTTTCACTTTTAATGCAGTAGTTAAAGCGGATTGATGAACGATTTTTATTTTACTGCTTAACAAGGGTGGAAAATGTGTTGAGAAATTATTTATCAATGTAGTTAAGTAAAAGACAAAAAGTAAAAAATCTTGAATTTTTTTATGTAAAAAGGAAACGTTAAAAATGATTATAAAAAAAAAAGTCACACATTTTCATAACTATTTCGTGGGACTGCCTTTTACTTTTATTATGACCAAGGCATTATTTCAATAAGTTTATGTAATGTCACAACATTATTTCTGTCCAAAGTTAATTTCTCTCCACATTAGATTTCACATGTCAATAGTACATTTTGCAGTTCTTAAGCCAGTTTTAGTAGTTTCAACAATGTGGAGGTCAAGATGAGATCTGGAAGACTGAGAAATCTCTCAGAGAGAACTGCTTGTATGCTGGTCAGAAAGACAAATCAAAACCCTCATTTTTGATTTGATTTGTAATGTTGCACCACAGACTCAGGAGTGGTGGTGCACCGTTCTTGCACGGACAAGACATCTAGGCATTTGGCAGACGTCCTTATCCAGAGCGACTTACATTTTTATCTCATTATACATCTGAGCAGTTGGGGTTGCTCAAATTGGGACTTGAACCTGGGACCTTCTGATCTGTAGTCCAATGCCATAACCACTGAGCTACCCCTGACCTCCATGGAAGACCTTCATGAAAGAGTCAGCAGAAGAAAACCACAGTCCCCTGATTAAAACTTCATTGAAAATTTGTGGGTAGATCTTAAAAGAGCTGTGCATGCAAGACAACCAAAGAATATTACAGAACTAGAAGCCTTTTGCAAGAAAGAATGGGAGAAAATCAAGTACAAGAACTGAAAGACTTTTAGCTGGCTATAAAAAGCGTTTGCAAGCTGTGATATCTGCCAGAGGAGGTGTTACTAAGTACTGATTATGTAGGGTGGCCAATCTTTTGCACAGTGCCACAGTAATGATTTTATTTATTTTTATCTCTGTTCAATTTATGACATAAAAAGTAACTATGCACCAGTGTTTCCTGAAAATATTGTGCATTTTTTCAATTTCCAAGTGAGACTGTGTTAATATATGTTCAATTAAAAAAATCACCAAAAAGTTATTTATCAAGGGGTGCCCAAACTTTTGCATAAGACTGTTTGTCTTTTGCAATGTTCTGTATGTCTTCTGATATGGGTGTTTAAGAAAACAGAAGCTACTCACTGCATCAGGTAGGGTTAAATAGCTTGTTGCCAGCTGAAATAAATGAATCACTGCAGTAGATATCCATTAGAAGGCTCTTTACTTTTTGCTTAGTCAAATCCAGACTGTGACTTTTTTTTGGCTGGGCAGTGTATTGTACAAGAGTTAGTTCCAACAAAGTAATCTTATTGACTGAGAGGCTTTCCACAAGTGGTCATAATAGAGCATTACAACACTGGGATGTTTAACTATTTATCCCTACATAAATGTATCACTCTGTATCACAGGTGTTCCAGCAATCTTTAATCACACTAATTGTCAGTCACCAGCATGGGTAAAAGTGGCTCTGTACGGTTCGCAGTACTGGAATGATGGGAGAGCAAATCCACATTCAAAACCAGTCAAGGAAGCAATTTCACCAAGAAAACACATCTGTTAATGTTATGCCTAACCTTAGCTAACTCCTGCTCAACGGCACTATTTTATACAAAAGATTGTACTCCCTACACCAGCTTTGTATTTAGTCTATTAGGGACTGTCCACCACCTCCATGGTTTATTTTCCTCACCATTTGGCTGCAAAAAATATATTTTCAACCATTAGTCTGTCACTAACTGTCGGTCAATCGCTCCACAAGTTATGGTTAGTTCCACCACACCTATTTCGAACAAAACTTTGCACCTAGCTAGAATTAGTTGCCACCTAACCAATTTTCAGAATCAGAATCAGGTTTTAGTTTGATCATGGTACAGTTTTGTTCCTCTAATGACTTTTACTTGATACAAGGGCTCTCTAATGTCTTGTATTTGTTACTCTTGCTTATGTTGCTATGCCATCTTCATTTTTAAAGAGAGTGCTGAAGAGTACTTGTCTAGTCAGCTTCAAATAACAAGCTGGAGCGAATGGATGCATATTAGCTCTTCTCTTTGTCTCAGGTTACACACCAACACTCACTCATTTTCTGCACTTGGTTTACACAGGACATGCTAAAACTTCCTGCACAGCCCTTGTGAATTCAGGAAGCTACATTAACTTCAATCAGCACATGCAGATGCAATTTCCCCAATATTCTTGGGTACTCACACTGATTTGACTGCCCTGCATCTTAGCCACCATTCAAATGTGTTATTATAATACTTAAGGGATTAATGGGTCAAAAGGTTCACCTGATCTTTGCTGAGGCATGTATAAGAGGAGCTACACATACAAACACATACTGTATATATAAGTACAGTATATATACTTCCTCTGGCTGTGTAAGCCAAGCGATAAATCTACACAAAAATATTTGAATTTACTCTGTTTCCATAGTTGTACTTACCCACATCTAATAACGTTTTCGCCTGATGGTATTTTTAGAACCGTGCAAATTTGTATGTTTTTCAATAGAGGTCTCACAACACTTCTGCAAGTCTTTTGCATATGAGTGTCATAAAGGGAAACACGCTGAAAAGGAAAAAGTTGGAAGGAACAGTATTAGGACCAGTCATGATCTTCATCAGGTTTAAACAGCAGCTCTTGAGGCTAGGATTTATATTATTATTATTATAAAAAAAATTTTTTTGGGGGGGGGGGGGGGTTCTTTTGGGGTGGATATTGTGTAAATGGATCTACAGTAATAAAATTCATACTGCAAACATCCGTACTGTACATACGGTTCATACTGCATGTAATAGTGTTTAGATAAGCACAATTATAGAGTTTATGAAAACAAAACAGGCAGCATGGTGGACCAGCGGGTAATGTGGACACCTTAAGGGTGCGAACCTACTTTAAATGTGTAGGTGGATTGCCTATAATGAATTATGTGCTGGAGGTCCATGGCCTGACTCGCATCTCACAGAGGGTATTCTTGCCTTAAGCCTAGTGTTTGAAGATTTAAAGAATCAAAGTGCACTGCAATAAAAAAACAGGATAAGGCAATTACTGAAGATGAATTATGAAAAAAAAATGTGAAGTGTATATGAAGTGTGTCAGGATTAGGAGAACAACATCACAACATGCAGCAAGAGTCTAGATACAGCTTAATGAAGAGAGAACTTAAATTATTAGATGGTTCACAGTTGGCATGTATTGTCAACACTCATATATTCCGGGGTTTTTATAGAGCTGAAATTTTGCTAAAGGTACAAGCTGTTCCAGCTGATAATAACATAGCAACAACTATTACAGTATGTTTTATTAAAGTACACTGAACATTAGTAGCATCCTAATTCAGAATTACTGTAGCAATATTATTTCCTCCTTATGTATATACTGAAACCATATAAGTGCATTCTTGACCTCTTTCTGTTAGCATAGAATTTCACAAACTGTGCATAACCTTGAGGGGAAAAAAGATAAGTTCTTTCAGCTCACAAAAACATCACTGCTTGCATCATTCTCAGACAAAACTAAATTCAATCTGCCAGAAATAGCATGTATTATTGTTTCTACTTTACACACTTACTGAAGACTTTTAAATCGAGATCTACCTGAGTATCATTTATGATCAAGTTGGGCAAGCTCATGACCATGTTGAATAAGTGACTCAAGGGAAACATACATTTAGTTCCACTCCCTTATATTATCTCTGAAATCAAAGATTTTATTCTTCTCAGTGCTCAGACACTCAATCACATTGTTTCTGGATAACAGCCAAGGTCTTTGAGTATCAGTAAGACATACACATAATGGGGAAAAGGGTATAGGGTGTAAAACATTACATGATACTGTATGTGGAAAAAACATGGTATGTGGTCATCTTGAAAAGTGCTGAGGGTGCAGTAAGGTTAGGTGTTTTAAACATAGCGCTAGTGTATGTGGCATGCTTCAAAGTAATAGGCACTGCAGATGTAGACACAAAGCGAGGACAAAGAGCCAAACCAAGTGCTTTAAACACATAACTGTTATTGTGCAGTTCATATTTCTAGACTTTCTCAATGCTATTTGGTGAGCTCCCAAGAAACTTTTTTTTACTGTGTTTTTAACAAAAAAAAATCATGAGTGCACTGCTGTATTTTTACTAAAGTTTAATGTAATTTTACAGCAAAACTGCAAAAGTTTTCCCCTATGTATTGTATAATTCTATATATGATACAGTTTTGCTCCAGTTTAATGAATCTAATAAAAGGTAACAAATGTATTAATCTAATTAAACTCATTATGTATGCTCATATTTATTCATTATTTGGATCACAGTAAATTGTATTGATGCTTGTATTGATACAGTAAGTTTTCTAATAGGGTCATCAGCAAAAATAGTACCTTGCAGCCCCAGGGTATCTGTTTCAAACCTGAACTCAGGTTAATGTTTTACATGTTCACATTTTCAGTTTTGTGATTGTCTGGTATCCCAGCTAGTATAGTGATGTGAGAAACAGGCATCATTCAACAACTATAATTATATATGAACAATTACACAGTTTTGTCAGCAATTGTTTCTTGCAGTTTTGAGAAAGGATTTTTTTTTCTCAAATAAAGCAAGAAGTATTGTTAAAAGCACAAATATCAAAATATAATTAAAAAAAATTTTTTTGCTCATATCTACGTGTATTTTGTATTTTTGTATGCTGGTAAACTGGGCAGGAGACAGGAGAATTCAATTTGGCTTGGACGGGAGTTCTTCACAGGGCATCATGCACTCATCCATGGTGCAGTTGAGCAGAAATAATCCAAATTGTATTTAGGAAACCTACACAGCCACAGGGAGAACTTCCTAAACTGGACCCATAGATTTGCCACAGCAGTTTTCCAAATATGACAATTTTTACTCATTATTGACTGGCATATTGTGTTGTTAAAATCTACTTAGAATTTTAAGAACATTTGCATAATAATTCCTATTATCACTTATTGCTTATAACCATTTATCCGCTCACTAACCTTTTCTGTTTTCTTGCTCTTGAAGCTTATTATTTGTCCACTGACAGTATATTACCATTATTTTTTCTTGCATGGCAGGAGCTTCAGAGCAGCAGTTTTGGGAGCAGTAGATTACAATATAGTCGAACAGAAACTACAGTGCAGTCTACTTTAGATCACCATTTCATTCAATTAAATTTTATTTGTATAGTGCTTTTAACAATTGTCATTGTTGCAAAGCAGCTTTAGTATAAAATAATAATTATTATTAATATAAAGATATTATTATTAGTATAGTAATAGTCAATCATAATAATAGTGACAATGTATTTGAAAAGGATTCAGTGAAGCTTCTGTATGAGTAATGTTGAAGATAGCGTATCTTTTCAAAAGACTGATTAAAACCGAGGATGGATAAAAAACAACACTAGGTTATTCCCTTTAATAAAGAGTTCTGTGAGTTTATGTTAGTATGTTGCATAATGTTATTTCAGTATGCCATTATTTCAAGTTTGATTATTTCTAAGAGCTAAGAGCAGATCTGATAGTAGCACCACTTGCAAGGCAAATCACAGACTTGAATTCCTGCAGTAGTTACTAAAACATAATTGATTCATTAGTAACAAGCCATTCAATGGGACTTGTATGAGGGATGGTCTGAAACATTCTAATCGAAATATGATAACAAATTAATTTAAAAGGTTTTAATTTCACACAGAAACTTTGTCAATAATTGTATTGTATAATTGTATAATTATAGGGCTGTATGAATACTGTATATCCATCATTGTAGAGTTTTCAGGAGAGTGAACTTGGTGTTTCTATGTAACTTTTGTAATTGCATATTATTATATTATGGTAAAATACATTACATTTAAAAATGTTTAAAAAAAGAGTCTGTCCTTTATATTTCCTGTGAAGTCATTGATAAAATTTTTTAGACCAACATCACATTTAACTGTAAATAATAAAATAAAATAAAAATCCCTATATTATTTTGGGGATATTTCCAAATAAAATAGTATTGTGTGTGATATACTGTATATAAAAAGCAACTCAAAACTGTCACTAGATATTCAGCCTTGAAGCCTGTATTTGTTTGTGATATAGTGTTTGTAGTATAAGTGATACATGTTGTTAGGACAGTGAGACTGTGTGAGTGTGTCTAATCAGCAGCAGCAGTGCAGTAACAGCAGGAGGCCTCCCATGCTGGGGTGAAGGGTCAGTGGTTCCTGACAGAGTTGAAGACCTTTTATCGACGCAAAACCTCATCCATCTGTAGCCTGAAACCAATCTACCTCATGAGCAGCTTGAGTAGAAACCAACCTACCTCACAAGCAGCTCGAATTTCAGTGGCTGTAGGTGTGTGTGTTCACCGTGAGACGTCTCTGTGTGGTAACAGTTTCTCGGGCCATACATTGCTCACTGCTTCATCACTAAAGGTATACAGAAGGGGTGTATATTTAAATCTTACAACCACATTCTGTGTGATTATCTAAGTGTGTGTGAGGTATACAGTATACAGTGTGTGGTAGGCAAGATGTTCATGTAAATGACGCATATACAAGATCAAAGTAGCATGGTTCAGATGTCATATAATCTTAAAAACTTGTCTTAAAAACTTCTTCATACACTTCTATGCTGAAGACCAAACAACTTTGCAAATATACATTGCTATAAAAATGCCTCATGGCTGGCTCATTTAACCCTAACGTTCTGCTCAACTTTTATAGTACGTTTTGAATCACTATACATTCTCAGTCACTATATCCTATTGAAAAACATTTTGCTGAACTGAACCTGATTGAGCCGTCCTTCCCACTTGTTTGAGGTATGTTGTACAATTATCCACCACATGTTGCCGTGTGTTTTTCAATTTGTTTGTAGCATACTATAAGAATTATAGATTGAATATACTGTATATAAATATATATAGATAGATTGAATTGATTGCATTACACCACAAAATGCAGCATTTTATGTGACTTATTACTGCTTCAAGGAAAGACAAAAAATGCAAATAATTTTCCATTGCTGTTTTTTTGAGCATGTTAAATGGTTAAACAATTTGAACAGTTTATTTACATTGTAGGTCGCACGGTGGTTAGCATTATTGCTTTGAACCTCCAAGTTCTGGGTTTGATTGCTGCCTTGGGCCTGTGTGCTTAAAATTTGCATGTTCTCTCGATTTTTAGTGGGTACCCTTCGGTTACACCCGTTTCCTCCCACAGTCCAAAGACACGCAGATTAGGCTGATTGATGCTCCCCAAAATGCCCATAGTGTGTGAATAAGTATATAAATGTGTGTATGTTTGCCGTGCGATGGAGTATCCCCTTGCTCCTGGGATAGGCTACAGGAGACATGGTATACAGGATAAGGCGGTATACACGTTGATGATGATGAATATTTACACTGTAATTTTTTCAAATCATGAATTTCATAAGTAAAGCCTTTGGAAATATCAGTCTTATTCCCTTTCTTTATGTGTTTAAATAATCATCCAAACCTGAAGCTGCACTTACCTACATTTATTTACTTTGACCAGTTTGTGTTCAAAATTTAAGGGTATAATGCCATAAACATGAGTGCATGCTCTGAACTGGCACCACTATTTCATACTATATTTACAGCAGTCTGGCCTTGTTAACTAATAAATTGTTATGGGCATTAAATGTCCATAGGAGGCAGTAAAAGCGCACCATGAGTTACCCAAGGAGAGACAATGCCCAAGTTGCTGTTCTCTATGGAGTCACTTTACTTTCAGCAGACAGAGCTGTCTGCAAAATAATGAGCTTAACAAATGTGTGAAAACCTGGCAAGGAGTCTTTCTTTCCAACACAAACATTTCCAAACCTCATAGGTTTCCTAAGGCAGTGTAAGTCAGTGCCAGAAATTTAAAGATCCTGTTCAACATCTCCATTGTTCAGCAATCTACTGTTTCCAGAAAAATGAGAATAGTATGATCTCATGTACAATGTACTGTCCCACGCTGGTTTAATATCTACAGCACCATTGAAAGGTCAGTTGTTTTAAAGTCACACTATTCACAAAGAACTGCATTCATCCACATTGCCTTCATAGGTAGCACTGGTCTTCTAAGATAAGATTAATATTTTGAGCAATGTAATATTGAATTTAGAAAGCAGCCCACAAGGAAAACATCCACACAAGAAAATGTGAAAAGCAACAAGAATACATAATTTCCTAGAAGTTTTTAAGCTTAAGATCTCAAAACTTACAAGGCACAAGACTTAGGCCACACATACAGTACTATCATTTTTTCTAGATGTTTTGGCTTTTTATTTAAATAAAAACTCCATGTTGTATGCGCCGTATCTCCTGTGTTTGATTTCAGAGTGTGATGTATTCAGTGCGATCTCTTATTCAGGCTTCTAATTAGTCAGAATAGCTTTACAATTAGTGTTATATAGAACAAAATAAAATAAAATAATAAAATAGTGTATGTGTGAAATAGACCTAAAGCAAAAAGCTGGTGAATTAATGAGCTGCGGAGATAAATAAATGTAACTGTTCAGCTTTAATTCAAGGGGTTTAAGTAGTAAAATAGACATCTTTGCATATTTTCCTAACCCTTTACGCAAAGGTTCCTTTAAGTAACATTGTTTACTACAATATTTTTTTATATTAATCATGGAATTTAGCATTAGTAAACCAAATAACACATATTATTTGATGTTATTATTTGATGTTAACTAAACACACCTAAATTAATTAATGTTCAAATTGACATATCTTAGCACAATTTAAATGACTGCATGTTCCTAAATCGCAACAATTTACTGAATATTCATGCATTCAGTTTAATTTAGCATGGGTCATGGAATCCTTTCCTAGGAACACTCGGAGCGAGGCAGGTACAGATGCCTGTCAGTGTCATGAATTTCTTTCACACCACCGAGGAACTTACAGTATCTTAGCTAACCTTCCAGCAAGAATTGGTTAGATGGAAGAGACAAGAGAACGAAGAGCATGATACAATAGCACATATTTTTAGTAGAATTCATGTTAATATCTCTTGTATCTTTTGTAGAGTGTAACAGATTTTAAAATATTATATTGCAAATGTCAGAAGTCTTACATGTGACAAAAAACACATACCAGATCACACATTAATCTATGGATGTCAGTGGAAGCTTAGTGATCAAGACTTTGTGCTAATCATCAGAAGGGTAAAAGTTAAAATTTCAGGAGTTATCTTTAGAAAGGACCCCTAATTACAACTGATCAGTTAAACCACCCAGAAATGCACTTTAATTATATATATAATTTTATCTAGTCTATGACCGCTACCACACACTGATCAAAAGCATGACATCCATAGATTAATGTGTGATCTTGTATGTGTTTTTTGTTCTTCAAAAGAAATCTTCAACATTTATAAAGTTTAGTTTTGCAGAGTTTTATCACGCTCCCCTGATATTTTTAAGATAACATCAGAACTTTTTCTTGCCTTGCTGCATTCATTACCTTGTTTGTTTCCACAGGCTGTGCAGCATCAAACTTACCACTGATTATAGCATGCAGCAGTACACCCAGAATTCTGCATGTTAAGCCAGGGAAGGAGCACACCAATAGTCTGCCCACACCCTCACACCTCCCACAGTGCTCAGGCCACAAGAACAGGTTATATGTGGCCTGAAATAAAATGCTAAAACTGACTATAATACAGTTTATGTCTGTGTATTTCTGGGCCAAAGGATCACTTAAAAGCATGACATTGTTCTCAGGATCCTAGAAGCTCCGGTTTTGTCCCTTGAGCTATAGTTTATGCAGGACACAAACACTTGATATGCAATGGCCTATGTGCACAAAATAAATTGCACTGCAATTTTGTGGTGCATACAGATTGGAATACAAGATGTATGTTTACAAGAATGCAGCACCAAACTATGCAAACACTGCATGTGGGTGATTACTTTGTAAGTATACATAGTTTTATTCAAATGGCCCATTCAGTAATTACATTTTATGAGCATGGAGCTACCTTAACATTTTTTTTCTAGAATAAGCACTGACTTTCAAATCAGTTTAAATACATGCAAATTAGTTTAACATTCTTTTTTTTTTTTTTAATACAGAAAAATATGCATGCTTATAATGACATACCCCATCACTGCTGAATTCTCAAATCTATATAGTCTTAAAGTAACTGTTGGTTTGTGGTATGAGGCAAATCCCAGGTTTGTACTAATAAAATCTTTTAAATTTATTATATTTGCTAGTTTTCTGTGAGACATTTGTTTGAAGGAGTCTCCAGTGTAAGTGCTTTGTAAATTTACTCTCATTACCTAACATTTATGATTACCGTGTTACTTTTTGGGGGGTATAATTAAATTTTATATATATATATATATATATATATATATATATATATATATATATATATATATTACTTAAGTTGTTTAAAATTAAATGTTCAATAGTACTACATTTTGTTTATCCACTTTTACAGAGTATTAAAATGATTACATTTTGAGACTCAGTCAAAGTAAAGCATCGATTTCTAAAACAGTTCATTTAAGTGCTCTAAAGGAAATAGAATGATTATGATGATATGGAGACTTTCTGTTGAGGTAAATGTAAGTGCTGGTATACTATACTGTATATAAAGCATAAACAGCTATCTATGCAGCAAAAAACAATGTGTGAATTAACATGAGCTAGCCAGGACTTTGTGGACAATCTCAGCATATAGCTGAGATTGTAAGATATAAAATATCTTATAGCTCATGTACAAGTGTAAAAAAATGTTATGTTTAAGTTAATTATGTGATTAAATGTTAAGGCCAATAGAGAAATTGTTTAAAAATCTTGTCAATCCTCTCTCAAACCACTCCTTAATCACATATTTCTTGAAATGCATGGGAGACCGGGAATGGTTGTATAGGTTTAATTTGCAACAGCAACAGTTACATCTATCAGGACATTCTTGAAACTCATGATCTCTAGCGTACACTAACAGTTTCTGATCTTCCTTGCACAGTTTCAATCTGCAGATTTTAGAGACAAAACGTCAAACAAATATAGAGGTAAGAAAGTAAATTGAATTCCCACCTTTTTTGATTAGCATATAGAGATAAAATAATAACTTTTTTTGATGGAACATCAGTATTTGATGTAAAATGTAATGCATTCTAAACAATTTAAATCTCCCACTATTCTTCAACAGTTAGGAATAAACTGTGACAGCGGTGGGGATAGATAATACTTTTGAATGCAGTCTTACAACAAACCCCAAATGCTGACAAAAAGTGAATATGATTACAGATTTTCCCCATGTCAAATTTCAAGTTTTTGACATGGGCATCATAACACGTTCAATCAAAGTAAATCAGTCAGATATGACACCTTCCAGTCTTCCAGTTTATTTTTCATTTATTTTATCAACTGGCAATGAAGTATAATCTCTGGGTTCTTGTCTGGGCTTATCTGGTTTTCAGGCTTAAAGAAAAGGCATCCTTGATGCCTGTCTATGAGAAGTGTGATTCTGCTTCTTGCCTCTTATTGTTTCAACTTACCCCAGCTGGTGTTTCTAGTATTTGGGTAGGTTGTAAAAATGAAACATCTTGTATTTGATATAAATTCATGAAAACTGTGATAATAAAGGTTAACATGACTGCTATTGGAAGATAAAAGTGGGCAATTTGTTTTTAAATTTGAGGGATCTTACACAAAAGTGCTAACACAAATGTGTTACAACCATCCACAGTCTCCTCCACAGTCTAATCTAAATAATTTAGATTAACTTGCAATTTCAATAGATAAAATATATTTTACATTTATATTGTAGTGGCATGCAGCATCTCTGCACTATAACACTGCAGCAGTATTAATGTAAATCTGCTGACTAACTTTATTGTGTATCATGGATGAAACATTGTCTTTTTCTGCCACAAACACTACTGAATTCGTTCCCTCTTTGCACACAAAACAACAAAAAGCCACTAAGATAAAAAAAAAAAAAGCGTTTGTGGGACATTGAGTTTGGGTGTGTGTTTGTCAGGGTGGAAGATAATGTGCTCCATATGTTGAAACTTGACACTGTATGCACTGAGCCCCAGCAGGAAGTGAGAGACTCACTGGTGAGGGCTGAATCCCAGCCCCCGACCCAACATTCCCTGCCGAAGCTCCTATGCAGTTACGCTGGGAGTACAGGATCAGCAGTCAAGCTTTTGCAGTTCCATTCATCAGATTTACATATGTCAGATCAAAGCAGTCAGTAACAGAGTAAAACTAATGTCAGCCCCGTTCTGTTCCCAAATGGAAATCGATGTCCAATTTTTTTGGAAGTAATTGTTGGTTTTCTCAAAATGGCAGCTTGCTTGTACAGCGAATCAAATCTGTAATTACTGATCCAAAATTAATCAGGAATTTAACTAGATTTGGTCTTGTCAGTCAAAACAATCTTGTGTTTGATACAATTTCATGTCTAAGTCAAATTGCGCTTACACTGATAATACAGAATAATTGCGAACAGTTAACGTGTAATTGGTTCAGAAAAGCAATCAAAGTTTATTTCTCTACTATAGATCTGAAGGTTTTCATTTGTAAAGGACCACTTTGAATCATTGTATGCCACATGTGTTGCTAATGTAGAGAGACTGCACTTCTTTCTGATCATTTCCAGTTGTTTATTATAACCATAATGTCTGTTGAAACTAAGGACATGTTCCAAGAAGAATCTCCTAAACACAAGGGCTTTTATAGATAAAGGGTAAAAGAGAGACTAGACACAGGCTACATTTTTGATTCAGTGTCACCAGTGAGTCTTATCCTTTCTGTGCATGTGTGTGTGTGTGTGTGCGTGTGCGTGTGCGTGTGTGTGTGTGTGTGTTCTACTTCAAAACAAACTATTCATATGAGCTCATAGTTCTTTATCAAATGTCTTAGTCTCTTTTGGTGTGGTGGTTTCATCACATTTAGTCCAATCAATACCTTTACAGTTCAAACAGGGCTCTCTGGATCCACGTCTCAAAGTATCTGTTTAGAAAAATGTACATTTCAAAAATTTGATGAAATATCACAGCAGCAACCTCATTTCCGCTCTCATTTGTTCCACTTACTCAGCATTCAGCATCACCAATATATTAATCACCAGTCTGATCATCTGATATCATCTGCATCTGTTTCTCACTGGTTCACGCCTTACATTAGATGTTTTTATGCTTGAGTGATTCATGATTCATTAGTCACTGTATCTTAATAAACAAAAACACTTTTTTGAAACTGCTCAGTTACAGGGACTGAACTAAAAAAAATGAGTTAAAAAAAACTGTTACTGCATTTGAGCCTTTTTTGTGCATTCCCAGGGAGCTTTCTAATTATAAAGTAACGCTGGATGATTACATCATGCACTGCAGTGTCTCTCATTTGAAGCTTATGTAGATAATATTGCTAGGATAGCCTTCTTTCATCTAGGATGTATTGTTAAGATAAAAAAATGTCATTACATGAAACAGAAAAACTACTTATAGTTATAATAATTCTTCGTTACTTGGGTCGAATTATTTTCCTGCCTTACTATCTGGATGATTCACTTGGTGCATAAACAAGCTCCAGTTAGTTCAGAATGCAGAACAGAACAGAACACATGACCACATCAGTCCTATTAGCTATTAACAGTGCATTAGCTACCTAACGAATAGCTAGTTGATGCTAAAATATTACTAAAGACAATAGCTCTTTATAATCCCCCCCACTTGCTTCAATCAAAAGGTGCATGCAGCTTTGTTATTTGGGCCAAGAATAATCAAAACTACATCAGCACTGCAAAAGAACATTAAAAAAAAATACAGTATACTCATGTCCTAGTAATTAAACTGTGAAAAAAAACTTAATATATCATAAAACATAAAATCAACACTCTTATGAAATCAAAAACCCCTTTTAATGCATACAGAACTGCATGACTCTTTAGTATTCAGCTGTGGATCAGTAATGGCTCATGATAATTATTATCTAAAATAGGGTTGGTTTCCTTTTGAGGATGGTTCTTCTGAAGGTTTTTACTCTTTTTTTTTACTTTAAAGATGCTTTGTGACACTGTCTATTGTTTAAAATACTAGAGAAGCAATATGAAATTGAATTCAGATTTTCAGTGGGTCAAAATTTTACAGATTCTTTGTTAATATTTAGTAGTTTTGTCTTTTAACTTGACTTCGAAGCAAACACTTTGGTAGGATTCTACAAGAATATCTATAAATGTACGATTTTCTTAATTGTGCATTTATCATCTTTGATACCTGTTGCCTCTAAAGTCCTTTGTTGTTGTTGAGTTCAGACGAACCTTTTGAACCAATGTTTGTTCATCCCTGGGAGGTAATTTGTGCCCCTTTGTCTGTGTGGTCACATAATTGTTTAGAAAGATGTTTGTGGTCAAATCAGTATGAAAATTGTTCATAAAGAGGAACTGAAAGATTTTTTTTTTTTTTTTTTTTCCGTTAAGAATCAGAAGATCATCCAATACAACCTGGCCTGTTCTGACTTTGTCCCTTTCTGCATCCAGTGGCTGGTTTTGGGCACTGGCTGGAATCAAACCAGACTAACACTGATCCACTAGCACCCTGGATTGACCCATGGTATCCAGGCCAAAAAAGCATTGTCTCTGAATGTAGACCCTTTTACAGGTACATTGTGACAACTGGCCAATCAGAAGCCTCTAAAAGTTATTACCTCATTCATGTAATGTAATCTTCCGGATTGTTTAAAGAGACAATCAACTTGGTACAGTGTATATAAAGTCGTGGCCCACTGATACAATGAATTAAAGATTTGAAAAAAATAATTGTTTTAAAATGGCCTAGATGAGAAAAAAAAAGTTGCACCATTCGACATGCCAAAAGAAACCCTTAGCTTTCTGTTAGAATAACAGAAAGTTTTCACAAATTGCTTCTTTTTTCCCAACAGTTGATGCAATCGAATTGAACCAAGACTTTCTTGTGGTAACAGGACTTGTTCTTTCAATGCACAGCATCAGGCCAGTAGTTTGGTCTAATTGGAATTCTGTGTTTGTGACATTAATTCTGCTGTCTAATTACAGGCTGTGACACTGTGGGTGTATGTGGATTGTTAGCACTGTAATGGGAAGTTGTGTCTCCCCTAGACTTAATGTCAAGGCCTGGTAGCTTAAAGGATTAAAATATTAAAGCATTTCATATCCAGCTAACTGTATATACTCTATGGAAGTTATACAGAGAACAACAGAGCTGTCTAACTTTACTGTTTTTATTTCTGTATTACTGAAGAAATGTATACAGTGTAGACATAAGCCACATCATTAAAATATCATGTAGTAGTACAATAGCACATGAAAGGTAGACAAACATATGGAAAATATAAATTACAAGTCAATAATTGCATTGAAATAAAAATAATTTGGCATTAAAAACCAACAACAAAAGATATGTACACAGGTCATAAGGTAACAGGTCTCAGACACCAAGCACACTGAATGTGTTTTCTTAGTGAGTCAATCATTTTCTATCCACATTCTATCAAGCCAGGTTATGCGTAATGATTTCTCAGTGAATTAATGCAGGTATTTGCAGCTATATTTTTATTTGTCAGCTAAAATATTCCATTCCTTAAGCTAGAAAATATAGACATATTAGTATATATTATTATATTTCATATCATTTTAGGGTTTTTTTTTCATATCATTTTATATATAATCTTAAAGCTGTGCAATGCACTCTCTCTCTCACCTGTGTAATGAACCCTCCTTCACCTGTGCAATGCATGCGTCATAAGGAAACCTGAACTATTTGTGAAGAAGCCAGATAATGGCTTGCAGCAAGCTGGAAATTATATAGCTCATTGTCGTTTGAGACATACCAAATCGGTCACTTATCTCTCAAAATGCAGTCAGTTGTGTATATTGCTGCATTTCTTTTATATGGCTATATTTTAATTTGTCTTATAGATTTGTCTTGTTCTGTTTTCATTTTTCCATAATGCCATTAAAAGTAAAGAATGGTCAGACTGAGCTATTAATAATTCACATAATAATTCAGATTTAATTCAGAAATAATCGATTTGAAACTTGTAAATCAAGGTTCACCTAAACATGTTTCATCTACAGCAGCTTGATCATTTTGGTGCCGCATGCCTTTGTTCAACCATGCTCATAGGATTCATGTCGTATAATTCAGTGTTTTTCTGAATTAACTGGATTTTCATGACCAACTTTCTTGTGGAAATGAGCAATTTATTAAAAAAATGATTGTATCCAGTGTGAATACTGAGGCTAAATGTTAGTTTGCGTCTCAGAAACGAAGCAGCTTCAGGGTAAGATTGTATGTAGCTTTTGTAGTTTTAGTTTCTCTGTGGCTCAGTAGTCAGTCAGTAACATAGAACTTCAAAACAAATAACTTGACAACTTTCCAGCTCACTCACCGCTTTTTGCTTTGTTGTGCTTATGGCCAAATCCATGCACATGCACAACTCAGTGCTAAGATTAGAAAGAAAGAAACAAGAGTAATCACCATGTCTAAGATAGAGAAAAAGAAAGAAAGAAAGAAAAAGCCTCAGTCTCTGCCAGATCCTGTACAT